>OY756375.1:3280334-4690334 GCA_963576895.1 Ceraclea dissimilis
ATCTTTCAGATAATGGAATGCACTCTATTTTAATTGTACCGCGACTGATTCATTTTTGAACACATCTAGTTTATTTCAGTGTCCATCTAAATAATCTTACAATTTGATGCACATCAACACATCCGTCGCTGGTTATATCATATTGTAGGATAAAAAATAATGTTAAACAAAAGCTGTGGTAAAAAGGGTAGACCCACACAAAACACAATTAGTTTCTTCCACCTTTCACCGTAAGCAAATTGCTGGTGACGTGAAGTACAAATTACGTTGGCCAATGCCGATTTCGAACCCTCGTCCGATTATTTAGACAGAGGTTACGTTTCAAGCAATCAGTATCTTTAGGAGTATGGATACCGACATTTCAAAAAATTATAAAAACGGTAGACCTTATATCTCGACAACCGTTACTAGATATGCTTTGGAACAAAATAGGGTAGATGCATTGTACCTTCATCTATGGAATAACCGTAAAAGATATCTTGTATAGATTTCTCAATAAAAAAAATTGAAAAACACATCTGATCTTTTTTCCGAAAGACGGAAACTCGTTTCCCGAAAGTCGCGGAATATTTTTTTTGTACTGATAATATGCATTAAAATCTAGGGAATAACCGTAAAAGTTTTTGAAAGACGCAAAATTAACCCCAAAAATGGAAAAAAAACGCTATTTTAACCATTTTATCATGCGATTGTTCACGCGATTTCGAACCTTAATGCCGTTTGAAATTACTGTGACGTCATTCTTGGTACCAAGCCTTTAACTGTCGCATCTAAGTTACAGGGTTTCAGGATATTTCAAGCCGGTCCGAATCGTATCATTGTACCTCAGATATTTCACCAGTATTTTTTAGTTTAAAATGCGAAGACCCAATACGAGTATTGTTTGTATGAGTGCGTAGTGAGTAAATTTCCTTGATTACACACACAAATCAAAGTTAGTGTCAGCGGACGTGGCGAAGTGTTGAACCGCCCAAAGGCGACGACATATCGCCGTCAACACTTTTCGTACACGTGCTAATGAGTATGTATTTACATATTATGTTTTATTTCTCATAATTATAACACAAAAAGAAAAAAAAATCATTCATAGATCACTGTGTGCACTAAAATTACTACCTATGCGTCGAATCAATGCAATTTACTAACTACAAAACACCCACTATTCAGTACAATATTACATTTTGTAAGTAGTTTAACTATTCTGTAATTGGTCAGGTTTGTCAATACATATTCCTGTTTAATTGTACTGTTGTGACTGTATTTGTACCATAGATAAATAAATAGATAAATAAATAGATAAATAAATAAATAAATAAATAGTACAATTTATTATGGGCTTGGTACCAAAAATGACGTCACAGTCGTTTCCCACGGTATTAAGGTTCAAAATCGCGTGAACAATCGCACGATAAAATGGTAAAAATAGCGTTCTTTCCATTTTTCGGGGTTAATTTTGCGTCTATAAAAAAACTTTTACGGTTATTACCTAAATTTTTATGCATAGTATTATCAGAACAAAAAAAAAACATTCCGTGACTTTCGGGAAACGAGTTTCCGTCTTTCGGAAAAAAAGATCAGATGTGTTTTTCAATTTTTTTTATTGAGAAATCTATACAAGATATCTTTTACGGTTATTCCATAGATGAAGGTACAATGCATCTACCCTATTTTGTTCCAAAGCATATCTAGTAACGGTTGTCGAGATATAAGGTCTACCGTTTTTAGAAATTTTTGGAATGTCGGTATGCATCTCTTAACCTAATTAACCCCACGACATAGGGTTTAATGTAATTCATGTTCACATCAATGCAAATCAATGTAACCTATATACGAGTATCAATAAACCTACGTGAGTTAAGTACTTACAATCTACAAACAATACACCGACTATTTAGTACAATATTACATTTGGTAAGCAGTTTAGTAGTGCAATGTATTGAATTCACTTGTAGGTATGCAAGAGAGTACTTAGTGTCAGACCATAGTTTCTACAATATTAGGTATTAGTGTAAGCATCTCCTACACTATACTACACTACAAACACCGCACATTACTTCCCTACATTGTAGAAGCAACTTGAAACAATTATTATTATTATATCTACAATAATAATACGTACAATTGTATTAGAAATTGTAGATACCTACGTTAACTTAGAGTGAACTTAGCACAACCACCTACCCTAAGTGAATATGTTTCTTCGAACGTATACTAATTATTTGCGACAGCTTATTATGCGCTCGGTATTGAAAATTAAGTGAACTGATTAGGGAGTTGAGTGAATGTAAAACGGATGTTGGGACTAGAATGAAAGTGGACAAGTTGAGATGACGTGTAGAGAGGATGAAAGATGAAAGGATAACGAAGAAAATATACATTGGAGAAAGAAGAGGTGTACGGAAACGCAAAGCCGACCGAGAATCAAGTGAGTTTACGGTGTAGACCAGATATAAGGACAGACAGACGGTTTTGAGTAAAAACAATGACAAATTGCATGAATGTAATGGAGGCAAGAAGTGTGTGTAATGATAGGAATGTCTGACGAACTGTTCTCTCCGCTACCACGCAAGAATTGCGGCGTGAGGGGATATAATTTGTTTTTAAAATGTGATCCCCGGGTATCACTTTCAACACTATATGTGGGATAGCATGAACTTGGCGCAAATCAGCATTGCTTGTAGGACAACCGACAAATAAACATAAACGTCCAAACTTCCAAGTGGCCGGCAGGAAGAGGAACCGGAAGGGAATGCCGCCACTCCTCAGATATAACAATATCAAGTCGGGTCTCTAAACAATCTTAACATAATCCAATGTCGGGAGTAGTTTAGTAATCTAACAGCGGGAGAATCTAAGCTAAATGCGCTAACCGAATATCTCACTGACATTTGGGGGGATGTTTCCGTTGTGAGATAGACAATAGTTGTTGGTGAAGTGTTAAGAGATATGCACAATATTATCTTAACTTAATGCACAGAAACAGCCAATATTTTGCTGTTAATTTAGCTGTAAGTTACAGTCTGTCAAAAAGGATATGATCTCGTAATAAATTGGAACTACAGTTTTGGTTGCTGGCAATAATGACATTTCTACTGAAATTCTACAAGTGTTGCCAGTATGGTTGCCAGAAAGCTACACGTAACGCCCTTATTAAACCAATTTTTTGACATACTTACACGACAATAGTAAGTGGACACCCAAACTTATAAAATATGGAGATCATTTATTTATTTATTTATGCACATGGAACAGACACAGTCACAAAAACAAATATTGACAGCAACATTAGTACTAAAATGACAATACATACATCATGGGCAAAAAAAGAGGTGTCAAGAGGCCACAAAAGAGATGGGTAAACGATCTAACCTCGGTAACGGGTGGAGAGTGGGTCGAGTAACAGAAAGGAGTGGAAACCTTTGAAAAAGACCTATATCCAACAGTGGAGAAATCAGAGCTGAAGAAGAAGAAGGGGCCATAGTAAATGAATACGCGAAAAATTGCATTGCGGAAAGTAAGATTACTCAGCTAATATTAAAGATATTATCTTGAGAATTAAAACATGGATAAATGAGAATATGTTTTAGTGACTATAATGGATTGAAATTTGATTTTTGAAAATTTTCTCAATAAAAAATAATTCAAAGGCTACATCTCTAAAATTTATTGAAACTTGAGATTATAACCGTAGTTTTTTAGATATAATGCTGTAATTTGGTTGATAAAAGGTCAATCAGAGCTGGGCAGGGAGTTGGGCAAAGAGAATGTTGCGTGTTTATAATAATAATAATAATATGGATAATTTATAGTGCGCCGTTTTGTGGAACAAGTCCACCTCAAGGGCGCCTTTTTCAATTCAATAAGCTAACCTAAGTACTTACATCTACTTATTCTAAACTATCCTAAACGATTTTTTGAACAGGGGGGGTACTTTGTAAGCTTTCTCGCCCTAAACACGCAGATAAAATGTTTTAGGAAAATGACCCTTATGACGATATACATAAGGTCGTTTTTCGTGTGCATTTTATATGCGTGTTTCGGGTGAGAAACCTTTAGAAAGTTCCAGTACAGCAGTTAAGCTGGCTTTTGAATTCAGCAGTTGTTCTCGCTTTTCTGATGTGTACAGGAAGTTCATTCCAGGCAGAAGGCCCCGCTGAGCTGAAAGCTCTTCCCAGATATTTAGGCTTGTTATTAATATTGGGCTCTACCAGCCTACTGCAAACATCCGTTCGTGACCTGAGCGTGCTTTGTCTTTCATTTTGTGACCGGGGCCGGGGGTTGCAGAGTTCGGATATGAATTTGGGAGCTACATTGTGTAGTGCTTTGAAGACTGTGAGGCAGAGTTTGAAATTTATTCTTTCCTGACATTTGAGCCAGTGAAGATTTTGGAGTGTGGGTGTTATGTGGGAGCGACGATTTGTGCGATGGATGAAACGGGCGGCTGCGTTGAAAACCAACATAGACATAGAATATATAAACATAGAATTTGTTGTATATCCCATTATTGGAGTGTACCATGACGGTATAGTAGTAGTAAGATAATTCATAAAGTAAACGAGATGGAAAGATAGTTCGTTACACGAGAATAACAAGGTTATAACTTCTAAAAATGTGGGGGGAAAGGGGAAAAAACGAGATCACAGTTTTACACAAACGATGAGACGTTATCAGCCTGACGAAGAAGCACCAGCAGAAGTGTCGAAACGTCGATCAAAAGTCAAGTGTCCACCGTGAAAACCTTTAACAATTACTAAATACAACGCACTAATAAAGGAAGAAGGAAGGATGCGAGATGCGAGAGGAAGGACAGCAGGACGAATTAGGTAACGATTGCTACATCTGAAGACAAAATATATTTCTTTCAAGATATTTAAGGGGTGACAAAGGTGTGCGAGGAGAGACTGTGGTTGGAGTGGCCAGAAGTCCTGGAATCTGCAAGCGACAGGGGCCTCTGGCGAAGAGACACAGATGCTTTGAGCCCCCGACCCAACCAAGGATAGAAGGGGAAGAAGATGTATGTATCTAAGGGGAGAAAATGACTGAGTTTTTTAAGGTAAAAGGGAGTTATTTCAAAAACGGGCACCACGTGCTGAGAACGCGTTGTTAGTTGGAACGTTGTTATTCTCAGATGACGATGTTGTTGGTGCTTGCCTTTCTGAGAAGACTAAAGATTTACAATCTAAGGAGACGGGATGAGGGCAGAGACGCTAGACTGGTCCTATGATAATAATAATTCATAGAATCTATGTACACCATAAGATACGGACCGCAGAGTCCGTGCCAACGTTGCATATCCACGATTTATAAGAAAAAATACGTATCGTAGTACAAGATAGTTCTAATCCCCGTCACGGCGCATGAAACACGACGTCTCAAACAAAGGACTCGCAGCGCCATCTTTGCACGGTTCACGGAATTACATTATTTTGTATGACCGAGGAAAAATTAAATACACCAAAGAAAGTTTGACTTATTTTAATGGCACTGCAATAAATTTTACAATATAAAAACTTTTTAAGAACCGCGCTTAAATTTCTCAGTTTTAAAATTAAACAAATTATAATTTATTGAATAAAGCGAAATTAAGCCCAAAAAAACGCTGTTTTTTACATTTTATCACGGGATTGTTCATGTGATTTTGAACGTTAATTACCACGGGAAAAGACCGTGACGTCATAGTTGGGACCCCAGCTGAGTAGATGCTTTTGTAACTCTATAAAAGTCCTTCATAGTTATAATTAATTATTAGGTAGAATGAGTCTAGAAGGGTACGAGCGATAAACTTTAAAAGCAAGCTGTAAGCAAAACTGGAGAAGAAATGTTTCAAACGACCAAAGGCACATACGGTATAAACTATTATTTCCGAGCACTGCAATAAAACATAATACATAACCAGAGGTGGGCACCGTTAATTAAAAAGTTAACGTCGTTAATCGATAATCCGTTAACTAAAAAATTAGCTTGGTTAATCGTTAAAGCGTTACATTTTGAAAAATGTAACGGAAATTAACGTTAATCCGTTAAAGCGTTAATGCAAAAATCGCGGTTAAATGGCATGAAACAGAACTACATTAGTACAACTACTATCACATTTACACTATCGCGATGTATCCCAACAAAGTGAAATTTCTTTTCCAACTCCCAACCCACATACGATACCACACATAACCCCATACGATTATCTAATGCCAGCGCCTCCAGTGGATGAT
Source organism: Ceraclea dissimilis (assembly GCA_963576895.1). Lineage (NCBI taxonomy): Eukaryota > Metazoa > Arthropoda > Insecta > Trichoptera > Leptoceridae > Ceraclea > Ceraclea dissimilis. Next base: position 3,286,544 of record OY756375.1, read on the forward strand.
GTCTACACAAACAATCAAATATTAACGAACTTAATTAACGGAAGTCAAATGTAACGGAAGTTAAATAATCCGTTAACAATTTTTGGAGGTGAGAAAAGCGTTAAACCGTTAACCAAAATGTTAATTAACGATTAACTGATTAACGCTTTTCTGCCCAGCTCTGTACATAATATAAGGATTACTTACGAATGCTCTGAACTGTTTAAGTTTTTGATCTACAACTCACAAACAGACGTAACATATGTGAAGACACATACGAATGAAAATTATGAGACAATCAGTGCAACGCTTTCCTGAATTATTATTACTGCCATAACTAAGATATTTCACTCGCAGGCATGACAGCTTTCAAGGCTTTGCGCCGAAGTGCTTATACACACAAATATATACATAGAATATATAAAACGTGCAATGGGTGAACGAAGAGGTGTGAGGAAGCGTGGCCGTCCAAGATCAACGTGGCTAGACCATGTTGACCAAATTCTCTCAAAAAAGAATAGACGTAAGAGTATCTTGTAGGCTTTCGCAGCGTGATGAATCCATATCTTCGTTGTTGGCTCTTCGGGTTTTCTTACTGCGTGTATATTGGTTGAATAACCGCGCTTTCGGCAACGATACTACTACCATCTTCAGGGTGAAGTAGTTTTTGTATGTAAAATCCGTCGAGGTGTCAGTAATTTACAGCGGAAGTATAGCTGCCGAAAGCTCGGTTATTCAACCACTCTACACGCAGTAAGGAAACCCGAAGAACCAACAGCGAAGATAAGAATAGACGTGCTTGCATGACAAACTGCATGGACAATAAACACGAAGGAAGCGAGAAGTGTGTGTAAGGATTGGTAAATCTGACGATCCGTTCTCTCTACATACCCCGTGAGGGATGCGGCGTGAAGGGATAGAATAAAATAGAAACTACATACAGTTGCAAACACAATTACTGACACGCTACACAGCAATAATAATATTTTGAAAACAATTACAGAAACAGCCCGACATCCATCACGGGATTTAGTTTAATCCCACAGGTTGCTAGAAACGACCGTCGCGCTGTACAGGGACAAAGCTGAAGAGATTGATCATTCATAATAAATAATATGACAGTCATACAACACAATACGAAGTACAGCACACCTGATATTACTCGTACCACGGTCTATTGTGGTACTACTAATCTATCCTAACAATACAACTGAACATTTCAATTTAATTTTATACAACTTGAAGGTGAAAATTCGAAATCCCTCTTTGTGTGCTGGACATACTAATAAATTTTCAAGTTTCGAAGACAACACTGGGGACTGGCCCATTATCTTTTAAGGCCAGTGCCCCTATTTTTATCTCCCTCGATATTTATCTCACATGATCATTAAGTTGTTTCTACTAGTTGACATAAGCCAGAAGAGTCTATGTACATATTATCATTCATGATTGATATATAAACTCTTCAGCCTAATACTGGGAAACATTCACCTATCCAGATATCATGGATATCAAAGGATTAGGCTCAGATATACTGCTCTATATAAAATACAAGTTGAATGAAGTTCCACATTCACTATGAAAAAAAATATTTACATTAAGGCTCAACTATGACGTCACGGTAATTTCCGTTTGTTGGGGCTAACAAGTAAAAATAGCTTTTTTCCCATTTGTTGGGGGTAACTTCGCTTCAATCAAAAAACTTTTACCGGTTTTCCCTAGATTTTAATGAATATTATCAATACAAAAAAATTCTCCGCGACTTTCGGGAAACGAGTTTCTGTCTTTCGGAAAAAAGATCAGAGGTGTTTTTCACACTTTTGTTTGAGAAATGTATACAAGATACGATGTACGAATAATTGGATTTAATAATACATAGACGAACACAAAATGAACCGTCAAATTTATTATTACCTGCCTACCAAACAAAACGTTATTGTTGCAACATGTGTAAACTCTCCACACGTGAGGCGTCCATTAAGAGACGTAATGTGCGAAATGTTATTGTTGCAATGCATTAGTTAATGTGACAATAATACGGGCGGGGAATGTCGCTAGAGATTGTAACGTGAGATCGTGTACACTGTACACCAGCCATGTCAAACATGCGGCCCACTGAGCGTCTTCCTGCGGCCCAAATGAATTTTGAAAACACCCAGATAAAGCGGCCCGCGAGCGTGGAAAAAAACCGAAAATAACGGACCGCTACGATTGGTGTAAAATGGAATAATACGAAAAAATAAGACGTGTTTAAACTATTTTTAAAATGTCCCAAACACACGTGAACACAACTTAATTACCTACAGCAAAAAGATGTCGATTAATGTTTGTAGTACTTTTTTATATTGTCCTTTTTATTGGAAATTTAATAAATATTTTACTTATCCTATAATACCTAGTACTTTTTTTAGTTAAGATTTTCAGTAGTTTGTCTTCTTTAAGATTAGGTTTTGCGGCCCACCTAGTCTATGGTCTTCATGATTTTGGCCCACTAGGGACTTTGAGTTTGACATGCCTGCTGTACACAGTAATGGATGGAACGTCATATCATAACATAACACAACAATATGAGACGTGGTAGAATTAGGTGCATCTCTAAAGCGCTCGGTGCATTTCATAATATAATTATTACTAAGTAATCCTACATCACTTAGACTTAGGAGGCGGGTAATGCAAATTACGTAACTGTAGGTGAAAGATTTCAGTTTAATGACGATATTAAGATTCAATTATAAATTAATAGAGACATACAGAGAATAATGTAAACATACAATTATATTATCATTGATTTTCTGTTTGTTTATGACGAGAAAAGCTGTACGAGAATTTTGTGTAAGAAATATGTTTTTTTCCAGAGAGAGGCACATCAAACTCGATTATAAGAAATTTTAAATCGGAAATTCTTGTATTCTAGTATTTTGCACAAACTGAATATAAAAATACACAATAAGAGAAAAGCAGATAATGTCTTATTTTATGGAACATAAGTAGTCTATGTCTATATAATTCAATATCAAAGCAAGAATAAACAACAGTAAATTCGGGTTCGGGACTCCCAAACTTCTATAGATATTTCACCCCTGGATATGCCACCAAATTTCCTCTGGCTACTGTTTTCACATAAAATTTATTTATTTATTTACACTTTAAGTGAACAATTTGTTAGCATAACATGAGTCATAGGTGCTAAAATATTTGTTTACTAGGGCAAGCTTATCGCAGTGCTGCGATCTGTGCCAGCTAACTCCAAATAACATGTTTTTGCACTGAATTGCAAAGAATGATAACTGTATGATTTGATCAAAGTGTGCCCATTTCAAAGAACGTATCGTCCGGTGATATGTCCTTTTGTTTTGTGAGTTTCTGTACTGTGTTACAAATATAGGCGTACGATTTTTACTGTACGGCGCACATATTAATACGATTCAAAGGTTAGCTACAATAAAAATACAATTACACTACAAGAGAGATAGAGCAATACGTATTTACAAATTGCATTTTGTTAAATATTCAAATTGCGTTACACGGAACGGGCGATGGGATTAACGAAGTAAAATGGTTAGGGTTTATTCATTTCATTACATAAAAAAAACGAAAAAAAAGCAGAATTTAAAAACGAAAGCAGAAAGCGATAAAACGATAACTATCAACAATTAATATAAATTAATAATCCGTTGTTTAAACCAGAGATTACGGTATGTTTACTAAATTGTTACTGCGATGCGACTAGAATGTAGAAACAAGTTAAGACGGTTGGGACATGTAGAGAGGATGAATGACGAACAAAGAAAATATACCCGAGAGAAAGTAAAGGTGTGAGGAAGCTGGGCCGTCCAAGAAGCACATGGCTTGACCATGCAGACGAGATTCTCAGTGACGGACGCGTTCTGAGTAAAAGGAATCATAGAAATTGCGCTACGTGACGGTTGCATGAAGTGTGTGTTAGGATAGGAATTTCTGGTGATCTGTTCTTTCTGCCTACCCCGCAAGACATGCGGCGTGATGTACACAAGGTGTGTGGCGCTTTGTTCACCCCGCAAGGGACAGAACATGGCTATACGAAGGATGAAAGCAGTGTAAAATAGTGATATAAACCTACTTTCAATATTTCTACAAAATGGGCTATCAATTTACTAGAGTTGTCGATAAGTGCATCGATATTCACAAAATCATCGAAAGTACAATACGTACAATGTGGAGAGTAAGAGTACAAACGTCAGTAATTTGGTGATAGTTCAAAAACATATAACTACTTGAATAGTACAACGAAACGAACATATCGATGTTATTAATTAATAATTAATAAGTGTGTAGTGGTGACTAGTGAAGTGTAGATATAAAATTATATTAGTGTCATAATATAATTATTGTAATAATATGAAATAAAAATAATAACAATATAATCATATGGTATTAAGAACAATAATAGTAATTGTACGTTTAAATAAATATAATTAACTCGATGTGAATTTACGAATAAATAAATAAAACTTACTTGTATAGTCCCAGCTCTCTTGGTTGTTTTTGAAAACGTTCAGTCTCTCTGGCTGTAAAAAGAAAATATAATCGTTAATTACTTGTTTAAAAATATATAAGAGGAAGTATTTTGTACGTACGTCGATGCTCGACGAGCTGAAAGAATTCATCGAAAAATCGCACCAGAAAAAATCGCTTATGTTAACGATGAAATGAAGACAGAATTTCGATTGGCATTTCATCAGTTAATATGAATTGTTCACAAAAGTACACTTTTTGGTTGTTAATATACCCAAGTCTTTTCAGTAAAAGAAAACAAAAAATACCTTCAACCAACCAATGACCGATATGAGTTCGGTAGATGCTTATCTTCAACGGTATACCAGTTGAAATACCTACATAACCGTCAAAGTAGTATAACTACTCAGAAAATTACAAAATAGAAATTATGCGAAATATTTTGAAACAAAAGAGTCTAAAATATATTTAAAAAAAAACATGTGTTTAACAGATGAACACCGTTACAGAATAAAATTGTTTCCGATCACATAAGAAGATGTACATTGAAAAGTTTGACAACATAATCGCTTATCCAATTCAACACTCGTTTCAACAAATTGTTACGGTGGTGGGGAGAGAATTTCTTAAGTATTCCGCCAGTGAAAAGGTGAGAAAAAAACTTTCAAATCTTTCAGTCTCTTTCACACGGTCCTTTTAATATCATTTCAGGACATGTAGGAGTAATTTAGGGGTGTTTTTTCCCCTCTTTTCTCTCCATCTGCCCCGCCCAGCTCCTCATGCGAAGATGAATGATGTTATGATTGAATTAAAACTCCTGAAGGGGGCGACACTGTGAAATATTGCGCCTCCAAAGCATCGATCATTCAAGTAATTTTAAATTTAAAAAGTTTCATATTTTTTACTTCCAACACATCAAAACATATTGAAAAAATTAGTTAGAACCTCAGTCGACGTAAAAAAAGCTAAAATTTCATAAACGTTTTTGGATTCACAATAAATTTTCTTTGTGGTCCTTCTCGATTCTAAACCAAACTTGGTCAGCACAACTTAGTACATAAAAAAAATGTTTATGGATAAAGGAAAAGATCACTCAGAATTACTGAATTCAGCCAATATCACGTAGAAATCGGCAGATGTTAATAAAACACGTGAAATATGATTTTTTTTTCTATGCATCAATAATTGATTTCAATCCCTAAATCAGCCATCTTCGAGGATGCAATTTTGCAGAGCAAAGATAAGCGCGCCCCGGGGAATGAGCCGCTAGAAGATGGCGATAAATTATTATGCCATTCTTCTCCGAGCAACCGCTGCCGAGAGCTTTGTAAAAATCATTAATAAATTCATTAGAGCCGAGACTCGCGTTTATTTATCGCCTTTTCCCTATAAGTAACAACGAAAGATACCAAATTGAGACGGGATACAAATTTATAGAAGAAATTTGTGGAAAATTATAACCACATCAACTGTGAAGCATGCTTAGTACACTTTGAATTAACCTAAGTCCAGAGTTTTATCCCTGAATGCGTCTTTTTTTTTGAAATACACCATATTCAATTCAGTAGTGCAATGACATTCAGGCGGAAAATCGCTAAAAGTGATAACTTTCTAACCAATAATCAGTGTATGTGGAGTGGTACGATAAAAAGGAGAATTTTACATTATACGTTTGAATGGGAATTGGCATATCTGGTCGAACAGAACCAGTTGTCAAAAAGTCATGGCAAACTAGTACATAACAATACAAAAATATTTGAGAGATAAAAAAAACCCTTGAGGCATCCACAGATACACTGGACAAAGATGTTAAAAGGACATCAGAAATAAATGGAAGGACGTAAGAAAGAAGAAACAATAAATTAAATAGTAACTTGCAACTACAATCCTATTATTATATTTTGTCCATCGATCTTGTGAAAATAGTTCACTCAATTTCAAGTGGATCTCAAGAAGATTAATACAAGTAAATTTAATATTGCGTGGCTTAGAAATACGTGCATCAGGTTCACAAAAGGGGTTGATCCTAACGATGACAACGTTTTTAATAAAGAAATATAAAAGTTGTTACCATTATTATGAAAATGCACGTTGCTTATATTATATCCATACTATAATACACTAGCACCACCCCCCCCGTAAGCAATATTCTTCCACACGGTACACATCCTCATCCAACGGGGTGTTTTCATTGAAGAAGCAAAAAGGTCCAGGAAAAGACGTTGCAAGTTGCAACCATCAGGGGTATAACACTTAAAGATGACGAATGAAAACTGTACGAATTTCCGAAGCAATGTGATGGAAAAGCTAGGAATTATTAGAAAGTATAGTAGCACAACTATTTGGCTCTTGAATGTTCCAAGAATTGGGATGCAATGAAAGAGACAAGGTTTCCTAACTCGTAAATATTAAATTTTGAACGGTAATGATTTTGAAATTACGAGGTCAACGGACTAATGCACATTGCACAGTGCTAATCTAGTGGTCACACTTAAGTTTGTATGTGAGGCATGGACGTGGTTAAAAAAAGGACGAGATTGTAATAAATGCGGTGGATATGGATCATTCAGAAGAATGTTCGGGAAAACGCTGAGAGATTAGGGAATTAGAGAGATGAGTTGATGAAGGACGAGTCCCCAAATGAATTAAAACATACGTAACTCCATATCCAATATATTCTATACAATTTATGTGACATGTATTGCAATCCGCAAAAGAGCTTAAAATTCCAGTTTCATGCAACGAAATTTGGACACAACAGACGAATGGACTTTTTCAAAGTTTTCAACTCCTCCCATCACCGATGGGAATCTCCGCACGTGGCCTCGCAGCTTATCTCCGACGTACTACTCCTCGACACACACAACCTGTGTAGCACCTACAGTCTACACCTACATACGATGGATCCGGGCTTCAAGCAGATATCTACCTAATAGTTAATACCCCCAGTGCAGATACTATACTTGCACACAATACCGTACGAGGAAAACAAGACAAAATACGTATCTACCAACACAAGTGCACTTATATTTCACAATGGTGGTAAATAGTGCAACGTCTTACTCTATACGAGATAAAATAATTTACATAATAAAAAAAACCTTCCAAAGGGTCATAGTTGTTATGCAGCACTAAAATTCATCGTGGAAATGAGCAAATAGCTTCCAAAGTGGGCAACAAAAAGAGCGAATTTTGAGCAGGATATGACCTTACTGACATATTTCAAACGGTCGTAGCTTTTCAATGAAAAGAAACAATCGCCTAACTTTTGACAGTTCGTTAAATAAGAATATCTGAAGTTTTCGGGGAAAACTGAAATATCTTCGCATTTGCGTATCGAGAAAACATTACGTGACACGACAAATAATAAAAAACGGCGTGTTTTAAACGAGAATAAATGATAGTTAAATTTGTATGTGTCAGTGACATGGAAAGATTTTGGTTTCACTTTTTGGTACACTGTAAATATCTACCACAAAATGATAGTAGATAGACACCCAGACTTGGAGAACATGAGCAAATAAAAGAGGTATCGAAAGGCCACACAAAAAAGGCCAACTTTGGTAGCGAGAATGCAATGTGATAAAAGCGAGTGACAGAAAAGAGGCCTATATTCAGCATAGCAGAGACCAAGCCTGAAAAAGAAGAAGGATAAACCAACCAACCAGAAGGTAATTTCAATGTTTTTGACCGTTGGTAAAACATGGTGGTAAAACGTGTTTTACATGGTGGAAGTCCATTTTTAAGGTAAAATGAAAGACTAGATATTTAGTTTAAAATCCACAAAAATGACTTTAGATTACGTGACTAGTGATTGAAGAGTGCGTGCACCCTCGTCATCAGGCGATTGTAAATAAAGTATTTACAATTTACAAATTTATTTACAATCGCCTGATGATGAGGGTGCAAATCCTCGAAAACTAGTCGTAATGATCTAAAGTCATTTTTGTGGATTTTAAACTAAATATTTAGTCTTTCATTTTACCTTAACCAGAAGGAAAATCAACTAATCAAACCAACAAGTCCATCTCAAATAGTCTATGATAAAAATGAGATATTTCAACTGAAAATAAAAACCTGTATTGCAGATAAAATAACCTATAATCGACTCACTCTCACAGTATCGGTTCAAATATAGAAAAAAATAAAATGAAACATGAAATAATTATACTACCTACAAATGTAACTACCATGTGTCGTTATGGAAATGCTGTGCCATATGTTGAAATGGAAATCATGAAATTAATAATACGTACTCCAGTTCGGTGATTAATACGAGTATTCTGTACATACGGTGGAACGTATTAATAATATTTTTCAAGTGCGGCCCCGTTGTAAAAAGCATCAATTAAAACTGCAGCGGAGTGGAATGATTACGTTAACGAAATTATTATTTTTTATTCATTCTCGTTCAGTTAGCTATAAAGAGCTTTTCATTACGCCAACAGACGGTACAGGGATGTAAATTCTCACATAAAATCATCGGATTCTCCGAGATGTGATTGCGGTGCGGAGAGGCAGACCGTGAGCCATGTTGTGTCGGAGTGCTGTCTCACAGCGTATGGAGGAAACCCGGAAGATTTCTTCACTTCTTCCAGTGAAATTAAACACAAAGCAGTTCATCGATGGAAGGTTGTGGGGTAGTCGGGTTTTCTTTCATTCTATACGTTTTTTGGGATGCTGAATCCGAGGTTTGCCAACAAAATTTCGTGATGGAACATGAAGAAAAATACAAAAAATGGCGAAAATATTCATTTTCTGGCGATTTCTTTATTAGAACTCGAAAACTTTGTAAGTTACCGTCGTAAGCAAAATTAAATTACGTAAAATTTAATACAAGATTGGCATATAAAATTTTTCTCTGAAATAAATAGCAACGGAGCTGTCAAGGTCCAAAAAATGGCTACCCCACAACGTTCCATCGATAAATCCAACGGCACCGTATTACTAAGAGAGTAAAGATCAGCACGTATCATTCCCAATTTTTTACAAAATAGTAACAAAAAATTGAATAAATAAGTGAAGTCGATGTAGTGATTCACATCACTAACACTTCCGACATCATCATCGTCATATTAATATGAAAATTTGGACGATAACAACAACTACAACATCCACGTAGTTAAATGATGTTATTTCATTTAATATTTAATGATATTATGGAAACTGTGCATCATAATAATTATCACATAAAAATATTTACTGCTGCTGTGAAATACAACTCAACGTACTGGCAGCATAAGCTTTTGTATAAAACAGTGCAAAATAGTAGGTAGTTAACATACTATTTCATTTCACAATAACAAAAACTAATTTGTCAAGGCAGACTAGGTACGTTAACGATTTAAAATCTTTATATGTAGATATGCATAGCAAAAAAAAATGATTACAAAATACAAGCATTTTTGTTTTTGGGCCTAAGAAAATTTAAGGATCCAAATTGTAGAATTGGTGAGAACTTTCAACTTTCAAAACTTCCAGATTTCTGCGTCCCTTAGAATCCGAAAGACTGCTGATCATGCTTCTATCTGTTGGTCTTCTCTTCTTTTCAATTTTTGTGTGTTTGCAACCTTAAGTTATTCTTATTATCCGCTAACACTCTAATGCTCCCGCCACACGCCCGTCCGAGTTCCGAGCAAACGGTGCTCATGAGTAAAAAGGGGTCAATCGTTGGCTACGTACACGTCAAGACAAACATTCAATCCACACACCTTTTTACTCACGAACATCGCTCGGAAGCGTCCCATGACGAGCATGTAGCGGGAGCATTAAACAAAAGTTGAAAAAATGGTGGTCGACAAAAATGAAAGACTTAACATCGAAGGCTATTCTGTGAACTATGGGTGATTCCTTTCCACTCACCCTTAACGTGATGCATTAAAGTTGGTCAAATCGTATATCATTCGTTCAACGAAGCCGGACAGTCCTATAAGAGTTGGCTTGTCAGACAACTATGTAGGCACGAGCGACATAATATATTAAGTACTACCTAGACGGAGTAGTCAATGCAAGAAGTGTAACAAAACTGGTGCCCACAAACTGTCAAATCGTATGGAAAATTTTGATAGTTTGTGGGCAACAAAAAACGTAAAAACTGTATTGGTTTTAACGTTATTTAGGACCAAAACGATAGTTTTAAAGATGTTATAGTTTTTATTATTGATATCTTGTTAATAGTGTGAGTTTTGCGACTCTAAAATACCAAAAAGTCACTTCCGTTCTATTGAAAGTATATAGAATCATACCTCTAGTACTTAATATGTTATCTCTTTGGTAGGCACTCACCAAATTTATAACGAATGTTAAAAGTTTTGTGCGCGAGAGAAATATACGCGAGAGGGCGCAATTAAAAATATGTCAATATTCCATTTGCAAAATTGGTCATAAATTTTATATTACGGACAGTGCAGTTTCATAATATTATATCCCTATCCCTATCTAGGTATATCATCCGATACATGTCCACACAGAGACCACTGCCAGCCGTGGTATGTAGTGTACGCCGCAACAGTGTTTCACGTATACAGGGTGATTGCTTTCACACACGTCAGATATTTGGAGAGGTGATAGAGGATGAAAAAATATGAAAAAAAATACGGGGATGAGATATGGCCTTTTGAAAATTGAAGAGTATGAAAATTTCTCATTTAGGTTTTTTGCCAATATCTCTTTTGCCAATAAAACCCAAAAATCGAGTCAGCAGTTTGATGCTTCATCCACATGCTCGCCGACCCTCCACGTTTTTAGTGTGAATGAGTAAAAAGACGTTAACCGTCGATTACGTATACAATCCAAGACAATTCCGTCCGATTATTCCGTCTTACACCAGAATCATTCATCATTAAATATCTCATGTTCCACCTTAGTATCAATATCTTTATGTAACTATATATTATATACTCGTATATTGCGAGTATACATCTTACTCCACTTAAGATCGATCTTTTCTAAATCCGTATCATATTTCTACTTATCAACTTACATACTGCATTCAAACCTTATGAACAATGTTTTATTATGTTACCTTTCAAAATGAATTCGCTAAGCATCTACTATCAAAATGCTCGTGGACTTCGTACAAAAACGGTTGATTTTTCTCAAAATGTTCAAATAAATAGTTTCGATATAATTGCAATAAGCGAGACCTGGTTGATTGATGGCATACTAGACTCCGAGTTAGTAGATAATCGCTACAATGTATTTCGACACGACAGGGTACAACCATTGACGGGAAGTATACGTGGCGGTGGAGCCATGATTGCAATAAACTCAAAGATAAGCGCATATCACAACCCTAACTGGGAATCCGATTCAGAATGCGTCTGGATCACCATTCCACCTTCATCCACCACGGCAAATAAAAATATTCATATCGCATGCGCCTACATTTCATCTAACCAAAACCACAGTTCACTCTTTACGAATTTTACTGATAAACTCTTTAACATTATCAACTCTCGCCCCGACGATATTTTCATTGTTCTCGGGGACTTCAATCTCCCACACATCTCGTGGAATCCATCACTCCCGAACTGCTTTCTCACACCCGACATAATGGATACTTACACATTAAACCTATATGATAACATTGCCCTCACAAACCTAAACCAATACAACCACATACTTAATGATTACAATCGCATACTTGATTTGGTTCTTTCAAATACCGACGTCTCCATATCTCATTCCTCACAACCCCTGGTGGGTGAAGACAGCTACCATCCAGCATTAGAAATATCTCTAGACACAGTTTCAGTCAAAATGCTACGTGAAGCACCGCGACGCGTGTACTTTTTTACGAAAGCAGACTACACTGCAATAAATAACTCATTATCGACAATCGACTGGGACGAGACTCTTAATTCGGACAATCTAGACACTGCAGTGAATAACTTTTACAAAACCATCAATGACTCGATAGAAAAATACGTACCGAACAAACTAATCACTAACAATCATCATAAATACCCGAAATGGTTTTCTCCTTCATTAATCAACATAATAAAAGAAAAAAACAGGTTCCACAAACTGTGGAAAAAACACCGAAACGATGCTGATTACCATACCTTCTCCCTACTACGTGCGCGGCAAAAGAAAGCTTACACAGAATGCTACAATGAATTTATAGAAAGTTCCGAGATTAACATAAGTAACGATCCCAAAAGAATCTGGGGATACCTCAAGAACAGAAGGAAAGGGAACTCCGTACCAAACGAAATTCACCTAAACGGGGAAATCGCGACGAGCGGTCAAAGCATTGCCGAAATGTTTTCGGAATATTTTAAGTCCGTTTTTGTTACAGATACTACATCAGAGCCCCATCACAATCTGTCAGAGAATTCCCCATTATACACTGATCACATATCCACTGTAGAAATAGATAAAAACCTAGTCGAAAAATACCTAAAACAACTAAATATTAACAAAGGACCTGGAAGTGACTTAATTCCACCCATATTTGCCGTCAATTGTTGTAAAACTATATCTTACCCGTTATGCAAAATCTTCACACGTTCTGTCTCCGGTGGCGTCTTTCCGCAGGTATGGAAAATAGCCAACATCATTCCTATCCACAAAAATGGCCCAAAGAGCAATGCACAAAACTACCGCCCAATATCCATTCTCCCAGTCTTCAGCAAGATGTTCGAATTAATCATTTACGACCAGATTTATTCGACTGTTTGCAAATCCATCCCCTCAGCCCAACACGGATTTCTAAGAAAAAGATCGGTAATATCCAATCTCACAGAATTCACCGATCTCGTTTACAAGGAAATGGAAAGAAGAACTCAAGTGGATACTATCTATACCGATTATTCAAAAGCTTTTGATAAGGTAAACCATCGGATCTTACTTTTAAAATTACAACATGTCGGCATACATGGTGACCTGTACCGTTGGTTTACATCGTATATACATAATCGCTGTCAGTCGGTCGTAATAAGCGGTTATAGATCAGCATCCACTGTCGCATCTTCAGGAGTCCCGCAAGGATCACACCTAGGTCCTCTACTATTCAACATTTATATATATGACATCGGCACATGTTTCGAACACTCCCAATTCTTAGCATATGCCGATGACATGAAAATACTTTTACCCATTAAAAGTTCATCTGATTGCCAGAAACTACAGTCTGACCTTGATAGACTAAGTACATATTGCGCCAACAATAAACTACTCTTGAACATAGCCAAATGTTCAAAAATTACATTCACAAGAAATCACCGACCCGTACAATATAACTACACTATAGATAACATAAACATTGAACACACCAACAAAGTCCGCGATCTCGGTGTCATCTTAGACAGCAAGATGCAGCTAGACCACAATATGAACCATATAATTGATAAGGCCAATAGAATGCTCGGTTTCACAATAAGAAATTGCCAACCATTCAAGAAAGTTTCCACAGTAAAAACTGTTTATTTCGCATATGTCAGAAGCATATTAGAATTCGCCTCTACACTATGGTCTCCTCATCAGATTACATACAAAGCAAGACTAGAAAAAATACAAAACAAACTACTGAAATATCTGAACTACAAAGCCCACGTACGATTTCAAAGCCATTCTGAATCTGCAAACTTTCACGGGATACCCAACTTAGAAAAAAGGCGAACCTCCGCTGACATGCGACTTCTTCATGACATAACTCACAACAACATAGACTCGCAATACATGAACTCTACAATAAAACTTAGAATCCCTCAAAGAAATACGCGCACACAAGCTCTGTTTCACATAAAAACACATAACACAAACTACATTCGAAACACAGTACTTAATAGAATTTACGAAACATATAACACTTCCTTCAATAATTTAGATATCTTCAATACTAGTAGAAACACATTCATCAACTCGGTCAATAAAATCTTACACACATCACCCCTATAAAAATAAAAATGAAAATAAATAACATTGAATTACCTGCACATAGAATACCTAATATATTATATTATTGAAAGTAGATTGCAAATTATTAGTTTTAAATATTTTTTTATAAATACGTTTGGTATACTATATTATATTATATTATATTATAAGAACACATATTATATTATTTTTTTATAAGAATGTAACCCTTCCTCTCTCCTATCCTCATCCCCTTCCCAATGCTCACTATTGATTATTAATCGATAATTACATTTATATGAATCACTTTACTTAACTAATTATATATATATTAATAAGGTAACACTATAATAGGCTTTAAGTATTTTATTATCTCTGTATATATTATAAATGTTATAAGCTGTTGTGTTATAAAATAAAATAAAAATAAAATAAAATAAATAAAATAAACCCGTCCGCACGTCTTTTTACTAATTCACACGAGCGTCGGCGAGCATGTGGTAGAGGCCTTAGAGAAAACGGTCTATTTTTTGATATGCATCCCCGTAAATTCTTTTCAAATTTTTTCATCCTCTATCACCTCTCCAAATATCAGACATTAAATTTCAATATTCTTTTTATTTTTCTTCAATATTTTACACATACAAATATGGGTCCTTAAAACTATACATGTTTCGAGATACCTCACCAATAGAGACAAGTCTCGTGTGCGGGGAAGGAATACGGAATACGGACATACGGAAGCAATCACCCTGTATGCAGGTTTATATGTATGAGAAAGTCGATACATTTTTGGATACGATACAAAAGTGTTAGAATTTCGATACGTTTGTTTTCGTTCTGAACATAATACCAAACACACAATATCATAATACAAAAGCGAAGAAAAATATTTACTGTGGAAACGTTGTCTAAATTACTTCATTATATTCTATCGTTACTCGAATCCGAACTCATGAGTGAACTAAAACAATCTTCGTAAAATTGTTTACTAATTCTGGGTAGAGTCTTTTTGAGGTGAGGTCTTTCGAGATGAGAAAAACTTAAGGGCTTATATGCACTGAGCAAAAATCGTTATATTTTTGCATCAACTTTTACAATTTTTTTGTATGAGAATGTTAGTGCTCAGTAAGAATAACGTAAGTGACAAAGTGATTTATACCTTTCTTAAGAAACCTGGGAAGAAATTTAAAAATCTAAAACAGCCGATTTGTTAAGATTATAATTACCTGTATTTTGACTAAATTACGCTTTTATATCTGAAAAACTTAACGGAAAATCTTCAGATCCTGTAAATTTTAGGGGTACTTTAGGAATATTTTTTTATTGAATTTCCAAATCCTGTTATTATAGAACAGCCGATCTGTAGACCATACGTTCAACTATCACTGTTTTCAGTTTCAAGACGATTCCCTCAGTTTTGGCTGAGTAAAATTCAGGGCACCGAAGCCCCCTGACAGCATATAGGGCCTTAAGAAACGGCGTACTACAAATAAATTGTACCAACTCAATGAAGACCTGCTTTTATGAGAGAGCTTTCAGTGCAGCTGGCCTCGTCAGGTGGAACAGACTTCCCATTGATTTACATAGAGCCCAGTCCATCACCACGTTTATAGAAAACGGCAAGCTGAAGACGTTTCATTTTAAAGCCAGTTTCTCGCGCCCTTAAAATAGATGATCCATTAAACGGCGGCTCTCAAAAATCATTCAACAATAATTTCAATAGCACCTCATTCTGATCTTCGAAAGACAGCAACTCGTTTCTCGAAAGTCGCAGAGAAATTATTATTTTTTGTATTGATGATACGCATTCAAATCTAGGGAATGACCATAAAAGTTTTTGAATTGAAAGTAAATTAGACCCAAAATATTGAAAAAATAATTTTTAACATTCTATCATACGATTTTGGGAAAAGACCGTGACGGCTTAGTTACACTTAGTAAAAATTCGAGTGGAGTGAGTTAGAGAGAATCCTCCGTCAATTCTCAACGTTAAAAAAGTCCCTCCTTCATCAAATATTTACAAATTGCCGGCTAGACAATCTACCAAAGAAATAAAAACACACTCATAGTGAAACATGAGAAGGCGCTGTTTCATCACATTATAACGATAGCCACAAAAACATATCCATTACTAGATTATGTACTCAATTAGGATATTATAGGGTATAAAAATAACAAAGGCAGAAAACAAGTAATCGAAAAAAATTATATAAAAACAAGATTTTACGTTTTCACATCATAGTACTGTTTTTCGCGATCTTTCAAACGATACCAAGCACGCCTTTCGAGATGCTTGGATTCCTTCATTCCAAGGGCGCCTCCCACCAAGAATAGACAAAATCTAAATTTTTAGAAAGACATGAGTTCTACTCGTAAATCACTGTCATGAGATACCAAACACGGCGGTATGCGGTGACTGAATCCTATTGGTGTCTTCCAAGGCTTGAGCTGGACAAAATCTGGCCCACGATCTGGATTTATTTTCCAACTCCCTTTAATACGATACCACACATGGCCTCACACGACCCTTGCACCCCCCTGAAACGCCTTACATCTTTTCATCTCTGGAGAAGGATAATTAATTTTTGCACAGAATCGTATTGTCATCGAGTTTACGTACGTTTGCAAAGTTTATGCTCTGTAAGTAGTACGGAAGTGGTTGAAAAACCGATTACAAGATTTGCGCACAAACAGTGAAGTTAAATAAAATCTTATAAAAAAACATTACTGCGTAGTTAGCTGAATAAAACAAAGACCGAAAACGTACTGATTTCTAAGTTGCCCGATTTACAAAGCGCAGTACTGGATACAAGACACGTATTAAAACTCTTATTCTCTGAAAAATAGAGACGAATTAAAATAAAACTTTAACCGACCCTTTTTCTTCGGCGATAACAATACGTGTTAAAGTTCAAAAATCAATTAACACGAAGAAAACACCAGATTGCACCAAGAGAATCATTGAATACAAAAAGAAGGGAATTACAAAAACAAAGAACAATGGTTTTACAATCGTTTTCTAGCGGAACATTGCTTTGCTACCCACATTTCCACAAACTTGCAACGTTTGCTCGCAATAACACTACAATAATACAGTCATACACATTCGATTGAAATTCTACATAAAAAGGTTTCACGTACAACAGAGTGGTATACAATTTTGTAATTCTATTAGTTTTAGCATTGAGAATGGAGGAAAGAATGCGAAAAATCGAAGAGAGCAATAGAGAAGAATGCACATTAACCGAATGGATGGAGGAATGCAGCCCAGACCAAGTACCCGCAGATACAAATAGTATAATACGGAGAACCGAAGAGACCCTTGAACCGCTTGCTTGAATTGCTTTAGCGAGAAATGTGGTTGAATTTAAGAAACCTCACTTATACACTCGACGAGACGTGGTTTCTGCTAAAGGTAAAAATGTTTTGAGGTGCTATGTATGTAAAAATAGGATCCTTATTTTGCAGGTCTACATTTTTCTAATAGTCATTTACGTGCTACAGATTAAAAAAAAATGTTAACTAGCGGATAATTTCCAAGATACAATGAATCGTTTCTTCTTCTCCAGTTTCAATCGCTACGATTGGTTTGCAGCAAAGCCCCATGTTTCCTTCTTCACTCTTTCCTGTCCTGTGCGGTTCTTTTTAACTCTTTATATGAGTCGAAGCCCAAGCCCCGGCACAGGTCGTTCAGGTATTTTTTCCTTGGTCATCTTCTGAATCGTAAAAATGTATTTTTCTATATTTGACTCTAAAAAAGGTTGGACAACATGTTGATATTGGTCGCTGTCAATCTGAAATTGAATATTCACGTAAAGAAAAACTTACTCTTGGTGTTAAATATGAACTTATAAATCAGTGAGCCATGTGACCCGTGGTCTCGGTAATTATCATACCACATTTTAATTTACCATAAATTTGGACACAATCACAACACATTTTACATTTAGCTGCATATTTCGGAACTTTTCTGATTTGGTAAGTTGCAGTTAGTGAATAGGACAACAGAAAACATAAAATTATATATGGCTACAGTCAATACAAAAAACCTGTGAGCGAGAAAGAAAACTTCATAAAACTAACCCTCGAATAAAACTCGATTAAAAATAGTGAAGTTAAAATGAATGAATGACTTAATGGATAATACGTTATAGAGTCTAGAGAGAACACAGCAAAGCACTTTCCAACTTAATAATAACATTATTCAATACACGACTGAAAGTAATAATGAATTGCTTGCATTGCTCTCGAGCGAGGTCCCAAGGGTCACTCAATATCATTAGTTATTGTCTTCGATATGAAAATACAGAAAGTTATAGCTTTATTTATTATGAGGCGGATGAATTTGCATTAGAGTCGTTTCTTTTATCAAACAAACAAACAACAACGGAATAAAGAAAGAGAGAAAATGGTAGAAGGCGAGGAAGCTATAATTGAGTAACGATAAAATTGCAGCGATAGGAACGATAGGAAAATGTTTGAAATAAAAACTATATTTGTTTCTGAATTTCAAGAGAAGCGCTTTAAAAAGCCTGATAACCATATCCGTCAATAGGGTCGTCGTATGTAGTTATTATGAGTCAGCGTGCCGAATCTTTGCGTTGATTTCGCATTTTAGGACACAAGCTATTAAGAGTAGGCATATTGACATTTCAAAAATTTCTAAAAACGGGAGACCTTAGATCTCGACAACCGTTCTAAATAAGCTTTGGAAAAAAAGTAGGGTAGATACATTGAACCTTTATCTAGGGGATGACCGAAAAGATTTTTAATATCTTGTAAAGATTTGTCCAAAAAAAATTGAAAAACCTCTCTGATGTTTTTTTCCGAAAGACAGAAACTCGTTTCCGTAAGTCGTGGAGAAATTATGTTTCTTCAATTAATAATATACATTAAAATCTAGGGAATAACTCTAAAAGTTTTATGATAGACGCAAAATTATCCCTAAAAAACGGAAAAAAATGTATTTTTACCATTTTATCACGCGATAGTTCATGCGATTTTGAACCTTAATGCCGTGGGAAATGACCGTGACGTCATAGTTGGGTCGCGAGCCTAAAATATTGATTAGCATAGCCCAGGTGGAAATAATCGTAGACACACATACGTTTAAAGAAAATAAGCAGACAAACTAAGAATAACAACAAAATTAAATGAAAAATAACGAAAACACAACATTTAACGAGACGCACTGTATTTATTCGACTTTCGAAATTAATATTCAGGCTGCGCTTAAAACTTTAAACTCTTCCCTACGCCCTACATACGAAAGTATACGTGAACGATACCGAGTATATTATATTTTCGTTATAATAGACGTATGTACATATTACATCATTACAACGCCCTATTAAACGGAGCAGAGTTAAACAATGTTCAAACAAGTTTCAGGGAGAGCGAAGGGTTATCTACTTGGCTACTATAGGAAGGATAAGTAAGTATGTAAAACAATTTCCTCCTCGGATAATAACCAACATAAATTCTTAATAACAAGTGGAATCTTGGCTTTTAATAAACTCATACAAAACATCGATACAATGATTTAAAATATTAAGGGATCTGAGTAGTACTTATAAACTTTATATTTCTGCACCTAAAGCACTATGCAGTCCATTCTCCAGCTCGTTATGAAGGGGAAGATAGAAGGCCGTAGAGGGGTCGGAAGGAAGCAGCTATCCTGGCTTCGAAACATTCGGCAGTGGACCGGAATCAGAACTGTGGAGGAGCTGTTTCGCACTCCCCAGGACAGAGAGGCGCTCTCAGACCAAGTGGTCGTCAACGTCGGGGGACCCGGCAGGACACGTAGAGAAGAAGAAGAAAGCACTGTAGCCTTGTTTATTCCTTCACCATTCCCGTGTCTTTAACGTTCAAAATCGCATGCTACGGTTAGTACAACGGTAATCCTACCTTGCATAAAAGGAGTGAACGAACCAATTATTCAAATTTGATAAATTAGCTTTGGGAATTATGTACATAATATGCATAAAAAAGCATCCTTTTTTCTCTACATTAGTATCTGAATACATCAGCATTTCTCTCGTTCATACTAGAGTTGTGTCAATAATGGTCAATAGCTAATCTTCAACAGTTGTTCTTATTCAACATGTCAATGCCGTTGACATAAAAGTATGTTGTCTGCTAACGTTAATCCACGTTAATACCACGAGAAGAAAACTAAGTAAAATTTCCGCCCGTCAACAGTAATATTAATATCAACAGAAAAATTAACGACTAGGTACTGTTATTAATCTCGCGATGTCATTACTTCCGAAATTGATCAGCGACGATACGACATATTAACGTTAGCAGTTAACGATCACTATTAAATGAGGTTTACATTAGCATCTGTCAAAGTTGACATTATAGTTAGCGTGAACGCCCACCACTATTCCTAACTTACAACAAACATTTGCATTATTCATGATATTCTGTAATGAGATGAATCTACTACGAGGTACTACCATCACAGAGATGGAAAGAGGTCGCGGAGAGATAACTCTGTATTCACAAAAACCCTAACACACCGACTTCCTGTTGGCATACGGAACAACGATGGTGTTCTAAACAAAAGTGTCGGGTTTATGGTCATCTCCGGTGCGAATTACCCTCGAGAGCACACTCGACCATGACCCGTTACCATCCCAAATTACGCCAGAGATACCCTTCTCATTTTTACGTGTCTCTTTTGTGACGAAGCTTAAAAAACATTAGGGTAAAATTGAGTAAATGAAATGCAAAAGGGTAAATGTAACACTATCATAACATAGAATTATGACGGACAAAGGTACCGAGGTCAAAAATTTTAAATTCTGATGAGAACGCTTCTGCTATATATGAGTTTCTGTCTTTCTCATGTTACCGCACGAAGGATACCACAGACGGAATAATAAATGTGAGAAGGAGAAAGATTTAATGTAAGCAAGTTTCAGAGTGATTCCAAGCGTTCGTATACGAGGCATTTTTCTAGGAAACACGGAGATTTGCGAATCTGGGAAACAAACATCACCTAAAACCCACAGAAAGAACAGTTTAGTTTTCTTATCATCATCATAACTGGCGCTTTAGCCCACTGTGAGCCTTGGCCTGCTCCAGAATTCTTCGTCATTCTATTCGGTCCAACGATCACCCGCACCTTCCAGTTTGTCACTCCAATTGCCTTGAGGTCCCTCTTCACACCATCCGTCCATCTCAGCTTAGGTCTCCCCACATTCGTCTCCCATCTGGTCGCGTGCTGAGAATCTTCTTCGGTATTCAGTTGTCCTCCATTCGCTGGACATGTCCCAACCATCTTAGTTTCCTAAACCAACCAGAAATAGCCGTATCCATCCAGGGCCAGCTATTGATTTTCAAATGAGGCGTGTACGAAAATATTCGAATTTGTGATCGTTTAAAAATTTGGCAATTTTACGAAGATACAACTTACTGCGAATGATGGTCAGTAAAACCTTCATAAAATATTATTAGGGTCACTTTGCAGTAACATAATAATATATATTATGAAAATTACTTTGGATATATTTAAAATATATATACGCTCGGAAATTAATTTTAACATAATAACATCCGACTTGTAGCCATCATAGTACAGTAGAGACAGATAATATACATAGAGTTGCCACCCGTCCGGCTAAAGCCGGACAGTGTTAGGCTTTTTGGCTTTTAGTACAGTAGAGACAGATATACATAGAGTTGACTTCTCGTCCGGCCGAGTTTGACTGCATCCGTCCCGTCCGGCTTTTGTTAGGCTTTTTAGTTTCTCTTATTAACTCACGTCTCACGTTTGGCGGCGTCAGTCGACCGACAGGTTTAGTTAAAGCAGGTTTCTACCAAAGGAAAATATGTAAATGATACGGATAAAAACTTTGTTATAAAATATGTTGAATTCGATTTTTAGGTTAAAAAATTGTTTTAGGTGACCGGCCCTGGGACCCAAAAGTCCGGCATTTTCAGCGGTTAAGTCCGGCTTTCCAATTTTTAGAGATGGTAACGCTACCGACATAGCCACCAAATATTAAAATAATAATTATGTGTATGGACGGACCGCGGACGTAACCGGATTCTCCTAGCGAAGTGGGTTAGCCGCAAAAATTACAGCAGTAGTAATAATAATAATAATTACCGTTGTAAAATAATGTGTGGGGGAATTTTAATTAGTGGACTTGATGTCTATCCTCTAGGGGTGTCATACTCCACAACACCAGCCCTGGTGTCAGGAGAGAATAACACGGGAAAAAATAACACTTGAAAAAATAACACGGGAAAAATGTCACGTGCAAAAATATCACAAGAAGAAACAACACAGTTACATATTATATTGTGGTTAGCTGGCAGAGATCGCAGCACTGTGATAAGCTCTCTCTAGTGAACAAATGCTATGATTTTATATCTATAATGTTAATATATCTCTGTACCTTAAAAAGTATAAATACTTTTTATATATTTATTTAAAATTTGCTTATGATTTAGAAGACAAAAATTAAATGGTCTATCCAATGTAACTGCTATAAAAATTATATATTTTATCAACATTAATTAACACGACAACCAAATTGTATAATAAATTTTAGGTAAAAATAAAAATGTGTTTTTCCTTCTTGTGATATTTTTGGGTACCTATATTATTTCTTCACCGTGAAATTCTTTCCATGCGATATTTTTTCCGTGATATTTTTCATGCGTTATTTTTTACTGTGTAATTTTATCGTGTAACCACCAGCTCTATATCTTCTCATCTTCCTAATCCACAAACAATCTGCATAATTAAAGGTCGCACGCTCGGGCGGGGATGGGAGGAGGGGGGGGGGGGGAGTCGCAATTAAAGGGCGGCCACTTTGGGAAATTGTTATAAGCAAAAATGATAATAAAAAATATATTAGGTGAAGTGAGAAAACTAGTAAATCCTCGACTTAAAAAAGAGTATGCATACCGACATTTAAAAAATTTCTATAAACGGGAGACCTTCTATCTCGACAACCGTTACTAAATTTAATATGCTTTGGAACAAAATAGGGTAGATGCATTGAACCTTTATCTAGGGAATAACCGTAAAAGATTTTTTTATATCTTGTATAGATTTTCAAAAAAAAAAATTGAAAAACACCTCTGATCTTTTTTCCAAAAGACGGAAACTCGTTTCCCGAAAGTGGCGGAGTAATTTTTTTTTGTACAGATAATATGCATTTAAATCTAGGGAATAACCGTAAAAGTTTTTTGATAGACGCAAAATTAACCCCAAAAAATGGAAAAAACGCTATTTTTACCATTTTTTCATGCGATTGTCACGCGATTTTGAACCTTAATGCCGTGGGAAAAGACTGTGACGTCATTCCTGGTGCCATGCCCTTAAAGAGTATGCATACCGACATTTTAAAAATTTCTATAAACGGGAGACCTTCTATCTCGACAACCGATACTAAATATGCTTTGGAACAAACAAGGGTAGATGCATTGAACATTTATCTAGGAAATAACCGAAAAAGATTTTTTTATATCTTGTACAGATTTCTAAAAAAAAATATGTTAAAATACCTCTGATCTTTTTTCCGAAAGACGGAAACTCGTTTCCCGAAAGTCGCGGAGTATTTTTTTTGTACCGATAATATGCATTAAAATCTAGGGAATAAGCGTAAAAGTTTTTGATAGACGCAAAATTAACCCCAAAAAATGGAAAAAACGCTATTTTTACCATTTTATCACGCGGTTTTGAACCTTAATGCCGTGGGAAATGACTGTGACGTCATACTTGGTACCAAGCCCTTAATGGATATATTAATTTTAAAAGCGACCATTTTGGTATTGCATATTATTTTATTTACATAATCTGCTAGGAATTGCACTAATTATATTTGAAATCAGAAACGATAGAAAGATAACTGACTTTATTTATATTTATTTATTTTTGGCCAAGACCAGCAATTATTACTAGAACTGGAGACGAAATATTGAAGAGAATTCACAACGCAAGCTTTTCTAGTTGACTTGTGAAGTGGATCGACATTTAAGGGCATGGCACCAAGAATGACGTCACAGTCATTTCCCACGGCAATAAGGTTCAAAATCGCGTGAACAATCGCATGATAAAATGGTAAAAATAGCGTTTTTTCCATTTTTTGGCTTAATTTTGCGTCTATCAAAAAACTTTTACGGTTATTCCCTAGACTTTAATGCATATTATCAGTACAAAAAAAAAATTACTCCGCGACTTTCGGGAAACGAGTTTCCGTCTTTCGGAAAAAAGATCAGAGGTGTTTTTCAAATTTTGATATAAAAAATCTTTTACGGTTATTCTCTAGATAAATGTTCAATGCATCTACCCTGTCTCCCGTTTTTTGAAATTTTTGAAATGTCGGTATGCATACTCTTTATTCTTCTAAAATAAATAAATAAGCCCGGAAATGTTGACAAGTTACAAAACAAGTTAGCAAAACAAGTAGTTATCTTAACAGATAAACAGCAAAGGATGGAATTTCTACAGGGCTTGCGACTGATCGTCGGCTGGTTTAATGCGATCACTTTACACTTACGTAACATGCACCAATTCACCAAAGAAGTTAGTAGTGCGCTAAAGAGCGGGCTCTCTGCAAAAACAATATCGCCGTAGTCAACTAGGGCAAAATAATGGTTGAGAGTACTGAAAGGTTGAATTAGATTGAACAAGCGGTCGTTGGTTCGAATGCCTGTCAAAAAAGAAAAAAAAACAGTACATGGTTGGCGCAGTCTCTCAAGCGGGAGGTGCTAGGTTCAAACCCCGGCGCTGGCGATGTATTCCACACTTTGCGATACAGGCTTTTAGCCTATTGCGGTGTGCAAGAAAGTATTTGGGTTTGTATATGTAAGCCCAGATCCTTTAAAAAAAACGATGCATTAAAAATGAATAAATCTATATTTGTAAAAAAAAAAACTATTACTTCATCACGCAAAGGATACAAAGACTGGTTTCAGTGTACTCTGCACGTGCTTATTGAGGCCATCATAGTTAGACAGTAATCCGAGCTATTCAAATAAATTACAATTTGTTGGTAGATGGATACGAGGGAAAAACAACTACAGCTTCAATGGACGTGGAACTACACTACTAGACTTTACTTCGCGTAAATTTGACGAAATCGTCCACTCTGTGAAAATTATTCCACCACCGGTGATAGCGCAGCGGACAAAATATACAAACGCAAAGGAGAACAAGTATTCATTTCAATGGATATACAGCAAAGGATGAACTTTTCATCAGGCTTAGGACTGATCGTCGGCTGGATTATTGTGGTCACTATACACTTAAGTAACATTCACCAATTCCAATCCATCCATCCGCCGCGGCCGGGAATCGAACCCAGACTTCCAGCCTAATAGACCGGTATTTTACTCAAATTCCAGCAAATTTCAGAGGTAACTTTGGAATTATTTTTTATCGAGAAAATTTGCGAAAATCAAATTTCTACCCACTAGGGTCACTAAAACATATTCTCATTTATCCATGTTTTAAGTCTTAGTACGACATCTTTAGTTATCTCACATTCTCTGACGCAATTTTTAGCACGTTCTGTTACTTTATTGGTACATAAAATTATGAGCAATAATTCCAGCGAAAATAGAAACATTTGCATCAATCATAATAATATTATTAGTACGTAAAACACTTCGATAGTCTTTGATCCGAGAACTGAATAACATTGAAGTCAAACCATAGGTAATTCACACACAAATTGGATGAATTTACGGTTATGATAGCAATATTAGTAATACTACAAAACAGGAACAAGAAACGAACGTGGATTTTAATGGGCAATATGTAAAATGTTAGAACTAGAGAGAGAACAGCAGTTAAATTAACATTAACATCAAAATAGAAGATATTCAATATTATTTATAGGCACTTTAAAGTCTGTAGTAACATCGGTGGTAGTAGTTGTATTTATCCACGTGTCCATTATCGAATATGTAGTTTGATAGTAATTACGTATGTATTAACAGTAGGCATATTGACAAACCGCTTGAAGAGGAAAGTCTTTGACATGTACATCATTCCAGGACTGACGTACGATTTTGAGACTACCACCTTCACAAAACGTACAATGCAAAAGCTAGTGGCACAGACTAGCGACGGATTGAGAAGTGTGGAAGTCGGAAACGGAGGCTTATGTTCAACACTGGACGAGAGAAGGCTGATGATTATGATATTGACATTTAAAAAAAAAACAAAAAACGGGAGACCTTAGATCTCGACAACCTTACTAAAAATGCTTTGGGCAAAATAGAGTAGATACATTGGATTTTATCTAGGGAATTACTGTAAAAGATTTTTTATACCCTGATAGATTCCGCAACAAAAAAATGAAAAATGCCTGTGTATTTTTTTTCTGAAGATAAAAACATTTGTCCCGAAAGTCGCAAAGAAAAAAAGATATTTTCGTATTGATAATATGTTAATGTGAACTGAACTAAATGACCCTAAAAGTTTTTTTGATTGGAGCGAAATTAACCCCAAAAAGAAAAAATACATTTTTTAAATTTTATTATGCCACTTTGAACCTTAACGCCGCTGTGGGAAAAGACCGTGACGTCATAGTTGGGCTTCTAGCTTTAAAACACGCATCATACAGTTTGATAGCGGCTACTTTCAAGTCAAACATATACCAAACACATGTAAAATTGAAATCCATTATTGAATCACTATTGGTCCCCGTGCAGTCAACATCTGAAAGCCCATCATGAAACTTATCGTAAAATTTAAGACGTTCCGTGATGGCGTGGCAGTACGTTAAAATATGTGCACCATTAAATATCCATATTGAGGAGAAGTGTGAGGGCACCTGTGAAGTCGAATTAATGTTACGGAAGACTTACGATTAGTCTGACAGACCACACGTACTCAGACGCGAAATAAAACATAATAAAAAAGTAGGTAAAGATGATTGAACTGATTTTGTTCAACTGTTTACTGCGACCAGTCCCTTGTTCTCTATCCCGCCATATCCTCTTCCCTCTCCTGTGTGTATATGTATTTATTTATTTTCATTAAATGCTTTTTATTTCTCTTATTATCTATTAGTATGTATATTTATACATATTATGTACCTACTTATATAAGTATTTATTTACTTTATTATTATGTAAGTACAGTATTTCAGTTTTTCTTTCTTTTCTCGGGTTGACTGTAAGATATTCTTTTGCAATAAGTCCGCCTTTTGGCACACTATAATTGTCTTATTTTTGTAACTATGAATATTTTCTCTACCCAGTAAAGATTTATTTATTTATTTGATGTTTTGGCGTCACTGAAATCGATCGATTTGTCATTGATAAGAGAAAATGTGAAATATTAAGCCACCTAAATATCCCCAAAAAGGTGGGCAAAGAAACAAAATAGAATATCATGATTTTGAATATCACAATTTTTATTTTGTATGAAACGGATTTTCTATATGACAAGTAGTTATCTCAACGGATGTGCAGCAAGGGATGGACTTTTTATCAGGCTTATGACTGATCGTCATCGGCTGGTTTAATATGATCACCTTACAATTAATTAACATTCACTAATTCCAGTCCATTCATCTGCCGCAGCCGGAATTCGAGCCCAGACCTCCAGCCAAACAGGCCGGTACTCTACCCGCTGTGTCATATGAAGGCTGATGAACAAAGCGAGAAGGAACATTATATATTAAGTACTACCGTCACCCATTGAGGCATGTTTTATAAGTGTAAAGTGATCGCATTAAACCAGCCGACGATAAGTCACAAGTCTGACGGAAAGTCCATCCTTTGCTGTACATCCGTTCAGATAACTACTTGTTAAACAAAAGAAAAATTGCTGCTTAAAGAACCGATATAAAAGTTATATCCGGTATTTAAAAGAAAGGTCGGTAGTCTTTAAAAAAGGTACAACAAACATGGGAAGATAAAAAAACAAACCTTCCATAAAAATATTATAAAGTATAAAAATGTGGCGGAGTTAATGAATGTTGCACGCTTCCAAGTCAAGGGGGAGATGTAAAAAAGAATGAGTAAAAAGAAAGTAATTTCTCCGCAAAACGATACAAATTTTATTAACAAGAAAATTAAAACATAAACATCTCATAGGAAACTCTTTGAAAAAATATATTAAGTAACGGAAAGTGCCGGTCAAACTGTAGTTAAGGTCCAATATGCTGTGATCCGGCTTCGGCGCCATGTATTGTTCTCAGCCAATACTGAGGGAATCGCCTTGAAACTGAAGACAATGATAGATGAAAGTATGGACTACAGATTGGCTGTTTTAGAATCACAATATTTGGAAATTCCTTGAATAAAAAAATATTCCAAAGTACCCCTGAAATTTACGGAAT
The DNA here is from genome assembly GCA_963576895.1 of Ceraclea dissimilis. Classification (NCBI taxonomy): domain Eukaryota; kingdom Metazoa; phylum Arthropoda; class Insecta; order Trichoptera; family Leptoceridae; genus Ceraclea; species Ceraclea dissimilis. The sequence continues at coordinate 3,315,202 of OY756375.1, forward strand.
CTGAGGAGTTTCCATTCAGTTTTTCAGATATAAAAGAATAATTTAGCCAAAATACTGGTAATTATAATCTTAACAAATTGACTGTTTCAGATTTTTTAATTTCTTACCAGGTTTCTTTTAAAAAGGTATAATTCACATTGTCGCTTACGTTATTCTTATTTCGCGCAAACATTCTCATACAAAATTTGAAATTGTTGAAGTGAAATAGAACGATTTTTGCTCAGTGCATATAGGCTCTTAAGAAAATAAGTTGAGAAACGTAATGCATAATATAGTTAGAAAGGAAAACTGACAAAAGGAAATTAAGATATTATAACGTCAATATAATAAGTACTGCGAAGTGCAGTCGGCGATTTGGCGCCCAACTCTGGCAATGACAACTGCCTTTCGCCTAGTGTTCGGCCAAGTCGGACGCAAACATTAACATAAGTACTGACTTACTGAGTATTACTACTTTCAAGTCCATAATGATGCACATTTTTTGTCTTGAATCTTAAAGAAACTTTGGTACTTGAAATAATAAGGGAATTCAAAATGAAAATAAACGAGGACACATTCTTGCGAATTCTTTCGCGTTGTTTCAAAAGTTGTAATAGATGCTGAAAGTTTTAGAGAAGTGGACACTACTGCCAAAGATTTTTTCATGTACCTTTCAAGGAAAAGAAAATTGAAAAGGCATTAGTTGCAAAATCGTTCCACGATACAAGACAGATAATGTCCAGACCAAAGACCTGACTTTTTCTATGTGGCCTGCTGTTCTCAGCCCATTAAGTGTAAAATTGAGGACGAATACCCATAAAATGGATCAACCAGGTAAGGAAAGCTACAGAGGCTATGCGTTGGGCGAAAGATAGACCAAGGTTGGCTACGCTGAAAGATGTACCGTTAAGGTCACGATTCTCAAAACTGACCGATCTGTAAGACGAAAAAATGAATACCGTAACTCCTACAAGAACAACACTCGGAAAATTATAATGCCCAAGATTACCCACGATCGTGCAAAATAGGAATCGTACAAAATTACATGAAATACGGTAAGGATAATGTGCAATTATTGTACAGAAAGCTGTATCAAATCCTCCAGAAGTTATACAAGAGTCATAAAACCATTAGAAACTAACACGAGAAATAGTACCGTACAAGTGGTGTGATGCATTCCAGCTCCAACTTAACAATAAGTCGTACGGAGTTTAACTCCAAACAAAAAGTAAATGTGAAGAAATATATCCACCTGGATGAAACAAAGAACGTAGCAGTACTGTAGCTGTTGTATGTAGTGGCGGAGAACAAGATCTTAAGTCGTACATCTTAATTTTCAACGCCGCACAATGGTCGTAAGCCCATTACGAGAGTCGAGTGAGAGAAAAACATCTAAGTATCACACAACCGTAAGCCACGTGGTACTCGAGACGAGGAAAAGTAAAAGAAATGGGATACTCTAGCGGGGAATCTTGAAATTAATCGAGAAAGTTTATCTTCATGATTTTAAAGAAAAAAATATGTAAAAAAAAAGACAAATCAGGTAGATATCTCAACAGATATACAATAAAGGATGAACTTGAACTTTGGTCAGGCTTAGTAGTCGGCTGGGTTAATATGATCAATTTATCATTTTACGGATTTCATTTTCCTTGGCTGAGACTCGAACCCTGGACCTCTTAAACACTTAAAACATCAGGATTCTGTCGCTGTGCTTACAGCGGTCGCGTTATTTTACTTTCCGTGTCCGGAACTTCTTCTTCTTCTTCTTCGTCAGCCTTGGTCCCTCCACTGCTGGATGTAGGCCTCTTCCATTCGTTTCCAGTCCTTTCGATCCCTCGCCTTTCTGACCCACTGTCTACCCGCTACCGAGGTCACGTCGTCCGCCCATCTTTTCTGGGGCCTTCCGACACCTCTTCTGTTTTCCCATGGCCTCCACTTTAAGAGTCTGGGAGTCCATCTATTCTCGTCTTGTCTTGCTATGTGCCCTGCCCATTGCCATTTGAGTCTTGCTGTACGATCCATGACGTCGACAACTTGGCTTCTTCGTCTGATTTCCTCATTTCTAATCCTGTCTCTGAGGCTCACACCCAGCATCTGTCTCTCCATGGATCGTTGTGTGCATTTTAACTTTTGGCAACTTCTGGACTCAACTTCCGGAACACTATCCATTAATTTGGTCCTAATATGATTGACCCCAACCTGGATAGCCCAGGCATTCGCCAGTGATGCATCCTCGGGCGTGCATGTAACTCATGTTTAGGAATATGAAAACAAGTTATTGTGATTTTTGAATATTTGTACTTATTGTACAATATGGTCGGTTCCATAAGTTTATTTTTCACCGTACACCTGTCGAGATAATTACTTGTTTTTTAACTTGTCTCGCATTGAATAATAATACATCTCGTTTTTATATTGATTTCTTTATCAAATTCTGTTGTCATTGACGTAATGTAGTTCTGGACAATTTACATCCAGACCTGCTTTGAACTAAACCACACCAGTTTTAAGTTTTGTTTTGTAACCATATGCTTACTGATTTCTTCTTGTTTGCCGTAATTGATGTATCGCGTTTTGTTTTATGATGTATGTTTAATATTTAACCCTGACGATTCCAAGTGCCTTAAAAGGGGCCTACGGATGATTACAGAGCAACGAAACAATATTAATAATAAGTAGCTCTTACCTTGGCATATTCAATCTTTAGTGTACAACATCCAGAGTATATGTCTGCTCCGTGTAAGGCATCTTTTGCTCTGGTCGCCGACTCCAAACTCTCGAACGTGCGTCGCACAATCACATATACTGAGTTAAGGAAAATTCTTTATACAATAAACTGAAAAAAAAAAGTTTAAACATGTATAAAAATCATGCAATTACTAATATCTATAGTAACTTAAGAGTAGACATAGACATTTAAAAGAATAAAAATGGGACCTTAGATCTCGACAACCTTTATAAATATGCTTTGGGAAAAATACAGTAGATACATTGAACCTTTATCTAGGAAATGACCGAAAAGATTTTTAATATCTTTTACAGATTTCTCAAAAAAAAAAAGTGAAAAACACCTCTGAATTTATTTTTGAAGGACATCAATTCATTTTCCGAAAGTTTGAGATTTTTTTTCGTATTGTTAATATGCAATGAGATCTAGGGAATGACCGTAAAAGTTTTTTTCGATGAAGCAATTTAACCCCTAAAGTTAAAAAAATATCATGCGATTTTGAAACTTGACGCAGCGAGAAACGACCGTGATGTCATACCCTCAACTGGGTAAGAAATAATAGTGCTGTAAAACACAGCATCGACATAATGTCGCTGTGGTTACGATGTAAAGTCGTATAGATACAATCCGCATCCGTTTCCCATTAATTTTCTATTCTACTGGAGGATATGTTTACTACTTAACTTATGTACATTCTGCTCGCCCTACTTCATATATTACTTGCTACTTTCATTACAATATCTCCTCGGCTTACGCTTACTTATGTAAAATAGGTTTTCTATAAAACGTCGACGAAGCGATAGTAATAATAAAAACAATGAAGTGATGGAACATCGTCGTAAACGAAAGCATCGAAAAACATTCGAAATAAGAAATAATTTAAAATATCAAAATCAATAGAGCTATGGTAAATATATACTGTCGTTTCAAAATTATCACTATAATATTTCAGTAAGGTTTCATGGATAATAAATCGTCTATGTCCAGGAATCAGTTTTATACGGGTGAATTCTCAGAGTACATATTTTAAGTGACTACAGAGCAGAACCTTAGCTGGAATCAAAATCAAAATTAAGCAGAAATGACTTTAATTTCAAAACAACATGTACGTAATTGTGTTTTTTTAAAGGAAAATCAGGGGACAAGTTATCTCTCACTGCGACCAAAATAGATCTATTGTGGTTGCGTCAAATCTAAAACCCAGGTGCAGGTACCCGGGCACAAAAGTTGGTAAATAAATAACATAGTCGAAATCTCGATGATAGAATACCTATACATGTTCTCTCGACAATACTAAAGAAAACAAACACAGCATACACACACACCGTACAACCGCTGAAGAGGACACTCCGTCCATTACCTCATCGTACACAATCAACACACCCCTGAAGAAGCCGTCCATAGAAGATGGGCGAAACGTCGGGAAATTCTACACATCCCATTGGACCACGGCCATACAGCCCGGATGATCGAGACTACTCTAAACACAGCATAGGTAACGACTAGAGTTTTAATTCGTATTATTTTTATTTTGTTGTTACGAAAAATATATTAAAATTCGATGTGTCGATGCAAGGTTCGCACTGCCTAATGAACTACCCTATTATTCATTACAATATAGGGGTTGTACTTTTTGGATCATAGAATATTTGGCACAGTGCCGAATGTTCGCCGAACGTTCATTTCTTCACTGCTTCAACTACCCAATGGTACGAGCCCTTTCCTGTGACAATAAACAATCAAACAATATAACACTGTTTCAATAAAAACAAGGAAAAAACACTTAAAATTTGACATTCTACTGAATCAACAATATGAATACACGAGTATTACTGTAAATTGTTGACAGATGGAAATAGTCCAGAGTTATCAGGTAGTCGTGAATTTTTGGTATGTTATGTAGGACAATGGGGTAGTTAAGAATCCAAATTTTACATAATATCTCTCCCTCCACAGGCCGGGGCCGGCCAGGCCGACTGGATCTTGAAAAAACCTTAAAAAATCACAACTTTTTGGCTATTATGCAATATAACTTCGTTGTTCCGGGTTTTAGGTCAAAAATAGTTATACAATAACGATTTGAACCGTACAACATTTTGCTCTAAAATAAATAGAAACGGAGTGATGAGTAGCAATAGCATGCTCCAAAAATCTGTATTTTTTTCAATTTTGCGTTTTTCGTCATCAAACATCACAATAGCATTTTTTTATTAATTAAAATTAATAATAAGTTTATAGAACTTAACCATAACAATACAAAATAATATGGTATTGGGGTCGATTCTGTAACTAATTATCTAAGTGCGTTCAAACTAAAATAAGACGTCCTTTATTCAATTATTTCATAGTAAAATAAATATAAAACACACTTTTATTTATTTATTTATTTAAACTTAAAGTAAACAACAAACACATATAAATATACAAAATGAACATAGTACAGATTATAAAACGTTGTTCACTAGGGCGAACTTATCGCAGAACTGCGATTTCTTCCAGTTAACACCAAAAGCTCATTAGTTAGGCTTATTTTAGCTCAAAAAGTTACGGAATTGGATCTCGGTTGCATACATTGTCTCTTAACACCACTCATCGCATTGTCAACAATACAGAATATCATAAGTTATAACCGAATTTACTGAACGCTTAATAAGGTTGTGAAACAATTCCATTATTGGCCTCCGTCCAAAAGTACTAAATGGCTCCAAGCAACCGACTAACTAACTTACCAATAAATACCTATACTGCTATTTGTCAGACGAATACGTTATGCATATGCATGTTAAAGCTCCCGACTCAATTATGACGTCAAGGTCATTTCCCACGGCATTAAAGTTCAAAATCACGTGAACAATCATATGATAAAGTGGTAAAAATAGCGTTTTTTCCATTTTTTTGGGGTTAATTTCGCTTCAATCAAAAAACATTTACGGTTATTCCTTAGATTTTAATACAATCTTCGCGACTTTCGGGAAACGAGTTTCTGTGTTTCGGAAAAAAGATTTTCACATTTTTTTTTTTAGTAATGCATTCAAGTTATAAAAAATCTTTTCGGTAATTCTCTAGATAAAGGTTCAATGTATCTACCTACTCTATTTTTTTCCAAAGCATATTTAGTAACGGTTGTCGAGATCTAACGTCTCCCGTTTTTAGAAATTTTTGAAATGTCAATATGCCTACTCTTATTTCTTAATACATTCACAACATGTTTTCTTATATGCATACAGAAAGCAAAACAACAAAATTAATGTACGAGTAACTCATGTTTACACTGGCGACACGTGGACAGGTCAAAAATAGAAAATCGATATATTGAAAGTAGATAATAGAAACACGAAAAGCAAATAAGGAAATGATCGAATATTAATATAAAAGTTTTAATAATGCCAACACTTCTTCTTCTTCATTAGCCTTCTTCCCTCCGCTGCTGGATATAGGCCGCTTCCAACTATTTCCAGTCGTTTCTGTTCTGACCCTTCCGCATCCAGGTTCCCCCAACGATTTGGACAATCTTGTTGGTCCATCTCTTTGGTGGCTTTCCGTCTCTCCAAGGCCTCCATTTCAATATTCGTGGCGCCCATCTGGTGTCACCCTGCCTGGCCATATGTCCTGCCAATTTGCCAATTGAGTTATGACACAAGGCTCATGATATCGGCAACTTTGGTTCTCCGTCTAATTTCTTCATTTCTTAACCTATCCCGGAGACTAACACCAAGCATCTGCCGTTCCATGAACCTTTGTGTGCATTTTAGTTTTATAACACACATGGAAGAAATTATGTATTTTGATACTAAGAGTGAGCATATTGACATTTAAAAAAAAATGTAAAAACGGGAGACCTTAGATCTCGACAACCTTACTGAATATGCTTTAGAAAAAAAATAGTTTAGATACATTGAACCTTTATCTAGAAAATGACAGTAAAAGATTTTTATATCTTGTGTAGATTTCTCGAAAAATATTGTGAAAAATACCTCTGATCTTTCATCCGAAAGACAAAAGTGTTGTTTTATAAAAAGGATAATAAAAAAAATGATTTTAATTAGGAATGAAAAAAGATTCGTACTTGTTAAAAAGTAAAACCCAAAACAAAAAGTTATACAAAACTCGACGAGTGTTTCCGACGTGATGCCAATTAAAACACAGACTATAGAAAGGTGGGGAAAAAATGTGCTTTTTGGAATAGAGAATAACACATTCATGCCCCGGACCCGGCAATAAAGACCCGCTTCGTATGTACAATCAAATAACTATTCATTATGTAGAGAAAATTGAATATAATAAAATCTGGTCGTTTCACGGGTCGAAACACCAGACAACGACGTGTTAGGGAGTCGGGGTAGTTTCATCTCTTAACCTTCCGACTGCACACTGGGGCCATATTTGGTACCGTGACCGGATAAAAACCCATAATAATATTCTACTATCTATCTATACCCTCACGCCACGTCCTTTGCAGAGTAGGCAGAGCGTCAGACAGCCCTATCCTTGGACACACTCCTAGGCTCCGTCACATTCATGCATGCAGTCATACTCGCTCTCCGATTCCTTTTACTCAAAACGCGCGCATCCTTGAGGATCTGGTCGACATGCTCGCACCAGGTCAGTCTCGGGCGGCCGCACTTCCTCACCTTTCTTCGCTCACTCAAATACATATTTTTTGTCATCCTGTCATCTTTCATTCTTTCAACATGCCCAAGACATCTTAGTTTATTCACTTTCATTCCTCTCACAACACCAGTCTTGCAGTCATTCAATTCCCTAAAAGAATATTGCTCAACATGAATAAATCCCAAAAAAAAGACAAAAACCCTTTAGAATACGCCAAGGGACAAAAATTCAAATCTAACTGAATTTTGAAAATAAAATTATTTGTACATTTAAGTACAACCATAGATTTGAAAATAAATAAATAAGCGGACCTGAAATGGGATAGACAGTAAAAAAGTCAACATTTTATGCGAGGTGGTCGGTAGCCTGGTTGGTAACGCGCTCGACTGTTAATCCAGTGGGCGCGGGTTCAATCCCCGACTAAGTCCACTTCACAACACAAGTTTTTCAAGCTTTCTGTGAAGTGTACAAAGATGTATTTGGGTTTATTTCGATAAACCCAGATTCATTAAAAAAATAAAAGAAAAATAATAATTCATCTACTGGAATCCAACTAGAAAGTTTGGGCTTTTATCCGTTGAGGATGTTTCTGAAGAGCTTTTGTCTTTTTAGGGGTTTATTCATGTTGAGCAATATTCTTATGGGTTTTTCTCCGGGAACCATTTGGTACACTGAAACGATACGAACATTCGTGAAAAAAGACGAAGGGATGAGTGGTACATAGTATTATTGGACACTTAGCAGTCGTTACGACTTCTTATGGTCTTATTTCTGAAGAGACTTCTTGAAATTTACAGACATATAAATTTATAGACAGATAGTTAAGGACGCATTCGGTCGTTCGCCAACCTTTAGAAGTCAATATTTAGTGTCCTTCGGTTGTTCACATTGTCGAGCACTGTCATGATGCCGTGGACACTCTTATTAAGGATCGCAACCCAACCATGACGTCCTCGTCATTTTCCACGGAATTAAGGTTCAAAATTGCATGACAAAATGTTGATTCCGCTTCAATCAAAAAACTTTTACGGCCATTCTCTAGATTTTAATACATATTATTATTACAATGAAAAAAATCCGCAACATTCGGGAAACGAGTTTGCTATCTTTCGGAAAAAAGATCGGAGGTGTTTTTCACATATTTCTTTTGAAAAAATCTATACAAGATATAAAAAATCTTCTACGGTGATTCCCTACATAAATGTTCATGCAATTCATCTACCCTATTTGGTTCTAAAGCATATGTAGTAACGGTTGTCGAGATCAAAGAACCCGTTTTAAAATTTTTTGAATCGTCAGTATGAGTTCTGGTACTCTTAACGTGAATTTGATTCAACGATTTTTTTTCCAGTAGACAAAAATACAAGAAGTAACCCAAACGTTCACATAACAGGTGAGAATGTAAAGCAGAAAATATTATGTGTAGATGTATCCCAAAACTCCGCTTTCAGATTCCACTGAACATTTGTCTGTTATTAAATATTTACATTATTACATACAACAAAATTTCCACGCCTCTACGACTACGTATGAGACTACGAGTAGTTTCCATTTTTTTCCAACCCTCCTTTTCAGAGTTTTCATTTTTCGCTCCCACGGGGTTCGCAGAACGGCACTGAATGTCGGGCAATTCCAACCTCTTGCAAATCAATTTTTAAATCAGATATTGCCATATAGACAATGGTTTTATATTCGACAACTCCACTCGATATCCATTTATTTATTTATTGGGGACACACACAGAAAGTTAAAAAACATACATAATAACATACACAAAAGATATAATTCACTTTAACCTCCCAATTAAGTGTCCACAGCATGCACGCATGGTAGGTACATTACAAATCAATCAAAGAAGTGAATATAAAAAAATCAAATATACTTACACGTAGGCACCCATATATGTGTGCAGGTAAATATGCCATAAGCATTAAGTACCAACACACCTAAGGTTAAAAAAATAATAAATTGATGGTACCCACAATTTCACACGTTTCAGCAATGTGTTTTTTCCCTTTTGTGTTTTGTGAAGTTATGTACGGTTTTTTTGAGCCAGTAAACAAGGTGAGATGGTGAGAATATGTAAGAAGATGAATGATGATAGATAAACAAAAAAAATACTTGGGTGAAACAAGAGGTGCAAGAACAATTAAACTCGGCCGTGTCGAACGGACGCGTATAGAATAAAATTAATCGCGGAGTGTGTATGAAGAAATGCATGAATGTGATGGAAGCAAGAAGTGTATATTAGGATAGGGAAGTATGGTGCAGTTGTCTCTACCCACCCCGCAAGGATGGAACAGAATAGATTAAAATAAAAAAAATACATGAAATCAATTACCGCGAAGTGTGAGTAATTTCTTAAAGCGATATCCCACGGTGCGCGAAACCGGATCCGTACGTAGATTCACACGCCGCCGTGGGAAGGGGTGAGTCCGTAAATCTACAGACGCTTTCGTAGCGATTTGTATGGCGGTGCGTACAAATCCGGATTCACGCACCGTGGGATATCGATTTTGACAATGAAATAATAACTTCAGCGTAAAAACTGGTTTATTAGACCATAATGGAAATACTAAATGGAAAAGCCAGATTGATGAATAAGGATTTCTCGAGGCAACAGTAATACAAATAAAATAATTAGAAGATGAGTCGAAGTTTTGAGGAAGTTAATCAGACGAACCCAAAATTATTAACAAACAATACAAAATGATTAGGGAATTTCACTTCAGGAAACTAATAATATGATGAGTGGTGAATCGACAGAAATCATGAATTATTGTTACAAGGTAACTTCTGAACCACACAATTACAGTATTAGTAATACCTAACCTGGATATTGGAAGAAAGGGTGCTTACTGTTTAGTCAGCGCTATATTAAGAGTATACACACCAACATTTCAAAAAATTCTTAAAACGGGAAACCTTATATCTCGACAACTTTACTAAATATACTTTGAAAAAAAATAGGGTAGATACATTGAACCTTTATCTAGAGAATAACCGTAAAACATTTTTTGTATCTTGTATAGATTTAGCAAAAAATAAGTGTCAAAAACAACTCTGATCTTTTTTCCGAAAGAAAGAAACTCATTTCCCGAAAGTCGCAGAGATTTTTTTTGGTATTGACAATACGTATTAAAATCTAGGGAATAACCGTAAGAGCTTATTGATCGAAGCGAAATTAACCCCAAAAATAGGGAAAAACGCTATTTTTACCATTTCATCATGCGATGGTTCATGCGATTTTGAACATTAATGCCGCGGGAAATGATCGTGATGTCATAGTTGGGTCGCGAGCTTTAATATTAACTCTGTACTATAGAAGATACTATGTATGGAGGGAGATACTTTGCAAATAGCTAGTTCGCAATTACTCCAAAGAAGATTTATGATGTAAATTATGACGTTCAGTGGCCACACGAAAGCACGGTGGGTCGAGACATTGGAGTAACTTTAAAGCAATAAATTTTCAAGCCGAGTACGGGTAAAATGTTAAACGAAATACGTAAACTAAAATGATGTTACTTATTTAGTATTTCGAGATACAATCCAGGAACTTGGCTACATAGTCGGCAAGGACAAGACTTAAGATTAGGGACATAAGGATACTTTTAATGGGCTAAGGCTCACCACAAACGTCCCGAAGTTCAGTTAACGGAATCGACCGTTTTGCAAAAAAGTTACGACCAAAACCTCTTTCTGAATTTAAAATCGGGGCGACGCTGAATTCAGAGAGAGGTTTTGATCGGAACTTTTTTGCAAAACGGTCGATTCCGGAACTGAACTTCGGGACGTGTGTGGAGAGGCATAGAGTCTCCGAGGAATAGCATCTACCTTCAACAACGGCCACTTTATCATCTGCACCATTTCACACAATATTTGAAATAAAGCTTGCGGCGGAAAGGGTCTCTTGTCTTAAGTGGAGCTGGACTGGATACGTTGCCAGATGCCAGGATTTTCAATGGACTAAAAAGATAATGGAATGGCAACCGTGAACTAGGCGGAGCAGCGTCGGCAGACCCCAGGCAAGGCAGTCTGACGATATTAAGAAATGTGCTGGAGAAAGATGTATGGATGCAGTGTGCTCAGGACAGGGAGTTGTGGAGGACTTCAGGGGAGGCCTATATCCAGCAATGGATCTGAGAGGCCCAGGAAGAAGAAGACCTGGGCAAACAGCTAATCTGGGCATAAAGGACCATGAAACCGTTTGACAAATTGTGGAGATGATTAAAAAAGAGGTACAGCTCTCAAATTATAATTTTGTCAAGAGAGTTTACATACGCAGAACCTCAAAATGTCATCAGCAAGAAAGAACGAGCATTTTATACTAAAGTGTGCTTGCTTGCCACGCCACTGAGACGTGAGGATCCCATCTGGTCGGCTTTCTACTAAAACATTATAATTATATTATAAGGACATAAACATCATTTCACTTTGGTTTTTACAGCCATGGTAGGCCATCTGGAACAAGGTAATAATTATGAATTAGGCTGAAATGTCTTTATTGATATTACTACGGGTCGTAATTTAAAATGTGATCGATGTGCCAAAATATTAACATAAGTTTGTCCAGGAAATCTATCCATAGTAAACAAAGGTGTTTTAAGGAAATTTTCCTAAAAGAAGCAGACTTTTTTTACCAAATACTTGAAAATTATTTGTTTTCTAAAGGTGAGTCGTGTTAGATATAAAAATGACTGAGCAAAACAAAAAAGTGAAATTATTTTGCAACTGAAATGGATGAGCGCATAAGAGGTAATATGCACTGAAGCAGATACGCACACAAATATGGACTGAGAAAAAACCACTCCAAGTGGCGAAACAATCCTTATGACATACTTGTATTTCATGGACTGTTAAAGAATGAATCGCATCGTTCTTTGGTGGCTAATATTTTCTAACTACTGCACTATACACGACCTAGTTCCATCTCATCCATATGGTCATCTATTCCTAAATGAGCCGAGACAGAATCCGCTTGTGATATTTTAACAGCATTTTCGCGAAAATAAGACATTGAATTACTTATGTACAAAAGAAGTCGTAATAATATAGTACACTTTCCACCTTTCTGTAACAACTTTGAATAACGTTGGTGGTCAAGTTTAAGGGGGCAATAACGGATGATTAATAGTTTAAACAAACTATACAAGACTACATACGTAACAGCTTTCTACAAATACAACAGTCGTTTCAGCAACAATGTAACAATAATATTACAAACACATGTTCTCAAGCCATTTATACATACATGCGCCATACTCAATGTGGTTCCATGACATAATGTTCACAGACGAAATGTCTACAGACAAAATGTTTACACGACAAAATGTTAACGGACATTTTGGGTCATGGGCTCAGGGGAGTAAAATTTGAATTACTCCACCTGATCATTGTGGGCAAAATAGAGGGTCGTATAGGGGATGGAAGAAGGCAGATTTCTTGGCTCCGCAATATACGAGACTGGACTGGAATAAAGAGTGCTGAAGAGCTGTTTCGAGCTGCTCAGAAAATAACTACATAGTTTAATAATACACCTAGATTTATGGAGAGAAAACAGAAGTGAGTAATTTTTCAAAGGGTTTTCACTACAATTTATATAATGTAACCAACACCTAGCAATCTTAAAGAACTATACACAGACGCATAGAGTTCCCGCATAAATACCCAAAAGAATATTGTTCGACATGAATAAATCCAAAAAACGACAAAAGCCCTTAAGAAATTTGCTCAAGGGATAAAAGCGCAAACTTTCTGGTTGGATTCCAGTAGATGAATTATTTATAAAATGTTGACTATTTTATTGTCTACCCTATTTTAAATCCATTTATTTGTTTGCTTATTTTCTAATCTATTCTAGTTTCTAACACACTCAAAAGAAATCGTATGCTAATAGATACAATTAATTTTATTTTCAAAATCCAATTAGATTTGAACTTTGAGCAAATTTCTTAAGGGCTTTCGTCTTTTTGGGGATTTATCAATGTTGAGCAATATTCTAATGGGTTTTTGTACGGTCACGGACGCAAAGTAGTGTAGACGCATTAACTATAGTGTGTGTTCAGTTAGTGGTGTAAATGAAGGAATCTCAAAGTGAAAACTATTACACGCGGGAGAATGTTTTAACTCAACGAGCTGCTGAGAGGCGTTTAATATTTAAAGGGAATAATTGCTACGTAGATCATATGGTGTTTTTCTCGGAAGAGGTAAGCTTAATTTCATTTTGTAAGACGTAACTACAGCATTTTATAAACATACAAGTACAAAAAAGTAAAATGTACGAATAATCAGCATTTTTTTTTGTAATTTAGTAACAATAAGAATTACATGAAGTTAGAAATTATGCAATGGTTATGGAACTACCCTCCAATACACGAGGTCTCCTCACACTACTGCAGGGTAGTTTGGACAATTAAATATTGTAATAAGTTTAATACGTGTACTTAGTATTATAGTATGGTATAAGTAATAAATAAACGAATTTGAATTTTAACAAAGTCTCGGTAATCTCTTCGCGATCGTAATTCTCATACGCAAGCAATTTTTCGAGAAATAATTGCGACAACTCAAACAAAACGTATTGAGTAACATTATTTCGCAATACATAGCAATTTTTTCGGCAATACATTTAAAGCGAGACAACGATATTGCGTTCAAAGGCAAAAGAGAATTGACTAAAATGACCAAACCCATTGGATATTCAGCAATTCGTGTCGCCGACATCATGATAATTCTCTGTTGTACGCAATGTCGTTGTCTCGCTTTTAATATCGTCGAAATAATTGCAATATATTGCGAAATAATGTTAATCAATAAGATTTGTACGAGTTTCTGCAATTATTGCTCGTAAAATTGCTGGTGTAATCTCACCTTAAGGGCTCGGTACCAGGAATGACGTCACAGTCATTTCCCACGGCATTAAGGTTCAAAATCGCCTGATAATCGCATGATAAAATGGTCAAAATAGCGTTTTTTCCATTTTTTGGGGTTAATTTTGCGTCCATCAAAAAACTTTTACGGTTATTCCCTAGATTTTAATGCATATTATCAGTACAAAAAAAAATTGTTCCGCGACTTTCGGAAAACGAGCTTCCGTCTTTCGGAAAAAAGATCAGAGGTGTTTTTAATTTTTTTTTTGAGAAATCTATACAACATATAAAAAATCTTTTACGGTTATTCACTAGATAAAGGTTCAATGCATCTACCCTATTTTGTTCCAAAGCATATTTAGTAACGGTTGTCGAGATAGAAGGCCTCCCCTTTTTAGAAATTTTTGAAATGTCGGCATGCACACTCTTAAGCAAGGTAAGTAGCTATCGTAAATATTACATCAATCCAAATTTATTATTGATAAATAAAATAGACATTTCAAGGAAAGCAATAATTTAGAAGTAAATTCGACCTATTTATAAGAGGTCCGGGAGTAATTGAAATATACTGAAACGTTAATGCATATTTTATGTAACGTACTCGATGACCGACAGATTGCTTTAAAAGCAATAATATTGTATAATATTAGCGTATACCTAACCGAATGATTAAAGAACATTACTTACAAGTGTTTCAGAGCGGTGTAATTGGGTAAACCAATAAATGCTAAATGGATTTATTTATGCTCAAGGATATCCGATAATCCAATAAATTATGCTCAAGAATTAAGGTAAAACAAGAGATGCCAACTAAATCACTCACCTACATATATTTAAAGGTGAACTCTTACGTATAAAACTACTACTAATAACTAATATACGACAGTGGGCTGTGGTGAGTCTTGTGAAAAAAATGTACCGGCTAGTTTCGATTTATTATTGATATGGATAATTTGAACCTTTCTAAGGCCACTTACAAAATTTGGCATCAATAGGACGAAGCTGGCACTCTTGGCACCATTTGAAATTCAACGTGTTTGTTATTTTTGTGAAAATGTGAAATTTTCAACCGTGATCCATGATAAAATGTTTTATTATCACGGGCTGTACATAAAAACAGACTTTTTAAAAGATGTCAGATACATAATTGGAGTTTGCTCTATCACATGCATTAGTCAAAAAATGGGTAGCCGATTTTAAACGTGGTCAGCTAAGTGTTGAAAAAAAAAACATAGCAATAAATTGAATAATAATAACAAAAAATAATTGTGTATTCATAAATTACTATAATAAGTATTTTGAGAAATAAACCGAATTGATTTGAATTGAAAGGCAATAAACTGCAGTTGTTTCGAAAAAGGTTGATAACATTCAGCAATTCCAATTTATCCATTTGCCGTGGACGGCAATCGAACTGAGGACCCTTACACCGATATTTCAGGCTACTGACTAAATTGGCGTGGAAATGAAATCGGAAGAGTTAAACCTGTCTCTCAAAATTCAGCCGGATCAAGACTGCTATAAAAAAGCTTTTCCTTACGACATCAAAATACAGGTAATGACTTCATACAATACCTACGTTTGTAAATAAAAAAATGTAAGCACCGATTATAAAATAAATTTATTCACTGATCTACTGAGTTGAATGATCGCTGCGATGTAACATGTTTGTTTATTATAGTCCATATAAAATTTATTATATATACACTAGCAAATACCCCGTACAAAATGACGGACTTATTGATCATTTCCATCAAATTTCCGTAAAAGAAACAGCTCTAAATAATTAGGTACTTACTCGAAAGAACACGAAGGGTTTTTCTCGTATGAATTTCCCTACGAAATATATTTTTTTGTCTGCGAATCATTTTACTCGAAACACGCCCGTCCTGCCAAGTTATTCTTTTTGTGGATTTTATTTGTTATAATTCATCCTCTCTACATGTCCTAACCATCTCATCTTGTTCACTTTCATTCTAGTCAAAATATCCGTTTTACATTCACTCAACTCACCCCCCTTAATTAATTTCCGTTTCCATGACAAAATCTCAAGTGACAAAAACGCACATGTCAAAATGGGTAACCTACTATTGACAGAATCGCAACTCAACACCGGAAAATCTGATGCTGTTGTTTTTTTGTTGTTTTGTTTTTGTGTGTTTAAAAAAAAAACAACCTAACGAACCTAACCCAACAATATTGAAATTGGCGGCAACAGGTTTTCCGGTGATGAGTTGCGATTGTGTCAATAGTAGGTTACCCTTTTGACAGTTGAGATTTTGTCATTTGAGTTTCTGTCTGGTTACCTAATTTCCATACACAAATTTAACTTTAGTTCGGAGAACTGCCACGAATTGCGCAGCGAACACTAAGGACTGTTGTGTTTTATTATTATTATAAACGTAATATAACCGAGTTATCTGCATCGTAAAGTGGGTGAACCTTTTAAATATAATGGCTCTACCATCATCATCATCATTATTAACATAATGGTCTCTCCACACCGTGGAACCGCCAATGCAAGCATTTGATGACTCAATCATCATCAGATATTGAAGCATTCTCTAAACTAAATAGTAACAACTTTCGAATATGAACTGGCAAATCCTCGCGTAACTTTGGCAACATTAGAATTTTTTTGGTCACATTTGAGTTATTATCGGTGACAAGGGTCAATTCTGTTTTATTTTTATTATTATAAAAAAATATATGTATAAAAGGGACGAGAAATCCGCTCTGTGGAGGGCAACAAACTGTTCTGTGGAAGGACAAAGAAAGAGAGGACGGCCGAAGAAGTCCCTTGAGGAGACCATCAGAGGGGACATGGAACACCTGGAGCTTACTACAGAAGACTGCTTCCATCGGAGCAGATAGAGAGCGAGGACGCGAGCCGCCGACTTCAGATAAATGGGATATGGTGCAGAGAAGAAGAATATAAAAAATGAATATTTTGTACAGTACACAGTAAGCTTAAAAAACTTGTGAGTAAAGGAGTAAGTCGGCATCGGGGATTGAACCCGCGCCCGCCGGATTAAAAAATATATAGGTATTTTAGTCATAGAATTTGACCTGTTGTAGTTTTGGTGAAATTCGGGCTGCCTTGGATGAAATTTGCGTTATTAAGTACCTATTGTTTTGGCGAAATTCGGGCCGCTTTGTTTTTCGGAGACATTTACATTATAGTTATTTACAAAAGTACACCGTTTTAGGGTATTTAGTTCATTATTGTACCCACTTATAAATTCGGTTAGATATTCATGCGTAAAGTCTAAATCGCACAATTTCTTGGTTAAGTGTTAGAACCATGTCGCGAAGTAAAATACACATACACTGCACCTACGAGTACATACTTTCTTCACCCATCACTTTTATTGCTCTGCACTGGATGCTAATGGACTCCTTGTCTTTGATTTAGTACCAATAAACATCAAAGCAATACTATACAATAATAGGTATCAACTACGGCACAGCTGTTGTATTAACCGATGCATCATCAGTTCAATAACAAAAACTCTCCGCAAAACTCACAAACTGCATAATTTATTCGCAACAAGAATCATAATATTTAGATGAAACAAAATATTTAGCATCTGCATAGGCATATTAAATAGAAGACAAGTTTGCGGACGTCCTTAAACCTATACAAAGTCCATTTTGAAAATTAGAAGTTTGCATTGGCCTGAGGTGTCCGCAAGCTAGACGCCTATTTAATAAAAATCCAAAGTCTGTGGGAGATACAAAATATTGCTATATTAATACATAGAGAAATTATAGGTATTCTATACGAATTCCATACAATTCCATACGAATTATCAGCTTGAAACTTGCATCCACCGAATAAGAAGCATAATTTCGACACATTCATAACAACTGGTAAAGATTATTTTGACGAAGAAGGGAAATTATGTGACTCTTTTGTGCTAAACCACTTTGAAAAATACTGACCGCGTGCTATCACCTGTTAGCGATACCTCTGAAGTACGTGGGGTGGCAAACGGGCGATAGTGGCAAACGGTTTTATCTGCCAGTTTTTACGCCAAGTTTCTTCTCCAGTACGAAATTCTTTTAAGCATTAATATTATCACTACCTTGGGTCAAAACATTAAGCGTACATCGATACGTATGAAATAAAATTAACTGAATTTTGGGTGCGTGCTAATGTGTCAAAAACTGGACCCTCTGCATACCCTGCGAGGGACTATATAGATGGACATGTATTGAGTGATGAGTATATTATATTGTAAAGGATATTCAACCATGGCTTGCACTCCATTTTTCTTGAATACCACGATACGCTGTACTTGTCCATGTGGGGAGCTGATTGTGTATATCACATCCTGAAACAAACAGAAATAAACACATTACTAACATGTAGGTAACAACAAATCAAAATGTAGCAAACAAAATATAAACATCGCTCTTATAAATAACTCCTGTAGGAGTCGTCGCGGTATATCCAAATTATGAGGTAAATATCATAAACGAAGGATCGTAAGAATACGATTCTCATCAAGTAACTTTTTTGAATTAGTAGTAGTAGAGTACATGGTTGGTGCAGTTGGTTGAGGCGGCAGTCTCTTAAGGGGGAGGTGCCAGGTTCAAATCCCGGCGCTGGCGATGTATTCCACACCTTGCGATACAGGCTTTTAGCCTAGTGCAAGATGTGCAGAAAAGTATTTGGGTTTGTGTACGCAAGTCCAGATCCTTTATTTAAAAAAAAAGAATTATGATGATAAAATAATAGGCCTATGCTGGATTTCACCACCTTTTTAGGTAAGG
Source organism: Ceraclea dissimilis (assembly GCA_963576895.1). NCBI lineage: Eukaryota > Metazoa > Arthropoda > Insecta > Trichoptera > Leptoceridae > Ceraclea > Ceraclea dissimilis. The sequence goes on from OY756375.1 coordinate 3,334,174, forward strand.
AATAGCAGATATAGGAGCCACCTAGCACCAATTTTGTATAAATAATTATAATTGGTTCCTATCCACGCTATTGCTCACATAAGAAGTTGGTGAAATACTAGCACTTATCTGACATAATCCAAAAAAATGTTAGCCCCGGCTTCCGCTCTACAAAATTCCACTCTTCATTGGTAACCAGTGAAGGTTCTGTGGGTATAAAAATACAGAGTATTCAAAATGCGCGGTGAACCTCTTTACTGGAAAAAGACGACAAATGTCTTATGGGAGTTTTAGATATGAATACCCGACTTATAGGACACTTAAAAAAATACCCAAAAAAACGGGAGGCTAATTCTAAAACCAGAAGAAAACTCACGAGATTCTATATACATATTTATTTTCATAATAACGCGACAACTGAAATTCAGAGATATTTTTTATAATACATTTTTCTCCAGATTTTTACGCCAAATTCCTTCTGTACTGGTACGTAAACATTATATATAATAACAATCGCAAAGTACTTGCTATATTTATATAACATCTTCACACATTATTACATCCTTAACTATGATATTTATAATATTAATAAAATATGTTTAACCATTTACATACGATTTGTATACAACAAAATATCATATAACATTTGATATCAAACATAATGCCAACTGTAGTGAAAGGAGTTTGGGGGAATTATGGTAATGTCTTCATCAGACATGTTGGAGAAAACATTTGATATTATAACACTATAAAGAGTTAGACATTACAATAAATCACAGTAGAATGTAACTGTTATAAATATCAGGAACAGTGATTTTCATTTCACAGCGAAAGCTTACTGCTTTTTTGGACTCTGTTATCGTATATTGAGCTAACGGGCCACTCGAGATGTATTTAGATTTAAAAAAATCGTATTGATGTAGTAGAGCAACACTAAATTTATAAAAAAAAATCTTGTATTAACTTAGGGAGAGGCGAAAAACTGCTAAATTTTAGCGCTTTTTCTAGTTTTTCGCTCATATCTTCTAAACCATGCGTTTTTTTGTGAACCACATGAACTAGAAAGTTGTGGAGCATTAAATTTACTCTAATTTTCAAGGGTCAAACTTATTTTTAACTCCATGAGTACCGAGATACGGGAATTCAAAAAAGTGCTAAATTTATTAATTATTTAGAAAAACCGTTGAAAATAGGTGATTTTACATTAACTTTGTGGTAATAAGTTAACGCCATCTATTCTAAAATAAAAAATAAAATAAAATAATCTTTATTGTACAGAAACATACAAAGGGCGGGCTCATTGCCAAATGGCAATTTCTGCCAGCCAACCCATGACAGAAACCAAAATGAGACATTATTCTAAATCGCCTGTTCGAAAGCTTTTCGTCAAAAAATGTTATTGTTCTAATATTTTTAAAGCTGAAACATCGCGAATGAAACATTGTAATTCTAAAGCAAACAAGTATATACTCGTAGCAAAGTTAACAGACATTTACATTTCATTGTAATGTACACATTTTACAACGAAAAATAAATCGTAAACAGTTTTATGATTACCTACACTTATCATCGTTACGTCGTTACACGTTACCTACACCGTGTAACGGGGAATCACCGTAATGAAAGAAAAAAAATGAAACGTAAAAATCTTGAGGAGTTGAAAACTCCCGACCCAACTATGACGTCACGGTAATTTCCCACGGCATTGAAAGGTTCAGAATTGCGTGAACAATCGCACGATCAAATGTAAAAAATACAGTTTTTTATTCGTTTTTGGGGTTAATTTCGCTTCAATCCAAAAACTTCCACGGTTATTCCCCAGATTTTTATGTATATTATCAGTAAAAAAAAAATCTCCGCTACTTTCGGGAAACGAGTTTTCCGTCTTTCGGAAAAAAGATCAGACGTGTTTTTCACATTTTTTTTTGAGAAATCTATACAAGATATAAAAAATCTTTTACGGTTATTCCCTAGACCTAGATAAAGGTTCAATGTATCTACTCTATTTTTTCCAAAGCATATTTAGCAACGGTTGTCGAGATCTAAGGTCACCCGTTTTTAGAAAATTTCGAAATGTCGGTATGCATACTCTTAAATTGGAATAAGGAAAATGTGTTGCAATAATAATAAATAATTTAAATATGTAATCAAAATCCCGCGGATCCTTCCGGCGAAATGACGACATAAAAATAAACTGGGGATATTCCAGACTCGGTTACCAAAAAATTACCTACATTCGGGGCGATAAAACGAAGATATAATTGTTCCCCAAAATCTTGAGTCTTGTTGCGCCTACCGGGTAATTCCACTATACGTAGAGTTGTATACATTAACTATGGTAATAATCATACCATACAGTAGCGTTGATAATCCCGAGATTTCTCAATTCGCAGAGAACGGCATGGGTTTCATCAAGTTTTAATTTTTTAAGGTGTAATCAAAGAGGTACATAAATGTTCACTAAAAACCACTATACATCCCAAATAAAGACATTTAGAAACCTACGAAGTCATGGGCTAAATAAAGACATTCAGAAGCCTATGACTTAATAGGTTAATAAGTACCTTATAGACTCAGATCCGGTCGCTCAAAATATGACCTATCTGTTTTTTTGATCGAAATGTGATTTAAATGAGAGTTTACACATAGGGCCGTACATCGGCATAGTAAGTTATAACTCGTTTTGTAGCTAAAAGTAGACTAATTAATTCGTTTTTTGCCTATATTCTCTTACCTCTAATTGATTTTCAACCAATTTAGTAATATTTTTTTTGTATTCAAAACAAAAAAATAGAGTGTCTTTTTTTAGCGGTCGGAACTTAGGCTAATATCACATCTTTCCTATCACCAGAGCAAGCACGGATAAGAAACAGCACAGCATGAAATATGAGCTTAGGTGCACCGTCGACACTTCTATAAACATAGAAAACTTAAGTTTGCCTTGGGAGGTGGAAAACTAAATCTTAACTTTACCATACCAAGAAGAGTGTCAGAAAATGTCTGGGAATTAGCAATATTAAGTACATATCTATGAATGTGTGGCTATTAATCGCACAATGACACCCCCAAATAAAAAATCTTTCTTTTTGAAGTAGGTCGTTTGAATTTAAAGAAGATTGAATAACTTGCCAACCATTTCCAATACCTTTTTTTAAAGTCACACTTCATTGTAAGAAACGTCGGATTTTTCTACAGTGTTTTAGATTAGAGGTTCTGGATTTGATTCCTGGGGTCGGCGGATGGATGAACTGGAATTGGTGAATGTTACTTTAGCGTAAAGAAAGTGATCAAATTAAGCCAGTCGACGTTTAGTCTGAGAGAAAGTAGGTACGTACTTCGCTGAATATCTGTTGAGATAATTAATTACTAATTAGATTAATTCATTTTTATTATTTTGTTTTGTGACGATCCTATGTGGTGATTTAATTATCATTTTTACTGTTTCTGACGATCCTATATGGTGAAAAGAAAAATGTACGGTGCCCTTGGGGCGATTTTATCGCTAAACGGCGCCTAAAGTTGTCCGATTATTATTATTATTATTATTACTAATTAAATACTCTTTAAATTAAGACTTACTCTATTTTATAGCAACGAAACAATCGGGCGTATTTATAAATAAGTTGTCATTCTTTGAAGGCATATTTTCATACCTTTCGCTGGTTAAACTTCGTTGTGAAAATGACATATTTATACAAAACACATTAACAGGAGTATTCTAGACCATTAGAATCCCAGTGATCCCGAAAAACGTGAGTTAGACACGTGATTTACTAAGTATTCAATGAGGGCTTCTGCACTGAGATAACCTTAGCATTTTATATTCTTTGTACAACTTTCTACTACAAAATCACAGATTCATATCCTATAACTTTGCACGCACTCTCTACATTAGGTACGAGTATAATATGCATAGATAACAGTATGCACCTGAGTTGTACCACACACAGAATCATTGTAGAATGTAGGTAGTACTACGATATGCAGGTGGATGGAAAAGCAAATAACTTATCCTCAGAGTTAGCTGACGTGTTCTTCTACGTACAAGATGACATATACTCGTAGTTCGCGCATATCACACCGGAGCAGCACTTTTAGGTACAACAAGTTTTCTTACATACCTACGTGTTGTTCTGATAACATGAAATAAAAGATTGCAATGCATAAGTACTACTATATCCCAATAATGGGGTAACCAGTGAGTGCTACTGTATGTTTTTTTTTTTACTCAAAAAGCTTCCGTCAGGATGTGGTAGATATGATCTGTCCGGCAGTCCACACTTCCTCACACCTAGAATCATTTTAGTCATCATTTATTCTTTTTACATGCCCAAACCATCTAGGTTTATTCACTTTCATTCTAGTCACAACACCCGTCTTTCAGTCACTCATCACTCTAACAACCTCATTCCTTATCCTGTCTCTCATTGCTCACCAACGCTTTCTTCTCAACGACCTCATTTCCACTGCATTCAACCCTGATTCGTCCTTTTTCAGCCACGTCCAAGTCTCACTAGAATACATAAGAGTCGTGAGGGACCAAGACAGCACTTTTGCTTTCATAGACACATTGTTACTACTAACAATCGGACTGAGTGTCTATTCGTCCTAATACTGGCCAGCTTTCTTCTTTCAATGTCTCCATCACAACGTCCATCTCTAGCAAACAAGCCCCCCATACCTATATATTAAGATTGGCATTAATTTACCTTATTTCAAAACATTTTACAGTAAATAAGTTCTGAAAACTAGAAGCTTTACGAAAAAATATCTATGCTATTCATAGCGAGCCTTATTTAGATGAAAATGAATAATTCTTTTCGTTTCGTTTCACACGATATCATTACGCAGAAAATAAATCATTTACATTTTCAAGATTTATGAAATAGTATTAAGTAATTTCAACAGGCGGCGGCGACGTCGTAAGCGAAATACTGATTAGGTAGACACCTACCTGCGACTTAATTAATTAAATTCATACACCTTTCGTAAAGAAGCAGCGTGTAGCTATAGATTTTTCCATGAATCCGAATCTCCCCCCTTCATTAGGGGGAAGGTGAATAAATCAAACCTGCGTAGATATTTCGGATCCATAATGTTTCCTCATCCGTATAATTCTGTTAGGCCAAATTCGGACGACACAATCTTCTATGGTAATAAATTATTGTAGATGTACATCGAGGGTCCTACTGAAAAGCAGTCTGAAACCGAAGTAGCGAGTGTAGAGTTCGGTACAAAAATATAGAGCGTGGACTATACACGGTGTAACAGTCATCACGGACCAACTGAAGCAGGATGATAGAGGACCTCAATACCTATCGATTTAAACCCCATACATGTTCGGCAATTTTTTAGAGTTTTCGAGTAATGAATGTTTTTTTATATTTTTTCGCCAAATCCCGACTTGCAAGACGTTATTGGTCACAGAGACACCAATTATTGAAATAAATACTTGATTTTTTTTTCTAGAATAGGTGAATAGTATACCTTATAGATACAAAAACAATTATGGGTCTAACGGATATTATAGCGTCAGAAAAAATGTCGAATCTCAAAATTTGTCACAATTCAAAATATTAATAAACTTTTGAGGACGTTTTAGAAAAAACTAATCACAGAATATTTCTTTTTTTATTATTTTCAAAAACTTGCTGAACGAGAAATTTCTGAACAATAATACGCTCAACTTAGTAGACAAATACCCTCTGTACCCAATGTTAATTGAACAATATGGTTCGTCAAAACGAAACCTAACAAGCGAAAGATCAAGGCTCCGTAAATATAATACGTATTTAACATTTCGCTACACACTTATGAGAAAATTTACATAAATAAAAGACGGTACATTTTTATGACCATGAAAGAAAGAAGATTGTTAAGGACTTTTAAATTATTCGTACATAAAGTATGGCTTCGGTCTAAACCCATTTACCTGAAATAGAAGTAAAAAAAAAAACTAATTTCACTAACGAAAGATGTAAATTTTATATCAGGTTAATGGAACTTAAAATTTTTCATCAACAATAAAAAGAAAAACGTTCGTTGCGTACCTAACTAGGATAATACGAAAAATAGGGTATGCAATATCCTGGGTTTTCGATTCCGGAACAAAGTTCGATAGTCGCCCGGAACTTATCACGAAATTTTGCACAAGTTTTGTAATATCAGTCTTATCAGTCTCCGAGAGCATTTCCTGGACCATATGCAGATATCCACATTGCCACACCCAATGCCCTTGAATGGCTTGGAAGCCTGGATGTTGTCTCCTGTATGTAACATATAGCATAATTCTCTTATCTTCTGACATTGCCGCCCAACGGTGGCAGAAGCCATACGAAATAATAATAATTTAATCAACTTGATCCGAATCACAGATTTAATCATTTGAGCTAACTAAGTAACCTCTAAATGGATGAAAAGTGAAAACAAAAACCACGAGTTTCATACACTATATCTAAGAGAGCACACGACTTGTATAATACAACTATGTGGAGCTTACGAAGTCAGTGAGTATACAATTCATAATTGGGAAGATGACATTTTGGGATGTTAATACAATATTATTTTATTTCGTATGGCTTCTGCCACCGTTGGGCGGCAATGTCAGAAGATAAGAGAATTATGCTATCTGTTATATACAAGAGACATGTACCCTACAGATCGATATTGAAATTTCGGTATATTAGGAACTCTTAAGCCAAAAATAAATGGTTCACTTTTACGGAATCAAAAGTGAAATCATCCAATGGTGAACCGTCTAAACACAGAAGTGATGAGATCATCATACGAATGGCGTACATTAATTTAAGAATGGATGAATTTTCTGATAATGCCGGTGAAACGTGTAATATTACCCTTAATTGCGAAATTAAACTACAGAAAAAAATATTTGCGAGATTCCCGAGTTGCAAGATTACGGAATGCAGGCCCTAATGCCTGATAAAAAATGAGGGCGTCTTGTTAATATAAGGACGCGAGAAGACGAGAGAATATATCACCTATAGGTATCACCTCCCTATCATCTTAATCAAGAGATATCGTTTATGAGATACGCTATTCACGCCGTTCCATTCACCTTTTTTACGACATTTAAATAGTTTGCTACAAATCTACTAAGAGCCTTATTCATATAAAACGTGAGACTACCTACAGAGTTCATTGCTTATTAATGCGAAAAAGCGAAGCGAAAACACGTCCCCCAAATAAGTGATGCAAATGACAACCTGTGACTTAGACGAGGAATGAATTTAAAAACGTAAATTCAATAAAAAATATGACGGCACGCTTTTATATGAAAATAATCTGAGTTCTGCTCGTGAAGGACTTTCATCAGACTTCAAATGTGACGGTATGACTCGACGTCTCCTGAAGACATAAGTTGGACAAAATCTGACTTCTGATCTAAATTTCTGTTTCAATACCATTTCATACGATACACACAAATCCTGGACCCCCTCAATCGATTTACATCGTTTTTGTCTTAGTTTACACAAGTGGCGAAGGAGCTATTCTTCTTCTCCAGTTTCAATCGTTATTATTGGCCTGCAGCAAAGCCCCATGTCTCCTTCTCCACTAATCCCTGTCCTGTGCGGTTCTTTTTAATTCTTTATACGAGTCGCAGCCCATTCTTTCCTTAGTCGTCCTCTGTAGTTTGTCCCCTCGTTCCTTCCTTCAATTAATTGAAATAGGAGATCTTCTTGACGCACTACGTGGCCGATCCATCTGGCACTTCTTTCTGATATTACAATGAGCAGGTGTCTTCCTTCTTTGATTTTTTTGTGAACTTCTTCGTTCTTAAAGAGCTGTAGCTAAAGTAAAATTGGATAGCAATATTCGGAGACAACAGCTAACAACGACACAAAGCGAAGCGTGTAAAAATCAGAAACAGAGTGGGATCTGTAGTGATGCATTTGGTAGATGTGGTCTAAGTGGATTGGGCACGGAAAGTAAACAAGAATGTACTTTACATCGTACTGTGTAAACGCGATTAGAAAGTGTACGTATGTGTGTACGTAGACACGTTAAATATTATGAGACGTACACAGTATATAAGATTCATGTTCTACACTGGGTTACTCGGCCACTAATCTCGCCTCGTGGTGTTGTCAGGCGTCGTAGGGGTTATGTGTAGTGTATCCCTAATACACTTACAGTAGTTTGCATAGGGCGTCGCATAATAAGAGGATAATCTTGTATTACGTCGAGTTTGTCTTTCGTGTGTATACTGTATAGTGTATGTGGCAGTCATATCGTGGATGCGACGTGAATATGGAAATAGAGGAAATGTTTACATGGAATAATTTAGTATGCAAGGGTAGGTTCATTCCTCATAAGATTTTTTCTACAGAGTTTCTATAGAATTCGAGCCACTTAGGGTAGTTAATATAGATACAAACACAACTTCATAGTTAACAAATTTCTTGCGTCATAAAGCGACGAGCCCTCAAAGTGTTCCATTTTGCAAGGAAAAAAATAAAATGCATATTTTTCAGATTTTGGTTATGCCCCGACTCTGACACAAAAGATAATATATGCCATATTTAATGAAGATTGGATACTATTTAAAGGTTGAAGTCATATGAAAATCACAACTTTGGGAAAATGAAACACCTATGCCGGATTTCACCAACTTCTTAGGTGAGGAATAGGGAAGATAGGGGCCACTTATTATTTATCATACAAAATTTGTGCTAGGTGGCTCCTATCTCCGCTATTCCTCACCTAAAAAGTTGGTGAAATCTATCACTAGTGCCCTAGTTTAAGCAGAGTGTGTTTAAATTTCTTTGAACAAATGCTGGCTTTTTAAGTAGCCGTTTAAATTAAACGTCGCATAATTTACTATTTTTTCCGTAAGAATGTTTGTAGAAGAGAATAAAACTTTTTTTTAAAGGATAATTTTTCCTAATATAATTCCTTCTTCAAACGATGCAAGAATGAGAATTTCCATTTGTACAAAGAGAAAATTAAAACCGAATAAAGAATAGCGAACCTCGTTGTAGAAAATAATACAAACGAAGAGTGACGGCACCAGGAAGGATTATAGTAGCTATACCTTGACTGAGACTGAAAATATCGGTGTTATTTTTCGGGGAAAGTGGTGTTATTTTTCACAATTTTGTGGCAAAATATGGAGTTGTTTTTCACATTTTTTGTCAAAATATGGTGTTATTTTCCATACAGCTTTACAGCTTTCAATACATAAACGTAAAAAAATGAACATACTTAAACATTATGGTGAACAAAGTTGTATGCAAAAAATACAATGATTTGAAAAGATCCGAGAGATTCTTCTATTAACGATTCGCAAACCTTTTAATAGTATTTTATAACAAATTCGTCTTCGGGGAAGTGTTGTATTTTCTTTAAAAAAAAAATCGCGTTATATCTGTCAAAAACACTACAATTCGCATGACTCCTATATAAAAAAAAAACACGACATTTGCGTTATTCACGCAAAAAGCACCAAATACGCGAATAAATTCGTTTTATCGCGATCGCGAAATATTCCAGTCTCCACCTTGAGTGGCCCACCACGGAAACAGCAGCAGGGAGCAGGGCCGGTGCGGCGCGGCTTGTGCGAGCCATAAATCAGCTGCCTCGGAATTTAATTATCATAATCATCCTCACTTCATCTGACGGCGCTAACTGCGCGGATAACGGAATTACACCGACGTGAAATACGATCACTCTTAATGTCCCTCGGCTTGCCTTGAAAATTTGCTTGTATTGTACAGTACAGGAGATTAATACAATTAAAGCTCGCGACCCAACTATGACGTCACGGTCATTTCCCACGGCATTAAAGTTCAAAATCGTGTGAACAATCCCATGATAAAATGGAAAATAGCGTTATTTCCATTTATCGGGGTAGATTTCGCTTCAATCAAAAAACTTTTACGGTCATTACATAGATTCTATTGCATATTAACTGTACAAAAAAAAATCACAGCGACTTACGGGAAACGAGTTTCTATTTTTGAGAAACATTTCTTATTGAGAAATCTATACAAGATATAAAAAATCTTTTAACGGTTATTCCTAGATAAAGGTTCAATGTATCTACTCTATTTTTTTACGAAGCATATTTAGTAACGGTTGTCGAAATCTAAATTCTCCCGTTTTCAGAAATTTTTGAAATGTCAGTATGCGTACTCTTAAGCTTTCTGATTATTAAAGATATTCCAAGGTCAACAAAGATACTGTCTTCGAGATTTTGCTCGCATTCTTGTTTCGCTGTAATTCTCAAAATTTGCCGACACTAGCATAACGATATTGACTGTACCTCGTCCTCTACAGATCAGAAGACACAGAGCAGTGGAAGGGTTTACCCACAAACCAATCCCAAGAACCGAAACAGAAGGAAACAGGAAACGGATGTGCTAGTACCTCTTATGGTTACGGATTTTGGATTAGCATAGTGTTCGAGGACTCCCATCTCGGTCATACGATAAACAAATGATGTAGTCTTCTGGCGACGTGGACAGAGTTCTTGAAAACTTGTCTCGGTTAATAAAAATTCGTAGATTTCAAACTAATTACTGTTTTTTCACTTTTTGTCTCTCTGTTATAAATGGAACGAATATTTCAAGATGGAGAATTCCGGCATTTGTAATACGAAATTGCAAAATAAATCATCAGTAATTACATTTCACCAGAAACGTAATGAAAAGGATGTAATTTAATTATTCCAAAAAAGAAAAAAGCGGTTGACACATTTTGTATCTTTCTAATTTATGGCGCGATGTCACTTTCTCGTCGTGATAAGAAAATGGAGGACAACCTTCTGCTGTGCTGAGAAAGGACACTGGATTGTTTGTACAGAGTTATTAAAATTTCTTGTAATTAATTTACACAATGAAATTTGAACAAACAAACTACTGAACATTTTTCTTCTCCGGGTAAAAAATATGAATTTATGAAAACATGTCTCCCGGCGGAGAGCATAACGACCCTAAGAATAATATAAAATGTACAAAGAAACAAGTTAGGGCACGTTGAAAGGATAATCAAAGACCATTTTTTTAAATTTATTCAACATAAAATACATTTACAATTTACAATTATTATATACATAGTAAGAATATGATTAAGCAATGATCTTGTTACTCCCCGGATATGAGTAAGTTACTCGTGTTCCGAGGAGGATCTCAAAAGCAACATAAAATATATAATAGAAAATACACAATAACAAATTACAAACACACAATACAACAGCAGAATGATAACACAAAAATATAAATATTCAAAATAACATATCTACCATAGGGCTATTTAATTTCAGACTTTATTTTAGATTTAAATTTGAGATAGTCTGTGCAGCCTCCATGATATCTATTATGAGATTATGACCACTCAAGGCGTTGTACCATTTCACCCCCAGGAAGGAGTAATGATGTTGGCCTGTGGTAGTTCTACAGAGAGGTATTGTAGGTAGATAGAACAAACAGTTGAAAATGTTAAACACCGCACTTTGTCGAAGTTTCATAATCTGATATCGAACAAAATTCTAAATCGGTGACAATAATATTGAACAATAAATAGAGTCAGCGGGCGTACAGAGAGATTGATACAGAAATAATACTCAATAATCGATATGCAAACAGAATCAATAACAAATATACGATTTTCAATTAGTTCAGCTTACAAACATTCACAACCGCATCAAAATAACGGATTTAAGTAAAGAGCACGAAACCCTTTGAAATCATATCGAATCTATTTGCATTTCTCAGCTGTTAACATTCCTTCAACCAATCAATATTTTCAAATACCTTCGTTTGAAACAGCAACAAACGCTTGAAATATTGGGTCAATTAATGTAAGATTGGACAAGTATGGCGACTAGCCAGTTATGCGTGTTGGACTGCCATGGAAATATGGCAGAAATTTATGAAAATTTGGATACACATTCTTTTAGCAACACCTGTTCACAGCAGAGCTTTCTTTTCACCATTCTTCACCTATGTGGAGCTCATTATAGAGAATTTATATTCTATTCCTTCACGCCACTTCCCTTACAGGTTAGGCAGAGAGAAAAGATCGCTAGACTTCCCATTCTTACACACACTTCGTCCTTTCGTCTATTTCATACAATTTTTCATACACACTCTACGATTCCTTTTACTCAGAACGTGTCCGTCCTTAAGAATCTAAGCCTAAATGGTCGAGCCATGTGATTCTTGGACGGCCTCGCTTTCTTACACCTCTTCTATCTCCCGGTTATAATGTCTTTGTATATTCTTTCATCATTCATTCTCTCTACATGTCCCAACCATCTCAACTTGTTCACTTTCAAAGAGAAGTTCGTCAAGCCATGTGATTCTTGGACGGCCTCGCTTCCTTACACCTCTTCTTTCTCCCAGGTAAATTTTCTTTGTTATTCCTTCATCATTCATTCTCTCTACATGTCCCAACCATCTCAACATATTCACTTTCATTGAAAAGTTCGCATCTTTTTAATCCTAGCAAATACCAATTTTGACCTATTAAATACCATTGTACTTTTTTTATTCTTTTTATTCTGTATCTCGTATTACGTTAGAGCGACCTGAGTCGGAGATTAAAATCCTAAGACCTCAAGTATTGAAGTGCCTCAGAAGACAACTTTTTAATGTCCTCCATTGTGGCGTTGAACCTAGTGAACCGACATTCTTCGACAACGTGGCTAAAGGACTTCACCCCACCGCAGGGGTACTTGGGGGTTGTTCCGTAAGTTGTTGTACAGTGAGATAGAATTATTAAATAAACAATTACATAATTGAGTCACTTTCCACACAAATGCTGCAGGTCTAAAAAGTTGCCAATACATACATTCTTCATAAGCGAGATATGGTACTGCTTGAGAAATTAATTCACAATTTCTGTACAAACTAGTACCTACTTATATACATAGCAGAAGAAACTTTGCATCGAAACTTCACGTGGAAACGTAATCAATCTTTCTCGACGGACGCTCATCCGCTATTATCCCAGAAGAAGTGGAAGGTATACCAGCACTCGCGTAACTCCCAAGCAGACAAAGAAGGAGAAAAGAAGGAGTTGGATGGTGGCAAAAATATTAATGACCGCTCCAACTCCAGCGTCTGACGGCTACAACGAGCTGCTAATGATAATCTCGAGTTAACATAATATTATACGAGTACCTATAATGGAAAGGGATATCGTAGTAGCATTGTACTTGGATTTTGCGAAAATTCCCAAGTTGTTGAAATCTTGGGATTTTCTTTACGCGCGTCCAAAATACTTACATTCAATTTATTGATCAAAATTTCCTTGTGATAACTTGGGAGGGTACAAAAACTGCAAAATTGTAGCACATCCTTTACAACTTTCTGATAATTCTGTGCGTCACAAAAAAAACATATGGTTTAGAAAACATAGGCGATTTTTTTTAAAGTGTTCCATTTACTACACTGGGCACCCATAAACAAAATCCCAAAATTTCAATAACTTGGGAATTTTTGCAAGTTTCCCATGCTGTGTAACCTATGGTGACTGGGCTATAATAGGTAGACTGTAGAGTCAAGTTATGTAGCGGAAACTGGAAGTAACGTTGGGAGAGAATAAAAATTAATGACAAACTTACGTTTCATACTCCCGGTTAATTTCCTGAACTGGTAATGAATTTAAGTACTACTCCAATAATGCACACTTATTCTTGTTGCATTTTCTCTCGAGTAAATATATCGTAGTTTTTAAAAAAGCTGTCATTTTTTTTCATAGTAAAATGACTGTCCCATGCCTTTCCCATACAAATGTTAGTTTTGTAACGAAATTTTGTATACAAACTGAAGTACCTAAATGATGAAATTGTAATTTTTATGTGTAAGAAATAGAACATATTTAAAAAATATGTGACTATTTCCATTAAAAAAGGTTTATTTAATCATAAACAATTAGTTCAAAATCAGTGCACACTGCACAGCCTTTTTTGAGAGAGGTACAGAAAATTTTGCAATGTCCGAATTCTAAATGATGTAATGTATTCCTGTCGATTGAGAAGTGTAAGTATGGGGACAGGGAGCTAAGTGTGAATAGCGTTACACAGAAATCAGACACGGATGTTGTCTCCCAGAATTAAATCATTCCGAGTCGTGTTTCTTGGAGACTGAAGAGAGATGTCGGGAGACATGTCCAAATTGCACGAAGCGTGACACTAACTCGTATAAGGTGACCACACGATTTAATCCTTACAGAAAATATAACACACGAGTAAAAAAAATACTCGTTCAATTAGGAATCTTAACAGTATTTTGAGTTCTTTGACCGAAGGTTTTTGCTGCAAGTTCGTTATAATACTTTTATTTTTCAATAGTTAACCCCCATATACGCATGCTGCAGACACTCCTAATTGGAGGGTTGACCAGTTTGTCATGTTTAGTTTGTGTTATGTGATTGTTTTGTCTCAACAGTCTGTCAGTGTCTCTTGTAATGAATAAATAAATAAATATTATAATTAGAATGAAAAAAACGTTTGTTGAAGATACTGAACATTTTTTTTTCATTCTAATTAAAGGAAACTTAATGTTTCATTCTAAATAATGAAAAAAAATGAAAATGGGTCAAAAACCATTTGGTTCAATCATATCTACAAGATTCTGAATTACGAACGAAGACGTTTTGAGTAAAAACAAACGTAGAGCATTTATGACGAATTTCACATGAATGTGACAGAAATGGGAACTGTTTGTAAGGCTAGAGGGTCTGGCGCTTTTAAAGGAAAAAATATAGATTCAAAGTGTGTCTTGTCTATACGGTATGTAACAGATGTATATACATATGTAGACAAAATATTTGTGCACCTTTTTCGATAGATGTCGCTGTTTTTATCACAAAAAACGATCTATGAACTTTGGTGACTATAAAACCGTAGTTGCATAGATTTAGGTAATATTAACATACTTTGTAAACTTAAATGACATTAGAATACAAATACAACAAAGTGTTGTGCACCTAATCTAATAGTTACCGTGAAAAGTTCGCTGCAAATTCTCCTGAGATCAAAATGTCAAAAACATTAAGCGCAAATAGCAATCAACTGATGCAAGTTGGACGCTGTGTAGATGGCGTTATACACACATAGTACAAACTGAGAATTTAATGTATTCCTGATTATCAAATGTACGTGTTACAGTTAAAGCGTTCATTTAGTGAATGCATGCACTAACTAGTCAATGTATACATTGACTGACACGCTCAGTTAAGTGTGCATTATCATTCTAATTTACGCTCTGACTAGTTGGTGCGTACATTTACGACGGTGATTCAGTCAAAGCGTGCACAGTGTGTATTTAAGAAGTAAAATGGCCGTCATTCGCGAACAGCTGGTATCCTATATACACACTGTTGTCAACTGTCAATGAGAATTATATTTCAATAATTTCATATTTCTTAGCAGGATTCCATCAATAAATATATATTTTTAATACAAACCATCATATTAAGATTGAATACTCTTCGCAAATTCATCTTAAACCTTTAATAAAATTATCTCTTGGTTTTGTTTATGCTTTAACAATTCCACAGTAGTTAACGCACGCAATAACTAGTGAATGTGTGCACTCACTAGTTATAGCGTTAATTTTTATAAGGAGTTAGTACTATGACTAAAATCATCAGTTAATGCATACATTGACTAGTGAATGCATACACGGCTACTTAAGCTTTAACTGTAATATATGCACCGACCACTCCAGTCCATATTATATGAGTCACAACGACAGAAATACAATTAATACTACACACTATTAAATAACTCTAACTTTGATCGATGCAATTATAACTTAACACTTGTATTAAGTGGGCATATGCGCTGAGCAAAAATCGTTCTATTTTTGCTCCAACTTTTTGAAATTTTGTATGAGAATGTTAGCGCGAAATAAGAATAACGTAAGCGACAAAGCGAATTGAACCTTTTTAAAAGAAACCTTGGAATAAATTTAAAAATTTAAAACAGCCGATTTGTTAAGATTATAATTACCAGTATTTTGGCTAAATTATACTTTTATATATCTATCTGAAAAACTGAAGGGAAAATCTTCAGATCCCGTAAATTTTAGGGGTACTTTAGGAATATTTTTTTAATCAAGGAATTTCCAAATCCTGTAATTCTAAAACATTAAGGGTAAACCCACCTCCACCCCTGGATGTTTCAGGAGCTTTAGCTCCTATATCATCCAGTCTTTTAAGCAAAAACATTTTTTTTTTTTTCAAAGGAGGGCTCAAGGTTCGCCGGAAGGGCTCCCCTCAACAAACCCCTCCCGAAACTACTCTGAACACCCTTAATGTTCCTTGGAGGAGACTCTCACTGCAAGGATCTACACACTACTACATTTTTTTTCTTTTCTTAGAAACTATCATCTTACAATTACGTATTACTACGTACTAAATCTTAATCTAGAGGACAACATTTTACAATTCAGACAGCACATACACGGTACACAGAAAAAACAAAATAAAGGGTCTTACCAATTGAACTCCATACTTACCTGTTGTCCCCCGTCCACGCGCGAAGGAAACCACAGCCTGATAATAAACAGAAAAAGAAAAAAAAAAACAAAAAGTAAAAAAAAAAAAATTCTAAAACAGCCGATCTGTAGTCCATACATTCATCTATCACTGTCTTCAGTGTCAAGACGATTCCCTCAGTATTGGCTGAGTACAATTCAGGGCGCCGAAGCCCAATGACAGCATATAGGACCTTAAGGGGCTAAATTTCGTTACAACGATATGCCATATTACGATAAATAAAATAAGGGCCTAAATGCTGTTGTGGTCGCCGCCAGACGATGGGCCATATAGTTGAGTGTCCTGCTGCCGGTGTGACGCTGCCAATTGGCTAAGAGATTTACCACTAAATTTGTAATTACCGGGTCTTTTGCCATATGCATTAAAAAAAATGCTGTTACTCGGCTTCGGCGCTGGTTATGAATTAGGTTGTGAACAAGTTGATGTATCTACATACGAGAACCTTTTTAAAGTTAATGTATTTTGTGTGTGTTGTGAAATGACACATTTGTATTACAGAATACAAGAACTTATACGCATATCTAATCTCCCTAAGTATCAATTACTATATTCACTCGAGAGAGTCTAAGAATAATATTACGTCGAAACTGAAAAGCGTAAAAAATCAATTTCCCTCTTCAAACAACCGTTACGCCTAAATATCGCATATTATAATAACGTTTTGTTCATTCACTATACGACGATATAATTAATACATAATACGTATGTCGTATAAATAAACGAACGTTATGTTATACGAGAGTGTAATTAGCAGGAGCAGAAGTGTTTTTCACACCACCATCGTTCTAATCACAGAGAGTGATAAATAATAGAGAAAATGTGGTTAAAATCATGTAGATTGGTTTGTACCAAAAATTTTCGTTCTTTCTCTTCACGCCGTCCTGCCACTTTCCAGTCTCTTCACTTCCGTGTAGATGCTACAACGCACGCTCTAAATAATTTATTTATTTATTTATTCACGGCGCAAGCCTTTAACATTAACAATAGTTTTGTACAAGTACAATACAAGCAACAACAAAAATAAGTAACTTAATGTAGGTGCATCTGAAACATTGACAAAAAAAAAAAACATAAAATATCAGTTATATTTGGCCCATATAACTGCTTCTTGGGCGACCCAATGGTGATGAGCAAGCAGGGGCGCCTGATATTTTGACCTATCAATTGCGCTCGCTGTTGGGCAATCTTATAAAGAGTAAGAAAAAATACTGTAAGTACAGAAAATAACCTAGGCGAATAGATTGAAATACATGACACTACGTGATTCTATTGAAAGAATAACTCCAAACCTGTGATTATAAATTTTATACAAACAAGCCTCATAATATACTAAGAGAAATGACAAATGATTGGGGTTGATAAGCAGAGATAAGCTCGCCCTAGTGAACAAAAATTATAGCATCTTGTAACGTATTTCTTTATTTTGTTCACTTACTCGTATAGCGTAAATAAATAAATTACTGTTCTTCATTTTATTTATTTTTAAAACAGTCACGATTACACAAAAAAAAAACACTCAAAACCTCACTCCTCGGATATTCGTAATACTTGGTTTCCGGGGAGTTAAACAGATCCTGTTATTTTGATAAAAGAACTGCTATTTCAAGACTCTTGCCTACCTATCCTCAAGAAAAACTTAGTATTCGCGTAGAAATGTGTTATACGCAACATATTAGAATAACAATGCACAAAAATGTGAAGAAATTCTAATGAACGTAGTGTTTGTTTAAGTAAATGAATAACTGTGTACAAAATAACAAGGATAAAAAGTAAAATAACTATAATAACAGAAAACTCACTCGGAAAACATGAGACCTCATACTAGTAAGCACACGTGTGCTGAACAAATATTAGCTAATTGTTAATGCAATCTAATGGTATTTTAGAGTATGCATACCGACATTTCATAAATTTCTAAAAACGGGAGACCTTATATCTCGACAACCGTTACTAAATATGCTTTGGAACGAAATAGGGTAGATTCGTCGAACATTTATCTAGGGAATAACCGTAAAAGATTTTTTTTATCTTGTATAGATTTTCAAAAAAAAAAACTTTTAAAATCACGTCTGATCTTTTTTTTGGAAGACGGAAACTCGTTTCCCGAATGTTGCGGAGTAAATTTTTTTTTGAACTGATAATATGTATTAAAATCTATTGAATAATTGTAAAAGTTTTTTGATAGACGCAAAATAAACCTCAAAAAATGGAAAAAACGCTATTTTTACCATTTTATCGTGCGATTGTCACGCGATTTTGAACCATAACGCCGTAGGAAAAGACTGTGACGTCATTTTTGGTGCCAAGCCCTTAATCATGTAGTCATTCAATAGTTAGTTACAATCACTGAGATCTGATTTCAGATTCATTTCTATAATGTGGATTTAATGATGGGATATCCGATGAAATTATTGAACATTTAATGAGATACGTTAATGAAGGTAATGCGAGAGTGTTTTTATGAAAGTTGTAACATGAAAGTGAAGCAAGTAATAAAATCGTAAAATAATAACTAACGAGAAAGGCGAGTGTCAGAAAATAGTGGAAACGTTGAGCGACAAGGCTGAAGATGAAAGAAGAAAAAGTATCTTACTAAGTAAAGAGATCACAACGCTTGCAATGACTTGATGATTTCGATGTTGCTCTCTAGTGTCTCTTGGATGTAACAGCGAAAAATCTTTTGACTCTCTAATCTTCTGACGCCAAACGATAATAATAATAACACAATGATAGGTAAAAAGGTTTTTTCAAGAGACCCAGTCCCTACATCTGCATCAGACGTACATTAATTTGTGTATCGTGACCCAATTTTGCCAAAAATTGAACATGCAATATCTATGCACTACCCATCGACATTTGAGAAATGGATTTGGGGCAACTACGTTTTATCTTGCCCATATTATGAAGAAGTTAATGGTGCAATGAATAAGTATGCATGAACGTAATGACATGTACATAATATGTACACGACACTTGGCAGAATGCATTAAACGACAGCATTAAATGCAAGGTTAAGAATATTCGTGGCACCAGATTCAAAACATCTTAAAAATATCTTAAGATTACTTGTAGCGACAACAATGAACCTTAAAGACGACACAAATGTACGTGAAAGGCGTAAAACATTATTCAAAAGCATCATGACCCAATTTCTCGTATCATTATTTCAGATTCAGTTAATGTTTCCAGTACAGAATGACACAAAAGCGCGCAGCGGCAGTAATGTAAATAAGTATGTTAGGGTTATGGGGGGAACACCCCCTGCGATCTCCCTCTTGTAGTAGTTTTCCCATTCATTCGCAACTTGACAAATCGACCCTCAGTCAGGGAGAAAGGATCCACTTATCTGAAAAGGGCATAAGTACAGCAATTGTATGTAATATTATGTCGAATACTTCCAGTCGTTTGACGGTGGTGGAAGGATGAACGTTAACCTTTTTTATATATAACGAGATCCTGAATTAAACTGTGACATCGATTCGGGAAATATTTTAATAAGACGACCGTGATTATTTTTTTTTTATTCCAGTCAACGTCCATGATAGGTCAAACAGTTTTTCAAACCACAAAGTTACCCAAAAGGTATGTGGACCATATTGGAACTCGACATCCTAGATATCATTTTACAAGGACTAAGAATAGAGCACCGAAAATCAAAAACTGCTTAAAGCTGTTTGCGAAAACCAAAGTAATTTAACCATAGTGACGGTCCGAAACGTATAGAAGTCAAAACACGGGATAGAAAAAAAAGCACGCTACGACGGAAATATTATCAGCAAAACATTGGACTAAATGAGTTCAAAAATAAACACTATTTACATTATAAAAACTTTGCTAAACAAACAGTAGATACTAACTTATGTGACTCACACGTTAAAAGGAGTTTGAATGTTACTTAATGTTATGAAACATTGTATCGATTCACCTACACAGTAATAATAACTCTGATGACATTTTGTTAAAAGCCTTTTGTTTCGTTTAATGTCACGGCTGTTTTATATAATAATATAACAAGAATAGAAAATTATATAAACAAAGCCAGCCGATAACGTCAGACGCCAGAGAAACAATAACTTTCAAGTACAAGAACTTCTTTGAACATGAAACGAATTTGTCACCATTATAGACCATTGCATAATATTGAAGAAAATAATCAACCCTAACACTATGTCACAGGTTCATCTCAATTCAATTTCCCAACCTCTAAAGTCTAAGATGATTTCCTCCGTTTCAAACCTGTGCATTGGTTTACAGCAAATCCATGCATCTCTTCAGCGGTTCTGTTCATATTTCTGTTACTTTCATCTGTTATCAATCATTATTGTTTGGCACTGAGAGGCGGCATCGTCAGAAGAGATAAAGGAATTTTGCTGTTACAATGATATCGTCCCCGTCGCTGGCAGAGGGGGGATCCAGAAAGCCCAAAGAAGAAAGGAGTGAAAAAAAATGGAATAGGCCAACATCCAGCAGTGGAGAGATGGCTGAGAAAGAAGAAGAAGATTCAGGAGACACAATAGAGAGCAACATCCAAAGCATCAAGCCACTCCAAGGCATTTAGAGTGGCATTATATGTGCCAGGAGACGCTTTCAGAGGCCACGTCTCCACTATATGGTGGATAGAATGTATTGGCTCTACTGCCGCAGGAGGGGGGATTCCCGCATCTGTCATCTGTGGATATAGTATAGATCTACATATATCGTAGACACATTAATCCCCCTAGACACTGACCCGACACTATAATATTTTGATAAAGTGCTACTGACTTACGCACCCATTAATTATGTAGAATCACATCTTTGGGCGATACATGCTTGTGCAATATTGTGTGACAGGGAATTAAGTGAAATGTAAATGTATAATCACATACGTCAGTGATTAGCTGGGAAGTCAATCACTAAGACACACGGTAATCGGATAACAAACTCGTCAAGCGAAAGCTAATTGAAGATTCAAATAGCAATACCGAACACCTACACACATTATATAAGGATATCATTACAAACATTTACAATACATCTGATTCTGTAAATAATTAGTATGCTCTGTTTAATATTAGAACAATGGCGAACAAAGGGAAACATACACCTACATATTCCTGCTTCACTTAAGTGTTTCCAGTCACTGTTGAACTGAAGAGAGAAGCAGATTAGAACACAGTAGAGAATTGGATGCAAGTCAATGCTGCAAACCAATCCCCAGGATTGAAACTGCGAAGAAGATGATAAAGACCCCGAAACCTTCGGGTCTATTTTTCCTCCCCTTGAATTAAAAAACAACTTCTCTTCTTAATTACTATCAGCTATACTTCTAGAGAACCTTTTCTCTATTCTAGAAAACCTATGCTCACGCTGCACAAGTTAAAATTCCATACACTACAAACACCTACACACTACACCTGCTCACGCTGCACAAGTTAACACTCCACAGTACACAAATACATTTCTCATACATTCATCCACAGAGGAAGACACCAGTAGGAGTTTCAAAACGTCGATCAAGTTTATCTACACACCCGAAAAATCAAGAAACAATACCTATTCTAATACATGTTTGTGTCCATATCCTACAATATTTACTCTCGACAATCTAGATCTGCAGTTTGTTCCTCGACTATTCTCTCCATCACTTCAACCACCAGATTATTATGGAGCGTTACGAGATCGAGATGGCTGCATACATGTGTTGGTTTAAAGTACCATATATGAAAGAAGCACTGTTTATCCATGTACTACGTAGATACTATCAAATTTCGTTACATGGAAAAGTAATGATGCAGTAGTTATGAACATTACGAAGGCGAAGGAAAACGTATTCAACGTCTTCTCCGCATTACAACTTCAAAGCTATCGTGTATACAATGAAATCTCCAGCCATGTGATGTTGTTTGAAAAGAGGAACTATTAAGATCGTATGTATGTAAGTGCAATACTCGTAGGTATAATAAAAATATAATATTGCTTGCTTCTATTGTACAATACCTTTTATTTCTGCTGCAACGAATGAGAAAAACATTGAGAGAAGATAGCTTTATATGATAGATACTTCTAAGACAACAATTCCTGAAGGATACAAATATATAACATCACGAAGTAACATTTCTCCAATAACGTTATATTGAAATCGTGTAATATTACAATCCAGCTTAATGAGAACACTCGTAGTAAAGTTGTGTTGTTTGGAAAAACTGTTTCAGAAAGCACTGAAGTATAATAACTCAAGAGTAGCTGATGGTTAAAGACTATAATAAAGAGTCCCTTGTACTTGTCCCACTCCCTATCAGAAAAAAGAAATCACAAAAACCCTGAGAGGACGTTAATAAAAGGGTGTTAGCTGGCAGAGATAAGCTTGTCCTAGTGAACAATTGTTGTGATTTATATTTGTAATGTAAACATATCTCCGTATCTTGCTCACCAAAAGTGTAAGTAAATAAATAAATAAAAGGGATAGATAAACGTCATTCGGATCTCAGAAGTTCTGCTTCTAATCGTAGCTCCATCGGTAAATCAATAGGAGAAGACTAGAATATAAACTAGAGAGAGAACTAGAGGATGGTGGACTGATTCAAAACAAGAGAGTTTGACAGATGACAGCTGTGATCAAAATATGAAAATCTGCAAGACATAGAACGCTCTGATGAAGATGGCTTAATGCTTAGAACCGATGACCTTACAAAGGAAAATGAGAGTAAAATAGTTCGATATTGCAAAAAACTTACAACACTAAGAAATAAATCCAGATAATTTTAGGAATATCTCCCTTTCTCTGTTCTCAAACTCTAACTAAACCAAATACATAGTACAATTAATAATCAAAAACACCCCCTGTAAGGTGACCCAATAACCAAATGGGAGTATTAATACTCGATCATAATTAACAGATGCATATGGATAACGTAAGGGAGACATGGGATGGCCATATTATTATGCATACCACATTGGTAGTATGTTCACATCTTCTTATAGGTACTACAGAAATGAATGTCTGTTTGTGTGTCCTTTATGCATTCTTAAACCGTTCATCCGATTGAGATGAAACTTTGACAAGTCGTGGTGAACACGCCCGCTGAATTTTCTGACTTGGTACAATCTTTTTACAATGGCTGACACTCGAGTTATAAGCGATTATATAAATTAACGTATTTCATACACTTTTTTAAGGATTTACGCATTTTAGTTCGAAGAGGAGCGTGAGCGTCGCAACGTGGAAGACAGTGGGAAGGAATTGGTGGTGACGTGACAAAATCGATATTAGTGTCGAATCCATAGTTTTTTGTATAAGTGAGATAAATGGTCACACTTTTGCAACCGTTTGAGTGTAAGGAGTGAGTTATGGCTAGTTGATATATAAATTCATATTAGGTGAACAGATATATAGAACTCATGAATATATCACGGTATTATTGATACTCAGTTCAATAATAATAATACCATAGCACAGTAGCAGCAGTGTGTCAAATGCTTCAAATTGAATAAGGAATTAGTGCGATCGAAGCCATGCAAATATGAAATCCATTATCAATTATAATCAATTCCTAAATTCTGAATATACGGACGAGGGAAGTTTGAGGATTTCGAGGGGTTCGTGCATTTTACGGGAGTATATTCAAACATCGGAGAATGCGAGAGATCTTCGAAGGACGTCGTCCGCCAGAACGCCCACCGAAAATATGGAAAGAAAGCTGAACTTCTTATCACAGAAACAGGAACTAGATCGATGCCCTGACCAAGCAGAACGAAGATCTACTTAAAGATGAAAAAGAAGATAATGGGCCAGAATGCCGAAGGTTGGGGAGTAGTTCCATCTTGCACAGGACTCAAAAGTCTACGCCAGAGTAAAAGCCGACGTCCAGGGACTTGACGTGGCACAAAACGAAGAAGATATTCGTCTAATCCACTACGAACAAAGTCGACGACAAATCAAATCCAGGGACTGGGAAGTACAAGAAAGCTACAAAAACACCTTTATCAAATAGAAAAATAACAAACTTTACAGATGTTAATTTAATATTTTAGCTAACACCTCAAAATTAAAACAATTTGTGAATTAAAAGTAATTGTATTATAAATAGCAGCTGCCGTAAAATGGAGTTGTGCAGGACACGTCGCCAGACGCTCCGATTGTAGATGGACCAAAAAAATTCCTAAAATGAACAACAGGAGCGTAGGAAGGCCTCAGGCAAGATGGTCCGACGATGTGAGGCGAATCGCTACTGGAAGCAGAAATCTGTGGAAAATCATAGGAGAGGCCTATGTGCAGCACTGGATTTAAAATTGTTAAGAAGATGAAGATATTATAAACATCTAATCGAAGAAATAAGATTAAATATGTCATTAATCTCAAGACATATAGGTAATTATCTGAAACTTCAAAACACATCAAAGTAATACGACGTAGTTTAGTTTCCAAAATTCCATTTCCTTGCAAGATTAAAATCGCCGATTAACTAACATACATTCCTTCGTTTAAGAGTAGGTGTATTGATACTTCAAAAAAAGATATTTTTGAGACCTTAGATCTCGACAACTTTACTAAATATTCTTTGGGGAAACAATTGGGTAGATACATTGAACCTTTATCTAGGGAATGACCGTAAAAGATTTTTTATATCTTGTATAAAAAAAACCCCCTTATTTTTTTTTTCTAGGCATATTTTTTTTCTTGAAAGTCCCAAGGAAAAAATCCTGTACTTTTTTTTGACAAAGCGAAATTAATCCCAAAAAGTAAAAAAAACGCAATTTTAACATTTTATCTTTCAATTGTTCATGCGATTTTGGGAAATGGCCGTGACGTCATAGTTGGGCTCCAAGCTTTAATACTAATATCTAAGGCACTTACGGCAACAGGATATGGAAAAGGCGATGTAGGGAAGACGATAACACCATCTTGAAACGCTTTAAACTCTCAACTAAGCAACATTATGATTTCCGCTCGGAATTTGGTAAATAGGTACAAGTCGTATGGGAGTAAACAAATTGCTCTATACCTAGTATAAACATTATACAAACAATATTACTCTCTGTACATAACTGGATACAAATACTTAAGCAGGCTTCATTACACTCTCAACGACAAGACGATAATATAACTGAGAACAAAATAATCCTGTTCTGTTTGAAGAAAACTTGTGTTGAAACTAAAGGCCCCTACACATTAGGCTAATAGTTTAGTCGAGTAGGTAGTGAATTAGTAGGAACGCCAGATATACACTCATATAGAATCTTAAGAGTATATTTGGCATTGTTACTAACCTAATCGACTAAACTACTAGCCTAGTGTGAATAAGGTATACCACAAGTTCATAGATTACCTTAATTCCCAATCGAAGCAAGAAGTAATTCCATATTATTTATTTATTTATACATCAACGGCAAAAGCCTTTAACAATTTCTTGTTGGTACACAGCGTCAATCTTAATATTCTCAGATAGATACATCAAAATACAGAAATTATCACCATTTCAACACAACAGCGCGGTTTCTGGACAAAAACCATCGATTATATGTATATTAAGGGTCTATATACTCTGAGTAAAAATCATTCAATTACCGCCTCAACTTTTACAAATTTTATAAGAGAGCGTAAGCGCAAAATAAGAATAACGTAAGAGACACAACCGATTTTGGCTTACTAAATAAAAAGGGTATAAACATCCAAAAATAGGTATCACTGCGTCTTACCTTAAAACAGTTTATCGGCCAAATTACTTATACTATCTAACAATCTCAAGTTTCAGGAATTTTAAGATGTAAAGGGATTACTTTTTATTCTGAAAATTTACAAGAATGAAATTTCTAACTGCTACAGTAACTAAAACACGTTTATTTATTTTATTTGTAATCTTTAGTGTTAGCTGAGTAATCATACTTTTCCCGACGCAATTTTTCACATCCCCCCTTTCAGTTAATGTCACTAACGTGTATGCTAACTTGTGAAACGGTAGTGCTTGGCAAACAAAATTTTCCAATTCATTTACATTTCAGTCTACTATGATTATTCACTGATCTGAGAGAAATTCCTACGTCAAATATAACAGCGAGCGTGTACGGGAAGTTGAATATAATTGTCACGTTTTTCAATAAAATGTATTGAAGGTGAGGGAACTGATGTATGGAGAGAGGGTATGAAATTCAAATTATATTATGAAAAGTGATACTTTGTATGGTGTGATGTGTTACGGTTAGTGATGTGCCGTATCCGCGGATATCCGTGGCAGGAGAAAGATCCGTATCTGTATCCGTTACTTGATCTCGAACGCATCTTTTATATTATTTTGGGCTTGATATATGGGGGCTATTATTGCTTGCCAATATGGCTATAATATTTATTACTGTATTGGTGATTTGTTGCGATATTAGCTACCTAAGCCTGTGCCTGCAAATGGTGGAATGTAAATATTTTTTTTTTCACTGTTTTGTTATACATACTTTTTTTTTCAATAGTTAGCCCATATATGTATGCTGTAGACAGTCATAATTGGAGGGTTGACCGGATTATTATGTTTAATTTATGTTCTGTGAATGTTTTGTCTACTATCTGTCATTGTCCCTTATTGTATTTTTTTTTGAAATCAGATAAAGTTAACATTTCAGCAATCATATAGTTAATTTTTATTGATATGGGGTTTGTATTATTCCACATTTTGATTTTCTCTATGTATTCTGTTGTCTAAAGTTCTTTGTAGTCATTTTTCTCGTAAATTATTAAATGTTTTTAACTTTAAAACTAAACGCACAAACTTAATTTATGCTACCCCGTGAACTATACTACAAACAAAAAAAACAAGCCGCGCAGAGCGAGTGGAAACATGACGTTCGTAAGAAAGAATTGTAAGTTGAGATCCGTATCCGTATTCGCGGAGCTAAACACCAATTGTCCGTATCCGTGTCCGCGGATGTAGTGTTTTAACGATCCAGCACATCACTAGTTACGTTTGTAATACACGTGTGAATCACATAAGTATTACGACCCTTGAAGTTATAAATAAACTTTACCTGTTGAAAGTTAATCCTTACTCCTGGAATGCGAATTTATCTGAAGCCCTAACTGATTACTTAATAGACCCAACGCTCAAATCGCTTAAATTAATTAATTAACATGTTTATTTGACTGCTTAGTGTTAAATTGGTGCAAATACAAAAACACTATTTTTGTAGTTACATCGTTCTGACACAAAGCAGTCGAATATCAACTTGGCGGGTGCTTGAAAATTTTGGATACCGTGCAAAGAAACTGGACAGTGTCAAATCTGAGTTGTGGAACTGCCCTCCAACTCTTTTTCATATTTTTTCGAGCGTCCTGTAAAGTCAGGTGTTCGTAAAACTCCCATAGGGCAAACTTTATTCACAATCGCCTGATGATGAGGGTGCAAACCTCGAATACTAGTCGCGAAATAAAACGTCATTTTTTTTAAATTTTAAGGGCATGGCACCAGGAATAACGTCACAGTCTTTTCCCACGGCATTAAAGTTCAAAATCGCGTGACAATTGCAAGATAAAATGGTAAAAATAGCGTTTTTTTTTCATTTTTTGGGGTTAATTTTGCGTCTATCAAAAAACTTGACGGTTTTCCCTATGCATATTATCAGTACAAGAAAAAAAAATACTCCGCGACTTTCGTGAAACGAGTTTCCGTCTTTCGGAAAAAAGGTCAGAGGTGTTTTTAAAAATGGACTTCCACCAAGTACCAACGGCCGAAAACATCGAGATTATCCCACAGGACATTTCATAACTCAAGCTTGTCAAGTGTGCATGAACGTATTTGAATTTGTTTGCAATATATACATACAATCTACAATAATTGTCTCTCTATGAACAAAATACTAAAAGTTACTACCTAACAGTGGCGAAGGGTGGATTGCTGCAGAAGGGAAGCCGGGGCTAACGTTTCTTATGGGATTACGTCAGATTTGACACTGTTATACCTATATTTTTCCAAAAGGTAACTCGATGAGATCGTGTTCTTAGGTAGCTACGCGCCTGCTACCTACATGAACAACAAAGTCAATTTGTATGAATCATTTGAATCTACGTACACAACTTCATACATTGATTTCAATAATAACATAATATATTGTAATATCTATATTCTATACCCTGTCGACTGTCTCACGACATTCAAACTCATATAAAGTTTTCATATACGAGAGAAATTCGCGAAAACTTTGTGTCGAACAGAGAGAAGATAATGTGAATCCGAATAACATTATTATACAACTTGTATTTGTCTTATACAAAGTAGGAACTTTAAACAAAGTTCAACAAAAATAATGTATCTCGTCTTGGGGGGGAGGGATGTAGATGAATTTGGCAGCACTGAATTAGTCGTAGTGATTGCTTGAAGCCATGAAAGGGAACATGAAAACATTCACAACCAATGAAATAACATGTGCCCGCAGATACGCAGAGGTTTCGGTAAGAAGACGGCGTTATGGAGACAAAGGGTCACTATTTAGTATGAAAAAATATGGCATCGGCATAATAGCCTGCCTTTTTCAACAGAGTCCAGGGCAAAATAACTACGTAATTAATTGAAATGTAAACAAGTAGTTATCTTAAAGGATGTGCAGCAAAGGATGGATTTTCCATCAGGATTATGCTGATCATCGGCTGGCATAATGTGATCACTTTACACTTAAGTAACATTCACCAAAACGAACCCAGTTCAACCTGACAAGCCGGTATTCTACCGTTGTGCTATGATTTATTTATTTATTTATTTGATTACTAGTAGCCGGCTATCAGTCATCAGGCTGATGGGAAGTCCATCCTATGCTGTATATCTGTTGAGATAACTAAAAATTACGATATCTTCACCACAGGGTACAAACAAAAGATTCCAATTATTATACAAGATCTCTGCGCTCATAAACTTTAGAATTCTCATTTCAAAAAGGGAGTGATCTTCTGTAATCCTAG
Source organism: Ceraclea dissimilis (assembly GCA_963576895.1). NCBI lineage: Eukaryota > Metazoa > Arthropoda > Insecta > Trichoptera > Leptoceridae > Ceraclea > Ceraclea dissimilis. Next base: position 3,363,596 of record OY756375.1, read on the forward strand.
CGTATCTTTATTACTAGGAGAAAAATCTTAAATTAAGACAAATTTTTCCCATAAATGCCAACAACGGATTGGAGACTAACGTTTTACAACAATAGGATTGATTTGTTACAAATCTGGGGGTAGGAATTGGTACACAAACGACCGCATTTATCAGAAAAAAACCATCATCCCCAAAGACCAAACCATCCCGTGGGGGGGCAGCCCTTCGTTCAATGAGGGTATGTAGTAATAATAACAATATAGGGGATGAAAGGAATAAAAATTGAACGCACGGGTAAATAACGTCGCGAATTCGATACCAAAAGTATAACAAAAAGAATGAAACCTTTTTCTTAAAAATGAGACTGTCGAACGAAATTGGTAAAGTGACAATAAAATGAAGGTTTTCTAAAAAACATATTCTACCATTCAACAATTCAAATATGTTAAAACATAGAATCCTTCTATGACATTCTCAGCTAAACTGACATTACCGTGTATAGCACACATCAATGGTATGACTGGGTATGACTTAGTGGTATGACTTGTTGCCTAGCGTTTCGAAGTCTGGCAAGCTGATGACACAGATATTCGAATATCTATATAAAGTATGAAAGTCGACAAACTATTGACTAGATCCTCAAGGAAGGACGCGTTTTGAGTAAAAGAAATCGAAGAGCGTGGCGTGCTGTCCTCTCTGCCGACCCCTGTATATTTTATTTGCTATCCTTTCTACATGTCCCAACCATATCAAGTTGTCTAAATACATTTTAGATATATACAACATCCGTCTTAAGTACCTCAGTTCTCTGATCACTTCATTTCTTATCCAATCTCTCAATGTTTCTCTCTCAATCTCATCTCAGTTTATAGTGCTTAGTAGACTGCGGAGCGACCCAGGACGACAGCCACCTATTAATATGTCCCCTGATGGGAGAGAGCTGCACCCCTAGGGACCTGATTCTAGGGAATGACAAGGCGACGTACATATGTCGCCGCATATTAGTGTGGTAGGGTATGACCCACCCGGACACGTAAAGTAAGTAGGTATTTATTTATTTACTTCACGGCACACAAACAGACATCACCCACATATAAACACATACCTACTAAACAAAAAACAATATAGATCAAGTTCAAGTAATGTCCAATTACATGTGAACACAACTAGTCAATACAGATAAAACAATATTCACAGTGAGGTCAGATAATTCAAGGAATTGTAAGTTAAGGGCTTGGCACCAAAAATGACGTCACAGTTATTTCCCACGACATTAGGGTTCAAAATCGCGTGAACAATCGCATGGTAAAAATAGCGTTTTTTTTCAATTTTTTGGGATTCATTTTGCGTCTATTAAAAAACTTTTACGGTTATTCTCTAGATTTTAATGCATATTATCAGTACAAAAAAAAAAATTACTCCGCGACTTCGGAAAAAAGATCAGGTGTTTTTAATTTTTTATTGACAAATCTATACAAGATATAAAAAATCTTTTACGGTTATTCCCTAGATGAATGTTCAATGCATCTACCCTATTTTGTTCTAAATCATATTTAGTAACGGTTGTCGAGATATAAGGTCTCCCGTTTTTAGACATTTTTGAAATGTCGGTATGCATACTCTTTAACAGTCAGTCAGTGCAAAAAAAAAAACAAAATGAAGTCAAAGTAATCAATAACAATATGTAGTCAAAACAAAGTAGATTGTCCTATTTACAAGTCTCTCGTTTGAGGAGCAGTGACAGCATTACATACAAACATGGAATGAAATGTAATTCGTCAAAATAAGAATTGTCGGATATTCGTTACTCTCCAGATTACGGTTATTGTCTGCCGTTCCCCAGCGTAGACCATCGACCCACGGGAGTTCTTTGTTTGCGACAACTTTCATCCTTTTAATAAATCTACAAATTGCAAAAGTAAAAATACTTTTGGTAGGTACTCGTCAACCGCGAACAATATAGGTATCCACAACGACATTTTTTTAATTTGGACATATTTGACGAAAGTTAGTACCTATCAACCAATTTACGAAATAAGGGTTGGCAATCCTTTGAGATTGAAAGAGAGCTATTTACCCGCTAAAATTCGCGCTAGTGTTTAAAAATGACAAAACCAACGTTGGGTTCGAACTTTCAGGCGAAAAGACGTGATTCAAATCTCGCTGCTGACCGCTTCTACGTAAGTACTGGGTTAGTTAAGGCTGAAAATTCTGACAAATATCGAGCCTGAATAGTAAAAAAAGATTTTATTGACAAAAAATCCTCAAGAGTTAGAAATCAAGACAATAGCAGCGTGTTCAAGAGCGGACTCATTACAAAAACAATATTTTACGGTAAAAAAACCACATTGCAAAAAGAATTTTACTAATGTTTCGAAGGTGTTCTTGACAAAATTTAAAATACACGCTCAAACAATCAAATTCAAATAATCCTTTCTAGAATACACATACAAACACACAACAAGACTTAAGGGCATGGCACCAGGAATGACGTCACAGTCTTTTCCCACGACATTAAGGTTCAAAATTGCGTGACAATCGCATGATAAAATGGTAAAAATAGCGTTTTATCCCATTTTTTGGGGTTAATTTTGCGTCTATCAAAAAAATTTTACGGTTATTCCCTAGATTTTAATGCATATTATCAGTACAAGAAAAAATTTACTCCGCGACTTTCGGGAAACGAGTTTCCGTCTTTCGGAAAAAAGGTCAGAGGTGTTTTTAAATATTTTTTTTGCGAAATCTATACAAGATATAAAAAATCTATTACGGTTATTCCCTAGATAAAGATTCAATGCATCTACCCTATTTTGTTCCAAAGCATATTTAGTAACGGTTGTCGAGATAGAAGGACTCCCGTTTTTAGAAATTTTTGAAATGTCGGTATGCACACTCTTAACTAAAACACTTATAGGAACATTATAAGGATGGAGGCTAATTTCTCTAAAAAAAACTCGAGTGAAAGCCCAAAAAGCAACATAAAGTACTCAGATGGGAATTCACAGAGACTTTCTAAATAAGACGAAATCTTTTACAAATAACCACGATTAATGCCAATCCATTATCGACACAAAATACAGACATAAGTAACTGGAGACCTACATATACAGGAGTATCTGATCTATTTGTTAGACGTCCCTACTCCCTATGTACATACATACATATACCTAATGAATGCCTGAGTGATCTCCTTAAGTAATCACAACTGTACACAGCAGAGACATCTTGGGAATACTAGTACCTAGTGGAATAGAAACTCAATACTGTAGGTAGGCACTATTATGGAAATGTATAATGAGTATACAGGACCTATTAGGAACAACTGAGAAAATAAAACGATTCTTTACTTCTAATAACCATACGATACTGCTCCTGCGGTTCGTTTAGCCTTTTCACTTTCGGCATTTAAAATTTAGATTTCTTTTCATTCTATTTTTCTATTCATTCCTTTTCATTCTAATTTTTGTGAAACTTTGAATTCTCTAAATGGCATAGCTGGATAGTGGATAACAAGATGTCACTTCATCAGATATACAGCGAATGATGGAACTTTCAATCACGCTTAATAAGATGTCTCCCCACGGTCTCTGATATTAAGGACCGACGACGCAGAATGTTGTATACAATGTGCAGGTTGTAGGTATACGAAAAGAATACCATGTCAGTATGCAATATCACGGATTGTGGGAAGCCACCTTTCCTGATCGTTTATTTAGGCTGTCCGCCTCAACTGGGTGATTTGTGCCAATATACATCTGAGAAAACTTACGACAAAATGACATTCAGAAGTTCCTGATCATTATAGCTAGCTTAATACGATCACTTAATACGTCCAATTTCAATTATATAATTATAGCTAATTTGTTCATTTGAAGAATAAATAAAAAAATACAAGGCGATCAAATAAAAAAAAAACAGAATCATACCATTGAAACACGAAACAAGTTCACTAATCAAGATGTTGGACACTTACGGAAAATGATTCTGAATAGTAAATCATCAATTTCTGTAACTCAAGTATTTCTACAAAATAATACCTAATACCAAACAATAAGATAGTCTTCCCTTTGTCGAAGTTAGATCACATGAATTCGTCGAGTAGGTATCTGACTGAAGGACCAATAAGGCTCCAATAACTCCCCCCTGCATTGGATGGAATATACTCTCTCTCTCTGTGTGATGTTAATAGATGCTCGAGGAGAAAGCAAATGGACAGTTCACTTGGTAGGAGTGCAAGTACAGATCTATTGTTGGCTTGAGAGAATGCAGTGAACTATCAGCATGCAAGTCCTCCACTACTGGTTGGTCCACGAGACAATATTATTAATACACGACAAAGGCATCGATACTACTACCTATATTACTTATGTCAAGATGCTTCCTTCAATTTGATATCAAACAATAGTATCTAAGTATTACTGATTCGAGATATACCAAAATTATTTTCGGTATTGAGCTGGATTTGTCTGCATTGCACAGACGGAAATGCATTGCACTTTTTTCCTCAACAGAGACAAGAGATATCTTCATTTAGACAATGAAGTGTTTAGTGAATTCCCATGGGGAGGAAGCAGGATGGGTGTTCCGACGCTTTTATGCCCATTGCCCAACGTTCACCCATTCCACCACATCCTGCTGTCAATCGTGTAATTTTTGGAAGTTGTATATACGGTACATGTCGAAATTGTTTCACATTGACCCAATGTTTCCGATGCTAACGCCATCTGCCGATGAGTGGACGCAACATTTGCAACCTACTTTTTATTGTGAAGTGGAGTAGTTTGTGTATTTTGCGGGGTATGCAGAGAGAACAAATCGCCAGTCTTCTCTATAGGTGCTCATACGTATAATTATTATACGTACATTCTCGTGGTAAATTTTGTGTCACAGTATTTTCTATTCTACTTAAAAGAGCTCAAGAGCCTACTAAACTTAATAATAAATTAAAGTCGCGAATTCTAAAAATCACGCGATCCATCCATGACTACTTAAAAATATTTTTGTAGGGTACTAATGTCAATGAAAAACGTGGTATTAACCGAATAATTTTCGGTGACAGTGGAAGCGCTGTTTACCCTACAACTTCCCACTAGGGGTCTATTTTGAGCACGAAATGCCTAGACTAATCTTTGACAATAATTTAAATACATAATTTAACAAGTAATAAGCAATATGGTTCATTTCCATATTTAAGTATTCCCTGAGACTCATTTTGATATCATTATTGTAATAATATCACATTTGCATTCCTCTGACGACTGGATGATACTAATGCCGTCGTTATTATGGAAATAAAATAGAGAGAAAGAAAGAAGAAAGTTTCCTCAGACCTACTCACTACTCGATATAATAAACTAAAAGGAAATCATAAAACATAAGCCGCAAACGACGAGGAAAAAAGCAGCACTTTTTTATTACTTTTAAAAACAAGCTGAGACACTAAACAGTCTAAAGAAAAAAAATAGCGAGCGAGTGATATGGATAAAAAGAACAAATATAATAGCAGTTTCGTTACGAGGATTTCACAGTTTCCTTCCTAAGGTCACGGAATTTGTATTTGTGCTCTCAGAAATTTTAATAGTATATCTTTCAAAAACCTGTAGTGGGTAGTGGTAAAAACGGTGGGTACCGCACAATGTCGAAGACTGTCCTCTGACTGGACCTATGCAGATATCCACAATGCCACATCCAATGCCCTTGAATGGCTTGTAAGCCTGGATGTTGCTCTGATGGGTACATTTCTCATGCGATTGTTCACGCGATTTTGAACCTTATTGCCGTGGGAAACGACTGTGACGTCACTCTTGGTACCAAGACCTTAAATTGGAGACTACCCCAGCACCGACACATAGATAGAAGTAAACTAATTAAATGCCCAGGAGTACTGAGAATCAATCGTTCGAATCGCACTGAAAATGCAATTACGTATATTTGTATTGTTAATTGTTTATTGTTCATTATCGTCCCTAGGCCCTAATTTTGGGCACTTGGACTCGTCAAATTTACATAGTTATAACAATCAAAAAGAATTCTGAACAATTAACAGTGACAATGTGCCAGAGAAGTAGAATCAATGCAAACAGAGTGTAAAGGGCTCAGCTTGCATTTCGTCATGAAGATAATAACACCAATAACATCCTTACATAGTGATCCATGCTAAACTGGACTTATTGTCCTGGACAGCATTTCGTCAATTGTATACAATTCTTTAGCCACAAGATACTTTTTCACCTCTATTCTAAACGGTGTATAATAAAATGACGTGTATTTGATTGCGGGCAATAATTCAAGAGGATCCGCAACACCGCGATACGGACGCATCTCATGAGAGATGTAAATGCGACAATTATTTTGATTAATCGCCACTCAATGCCAGAATAACGGACGTCGGATAAATTAACATGTCGTTAATACACGCTGCAGAGTTCATATTATTACTTATTATTACGATTTGAGGATCATTACACAAAAACACTTAAATTTGCATGCAATAGACGCAATTTCAATGCTAAAATATGCATGCAAACGGTGAAATATTTTTTTTCTTTTTTAATAAAGGATCTGGGATTGCATCAAACAAACCCAAATACTTTCCTGCACACCTCGCACTAGGCTAAAAGCCTGTATCGCAAAGTGCGGAATACATCGCCACCACTGGGGTTTGAACCTGGCATCTCTCGCTTAAGAGACTGTCGCCTCAACCAACTGCGCCAACCATGTACTTATTCATCATTATTATTTGATTTGATGTTTCTCACCCAGCACAGTCTAGCACATGACAGAGAAATTTACGCCAGGGTCAGGCTGACGTCCGGGGGATCTGACATGGCACTTAAAGGAGACTTGGCATTGGGCAGGCAGCTTTCGCCGATTTGACCGAAATCCCAGCTAATTTGTGTTTATATTCAATTATCCTGTCTATTCTTGACAGAGACTTTGGCAGAATGGATCCATCCAGGCTCCCTCACATTGTGCTCCAGGGCCAACCCCAAAGTAGGCGACCCCCAGGCAGACCACCAAAGAGATGGATCAACAGCTGGGAGTCGACTTCGCAGGAGGCTAACCGTTCCTAAATAACAGGCCATCAGGCCTACATTAAGATTAAGAAGAAGAAGAAGAAGACTTTGGCAACAGATGCCAAGGACTGATAGCTCTGGGGTTCATAATTTGAATGCTAAAATATGCATGCACCGGACGACTGAGAATAGCTCAATATGAAGGTTGAAAGATGCATGCAAAAAATGAAAAAAAAAGCCATTTTTACCTTTTTGTCAAGCGGTTGTACATGCGATTTTGAACCTTAATGCCGTAGTAAATGACCGTGATGTTATAGTTGGGTTGGGAGCCTTAATAAATGCAAAATGTTTGCAAAAATATGCATTTGCATATTATATGCATAAGTACAATCTTTAGTTTATTACGAGAGTCGTTCAAATCGTATGCTGCATTCATTGTATTTTATTAATGTACAGTGCAGAGGAATTTTTATTACTTACGCAAAAGAGTACTAGAAAAATACATTAAATAGGTAACTGTACTTTCACTGATCTGAGGAAAACGTAAGCTTAATTTCCTGACGTGCACGAGAATTACTATCAGACATTTTCATTACATAAGTTAGAGATATATTTATTCACGAAATTCAGCATTATGACAACTCCCTTGGGGTGGACGCGGAATGGGTCTCCCGATACAGACGAGTCGGCATTGGCTGGCTAAAGCGACCACTTTATGCCCAGGACAACGTTTTCCCATTCCATCACATCTCAAGTTGTAATTATTTTTGGAAGTTGTATATGTATTGTATACATGCTTTCGTTACATTAACACTCATCCTCGGACCATATCGTGCACGCAGGTCAGTGTGTAGAGTGTGTATGGCGAATCGCACGCGTGCGACGAAAGCAAGAAGTGTGTGTCGGGATAGAAAAGTGTGTTGACCTGTTCTCTCTGTCGACCCCGAGGGAGGGGGTAGAATATAGGTTAGGTATAGAATAGGAATTTTTGACGGTTCAAGAACGTTTCACAGTGCGCCAATGCTTCGATCCTATCGCCATCTGCTGAGAAGTGGACGCAACATTTAGCAACTATATTTGTTGACGTAGAGTCACTTTAACACTTAGCGGTAGACATTAATCGCAATACAAGCTAAACGAATCGAATTGAAGATGATGTTCTGAAAAGCAACAGATGATTATTACGAAACGCCACACGTTCAAAGAGAACTCAATATAGCCAACATAATAATAATAACAATACAACCGGTCATTTGTAGCGTTGGTAAGCTTGGCATCAACCTCAAAGGAGAGGTGTACCAGTGGAACTGAACTGAAGGAGAACACTGTCAATTCATATCAAATTATATCGACGCACGGGGCGTATTTGAACTAAAAACTTTATCATGGATAACAAGGTACAAATGTAATATAATAAAAATATACGTGACAAATTGGATGAGAAGAACAAAGAGAAAAAATGCTCTAATTCAATTGTCATCTTGATTCAATTACAAGTGTGAACGACTAAATGCGACCAAAGCTAATTTCGGCATTTTAAATGTTGTATCCAATTAAAATATGGAACTAATACTTAAACGCTTTCGACGAATATTTCATTTCAATTTGTTGAATAAAAAGTATAGTTTATTTTCAATATTCGTGTCGGAACAAGAGGTTGAAAAGCAAACCGCGTAAGTGTTAAATACATATATTTATTGATATGGATAGGACATGTACAGAGAATGAATGATTAAAGGATTAGAAAGAAAATATAGATGGGTAAAAAAAAGATGTGCAAAGAAATGCGGCCGTCCAAGAAGCAATTGTCTCGACCATGTCGACCACATGCTCCAGGACAGATTTATTATGTGTTTATTTATTTTCAAAATATATTACAAGTAGTTAGTGCCCAACTAGGTATTTGGGTCGATCCCTCAAATGTGCAACAATATTAAAACAGAAATAAAATACCACAAAATAATATACTTAAAACAGATCATAACAAAATAAAATAAACCAAAATAAGATCAAAGAATATAAAACAAGTAAAAGAGTAAGTTAAACTGAGGTAAGGTAAGGTAAGTTTAGAATGGCAAAGCAAGGCAAGGTAAGAAATTAAATGAATCGTAGTATGTATGATGAATTATATAACGTGGCGGAAGCAAAAAGTGTAAGAGAGGATAGGGAAGATATTTTAAAAATCATAGGCAAGCACGTATGCATAACGCAATATTTGAAGTACGTTGGACAGTGAATGGAAAATCGGGAGCAGAATTCGCAATCGACCTATTTTGATGGTAGAATTTCAAACAAAGTTGACGCGTAAAATAATGAAAATAAAAGGAAAATAATAAAATGACATTTTCGACGTTTAAAGGGGTGCTTTGGAATAATTCTGGAACGTGGGACAAGGAACATGTGCAACGTGAATGAATAAATTAAATCTGTACATAAAACTGAGTAACGCAAATGGAGTGCGCTTAAAAGACAAAGTGACCAAAATATGGCGTCGATCAAAATCTGGTGACGTCATTTACTACAATAATCAAGTACCTACGTAGGTTGAAACAATAATATTGATTGATACAATATGTTATCTAAATCTATGAATGAATGTGTTCTGACTGACATAAACAGCCCAAACGCCTTATCGTAGAGAAGTGAAATTTAAAAATAGAAGAGATTGAAAAAAAAAATTGGAAATTAGTAACGAGGTGCTTGGCCGTTTTTCAAAAATAATAATCATAAAATAAAACGGATGTAAAGGTGATAAGTACACAAAAGTGACGATTTTTAATGTGTCTCATTAATAACCTAAAAACTCTTTTAAACGAAATTTCAAAATAAATGACAGTCTGGCCGTTTGCTCATCATTGTTTATCGGGTACTTGAACTCAACAGTTTTTTTAAAAAAATCTGCATAACTAGAAAAATTTACACGTGAGCGAAGTGACGGGTTATAGCTAGTTTTATAAACGAAGTGAAATGAAACTATTCAAAAAATTTACCACGCGAACCATACAGTTGTTTAAAATAACGTTTTTACGACGTTTTATTACTTTCAGAGACCGTTAAAAATATTGTGAATACGCAACTGACGTCAAACGTACATATGAATGTAATAATTGTTGTAAGCTCATCGACCCAGAAAACAGTAAAGTATGTAAGTGATGTAATGTTAAATGTATGCAATACTAAATAAGTGTACTTACTACGTCACCATAAATAATACTGCAAAAAGAATTACTGCCAGCTTCTTACTTTATTGAATTAAACATATTTTACTTGCGTTATTTCATTTTTGCATTTAAAATAATATAGCCGAATAGAAAATCGGACGCTTAATCATCATAAAGTTCTCGAATCACTTACTGCTATAATCTAAGGTAGTCGAATGTCTAACTTTGGAGTCATTCGTGCAATTATAGATGCCGTAGAATCTTACCTGAAACAAACAGAAAGAGCACAGAATTAAAGGAAATTCTTTATTAAGAAATTTGTCCACAAAGAACGAGAATGGAAATAGGCGAGGTGTGGAAGGGCGGGTGAAGGTGGTGGCAAGCAAAAATCGATATTAGTGTCGAATTAATAGTTTTTGGTATGGATGAGATGAAAAGTGACACTTTTCCACCCGTATGAGTATGGAGAGGTGGGTGAAGGTGATGGCACGCAAAAATCGACATTAGTGTCGAATTAATAATTTTAGTATGGATGAGATGAATAGTGACACTTTTCTACCCGTATGAGTATGGACAGACAGAGGAAGGAGGGATATGCTAAAATCGATATTAGTGTCGAATTCATAGTTTTTGGTATGGATGAGATGAATAAGGACACTTTTCCACTCGTATGAATGTAAGTGTACAGCTCGTACGTACACACACAAAAATGGTCCACTTGTCTTACGAATGAATAATTTTAATAAGTAGGTATCCCAAAAGGGATTCTTTCAGGTTTCACGGTTCCCAGATCCTTTCATTAGAAATATTATCTACAAAACATACAGTTTGCCGTACTTAAATGTATAGATAGAGTATGTATTAAGTTACGAAGTAATTCAATGTGTTTTCACTTCTCAGTTGCGTTACAACATACGAGGATTTACATATCAGATGTACCAACTCTAATCGCTTACTTAAATACTGGTGTCAGGATAGAATCACACGGGGAAAATCTCACATGGAAGAAATCTCACAGGGAACAATTCCCACACTGTTATTTTTATTAAAACTTTATTATACACAATTTGTTATACAAGCAAACCGTGAGTATATAGTATTTGGTAAAATTCACATTGTCGCTTATGTTATTCTTATTTCGCGCTAACATTCTCATATAAAATTTGAAAAAGTTGAAGCGAAAATAGAACGATTTTTGCTCAGTGCATATAGGCCCAGTCTCTTAACTTTAACAGAACGACACTAAAGTAAAAATAAATAAATAAAAATATTGTGATACCAGGTGGACCCTGTATAAACTCGATTAAAAGCTCATTGGGTGGTGTGTATCATTGCCCCGTCCGCGCCTGTGTGTTCTAGTATATATTATATAAAGATTTCTTCACATTCAATGAATCCGTTTGTTCCCATTTGACCAACCGTTTGTTCAACCAGTTGAACAAATGGGACTCATTTTTTCCCATTTGACCAACCGCTCGGTTTAACAACTGGGAATCAATATTTTTGTAATATTTTCTTCCCGTCTGACCAACCAACCTTCAGTATGGAGAAATTAATTAATTAATCCAATCTCTAGGGGGGGCAACTGCCCCCCCCCCCCCCCCTCTACCCCCCCTGATGATGCCCATGCTTATACCTTTAAATATCTATATACTTACTTTATAATATAATAACCAAACCATCTGATATACTTACCTATGAACATTTTCGTACAAAATATACCTATGTATAAAGATATGTGTATGTGTGTATGCAGGTAGGTAAGAAACGTCACGAAAATCAATATAAATATATCATAAATATGTTGTAATTTCTCCATACTGAAGATTGGTTGGTCAGACGGGAAGAAAATATTACAAAAATATTGATTCCCAGTTGTTAAACCGAGCGGTTGGTCAAATGGGAAAAAATGAGTCCCATTTGTTCAACTGGTTGAACAAACGGTTGGTCAAATGGGAACAAACGAATGAATCAGCGACTGATTATTATTTAACAAATAATACTTTTAAACATTGACAATCAAATACGAGCTATTATTGTAATTTAATGTTATAATTGATGTGATGTACAATACATGACTATACGATAAATAAATAAATAAACAATTTGGTTTATTTCATTAAACAACTTGGTTCATCATTACAAATTGTAAAATAAAGTAAACCAAATTGTAGAAAAAATATGACAACCAAATTGTAAGTTAGAATAAAACTGTGTTATTTTTTCTTGTGAGATAATTGCATTTGAGATTTTTTCTGTAAGATTTTTTCCTGTGTGATTTTAGCATGTAACATTAAATACTTCCAGTTGAAATAACATCATAGACGTAGATAAGTATGAATATAAGTAGACCTAATATTTCTATTCATCATATTATTACACTTGGATACGATTACTTTACGTTCGGGTATAATTTACCTACCCTTTCCCGAGTAGGGTATATAATCTACGTAGGAAATTCAGGTACTTTTTAAACGAACTTCAAGATAAAACACGTATTCTTAAAATGGACTCAACTGTCACAAATTTTATTTATTTATTTACAATTTTGGTGAACAAAATACAAAGAATAAAGATATGTTGACATTACAAATATAAATTATAACAGTTGTTCACTAGGGTGAGTTTATCGCAATAAAACTATTATAACAAGAAAAAAAAAACACGCTTTCTGTCTTTAATCTTGTGATGGTTGGGACACGTAAAGAGGACGAATGATGAAGGGATAACAAAGAAAACATATCTGGGAAAAAGAAGATGTGTAAAGAAGAACGGCCGCCTAAGAACCACATACATGGCTTGACTATGTCTATCAGATTCTCAAGGATAAAGGTGTTTTAAGTAAAAGGAATCGCGGTGTTGGTATGAGGAATGGCGCGAATGTGACGGAATCAAGAAGTGTGTGAAAGGATAGGAGAGTCTGGCAATCTGATCTCTCTGCCTTTATAGCAAGGGATGCGGCTTAAAGGAATAGAACAAAAAGTAACTATGGGATATGCTACGAATAAAATATTTGCATCTAGTCTCAACGACGATGCATCCGTGGCTCATCATAAATGCATAGTGGAAGGTGTGGAATGGGTGTACCCTTAACTGCAAATGCAATTTCAAAGTACGGAAAGGAAATAAAAAAAACACTCAATGAATATTTCACATGCACATAGTGCACATCTCAACTCAATGCATAGCTAAAATCGATTAGTACAACGCTATTTCATGTAATTTGAATGAGAATCGTGAATCCTACGACCTAATTAATACTTTTATATGACTACTGATAAGAAAATATTCATATCACCCAAAGGTTCTGCAATATAAGAGTAACTTCGTTGTTTCCCATTTTTGGGCAAATTATTTGCCGATTTGTAAATCATAAAACTTCCTACAAGTTTGCCATAGAAAATATTGCTCTAAAATAAAGAGCAGCGGAACTGTTAAGCTCCAAAATGTGGTCAAATTTTAGCATTTTATTCAATTTTAATTTTGTCAAACCATTTTGCATCACGGTAACTTCGTTATGATTCATTTTAGCCTGAAACTTCACACAACTAATCTTATTGAAAATTAATTTGCTCCAAAATTCACATACTAATGTCCATACTATGCTGAAAACAACGGAGTAGGTAAAAATTTTGAAAAAGTCCAAATCATTGTGTAAGTTCACAAACCATTCGAAAATGTATGGGGGAAGTTGGCTCAATTAGGTTTATGATGACTTTCATTTATTTTTCCTAAAATTTAATAGACATATTTTACCTTGTTGGAATCAGCAAATATGAGGGATGATTTCTGAATAAACATGATTAAAAAAAAGTGAATTATTAGGACTGGAGCTGATCAAAAACCCATTTTCCCATCACCTTCTCGATCAGAACAATGTCACAATTCAATACCATCGAGCATACATATTATGCAGGTTTCATGAATTTAAGAGCATGGCACCAGGAATGACGTCACAGTCTTTTCCCACGGCATTAAGGTTCAAAATTGCGTAACAATCGCATGATAAAATGGTAAAAATAGCGTTTTTTTCATTTTTTGGGGTTAATTTTGCGTCTATCAAAAAACTTTTACGGTTATTCCCTAGATTTTAATGCATATTATCAGTACAAAAATAAAATTTTACTCCGCGACTTTCGGGAAACGAGTTTCCGTCTTTCGGAAAAAAGATCAGAGGTGTTTTTAAAATTAAATTTTGAGAAAACTATACAAGATATGAAAAATCTTTTACGGTTATTCCCTAGATAAAGGTTCAATGCATCTACGCTATTTTGTTCCAATACATATTTAGTAACGGTTGTCGAGATAGAAGGTCTCCCGTTTTTACAAATTTTTGAAATGTCGGTATGCACACTCTTAATTTAAATACACATATTTAAAAAGCTTGGGAAGCGCGGAATATGGACATTAAATAATATCTAGATATGTAGTTATAATTTCTGCCATAATGTTCGACTTTGCGAAATCTTGGCATTTAAAAATACGCCGCTGTGGAAATGTGAATTGGTACTGGAAATATTATCATAGCAGTTAAAGAGCACTAAATTCATACATTATGTATATTATGCCTCATCCACATGCTGTCCGACCTTCCAGGAGTCCCGCGCGAATGAGTAAAAAGGCGTTAACCGTCGGTTACGTATACAGTTCAAGACAATCACCTCGTCCGTACGTCCTTTTACTCATTCACACAAAACTCGTGGAGGGTTGCCAAACGTGAAGCGGCCGCATTATATTATCACTACTACGTATTATAAAAAAATGAACTGCGCTTGATAGAGCGCAAATACGATTCACTTTAAATATGGACTCATTTCATTTCGTATTCAGCACTTCGCTTATGTCAGTAGTAATTTTCTCATTATTCAAACGGCGAATGTATAATTATTATCATAGTACCTGTATGAAACTGGAGTCACAATTTTAAAAGACTTTTGTATGAGATGAAAAATGATCAAATCGATTGAATTTTCTTCCATAATTTATTTTCCTTGTGTTGACGTAAGGTTCGCAAACCCTCACACTCAGAGGACAGTCCGCGGAGAGGATCACGTAGACAATATTACTATTGTTATAGATAGACAATATTACTATTATTTCATCTATACATTTCACATACACTTCACTCGGTATTAGTACATATTACTGAACAACACTTGACATTAAAAAAAGGAGATTTTTGAGACCTTAAATCTCGACTATCTTAATCAATATGCTTTGGAAAACAATAGCGTAGATACATTGAACCTTTATCTGGTGAATTCCCGTAAAAGATTTTTTATATCTTGTCTAGATTTCTAAAAAAACATGACGTTGAAAAACACCTCTGATTTTTTTTTCTAAAGACAGCTGCTCGTTTCTTGAAAGTCGCAGAGAATTACTACTTTTTTTTGTATTAATAAAATGCACAAAATTATAGTCCATTACCGTAAAAAAAATGTCGAATAAAGCGGCATTAACTCCAAAAAGTTAAAAAAAGACTATTTTTAACATTTGATCATGCGACTGTTCGTGCGATTTTAATTAATTAATGCCGCGGGAAAAGACATGTGACGTCATAGATCGTACCTCCCACCTTAAATAAAAGAAAATATACATAAGTTGGTATATGTTTATGTAAGTGTGAAACATTGAAAACCTTTGAAAATTACTCCAAGAGAAAAGTTTTCACGGAGAGTTTTCGCATAGAAACGACTGTATAAATTTAATCCGACATTATAATATTATACAATCTGCATATAGAATTTTTATGGAACGGAATTAACTTCTCTTCAATTCCACGTGAATAAATTTCATAATTGGAATTTTTCAGAAAGAAAATTCCTTCTCTCTCTTTAATAAAGTTATTCATACGAAATCTTAGAGTGGGCGTACGGGGAACCTGGCCTAAAATGGCATAGGGTAAGGAAAATAGCATGTTGTACGATTAGTTACACAAATTTTAAATATTTATTGAGTAGGTATCATGGAACGCATAGCCAGATTAAAGTGGCAGTGGGACAGATAGCGAGACAGGACAGCGATAGATTGACACCCAGAATATTAAAATGGAGACCACGGGCAAATAAGAGAGGCCGCAAAAAAGACGGGCTGATGACATAACCTCGGTAGCGGGTCAACAATGGATCAGAAGAACGAGTGAAAGAGAAGAATGGGAAAGTTTGGAAGAGGCCTATGTCCAGCGATGGAGAGAGCAGGGCTAAGGACGAAGAAGAAGATTAAAAAATAATGATACAGTGACAAGTTTTAACAATATATTTTTTTAATTAAATGGATAGTTGGTGTAATAGGAAAGAATACATAGGGGGATATTTAATAACTCTTCGCGACAGGCACGTCACGCGGTATAAGTTGGACAAAGTTACCTTTCTACAAAAATGCAAAATAACCCTTTGTCAAATTTTTATTTTTTGAGAAACACGCACTGTTTCATTTTACCCTAGTACGTCATTTTAAGGCACGTTCCCCTATACAACTGTTATTGTGTAAGCTCAAACATAAAATTCATGAAAGGTTGAATAAATAAATAATTATTTAGATCACATGAGTTAAATATCATTATAAGTACTTAGCCCTTTAATATTTCTGGACAGAACACAGGAAGGTCACAAGGCCACCACACCATACATGGTAGTTTTGTGTAGTGCATTTTTACCTCTTTCTACGTCATTCCCAAAGCTCGCATTGAGTGTTTTATCGCGCAAGGGCGTAAAAAACGAGTTGTGCGTTGATAAACATCCAAATCTCCTTCGCCGGCTATCATCAGACATTCTCAACACATGCCCCAGTCGGGACTTTCAAATTACGACTAGCAAAAATGAAGGTGAGTTGGATAGCATTATAATATATCGTTTTAAAAATAAAGGTAGTTGAATTGACTGTTAACGTAATCGATCGTCACAGAATAGTAGAAACCATTCGATTGACAACATAGCCGATCGTCACTCGATTGAAACATCGCAGATAGTCACAAACACGTGGACCCAAATGAATTATTGACATTTCCGATAGTCACAGAATCGGCGAATCGAATAGATTGTAAACACCATAGATTGTCTCAGTATTGTAAAGCCGATTCAATTCGCCAATCGCCCAAGAATCGTAGAGTCGATTTGATCGAATTGATAAAACCATCGATTGTCACAGAATACATATTGTGTACGATACGTAGGGCCTAATCGATTGCTAATATCATGATCATCAAAGAATCGTGGAGCTGAATCGATTGAATCGTTAACAACATCGATTGATGTAGAACTGTGTCAATTTGTTCACAACAACTATGTAGGTACCAGGACTTCTACCTTGGCACAAAACTTATAATTTTTTTAATTAATAAATACTAATTTTAGAAAACAATTTCTTTCAGGCTTGGCTAATTAAAATCTCAACTCATCCAATCGTCTTGATTAAAATAATAATAATGATAATTAAATACTTAATAACTTATCTACAAAAATAAAAATTTAATTTACGAAACAAAACCGCGGCAGATGAAGATTAATTAAAAAAGTTAAAAAGATTACCGCAGACGCTTGTTTCAATATTAAAGTTCAATATTAATAATAATAATAGTAACAAAAGGAAAGGAATGGAAAAAAGGAAAGCGATGGAAATTATAATTTATCATTATTGAGAAGTTTATTAATTCAATAATAAACAAAGTTAATTAAGCAATCAATACATGTCTTCGATACAATTACAAAGTTAATAATAAAATTATGGTGAATTCTGCATTCATTCTTTAGGTACCTAACTCGGGTAGATACTAGAGGATGTCCAGGGCAAGAAGGAGAACCAAATACCGAATAAAATTCAATATAATAATAATAATAATACATAATAATCAGACAGACACTACATGTATATTGCACAATAGAAACTGTTCGTCAGAGTTCGAAATCGAGTGTCCTTAGGTATGTCGTCGCCGCTTCATTTAGACACATGATGTTTCACCCCCATATGCCCTGAGAGCACAGTCGGACAAGATCTGGCTCACAGTCCACCTCTCCGCTCCACAGTCGCACTCGGGAGAATCCAGCCATCCGCATTTAAAAAAGAAATCTGCAATATTCTGTAATTCTTGTAGTCCATACTTTCATCTATCACTGTCTTCAGTTTCAAGACGATTCTCTCAGTATTGGCTGAGAACAATTCAGAGAGCCGAAGCCAGATGACAGCATATAGGACCCTCAACAAAACATAACAAACGGTTCGTTCACCTGACTCTCATCTTACCAGGGAGTTACCAGGTTCAACTCAGCCGGATTTCTAACCTTTTGTGGGTTATCAGTAGAGACCGGATTATATGCATTTGCATATTTCGACCAAAATGTACTGATTATGCATATTTGGGTACATTTTCTTAAATTTTAACTAAATTTTTGCAAAGTTTGAACGTTTCAAAAACATAAATGTTGGTGTCTAGTTGAAAATGAAGTAGAAAAATAAAGTGGTTTAAAAAAATAGCTGGCTAATCGTAATTATAAAAAAAATAAACATGATTTTATGACTTTACATCGTTGAACTGTTTTTCGTTGTCATCCAAACAATACCAAACATAAATTAATTAAAAATTAAATAAAATAAAATCTTTTAGTAACGTTAATTTGTTGTATGTGTTTATTTATTTATTTATTTATTTATCTATGGTACAAATACAGTCACAACAGTACAATTAAACAGGAATATGTATTGACAAACCTGACCAATTACATTTGTACACAAATAGCATAAAAAATTAAATTTAAATTTATGTTGCATATTTTGGTACTTTTTGGTGGTTTTCTTGCATATTTCGAGCATTTATGATGCATATTTCATCCATTTTAAGTTGCATATAATCCGGTCTCTAGTTATCGGGCTCAAGTCGCATAATATTTCCAATGAAGTGAAGTATCATGAATAAGGTATAAGTACCCAAAAATAAAATGATAACAAAACGACGAACGCCAAATTGAAAATCTGATATCAGATAAAAAGTTTCGCGTCGATATACAATATACAATGAGGGAGAAACAATGAGGGAAAGATAAGAAGTGAGGTATAATGAATATAATTATAATATAATGCAAAGAGGAACGGGAAACGAGATGATGAAAGACTGAGGAAAATTATGAATAATAAGAATATTAGATACTTATAATTAAAATTGTGAAAGAAACAAGAAGAAGAAAAACTGTCCCGGGGGTTAATTTGAAAAGTTCTGGATGTGAGGCGGAGAAGAACACAGTGCAGTCAAAAATGATCTATAAAAAATTAAGTATTTATTCATTTTACTTTGCCCTTTAATGATTATTTAGGAACACGCTGAGGTTCCAAGATTACGCCACGTAATTCCTGGGCAGAGACGAAGTTATTGAGAGCTGAGAGTCGAGACCAGACCTCCAACCTGACAAGCAGGTGTTCTGGCGCTGTGCTTGAGTCCGTCCTTTGCTGTATATCTGTTAAGATAACTACATACTTGTTATATTCAACTACGACATGTACAAAATCCGATGTTCTCACAAAACATAAACTGTGATTTCCAAAATACTAATCTCCAACCTTTGATACGAGTTTGTGAAAAATAATGACGTCATCTAATAAATGTGTCAATGTCACCAATTCTGTTTGGCAAAGAATTAATAGGGAAAAGTGTAATTTAACGTATCGTCACCATATAATACGATATTTATGAAAAACATATAATTCTACAAGCAATTTCTCGTTAAAAAAGACAGCAAAAACTAAACAACATTAAACATAATGTAGGCATTATAAGTGTCAACGGGTAAACACATTTATATAAACATAATCATTATGTAAAATGTTCTGAACACGATATTATTACATACTAATGATAACTAACGTAATAATATGCCATATTTCAAAATATTTACACATAACAAATTATTATCGTAAAGCGATTGATACCTACTAATAATCCTGATACAATCAGGGATGAAACCGATTCCGATTACCGCGAAACGGTTCGTCACGATTGAACGTAATTCTGTATTTAAAAATATTTCCGATTTCAAAACTTGTCATTCAATCTCCTCCTCCTGTCATTTTTCGCTCCCTTATCTTTCACCTAAAATACTAGTAAGTATGTATTTTTATTGTATTTTAATAGGGGCACAAACAAAGATTTACACAGATTAATCAACAATACACAAAAACAACTGACAGTTCCTCGATTAATATAATAATCTGGGTTAATGATTACGAAATTCATGTTGATAATTTAATAAAAAAAACTCAAAATATTTTTTTTTTGTTTTTTGACTACGTACACTAATGTTTTTTTTTAATATATTCTTTTAGATTCTATATTTTTGTATGGACATGCGATGTTGCCATACCGCGATACATTGTCTATTGTACACTGTTAATTGTCAGCTTTAAGATTAGCGGACATCCAAAATGAATTAAGTATTTATTTCATTAAAATATTACACTCTTCGGCATTACAGCCTTTGCGCCAAAGAGTGTACAGAGAACATGTGTGATCGCCGATAGTGTTGTGAACGATCGTAACAGGAATCGGAAAATTGGTAATCGTCGCACCCCTAATTATAACATGTATCATTTCTCTAACATTTATAATGTACAGTATTTTGATATATTTTTTATTTCACATTTAATTTTTTTCTCCAACAATTCAATCCATTCATTCAACACCCAATAAAATACGATTATCCGAATGGCCCGTCTGTTTTCTGTTCGTAAAACAACATCGCCGACAGACACATTGAGCTGAATACTCGAACGCTAATAAATCTTTACTAATGCTAGATTCAAAATAGAAAAAAAAATGTTGATACGGACGTAAATAATCGTTAGATATTTTGTAGAAAAATAATAATATATTACTGCGGGATTTAATATAAATTTAAAAACTGCGTATGAAAAAAAACTTTGTGAGAAACGCATCGATCAAAATAGAAAATTCCAGAGTGAAGTTTTTGACATAATACTTGGTCCAATAGAGACGGACGCTTCTCCATTCGTTTATATTTTACAGAACTGCGTGATTTGTGGCATCGCTGGAATATTCATCACTCCGTTAAAGTGTGTTGTAAAAAATAATACAAGTTTAGACGCACGATTGAAAATCATGAAAAAAATACTGTACAAGCAATTATTAACACCTGATGAATACGAAAAACTATGGAATTCAAAGATTCTGAAAGCATGTTGTTGGGAAAAGAGGTTAAATTAAAAAGATGGTAGATGGGTACGTAGTTGGCGCAGTTGGCAGTGTCAGATTCAAACACCGGCGCTGGCGATGTAGCTCAGTCCTTTTGCAGCACGAAGTCGGCAAAATTAATAACAGATGGGACTCTATGCAGTATGATACCTTAGGGTGGGATGTTTCAGAATATCAGGCGTCCCCCCCGCCACACCTGACGCGTCACCCCCCTGGCCCCCCGAATAGGTCCCCCTACGTGGTTTTCATCTATTTATCAAAAAATTGTAACAGATAGAAGGAAAATGTTAAGGACAAAAATAGTCCTTAATAAATTCTCTACAAAATAGGTAAAGCACATTTTTTGATAGGACTAGTAATTTACCCGCAATAGCCGGTGAAAGTATCGTAATTTTTTAATAAGAACCAAATTTTTTTTATTTTACTCAAATTGCTGAAAATTCATAAGAGCTACAAGAAAATGGTCAAAGAATGAATTAATTGCTATAGTTTTAGCTATAAAATGAGCTATTATTTATTTTTGCACGGCTCATAGTTTTTGAGTTATAACATAAAATTCCAATGACAGAAGTCTTAAAAATGGAACTTTTCATACAATTTGTATTGAAATGCTGTGATATTAAAATTTAGGTTACGCCTGTTTTTCACAAGTATGTGAAAGATAAAAAATGTATTGGAGTATGACTGGATTTTGTAAGTATTTTAAGGTATAATTCTTTAGAAGTTCAATACACTTTTGCCAGCCATATTTCAAAGCCGTATCCCAGTTTTGCAGAAGGATTCGTCAAGATCATTAAAGAAGAAAATTTAGTGTATGTCTGTGTAAGATACGAGGTTCGGCTGAACACTTCGTAGCCCTGAGAAAAAAATGTACAGACCAGTTTAAGTTCATTATTGATATAGATAATTTAAACTTCATTAGGGCTATTTACAAAATTTGAGATCGATAGGACGACGCTGGCACTCTTGGCACCATTTTTATTTCAACGTGTTTGACATTTTTGTGAAAATGTGAAATTGTCAGCTGCGATCCGTGATAAAATATTATTTTATCTAAGGTCATAGACCGACACGAACCATAAAAGAAATATCGGGTTCATTAATGGAGTCTGTTCCATCATATGCCATGATTAGAAAGTAAGTGCCAGATTTTGAATGGGCACAGCAAGGTGTCAAACACAACCCTTGAAGCGGAAAGCAATAAAATGCAGTAGTTCTGGAGAACGTCGATAAAGACATGGATTAATTTTTCAAAGATCGCGGAATTATTAGTTAGGTGATAGCAGAGATTCCAGTGATCTGATTTTAATCAGTAGTGTTCATCTTAACTTCAGAACAGGACTTGTACAAACCCTCGAATCGCCGGGTGCCAATGCTTTTGACCCATATCCTAACCTTGAGGAATCCTTCTGGAAAACTGGGATAATGGCTTTGAAACATGACTGGCAAAAGTGCATTCAACTTCGAAAGGATTATATCTTGAAATACTAAAAAGACCCAATCATACTCCAATACATTTTTTATCTTTCACATGCTTGTGAAAAACAGGCTTAACCTAAATTTTAATATCACAGCATTTCAATACAAATTGTATGAAAAGTTCCATTTTTAAGACTTCTGTCATTGGAATTTTATGTTATAACTCAAAAACTATGAGCCGTGCAAAAATAAATAATAGCTCATTTTATAGCTAAAACTATAGCAATTAATTCATTCTTTGACCATTTTCTTGTAGCTCTTATGAATTTTCAGCAATTTGAGTAAAATAAAAAAAATTTGGTTCTTATTAAAAAATTACGATACTTTCACCGGCTATTGCGGGTAAATTACTAGTCCTATCAAAAAATGTGCTTTACCTATTTTGTAGAGAATTTATTAAGGACTATTTTTGTCCTTAACATTTTCCTTCTATCTGTTACAGTTTTTTGATAAATAGAGGAAAACCACGTAGGGGGACCTATTCGGGGGGCCAGGGGGGTGACGCGTCAGGTGTGGCGGGGGGGACGCCTGATATTCTGAAACACCTCACCCTAAGGTATCATACTGCATAGAGTCCCATCTGTTATTAATTTTGCCAACTTCCCCATACATTGATTTCCTAAAGTGACTGAACTAATGTATTCCACACAGACTTTTAGCCTAGTGCAAGGTGTGCAGGAAAGTAGTCGGGTTTGTACATTCAAGCCCAGATCCTTTTTTAATAAAAAAAAATCGTAGCTGGGTTGGGAACGCCTTCGCCTGTCAAGCGGGTGGACTCGCGATCGATCCCCGGTGCAAGGGTTTCCTGAGTCTTCAAGAAAGTTAACATTTCCCAAGATCACACAAAACGTAACTGTTTGAATCCGCACTTACAGCCCATATAAATTGGAAAATCATAGATGCAGAACACAAAAGATAAAGATGTGTTTCATACAAATTTCTTATCTCCAAAATTGAGAAGACACCTCCAAAACTCCATGACGCTACAGAAGGTGTCAGTCTACAATAATATTGACCCCGTGAGAAAGTGCGTGCGACTGAATTACAAAAAAGCTTGATTAATGTAATAAAAACAATATTAGAGCAACACCTGTCTGCAAACAATGAAGATATTAATAAATTATTAAAGGAGTAATTGAGTAATAACGTACGTAATGTATTATTGTTATCTGTACTAGAAAGTAGTTGAACGAACCAACGAGAATGACGCATGAATGTGAAACGTGCCAAGAAAAAAATAATGCTGAAGAATATGAAGAAAAAAGTTGGGAATTATTAAATACCGTATTATTACATCTAGGTAACCAACAGTAAGTAAAACAAAACAATATCTAACTAAACATATTCTGTGTATGTTAATGAAGTAGTTCACACGTATTTCATTACTCTTATTATGACTGCTTTTGAGGGAGTAGAACCGAATATATCTAATGGAAATTTAGAAGAACTAAATGCAGACATCTGAAATGAAATCCAGATCATATTTAAATAGGTCAGTTTTTGGAGAATATGAATATAAGACGTTTTAAAGAATGAATAGAAGCATGTAGATAAATGATAGCGTGATTCAAGAACAGACATACAATTTGTGACCAAGGCAACAGTAAGTTCGGTGAAACGTCGGAACATAAACCCGAAACACAAGTATATAATTTCGAGTGGCAATGGCATCAATCGATCGAAGAATTAATGGACAAAACAAAATCAGGACGATACAATCGAAGACGTAAGAGATCGTACCACAGATGACGAAGTTCCAGACGAAGAAGACAAGTACCAAACAAGAACCTTGCAAATAAGGAAGACTAAGCGCCTCTGCAACAAAGGGCAAATCATGATACGATGGTGAAGATGACTGATGAACAAACTACAGATGCAGCCATGGTGGAAGACTTCCGGATAAAGAAGATCGATAAAAGCCTAGAGGCGTGAGATGCAGACCTTTGCTGTAAGGAACAGAGTTGAAACTTTTGATGGTGAAGTTAAAAATAGGAGAATAATTAACCAGATATTGGAAATCTACCTCATAAATCGTACAGAAATATTACCGTCACAATTCATTTATCGTTGTATGCAAAAAAAAAAAAACAGGGAATATGACAACAAAAGAATTAACAAAATAAAATCGGCGTTCGATTTCTGGCACCACTGTTGCGGTGCAGTCGGGAACAATACAAATCGTTCGGCATTCTAATGAACGGTCAACGAATACAAAAATAACCACTAGACCAAATCCGCAGCAACAATGTAACGTTAATAATAATAAATAATATGACGATAAATCACGCCGGATTGCGCAACAAATGACCACAAATCAAAGTGTATTGTGTTATGCACATGAAAGTGAAAATGCCGCGCGCCCACCAAACAAAAGAAACTCTCGAGAAAATTAAATGAAAATCAACGAATTCCTCTGCGTTTACACTGCACGCTCTATTTATCTTCACACATAACGTCTCAGTAGCAGCAGTGGAATTATGTATATCATATTTTAAAATTAAATATTTATTATACGATATTTTAACAATGTTTTACATTTAAATTAATTTATCGTAAAAAAATGGTTCACTTTTTTTATTTCTTTTTTTTTTTACCGAAATAAACCCATATACATCCTTGTACACTTCACAGTAAGCCTGAAAAGCTTGTCTCGTGAAGTGGAGTAATCGGGGATCGAACCCGCGCCCACCAATTTAACAGTCGAGCGCGTTACCAACCGGGGCTACCGACCACCTCAAGATGTTATTATTTCACATCCTAGATCCGTTTTTTGCAGTCTTCCAAACGATACCAAACACGTCCTCACCGAGTGCTTGGATTCCTTAATTCCGATGGCGCCTCACACCCCAAGAATCGGCAGATTCGAAATTTGTGAAAAGATACGAGTTACGCTCGTGAAACACTTTCGTTAAACATCAAACACGACGGTATACGGTGACTGGATCCTCCCGAACGCTCGGTGTCTTTCGAGATTTGAGCTGGACAACATCTGACTTACAATCATGATTTCTTTTTCAACGCCCTTTTATGCGATACCAAACATGACCCTTGGATCCCCCTCAAACTCTTTACATCTTTTTTTGTCTCTGGAGAAAGCTGATCTAAAGTGGTACAAAAACCTATTGTCATCGAGTTTAGGCAATACGTTTGCAAAGTTTCAGGTCTATAAGTAGTCGGAAAGAGATTGGAAAATCGATTGCAAGATTTGCTCACGGACAAATAAAAAAAAATAAACAACGGAGTGAAGTTAAAGTAAAAATGTAAAAATAACTCGGCTTCACGTTGTAAACTAGAAAAAAAAATAACGAAATAAAACTCCCAAAGCGGCACAAAAATTGATTGTAATAAAAATAAATAAGACAGAAACGAGCTGTCAAACGAGATGAATGCACAATTTTGTTAAAACAATAAAGAAGAAGTTAATTTTCTATTAGTCGTGAAGCAGTCCATTTCGGACAGATATTAGTTTCTTTAGTACATTTTTTCTGCGCTAATTAAGGGAAATTAACTTTAGTGAAATGACAACCGGACAAGTCAAATGGATCAACGAATATTCGACAAAAGAAACTGATGGAAAAATACAGAGTCATAAAAACGATCACAAATAAAGTATTTAAGGGATTAAAAATGAATAAAATTTACATTGTTTACTGTCTAGTGTAGGGTTCGCTGAAAAAAATTGGCAAATACATAAGTATGAGTAAAAGCGACAATTATTGGAAATGACCGATTTCTATTATAGTAGTAGATAAGGACAGCAAAAAAAATTACGTACTCTATCAAATTCTGTGGTCCTTCGATAGTGTATCGGCTTTGCGTTCTTTGGGAGTTTTCCACTCGATGAAAAACAGAGATATTATTATTTATTGAATAAAGAAGAACACCTAGAAGAGCATAAATTCATATGAAATTCAACACAAAACTCTCCTACATAGGGGCCGAAATATCTCCACCCAGAATCTCCCCTACGTAGGAGAGTTTTATGTTGAATTTCATATTAATTTATGCTCTTCTAGGTGTTGTTCTTTATTCAATAAATAATATTATCTCTGTTTTTCTATGGAAATTATTAAGGGTTTCCCTGCCTAGGTGTAAGTTGGTGGGATTGGGCATAAGTCTAACAATGAAACTTGAGACTATTTGCTGACCTCGATTCTGAAACTACTCGAGTGAATTTTCGTAAAAATGAAACAGATTTCTATCGATGTGTTGAGATTGCTGAGAGTAAATATAATATGAGAAAAATTCACTTTGCAACTGCAATGTACCGTGCAACTATTAAAACAGTCAACAGGAGAAGTGTCGTTCGGAGAGACGACAGATATTTAACGATTGTTTTTCTTGGCACGACGGTGATCAAACAATATTCAGTACAGACAAGTAGTCGAGTGTACACAGAGAACACTTCACGTACATGAGAGGTACATAATATTCTTAATAATAATTGAAGCGATAATAACATGGAACGCTGACAAATTGAATTCAATCTGAAAGAAAAACAAAAATCATAGAGCAAACAACGGAATCAAACGAACTATTGACATAGACAAGTTATATACAAAGGTGCTAAATGATAAATGCAACAAAAGTATGTCAACAATCGACATAATTCGAATTCTGCACAACGAAATATAGTGTAAGGTATGGTCATAAACCTTGGGCAAGTACATGAATAGCGGTAGTGAGGTGCAGTGATGATGATTTGGTTACAATTATGAAGATTGGTTTTTACCAAACGTTTTCGTCCTTTCTTTCCACGTCGTCCTGTCACTCGCCAATCCCTTCACTACAGCGCACGCTCTCAATAATCTGGTCCATATAACTGCTTCTTGGGCGACCTCTCACATTACTGCCCTCTACCATTTCTTCTGCTATGGTGATGAGAAGGCCGGGGTGCCTGATGTAATGGCATATAATATCCATCGCCCTTGCTGTTGGGCAATCTTAATCAAGATTCGTCTGGTCTCTCCGTCCTTAATCAACACCTCGAGGTAGAGTACAAATTTCTAAAAGTGGGGCATCCTGAGCTTTAACAGACAATAGCTGTGAGTTATGCTGGTACTATGAATGTGGTGATATGTTCGGCGATGGTACTGTCGATGAAGCGGGTCTTGCATATCATTGGGTGGATGAAATTAAACAGGTCTGCACAAGCAAAACAAGATATCTTGTAATATCAATAATTAAGATACGATTTAATTAAATCAAGTAATAAATTATCACTCTCAGACGACGACGCACACTCGCGTAATAAACGTCGCATATAAATAATACGATTTAACATACGAAATACATTTTTACATTCGATGTACATTGAAATGTGCAGCGCAGACGAAGATTTGCAATAACCAGATGCAAATTCTTGAATGTCGTCTTGAGTGCAATGGGAATATGCATCGTAGCATAGGTTACATGACAAAATCACACGCGAAAAAATATCACATGGAAAGTCTCTATCTCAGTCTCAGTATACATATCACATATGAATGGTGAATATTTTATGTTATATAATAAATAAAATTTTGTTCTTTTAATTGTAGTAACTTTAAATATAGTTTTTTTATACGCAATAACTTGCCTAATTACATAACTTCACTAGTATTTATGAAGAATATCACACGGAACATATCTCGCCTGAAAAATATTACAAGACGGAATAACATTTGACAGGGAGCTTGAGGCTTGGGGAAAGAACCTGGTCCTCGGTTCAGTTCCCAGTGTCAATAACTAACTACTTTTTCTGTGCTACCTGAGGGCTGTTTGTTTTGGAGGAGTGAAAACAAATCAAAGCAATTTTATACATATATTTTAAATCAGAAAAAAACTTATAACTAGGTACTTACGCTAATGATTCTATATAAACACTACACCTTAAAACTAACCGTCACACACAACACTTTACGAGCGCAACGCGAATATGACACAACGTAATCCCTCGGTGATGGCAGGCGCGCACTGCGCAGCCCTACCGATGTTCTACGGTGATGACAGGGCACAAGGCCTGCCCCGGTCTCGGTGATGATGAGGTGAGAGAGGCTTGGTAACTCTCCCTGTGATGATGTGAGAGGGGCTTGGTGGCCCTCCCGTGATGAGGTGGAAGACCTGCGTTCTGGCGTTATGCAATGTGGCCAGGCGGATAACGTAACATTACGTAACTCGTGGCAGTTACACTGGTAACAGATATAATAACAGTTCGTGCACACAACTAATTAGATTATTAATGATTCGTTCTCACTCGATGAATTAGGACAACAAATAAGTTCGTTCACTCAATGTTCAACACAGTCTCTACGGTAAAATGGTATGGCGAATTACACAATAAAAATAAATACGTATCTACGAACACAATAACCACATAAGTTGCCCGAGGCTTGATGTCCTGACGAATATATTATGAAGGCCATAACTTGGCTTTGCGATTATAATTTGAGTTCGACCGGCTATGACAAGTGCTAAAGCTCGACTGATCCAAAACAACTATGCAAGGATCTTACTTGAAGACTATTCTTATCTGTATGCACTTACATATCTACCCCGAAACCAATTATTTAAACAATGAACCCCAAATATTACAATAGACCCCTATACCGTTATATGTACCTGATCGTGTTGTTAGCCTAATGGAAAAAATTCTTAGAAAGTTGTCAGACAATAAGACCACTAAAACAATACCTCTACCCGTCTGCCTACTAACAATAGATGTGGAATGTGCAAACATACCTGGGTGTGTTACAAACGTTATTTTTGGAAGTAATAATATTTTAAAAGTGGTAATAATTTCAAAATTATGGAATAATATTTTTTTTTGGCATCTATTACTACTAGGTATATATCAAAACGCCCCTCCTCTTTTGGCAATAAAAAAATATTTGTTGCTGTTAATCTAAACTATGAAAAATATGAAAACTTATGGACTAATTACAACCTTAATCTATGTACCTACTCCTAATCTAACATACATGGATAGGGCGCCAGGATATTTTTAGGATTAATATCCAAACCGTGCAATGACCCCAGCTACATAATACAAAAGAATAAAAACCTTCACTACCGAACTTACATCTAGTACATCTTACAACTATACAAGAGGTGAAATAAACAATGCATAAGTCACGCTCCCATGCGCCGAAGGTGAGGACGACATTTCACCCTCCGACGTTTCCAGTCCCTCTGGATAACCTCACTAGCTATGTATCCTCTAGCTACCTCTCTGTCACAAGACTCATAAGTGTGGTGAGATGAATCGGTACCTTGCTCCTCATGCTCAACTATTGCGTCACGCACGCGGTGTACATCGACAGATGTATCGTCCTTACTCGGCTGATACGTGGCGAGTAAACAACAAAGAAGGTTGCACTCGGCTACACTCATTCTTTCAGTCACAGCATCCTTCTTCATCCTACATCTATCACTTTCATCTATCACATCTACGATCGTGTCCTCATACGCACTCTCTCTGTCTTTCTCTTCGCTAGCAATCGTTTCCTCTGTCAGGCACTCAGCTTCGCTATCATTCGTCTCATCGCAGTCTACACTCGTAATTTCGCTCGACATACACTCACCTGGCTCAGCTAGTTGGTGAGGGAGGTCCTCTACTTGAACCTCCAGGCTTGGCAACGCGTCCTCTCCCTGACACACCACCACTAAGCAGGAATTCTCTGTCACTTCACTCCGAATGCAACCCTCGTCTGATGCTGTATCGCTCGATACATCTTCGCAAACTACCTCAGCTCCACTCACCACACTCAACGCGTTATCCTGCTCCTCAGGATGCTGGAAACCCATTCCAGGCGCCGGTGAGTCACCCCCTACTCTCTCTACCTCCCTGCCAACAGAGCTACCTCTCGAAAAACGATTGCTACTCTCCTCCCATGATCTTACTTTGCGTACTCCTGAGTCGGTCCTATTCCGATTTATCGCGATCTCAGGTCGTATGAGTTTAAATCACTAGATCGTCTGTGATGATAGTGATACCCCCTCTCTTCTTGCCTATCATAGACTGTCTGAAACTGGATGTCCATTCTTGTCACAATTTTACAAAATTCGTCAAATGAATAATCCCCCATGAAGAATACATCCCTATACCTGCGAGACATGAATCGAACAAATGTCGTACACTCTGTACCAGCTATGTCCTTCTCCCCAAATAAACGTTGATGCAGGGCTTTCTTCCTCTGAAGGAATATACAGCCAAGTTCGTTGACCTCCTGTCTATTCCCGTATAGATGAGCAACCAGTGACCCATATTGGTTTTCGACCCCGTGTGCTAATAAGAATACTCCCTTAAACCAATCCCAATCTATTATTCCAATATCCCTACCAATTTCAAACTCCCAAAATTCCCTTGCCTTTCCAGTTAGTCTCTTATAAGCCTGTCTCACCTTCCCTTGCTCACTATATTTTTCCTTTGCGAAGAACTCTTCGCCTCCACGAATAAAGTTCTCAGCAGACTCTTCTGGTCTTCCCGAGTATTGCCCCAACCACTCAGCTCGTGCATGACAGCACGCATGAGAGTAGTGTACTGTCTCTTTCGCCCCAGTTTTCTCTACTTCTACACTACCCACACTATCAGGCTGTGACTCCGTAGTCACGCTGGTATCTCTACCCTTACCATCCTCAACCTTGCGGTTCGCAAAGAAGCGCAACAAAATCAACCCCAACACTCCTCCAAAACAAAACTCAAGCAGGACAGAAAACATCTCGAACAAAGCAAAAGTTAATTTATCTCAGGGTTATGAATCCTCCCAGCACACTTACTGGAAATAGCCACACGTTGGCGAGCCATTATTGACAGGGAGCTTGAGGCTTGGGGAAAGAACCTGGTCCTCGGTTCAGTTCCCAGTGTCAATAACTAACTACTTTTTCTGTGCTACCTGAGGGCTGTTTGTTTTGGAGGAGTGAAAACAAATCAAAGCAATTTTATACATATATTTTAAATCAGAAAAAAACTTATAACTAGGTACTTACGCTAATGATTCTATATAAACACTACACCTTAAAACTAACCGTCACACACAACACTTTACGAGCGCAACGCGAATATGACACAACGTAATCCCTCGGTGATGGCAGGCGCGCACTGCGCAGCCCTACCGATGTTCTACGGTGATGACAGGGCACAAGGCCTGCCCCGGTCTCGGTGATGATGAGGTGAGAGAGGCTTGGTAACTCTCCCTGTGATGATGTGAGAGGGGCTTGGTGGCCCTCCCGTGATGAGGTGGAAGACCTGCGTTCTGGCGTTATGCAATGTGGCCAGGCGGATAACGTAACATTACGTAACTCGTGGCAGTTACACTGGTAACAGATATAATAACAGTTCGTGCACACAACTAATTAGATTATTAATGATTCGTTCTCACTCGATGAATTAGGACAACAAATAAGTTCGTTCACTCAATGTTCAACACAGTCTCTACGGTAAAATGGTATGGCGAATTACACAATAAAAATAAATACGTATCTACGAACACAATAACCACATAAGTTGCCCGAGGCTTGATGTCCTGACGAATATATTATGAAGGCCATAACTTGGCTTTGCGATTATAATTTGAGTTCGACCGGCTATGACAAGTGCTAAAGCTCGACTGATCCAAAACAACTATGCAAGGATCTTACTTGAAGACTATTCTTATCTGTATGCACTTACATATCTACCCCGAAACCAATTATTTAAACAATGAACCCCAAATATTACAATAGACCCCTATACCGTTATATGTACCTGATCGTGTTGTTAGCCTAATGGAAAAAATTCTTAGAAAGTTGTCAGACAATAAGACCACTAAAACAATACCTCTACCCGTCTGCCTACTAACAATAGATGTGGAATGTGCAAACATACCTGGGTGTGTTACAAACGTTATTTTTGGAAGTAATAATATTTTAAAAGTGGTAATAATTTCAAAATTATGGAATAACTAGTGGGTACCTACCCGTGAATTCACGGAGGTTGGTTTAATATGTTTTTGTGTAACCACTATTACTACTCCACCCTTCAAAATTCTTCGAGAGAACACAGGAAAATCACAAGGCTCCGTCTTTTCCCCGTCTTTCCAATATCGTCAAGAAAGTCGTAGAACCAGATTCACATCGTCGACTTTCTTAGTTGGTACCCACCCGTGAAAGCCACAAGACTCCTCTTTACCTGTGTCATTCCCATACTCATACTGCCACTCTACCACGGTCTTTAAAGTTAATCGAAGGAACACATCAGGGAAATCACAAGGTTCAGTCTTTTCCCATGCCCCTGCTATTGCTGTTGATAATGCTGCCCTGACAATGTTCTGATGTCATTGTAATAGGAACAATGTATCGTAAAGAGCAAGGGGGTTCCTGAGCATGGGTAACCCTGTGTGTCTTGTATTATTGGAACATGCCGAATATAGGACCATGCGAAACTTTTCGTAGCCAACATCTTCTTACAGTTGGCGAACTGGAATATAGTAGGTATATGGATTACTTTGAATCCCCTAATTCGTTGTCGTGAATCGTTATGTCCCTTCACATTCACTATATAGGATGTATTTGATACATATCCACTCCATGTGCTGTGCACTTCGCACAGTATTGAAGATCGGTCTGATAGTCTTCTGGTTTGGGCACGTTAAAAAAATAAACACTAAAAATAATCTAAGGTAACATTACCGTCTTTTCGGTAAGAGGTGTGGAGAATTGGTCGCTATTTGGTGTGAAAAAATATAGGGTCTTACCTACTTTCCATACTAATTTTACATACGTACCTATACTATATTATACCTACAGTAATTATGATTTGAATGACTCTATCAATAATTAATATAATAGGTAGGTAGGTATGTATGTAGTACTTGATTGTTTCAAAATCATACGAACCAACTGATAGTACCTATTCAAAACTGTTTTCATTCCATTTGGCTATACGTACCTACTATATATATAGTATGTAGGTATGATTCGAAAAACTCGATGCATTCTGTATCAAGTAGGTACGTACCTACCTATAAGTTACTGTATTCACCAAGTACCAATAATTCGAAATTTCAAAAAGTTTGAATTCACATTACGTCAAACGTATTGTTGAACCAACACTTTTCGTCCGATGTAAAGCGCTAGTGTAGAGAACATTTTCAAAATTTCATAGATTCGATCCGTTAGTTTGCATAATAATCACGGTACTATTTATTTTCGTCGCGCGCTGCGCACAGATGGACCGACAGACAGACATAGTACAATTATTTAAATTGATGATATGATATTTTTTTTTGGCATCTATTACTACTAGGTATATATCACATTTTTACTCAAAATTACTACACAATTGGGTATATTTATAATTTTTGTATTGATAGATCATTAAATTTAACTGTAAAACATCAATTATAGTGTCTTATAAATTTTATTAATAAATTCAGAATAAAAACGTGTTATCTTTGCATGTGAGATTTCTTATTTATTTTTATTATTACGTATTTGATGATATTTCGTTCTTAATTTTACATACATATTTTGACATTGTATTGCTAATTGTGGAGTATATGTATTGGTCCCCTCATACCAGCTTAAAGCTGTATGGGGACCCGTCACCTTTGTGTATTTAATTTAGTATTGTAACCATTGTTTTGTATTTGTACGTATTTTCTGAATAAACTTAACTTATATTCTTTCCCGCGATATTTTTCCTGTGTGATTCTTTCATGACATCCGTAGCGCTAGCGACATACAGAGAGAGAGAAAATCAGATAATCCGTATTATAGTAATAACACATGCTTACTTAATGTTGTGTGTTATGAAATGTGTTTACTCTGTCTCAATAAATTATGGACGGTTATTTGAATGCACATCTACGTAGACGAAACATACGAGAGACTTATTCAGCTGAAATAGAATTGCAAAGAGAGAACACAAAATTACTACACAACTCTTTCCTTCTTGCGTAATAAATCAAAGAGAAAAGTTCTGAAATTAATTCCATACACCGAGAGTGCACCCATAGAACTTGAATCATGCATGAAGTAGTATGATAACATGATATGAAGGAGGTGGTCGGTAGCCTGGTTGGTAACGCGCTCGACTGTTAATCCGTTGGGCGCGGGTTCAATCCCCGACTTACTCCACTTCACAACACAAGCTTTTCAGCTTTTTGTGAAGTGTAGAAAGATGTATCTGGGATTATTTCGATAAACCCAGATTCATTTTTTAATATTTTAAATTTAAACATATAGTTAGATTTGAAGATTTGAGATGGTGATGAGATGAAATGAGTGAAATAGAGCCATATAATAAAATATATATATGGCATAATAAAGAACGCTCAAAAACAGGGTCCTGTACTCGGGTACTGGGTTTCTTTGGTCACATCACCAGAAGAGAGTCCGGAAACCTGGAAAAAAATATAATCATGGGAAGCGTTCCAGGCAAAAGAAGTAGAGGTAGATCTCCTGCAAGGTGGTGCGATCAGATTAAGGAAATGACTGGGAGAGACTTGAGCTCGGCGATGCGGACTGCGGAGAACAGAGAGGACTGAAGGCGCCTTGTTTTGTCCGTGGGTAGCTCCACAAATCACGACCCTCAGCAATGAGGAAACGATGAAAGAAGAAAGTACTGGAGACACGAAACAGGAATTAAATAGAAACCAAAGGTATACGATTCAATGACCTATTCGGACTTGGAGACCTGGGAAATGGGACACTTATCACAATCCAGAGAACTAGGTTCTCAAATAAGTCCCACAACAAAATGGTAAAAGAATTGCTAACATGGTACAGGTACATTCAATAAAGCAAAAAAATCCAAATATATTTTCCCATCAAAGTCTTGTTCCCATTTATTGTCTTTAGTCTAAAATAACCCCACGATATGAATGAAGAATATCTAAAACAAATCGCATCGTTACAGAAATATTGAAAAACTCTCAACATCGCGGTGCGATACACATGAATCAGCTGTTCAAAACACATGGTGTAATGTTAGTACGATAGAATGGAGTATTGGCTCGTGGTCTCTGATTCCGGCGGCATGAGTGTGTGTCAGCCGGCAGTATGAGTCGAGTGATGTAAGCGCATATAGTCCAGGTAATGGGTATTTTTACCTTACATTTTGTATAGTAGTTCTGGTTTTTGGATATGTTATAAAGGTCGGTCCTGTGATTAAGAATCTAAGTTTTCGACCTCCCAACCCTTGTGCGTTCACTAGGGCGAGCCAAAAAGTGTCGAAATTTCGGTCATATTTCAGTTTATTGATCATAACTTTTTTACAATGCATTTTAGAGAGAAACATTGTAGCTAAAAGTTGTAGAATATTAAATTCTCTGCAACTTAAGTTCACAAAGTTTTTTTGTAAATTCAATATACAAAGAGTTCTGCGTTACCAAAATTTCAAAATTTTTCAAAAAAATGCACTTTTTTTACAATTATTTTCTTTAATTCAATATATTTCCTAAACGGTACATTTTAGAGAAAAGTGTTGTAAGTAAATGTTGTAGATCGTTCAATTTCCAATAATTTTGATGTCAAACATTTTTATCTCGGACCAACTTAACTAGAGTTGTGATCTTCTGAAAAAATATAAGACGAACATTTTCGAAACTTTCAGTATAGTACGTATGACAATAGTAATCAGAAAAATGCAATTTAGGAAAAAAAATTTTTGGACATTATTAAGATTGGTGTCGTGGTTTAGAATCCAAGTTTTCGACCTCCTCAACCTTATGTGTTCACTAGGGCGAGCCGAACACTCCCGATATTTCAGTCATTTTTCAGTTTATTGATCATTATTATTTAATTATCCATCTTAGAGTGAAAGATTGTATGTAATAATTGTACAGTATTAAATTTACTGTAAATTAGGTTAGAAATATTTTCTTTGAAAAGCTATTATTTAAAGAATTATATAATAACAAACATATATTTATTAAGAAAAAAAAAATTTTTCACGATTTTTGAGTTTTTTTTTCAGCACGGTACGTTTTAGCGAAAAATGTACTTAACAAATATTGTAGAATATTAAAATTGCAACAAAAAATGATACCACACTTTTTTGACTTGGACTAATAATAAAGGAGATATGCTGTCCTGAAAATTTAATATTTGGCTTAAATAAATATTCAGAAGAGCATAACTCCTTTATTATTAGTCCAAGTCAAAAAAGTGTGGTATCATTTTTTGTTGCAAATTTAATATTCTACAATATTTATTAAGTACATTTTTCGCTAAAACGTACCGTGCTGAAAAAAAAACTCAAAAATCGTGAAAAATTTTTTTTTTCTTAATAAATATATGTTTGTTATTATATAATTCTTTAAATAATAGCTTTTCAAAGAAAATATTTCTAACCTAATTTACAGTAAATTTAATACTGTACAATTATTACATACAATCTTTCACTCTAAGATGGATAATTAAATAATAATGATCAATAAACTGAAAAATGACTGAAATATCGGCAGTGTTCGGCTCGCCCTAGTGAACACATAAGGTTGAGGAGGTCGAAAACTTGGATTCTAAACCACGACACAAATCTTAATAATGTCCAAATTTTTTTTTTCCTAAATTGCATTTTTCTGATTACTATTGTCATACGTACTATACTGAAAGTTTCGAAAATGTTCGTCTTATATTTTTTCAGAAGATCACAACTCTAGTTAAGTTGGTCCGAGATAAAAATGTTTGACATCAAACTTATTGGAAATCGAACGATCTACAACATTTACTTACAACACTTTTCTCTAAAATGTACCGTTTAGGAAATATATTGAATTAAAGAAAATAATTGTAAAAAAAGTGCATTTTTTTGAAAAATTTTGAAATTTTAGTAACGCAGAACTCTTTGTATATTGAATTTACAAAAAAACTTTGTGAACTTAAGTTGCAGAGAATTTAATATTCTACAACTTTTAGCTACAATGTTTCTCTCTAAAATGCATTGTAAAAAAGTTATGATCAATAAACTGAAAAATGACCGAAATTTCGACACTTTTTGGCTCGCCCTAGTGAACGCACAAGGGTTGGGAGGTCGAAAACTTGGATTCTTAATCACAGGACCGACCTTTATAACATATCCAAAAACCAGAACTACTATGCAAAATGTAAGCTAAGGTATGATTTTTTGTACTCGTTTCTCGGAGTAATACGCGCACGTGGCTAATTCCGTTGCGGGGCGGGAATGCGAAGCGCGCAGCCGTAGATACATCTCGCCGGCCGCTAGTTTGTAAATAGATCACACGTTGCGAATGACTGACAAATGAAATGACGAAGATAGAGACATGCGATAGTAAATTCACTTTGAGTTATAGAAATATTATCACAACTTTAAATACAATCTTTCTCTGGGCCTTTGTCAAATATTGAATGCTGCAAAATCAACACCCAAAAATTTTGTGGCCTATTCTGAAATTTTTTTCACCAATTTTTTTAAATGAATATGGCTTTATCGAAATAACCTTTGTACACTTCACAAGTATGTAGGCTTGAAAATCTTGTGTCGTGAAGTGGAGTAAATCGGCATCATCGGGGATCAAACCCGCGCCTACTGGATTAACAGTCGAGCGCGTTGCCAACCAGACTACAGACGATATATATAAGTATATAAATGAAAAATTATTTACTGTGCAGGCTGTTTTCTTAAGCAGAAATTTTACAGTACCTGTTGTGTTTTATAAAGAAAGGGAATTTTAAAGCATTAAAAATACTCAAAATCTAGATATCGTATCATTTAGGAAAACAAAAATTCAAAAGAGCAACAAATTCAAACGTAATAACGAGGAACAAAAATACACGAGCAAAGAAAACGAAGGGAGCAAAAATAAAGACAATCTCAAAGTGAAAAACATCTTACAAAATTAAAAGAAAATGCGGAATAATCAAAACATCTCTTTGAAGATATTTCGTAGAATCGCTCTCAACGAAAAACCCAGGTGCCTTCTTTTGAATAAATAATAATTTGTGAACCATTAGAAATATGTCGATTCATAGAATTCAGAGGAAGGTAATTTCTGTAAGGGATGTATGCGGTGGCACAACTGACATATTTACCTAACCTTTCAGCTGACCGCATACCGCTATAGTATATTTATATTAGTATGTACGTTATCTGAAATGACTGAATACCGCAAATTTTCTATTGAACGTTGCAGGGTCATAATATTATGTCGTGTTAAAATAATAAATCCTATTCATTCATAATTCGTCTAGTCAAACATTTTACAAAGATTTTATCTCTAGAGATTGTTCATTTGATATTCTATACGTTATGTCTTCTTCATATTTATTTATTTCATTAGCACAGACGGTTGAACACGTTAACGACCCTAAATGTAAAGTAAACCAGTAAAGGATTATCGCATATCAAGTAAACTCAAATCAAATTGCAACCAAAAACCAATTAAAATACAAAATTAAATTACATAAATAGTTAATTAATGTTTTGGAATATCTAGGTGCTTCATCGGTGATTGTCTAAAAACAATAATGCCAAATCCCACCAACTTTAACCTAAGAAGGAGACCCCTAAGAAATTTCCATACAAAAACAGAGATAATATTCTATTTATCGCATTAATCGCAGGCCTACCAACCACACCCTAATTCCATACGAAATGCAACACGAAAACTCACCTAGCCTGGGTAGAGATATTTGGGCACCTAACGTAGGTGAGTTGCGTGTTGCATTTCGTATGGAATTAGGGTGTGGTTGGTAGGCCTGCGTGTCAATAAATAGAATATTATCTCTGTTTTTGTATGGAAATTTCTTAGGGGTCTCCTTCTTAGGTTAAAGTTGGTGGGATTGGGCATAAGTCTAGGAAGATCTTACCAAAGCTCAACACATACATATACATGACAATACTCTCAAATAGTGAGGGTTTTGAG
This sequence comes from Ceraclea dissimilis, assembly GCA_963576895.1. NCBI lineage: Eukaryota > Metazoa > Arthropoda > Insecta > Trichoptera > Leptoceridae > Ceraclea > Ceraclea dissimilis. Next base: position 3,403,270 of record OY756375.1, read on the forward strand.
AAGGAGAGTGTGATGGAGAAAAGTAATTTGAAACGAAAAGTAAATAAAAACAATGTTACGCTCTGTGGCCTAGTATTAGATGCAGTTTAAATGCAACGACTGAAATATAAAAATAACCCCGCAACATTTGTTGAACACGTTTCTGTATGAGAGGAAGATGATCGGAAAAACATTTTTCATCGACTGAAATAAACCTACTCGTTATTATTACAGACAAACTCTACAATCTCTAGTCTATCGATCGATAAATAGTTTCATCTACAGAGAGAAGCGAAATGTTTATAAATAGACATTTGGACTAACAATACTCATCTCGACAATGCTGGTGAACACCTAATTATTATTATTTCGTATGGCTTCTGCCACCGTTGGGCGGCAATGTCAGAAGAAAATTACGCTATCTGTTACATACAGGAGACATGTACCCTACAGAGCAACATCTAGGCTTCCAAGCCATTCAAGGGCATACGGTCCGGGAAATGCTCTTAGAGGACAGTCTTCGACAATGTGCTTGATGGATTGCACTGGCTCTCCGCAGTCAGGCAGGAGAATCTCGCATGTGCCATCTGTGGAGCATTTGAGCACATCTTCCATGCTCCGTGCGGATTCGATTTAAGGTAATAATTCGTTTGAGAGAATCACGCTGAGTTGCAAACAGAACCAAAAAAAGTCCTTTATCTGACCACACATTTACGCTGACTACGAATATTGCTTCAGAGAAAAACACATTTCAAACTACCACTGATGATATACTGAGATCTTCGAGAGAGATAATGCCACCGTCGATCGTCGCGTCATCTCGAATATACCTTTGGAACATTCAGACGACAAACAGAACTGATGTTATCTTCGACTTCTTGGTAGACGGTTTGTCGTCAATGAACAAAAACGACGAATCCCTCTGAACAAGAATAGCATAGAAATATTTCGGTATAAACGAAGGTGGAATTCGTGATTTAAAATAAAATCTAAAAGATGACCATTATTTTCACACAATTAACACAAAAATACATGAACGTCATAATGGTCCAATGCCAACGAAGGTAGAGAGCGTGATCTAGTTAAGGGAAAATTCGAATGAATAATGTCATACAGTTACGTAAGAAGTTTTAAAAGACAATGACTCATTTGTAAGTGTCCTACAAACGGGAAAGCCAGGAAAGACATGTATGTAGGTCAAAATAAATACTGAACATAATGATCATTATTCAAAAGCAGTTATTAAAACGTTATTTAATAAATTGATAACGGTTATTAAATGTCCTATTTGTAAACTGTTTTTAATTAACAAAGCATACTAAGCGGACCTAGGCACTAGGACTAATGGACAATTAACTAAATGGACAATGCACAGATGTTCCTACGAGTGGCACACTATTTAAAATATTATTTTTCAACATCAATACCCTGGCCTGCATCATGCATTCTATAATTATTGAGACATAGGTAAGACAGATAAAATACAACAATAATCACAAGAAAAAAGGGTTCCGATCTCCTGTTATGATAAAATTACCGGGTATACATTTGCGTCATATTTGTTACATATAACAAGATACGCCACCTTTTTGACAAACAAATTATTCTTTTAGAGATGTATTAACTTTTTAGGGATGTACCAAGTTCAAAAAAACGTTAAAAAATTAAAACTAAAAAGCAATTAAAATCCTTATAGGCAAGCTATATTTTATAACTAGAAGCAACAACTCTGAAAGGACTGTCCCAGGATCATACGAGAGATTGTCGCCAATTTCTTTTTTTAAAAAAACTTTCCTTCTATTACAATTTCATATTTCACTGTTGATTGTTAACTGTTGACAAAACTACCAATCGAGGTACATACTTTGAAGGCCTTTCGTGTCTTCTGCAAAATGTTTACAACCTTTGATGTTATTTCCTTAATTTTTACAAAATTCCATGTAAATTCCACCTCTAATCATGCAACAATAACATATGATAACGATAATGCAGCACGGTATTGTTTCACATACGGGGTATTATTATAAATATATTAGGGGAACTCATCACGCGATTACCAAGTCTGATGCAATGTAACTGGAAAAACTACTTTGGAAACAGAATATCCCACTCATTCGATCCCAAAACTGTCATGTGTGAAACTTCCCTGGCTGCGATCTTAAAATCTAGAAGATCCGCTTTCTTTCACACGTAGTGCTGAACATAATCCTGTACAAGTATTGACTTCTTGAGAGAAAACTAATAAAGAGTCGTCCAATTCCTACTCAAATGAAAAACTGCGGGTTTCTTAGGGCATACCAGCAAAGACAGAAGACTTTTAAAATACCATAGCCCATAGGTGCCCTTGGGGCGATTTTATCGCTAAGTGGCGCCCAAAATTGTCCGATTATTATTATAGCAATCTCAACAGAAGACGATGTAGTGAAATCAGTATTGGACACTCAACAGTCAGATAGAAACCTTATCACCACTAAATAAACGGTTCAAGTCAATACATAAAAATTGAAAAATAAGCAAGCATTGTGAAGTTAATTGTATTTAATTAGATACAGCACGGCGCGGCGTAACGGTGGAAGCCAAAATCAAAACCAATGAAGAAGTTAAGTGAATACAGCGCAGTCGTACGAAGAAAATTCAGACATAAACCAACATGCAATTAAAATTATTTTTAAGAAGATATTTTTTTATCAGGGAAAGTAAGTTATAAATCATTAATTAATTGAGTTGTTCCTGTCGCTCAAGCTTCGTCACATTTAGAGCGGTGTACCGGACCATCTGATTAGTATACTCTCTTATATTCTTTAAATTAAAAACTCATAAAGATCTTATCGAAAATCGCGACATTTCCGCGTCAGATTATGATTCATGAGACATGTCAGCGCGACCTCCAACTTTCTCACGGGATTATGAAAGTAGGTATTACTGATTCGACAGGCGACAGCGTATCCTCCTTATCACAACCAGCAGATCAAATTAAACTTAGAAACAAGATTCATTTCTGAAAAGGAGATACGTCCGATAAAATTACAACACACGTCGCTGGGTTTCTTTATATCTTAAGATATTACTGAATCCGTCCAAATTTATTTGGCTATTGAATAGTCCTAACGTAATCACAAACAAAGTTGGATATTCTAAAAACAGTTGGACAATTTCCAAAAAGGTGTGCTATTTTTTAAATATCGCCACACTTTGAACTCATTTATCTATAAAAGGGCATGGCTCCATACTTGGTTCCTCTTTTCACTACCTGAAGCTGCTGTTAGATTGTACCTATATATCGTACATTTGTATAAGAATCCAATAAAGTATTAGAGATATTTACTAGAAAGATCTTTTGTTAAGATACTCCAAGAATTCACACAATAGTTTTTCATTGAAAGGACATCATTAAAATTTTCAATAATTGAAGGGCGTTCGCTATTTTCTATGTAATTAGAACAAAACCTGTATTACACATTAGAAGTTACGTATTTTCAATCAAATTTAATCAGTTTCAAAAATAGACTGAGAGAAATTCCAAAAAGTAGGAAACCTTGACACGAGCACGTGTGTGAGTAATCAAAAATTACGACAGCGGCAACAACAAAAGCGATCAATCAAACACCGGGGAATAGTATACACGTTACCGGGAATGTATGAAATCTAGGAAATGTATACTAATCCCAGGAAATGCATACCATTCTCAATCAACTTGTGATGTGAAATAATCATACTGAAATAGTAAATATTTTCGGCGTAAGCCTAAATGTATATAGGATGAGAATGTTTCACCACTTTGGTTCATGTAAATGTTAGCTTGGTTAAAATAAAAAAATAGACAATAGTGCGAATTGATGTCAGTCCGCTACTGCTCTGTGTGAGCCTGTATTTTGTTATTTTTAAGTTAATAATATGTTACAATTTGATGAAGGTATGTTGCTTAGTACATAATTTTTGTTTTGTAGGTTATTGTATTTAAATATAATATTGTAATGTAAATGATCTACATGATCGTATATTAATGAATAAATAAATAAACTATTGTGTCACAGGTTCTTTATTCCATTTTTTTAGGAAATGTATATTTTAATAACTCAAAAAAATATTTTTTTCAGGTGAGCTGGCACATAGATAAAATCGAGAATAAAAACGTAATCAAACCTAAGAACCTATTTATTTTTGCAGGTAAACCGGAGTCGCACTTAAAATTACATATTAAATTGATATATTAAAGATTCCCGTTTAAAACATGTACATAATTCCTAGAAAAGTGTGTATAATACGCATATTAAATAAATAAATAAATAAAACTTTATTGGCCAGTAAATAAATGTAACAACAAAAACAAAACAAGATAATACAGTGTGCCAAAAGGCGGACTTATTGCAAAAGCAATATCTTACAGTCAACCCGACATTAATACATTTAATATATAACATTTACATAGCCTATATAATTCGAGGACATGAACTGCGCCACATATGACGTGCTGAAGAGAGCTGCGGGAGACAGAGAAGAGTGGAGAACAAGACGTAGGAATTTGCTGCAAACCAATCCGCAGGATTAAAACTAGAGAAGAAGGTATAATTCATAACATAAAAAATTAGAAAAAATGAAATTTACTTCACACATTTCCTGACGATTGTAGACATTCTATACATTTCCTAGAAATTGTATACAATGAAGGATTTCATACATTTCCGGTAACATACTTACATACAAACAGTAGTTTATTAATAACAAACAAACAAACAACATTAAAACTCTTGTATTTCTTACATAATCGATTATTGTTCATCATACTTAGGTCGATTCAATACGCGGAGTGGGAAAGAACATGTGTTATTAATATTGAAAGGAATTAATACACAACGCACAACTACAGACAATTCCCTGTTACAAGTCCCCTGGTGCAAACTTGGTTTAGTGTTGCTTAATGTGATAATACGATATGGTTACATTTTTTCGCTACTTTCAAATTATATTTCAGAACTGTTATTTAAAACAATTTGACAATTTTCGAATTGTTAGAATAAACTGGCAACATTGTTTTGCTAACTTGTGGTGGCGGCTTGAAGGGATTATTGGAGTATTTTTTTCTTTTTCCAACTCGCAAAACTATCTTTTCTTTAAAATGATTTCTCTAGCGCTACTCTGTAATATTTTCGGCATTGTAGGTTACTTGTAAAAGATACAATGTGAGAATATTGAGAACCTTTGACAGCTCTTATGACAAGATTCGACAATCAGGGTTACCAACAATACAATCTTAAACTCCACTTGCAGATTACGTCCGCTCGGTGGCCAAGACGGATGAAATTAATAATACCAATCTAATAACACAAGTGAATGTATAAAATGTTTCAGTATAGTAGAGGAATTTATTAAAACAACCATTTAGGACCAACACGCAAACCGACCGCAAGGGAAAATTATTAATACATTTGGTAATAATTATGTAATGCCAGTGGCATGAAGGAGTGGAGGCCTTGGAACAAAAGTAGAAACGTCGGAAGACCTCCCAAAAGGTGGTCTGATGATCTAGTCCAGCAAGCCGGAAGAACCTGGATGCGGAGGGGGAGAAACAGAGATGAATGGAAGGAAATGGAAGAGGCCTTTGTCCAGCAGTGGAGGGAGGAAGGCTGAGGAAGAAGAAGAAGTGGAATGAAGCCCTAGATCAATTTCCATTTCTTAATTCAAGGTCACTTACTGTGAGGTATTTAGTATGTTTTTTTGGTTTTATAGGAGGACCAAAAATGACGCTCTTAACCTGACCACGCCATTGGATTGTCAAAGACCGAAAGTTGTGGAAATCAGGAACCTTAGATCCAGACATTCTGTGCAGTCAGAAGAAGACGAAATAAGAAACAAATTTTGCTAAGTGCCAAAACTGTACAAGAAGTAACAATTCCTTAGATGTAAATAAACATTCAATATTTTTTAAATGTGTACCGCTTTTAATGCTACAAAACAAATAAATGTGCTCACGCTGCACTGGTTAATAAAAAAGCTAGCTGAAGTAGATAATTACAAACAAGTTTGTGCTGTAGGGTGAAAATTACGCCCTATTTTAGCTCGCTCTGACGCCTGAACGGTTTATGCCGCAAAAACGATTTTTATGTCATTTTATGAAATTTAGTGAAGTTTATTCTTGTCCTGAGCTTCTTTTCTCTAAAATGAATACTTTTTGAATTATCAGTCAAAGTCTGTAAAAAAGCATGTTTTTCTCTTTCTTTCTGAGATATCTCAGAACGCATCACATTTACGAGGTGGCAAAGTTGAAATTCGGATTCAGCGCCCCCAAATACGTAAAGTATAATGGAGAAATAAATGTCTATAGTTTTTTTCCTAGAAACGCCATCCAATATTCTCTGATTACTGTACTATAATTATAAAATGATCCAAAAACTATAGACTGTAAAGAAAAGAATACAAACAATTCATACTAAACATACTCATAAATCATCTGAGTCATCTCGTGCTATAAATAATGTCTACATTGGCACTAGACTTTGGATTGAAACAACACCTGTCCCTTGTACGAAACGTGACGAAAGCTAAATGTTAAATATCTCACACCTATTACTGTAATCAAAACGTTCTCTATAAAGCAGGTGCCGACATCCACCGAAAGGAATTCTCATCTTTTAAGACCTTATACAGACATTCAAAAATACATACTCTTTTTTTTATTTCGCATGGCTTCTGCCACCGTTGGGCGCCAACGTCAGAGGGTAAGAGAATTATGCTATTTGTTACATACAGGAGACATGTACCCTACAGAGCAACATCCAGGCTTCCAAGTCATTCAAGGGCGTTGGGTGTGGCATTGTGGATATCTGCATATGGTCCAGGGAATGCTCTCAGAGGGCAGTCTTCGACAATGTACTTGACGGATTGCACTGTACTCTTATTGACCTGTAGATAAAATCATCTGGATATTGCTGTATAAGGTGCATGATCACCTGAAACTCAACTAATATTTATTTCAAAAGATGTCAATGGTGTGTCTTAAGTCAAACGATAATAATACGAATAAACCTGTTTGTTCTACACTCTCTTATTTTTTTTCATAAGATAATTATTGTAGTCTTCAATGTTTCCACTACTGTCTATTGTTATTTCTGTTTTTTTCTCGAGCATTCCCTTTCCATACTTCCTCCCCCTCCAGTCCTTCCTTATTATATTTTACTAATTAGTTGCAATTCAATGGTACTGATTTCTTTGCCTTTTAAAACTAGCAAAGTTTCAAGTCAAATGGAAAGTTTGGTTCCAATAACAAAAATTGAATCAACGAGCCCTTTATGAGAAATTTTCATAGACAATAAAATAAAAGTGTTTTCCTTTCCTCGTTATCATTGTAACAAAAGGACCGCGATGGAACGGAGCCTTTTAAGTGAAATGAATTGCTACACTCATTACGAATTACTCATTATGAACTACTTGTGTGCCACTCGTGAGGGAATGAAAAGCAAATACCTAGATACTTGAATGAAGAGCTGTAGAAAGATGGAGAATTGAGAAAATAGTAGCAAATTCAACGTGAGCTAGTACTATGAAGATGAAAAAACTGAGAGGCTCGTCGGAAACAATGAAAATGTTTTTTTCAATAAGCGCGTTAATTGAAAAAAATCTGGAAATTGGATTGTTTCACAATTCTATAATAATACATATTATATTCCCATCCTATGAAAGATGGGGTGAAAAAAACTGAGGTCGTCAGAGACAGACATCTATCGACAATCATCGACCGCAGACGTTGTTCTAAAGATTCAATTCAGTTCATCAATCTCCACACGTATTGTAGGATCTATGGTCGGTCGTTAAACTGGTGTATAAAAACCGCGATTTATTTCTCAATTCCCAAAAGAATTTTAACCGCGTTTTATTGCTGAAAATATTATAATGTAATCATGTACTTATTTATAATATTGGGAAAGCGAGTGGGTATGCAGTAAAATAAAATTCGCCATAGCAATCGGGTATCCGAGAATAGCATACGACAAAAGCCATCACATTTTATTACTTGGCACTTGGCATCCTCATCACTATTCATTAATAATATGTTCGCCACTTCTACTACACTACCGTAAACATTACAAAATTTTGTCTATTTGTTTTAATTCGATGATTCATCCAATCAAACTACATAAATAAAAAGTCTAGGACCTGTCTGTAATAAAATTAATACGTCCATAAATTAATATATTTAGTGTGCAAAATAGAATCGATTATCTGATACGGCATCCGCCTTTTATATCTGAAAAACTGAACGGAAAATCTTCAGATCGCGTAAATTTTAGGGGTACATTAGGAATACTTTTTTATTCTAGGAATTTCCAAATCCTGTAATTCTAAAACAGCAGACCTGTAGTCCATACTTTGATCCATCACTGTCTTCAGTTTCAAGACGATTCCTTGAGTATTGGCTGAGTAAGATTCAGGGCGCCAAAGCCCCCTGACAGCATGTAGGGCCTCAACAAAAATATGTAGTCTTAATTAATGTGTGGCACAACCATGGCATACAGGAAGTGAAATATCAATACGCGTCAATACTAAAATAACAAACGTTTAAGACGCCGTATTCCAATTGGACGAGAATTGGCAAAGATCGTCGACATGACAGTAACAGATGTACCTTCAATACTAATATTATTTCCACAGACAATAAACGACATACAATTACTCATAGACAACGACACAACGCTAATAAAGAAATTTTAATCACAGCTACGGGCAAATAGCTTGACACAATAAATGCCATTTGTCATATACGTGATTAAGTTTGACGTAAAGGTATGCGCTTATTACACCAACTCTATTCGTTTAGCGATATGTTTCAATGCCACGGACGAAGCTTCGAAATATGAGTGACTTTTTAATTGGATGACAATCACGAACAGAGGACATCAACTCCAAGTCAGATGTGAAACATAGTCGCCCTAAAACCGTCTGAATCGATCGTCTCGACAAGATTTTTTAATGGTGAACGTATTTTGAGTGAACCGAACTGTAGAGCTTGCTTGATAAAGAAGAAGATTGATTCAGAAGCAAAAAAAGTATTTAGAAGTGCGACGGTCTGAGGTTCTTCCTTTTCTGGCTCTCTCTTTCGTATGCGTAACAACCATTGTACAGACGGAAATACATTATAGTTTTTTCTCCTCAACAGAGATGAGAGGCATCTTCATTCACATAATGTAGCGTTATGTGAACTCCCTTGGAAAGGAAGCAGGAACGTTGCCCTGGGAATAAAGTGATTACTTAAGCCAGCCAAAGCCGACTCGTAAGCGTCGGAACACCCATCTTGCTTCCTCCCTAAGGGAGTTCACATAATGCTACAGTTTGTGAATGAAGATGCCTCTCGTCTCTGTTGAGGAAAAAAAAAACTGTAACCGTTTAATTGTTTCTACATGAATAGATCCTATTATTATAGCAATGTATTCGTCAATTAAAAATAATAAACAGAAAAAATGTTTCCATTAGAAAGAACAAAGGAGTATTGTGTTGATGAATACATCAACAGACATCATTATATTATCTGACACGATCTTGCTCGGATCGACGCTGAAAATAGACAGCAATGACATTAGAAAAATAACACATAAATTAAGAAAAATAACACATCATGGACTGAATGAACGGACAAAATATAGCAAGCGACCATTTAGAGAAAGAAATAGAAGACCGAAATATTAAAAAATAAGGATCAGGTTGCTATTACGACGGAAATAAACAAAAGTCATAGAATCGGATCTAACATTTGCACACCAAACATTTTGTACCAATATTTCGGGTCGTTTATTTAACTAGGACTTTAGTAAGGAAATAAGCTATTAGAGAAAGGAGTGATTGCAAACGGATTGTAACTAGAATGAAAGTATATAAGCTAAGATGGTTTGGGCATGTTGAGAGAATGAATGACAAAAAAGATATATTTGGATGACCGAAGAGGTGTGAGGAAACGCGGCCGTCCGAGGCTGACCTGGAGCGATCATGTCGACCAGATCCTTAAGGATGGACGCGTTCTAAGTAAAATGAATCCGAGAGTATCTACGAAAAAGTGCATGAATGTGACGGAGGCTAGAAGTGTGTGTCTCTTACAACGCTGCAAGGGACGCGGCGTGAGGGTATAGATAGAGACTTTTGTAAGAAAATCCTATCTGAATACAAGAAGAATAGTTTGTGAAAATTTATTCATCCCACGGGTTCATTCATGATGCCCTGTTAGATAATAAATACTATTATGATAAATGTGGGCTTTGAAACACACGCACCTCCATTACACTAAAGCCTACGTCATTTCCCTATGTTTTTTAAATAAAACGTCATGCGGCCGCTTCACGCTCGGCGACCCTCCACGAGTTTTGTATGAATGAGTAAAAGGACGTACGGACGAGGTGATTGTCTTGAACTGTATACGTAGCCGACGGTTAACGCCTTTTTACTCATTCGAGCGGGACTCGTGGAAGGTGGAACAGCATGTGGATGAGGCATCAGAGAATGTGAACAAAATATTCAAACTATTATTAGATGGGAGGAATAGAAAGATAAAAAAAAATGGTATTTACATACATAGTACGTTTTATGTATGTAATGATATCATTATTTGACAAAACATAGTTTTATAAAGTTGTTTTGAACAATTTTATGAACAATTGGTCCATTCCCTTACTAGAAACGAACTTAAATAAATTCTGAACAATCATGTTAGACACATTGAAAAATCTACAAAACAAACCAGCTGACTATCAACCAATCGGAGCACGGCATTGGAGGTTGAACAGGTTGCCTATATTCGGAGTGGTTTTAGTCGTTTATGCTAATCGGAAACATTATTAAAATTTACCAATTGAAACCTGTCCTTACTACAATTTTAAATCGTTAACTAAAGCGAAAATATTCGTAAGTGCAAAATTTCTAAGTGCTGGGACATTAGGATTTTCAAAAGAAAAATGTACAATCAGGCACCGACAATAACTACGACAGACGAAGTTAAATGAGGAGTTATTATAAAGCAGTGAAATTCGATAATGACATACTTACCTTTTAGCCAATTACAACACGAATATTATAGAAAAAGATGCGAACTATTTGAAGCCCCTTACTCAATCGAGTGGAGCATATTTAATATTGAAATATGTAGAAGAAAATAAACACTTCCGTTTGAAGTATCCGAGAAAAAAAAGTAAAGCAAACGGCGGCGTATACATAACCTATAACCTTTCCAAAGTGCCGTTATCGGGTCGGAACACTAGTCGAAGACATTCATGGCCTTCTCCAATAGGAGGGATTGAACATGGCGAGGCGCCCACGCAAATGATATGGGAGCTTTTGAGAATATTATTTAAAGTGAAACGAGAGAAAAACAAATAAAGAGAAAAATAACACCCCAGACAAATATTCAATAAATAAAATCTCAATCAGTTCTAAGAATAGAACGCTCACATGAATAAAGGCCTACGCTAAATATTGAGGCTTTAGACCAACATGGTGGAAATCCATTGTAAAGGTAAAAAAAATATAGACGCAGACAAAGGGAAACGGGGGACGACAGGAAAAGTCTAAAATTAATAATTTATTGATTGTTTGAAGATGAAACTTATGGAAGCACATTGTAAAATTATTTGTAAAATAAAAACACTGTTTTTTACTTCCACTATTTATTTTTGAGTACATACACCAGATATCTTTCAAAGCTAATTCTTTATCTTCAGTGGTTATCTATGGTTATCATAGATATGGTTATCTATGGTTATCATAGATATGGTTATCTATGAACTGGTTCATAGATAACCACTGAAGATAAAGCATTAGCTTTGAAAGATCTCTGATGTATGTACTCAAAAATAAATAGTCGAAGTAATAAACAGTGTTTTTATTTTACAAATAATTTCTAAAATTAATGTTTAAAAGTGAAAGTTTAAAATTCTGACACACCTACGTAAGTAAAAATAAATACATACTCAACCCCAGGAGATGGAGAAACCAATGATGATGATTCAACGGAATTAATATAAATCAGTTCATCAAATTTTCCTACTAGCGACTCAAAGTTAGGAGGAGTTTCACAATAATTATACAGGAACAATAATCATTAACACACTCAGCTCAACTAACCAAATGTTAGCAAAGCTCTTGATTGCAAACATAACTTGCTAACATATTAATAATGTCACAGATCGATTGTGAATATCATTAAAGAGGTTGTGTGTGTATGTGACAATCTCGACAGTGTTCCGACAAAAAACGGTTTTGGACCGGTTCTTTATTTATTTATTTATTTAAACTTAAAGTAAACAACAAACACATATAAATATACAAAATGGACATAGTACAGATTATAAAACGTTGTTCACTAGGGCGAACTTATCGCAGAACTGCGATTTCTTCCAGTTAACCCTGTTACTGCTTCAAAGGCTTCACCACGCATTGTCACATCTAAGTCTTAAGGTTATGTTCATTTTTTGCATGATTCGAAATGATTGAAATTGATTAGAGAATAATCGAATCAAAATAAAACGGTACATTTGGAAAGTGACGTTTACACTATACAATTTCCTATAAATAATGCTTTGAATTTTGCCAGTACGACCACCAGTATATAAGATGTACACGTGTATAAAAAGATAACATCCTTTTCAAAAGAACAGATATTAACTCAGTCATCGGGACAGAAGATCCAGGTTCTTAAACAAGGGTTGGTCCTGAATCACCTGGATTAATTTTACGGACTGGAAAAAACTAATTTCCTATAAACCAAGCTTAAAAGTATACCCGTACAACAAACGGCTTAGGATCTACAAGTGTTTGAAGTGATCACATTCATTTCAAAACAACAGAAACTAACCGGATATCCAGTTTTCGGGACGGAAAATCCCAGTTCTTAAACAAAGGTTAGATGTGCATCACCTATGCATGATAATATTGTCTACATAATGATATTAACGACAACAACACAACTATGAACTTTGCTTAACAGAGTATAACAACACACATACGACATCCCAATATTATAACCGCAAGTAAACAAGTTGTTCGTCGGGAGTATATTCAATGTTCATATAATATACTCGTATAGTAGTTCAACTCAACAGCAGGTCGAGCAATAAATACTTTGTTTGGAATTGAATTTAATAGGTGAGGTCCTTGTTATACTATTTTGATACTCCATTATTAAGTTTTCCGCTCTCTTCATATTAAAAGTGCCACCAAAACACTTTTACGGAAAATGAATTAATTTGCGTGACCTAATACCTAAGCGTTGGCAGGCCCCAGACATAAGGAAGGTTGCCGAAGGCGGATAGATGCAGTCGGCACAAGATAGGGAGCAGTGGAAGTCTAAGGGGAAGACCTATGTCGAACACTGGATGCGAGAAGGCTGAGAAGAAGAAGAATGTCAGAAGCCTCGGTCTTATCAATATGTCGTACAAACTCTTTTCTTATATTTTTCGCGTTTCCGAGTAAAAGTCAGGGTAAGAATAGGGTAACATAGTGTTTCGCTTTTTCTGCCGGCCTACTCTGATAGATAGATCAAAAGGCACATATAAGCTTTTTTCTTCTGCAAAGAATTTCCTAATTATTTCAAACAAGTGATTCAAGTCTTCTGTCGCCATTTCTTTCAGTTTCACTTTCTTCTGTGGTCAACGGTCAGCTCCAGGTGTTCCATATTACGTTTAATCGTCTCCTTCTAGAAGTGTTGGTAGGCCTTAAGCACGGTGGTCGGACGATGTAAGACAGCTGCAGGAGACGGTTGGATGCGGTCTGCCCAGGATAGGGAGCTGTGGAGATCAATGGGGGAAGCCCATGTTCAACAATGGACGCAAGGGGGCTGACATTTATTTAAATATTTTTTTATTTATGTTGTTCTACGCAACAAAGTTGCATTTACATTTAATAACACAAGTACTTATACTACACATAGGAAATATAATACAATAAGAGAAAAAAAAAACAAAACAATTCATTCACGATAGAGCAAAAAGCAAATAATATTTGTTCAAGGAGCAATCACAAAGACCGCAAATCAAACAACAAGATATTAAAAACGTAAGAAAGTATAAATAATTCATTATATATTTCACCAGTGCATCGGATGATTAGGCATTACTGCAACAAAACACAGAGAAAGTACATACATTCGAAAGTTCATACATGATGATGTCTCCTTCTTTCTCCTCTCTTTATAGGTGATTCCAGCTTGTCGGTATTCATGAAACCAAATCGGGTCTTTTAAGGATTTATCCTACCGATAAAACAATAAAAAAACGGTTTATGTATTGAGGTATGAAATATGTACAGAGGATAGAGAATCATCGACGTTTAAATCAAATAATATCATAAGGGTACTACATATACAAAAGGGTCCGTATATTTAAACAGAAATATACAAAATATTACACCCCTTTCCGTTATTTATTGTCCGTTATGATTTACAGCTTACCGTTATTTTATAATACCGTATTATACCTATAATACCGTATGAATATGAAATACGTACAGTATTACATATGTATTATGAACACTTGAAGGGTACACGGATAAAACAAGCTCATTGACAAATACTCAATTTTAAAGGAGAACAGGAAGGAAAGTATAAACGTTTTTTGTGGGAAGTTTAGTCATTACTTTAAGAGAATCAATGCAAACAGTACATTAACTTATTATTAATAAAATAATCTTATAAACAAGCCATAGCACCATCATCACTATACAACTCTTTTTAATCGTTTGCTTATCATTCAGTATTTTGTCACTATTTTATTTTTTTGTACATACATGTAACCTTGAGCTATTATATTTTGATTAGTATTGCCCCGGAACAAGCTATCGCCTAGTGGCGCAATAAAATCCAGAACTTTTTCGTTTAAGTTTTTACTTTGTAAAATGCTTTGGATAATAAATAAATGAAAATGATGGACGGAAAAAGGATGGACGCGTTTTGAGTAAAAGGAATCGGAGAGCGTGTATGACTAATTGCATGAATGTGACGGAAGCTAGGAGTGTTTGTAAGGATAGGGCTGTCTGGCGCTCTGTCCTCTCTGCCTACCCTGCAAGGGATGTGGCGTGAGGGTATAGATAGATAGATAGAAATGAAATGAAAGTAAGAACATGAAGATAAGACGATAAGTCCATTCATAATTCATCTGTCACCCACAAGGATTTTTTTTTTTTAATTTTTAGGCATTTCACCCATAAAGAACGAGTGATCTGCGCCACAGTTAAATTAAAACATATAAGTTCAATTCGGTTGCCTCACACACCCACTCTCAATCTCGCTCACACACTCACCCATCGCACACGCACCTCTATTGAGGGGAATAGAACTGCATTTAAATCAGAAATACCGAAAAAAGACAATGAGCTTATTTTTGCCGTGTGCCCTTCACTTGTTACTACATTACATACGAACAAATGTTAGTAGAAGGTAAGTAAAGTACTAAAGTTGGCCTTAGCATTTCAACTTTTAAGGACATGGCACCAGGAATGACGTCACAGACATTTCCCACGGCATTAAGGTTCAAAATCGCGTGGCAATCGCATGATAAAATGGTAAAAATACTTAGCGTTTTTTTCCATTTTTTGGGGTTAATTTTGCGTCAAAAAACTTTTACGGTTATTCCCTAGATTTTGATGCACATTATCAGTACAAAAAAAATTTTTACTCCGCGACTTTCGGGAAACGAGTTTCCGTCTTTCGGAAAAAAGTACAGAAGTGTTTTTAAATATTTTTTTTGAGAAATCTATACATGATATAAAAAATCTTTTACGGTTATTCCCTAGATACAGGTTCAATGCATCTACCCTATTTTGTTCCAAAGCATATTTAGTAACGGTTGTCGAGATAGAAGGTCTCTCGTTTTTAGAAATTTTTGAAATGTCGGTATGCATACTCTTAAATTATGTATCTATTAGATATTGTTTCAGCAAACACACGTTTCAGTAAAACTTTACCGTGGAGGTAATTCTGAACCAAGGGTAAACTCGCTGCGAAATTACGAGCGTAATAAAGAAACATTAATTTGCCCTGGATAAACATGTGGAAATTTCGTTGCAAAATAAACATAACGCTCGAAAAATCACATTTTTATTAAACAGGTATGAATTCGCGTGAGATTCCCGGAACCCGGAATGTACATGGTATTGCCCCGCACTATTTTTTGATAAATTTTTGAGTATGGCAAAATCGCACACTGAGTCATACCGTAATGCTGGCGCCAGACGCTCGCCGACCCTCGACGATCTCGCCGTGAATGGGTAAAAAGGCGTGTGGTTGAAAATGTTTGTCTTGACGTGTACTTAACCGACCGTTGACGCCTTTCTACTCATGAACACCGAGCCTTCACGACCCTACACGAGCATGTGGATGAAGCATTATGACTTTTTCTGATAAGAAATCACGAATTAAAGAAAAATCCAGGGACGTGTACGGGACTATTATAAAGAAAAATATAGTAAAACTGATGTTGTGACTGGAATGAGAGTGGACAAGTTGGGATGGTTGGGACATGTTAAGAGAATGAATAATGAAAGGATAACAAAGAAAATACACATGGAAGAAAGAAGAAGTGTATGAAAGCGCAGCTGTCCAAGAACCACATGGCTTGACCAAGTGGACCAGATTCTGAAAGACGGACGTGTTTTGAGTTAAGGAATCGTAGAACGTGTATGACGAATTGTGTGTAAGGAAAGTCTGCCGCAAGAGGTGCGGCGTGAGGGGATAGAATAGAATTTATTTTAATAGACTTGTAGCACAAAACTCTCCATATTTATGCCGATCATTTTTTATCACCTCAGTGAACACAATTAATTGCAATTATTCTTTTTGTAAACATAAAACATAGACAACAAAGGGTACCGAACCAAACCGCAGTATATACAAAGTACGAACGCAGTAACTTATCGGCTCCAAGCATAAAGACAGTAAGTTATTGGCTCCGGCTAACCCTTCGTAAAATATAATAGTAGGTACTTCTAGAAGGTACTGTATCAAAGTGCCGAAGAGGGAAATTGTTTGGAAATATTTTTTGAAGTCGAAAAAAGTTTGTAGTATATTATGAAGAAATATAAATATCGTAAAAACAAAATAATAATATGTATTTATACCCCGTAGTTATAAACTTACCCTTAGCATGGCAAACATTAGAGTGATCACACGCGAATATGTGATCAGATCAAACATAGGCATGAAGGTATCGCTTGTAGTAATATGATTATAAAGTGTGTTAGTGATTGTTAACCATTCTGATGCCAACTAACATAATATGTAGTTCAATATTCTCCGATCAGTAGGGGAGTCCGTTATTTAAACGAACGAACATCAGGTGTTCATGAAATCGACTCAACATATTCAGGGTTCGTCAGATACATCCACATTCATTTGCAATAATTTCTGCATTCTTAACTTTTTAATTTTGTTTATTATGTAGTTGTTGTATTAATTTTGCGAAATCCTTATGTTTTGTATATGCAATCTACTTATGTTCCCATGTATTTGATGTATTTAGTTTTTCTATCGATCAGTACAAAGGTTTCTACAGAGAGCACTGGCTCGCAGTGAATTTATTTATTTATTTATTTATTTACGGCGCAAGCCTTTAACATTAACAATAGTTTTGTACAAGTACAATACAAGCAACAACAAAAATAAGTTACTTAATGTAGGTACATCTGAAACATTGACAAAACAAAAAAAAAAAACATAAAATATCAGATCAAAAGTACATGAGAAATTCTTTGTATAGACCAATTTGCAGGCACAGACAGCCGACAATAATAACTATTAATATTTACAGTATATAGATATATGTTTCACAATTTTGACTTCAGCAATGATTTGTATGTATTGAGTGTACAGTTGAAAATATCTATATTATTCAGATACGTATTCCCTAAACTATGTAGTCTGTGTATAACAGTATAGCAAATATAGTTTGTAGCGTTATTGTCACAATAAAAGGTGTCCTTTAAGCGAGTATTCCGCTGAGGTACTCGCAACTTAATCAATTCAAGAAGGTCAGGGCCGCCAAAGGCTGAGTTTATTATTTTGTACAAAAAAATTAAATCATTAACAATTCTTCTATTTGACAACTACTTTTATAAATGGGTTAAGAACACCTGTTTGTTGCTGCTTTCTCCCTGATGCTGTTGTAGTCGTCAACGTTGGGGAGGACTAATTTAACAAGCGCATAACATGGAGAATCTCCATCCAACAGAAGACACAAAAAGACTTTCAAAGAAATCGATAGCAACACCTTAAAAATATACTTATGCTGGATTTCACTAACTTTTTTGGTGAGCAATAGCGGAGATAGGAGCCACATAGCACAAATTTTGCATGAAAAATAATTATAAGTGGCTTCAATCTCCGCTATTCCTCACCTAAAAAGTAAGTGAAATCCAGCATTATTCCTTTAACGTGGAGCGTACGCAATAAAAACATGAGAGCGCATAAATTCGTACGTGGCATCTAAAAAGTTACTTCATAATCTCTTATAGGGTATAAGGGTAATCGTCATCGCTACTCTTTAATAATAATATTGTTAGACGTTGTATTATTGTGGAAACATGTTGAAAGATTATTGTTGTTATTAAAATGTAATTTGTATTATATCGTATTTCTGTAGTGAACTTAGAAATTATTAATAAACGCACAATCAAAGCATCGTGAATTATTGGAATGAAATATGCTGAGATTCTCGGCAGCAGGAAACGTGGCCGTCCTAAACAACTTGGATTAACCATGTCGTCCACACTTTCAAGGACGATCGACTAAACGGGATCGTAGAGCGTGAGCGACGAACTTCATGAACGTGGCATTTTTTTTTAAATAAAATGAATCTAGGTTTATCGAAATTAATCCAAAAACATCTTTGTACACTTCACAGTGAGCTCGAAAGCTTGTGTCGTGAAATTGAGTAAGTACACGGTCGAGCGCGTTATCAACCGGGCTATCTACCACGGATAGCATTCTATCCAAATAACAGATAAGACATATAGAAGATAGTCACTGATAGATCTTCTTCCTCTTCTTTCTCAGCCGTTTTAATTCCAATGCTGGACATAGGTCTCCCCTTTTACTTTCCACGGGCATGCTGAATCCACTTATTTCCTGCGTCAATCTTTAGAAACAGTTGACAAAAATAAATTCCTCGGGATAACAATTGATCGGACGCTTCAGTGGTCTCCGCACATTGAGATGCTTTGTAAGAGATTAAATTCGGCTATATTTGCCATAAAAAAAATACGCGAAACCTGTGGACTTGATGCTGCAATGTCTGTATATCACGCATACTTCCACAGCATTATGTCATACGGTATACTATTCTGGGGGAGGGGGGCTGACGCGAATAGAGTTTTTATATTGCAGAAACGAGCAGTGAGAACCATGCTGGGTATGAATCCGAGAGATTCCTGTCGAGATTCCTTTAAGGAACTCGGAGTCCTCACCATGCCCAGCATGTTCATATTAGAGTGTTTACTTTTTGCCCGCAAAAATATTCATAATACTCCCTTGAACTCAGAGTACCATAACTACAATACCAGGTCAAAAGACAATATAAGACCAATAAGGCATAGATTAGCGAAGACATCGAAGAGCTTCGTGTGTCTCAGTGTGCGGATGCTAAACGCGCTTCCCGGGGAGTTGAAATCACTGGATGATACGGCCTTCCGCGGAGGGGTGAAGAAGTACCTCGTTGACAAAGAATTTTATTCCGTTGACGATATGTTGAAAAATTGATTTGATGTATGACGAAATGTCAGTCAGAGCCCTTTACACTCTGATTGGCATTGATCTGATAATGATATTGTTTATGATACTTTGTTTAATGATATGCTGTGAAATGATATTGTAAAAATTGACGAGTCCAGGTGAACGAATGGGCCTACGGACGATAGAGAACAATAAAACAATAAAACAATTCGCCTTACATCGTCAGACCATCTTGCCTGAGGTCTTCCTACGTTCCTAAGATGGAAACTTAGTGCGTCATTTTTCTGTCAAGGTGAAATGTATTGTGCAATAGTTTCCCTGAGATTCTCAATAAATTCACGATTTCCTAAATCAATGTAGGCACCATCTATTTCATATTATTATCACACTGAGTGCACGGGAACTCTTTAACAATGCATTGTCTATCACACGAATGCACATATTCTCGTAAAATACTCAGCGAGGAGAATTTTCAAAAAGCTTTTTGGAATATCTATGAATATTAAAAATCTCGATGCAGTGTAATCCAAAAGAGTACAAATCAAAATACGCTGGTATGTCTATAATACGTTGCATGGCCGTCGTCAGGGGGGGCAGCTGCCCTTCCCTAGATAAATGAATAGTTTCTTTAAAGCCTCACAAAAAATCACATTAATACCACACTGTTTTCTCATCACAACATATTTTTTTCAAATTATTATAATATCTACTAAATTACAATGGTTCCATTAAACAAATTGGCTGCGGCGCTATTTATTGCAACACTTTTTTATTAAAATAAACTATTTTATAGTTGCTGTCTGGGGATTAGAACATCTTGTGCAAAATGTCATATTGATTATATTTTAATTATATTTGTTCACGGTAAATAAAATTTTATTATTATTATACTGTACCAAACTACATCACGACCTTTTTCATACAAAAAATAAACTATTGAGCCTTTTTTTGCCACACTTTTGCGCTAAATTTTGTTAACAAAGTGGAAATCCATACTAAAATAATTAATAAAACGCAGTAATTTTCCACAAAAACCTTAATTTTATATGTAGCCGAATGTTTTCGCTAGGCTAACCTAGCATCGCCGACGCTCTTTTAAAAAACAAAATAATGCTAGATTATTTAAATCACAAAAACGTCCGGCGAGATTTTTGTGGATATCTGTGTTAATTTTTTTTTTAAATGAATCTGGGTTTATAGAAATAAACCAAAATACACCTTTGTACACTTCACAGTAAGCTTGAAATGCTTGTGTCGCGAAGTGGAGTAGGTCGGCATCGGGGAGCGAACCCGCTCCCACTGGAATGAACAGTCGAGCGCGGTACCAACCAGGCTACCGACCACCTCAAATATAACCTACATCAGTCTAAAATTTTAGTTGTTTCCCCCTTATAACTTCAAAGCTAGTGACGCCCATGATGTGTCGTATATCGGTGATTTCCAATAGCGCGCCTTTAACGGTTCACAGACATAAAATACAATATACAGTCTCCTTGACACGATTTCATATTCGTTTGACATCGTCGTATCCATATATCTCCAGTGTTGCCGTATCCAAAAAGGCTTAGAGAATACCGTTCCAGGGGCAGTTTGTCAACTGGAATGGATAATAGGAGTTCCTATACTCCTTATTCCGTTCAAAGTAGCAATTTGGAAAATTTGTAGAGTCGAAAAGTTGTACTATTATTGGTAAAAGTGTATAGGTTTATAATACATAGTGACACTATACGAAGTGAAATGACTTTGAAGATAAATGTGACACTATACTTACGCCATATATTTTATTATGTGGTACACATTTATTGAGAAATTTATGTTAATTCGTATTTCTTTTCGCTGTAAATATCCCCAATAAATACAATCACATATTCGTAAAGCACTGTTACATTGTAAATAGCTGTTTTGCACGAGTATTGCGGAGTTCACCGCACTTCGTCGAAAAATACAATACAAAATACATTTCTCAAATTACGCCTACAAACCTACCTTTTTTTATTGTAGCCCTAAGAATACGCTTCTTAACAGATTTTATTTATTTAAACTTAAAGTAAACAAACACATATAAATATACAAAACGGACATAGTACAGATTATAAAACGTTGTTCACTACGGCGAACTTATCGCAGAACTGCGATTTCTTCCAGTTAACCCCAGGAAAAAACAGAAAAAAAAAGAAATTGAACAAAAATATTGGAAAAAACAGAAAAAGATTTGATGATTTTAGTAAGGATTATTTTTGTCATTGACCACTTTCACCTATCTCTTATCATATTCTAGTCCAAGAGCCCATCGTTGAAATCATGACGGATGTGTTTTTTGATCGAAATGTGGTTTAAAAGAAAGTTTAGACATAATATAATACATTGACATAGGGTTGCCTAGCAAAATCTTGCCGCGAGTACCTTTAAAATGATGATTATTGACACCAATTTTGAAGCGAATTGCACCCATCTGTTTTTTAAGTAAAATTAGCACCATCGGAAAGAGGCCGATTTGAAGATATAGAAAAACATGGGTTGCCGGTCCTCAGTCTGCCGCAACCCTAGGCAACCCTGGCTCAAAGATGCCATTTTTCGAAGTAAAATGCACCCATCTGTTTTTTACACGAGTGACACATCAAATTGAAGCTACTGTCTTCCTCGATACGATGGAATAGGGTTGCCTCCCTAAAACCTGCCGCAAATTAGGGTTGCCTGCATTTTAATGATGATATTTCAATGATGATGACCTGGTTAAAATGTGGTGGCATATCCAGGAAAATACTATATTTGCTTTTCTTTTAATCATTTTTTATGTTTTTTGGGGTGCTGAATCCAAATTTTAACTTTTTGAGCTCCTAACTATGATGGTTTTCGCGAAAAATGCAAAAAACAGAGAGAAAAGTGTTTTTCTTCGAGACTTTTTTTATAACTCGAAAAGGATGCACTTTAGAGAAAAAAAATATAGAACAAAAATAATCTACGATAAATTTTCTATAAATTTTATTACGTTACATTTTTTCGTCAGACGAATAGTTTAGAAGCTATTTCGCTTTAAAACTTTATGAAAATCAGAAAATTGTTCCAAATTTGTACTTTATTTAGATTTCTGCCTCCAATAAAAAAACTGCATACTTTTAAAGAATGAAATATAAAAGAAAAATGAATTCTCTACGATTTTGCTTTTGAATACTTTACGCTAAGATGCACCGTTTAAGAGATAAAGGATGTTAAAGTTTGATATTATAATTCAAAATTAGCATTTTCATACAATGAAGTTGTGTTGGTGGGTATATGTATGTCACATCATTACTAATACATACAAACTTGTATTAGCGATTCCTACACTATACAATCAGCTAGCGAAGTATTGAAAGCAGTCTAGACCACTACCTCAAAAGAGTATTATCATTTGAGAGTCATTTGTTAAATTATCATACAAATAAAATGACACTTTTCATGAAAATTCGTGAAACAATTGCCTTGATTTAAATTCATAAGAAATTCTAGCTGTTACCAGTTACTGCGTGCCATGGATTTATAATACTAGTAAATTGGATGAAGAACATAGGTGTTTGTCTATACATTCTGTACGACTCTGGGGAAAATGGCCAGTTAGGCAAAAGAAGCAAAATGGAGGATTTTCCATACTAAACGGGCTATAGGAAACTGCGGTTTTCACATGAATTTTTGGTTTTCACTGTTTATATTTTAACTGAAAATGAATTATAGATATCATATTGACATAATTATAGGACCAAGCGATGTAAAAAGTCCATTAATCAGAATTTATGAGCAATTTTATAACACAGCATACGATGGAAGTAAATTAAATTACTTTTATTTATTTTTATTATTCTTTTTTCAGATTTCCCTTTAAGAATTAAACTTTTTGCATAATATAAGAAAAAAAAAATGTGAAAAAATGTGTTTTCAGTAGTTCGTCGCTTCAGTTCTTATTTTGGTCACAGACCATTTTTGTCAAAACTGAGTTATGAATGGGGTGATGTAGAGAATCAAATTTCACACATTTTCAGCCAAAAAACACCCGAGTTTTTTGTGTTTAACACGTACTTTTTTACATTTTTAAAATTGACATATCCAACATCGTAATAATGTTTCAGTTCTTGTTTGGGTCACGTCTAACATCCACCAATCAGGACGCTTCGCGCTTAATTTGTATGATCTCATTGGTTTCTTGTTTGTGTGACATCCAATCAGGGAGCGGCACGGCCATTATTTCAAGCGGTCAATGTTCAATTTGAATTTTTGTTTAGTACTTTTTCAGTGTTTTCTTGTGTTATTCAATATTTTTTAAGAGTAGAAAACGTCTAAATTTTTTCCCGAAGTAAAACACATATATTTTGAAAGAATAATTGCAAGGTACATGAGTTTTAATACATATTTCGATCGATATTACAACTGAACATAAAACATCAAATAATTTATACAGCATGATCACTTTTTGTAAATAACATTTATTTTTTTATTTATATATCCCTTCACACCGCGTCCCTTGCGGGGTAGGTAGAAAAGATAAGTCATCCTGCTATCATTCATTCTTTTAACGTGCCTGAACATTAATTTTTAATGAAAAATATTAGTTATTAGTATTAAATATTAGGTAGGTACGTTCCCCGTGGAGCATACCAGCGTTGTAGAGCATGCTTCCTCGTGCTTTTGATTTTTTTTTAAATAGTGCCCTGTAAAAAAGAGGTGCTTATAAAGTTTATTGCACAATAGGTACATAATTATAACCTACGTATCTCATTCAGTGATAAAATTTTAACAGCAGATTTTGTAGTGAAAAAAACTGAATTTGTTCTTCCAGAGAATGCAATGAAACTAATGAAAGGCAAAATATGTAAAAAAAAAGGACCCGACTAAGTCAGAAAAAAACAGAATTACGTAAGTTGATTAGCTTGGCCAAACATCCTAATCAACTTACATAATTCTGGTGGAAATCGGGTATCAATGAAACGCAGGACCTTTGGCAACCTTTGCAAGTTGTTTGAATATATATTATACGGAATTTAAAACACGTCTTCGTGATCATAGCGCTCTCACCTCACCAGTCGAGAAATTTTCGTCTCATAGAACTTTTCATTGACTTAATATTGCGTAAAATAATTACGACCACAAAATGCTTTTGAATGATTATCGATAGCTGATGTCGACGTATTTAGAAGCGCGGGAATGTTAAATTTGTACATTTTGATTTGTAAATTGAATTGGTACAAAACGTTATTGTAGAATAGAAAATACTGTAAACATAAAAATTTTAATAAAAATGCAATTTGCCATAAGAATAAACGTTCATCAATAACCGTTAGGATATGGTCTGGCGATCTGTCCTCTCTGCTTACCCCAAAAACCGGGTCATTTTTGACGCGTTACAGCTAGTACGAATATAATATGCAATTTATTGCTGCAGTCAACAATATGGTCATTCATAATTCACAGTGGCACGCTTCTAAGTATTTAATAAGAGTAACCTCACTTCATTATTCTATGTTAGCTAAATGGTTTTATGGTACCAACATAATTCGTCCCATTTATATTGTGTTGTCTCTTTGTGTGGGCATAAGATTATTGTCATGGCTACCCCTATATTGATTTATGTTAGGGTCTTTTGTTTAAAAAAAGGTCCCTATGAGTTTAGTTATATTGTTTTTTTTTTTTTCAAAGCATTGTGTAACGCGCTAAACTTTGTATTTGATGGACAATCGACATTGTATCGTTATTTTTAGTACATATATTAATATTATATTATATTCGGTTAAAATATACAAATTTGTAATACTTATTGTCTTGAAGATTGCAGGAAATTTAATTATACTTGAAACAACAATTTAAATGTATCCGTATTCCGTAACATAACATTACAGGTAGGTATATTATATATAAAATATAAGTAACGACTTTTTTATTATTGTTCTGACTTATATTATAAATAAAAGCAAATGTAATAGCTACTGGAAGGCATTCTTTAATTATAAACCGTCCCTTTGACTTTCTCCCGATATTTTACAATAATCTCTGAAGTGCTCAATAATAGTAATAGTAGTAAGTACATATTATTATTTCACCAAGGTTTTTTTATAACAATAAAAACAATATTCATTAAATTGTATACAAATTAATCTCGTGATATGAATTTGGATATTGTATGGAAAGATAATAATTGCGAAATGTCGCTCTGAATGGTGCATCTAATGTTCTCGAAATGAACAGTAAGGGTGAAAAAAGAAGGTATGTATTTATGTATTACACTTACAAGTATATCTTCATAATGTAATCATGCGAGTATAATAACAAAATCATCCATTAAAAAAGACACCATGTATATAGAAAAACCGTTGAAATGGCGTATGACCCAAACAAGAACTGAACAAAATTTAAAAGGAAGTTGTTCATATCCGCTATGCATTGGGTCACGGCCACCGAAGTGAACTGAAGTTTCGTAGATGTTGGTCATATCCACACAAGAATTAAAATAGCAGCTTTAATTGATTTTGAAATTCGGAAAAATAAATTTTATTCTATTTTTGTTATGCCCTTCTTGTTATTGACATACTTTTACATTTAAATATATGTGAAATTATTCGCGTAAACACAAAAAATGCTCTCCTGTAAAGTTTGGTTAGTGGCGCGTGACCAAAATAAGAACTGAAGCGACGAGTTGCATCACTAATTATGATATTGAATATCACGGTTGTGAAGATGTTTTAAATATATCATTTATTATGTAGGAATTTATTTTTTCATATTTTTTGTCATTTAAAGCAAATGTGTATGTATTTATGAATTTTTGCACAATGTTTAATTTATATTGTAATTTAGGACAATAAAATAAAAGTAATTTAATTCACTTCAATCGTGTGCCGTTTCCTTTGTTAAAAAAATTGCTTATAAATCCTGATTAACGGACTATTTACATCCCTTGGTCCTATAATTACGTCAATATGATGTCTATAATTCATTTTCAGCTAAAATATAAACCGTGAAAACCAAAAATCCATGTGAAAACCGCAGTTTCATATAGCCCGTTTAGTATGGAAAATCCTCCATTTTGCTTCTTTTGCCTAACTGGCCATTTCCCCTAGAACCGTAATAGTCGGCCAAGAGATGAATCCAGTTTACTAGAAGTATTATACATCCATGCTGCGTACACAATGTACCTACATACGAAGTATGATGAAAAAATACTGGGAATTATTTTCTTACGAACAAAGCATATAATAATTATACAGGGTGTCCCGTAAATCAACGTCATCCCGTGGAGGGGTGATAGACCAGCTAATAACCTACCAGAAAATCGAAATATGACCTTATTAAAAATCGCTCATTCTCGAGATATCGGCACTTTTTTGTTTTTCGTGAAATTCGACACATTTGATCAGTTTTCCGATTGCCACGGTCACAAAATTCAATATTATGGAATTAAAATTTTTGATTCGTAATCCTGAATAGTTCAGCTATTTGATTTTAGTCCAAAATAAAACCCATTTATTCACAATTTTGAAAAAAAGAACGTCGTTTCCGCCTCTCGAGTTTTTTATTTTTTATCACCAAATTTCAATTACTTAACACTGTAAAAATTTAGTATGACATAGGGCTGGAAAATCATATTAAAAACTTCCTCATTTAGTATAGTTTTTAAAAAGGTACAAAAATGGATATAGGTCCCTTTTTAAAAAAAGATATTCCTGTTTTACTTCAAAAGAACCTCATTATAAAAAAAATCAAATGCAGGGTTATAGCTTTCTTTTGTCCAATATTTGGACAAGTGATAGAGGATGAAAAAATATGAAGAAAAGTTTCAAAAATGTATGTCGAAAAATCAACCGTTTTGGAGTTATGGCCTTTTGAAAATTGTAAAGTATGATAATTTCTCATTTGGGTTTTTTGACAATAACTCACAAACTACTAACTCGATTTTGACAAAAAAAACTAAAAATTATAGTCAATAAAATAGGCTTACGATAAAGATCTTATTTTTTTGCCTTTTCCTTATAATCTAGTGAAAATTCTGTAAAAAAATATCATTTTTTCACAAAAATACATGTTCCTTAAAAGAATTTTCACAAAATTATGAAGAAAAGGCCACAAATTAGGAATTTCATCGCAAGCCTACATTATTCACAATGATTTTTAATTTATTTTGTCAAAATCGAGTTGATGGTTTATGAGTTATAGTCAAAAAACCCAAATGAGAAATTTCCATACTCCACAATTTTTAAAAGGCCATAACTCCAAAACGGTAGATTTTTCGGCATACATATTTCAAACTTTTTTTCATATTTTTTCATCCTCTATCACTTGTCCAAATATTGGATAAAAGGAAGCTATAATCCTGCATTTGATTTTTTTTATAATGAGGTTCTTTTGAAGTAAAACAGGAATATCTTTTTTTAAAAAGGGACCTATATCCATTTTTGTACCTTTTTAAAAACTATACTAAATGAGGAAGTTTTTAATATGATTTGCCAGCCCTATGTCATACTAAATTTTTACAGTGTAAAGTAATTGAAATTTGGTGATAAAAAATAAAAAACTCGAGAGGCGGAAACGACGTTCTTTTTTTCAAAATTGTGAATTAATGGGTTTTATTTTGGACTATAATCAAATAGCTGAACTATTCAGGATTACGAATCAAAAATTTTAATTCCATAATATTGAATTTTGTGACCGTGGCGATCGGAAAACTGATCAAAGGTGTCGAATTTCACGAAAAACAAAAAAGTGCCGATATCTCGAGAATGAGCGATTTTTAATAAGGTCATATTTCGATTTTCTGGTAGGTTATGAGCTGGTCTATCACCCCTCCACGGGATGACGTTGATTTACGGGACACCCTGTATAATTATAATTATAATTGCAGAGGACGTATCTCCTCGGTTCTCGATAAACATTCATTACATGACTGGAAGTATTTATGAAAGTTTTCTTTGTCAGGGTACAAAGTGTCGGAAATGCTTACAAAATTATTTTCTTTTAGCAATATATTTTATATTTTCGGAAAGAAGTTGAAATGCTTATAAATGACTCAGGCAATGCCGTTTTGAAATGTGTGCATTTGTATTGAAGATGAATATCCATATTAGTAATAACCATACAATTTTACATTGTCGCTCTCTGCGTCACTGTGAATTGATCCGTAAACGTCAGATTTGTGGGATTTAGAGTTGAGAAACACCTGCTTGGACGCGGCAATTAATAGCTTGCACATAGTACATTTATGTGCATAGGATGGTGTTGCAATAATTTAAAACTTTTTATTTTTAAATAATAAAAAATAAAACTTTAATAAATGTAATATTTTTTTATTTATAAAGTTATAAATAGGTACATCATATCATAAACTTAACAATTATTTACACATACAATTTATTATACATTTTTATTTATTTATCGGTTTTTGAAGATCAAAATTATAGGCTAGCATATAATACACCTATATACAAGGCATATAACACCTAAAATACATTTAATATAGTCAATACATTAATACTGGCAAATAGGCCTTATATACCTAGCATATAATACACCTATATACAAGGCATATAACACTTAAAATACATTTTATATAGTCGTTGATACATAAATACTAGCAAATAGACCTTATATACCTAGCATATAATACACCTATATACAAGGCATATAACACTTAAAATACATTTTATATAGTCGTTGATACATAAATACTAGCAAATAGACCTTATATACCTAGCATATAATACACCTATATACAAGGCATATAACACTTAAAATACGAGTACATTTTATATAGTTGTTGATACATAAATACTAGCAAATCGACATTATATACCTAGCATATTACACTCATTATATACATAGCATAATTTCCTATGTAGAAGGTATATAAGACGCAAAATACATTTAATGTGATGTATAATATGGAACAGTTTGATAGTAGAGTTTACCTTTATTTATTTATTTCAATATCAATCAATTGAGTAGTCAGTAGGTAGGTATGCATATGTAACAGAGTCGAGATACCTAATGTATGTAGGTAAAAACAACTCGAGAAAGTAGGTATTATCTAAAAATAAAAACAAATTGGTACCAAAAAACTTTTCTAATACAACACTCTCAAACAATAATGAAAATGACCAAGATGGCTGCCAATCTTGTCAGTTGTAGTTCCACGTTTTCCCACTGCGAGCTGAGCAGGATGACGGCGACTGTAGGTAGTAAAACTTATTGAAAACGAAAGTATGGGAACGTTGCAACAATAATTTTATGTATAGGAAGTTTTTTTATTACTTTATACACAGTTATCAATGTAATATATTATTATTATTAGGTATTATATTATTACAGGAAAATATGTTAGGTATTATGTTAAAACTTTGATATTTAATTTATTTCAGTGCTTACGCTAAACAAAGTCCAGCTAAAGTATGAATGTATAATAAGTATGTCGTTTCCTTCGACGCGACGATTCGATCTAGTACATATAGTGAATGCCATTTTTCATACATTCATTTGTTTAAAAAACTTGCATACCGGCTTTTGTAAAAATGTTATTCTGTCATAAGCCTTCATCAACTTATCAAATCGCCAACAAATCAATCATCAACAACAACTTATTAAAGTTTCGTCTCAATAAATTAATAGGCATGAACTTAAAATATTGGAAATACATACAAGATAATATAATACTAGTCTGGCTCACTGTTTAGATTTCTTATTTAATACTTTTTTTGGTTGGGTAAATAAAATAAAATAAACTTACAGTTTGTGTTTTGCAAAAACTCTCGAATTCCTTCTTAAACTTATGCTTCAAGGTAGTCACGCTTTTATAACACGATGTATGATAGCCGTACACTTGGTAGCAGTCGGCAGTTAGAAAAATATCGCCGTATTTGAAATTTTTCTTTTTGCGGATAAGCATCATGTTGTAGCATTTTTCAAATGACTCTTTATTAAAATCCAATACTTTTCTACCAGTGTGTATATTGCATAAAAAGCACGTTTTCATTGTTGAAGTCGTCGTCAGAAAGCACAGCACAAAAATAAATAGGTATCTTGGCGTTGAGTCGAGATATTCTAATGGTGGACAAATGACAGTTGCGAAGAATCGCGCATGCGCACTTCATTGGACGATTTATTATTCGACCCAAAAACAGCCATATGCGCTTGTTTTGCTTCAGAAAAATAATTTTGATGGCAAATCCAAACAATACGTTTACCAAATACCTAATGATAAGTATTTACTACAAAATTTTGAATTATACAAAGACAGAGAATTTAGTTTGATAAACCTATTAATAGAAGTCCGGCGGCGGGGACAAATTCGAATGTTTTAGAAAAGTATAATCTCTTCTTTTTACAATCACCCTGTCTTTCGTAAGTGTAAAATAAGGATCTTCTATTTTATCTAGAAAATATTTATCATTATTTAGTAAACGTTTGGTATTTAGTTTGAATTTTCCATCAAAAGTAATCTGGCAAAGACGACTTACAGAAATACTTCCAGTCAGTTCCTCGAGACCCGAGGAGAGTAGGTACCTAGTTTTTATGCAAACAGTTCAAACTTGGTGTAAGCTTTGTTCGTAAGAAAATAATTCCCAGTATTTTTTCATCACACTTCGTCTACATCTTAATTCTGACTTACACACGTTGCAACTTGTAACAGCTAGAATTTCTTATGAATTTAAATCAAGGCAATTGTTTCACGAATTTTTATGAAAAGTGTCATTTTATTTGTATGATAATTTAACAAATGACTCTCAAATGATAATACTCTTTTGAGGTAGTGGTCTAGACTGCTTTCAATACTTCGCTAGCTGATTGTATAGTGTAGGAATCGCTAATACAACTTTGTATGTATTAGTAATGATGTGACATACATATACCCACCAACACAACTTCATTGTATGAAAATGCTAATTTTGAATTATAATATCAAACTTTAACACCCTTTATCTCTTAAACGGTGCATCTTAGCGTAAAGTATCCAAAAGCAAAATCGTAGAGAATTCATTTTTCTTTTATATTTCATTCTTTAAAAGTATGCAGTTTTTTTATTGGAGGCAGAAATCTAAATAAAGTACAAATTTGGAACAATTTTCTGATTTTCATAAAGTTTTAAAGCGAAATAGCTTCTAAACTATTCGTCTGACGAAAAAATGTAACGTAATAAAATTTATAGAAAATTTATCGTAGATTATTTTTGTTCTATATTTTTTTTCTCTAAAGTGCATCCTTTTCGAGTTATAAAAAAAGTCTCGAAGAAAAACACTTTTCTCTCTGTTTTTTGCATTTTTCGCAAAAACCATCATAGTTAGGAGCTCAAAAAGTTGAAATTTGGATTCAGCACCCCAAAAAACATAAAAAATGATTAAAAGAAAAGCAAATATAGTATTTTCCTGGATATGCCACCACATTTTAACCAGGTCATCATCATTGAAATATCATCATTAAAATGCAGGCAACCCTAATTTGCGGCAGGTTTTAGGGAGGCAACCCTATTCCATCGTATCGAGGAAGACAGTAGCTTCAATTTGATGTGTCACTCGTGTAAAAAACAGATGGGTGCATTTTACTTCGAAAAATGGCATCTTTGAGCCAGGGTTGCCTAGGGTTGCGGCAGACTGAGGACCGGCAACCCATGTTTTTCTATATCTTCAAATCGGCCTCTTTCCGATGGTGCTAATTTTACTTAAAAAACAGATGGGTGCAATTCGCTTCAAAATTGGTGTCAATAATCATCATTTTAAAGGTACTCGCGGCAAGATTTTGCTAGGCAACCCTATGTCAATGTATTATATTATGTCTAAACTTTCTTTTAAACCACATTTCGATCAAAAAACACATCCGTCATGATTTCAACGATGGGCTCTTGGACTATTCCTAAAAAATGTAAAAACCGCGTAGGGGAGCCTATCGCGGGGAGCAGGAGGGGGAGACGCGGCAAGATTTTGATAGGAAATCTTATATGACGTTAGTTTAAATCACAGTTCGATCAAAAACAAAAAGGTTATATTTTAAGTGGTCGGATCTTAGGCGAATAGAAGACAAATTTGTTTAATTCTAGGAGGCCTTTCTGTAAAAATGTCTGAAAACAAATAAGGAAAGTCTGGAGATCTGTTCTCTCTGCCTACTCTGCAAAGAATGCGGCGTGAAAGGATAGAATGGAATTATCTACAAGTTATACTTGTGTATTTATCTGCTGAGTTTCCTAGATTATTCAAATATCAGTTTCCATCTGACAAACGTCGTTTATTCGTTAATCGATGCGAGTGGATAAATTGCACAGTACTAGAGTCAAAGACACATTAGTACACTTGCTCCAGAATACTTAATGCAAGGCATAATTTCCATTTACAGGTTCCCGAACCATTGGGTCCACCGGGGGGACAGATGGAATGAGGTTAACGTTGTCGGTTAAGTAAATTCCTGTAGGGTAATCGGTCTTGTCTCAGTAGAGTGTGTAATTAAACATCCACAAGCTGAAACGAGACACTAATGTTCTTGAGATACAGAACCAACCTTACACCTAACAAAATAGGTACACATTACTTACCAAAATTCTTACAAGAATTTACGTTTAAGAGTATGCATACCGACATTTCAAAAATTTCCAAAAACGGGAGACCTTCTATCTCGACAACCGTTACTAAATACGCTTTCGAACAAAATAGAGTAGATGCATTGAACCTTTATCTAGGGAATAACCGTAAAAGGTTTTTTATATCTTGTATAGATTTCTCAAAAAAAATGAAAAACATCTCTGATCTTTTTCCGAAAGACTCGTTTCCCGAAAGTCGCGGACTATTTTTTTTTTGAACTAATAATATGCATTAAAATCTAGGGAATAAACGTAAAAGTTTTTTGATAGACGCAAAATTAACCCCAAAAAATGGAAAAAACGCTATTTTTACCATTTTTGATGCGATTGTTCACGCGATTTTGGACCTTAATGCCGTGGGAAATGACTGTGACGTCATTCTTGTTGCCAAGCCCTTAACAAAATACGTTACCGACAAGAGTGTAATATTATTACAGTACCTACCTACACACTTTCAGCAGTTATATGGACCAGATTATTGAGAGCGTGCGCTGTAGCACCTACACGGAAGTGAAGAGATTGGCGGGTGACAGGACGGCGTGGATTGTGCAAAGAAGGAACGAAAATGCTTGGTGCAAACCAATCTGCAAGATTATAACAGCAAATTACAGTACTTAACATATTACAGTAAATTTTTAACGACACTATTTGTCTAGATTTCTTTAATTCTTCCATTTTGGGGTGCTGCACCCGAATCCGAGGTTTGCCAGCAAGGTTTCGTGACGGAACACGGCGAAAAATACAAAAGAAAGTGGAAAATTTTCATTATGCGCGATTTTTCAACTTTTTGTATAAGTTTTGTATAAGTAACCTTTCTACGCAAAATAAAAGTAGATAAAATTTCACGCCTTTTTGCTATTGCGTTGAGCAGGTGTCTTCAATTTCTATCTATATATACCCTCACGCCGCGTCTCTTGAAGGTAAGACAGAGAGGACAGAGCTCCGTCACATTCATGCAATTTGTCATAAATGCTCTCCGGTTCATTTTCTCCTTTAATTTTGTTGAATTAATGTTATTTTTCTTTTATGCATAACACGAAAACTGCTAGCCCTGGAACAAAATGAGAAGCGTCGGAAGACCTCCCAAAAGGTGGTCTGATGACCTAGTCCAGCAAGCCGAAAGAACCTGGATGCGGAGGGGGAGAAACACAGATGAGTGGAAGGAAATGGAAGAGGCCTACGTCCAGCAGTGGAGGGAAGAAGACTGAGGAAGAAGACGAAGAATGTTATTTTAAAATATAGTGAATTGTTTAGGCTGTAATGAAGACTTCAATATATGTAGAAATCGCATGCAAGAAAAGCAAGCAGGTGAAGGATCATTGTAATGTAGTATCGGTGGTCGTATCAAATGCACCACATACCGCAAAAGTGTCTCATGATACTCGTATATTGGAGAAGACAACAGACGTATCATGGATACGATATATCAAGTAAAGATAGGTGTGTGTGTAACCGCACACAATACAAGATGAGTGCATTTGAATGTAGTAGTAATAGTGGTAGTTAACGATGTTAAACGCTCTTTACCCTGCTATACACATTGCACTATTCAGTATGTAAGTAAGTGTTTGAGGCAACAGAATGTCAAATGCATAATTTGTTAGTTAACCCCAAGAGTTACGTATCTATCTTTCGCATAATCTAGAGAAGTGAGATTCAAAAAGCTATTTCATGTAGAATTTAGACATACTTATGTAGATATTACGGGGTAGGTACCTTCAACGCACCCCATAAATCTTATTAAAGAGTGACCAATTCCGGGTCAAATCAACACACTCTTTGAACCTCACCATCTCAGATTTTCATGAAATTTGGCACATTTGTACTATTGATAGAGATATGGAAAAATACCAAATTACATTGCAATATGTGAACTCGTTCCTGAATTACAGCTATGTAAAGTGCTGAAAAAATGGACGAAAAGACCGCGACCATCTATTTTTGAAGTGCTCTAGGAGCTCTTCTAATTGAGCTAGAGAGCTGGGAGAAGTGTCATTTTATAGCATTTTTAATGGCCTTTTGAATGATATACAACATGATGTGGGGTGCGCAACATTTTTTTTTTGAAAATTTTATTTTAAAAATTTAAATTTAAATATTTATGAAAGTACATATTTTAAAAATTTCAAATTAATTCCATAAATAGTTTATATTTACACAAATCATCTGGCAAAATTTGGATTTGGGACAGCAATGGGTTCACTGTTAAAAAAAATTAAAACTGTTGCATCATTCATTAATTCCCTGTATAATACAAGGAAACAGAGGAATCGTTAGTACGGAGTCATGGGTTTTTGGTATATTTAGGTTGGTGGGGTAGTGGAGAATTCAATTTTATTCAATTTTAGACACATTTCCTCCCCCAGCTCTCCTTCCCCCCTGCCACCATTAAGAAACCTTCTAAAATCAATGTTTTTTTTATATTATGCGATATAACTTTATTGATTCACATTTTAGGGCAAAATATATGTATGCCGATTTAAAAATCATTAAATATCCTGCAGATTTGCCATAGAAAATTTTGCTCTAAAATAAATAGCAGGGGAGCTATCAAGCTCAAAAGCTGGCCAAATTTTGAGTTTCTTGCCATTATATACATCACATGAAAACTTCGTTATAAGGGCTCATAGCTAGGCCTTTAGGGGCCCAGGGACAAAAATAACAATTGGGGCCCCTAATATTGTAAAAATAACTGATAAAATTAAGAATAAACCTAACTAGGCCAACCTTTTTCCTCACATTTTCATTGTTTAAACATTAAAAAATATAGGGGCCCCAAATGTAATTTTTGCTCCAAGGGCTCCTAAAGGCCTAGCTACATGCCTGAATAACGGAAGTTATCATGATATATAATGCCAAGAAACTAAATAATTAATATACTAGTACCTACATAAATACAAATTTTGGCAAGTTTTTGAGCTTGATAGCTCCCCTGCTATTTATTTTAGAGCAAAATTTTCTATGGCAAATCTGCAGGATATTTAATGATTTTTAAATCGGCATACATATATTTTGCCCTAAAATGTGAATCAATAAAGTTATATCGCATAATATAAAAAAAACGTTGATTTTAGAAGGTTTCTTAATGGTGGCGGGGGGGAAGGGGGGCTGGGGGAGGAAATGTGTCTAAAATTGAATTCTCCACTACCCCACCAACCTAAATATACCAAAAACCCATGACTCCGTACTAACGATTCCTCTGTTTCCTTGTATTATACAGGGAATTAATGAATGATGCAACAGTTTTAATTTTTTTTAACAGTGAACCCATTGCTGTCCCAAATCCAAATTTTGCCAGATGATTTGTGTAAATATAAACTGTTTATGGAATTAATTTGAAATTTTTAAAATATGTACTTTCAGAAATATTTAAATTTAAATTTTTAAAATAAAATTTTCAAAAAAAAAATGTTGCGCACCCCACATCATGTTGTATATCATTCAAAAGGCCATTAAAAATGCTATAAAATGACACTTCTCCCAGCTCTCTAGCTCAATTAGAAGAGCTCCTAGAGCACTTCAAAAATAGATGGTCGCGGTCTTTTCGTCCATTTTTTCAGCACTTTACATAGCTGTAATTCAGGAACGAGTTCACATATTGCAATGTAATTTGGTATTTTTCCATATCTCTATCAATAGTACAAATGTGCCAAATTTCATGAAAATCTGAGATGGTGAGGTCAATTTTGCTATAAAATTGTGTTGATTTGACCCGGAATAGGTCGAGTGACATACTAAAGGTAGTTTACAGCGGTCGTTCCAAAATCATCTGACTCCACCACGTTGACAAATTCTCTCAAAGACCAAAAAGTTTAGGATACACGAAATAGATAATGTGACGGAAGCAGAAGTGTGTGCAAATAAAAGACGCCTACCCTGCTTTACCCCCAAGTAAGAATGCTATAGATAAATAAAAGTGTACTAAATAGTAGGCAATCGAGTACATAGTTGGCGCAGTTGGTTGAGGCGGCAGTCTCTCGAGCGGGAGGTGCCAGGTTCCACACTTTGCGATACAGGCTTTTAGCATAGTGCAAGGTGTGCAGGAAAGTATTTGGGTTTGTGTATGCAAGCCTAGATCCTTTGTTATTAAAAAAAATCTAAATCAAATAATTAGTATACCTAGAACGTAATTATGTTCCCATATTTTTCACACCTATGTTCTCTCCGTACCGCGGATATTTCTTAAGTTTTGAACGTTATTCATGTTCTATCAAATATAACAGTATAGCCTTCTTATATTTAACCTTCGTATTTATTTCTAAATTTAACAGTGGATTAACTGAGTACTTACGAATACGTTTACACTTTCACAACTTTTTAATCGGCAATAAACACTGTAACGCCAATATAAACACAATTTATTTTATTTAAACTAAATACGATTACTCGGGATTATTATTATAAAGCAATAATAAATAAATAAACATTGTTTATTATTAACTTATATTGTTTATAAACAATGAATAATTGAAATCGTTAGTGTAATATAAAAATATTTAATCAAAACTGTTCAATTTGTATAAAAATACGTGCTATAAAGTACTAACCAGCGACGGATTCGAACACACAAGAATATTCTACGAAAGGAAACGAATCGGGTTCCAATGCTGTTGAGATGAGCTCGCTCAAGATATGATTAAGAAGAATGTGTGGGAAAACGTTGGGAAATCTTATATGAAATGAAGTGATAGAGTTGAGTGCCTATTAGACGGGGTGCTAGTAAAAGCAAAGATGGTTTAGGCATATTGAGAGAATGACTGACGACAGGATGACAGGAAGAAACGTGGCAGTACAAGACTTCTTCTTTCGTATGCAAACCACCACTGTTCATGTTCTAGGAGTCATGGCTCCGCGTCAATGTTCTGCCAGTGCAGCTCAACAGGTAACAGGTAAGTGTAACTGCGTTGAGCTGTGACGTGACGGAAACGTTGGCGTTTTACGCGTTAATCACCATGGCTACAACGCCTAAAACGCCAACGTCTCTGATGTCACGTTTCATGTTTTGACTCAGGCCCCTGGACCGATAATGTCGACCAGATCCTCAAGGTCGATGACAAATTGCATAAAATTTACGGGAGCAAGAAATGTGTGCATGGGTAGGGCTTCTGATATTATGTTCTCTTTTAAGAAGTTAAGCTGGAAGATTCGTGTTAATCCTGCTCGATTCCTGACTCATCACCTCAAGAACGATGTGGATAATTACGTCTACGAAGAGGAAGGTCTCATTCTAATAGGTAATGAGGTGTTCTCAACACTCAACATCCTTACTGTCCTTAACTTTGTGAAACAAAATGCTTTTGAGGTATTTGTAAAGATGTCATTCGTATTTCGTGCAAATCATTGTTGACAACCTATTTGACAAACTTTATAAACAATGAACATTCAAAATCAATGACAAATCTGTGACAGTATAATATTTTACCATAAATTTATATTTCCAATTCAACTCTGAACTCTATTACAAAATATCGCGTTAGCGTCACACGATGCAAATTTAAAATAAAACAAAAAAACACAATCTGCACACGGTGCATAAATAAAACACCAATATGGGAAATATAATAGAAATATTAATCACATTGTACGTACCGGTGAGAGAGGAGCGAATGTGGAGAAAAGAAATTTATGAAAAAGAAAATAAAAGCGAGATTGGTAAACCTACTCGTAGATGCACTTAACAATGCAATTGTGGAACAGCACATAAGAGACGAAATATCTAAACATTTAGAAATAGATCTTGAATGGGAAGCAACCTTAAAATGTCAAATCATTATTCAGGGTTTAGTGTAATTTTTTAGTTGGCCAACAGAGCCCAATAAACTTGTGAAGAGACGAAACCAGGTTTCGCTTAACAGTTAACAATTGAGTTAGATTCAACTAGAACTTATTAATTCAATTAAATTCAACTAGATCCAGATTGGCCGAGGATTACAAACTTGAAAACAAATATATTATTATCACTCGAGTCCGGGTGCTTTGCCTCGAGAGAAAGAGATAAAAAATTTCGAATTG
Organism: Ceraclea dissimilis; assembly: GCA_963576895.1. NCBI lineage: Eukaryota > Metazoa > Arthropoda > Insecta > Trichoptera > Leptoceridae > Ceraclea > Ceraclea dissimilis. Next base: position 3,442,533 of record OY756375.1, read on the forward strand.
GGACTTCAAATATGAAAAAACGTAAGCAGGTACCTTAGAAAACTCGAGCAAGGTCACACAAATTACAAAGTTGGCACGGCACACATAGTACTCACCCATTGAAGAGATAGAAGGACATTTGTAATTCAAAGTCTAGCAATCTTTTTCATAGATCAGCTAACTAATAGATAAATCAGTTTGAAAGAGAACTAAAAACAGCAGAAAAATAAAATTACACGAGTTTTCGTCCCATCTCAGTACAGACATAGGGCAAAACATCGCGCACAGCAAACCGGTAAATTAAAATATTGGTGGGTAGGTATTGAGAGCAACAGATGAGCCGTGGAGAACAAAGGCGGATGATTGATGGGAAAATCTAGAGAATGAAATGTAGGGAGAGGATTATATTATTGGTATGTTGGTACTACCTACTGTGTATTATTCCACATCGAACGTTTTTTCAATTTCCAGTTTCGTATTTCACCGGGAATGACGCTGTTATCAATACAGGTGTGACGCTGATGATTAATTCTAGTATTTGGAACAGGTGAATAAAATAACAATTTATAACGTTAATGGCATATCTGGGACACGATCTCCGCAACGGAAAAAAAACAGTTAACTGCACCTCATCATGACGGTAGTAGCAGTGTGGCGAAACGGTATATCTTCTGGATGAGAAACCTAAGAGAGTGGAGAGAATCTAGAAAGTAGAGAGTTGTTCCGGCTAGTAAAGGCCGAAGAAGCCAGGATGCTTGCCGACGTCTGGGGACAGGACATGGCTCTTTAAGAAGAAGACACGTGAACCCCATAGATCAACGTAATTTTGGGTCACTTATGCAAATCTGCTTGCGCTGCAACGGTTACCGACAGTATTTGAGAACTCATTGATAAAATAGTAGTGCAATATTTTAGGGTTTGCTAATTCTGTAAAACCGCTACAATTTGGCCAACGGATATAATAATTCTGACCCATCCAATAAATTCTGTGCGTCCTATGAAGACTACTAACGCTTCTCAAAAAATAATTGCCATCAATTAAAGATTTGCTACTCCCAATAGTTCCTACCATATTGGTCCGACGGCTATCCACGGACTTGCGACTGTTATTTCCCGAACACTCTGAACGTGATAAATATATTCAAGTATTATTATTCACTATGACATCCGCGGATTGATTTTCAGTCATTGAATCACTCTGTGTGTGTATGAAGCGACAGCGGTATCTATGTACCTCCTCTTGTATGTAGCTGTGAACCGACGAACCGTCAGACCGTGAAATAACCCGACTCCATGCTTTGTGTTACATGATCTCCATCATACTTTCACAATATAACATAAATTTACTCTGTCACATAATATCTGTGATGTAAATAAAACCTGTAAATACCTGCCTAGATAAATATGTGAGAAATTGAAGAGAAGTCAAAAGAGTTACGTCGTTCCGAAACACAAGTGAATGGATCGTAAAATGTAGAAGAGCTAGGAAGAGAGCCCGAGACGTTTTTCGAGGCGGTAGCCAACCCTGAGTGGATTTGACACAATACCATACGACGGAGATGAATATTGCAAAGTGAGGAAAAAAAGCGGTGAATTGCAGACAAAATATGACGTAGAAGCGTTAGTAGGTCCTGAACCGAATGGCAACAAATTTGATAGTATAAGTGAAAGTCTTTTGCTCAACACTGGACTTGAAGAGAATCCTATGTTAGTAAAAAAAAAAGTACGTCATATTTACCACTAAAACTTTTTAATTAACCACATATGTGTAGTAGCTGAGTCCTGTTGAAACTTACCTGCAACAAAAGAGAAAAAACATATTATAGAAACAGAAAACGAGAAAAAATCTGGTACCGACATGGGATGCAAATAAAAAAAACATTTCAAGTTAAAACTTTAAAGAGTTACAGCGTATGACGTGATGGTATAGGGAAGATATAAAGGAATCGTGTAGAGGAAATGAGGAATATGTAAAAGAAAACATTACCTACATTGCATGTGCAATGTGCATCCTCTACATACAAAATCACATTATGACAGGGAGTTGTAGTGTGCTTTAAAGTTACCCTACTCAGACTTAATTGATGTACCGTACTTACAAACATACGCTTTGACGTAAACATAATGTTAGTGGAGCACTAGTGTCATCGTATGAGGGAATGTAAGCAGAACTAAACACATTATCTAATCTACAGAAGCTGACGTAACCACTTTCTCACAAAGGTAAAACATCAAATCCGTCTTGTTATTTATGTGGGATGACTTCATCTTTAAATGTGTCATTCGTAGATGAAATTCTCCAGCTTCTTATCCGCTATGTTTTCCATTTTAAGTTTTAGGTCTATTCTCTTTCTCTTTCGTATGCAAAACAATCATACTAAAAATGAACTGGAAGTCAGAGCTCCGCGTCAATATTCCTCGGATATTCAATTGCCCTTGGCGCCTCCTCATGGACTTTCCTTCCAACTTCTTGATCAGAAAGTGCCCCACAACTATCTCGATTCGGTCGTACTCGCAAAGTGTTGCCCCATTTATGGAGGAGATGCCCACATCTCATGTGGCCAGTTCAAATGCTATTCAGGGATGCCAACGGATCGCGAAGCAGGTAAAAGTCATTTCAATCTATTTGCCCAAAGTGCAAATGTGATCTAATGGTAGAGTCAGAAATGTCTGCAAATTCATTAATCAGGAGTTGGAGTTGTGAAGCCATCAGAAGAAAGAAAAAAAAGTCAATGTTTACATAAAAACTAGTACCCCTAACACACCCCTATTTTCACACCCCTATTTAAAGTAGGTGTCTGATTACTACATATCAAATCACTTGAAAGCCAAAACGCTGGGATAGGACATAAACTATCTTCAAATGGAAATGATAAAACATAAACTACCTGTAATGAAAGAGATACTTTTATTTTTCACGAAACGTGTAACAGCTCCTTTAAAACGGTACACGTTCACAATCACGAAGGGAATACTGAAAAGTGATAGACAATATATTACAGTATGGTGCTATAGAACTATGTAGATAACTTTGTACTTGCATCCAACAATGCAACACAGAGTCACGAACTTCATAAAGTTTATCATTGAAACAGTATTCAACCACCTGCCGTAAAATAATTACGAGCGAAACGTCGCTGCAAGCTGAGCTGAGCTTGTATGATTATATTAGGTGAGCATAAAAGCACAAGCTGAAATGTTTCATCAAAGGCAACATCATCGTAAAATCTCGACTCTGCCTGCACACGAGATAATAATAATAATAAGACTTTGAATAATTTCAGACAATTTCACACGTGAGAGATGCAAGTCAAAAAACAATATTATGGAACACGTGGAGGATATAGTAATAAGATTTTTGAGAGACGGTACATTGCGGATATTCATTTTTAAAGGTGAAAAATTAAAGACTGTCTATGTATGAAATGTACATGGTTGGCGCAGTTGGTTGAGGCGGCAGTCTCTCAAGCGGGAGGTGCTAGGTTCAAACCCCGGCGCTGGTGATGTATTCCAGATTTTGCGATACAGGCTTTTAGCCTAGTGCGAGGTGTGCAGAAAAGTATTTGGGTTTGTGTATATAAGCCCAAATCCTTTTAAAAAAATGGTAGTAATATTGTCTATGTCTCGAGGATACATGACATGTAGCTAGATGTCTATGGCTGACGGAAAAGGGATTATATAAGGCGTTCCATTATTATGAACGTGTGTATTGACGAGCCATTAAGTGGATAAACGTGTATTCCACAAGCACATAATGTGAAATACTCGTACAGTTTTATCAAATTACGCAACAAATTTTAATTTCGATACCTTCAACAATGAAACGACGTTTGCAGTGAACATTTTAGAAAATGGCACAAATATTTCTTAAACAATATACAACTCTGAAAATACCAATGTTTCTCAAATTCACAATAACAATGAAGACAATACAAAAAGGATAGAGCAGCAACAATGGACCGTTTTATCAAATTCCCTTTGTTGTGCTGCGATGTTCTTTAGTTCATAATATTTCACAGTGTCTTCAGCCCAGGCATCCCACCCAGACTGGAAATTCTTAATGTTGCCGTATAAATATGAACGGTAATGATACAACACTAATTTATGGTCGCTTTAACGAATAAACAACGAGGATGTCGCCTCGCGAAACTGTTAGCAAAACGCTTAGTACAATAATAATTATACTCGGTGTACCTCGACAACATGCACTGGACAAACCCAAGAACGCCGAGCAAACATCCGCCAAATAAGAATATATCGTTTCCGTCAAAGGTTGAAGACCAGATGATTTAAAAAAAGGACGAACAACAAATCAAATAAGATAAAATTTTCCTACATTGAGAGTAGATACAATATGAGCACCCAGAATTCTTCAATGGAGGCCCTGGACGACGACCAAAAGTGTCGGAGAACCTCCCAAAAGGTGTCCGAAGACATAGTCTTAACAACCTGGATGCGAAGATAGAAGAACAGAGACCAGTGGAAGGGGATGGAAGAGGCCTACATTCAGCAGTAGAGAGAGGGCGGATAGCAGATGATGATAAAGAAGAAATTGAGACAAAAAATACGAATTCTTCGAGCAACCCATAAAATATTGGTAAATTTAGGCACAAACAACATACAGATGGTATGTTCTAAATACTGCGACAGAAAAACTTTTATATAAAGTATTTCTGTCGCGACGAGAGAAAGGTGAAAGAATATTCCGAAAAAGATGAAAAAAATAAAACGTTAACACGAACTTCATGGTGAAATAATGACGAAGTTATTGCTTTGCAAATACTCGGCGTAAAAGATGTTAAAATGTACACAACAATGTCTGAACATTTTCCGCATAAATAACTAGTGCCTAAGCGCTGTTGCAGTTAATTATAATTTAAAGGATGCACATGATATAAATATCGCCAACAGTAGAGATTTACTTTAGTTTACGACGGGAAGAGCAGCTGATAGCTTAGATGTGAAGGTATCCACCTGATGTCTCCAACAGAGACAACAACTGCAAGTAAACAACTCTTAATGGAATTAGAGCAGACAACGCCGCGCTGAGGCGAGAGGACTTCAGTTGCAGTTTATGTAAAATTATTGGTAAGCAGAAAATATTGCTTTAAACTTGCATCAACTAAGTCTTGTGTTAAGGATGAAACTGACACTAAATATGCAAAAGCGAATTCCAAAGATATTAAAACACGGTACTGAGAGTCAAGATTTTTGATTGATAGTAAACAGTAGGATTGTGACTACATTAGATCTACTACTCTTATTTTTTTAGCATAATTACTACCCTATTGACCTATGTCACATAATATGTGAAGAATACAAGTAAGCGCATTTTTTCTCCCCCCGGCCCCATCGCCACCCAGAAAAAACAAAGATATCGTTACTTTTTTATATCAAGCAAATTATCTCAATTTTTTCTCCCCCCCGGCCCCATCGCCACCCAGAAAAAACAAAGATATCGTTACTTTTTTATATGAAGCAAATTATCTTCATTTTTGGGTATTTTTGGTTTTGGCGATTTGTGAATCACAAAATTGGCTATAAATTAGCCTTACAAAATTTTACTCAAAAATTAAAGGCAGGGGAGCTGTCAAGCTCCAAAAACAGACAAATTTTAATAAATTTTCCATTTAGAAATTCCTTTCATTCTATTTCACAATAATTTCGATATAGTTCAATTTAGCCTGGAAGATCTCTAAACTAATCTTGTAGAGATCAAAATTTGCTAAAAAACGTATTTAGTAATGTCCCTATTGACCCTATTAGACAATAATGTGCCTTAATATAATGCAACTGCCGTATCAAACGTAGGGACTGTTTTATCGCTGTAGGAATCCAGTAAAATTTTAATGCAAATTAAAACATATTCGAATCGGAAGAGTAACTGTGCAGCAACAGCGCCAATGGTGTGATAATAAGTAACTAAGTACATGACAGTGAAGTCAGTAGAAAAGCTTTTCAAAAGACAAAGTCTGTGAGATTCTACATGGGTGACTGCATACGGATTTCATAAACACAGGGTGACTCATTTCAGAGAAATTGAAGGAATAAATTGTAAATACAAATGTAAGTAGATATGGAAATTACACAATATTAAAAATCATAACAGACAAGAACAAAATATTGAGAAAAAAATATTGGCAAAGTCATGCCTCCGCGTTTAGAAAAATGAGATCAATGTTTTGAACTCTCGTATCTTTTACACACAAATTATAACCTTGTTAGCCTCGTTATTTACAAAACTACACCCCTTTAGTGTGTTCTCTGTTAATTTTACTCATAGATTATGAAATATTTTGAAATCCAAATCTCAAAATTTGTTTGCTGAAACTTGGTTATTCTCAGAAGACGATAGAATGGATTGAGAGATATAAGTCTGAAATTACTTGCGATAATTCGACTTTCTAACAAGTGATGAATTTTTTTAAACAAAATAGTGCGGCTATTTAGAATTGCGATGGCATCCTAAGAAATAATTATCAATCATCCTGTATACTAAGGATGAAGCTTCTGAGAAGATGCCGCTCTCTCTCTGAGGAAAAATTATGTCAACTGTGCAACTTTTTAATTGGTTGTAGCAGCGGAACGGACGGCTATCGGAAGGAGAGGAATAATGAAAAGATATAATGTTACGGTATTAGATTATGCTGTGAAGCTCAGATCGACAACGATTTCCACTAACAAGTATCTTTTTCTATGCAGATATATTCTAAAGATAGATAGTCGTTGGAGGTTTCAACGATGGTCCATGATATTTACCTAGAGTTTGTCGGATTCTATCGTGTGTAGATGTGCAATCTTCCGAAGTTTAGGCGAAACAGCTCCCGCCTTGGTCAATGATCGTACGCATTACGCCACAATCCGTGACTATAAGGCGGCCTTACGTTGGCTGAAACGTCCGAAGATCGCAACTCTGTACACGATAGAACCAGAAAAACTTTACATAATATCCTAAAGATGCGAAAAAACGTAAACACCATTAGAGTAATTAAATAAGACCGAAATAGAAATTAAAACGTGGAAGAATCTGGAAGAGGTCTATATCCAGCAGCGGAATAAAAAAAAATAAGCGGAGCCCAGCGAAATGTCAGACAGAAACGAATATTAGTTTTGCTGGAAGAAGATACAGAGTATTCTTGTCTTCCGAAAAGATTTGATCAAGCATGACGCCATTTTGACCTGACGTTATTGAAATCACAAATGAGTGAACGATTGTGAGGAATTACAAGTGCCGAGATGAGACGGAAAGGAAAAAAGACATAGAGAAAAGGCAGCACCAACATTCGTAATTTTCAAAAGAAATAAAAAATAAATAGGTAAACAAAGTAGTCTGGATACATTATGAACAGGTTAGTGATCCCTGCTAATCCACTGTACGTGCAAAGCTGCAATTGACTGCTGAAGAAAAAATAATGAAGTGAAGAAAATGCACGGGTAGAGGGGTGTGAAACTATATCAGAGAAAAAAATCTCGAGCCAAAGTGGGCGCTTCCCTTGTAATATATAAAGTGGACAGCAATAAAAACTAGACAAGGTCCTGTAATGAGACTAATTAAGAAAGAACGGAATTCCAGATTGATTCTATCTTAATCTCAAGTATTGAACATTGTTGAGACTGGAAGACTATGGACTCAACACATTAAACTACATATTTGTGTTTCAATATTCTTTGCGACGGTGGATCGGTCACACCCTGAGACGACACGAGGGAAACATCCCGAAGCAAGCATTAGCTGGGAGCCCTCAGGAAGGCGCCGACGGGTCGCCCAAATACTACTTGGCGACGCTCCATGCTTGCAGAGTTGAGGGGAGCCGATCTACAATGTCCGGATGTCAAGACCATGGCCCAGGACAGAGACCAATGGAAAGATGTTGTTGCCACCCCATGATCCCCCAGGAGTTAAGAGAAACAAATGATGATGATTCTTTTCCTAGTTTTGGGGCAATAGCGCAAACAAATTAAGGAAAAGAGAAAATGCTTACAAAATGAAGTGCAAACGAGAAACAGTGAATATTTGTTCCGCGTCCCACGTGCCGAAACGGTCACCGATGCCAGAAATACCGCCATCAATCAAGGGAAGCCATGCTTGATAACTTAATGTTATTAACTCAAACCAAAGGAGATTCGGGCAACATTGTAGCAGAATAAAAACAGAGTATGACGATGCAAAGACTCAAGAGTACTTATATAAATTGCGATTAAATGAGTCATGAGAAGAATCAATTCAAGTCTGGACGAAAATAATGTACGATTAAAATAATTTTACGGTAAAGAATAAAACTCCAAGACAGAATGCGCTTATTCCAATCACATGGCTAAAAGGAGAAGTCAATTTTTAGACAAATGTAAACGTGTTGAAGACATTTTGATCTGTGTATGAAATAGGTGAAAAAAAAAAACAGGAAAAGAAGATCGAATGGTTTTGACCAGGTAACCACAAAGTGCGAATTTGAATACGCGTTGAAAAGTCAATTATCAGCGAAATATAAAATACATGTAAAAATACAGAACAAAATATGAGAAAAACCTACGGAATGTTGAAATCAAAGAAGACAACAAGAAAACTAACAGAAATTTGTACTTGTCCAACGAATGTCATCACTAATTAAAATGGAAATGGTACATTTTCTAAAAGGGATAATTATTTAAATGGAGTATCGGAATTTCGAGGACGACAGCGTCGGGTGAGAATCACAAAAACGTAACTACAAAAAATGAGTTTTTGAGTTAAGTATGCAGTCTTACTCGCCGTAATCGATTCTATCTATGGGCAGAAGTGTGTATTTCAAAACACTCAAGATTTCGTGATAATTTGGAACGTATCGCATAAATTAAATAATTTGAAAATAACACAAAAACGCATCAGCTCATACGTTTTTGTATATGCTACACGCCGCCCGACTGGCTAGAGACACACAAACGTATCAGCTCATACGTCTTCGTGTTACCAACATAACAGCGCTGCACGTTTGCTACACGTGCTTACAAAAACGTAACGCGACGCCATCATTCTGACTGTCAAACTCGAGCGGCGTGGATGGTTTGTGAGAATTCGTGTTAAAATAACTAGTTTTTTGTAAGAAACAAGTTTAAAAGTGTTTTTATTTACTTCTGAATATTGTTCTTTACGTATTCAAAATGAATAACCGCAGTGTTATAAGTTCTAGAACGAGAAAAATGATGAACAAAGCGTTGGGTGTACCCCAAGGTAAGCGTGTTTATAATATTCATAGTGTTTAATATGTAACAGATTCATTTAATTAGGAAAGATCCTTTAATAATATGCTGTTCGTAGATCTATTAATAACGTGCACAATGAATTGCATTACTTTTTTTGAAGAAATACAGAATATTATAGAATTATATGGATATGTTACACAATGTTTGTGGTTATATTTTATTATATTTGACTATCCTTTAACACAATTCTTATTTTGTTTACTTACACATATTGCAGATGAAAATAATTCCCACGTGTGTAAAGAGAATGTTGAACCTACAAGGGCTTCTGGGTATGAACTGGAGTGGAGTTTCTCACCAATTACCCATCAGCAAAATAACATTGGAGAAGATGTGTATACTATATTGGGGGATAATTATAAGGTTATCAACGTTTCTACAGATGGAGAACATTCCAGAAACACATCTTATTTGTCTTCAGGTATGTGTGATTGATAATGTTATACATCATTTGATATAATTGAGTACACATAAGTATGTGTGCGACCTATTGGATGTTTACTAACTCGATGTTCAACGTTTTTAGCCAGCGCTGATCATCAGACGAATGTATACCACAATGAACTACAAGACGTTGAGATGATGTCTGGGCCAGTCTCTATTCCTGAATTGTCTTCAGGTATGTGTGATTGATAATGTTATACATCAATTGATATAATTGAGTACACATAAGTATGTGTGCGACCTATTGGATGTTTACTAACTCGATGTTCAACGTTTTTAGCCAGCGCTGATCATCAGACGAATGTATACCACAATGAACTACAAGACGTTGACACAATGTCTGGGCCAGTCTCTATTGCTGAATTGTCTTCAGGTATGTGTGATTGATAATGTTATACATCAATTGATATAATTGAGTACACATAAGTATGTGTGCGACCTATTGGATGTTTACTAACTCGATGTTCAACGTTTTTAGCCAGCGCTGATCATCAGACGAATGTGTACCACAATGAACTACAAGACGTTGACACAATGTCTGGGCCAGTCTCTATTGCTGAATTGTCTTCAGGTATGTGTGATTGATAATGTTATACATCATTTGATATAATTGAGTACACATAAGTATGTGTGCGACCTATTGGATGTTTACTAACTCGATGTTCAACGTTTTTAGCCAGCGCTGATCATCAGACGAATGTATACCACAATGAACTACAAGACGTTGACACAATGTCTGGGCCAGTCTCTATTGCTGAATTGTCTTCAGGTATGTGTGATTGATAATGTTATACATCAATTGATATAATTGAGTACACATAAGTATGTGTGCGACCTATTGGATGTTTACTAACTCGATGTTGAACGTTTTTAGCCAATGCCGTGCCACAAGATGCACAGCAGAATGACAGAATTATTGTAGACCCTGCACCATCTACTTCGCAGTCAGGTAATAACAAACTTTTATGTACAATCTGCATTTCTATAGCAGATTTTTTATTGTAATATTTTTTACCACAACTAATTAATCCATCATTCTAGGTGTTTGCGGAGATCCAGTGCATGTAAAAAGGCCACGCAAGAAAAGGGATCCAAAATCTTGGAAGAGGAATGTAAGGAAAGAGAGAAAAGGACAGGGCTTGGATTACGTGTCAATGAGAGGCAAGACCTGCCCTAAAAAATCTCTAAAGGAAGTGAACTGCCTATCTTGCCCGTATAAATGTCACATGAGTTTTGATGAATCAGCGAGGCAGGCCTTTTTGTCCAACTATTGGGCCATAGGAAATACGGAAAAACAAAGGATTTTTCTTAGTTCACTAGTTGATGAAGTCGACAAAGGCTCATGTCGCACGTCCACCGGAACATCGAGGAGAAACAAAACTCGGAAATATTTTTTAATCAAAAATAATGATAGAGTACAAGTGTGCCAAAAATTTTTCCTGTCCACCCTGAGCGTCTCAGAAGTATTTGTGAGGAACATAATAAAAAGAAGGAAGGAAGAAAAATTTGGGCAAGAGGATAACAGAGGAAGGCATGCCCCAGCCATAAAAAAACCAGAGGCTGTAAAAAGATTCATAATGGATCACATTGAATCTTTCGAGAAGGTGCCCTCACACTATTGCCGAAAAAATAGTAATTATGAATATTTGCCTAGGGACCTGGATGTTGTTAAAATGTATGAGATGTACAAAGTTGAATGTGTGGCAAATGGGATGGTTCCTGAAAAACTCAGTTTCTACAGAACTATTTTCAATAGCGAATATCATCTGAAATTCCACAAGCCCCGGAAAGATCTTTGTGACCATTGCTATAAATTTGAAAATGCCAGCGCAAGTGAAAAGAAAGGCATGGAAAAATCGTATGATGCCCACGTCACAAGGAAAGTGGAAGCAAGGAACTTACTAAATGAATTCAAGCAAAAATCGGTAAGTAAGGAAGTTAACCTGGCAGAGTTCGATATGGAGGCGGTAAGATATTGCCCATCAACAAAGGCGAAAGCCATATTTTATAAGAGAAGGTTAGCTGTGTATAACCTGACCATTTACGATGTGCCAAGTAAAACGGCGATAAATCACATGTGGCATGAGGGGATCGGGAAGAGGGGCTCGATTGAAATAGGCACGTGTTTGTACACATATTTACAAAATAATGCAAATGGAAAAGACTTTGCCTTTTTTTCCGACACTTGTGGTGGACAAAATCGCAATGTGAATGTCTCGGCAATGTTTATGTTAGCTGTGAGCAAATTTAATATACCGAAAATTGACCATTGCTATTTTGAACCGGGTCATTCCCAAATGGAGTGTGACTCGGTTCATGCTCAGATTGAAAGGGCATCGAAAAACATCGATGTTTTTCATCCATTCGACTGGTATACCATAGCAAGGATGGCGTCCAAAAATGGTTTATATTCCGTGGCCGAGATGGAGCATTCAGCATTTCTTAATTTTAAGTCGTATGCCAAAGCCCTCATTAAAAATAAAAAGGTCGATACAGAAGGGCAGACTGTAAACTGGCTGAAGGTTACGTGGTTCCAATATAGAAAATCTGACCCTAACCACATATATTTTAAATATGGCAAATCAGACCCCCAATTTAGGAGTATTAGCATCCAGCGTCGTCAAAACAGGCGGGTCGCCAACATCCCGTTGGAGAGGGCGTACAATGCTCTACCAAAAATATCCCAGGAAAAGTTTGACGATCTGCAAAATTTATGTAGGTCTGGCATAATAAGCCAGCAATACCAGGAGTTCTACAATAACTTGGCTCCTGGCATTGAGGCTCCTATTGAAGACGAAGAAGAAGAGTAGGTTCCGTTTTTAAACCATCTTCTTCGTCAGCCTTGGTCCCTCCACTGCTGGATATAGGCATCTTCCAGTCGTTTCTGGGAGAGGCCTATATCCAGCATCTTCGAGTCTGGGAGTCCATCTATTCTTTTTCATCTATTTTCAACCATATTTTTTTTTAACTCTAGAATATTTTTTTAATACATATTATGATTACCTGTAGATACTGATATTGATCAAATAATTTTATACCTAGACTACATACAATGTATATACCTACCTACCTGTATTATTATAAACTTATGATAAACTTTTTCAAATAAAAGGCAGTTATTATAAATGTGTTCTGAATAATAAAATTTATGTACAATAACCTATAACCATGCTTTCATTGAAAAAACCTAAGTCATCTTTCAACCACAGAAGTGCAAATTGCTTGGTAACACAAAAACGTAAGAGGGACTCATCTTCTTAAAAACGTAATATAAAATCAATGAAGCAGAATATTAATTAGCTGCTCTGTTTGTTTGAAAGGTAAAACATCAATATAAACACTACTTTTTAAATTATCTGGATATCTTGTATAGTTTTGGCACAAAATCTGATCAAACTTTGCATAATCCTAAAAAAAGTTATTTTCTTCTCTCCTGTAAAGTTGTCAAAATGTAGATACGTTTTTGTGATTCTCACCCGACGACAGGTAACCCACAATATAATGCATATGTCTAAATGCTATTTAACCCAGATATCATCATAGAAAATAAGTTATATTCAAAATAAAACACGTCATTATGCGTACGGAGATATCATTTTTAATGTTTGGTGAAAAAATCAGGGCTTTGAGACGAAATCCTCATAATGCGTCAGAAAAGAGCGCCGTGAAATGTTAGTTCCCCGTAGAAGTTTGTCCGTATGAATAAATAAATCCCGAACGAATTTAATGAAAATAAATTACGCAAGCTGAAAAAACATATTTATTACAATTACCTTCTGACTAAAGAAAATAATGTTGTTGAAAGAAAATAACTGAAATAAAGAAAAAGAAAACAGCGCCATAATTTTGAAGGAAGTTGGAGTAGGTCATATTATTGTTTAACCTCATTGAATGGCATCAATTGGACGGTAAAAGAAACCCGATGGAATTACTTCTGAAGACCTTAGGAACCACATGGCTCGACCAGATTCTCAAGGACGGAAGTATTCTGAGTGAAAAAAATCGTAGTCTGTTTGAGTGTGACGGTAGCCCGAAGTGTGTCTAAGGATAGGAAAGTGTGGCGATCTGTTGTCTCTGCCTACCCCGCAAGGGATGTGGCGCGAGGAAATAGAAACTTGCGATTCTTACAAAGCTGTCGAACACTGAAAATTCCAAAGAGGTCAGATACGGCTTAGAATCTTCTTTGGGTATTCTGTTGTTTACGTATGGGTATCGGGTTGACTGTAAGATATTGCGCTTGCAATAAGTCCGCCTTTTGGCACACCATCTTATTTTTGTAATTAGGTATACATATTTTGCTTTGGCCACTAAAGATTTATTTATTTATTTATTATTCATGCCTTGGATTTTTCTGCACTTTCTTCAGATCTAGGTGCACGAATAGGCAAAAAAATATCTGAAATATGCAATTTGTCAACGGGTTTGTCATCCTTGCTTAAAGTCTTATAATGGTGATGGCACAGTCAATCAATCTTTTTTTCCATTTGACACATATTTCCGCACCCACGCGCTTTGTTTCATTCACTACTAATTCACAAAATAACAAAACTACATACCTAATTTTATATTCTTAGCTCGCAACTCATTTTATATTAAATCCCAAACAATTTGAATCATTTTCGTATGATTAATCATAATACGTACCCAGCTACTTCTTATAGTTTCGTTATATATTTATCTACTACTAGTACGCAAGGTCGCGAGGAGAATTCTTAACGAAGAACATAAGTAAGTACAATGAGTTAACAGGAAACGATGGGGAAACAAACGTATTGATTATATTTCAGTCGTCCATGTTTCGTAAACACAACTTGGAGAATGGGACAAGGTCAAAGAAGCTTCCATCCATGAAAATATTATAGACACTGCTAAAGAACTATTTAAAACTATGGGATGATTAAAGACAGACACAATATCTCTCCATGTTAAAAACGATATCGCGATAGGGTCTCAATAAAACATTACATTGTATGTAGATGTAGGTATACGGTATGGTTTTGGAGACGCCAGAGTCAGAGATTAAGATCACGAGAGCTCAGGCATTGGAGTACTTCAGCAGACAAGTTGTGAATGTATTTGCCATTACACTGTTAAACCTATAAGATATATTGTATGATATATTGTATTGAATGTTGCTACACGAATGAAAAAAAACACCTTGCTATTTGTGATTTCGTCAGAATCTTAAACGAGATAAACTAAAGTAATCGGACCAAACCGATTTCATTAAGATCGGCAGATTTAAAGCTAGGAAGAGGGGTTAGTCATTTTCTCAACCGTTTGGATATTTGGGGAAAACATTGCACTCCCGTAAGGTCTGGTTGAATACCTTCAATTAAATACTTGGATCTTTCCTTGGAGCACTTTTACAAAGACCCCAAAGCTGCATGAGAAAGCAATGGTGGAAGATACGTTAAAATGACCAACAAAAGTAATATATTTCATAGTTTAATGCAACATGTCTACAGTTATTTAACGTGCAATTAACAAAAATCATAAATAACGACGTTTCCTTCCTTCCTCAATAACTCAACAAACTCTACGAGTATATTATATTTACTGGAGTGCGTATATTATTATGTAACGGTAATAAATCTTTGAAATATACACAGAGCGTATCGATGTTTATATCGTCAAATTAAAATGTTTGGGATTGCGGTGAATCCGCTGGGACGTAAATCAATCGGGCGAGAGGTAATAATTACAATCGTAATAAAAATACTTCTGCAATATTCAACGTACAGTAAATAAACAATCATTTATTGCTGCATCTAAAACATTCAGTTTAAGTGGGTAAGAGGTAAAATGCACAACGCGGATTCACGTAGTCCCTAATTCGAATTCATTTATAACATGAAATGACTTTCCACTGGTCATTTCTTAGCATTAGAATCCATAGAATAACATAGCTCGTAAAACTTACATATAAGTATAGATATAGTTTGAAATATTGTAGTAATTGGTGTAAATTTTGTAACCTCCTTGGACAAGAATATTGAAGGAACGTATTTCAGGGGTGGGGTTTGCCGGAGGGGCTCCCTTAAGGCTAACCATGGGCTCACCTCTTAATAATACTTTGCTAGAAGTGCGGGTAAAGAGGTCGCTATTAATGCGCCTGAGCAACCCGGGGGTGTAAAGGGCCTTGAGCCCGCGGGATTTTCCTTCAAGGATCATTTCATGCTCATAGTCAGAATCCCGTCCAGGAAGGATGAAAAGGGACCTATCTGACTGAAGGATTTTTTTTATGGCACACTTACTGAAGAAAACGCATTACAGGACCTTTGCTCTAAGGTGATCATCCCATTTGCAATGTCACTCATTGCAAATGGGATGACCACGTCACTCATTGCCATTCATTACAGACTATCCAGCACATCGTGGAGACGTGCCCTTTGAGAGCGTTCTCTGGCAAATAAAATGGAATACAGTGGCTTGAAGCCTTGGATGTCGCTCTCCGGTGTGTCTCCTGGATGAAACAGCAAAACTCCTTTATATCTCATCTTCTGACAACGCCACCTTTTGCTGGCCGACGCCAAACGATAATAGTAATAATTGGAATATGTTTCATAGTCTGTAAGTCCGCAAGTTACGACAGAGACTAGAAGAAGAAAAAAAATGGTTTAGATTTAATGAAACAGGAGGTAAAATTAATTCAATAATAAACGAAATTTAGGTAAAGGTATGTATCATAACAGACATATTTCCATAAAGACCCTTCGTATATCAATGTTTCTATTAATAGAAGAAAATATAATGTGACATTAAAATAACATAGCCCCCCTGGTGGTGGTTCGTCGGAAGTTCACGTAACGTCACGGAATATATATCGTTGTTTACCTAATAACAACATTATTATACCCCCGTAATTACATTATTCATACATAAAAGTGGTGCCTACGTATATTAATATTATAGGTAATACAAATATTGTCAAAGAACGCAGAGAAATTCGAAGGGTCGCCCGACGTATCAAAATGTCAACACTACTGAAATAATACCATGCACGACAAGCGAAGGAGTTACAATGTTATACGTTCGTAATAATATGTAATGTGTCAGAGATGTAAAGAGTGATATGAATTAGTCAATATGTAGAGCAATTGGAAGGAAAATATTAGGTTTGTGGGAAAATGTTGGAAGAGATGGTTTGGACATGTTGAAAGAATGAATGACGACCGGATGACAAAAACGATATATTTGGGTGAGCGAAGAGGAGTGAGGAAACGCAGCCGTCCGATCCTGGATGGACGCGTTTGGAGGAAAAGAAATCGGAGAACATGTATGACAAATTATATGAAAGTGATGGAGGCTAGGAGTGTAAGGATAGGTCAGTCTGGCGCTCTGTCCTCTCTGCCGATCCTGCAAGAAAGGCGTTAAGGAATATATAGATAGCGGAGTCACAGGACGATATGTATGTGATCTTGAATGCTCAAAAAGTTATATTTTCAAAGTGAATCATAACAAAATAAGTGTATTACATTTACATTGTGGAAAACTATTCCATTGAGAACTTCGAGGAGGACATTTGGGGAAATTCATGAAGGGATGCTAAGACCTGTGGAATATCTAAGAAAAATATTAACGCGAAGATATTTGACTCGCAGACCACTAATTGTGCTCGAATCGAAGATTACCGTAAAAAAAACTACCATAGATAATCTGGAAAAAATGATTGTCTCGATATATGATGCAACTTTTCGCTAACGCGTCCGGCTATATGATGCAACCAAAATTCCGAGAAGCTTCCTTTTAATTGTTAGGAGCGGATGTGCAACGTTCACGGGATAACAAGCTTATACCTCGTGCTAGGAATGCCAATATTCAGAACTAGACAATTATAATAATAACAAGTAGAATGGACCTTCCATCAGGCTTATGACTGATCGTCGGCTGGCTTAATGTGATCACTTTACACTTACGTAACATTCACCAATTCCAGTCCATTCATCTGCCGCGGCTGGGAATCGAACCCAGACCTCCAACCGGACAAGCCGGTATTTTACCGCTATGCTATGAAGGCTGGTAGCTGAGTCGAGGTGAAACGTGTATATATTGTACACAATGTACACGGCCCTCTATTGAAATTATTTTTTTGTGTATGTTCCAACCTTCCGACAATATCAGGGTAAATGGCGGTAGACAGATTATGTCAATTTTATATACATACCTACAGGTACCGATGAATATTTAGATTAAATCTATGGTAAATCTAATTATAATAATATTTTATTAAAGTGCAAAGCATAAGTCATCATTATTAAAGACGTGATAACAGCGTAAGAGCTCATTTCTCAATTCCGAGAAAGCGACAACACACCATTAAAAATATTATTAGCATTCACATCAAATGGATTCCGTATAATAAAAATTAATTAATCAAAGTATTTACACCAGCAGCGGAAATATAAAACGAAAAACGTTTCAGGTAAAAAGAAAACGAGGTTATTAAGATTAGCCACTGGAGTGGCGGTAAGAATGTGTTATCTCTGGTACCACATCAGCTGTTTGATGATGTTAATAGAGTTTGGTAGGAGATGGCATCCAAAAGGAGGACATATCCTCTTTTTCCATGTTTTGTCCTCCCTTCCCCATTCTCTCTCTCTTCTCTGCACCATATCCCATTTATCTGGGGTCGGCGGCTCGGATCCTCTCTCTCCATCTGCTCCGGTCGAAGCAGTCTTCTAGAGTAAGCTCCAGAAGACTCACTCTTACCCACTGAAAGTGTTAAAAACATTGAATGTTTCTCAGAACTGCCCAAGATCTGCGAGTTTTATTTTTGTATTATAAGCGCACATAACGCAAATGTGGAAAGAGTTAACGCAAATGTATAAAAATGAACTGGACCAGCTTAACAGCGACTATTGTAGCCTTAGCGCCATGTCCAGTTACAGGTGCTAACACTCAATGCAGCAAAGAGAGGAATTGACTAAGTGTGGAGTCAGTTAAATCTTTAATTCTTATTCAATACAACTTCAAAAACATGACATGTGAAGATGTTCATAACTAAATGTTAAAAAACCAAGAACTTCTTTCCAAAACTGGCAGCTCAGCTAAATATGATTAAAATAAAGTAAAATAATATAAAAAAAAAACGTTTCATTTTTTAATGTCCTCCTTTTTAGACCCATCTGCCCTCCTTTATCAAACTATTATCTGGCAACCCTAGGTATGAGTGTTGGTAGAAGTAGTTCAGCAGTAGTCTCAAGGAGTAGTAGAGCACTAGGCATATGGCAGTTTGGGACGAGGGGTTGATTACTCGAGTGAGTGTCGTGAGGAAGTACATTATTATATACGTGGCGTATTTAACACCCCATAAAAATAGCTACCGTGACATTTCTGACTCTGAAAAGCGTCGTGGCCTGTACACGTTCGTGAGAAGTGAAAGGAAATACAATAAATAATATTTAATATCTCGAGGGTGAAATAATATCTTAACAAATGTGACACAAACGACAGGAAACACTACGTAATATTAATTAACTACAATAGAGCTGATAAGCACAATGAATTCATTTAGTTGGTATTTCTTCACTATTCATGAATGTTTTTTACTTTTTCATTTTCTCTTGAATAACCAGCTTACGTTTCAAACTTGTACAACTCATTTATTTTTGATGAGGAAATTAGCATTTTTCGAGCCCTGGACCCGGTCAAGATCCAAGGCAAAGAAGATGTATGTAAACACTCTGTTCTAGAGTTCAGTCTATCAATTTGGCTGATTCGGGTTTTACATCTATGCCATGCTATGCCAACAACTCGATAAGGCGAGTATTGTGAGCGCCGAAAGTTCACGATGGGTCGGATCGTACAGCATCCATTCTGTTATGCATCTCATATTGCTAAATATTCGAGATAGGAATATTTTGTCACACCTGGAGCATGGATGCTCTCCCGCAGGTGGGCCTTGGTGTCCTCTATCCTTTGGATGGTAATTGTGGATAAACTGTCTCCGCTTGGCACGATGAGCAGAGTCCTCTTCCTAGGTATGCTGGACATTACTGTCCTTCTTCAAGAGAGTATGAAGGACGTCTTTATATCGCTTGCGCTGGCTACCACTTCACCAAACACTCAAGAGCAAAAAAACAGAACCTAGTTACAAGAAAAACCGCCGAAAATTTAAAATAATATGTTGGCTACGTAAAAACACATCTTCGAAAGTAACAATTCATCTACATCAAAAGATTGTCTACTACGCAACAATATATAAGAATGAGAGAAGAGTTATTTCGTAGGTATACATAAAGATACCTTATATTTCATACATGATTGGAAAAGATCAAAAGTGAACCGGACAAAAGGAATCGACCGCAATATTAACAATAACGAAGAAAGCCTGAGGGCCTAATACTTCAAACAAATTAAAAACAATACGGGACGGACAACATTGGATGATGAGAACGAAAGAAATCTGTCTAATATCAATATGAAATCTTATGAATATGACTACAATATAGGAAGAACTACAACATACAACAATAGAATAGGGAAAAAACTAATTTCGTTATTTGGTCTACCAAACTAGACTGGATTGAAGATGCCGTCGAGACGAAAATCAAATGAGAAAGTTGTCGCTAGATAGAAGTTTTAAATGTGAGCTGACGACTCCAAGTATCCGGACTGGATTGAAGATACCATCAAATCGAATGTCAAAGGAATGAGTGGTTGCTACTAAAAATGAAAGCCGACGATTCCAAGCGTTAAGACGGACGTCACGATTTAAAGCAGCAAAAAATGTACAATGCGCCATAACTCTACATCCCACTTAAGACTAAGAGAGAGAATTGAAAGTCATAGAGTCAGAAAGACGTACAAATTCTTCAACATGTCTAGCTGGAGTAAAAAGTGAAGAGTTTATCCGAGGGGACTTTGTCCTTAGTAAGGGGACTTTGTCCTTAGTACCAAATGAATGTGTTGTGGCAAAATGTCCAAACAAATGGAATACCCAGCAATTATCAGAACAAACATAGTCATCGTTTGCGATTTTACCAAAAGTGTTTACACATTTAGATAGAACGGCTGAAAAAATAATAATTTCGAGAAGATGTGAAGAGTCCTACCGCTCGTAAATCCGCAAAAATAATAATGGAAAATGTTTGGTTAGATTTTGTGAGAATGTGGTAACATTAGGTCTGTAAAGAGGGGTCGAAGTACCACAAAGGAAAATAGAGACACAGAAGAAAATAATATCATGTAGTACGTTATATAATTCCCTTCCTAATGTAGTGGAACCTTCATTATAACTTTAATATCACGTTATTATAGAGAGGGGATATAGGGAAAGACAAAGGGGAGGTCAAAATGTATGAAGCGTCCATACATCCGCCATACAAAATGTTCACAACTCCATATGAACTCGCCGTTTAATCATAAAAGAGGGACAAGAATTTACGTGGGTACCAGCAAAAACTCATAGCATTAATTTGGTTCTAGGGTGCATCAAAAGTTTAGTCCAAGGCGCGCATTTTTCCACTAGATTACTCTATAAACTACAGTAGCAGAAATTACACTAGAGACAACAGCAGACAATTTCACATTTTGACTGAATCATGTGTCAAAAGATCCTCCAATTGAGAACTCTTGGAGATACGCTAGAAAAACGCGAGTCTAAGAAGGTTTCGCATCTTTTTTAGTTTCAACCCTGCGGATTGGTTTGCAGCAAATTCCTACATCTTGTTCTCCACTCCTCTCTGTCTCCCGCAACTCTTTTCAGCTCGACATATGTGGTGCAGTTCATGTCCTCGTACACCTGGTCCAGGTACTGCCGTCGGGGAGTGCCGTCGGGGAGTGCCCCCTGTGGTTTTTTACCTCAACCATTCCCTATATTAACTCGTGTAGGAGACCCTCGTGGGGCAAGATGTGGCCAATCCAGCGCGCACATCTCTCGGAGATGGTTTTTAGTAGGTGCCTCCCTTCTTCAACTCTGCTGAGCACCTCGGAATTCGTGGTGTCGCATAATGCAAACGATAGAATTCTCATCAAGGAGAATTCGACCGGAAAATGCTTTGCATTAGCTTAAGGCACAAATCAAACCGCCGCAAAACGATTAAATTCCTGCGGGCATTAGCAACGACAATATTGAATAAACTCCATCAAACCTTTGACATTCAGGTTCACTTATGGAGTAATAATACACGAAGGTACTACGTAACATCGTCATAGCATCAGACATAGGTAAGCAATAATTCAATTAAGTACCTCAATATAACTTTTTTTTTATATTTTTTTTTTAGCACACACACACACACATTCACGCGAACACATTTTTGTACATTGTTTTTTTCTTTTTTTACCACACATTGTTTTTGTCTCCCTTGGTCCCTACATGGCCAACTTGATCTCTCACGGTTGTACAGAGTACACCTGTCTCCAAAATAAAATAACCCTATAAACCAATCCTCAACAATTATACCATCATCACTACACGAATCTCTTTGATCGTTTGCTTATAATTCGGTATTCTATCATTGCTTTATATTTTGTACATACAATGTAACCTTGAACTTCTATGTTGTAAATAGTATTGCCCCGGAACAGGCTATCGCCTAGTGGGGCAATAAAATCCAGTACTTTTTTATTGTATTTTTACTTTGTAAAGCTTTGGATAATAAATAAATGAAAAAAATGAAAAATGAAAATATTGTCATTTTGACGATTATGTTACCCCCGTTTGAATTATGTTATGAAAATAATGTCAACAGTAATAGGCCTCATTATGGAGAATTTCAGCAATAAAAGTGTATTAACGATCCAGAGAAATTGGATGATACGGTTATTATTTATCAACAGGGGATTTATCATCAACATTACCTACACACTGAAATGATTTAACGTTGGTTTTGTTATTCTCCTCGGAGACCAAATGACAGCACGGGTCCTCGCTAACGTGACAAATGTCGATACAATACTAAAACGAAGTTGACATACATATTTTGCAACAGAAACGATGGAGAAGTAGGCATTAAAAAAACTCAGACTATGCATTCATGCAGACTATGCCTATTGAGCCCTTGACTGCTGATGGTTTTCCCGTCGGACCCTTGACATGCTTCTGATTTCTGGACGAAGCGTGTGTAGTTTTGTTTTGATCGACGTTTCGATGCCCTCGATCCAGATCCCAATGGTGTATTTTTGCATCTGCCGAAGAAAGCACCAGCAAGAGTGTCGAAACGTCGATCAAAATAAAACTACACACGGTTCGCCCGAAAATCAGAAGCAGTCGTAGTAAGTCCTGCCAGTCACTCAAACAATATTATCGACCCTCAAATGACCGACTGGTTCAAATCCCAGTTGAAGCGACCTACAATCACAGTCTTGTAACAGAAAACCTCTTTTATCTACTATCCTAATTACCTGCTGATTTAAACGGTGTAAATTTCGACCGGGGACACGGCACAGTATCCTAGCAGATTACACAAGAATTACAAAAGACAATCTTTAATAAGAACGCCATTGGTTTGCACAACATACTTTTCCAACAGCCACAGCCATAGAAAAATACTATTACAACATGAAAAGATCGAACATAATATAAATTATCTATGACATCATGAATAACAAACAATGTAAAGAGGTTCTCATAACCACACAAACACAAGATAATACAATATTATAATGGATTCAATGAATAGGCATATTTTCCCAAAGCGACGCAAAGAGCTTTGTGATTCCTGTCGATTCCCATTAGCTAATCTGATTCACGTATTTCGACACATCATCGTTCTAGCCAGCGAGATGAATGAGAAATAAATGTAGTCGAAATGAACGAAAGAAGGAATGTTATTGCGGAGTCACACGAAAAATTGAACACCAAATTGTGCAATTTTTTATGACGTGGTGGGTGAAAATCAAAATATGCCTTGAAAAATTAAAGAGAAAAAGACACTGTTCCACGATTGAAAATATAAGAAATAGAAAACATGGACGAACGTAATGTGGGTCAAGATTTTGTTGAAAAATAAAGCAAGTGTTTTGACAAAGGAAAGTCAGAACCAACTGTGCTTTGTGGAATCCTGGAGGATATATCCGAAAAAAAGAAGAGCATAAGCACGTTGATTCACTCTTCTTCTAAATAAAAAGTGAGTAATTTAGTACAGGCTTTGCCTAGTTAGGTGGCTCAATTGGAACTGTTTTTTACGTAAATCGTAGAAAATAAAGTTTATTATAATTACTGATCTTCAATGAGTTACAAATAAATACAATGCGCTAAAGGGCCACTTATTGTAAAACCAAAACCGTACACGGGTTCAGCCAACCCGTGAAAAGACTAAACCAAGGATTCCAAAGCGATGGAAAGGTGGCGCGTCCGTCACTGTCAGACAAGTTACAACGAGGCCGAACGCAATAGTATTATCATACAGGCCCGGCTCAACTGACATTTAAGGATGGTGACGTCACCAAGATTGGGAGAAAATGTATGGGAAAAAATATTCCGTAGTCCAAGTGTTTGTCACCGAGACAAGGTGACGTCACCAATCATGGTGGTGATGGAATTCGTGGATGTAGGCTTGTATACTATCGCTGGCTTCGGTTCCATCGGTACCATAGACAATAGGCATATCCATCCATAGATTGATACTGCCTTAATGTCAAACCATATTGAGGTGGTCGGTAGCCTGGTTGGTAACGCGCTCGACTGTTAATCCAGTGGGCGCGGGTTCAATCCCCGACTTACTCCACTTCACAACACAAGCTTTTAAGCTTTCTGTGAAGTGTGCAAAGATTTATTTGGGTTTATTTCGATAAACCCAGATTCATTTTTTTATTTAAAAAAAATATATATATATATTCAAGTATCAACAGCGGTGTTAGTGTGAGCGACGAACATATTCCAGAATTCATATTGTTTCAGGCAAGAAAACGCATGACACAACTGAATATTTCATCTCTCAGAACGGATTGGGGTGAAATGTATTCAAATTCGTATCAAAAATACATGCCGTTAAAATAAAAAGCTGACGGGATTATAAAATTGCTTTTTCTTGTACCTAGATCCGAACATGGATATAGAAAAGTGGAACACGTGTTTGATGGAAATGTATACCGTAATACAGGGTGTCATTGTGACACTTTTTGTAGTTTTTTCGATGTAGTAAAAAAAAATTGCAATTTATATTTAAAATAGCGATTGAAAAAAAAAGAGAATGGATTGATTCATATTTCAGAAGCATATTTTTTATAACTTACTTTACGTGTCCGGGTGGATACCCTGGAACTTCAATGTGCGGCGACATACATTGCCTTGTCATTTCCTAGAATCATGTCCCCAGGGTTGCAACTCTCTCCCACCAGGAGACATATTAATAGGTGGCTGTCGTCCTTTTTTTATATTAAAATTGATATATTTTTCAATTCAAAACATTAAATTAAATGAAAACTGAAAATGAATTTGCAAGAGTCAAAGCGCCAAATTCAATGATACGGTGTGGCACAATCTCACCCCCTGTGACACACAGACACCCCGTTTTACCGGTATCCCATCTAATGTCGCATAAGTTTGTACATAAGCAACTCCACCCACGCCACTTTTATGTCTCTGTTGTACTCGTAAATCGAATATTCATGTAGCATATTAAAAGTTCCAGTAGTGAAATATTTAAAGTTTCTAAGTGGCGGAACTGTCGCTGAACTTTTACCTATTTTATTGCTAGCTTTCTCTACTACTATTTATTTACTATAACTTACTATCAGCCATAATCCATCAAAAGTGACGAACTTGATTATTCCATGGAGAACTCCAGGAAGATTAAATTAATAATCTCTTCTTCTTCTGTCTCAGCCTTATTAATTCCAATGCTGAACATAGGTCTCCCCTTTGACTTTCCACAGTTCCCTATCCTGGGCATTCTGCATCCACTTGCTTCCTGCAATTCGCCTCACATCGTCAGACCATCTTGCCTGAGGTTTTCCCACGCTCCTTTTGCTTGTTCTAGGTTGCCACTCGAGAATGTTTTTGGTCCATCTAGAATCTGAGCGTCTGGCAACGTGTCCTGCTCAACTACTAATAATCTCAAACTCTTCTAATTACCGGAGTCTACTGAATGCAGTTCAAAGTCGCTAGTAGTACTGTCTGACAAAGACACGAATGAAAAAAACGTGGTAATCAAGGACACACATGGCTTTACCAAGTCCACCATATCTTTATTAAAGGACGGATTTTGGGTTCGCTGAATCGTAGAGCGTGTATAAAGAATTGCATGAATGTACTGTAAGCGAGGTATGTGAAGAGATTGGCCAAATCTGGTGCTCTATTCTCTCTGCTTGTTCCATAAAGGACACACGGTTAGGGGATAGAGAGGGATATTTGATTAACCCAACATTCAGACATCCATAAAAACAGCAAAGCATAGGAGATAAAAAACAGATAATAAAGTCGTACCTCGTATACTTTATAAAGCATATAAATTCAATACATCTTCAATAGATCGTAGGGCACCTCTAGTAGAAAATGTATTACAACAAGGATTCGACGCAAATAGGTAACTATTGAGAAAAAATACGTACAGGATTTACGGCCCGGATACCCTAATTTACCTCAAGAATATTTTTCGATTTATCTCGAAATACGATACTATAAAAAAGTACCCACCCATTGTATACGAGTATAAATTCAAAGGGGAGTTGGGAATATATATGACACATGGTTATATCTACCTTCAATTTGAAGAGTACGTATCGTAAATCGTACATATACCAACAACACAATTCACAAAAGAAACTATTACGTGAACTACGTAGGCCCTTAAAGGAATTCGACGTACATAAATTGAAGAAAGTGCTTGTGAACATTTATCCACTTTTTGAAGCGTTTTCGGTTTAACGGGCAAGCAACATAAAAAGCCACATATTGCCTTAATCGCACAAGTTTTCAAACACCCTCTACGGTTCCATTTGCAGTTAAAATTAAATCGTCCTAACGTCATTATTGGACTAACAAGTTTCACAAGGCCGCCCAAGAACCACTTGGTTCGATCGAGCACGTCGGCCAGATACTCGCGAACGGACAATAAAATCTAGACTTTGCTGGCTGGGCTATCTGCGTCGCGTGGACGATCAAAAGCTAGAAAAAGATGGCCTAGTGATCCACATGGACGTAAAAGCGTAAGGAGACTGAAACTGCGATGGCATGATGAGGTGGTTTTAGACTGTCGAACACTTGGCAAGAGTAATTGGAATGTGGCAGCAATGGAGATGGCGACAGATTTTGGAGAAAGACTCACCAGAGTCGTAACGCTGAAGATGATGATACGAGGATAAAATTTGAAATAGCACTAATAAAGTAATTGTAAGATGCAAAGGAATAATGTAGACTTTCACGTAAATTGTACAATCGCCAGTTTTCTCTCAGAACAAATCATCAATTTCTAAAGAGTACTAATATTTTTGTATGAACGAGGTGAACCGCGAGTAATAAGATGAATGACCAGGGGCGGCCGGCGGTGGCACCGACCGGATATAATAGAGAATTATTGTGAGAGATCGACTTACCGGATTAAAATGTACCGTACATACCACGGTCCTGTGTCGTCCTCTTTCATACGGTTAATGGAATATCGAAAACAAAATGGACGGATTAACTTACCTGAAAAAAAAAAGAGAAAATATATCGTTAGTATAAAAGACAAAACACAAACACGCACAAATTACACAGAAATCGATAAAGCTAAAAGAGCAGCAGATAGAAGCAATGGTAATTTAGGATTCGTTTATTTTATCAGATTAAAAGATGCCTTAGAGTTAAAAAAAAGTTTGGTCTTTAGTAATATGGATAAGCACGATTTTTCATGGTCGTTTTAAACTTTAAACATGCATAATGGATCAATTAATGAAGAATCTGTAAAATGTCATAATTGAAGTATTATAAACACTTGGATTTTATGGGACACTCAAAAAAGAAGTAGAAAGTAAAATGGTTCTTTCTAAACCTTCTGTATATAAAATAGGGATAAATATTGCGGAAATATCAAGAACGAAGAATTCAGATATAGATAAAGAATATACAAGATAGCCGTACCTAATAAACGGACCATTTCAAAATCTTTCCTCTAAATTCATGAAATATGTAAAAGATTCTCAACAGGTGCTTCGCAAGACCCGTAATATACATACAATCACAAAACCGGACGTCCGGTCCGCACAGGAAATGAAAGAACCCAAAGGAGAATCAAACGCCAAAGAAATAGACTCGAGGAAATTTTTAAGGCAATAGTTTCATTCACTGTATAATAATATTTTACCTTTAGAATTATTGCCATTGAAACGCCTCGCTTCGATGATGATAATAATAAGAAGAAGATTCGATATCGAGATATTTGCTTTCTGATTTCCAATTCAAAAGAAAAATACGAAAAAAGGGACGGACACAAAGATTCATTCACCAATCAACCGTCTATTCTTCGGGATATTTTTTTATAGAAGCTGTCTTAAGTATTTTTGTTGCTATTCATGATAAAAATATATCTACGTTATCGTTGATGGGACGTATCGAAACCTACACAATCACCAAAGATCTCCACTGAAGGGTGCTAAAAGAGATCGTAATCCTCAGAACTGAGGAATGACATGGACATGTCGCCAGATAGCAGGATCAACGATGGTAAAAAAAGATAAAGGAATGGTCGCAAAGAACAAGCAGTGGTCTGACGATATGAAAAAATGTGCCGGAGGGAGCCCAGGTCAGTGATTTGTGGGGGACCAAAGGAGAGGCCTATATCCAACAATGGATCTTATGAGCTGAGTAAGAAGAGGTATAACAGAGAATATATAGCAATTGTATGGCACACGGGTCATGCAAAAATTTTGAGTTCCTTAATATCGTTCTTTATCGTTAAGGGAACGACCATGTTAAAAAAAGAGTTCGACCTACTAGAGCTCTGAAGAAACCGAATAATCTCGTCAGAGTTTTGCAACTTTAAATAATCATTTTTGTACATTCCATCTTTCAAAAAAGGGAAAACATTAGAACTAACGACGCACACATCAGAAAAATCAGAGAGATAAGTTTTTTCCTATATTTTACGTGATTGTGACAATTCTCCTTTTTTTGTTATAGAGAAGTTACGTTCTCAGATCACGATAGTGTAATAGATGATGATGTACTACCGCTAGATGGCGGCAACTTCATCATCAGAGCAACAAACCAAAGCTACCGCATCCAATCCCTTCAGGCCATTTGATATATTGCATAGATTGCGTCACAGACAAATCCCTTTGAGATAAACTACATCCTACACGAGTACTACAGTGCATTTCGCGTTAGAAGTCCCCTGGTGCAAACTTGGTTTAGTGTTGCTTGATGTGATAATAAGATATGGTTATATTTTTTCGCTACTTTAAAATTATATTTTAGAACTGTTGTTTAAAAAAAATTGGCAATTTTCGAATTATTAGAATAAACTGGCAACATTTTTTCTAACTTGTGATGGCGGTTTAAAAGGATTTTCGGAGTATTTTTTTCTTTTTCCAACCCCCAAAACTATCCTGCCTTTAAAATGATTTCTCTAGCGCCGCTTTGTAATATTTTCGGCATTGTAGGTTACTTGTAAAAGATACAATGTGAGAATATTGGGAACCTTTGACAGCTCTTACGACAAGATTCGAAAATCAGGGCTACCAACAATACAATCTAAACTCCACTTGCAGGTAACGTCAGAACGGTGGTCAAGACGGATGGTACAGATAATACTAACATACACGCGTTCATTGCGACCTTACTACACCCACAAACACCAGGAAATAAGCAAACATTGGGAATAAAACAAATTCATTTATCGAAGCTGTCGGATAAACAATGCGACAACAAATTGCTAGCGCTGGAAAGGGTTTTCAATAAAATGGGTCTGTGGATATTCAACTGAATTTACTTACACTCCAGAACTAGGTCAATACGGAACGTAATTAAATATTACTACTACTACTACTATACCTTCACGCCACGTCCCTTACGGGGTAGGCAGAGAGAACAGAGGGCCAGACATCCCTATCCTTACACACACCCTTAGCTTCCGTCACACTCATACAGTTTGTCATACACGCTCTCCGATTCCTTTTACTCAAAACGCGCCCATCCTTGAGGATCTAGTCGACATGATCGGTCCAGTCCAGTTTCGGGCGGCCGCGTTTCCTCACACCTCTTCGTTCACTCAGATATATCTTTTTTGTCATCCTGTCAATCCTGTCATCCTTCATTCTCTCAACATGCCCAAACCATCTTAGTTTGTTCACTTTCATTCTAGTTACAACACCAGTCTTGCAGTCACTCATTTCCCTAATAACCTCATTCCTTATCCTATCTCCCAGCGTTTTCCCACACATTCTTCTTAGCGACCTCATTTCCACTGCATTCAGCCTGGATTTATCCATCTTCGGCCATGTCAAAGTCTCGCTTGCATACATTGGGGTCGGCACCAAGACAGCATTGTGCACTAGTAATTAAATATACCTACATAATATAAACATGACAAGAATGACAAATAATTTTATACATTTCTACTCCGATGTTCAGAATAACTTTAAACAGTAAATAACGGATTCCTGGCAAAAAAATGCAAGTATACAATTTCAAGAGATAAACAGAAACTCTTCGCAAATCAACATTTTAGTGCCAGAAACAGAAACGTCAGTCGACAGAAACGTCAATCAAAAATAAAAGAAAAAGCACCATGAATTAAGTTTTTTTTCACAACGTTCTATAATCATTTACTTGTTCTCCAGTATTTTTGTTATTTTTTTGTCCATACATGTAGCCTTGAACTATTGTAGTTAGTATTGCCCCAGAACAGGCTTTCGCCTAGTGGGGCAATAAATTCAATACTTGTTTATTACTTATATTTTTTTACTTTGTTATATTGTGTGGACATTAAATAAATGAAATGAAAAAAATAATATGGCATCCAACAATACTTGGGGTTAACTGGAAGAAATCGCAGTTCTGCGATAAGTTCGCCCTAGTGACCAGCGATTTATAATCTGTACTATGTCCATTTTTTATATTTATATGTATTTGTTGTTCACTTAAAGATTAAATAAATAAAATAAATAAATGCCTAAAAGAGATTAATCTGGATAAAATAAATCGGGGAGGAGACTTGACGTAGGGATGGATGTATCGCTAATAATACTATTTCAGGGTATTTTCCTACAGGACTGTTGATTAAACGGACACCCAGGCGACCACAAGCATTAGAGAGATTAATCAAGTCCATTTTATAAAACAGGGTCATCGAAAAGGATGGACCCCATTTTTTAAAAATGTGTTACTTTGGAGCCATTAATGTTAAATGAGTGATTTTTTCACTGTATGGTAACGATGAATGTAAGTTTTATTTGATGCACAACACAATGAAAAGGCGCATCAAAGTCAATCGGCGCTATTGATCTACCACCTTCCAATACAATATTGATCGTGCAACGGAAAGCACAGTACGTTGATTTTATTGCGATTTCTAATTGTTTTTGGAATGCTGATACAAGAATGTCAACATTTTTTCCGATGTTCTTAGTCAGCCAGTCGAATGTGTTTTTTTCCACGCTGCCTGTTTCAGGTACGGTTTCACCTGGATAAGTTACTACAAAGAGCCGCTATACACTGAAAATTGACTTTGACTTCACGAATCAAATATCGCGCTGCTTTCTATTGCACGATCACCATCATATTGGAAGGTGGTAGATGAATAGCGCCGATTGGCTTGGTTGACCGCGCAGTTAGTTTGCGCATGCGCTGTTGCATTGTAGTGTTCATCAAACAAAACTAACAGTCATCAGTAAAACAGTGAAAGAATCACTCATTTAACATGAATGGTTCCAAAGTTATACTTTTTTAAAATAGGGTCCATCTTTTTCGATGACCCTGCGCAGTTGTGAGGGAAAAGAGACGGACGTAACAGGAACAAATTGCACGGAACCAAATTCACGCGGTCGGGCGAGAAGCCACATAGGACTTGCAGGAACATTATTGACGCTGTCAAATGTACCTACCAACTTGCTAGATTAGGATAAAATAAAGTCCCATATGTATTTTTAACGTATACATTAAGTACATGCAATTTTCTACTAAACACGAAGGAAATAATTCGATATATTTTATAATGAATCGATGTTCTTAGAATCAGTCGATAATTTTGCAATACGTGAAGTGACAAAATTCAAGTTTACGGGAGAACGAAATCGGTGAATATTTTATATGACTGAATGAAAATTATGCATTGCGATTTTATGAAATCCGTCATTTTGATATGTCAGTGTATATGAAATACTAATTAGGTAGTTCATATTTTAAGAAAAAAACTATTTTTCTTTCCATACAGTTTGGTTCAGAGTGATTCTCTACATCAAATTTCTGACGACCAAGCTTACGTACAAAATTTACCATTACCCAATGTTCGCTCTTGGAACTGTTTCCTCTAAAATGTACTTGTTTGATCATACGATTAATTGTTCCATACCATGAACTTGTAAGTTCTTCCCTTTCAGCCATCCCTCCACTGCTGGATATAGGCCTCTTCTAACATTTTCCTTTGGTGCCTTTGCTCACCCAGTTCCTTCCTGCGACTGGGACTATATCGTCTACCCATATCTTTTGGGGTCGTCCCACAGGTCTTCTATTCTCGCATGGTTAGTTAGGCTCATTCAAATAATTCATACATTATAAAAAAAAAACATTGTTTTTAACTATCGTCATATTTCCACAAAACATAACCGAAAGGCACCCCGACACCTCGGTTATTAACCAAAACGAAATGTCTCTTGTGGCATTAGCAGTGGTTCTAAATTAACTTTCACGCTGTTTTTCATTTCACACTACATGTGTTGTATTATGTATTATATTATCCGCCCGCAAATTGCCCGAGGCGGTGTGAATAAGGATCGAACCAAAACTACCCATGACATTACCAGAAACAGGGTTGAAACCATTAGATATACATTACTAATTCAACGAAACTTCAGGCAAATCAAGAAAGTTCACACAGTGTCCAATCAAATTATATTGGTGGGTAAGAAGTTAACACATTTTTAAGCAATCAGTCTGAATATTGTATAAATCTATTCTGATGCCGGCACTGATGTATGCGAGAGAGACATGGACATAGCTGAAGAAGGAAGAATGCTGTCGAGATGAGAACGCTGAGAAGAATGTGTGGGAAGACGTTGAGAGAAAGGATAAGAAATGAAGTGATCAGAGAGTTGAGTAAATGTTAGACCAATGTTGGGACTAGAATGAAAGCGATAAACGAGATGTTGGGATATGTTGAGAGGACGAGTGATGTAAGGATGATAAAGAAAATATACCTGGGAGAAAGAAAAGGTGTAAGAAAGCGCGGCCGTCTAATGTATCAATCGTAGTGGCTTGACCATGTTGACCAGATTATCAAGGACGGACGAGTTTTAAGTAAAAGGATTCGCAGAGTGTGTATGACAAATTGCGTGAATGTGACGGAAGCAAGATGTGTATGTAAGGATAGGGAATTGTGGCGTTCCGTGTTCTCTGCCTACCCCGCAAAAAGCGCAGCGTGAGGGTGAATATTTCTGAAGAAAAAACAAAACACGTGAAAAGTACCGGCATGTGACCCTACAATCTTAATTAGAAAAAACGTGTACGTCGACCTAATGGGAAAAATGCCAAAAACCCACTTCTACGTACAAGAGCATAACAAGGTTTTGTTCTTTTTTGTTGTTATTTTCGTCGAAAACACTCAGCCGAAAAGGGCTGCGATGAAATCTAAAATAAGCAAGATTTTTAATTAGATTTTTCGAGAGGAGTTACTCAAGCGCCCACCCACCGTAAAGAGAATGATGAATTATTATTTATAAATACCCTAATGAAATTACAAAACAGAAGAATTCCCACTCACTCGTCAAAAAAACAAAGGGTATGTAAAAATATCCCATCCCTAACCTAACCTGCTTCGTACTGCTTACAAAAAAAAATCAATTTACCGTGAAAGGCAAAAGAAAAAGAGGGAATCTGGACCGGAATATACATACTATTGAATAGTAGAGTTTTTTGGTGTAAGAGTATGAAATTACTGTATTCAGCGGGGACTCTGAACGATCTTTAAATTCGCAACCAACTAGGGCATGTAATATCGCGGGGTTTTCAATATTCGAACTCCGGAACTGTTTCCAGAATTTCGACAGTCGCCAGTGGCTGTTTTTTTTTACAAAGACAACGTGTTTTATAATATCAGTCTCTTAATAATGCGTCAAGAGGCTCTCCTATTTGAATTAACTGAAGGAATGAACGAGAAGACAAACTATAGAGGACGACCAAGGAAAGAATGCCTGGACCACCTGTGCCAGGATATGTAACGATTGAAACTGGAGAAGAAAAATAACAAACTTGATCTAAATCAGACATTTAATCCTTTGAGCGTATAGCTAATTAGCATTTTTTAAAACATTTTTGGCAATAAAATACAACAAAGAGTTTCATAGACTTATCTACGAAATCATCGGTCTCAACTATGTGAGCTTACGAAGACGAAGTCATCAATGAGTACATGATGACTTCGTCTTCGTATCATGGTTGGCGCAGTTGGTTGAGGCGGCAGTCTCTCAAGCAGGAGGTGCCAGGTTCAAACCACGGCGCTGGCGATGTATTCCACACTTTGCGATACAGGCTTTTAACCTAGTGCAAGGTGTGCACGAAAGTATTTGGGTTTGTGTATGAAAGCACAGATCCTTTTTTTTTTTTTTAAATATACAATTCATAATTATACGACATTTTCAGAAGTTAATACGATATTTCAATTCTGGTATTAGGCCTCTTCATTCCGAAATATAGTAAAAATCTTTCCGAGATTCAGGATTTGTCAAAAATTTGGAATGCATGCCCTACACTAGAACTAACCCAAGCGATAGTAAAATATGGGTAAAGTGTCGGGTGGAGAGTCTCGGATAGATTCAGATACTATGAAAAGTATATTACGTAATATTAATAATGTTTTGTATTGTGTAACAATAAATAATAATTAAAACCCTTTCAGCATTTTAGAGAACAATACAGAATGCTGTATATTTATAATAAGTCTCTCTACTTCATAGACTTTTATATTAAGTACCTAGATGGCGTACTCAATGCTAGTAGTGAAGTAAACTGGTGTATGGAGAATTTTACACAAATTGTAAACAAATTGTATGGAGAATTTTGACATTTTGTGGGCATCGTTTGTGATTTTTTTTTCTTATAGTTAAAAGCTGTATTAGATATAACTTTCTTTAGGAATTAAGCGATAGTTTCAAAGATGTATTAGTATTTATGATTGATATCTTGTTAATAGTGTGAGTTTTGCGACTCTAAAATACCAAAAAGTGCGGGGAGTGATATTGCCTCACTTCCGTTCTATTGAAAATACATACATAGAGTCAGACGTCTAGCTAGTACTAAATATAAAAGTCTATGCTCTACTCACAATCGGGGAGAAATCGCTGAATAAAACTTAATTTACAAAGTACAATACGACGGAAATAGCGACTGTGGGATTATTTTGAGAATTATTTGGATTAAAATTAAAAGTTTATTGGATTTTGAATGATTAATATTTTGATTATCTTTTTGTTGATTAAAAATACTTTCAAAAATACAAATCACTTTGAGAGCTAGGCTTGTAGCTCTAAACACAATTCTTCACAAGATGATTTTTTGCGGGTCTTCTAATTACTATGGGTTGTTTCCTGAGCAGCTTCCAGCAAAGACACCAGGCGGCAGCACACGTGTAAGGCTCACCACACACGTCCCGAAGTTCAGTTCCGGAATCGACCGTTTTGCAAAAAAGTTCCGATCAAAACCTCTCTCTGAATTCAGCGTCACCCCGATTTTAAATTCAGAAAGAGGTTTTGGTCGGAACTTTTTTGCAAAACGGTCGATTCCGGAACTGAACTTCGGGACGTTTGTGGTGAGCCTAAGGCTCTATTGTGAAAAATCATAAGACTATAGTAGTTGGGCACTACATAACTTGGCAGTTGGGTACAGTATTACTAATGTCAATGTTAAATACACAATCAAGGATTACTCATGATTCTCAGAACAGACACAAATAAAATAAAAAAATAATAATCAATATTTGAATATCACAATTTTTATTTTTTATTTTGTGAGAAACGTAGTTTACAAAACGAGTAGCTACCTCAACGGATGCCATCAGGCTTATGACTGATCGTCGGCTGCTTTGATGTGATCACTTTATACACTTAAGTAACATTCACCTTTGCTGTACATCCGTTGAGATAACTACTAATAATAATCAAATTATCAACCAAAAAAAAAGATGGGGAAGAGAAAATTTTTAATATTAATATAAACACTAACATTTGGAAATCACACTGTGAAACAAGAACAAAGAAAAAAATGTATTCCACCATATAATTGAGGATAGTGCGATGTGTCCGATATAATCCCATTGGTTCACTAACAAACTCCGCGGGACATCGGTAATATTAGCAAAAAGCTTTTACCAAAGCTACTACATACATCTCATGGATGGTTCCCGGAGAAAAACCCATAAGAATATCGCTCATCATGAATAAATCTCAAAAAAAGACAAAAGCCCTTAAGAAATATCCTCAACGGATAAAAGCCCAATTTTTTTTAACTGGATTCCAGTAGATGAATTATTTTTAAAATCTTGACTATTTTATTGTCTACCCCATTTTAGATCCGCTTATTTATCTGTTTATTTTCTTATCTATGCTAGTTTCTAACACACTGAAAGAAATCGTGTGCTTAATTTTTATATTAAAAATCTAATTAGATTTGAGCTTTCGTCCCTTGAGCAAATTTCTGAAGTCTTTTGTCTTTTTTGGGATTTATTCACGATTATTTATTTATGATTTATTTAGATATGCCGACTTTTTCTCCAAGTGTGGGTGGCTGGACTCCCCTGCCTGCGACTGTGGGGCGGAGAGGCAGACTGTGGGTCACATTGTGACTGAGTGCGGCCTCCGAGCATACGAAGGTAGCTTCGAAGACTTCCTATAAGGTGAATGAGCCAGCGATTGATTATATAAAGAACGTCCAGTTTAGTTTCTGACGACCAAGCTTGCTTGCGAAATTTATCATTGCCCAATGCCCAACCTTCAAACTTTTTCCTTTGTGGGATATGATATACTTCTTTTGACCATACGATAAATAAAAATAAATAAATATTCATGTTGAGCAACATTCTTATGGGTTTTTGTCCGGTCACGCCCATGGATGTATGCGGAGCTTTAATAATGGAATACCACAAAAAAATTACAAATAAAAGGAACAATGGTGGGTGGTGGTATATAAGTCTATGTGATATTGACTAACTATCCATTGCAAATTAATGGGATTGCTCCATCAAATTGTCCCCTTGGAAGTGTTTGGGTTAATCAGGTTTAGCTTTTACGCCGCAGGAAACGGAAACGAGTCGATCGGACGGACGGACGTCGGAGATTGATGGTGCGGTATGGAATGGGAGGCGGTCGGTGGTGTGGACCTCAGGGAAAAAGAATTAAGGAGAAAAATAATAATATATTATATGTAGTTAGTACTTACACAATGTTTAGAGAAATGAGAGACATAGCTACAGAGTACCTACCAGGCGCGAAGCTACCTAAGAACTCGATTCCCATCGAGTTACCTTTTGGAAAAAATGATAGGTTTAATAGTGTCTAATTTGACGTAATCTAATAAGAATTGTTAGCCCCGGCTTCCCTTTTGCAGAAATCCACCCTTCGCCACTGGTACCTACTGGGGTTTTCCAAACAATACGACTACACAAAGAAACATGATCATACAAAAATAGCTTACTTTCCAATCGCTCCATCGGTTTTTTAATCGAAATGTGATTTAAACAAAAGTATACACACAGGTTCGTACATCGCCACTGGTTGGTTGCCTGGCAAATTTTGCTGTTGTCAGAAAACTGCTGGTTGAAAAAAAAACGAACGAACACATTTTTTTGTAGAAAATTTTGCACGGAATAGTTTTCTCATTGATCACTTTCTCCTATATTTTACCATATTCTTTAAAATGCAAAAATTAACGTAGGGAAACCAATTTGAGAGGCCAGGGGGTGGCAATGTATGACCCTATGTGTCTATCTTAATTAAAAAAAAAGATTAATAAGCAGATAGGTCATATTTTAGCGGTTGGATCTTAGGTAGAAGCCAGTAGAATATTAGGTATGCATAATAATATCGTATTCCAAACGTATTAGGGTGCCTTCCCACGACAAGTGAATCCGGATTCGTACGCGAATCTGGATTAATCCCTTCCGGATGGATGATTTCGTGCACGGGGTATGGGGAAATAGTTCCCTATTTTTATAATAATATAATAATTCATTGTATTAATATTTTTAACTTTTTAACTTTAACGTTGTAAATTTTGAAAATATCTTGAGTCCGTTGAAGCAATAAATAAATAAATATATAATATAATAAATAGATAATAATAATTATCTCTGTCATACTGTTGAATATATACTAATTCTGTTTTTGTGTTTAAAAATTAGATCGATCAGGTACGAGAATAAATTATTGTCTTTACACCAATATTAATTGTAATTTAGTAAAAAAAAATAAAAGAAAGCATTGCCTGCGGCATTAATTAAACTTGTTTGTGGGTGATATTTTTTAAAGTTTGTCACACGGAGTTTTTGTATCTTGTATCACGCGTTATTTTTCAACACCGGTTTTGCTCAAATTAGCTGCTAATCTCTTTCAGTCCCGTTATGGCCCCGCTACACGCTCGCGAGTCACCACGACCTTTTGGTGTTCATGAGTAAAAAGGCGTCAACGGTCGGTTACGTACATGTCAAGATAAACGATCCATCCGCACCCCTTTTTACTCATGAACACCAAAAGGTCGCGGTGACTCGCGAGCGTGTAGCGGGCGCATTATGTGTCGGGGTGTACATTATAATTATTTTGTACGGGAAAAAATGTCTGCCATAACTGGAAATTAGAGATCCCATTAAATAATTTATTTATTTATTTTTAATATTATTAATGTCGATATTATCAGAATAAAAGAATACCGGCCCAGTAACAGTGCAAAAATTGTGCTGTTTCAGGTCCGTGGTATTAGAAAAATATAATGATTGGTACCTTAAACTTTTTTTCATTTTAAATAAAATTATAATTTCTTTATCATTCGTGTGTTATTTAGACTAATAGATTAGGTACATAATTTTTGAAGGGAGACATTTGAAAGATTGGCATCATACTGATAAAATGCACCACATGGACTTATAATTCGATGTAACTGCTCCAGAAAAATTAATTCAATAAATAATAAGAAAATATAATGTTCCCCACTCTATGGCAACTGGGGAATCTAAATTTATACATTATTTATTTTGATTTTATTTTTCGAATTATGCGGGTGTGTCTGTCTCCCTCACTCTCGTTGTATATTGTAACAGTACGAAACCCATAAGCATATTGCTCAAAATAAATAAACCCCACAAAAGTCGTACAAAAGCCACACAGGATTTTTTTTAGGGATAAAAGCACAAATTTAATTGAATTTTGTAAATAAGATTAATTGTATCGATTAGTATTCGAGTAAATTATATTAGGAACTAGAATAGATTAAAAAATACGAATAAGCAAGCGGATCTAAAATGGGATAGACAATGATTTCAACATTTTATAAATAATTCATCTACTGAAATCCAACTAAAAAGTTTAAGCTTTTATTATTTGAGGATTTTTTATTGGTTTTTAATCATCTGTAGACCATATTTAAGGCACTTGGAATCGTCAGGTTTACAAACACAAAATCAAATGCAATAAATCAATAAACACAACAAAAAAGAATGAAAGCAATAAACACATAGACAATACAAAACTATAACACATTTGTGGTACAATTTAATGCAGGTCTGGATGTAAATTGTCCAGAACTACATTAAGTACGTCATATTTCTGAAGGGTTTTTGTGTTTTTTGGGGTTCATACTACATCATCGTAAATACTCCTATGGGTTTTTCTTCGGAAACCGTTGTGTATACACGCGCTGAAACATGTAAGTAGGGTTGTCAACATTTTTTCAGCTGATTATTCCATCTGCATCAATAAGTAATTTTAAAAAGTTATCGGAAGCCTGGTTGCTAACGCGCTCGATCCTCGATGCCGACATACCCCACTTCACGACACAAGCTTTTAAGCTTGTTATGAAGTGTACAAATATGTATCAGGGTGTAATTCGATAATTTTATGAAAATAAAAGAAAACATACACATTATCTTATTGTTCTTGATATCAGTTCTTAACTCTTTTTTTGTTGCTTCCTTCATTGTCCCCTCCTTTCTTCCTCTTCTTCTTCCTCTTCCCATGCTTCCTCCTTCCCTACCATAAATGTTTTATAGATATAAGATATATATTTTTAACTATGTAATGTAATCCATTTGTTTTGCGTGTGTGCTAATTGTGAACGGATGTAATTGGTCTTGTGTATTGATATTTTTGTATTAATGTACCTGCCAATATTTGTTTTTGTGACTGTATCTGTTCCATGTGCAATAAATAAATAAATATCTACTTATCTATTTAAATAAAAACTGTCATTTTATGAACTGCTTGAATTTTATAATATTTTTATTTGCTAGAAAAGTGTGGTTTTCTCAATTTTCAAATTAATGTAAATTACACACTCATTCGTCAGTCGAAAACTGCAGGCAATGATATAATTCTTAAACTACGTTTAAATTTTACAAGTGAAGCGGATTTGGTTGATATTTTCTTAGTTGTTGCCAAAAAAAAATATATATATAGTATTTTGCGATCCATATATTTCTTGCAACTCACTTTCAATATTATTATTATACTCTAGTACGGTTGACAACCCTCGTTGTTAGTGAATATATATCCGAAAATATATCGAATAATAATTATTTTTATTGTAAAATTGTTACAAAAATATACAAATTACCCGACTAGCAAAAATTACAACACGTTATTTTCAGTTAATGTAGGTAGCTACATGTTATCAATTTAGTATCATATTCTTGTATTTTGTATTTTTGTACCTATGAATAACTTTTGAATCAGTATTAATTTACAGTAAGTAATGTTAAGAGTATGCATACCGACATTTCAAAAATTTCTAAAAACGGGAGACCTTCTATCTCGACAACCGTTATTAATTATGCTTTGGAACAAAATAGGGTAGATGCATTGCACCCTTATATAACCGTATATAACCGTAAAAGATTTTTTATATCTTGTATAGATATCTCAAAAAAAAATGGAAAACACCTCTGATCTTTTTTCCGAAAGACGGAAACTCGTTTCCTGAAAGTCGTTGAGTAAAATTTTTTTTTGTACTGATAATATGCATTAAAACCTAGGGAATAACCGTAAAAGTTTTTTGATAGACGCAAAATTAACCTCAAAAAAATAAAAAAAACGCTATTTTTACCATTTTATCATGCGATTGTCACGCGATTTTGAACCTTAATGCCGTGGGAAAAGACTGTGACGTCATTCCTGGTGCCAATTATATAGGAAATACCTACCGATTCGGTATAATACTTTAAGTAAAAGTTAATGTCGCCACCACACGCTTGCGAGCGTCTACGAGTTTTTTGCGTTCATGAGTAAAAAGGCGTCAACGGTCTGTTACGTAAACGAGCCAAGACAAACGTTCCATCCACACGCCTTTTTACTCATATACACAAAAAACTTGTGGGCGGCGACAAATGGAATATATATGTATTACGTTTAATAGTTAGACTATAGAAAATGAAGTAACGTAATAAGCTAATAGGTACATAAATATATACATAATTATATTTTTAAATAAAACGTTTTTTATTTTGTGAGAATCAACACACACACACACAAACACACCCTCACACACACACACACACACACACACACACACACACACACACACACACACAATTATACTATTACACATTTTGTAATTATCAAACTATAAATTAACATTGAAATAATTGAAAAAAAAGTTTAATTTTAATTAAAATACATTTTAAAATAGAAAAGAAGAAATAAAATGAAAAAAACTGTCTGTTTGGGATGTTTCCTAAAGAAATATCTACGTATATGTATATTGGATTCAACACTTGTATTGCAAGTTATCCAAACGCTATGGATTAGACGGATTCATCTGGATTCATCAAGGTGTGTCCGCGGATTCACAGGCAACCTATTTCCCACGATCCGTGCACGTCTGCGATATTACGTACCGCCATACAAATCGCTATGAAAAAGTCTGTAGATTCACGGACTCACTCCTTCCCACGGCATGCGAATCTACGGACGAAGCAGGATTCACCTTCCGTGGGATATAGCCATTAGAGTGACGAGAGGAAGATACCTAAATCATTTAGGTATTACTGGCTTTTCATGTCTGCATCTCGCAGATGGCATATGTTGAGAATTTTCTCAACGAAAGGCGGCAGATATCAACATTCACATAATAACTTATGCGAACTCCCTTGGGGAGGGGAGCAGGATGGATGTTCCGACGCTTACGAGTTCGCATAAGTTATTATGTGAATGTTGATATCTGCCGCCTTTCGTTGAGAAGTATTAGAGTGACTTTTAAAATGTGTAAACCAATTACTCCCCTCACTCCTAGTACACAAAACGTTTTAATTCGTATACTAAACCGACACATTAAATTCGTTAAAATTACGTTATTTTAATTAATTTATATTTATTTGTTTCCAACTAATTGTCGCGTTCAATTATCCCCAAACCACCCCTAATTACTTACACGTCATGCGTACATACGTTCAAAATAAGGGTTGCAATGTTACCTTTATAACACTTTTTTTAACATCATTTTAAGACATGGCTGTTACGGAAATTGTGGTAGTTGAAGGATTATTTTACGGATTTTAAATTCACTATATTTGTTCATTGTTAGACTTTCTCGTCTCTCTGCTGCGTTCTGTCTTCATATTGAAGATGGCGTTGGTATGTACATCGAAAGTTTACTGCAGGCGGTAGAACGAAAGAAAATTATTTGGACAAAATCTGACTTTCGATGTGATTTTCTTTTCCAACGCCTTTTCCAACACCCTAGTGCGATAAAATACCCTATTGGTAAGCTATCATTTATACCACATTTCGATCAAAAAACAGATACGTCATAATTTAAGCAGCGGGCTCTTGGACTATACTAGGAACCGCTGATCGATAATATCGATTCTACACAACAGTAATTATATTTTATTAATGTCTTTTTGTTTACATAGTACATGTATTTAGTTAGTCACATACAATATGTATTAAACCAACACGAATTTATTTCAATTTGTTCATTTCGTTTTTCCACTAATTAAATAAAGTTTCATTTTATCCGATAATGCAAAACCAGTAACCACCAGCTCGCACAATAACCTACCTATAATATATGTACAACTTTGTGAGTAGGTACGTAATTTGTACGCAATTTTGCTTGTTTCGATTATTTCTACTTGCAATAGTTCGACATAAACATAATTTGCTTGCTTTAATTAGTTAACAAGCACTAAATTTTGTTATTTCTTTTAGTTAAACTTGCAATAAATTTTGTTTCGATTGGTTAAACTTGCACTTAGTTTGCTTGTTCTGATTAGTTCAACTTGCACTTAATTTTATCGTTTCTATTAGTCAAATTTGCACCCAATTAGCTTGTTTTGATTAGTTCAACTTGCACTTAATTTGTTTGTTACAACTGTTCAACTTGCACATAAATTGCTTGTTTTACTTACACTTAATTTGCTCGTTTTTATCGCTCTCCTGGTTGAATGAAATTGTGCACTGTCGGCTACAACTGAAGTCATGACGAAAACCTGAAGTCATGTACTACGTCATTTAACATTACAAAAAGATAGGTAATCATGGCAAGTGAGAAAAAGATATGAGTAGGTGTAATACATCTCTTGGGCACCTACTTACAGTCTTACTAAGTCGTATTATACTCGAGAATACGCATTCAGAAGATGTATGTCTTTAATAGGTATTAAAATCTAAACGAAACAGTAATTTAACAAAGATAGACACTCACTTTTATTTCATAATTTCTTGAACTCAATGTGAATCGCTCTAGGGGCTACTAGTAATATTATATAAAAAAATAGTCGACAATTTAAAAAAGTTTCTCAAACATCGTAAAGACATTATTTTCGCGCGCGATTTCAGATTTCGGACACGTCTCCTGCGAAAAAATAGGAAAGAAAGTGTAAGCCAACTTATAAGTTATTAGTTAGTGTCAGCCATAAGAGGGTAGCCACCCCTATGCTTGTGTATTTTTATCCCAGCGCGTGGAACTTTCTAACTTTCACCTGTACGGAATAATATCATTAGGGCCGTGTAATATGTGGGATATAGGTGGGAAATATTTCCAGTAACAGTGAGACGGAATAAGCAGTAACAATTCTTTTTCATAGAAAGGTCTCAGCTGAGATGGCTCGGACATGTCATTTGGATGCCAGAGGAGCGGCTTTCGTTAAAAGCTCTAGCAGCCGAGGGTGCAGGCAGAAGACCCGTGGGCCGCCCCAGAAATAGCTGGCAGAAGTAGGTGACAAAGTTGTGCGAGGAGAGACTGTGGTTGGAGTGGCCAGAGGTCCTGGAAGCTGCAAGTCACAGAGGTCTCTGGCGAAGATACACAGATGCTTTGAGCCCCCGACCCAACCAAGGATACAAGGGGAAGAAGATGTATGTATGTATAATTTTTCATCTCATACCATATTTTGTAACTCCTCTCGATATTGGGCCAGGTTGAAGAAAGTCGCTACTTTTGGTAGTCTATACACCACTGCTTGAGGGTTCTAAGCCAAGATGCTCATTATCGGATTTCTCCCTTTGCTCGAACAATCGGATAAAAAATTAAACAAGGCTCACCGAAACGTCAGAAGCGACTCCTGCAATTAGATTCGATCCCGAAAAATCGACACACACAGAAATTAGCAAGTCAATCAAGCAAGATTCGCAGAATGCAAATAGTCATCAATGATGTCACGTTCGATTCAATCTCAAGATTAGAAAATCATTGTGAGTTACAAGATAATTTATCATAAAAAAATCTGGGGGAGATATATTGCTCCAAAAACCGAGACACACGATTGGGCTTAAGACAAAAGATATACAACAGTAGTAGGCACAAAGTAGGATTTCAAGCTGACAATCGCATTGCACGGAACAAGAGTGACAAACGTGGG
This sequence comes from Ceraclea dissimilis, assembly GCA_963576895.1. NCBI lineage: Eukaryota > Metazoa > Arthropoda > Insecta > Trichoptera > Leptoceridae > Ceraclea > Ceraclea dissimilis. The sequence goes on from OY756375.1 coordinate 3,487,337, forward strand.
GCGGCCCATATCCTTAGTGGACTGAATACATCGGATTACTGTGTCGCTAATAGCATACGTGAAGTTAGTAACATATTAATCTCTCTCTATACAATAAGCAGTGATTATCACTCGAAGCTAACTCTCTTTGCAAAGTATTTAGAGGCTCTCTTGTATGAAAATCAATTTGTTCTCTCTTTGTGTTTGCCTACGTGAGCGAGGACTACGAAACTACATATGTATGGAGATATAAAGCGGTACTATTACAAGTATGTTCGATACATTGAGGTACTGATTGTATATTGTATTAGATTTTTTTATACAAATATAGCTCCTGTTTTACCCGGTATAATTACAAATATAAAAACAAGAAGTATAAGGCCTTTACACACAGTAATTCTGCTTACTATAAATTGTGAGGTTCTGAATAATGATGAGCAGAACCAACAACTATTTGCAAGAGTGAAACCATGGATAATTTCTCTGCACAAGCTTGGAAAATTGCAAGACCATGAGTTAACTTTGCCTCCCAGAATCGCGCTTATTATGAGCAAGACATTGTAAAGTACGATGAAGTTGACCTGGGAAAGATTCTGGACAAGACATACTATTGGACATGGGATGATAAAATCAAAAAGTAAGGCAATCAATTTTACTAGCGAAGATACAAAAAAAAATCCGACAAATATATTTGTCACGTCTATAAACTTAAAGGATTCATATGCCTTTTTTGAAATCAAAGGATGAATAACAAACAGGGTGAATTATATAGAAAAACATTTGCTTAAGGGATTGGAAACAGAATTTCAAAGTCAATGAATCGTACATTCAGTTTAGTTAAGTGCATAAAAAATGCGATTCGATATATCGGAATATATTTTTATTTGGTTGTTAGTTCAGTCGATCGTTAAACCGCCGCATTGGGTCCATTTCCCATTCGAGGAAAAAGTAGTGTCCAAAAATATCAGTCTGTTTTTTAAACCGTGTTTTCATGTTTATAAAACAAACCGTCCCGTCGCGTTTTTAGTGTAAAATTTACTCGAATTCTCGTTTCCAGCGAATGCCGTATTCCATAATAATTACACCCATGTGGAACTGTCGTATGTTTGGGATACAAATACGAGATGGCACACATATTGAAATGCACCGCTTTTGACGTTTATTTTGTTTGATACTACTATACGACTAAAGCTGAAAGGGAAAAAAACAATTTTCCGTCACGGCAAGTCCAATAAAATTCCATCACAATTTTGGAAAACTCTGATAGAATCATCACCCACTAATTTCTTCCACAATAATGATGATGATGACATGATGTGGTTACAATCTTGCAGATTGGTTTAAATGCAGGCCTGCCCAACGTCTGTTGCCTTCAGGGCAATATTGAGGTGAGTTGTTGTTAATGCTGTCAGCGAGCTTACAGAGAATATGCCAGAGCCAATTTAACCTTGGGTGCTAAGCGGCTTCACAGTTTTCATGTATTAATAGTAAATTCACGTCTTTCCCTGGATATTTCAGAAGCTTCAAATGAAAACATTAAGTAGTTCTCTTCACGGAGGGACGTAAAGTTCACGAGAAGGTCCCAAAGGGACAAAACCCTCCCCACACCAAAGCGTCCCTCAACGGAGATCTTTGCCCGACCTGATTTTAATTTTAGTAACAATAGAGAAACATATATTAAAAATGCAGCCATCTCCGGGTGGGAAATGGAATATATTACTAACCCTCTCTTCCGAAGGTCGTCCACCAACGGTCGTAGCGAGGTGGGATGAGTTTGCATGCATTCAAAGTACACAGTATAAAATATTTTTACAACGGTGTAATACAATATAAACGAGATACATAACATCATAGTCAGGTAATAAAAGCTAGTATGTGGAATAAATCTGGGCGCCGATATGTCTGCATTGAACTCCATACAATATTAATTACGTGGCAGGGCTGACCTTCGTGGCAGTTCTTTTGAATTTTCAACCACATTTATGACCACAGCAAGAGTATACAGATTGGAATTGGGGAGGAAGCTTGTAAACCAGCACACTAATTCTGCGTCTGAACACATCAAGGACGTAATGCTACGGATTCCTTTCCAAAACTCAATTCCAATTTGCTGTATTTTGAGACCATCCACTTCACCATTCCAAAATTTGTGCACCAAGAAACAAAAAACCATAGGTACTATTCTTCTATATTATTTTTTTCCAAAAATATTAAGATGGAGGCATTGGTAGAATAAAGGAGGCGTTGGAAGACCCCAAAAGAGATGGTCTGGCGACAAAGTCGCTGTGGGGGGGGGGACTGGCTACAAGCAGCAAACAATAGAAAGGGATGGAGGGGCATGGAAAAGGGATGGAGGGGCATGGAAAAGGCCTATATCCAGCAGTGGAGGATAGAGGGCTGAAAAGAAATAGATTCTTCTATTACGTTTAACTCGTGAACAGGCCGAGAAGCGATAAATCTGGTCTACGCGAACGATTCAAATTATCCTGAGAACTGTCAGCGTGCATTGATTTGTTAAAAGATGCACATAATAACAAGGCTGAGATTTCATAATAAAAAATGTGAGACACTGTGAACTATCCACCTGCTTTTCTATAAAGGAGATATTCACTTCATTAACCAGGAACAATATACATACAATATTAATTCAGACTATAACGTCGATGAGAGTTGAAAAGGAAACTTTACCCTGAGGTGTTTTATTTCCCGTAGAGGGTAAAAGGAACTGTCAACTCTTGAAAAAGAAAAGACTTTCATTTCACACAAAGAGGACGAAACGGAATTTCACGCCGGTTATAATAACTCTATGAAGAACCTCTGGAAATAATCTATAAACTAGGTCGACATTCTGGAATTATCCAGTCCTTGCGGTATGATCTAAGAACTCGCTGGTTTATCGACTTGTCGAGAACTTGGAGTTAGGTGGAAGAATGTGCAGCACTGCAACAAGCTACGAAGTGGATAAATGTTATGATATTTTATTGCTTGAAATTTTAACATGTTTTTTTTATTTTGTTCACTTAAAGCAAGAATAAATAAATAAGAAACCCTAATAAATCCTAACAACCATGAAATCTCAATTTGTCGAGAATTAATTCCGTAAACACAAATAAACGAGAAAACGAACTGCTGTACACAAAACGGCTTTTCTCTTTCTCTTGTTATCGGAAACAAAAACAGAGACACTAAAACGACCTTCAGTCCTGGAGATTGCCCGAAAGCTTGATTATGAGAAAACTCACACAGACCAATTTCGAAAATACAGGATATATACCAACGATCGTGAAAACCAAAAATATTAAAAAAAAAAATAATTTGAATATTCATGTACTTGAATAACCTACTAACACAGTAGTGTATCAGTGTATGTTTATGCATATTTCACGAAGTGTCGAAACTGTGAATTTAGTATTTCTCAAAAAGGTATTAAAATACACTGTAAATTGACGAAATCTCTCGATTTCTCGAAAACGCGAGTTCTCATTTTCGCTGTGAAATCATTTCAAGCTCTTTCTAGGTATCTTACACCTACATACCTCGTTAGGCGACGGGATTTAAGGTGATGATTAATTAGTGGGGTGAAATCAATTGAAATTGTATTTGACCCAAAACCGATACAATTTCTGTCGTAATTTGAGAAAACACGACTTGTACCTATGTCAAAAACTTTTGAAGCAGAATTAGTCCGCAATTTCAAATTCATCATTCACGGTACGCAAGTAATGACGGCTTTTTTATAACCAAAACCTTACGTTTTGTTCACATAAGGTCATGGGCGTCGCCGGCCTCGAAGCTAAGAGGGGTGCAACAAAAATTGAAAAAAATTGATGCAGCTTAAAAAACACGTAAATAGCGCCGCAGGCGAAATTTTTTTGTGAGAGACATGGTGAAGAAGGTCGCAATGTGGTTTGTTTATTTGAAAATGTATATGATACTTTGAACAACAATATGTATGAAAAATGATTTTTTAATAAAAAAAGTAATAAGGAATAGCGCCTTAGGCAATTTTTTTTTATGAAACTGATGGATTTTCATACTTATTTTTGAAAATTTATGATATAATGAAAAAATGTGTGGTAGAATTGTGATTTTTTGTGAGGTTTTATTATTAAGTATGAAAAAATATATACCTATTCCAATCTCCAGGGGGGCAGCTGCCCCCCCCTGGCGACGCCCATGCATAAGGTATTTATAGAAGTAAAAAACTATAAATGACTAGAAAAACTGTCGTAAAGAGTTTTTATTTTATTCACAAACAACGTCCGTAATATGATATCTCCCGTACTTGGTACAAGGCAAATCGATGAAGCAAGTCACCAGGACAAATAAAAATAATACTATATCGAAGAAATAAAAATTGAGCTGTGTCAGGCAGTGTCAACCGAGAGACGGAACGGTAATCAAGATTATGAACGATGAGAAAAAAATTGACATAAATTATATCGCATTTATAACTATTCAAGAAAAATCATTCCAGCAATTATTACTACAGAATTCAGTATGAGAATGTGACGCTAATAATGTTAGCAACAAAATCGATTTTAATTTTGTTGATAAACATTTTGTCAATCACATTACAGCATCTTATAAACAACGGGAATAATCTCAAGTTACTCTATTTCAGAGGTAATTTGGAGCTGTTTTTTATTGAGCATAATTACAAAAATCAAATTTCTAACTGCTAGGGTCAATAAAACATACTTGCTGGATTGATTTCACCAACTACTTAGGTGACGAATAGCGGAGATAGGAGCCACCTATCATTATTTTTCATAAAAGAAATGTGCTAGGTGGCTCCTATCTCCGCTATTCCTCACCTAAAAAGTTGGTGAAATCCAGCATATATCTAATAAACCGTGGGAATAATCTCAAGTTTCTCAGAGGTAACTTTGGAACTTTTGAGAAAAATAACAAAAATCAAATGTCTAACTGCTAAAGTCAATAAAACATATTTTCATTTATCCACGTTGTAAGCCATAGAATGATATTTTAAGTTCTAGTTGAGTAATCTTTCTTTTTTCGCCTTGCACTTTGTGCGATTTAGCCACGAAGAATAAATTGGAAGAACGGGATGTCGCTTAATAAAGCGAATATAAAAAATGATAAATAATTCTGTAAAACAATCAATCACATTATGCACGCTCCATTGAACTCGATGCCAAATAAAATAAAATATTAACATGACGTACGGTGGGTACATGCAAACCAATTACAAAATATTACTACACCAGCGCTAGTTATCCACTGAAGACCGTGACATATTTTAAAATTTTAGCAAACAAGAGGGAAAGAATTTAGATGCAGTGTCGTATTTATAATTTTAGTCCCCCACATGAAAAGAAATGTGATTTTTTTGTAGATCATAAATACAATAATTAAATTTAATAACTATACCAAGTCTGTTCTGAGGCAACTACGCGAGAACGAAATAATTAGAAGAAATTACGTACCATCTTCGCGGCAAATTTTGTATCCTAAGAATTAGTCGAAATATAGGCATGAAAAGCACATAAAAAAGAGACCACCGCAGTAAAAATCTATGAAACATTTGAGGTGTGACACAGGGCTCTATTTTGGGGACCCTTAAAAAGAGGGCGCTTCCGTACACATAGAATTGTGTTGAAAGCAATCTAAACAATAATTTTTCAGCCTTAATAGATGTCTTTTTAAATATAAATCTGTTCATGTTGAATACCTTTGTAATCTTTGCAATCGATGATATAAAAAGAACGAAAGTTGAAGACGGTGAAAGAATTTTGACTGACAGAAGTGACGCCCGAACATACATACAACGATACAAACTCAGAAAAATATAGTTCGTGACTGAACTGACGAATGGAAAAGTGGAAAAATGAATGGAGAAAAAAATTGGTTTTGTTGATTTGATTGAAATAATAATTCAATTTCTTTTCCGTTACGGAGAGGATTAAAAAATAATAATAATAACAGCAACCCTAACGAGAATAAAAAAAATCCGAAAATAATTCGATTCTATTTTTGAACGAGTCGTAAATTTTGACGTTTGAATGATTGGGTGGGGCAATATTTTGATAATAGGAAGGCAGCTGGTACCTACCTTCTACCCTATGATAAAATATTAACAAGGAGACTGTGAGATTGGAAAAGCAATCCACTGAATGAATCCGTAAACACTCGTCAAATAACTCTACATTCACCAGTACAAACTAATACTCGTACTCTAATAAAATAGACATATGGGGTGGAGCTGATACCATTCGTACAAATTGTCTTTTCAGAGTGGCAGAAAGGAAAACCCCGGGATCTGTCGCGAGCAGAATTCTTAGAGATAAGATCAGAAATGAGACTTTACGATCTATCTGTGATTTTGAGGATATTATTCGCTCTTTCAGACCAAAGTTACTAGGACGGCCCCAGGGTAGGCCAGAAGGGCACCCCCAGAAAACCGTCCGGAATGACACCTTCAGTATCTCTGCTACAAGGAGGATAACAAATAATGGGCTACAGTTGAGGATATAGTAATGTTAGGAAGAAATGCTTAAAGAAAAGAAGATGCTTATGGAGGGATCATGTTGACCAAACGGACAAAACTTCGACTTGCAAAAATTGCAACCGCCTAAGATGGAAGGACAGCCGGAACTCCTAATCCCAGGATAGCCCTACGTCATAAACAGGTCATACGCCCTAAAACAATATGAAGAAGAAGTTCAAATACGTTACTGGTCCCAAAGAGCACACCTACTGCTAATAGTTTCCACCTCTTAAGTTAGGAATAACGTTTGACGAAAGTGATCGAGCCAAATGGAAGTATGCAAAGAACAAATATACTCGTAACTGATTATTCCATGCAAGTAAAAGTCAGTGAAATTTGCTACACAACTCTCCGAAACTATCAGTAAGACTCAACAAGAAAAAGTCAGCCCCTTGAGCTCTGTACATAATTAATCTCAGAGATTTACAAATTGGAAGGTGATACTGAAGTTCCTTCGTCTTAATCTCACTTGTTTTATTAATTAGAAGAGGCAATCCTCGAAGCGTTATATTGAAGATAGTTTCAGAAATGTCACATTTAATAGTCTCTTAGTCTATCTGTAATCTGTATCATCGCGCTAAGTCTTTCTGTGGTAAGAAGAGAGAACAGAAAGCCACTGTAAAATCCATACTTATGGACATTCAATCATATATGGCATAAATACATTTTCTCGTACAGGCTCTGTCGTTTCTTCTATTCAACGCGTACCCGTCTTTGTTAATTCACCGGTCGAACCATGTCACTCTAGAACCATCATATCCTTCGAGCCTTAAAATAAATATTATTGCTAAAATTGCCCTAACTTTTTAGGAGACTACCTTCTGATGTCCTGGCGAATCCCGAATACATCCAGAATAAGAAAAATTACCGGATCCACTTTTTGAAATATTCAAGGGTAAATGAGCTGGGTTTGGGTACAATGTAGGTAATTTACAAACCAGAGACACATAAGCGTTGATAGTATTTTATAAATAAATCATTCTAATCATCATATAATCATAGTACTCGTATACAGAACATAAAAGGTAGCGAATTAATTTGAAACTTCAAAAGGTAGATACTCTTGGTTGGTGAGTACAAAGGAAAACAAAACGCAAAATAACAATGAGGTAAAATCCTCATTAGATGTATTCTAAACCTCTGAGGTGTGCCGTAATATATACAGGGTCATCGAAAAAGAACGCCGGGATTTTAAATAATTGCTATAAAAAAAATCCTTGAAAATAATTTAATAGTTTCAGTTTTAAAATGCGTAGAAAAATAAAAAGGTTTCTTTGTCCAGACCTGTAAGTTGAGCTTAGTTTCTCTGTGGACGTTTAATCTGTAGTCAAATTCCTGCTACGTGCGTTGAATCGTAGCCGGAGTAACAGTCTTATGGAGCAAGATGCACCTAATCGCGAATAGCAAATCGAAGCCTTTCATATTTAAAGAATGATTATTTCACTGTATGGTGAACAACAGATGGACTTCAACTAGAATTCACAATTTTGTGCACCTTCCGCCATCTTGACTGCTACCTACACTGGTTATAATTAAAAGTAGGTGACAAGAAGAAGGGTACCAGTTAAACGCCCGCAGAGCAACTAACGGAGCTCAAATTGAAATTTATGAAGGTTTTAAAAAATGAACTTTTATATTTTCTACCCATTTTACGACTCATTCTTTCATTCAACTAGGCCACCCCACTCCAGGAATTAGCAGCCATAGAGGCATTGTCGGTGACCATCATCAGGTCCCTCGCATCGCACCTAAAATACCATTAACATTCTTTTGATAGCAATTTTTAAAATCCCAGTATTCACTTTCGATGGCCCTGTATCTAAACATAACGTGACATCACAATGCACGTAGACGTCTATATATCCACGTCCTCTTCATTCTCCCGGGGACGGGGGTGGGCTGATCCGCAGCCACCCTGGCATCCTTTCTTCTCTCTGTGTGTGTACGATTAGCTGTCTCCCGCAGCGTCAAATTTCGAGATGCTAATAATCACGAAGCCATCACAGCATCCGAAGCAGGAGAAGAGCCTCTATGTTGTGGTGTCTGTCGTACACTCCACATTATTCGAAATAACAAATCAACTATCTATCTAAAAATATGAATTCTCATGTGTTCGTACGTATGTCTGATGGAGCAGTTCATTGTTACAAAACCAAAAGTTCAAGTGTTTCGTGTAATTTCACGTTTATCGAAGGAATCCCGCGGGCTTAAGGCCCTCCACATCCCCGGGTAGCTCAGGCGCATTAGTAGCGACCTCTTTACCCGCAATTCTAGGCAAATCTATATTAAGAGGTGGGCCCAGGGTTTGTCAGGGGACTCCTTAAAGGAGCCCCCTGACAAACCCTCCCCCAAATTACATTCCTTCAGTGTCCTTATCCAAGTAGGTTACAATTCACACTTACAGCTGACTTTTAATTAGTTACCCGTTTTCATTCTGTCCTTTCTATTCAGAATCTCTTGTCTCATCATGTCACAGAAATACAGAAACACAATAAAATTTTTAATAAAACAAGCAATCCTAATCAGATTCTAAAACGAATTACGATAGACTAGTTACGAAAAACTAGTTTTATCGTGGTGGTTAGATTGTCCGGGCTTTGTGGCCGTGGTCTATTGGGAGGTGTAGTATCCACCTAGGTGTAGTACCCAACGTTTCGCCCATCTTCTGTAGCGGGCTTCTTCAGAGGTGTGCAGCTGTAGATTCCGTACGGTGCGGTAACGGACGAAGCGTCCTCTCCGGTGACTATACAATACACTGTACAGGGTGTGGGTTACTATATAAACCGAAGAACACATCACAAGAGGTTATAAGAATATCACAAGAGTTATTGGATAATCAGTAGGGTACTGTTACTAGTCACATACTCCACATTACAGGCACTACACAGGTGAACAGAATTCCCGTAGGAATCTGCTCCATGTCGATGATATCTAGAGAATAATAATCATACCTAATATTATTCCGGTACATCGAATCCTATACAAGTCATGTTGGGATATGTTAGTATTAGAGGCAAATAGATGAGGTGTACTAATGGGTTTTAAATCGAAATATTCAGAGTTTACGGATAAGGGAATTTGCGAACGAAAGTGACTATTTACAATATAATAAAAAAATGGAACTAGCGCATTCATGGGCGTCGCCAAGATTTGAACAGGTATAATTTTTTTCCTACTAAATGACAAAACCTTACAATAAATCACATTACTACCACAAGTTTTTTTTCATATCTTAAATTTTCTAAAATTAGTATGAAAATCCTTCAGTTTCATAAAAAAATTGCCCGCGGCGCTAATTTTTTTTTTTTACTTTTTTGTATAAACGATTTTTCATACATATTATTGTGCAAAGTATTATAGTTACACATTTTCAAATATACAAACCACATCACGACCACCTTCAGTATGTATCACAAAAAAAATTCGCCTGCGGCGTTATTTACGCATTTTTTATGCTATATAAATTTTAACAATTTCGTTGCCCCTCCTAGCTCCGAGGCTGGCGATCCCAATGAGCACATGATGCAGATCTTAATAAGCTCACCGTAAAATATGATATTTGAACCCGGACATCACATGTAAGCCAACGCCAATATATACAGTTGACCAAAATAATATATTTGATTGATGTTGATATCTTCGTCTGTGATACTGTTAGGTCACTGCCTCTTAGAGTAGGTACTCTAACCGTGCTGTAACAGTTGGCAACATAGCACAAAGATCGAATAGGATCACCACTCATGTCAAATCTCGTAACAGAATATAATACGTGGTACATCATACTCGTTGCTAAGGGACTGTTATTCCATACATTTCCTTAGCGACGGTGACGGTAACCTCGCCTATAATGTTGAATGTATTAATCCTAATTCCTACATCATGGCTAGAGAAAGAGAGAAATGTCAAGGTGGCGGTGGTCAGGTCCAAGAAAATACAACCAAATATTTTTTACACGAACGAAATTTTAATTAGAGATGGACTGTGACCCGTATAGGGTAGTCGTACAACGTAAGCATTTTGAAAAATTAAAAAAACTAACTACTCATCAGAAAAATAAACCGTTAGTAGGTTATCGTTAGTAAACTTACCGCAATTTTCTTACTAACTCATCTTCGATGGAAGTGTAAGTATAAAACCAGTGGATGTAAGTGTGGATATAAAACCACTTACCTGAAAAGATAAAAACATAAAAAATTAACAAAATTGAAAGACAATGATAATGCAAAATAGACAGACGGGTACGTAGTACGTATATATAAAAGTACGTAGGTTTTCATGCCTGTTTTCTAAACTGAAAATGTACAAGATCAGATATGCTGAAAGCTTGGATTGAAAGAAACTCTAATCTATCTCTTGAAGTGTAGACAGAGAAAATTGAAAACCAGACTTCCTATAATTCATACAACTCGTCATTCACATGCTACGATTTATTTTACTCAAACCGCGTCCGTCCTTGAGCATCTGCTCGATGTACGGTCGAGTCATGTGGAAAACTTGATTGTAAATATTCTTTCTTGGCTTTTCGGGTAAACCGTGTGTAGATAAACTTAATCGACGTTTCGACACTCCTACTGGTGTCTTCCTCTTCGGAAGGAAGACATCCATAGAGGAAGACACCAATAGGAATCGAAACGTCGATCAAGTTTATCTACACACGGTTCACCCGAAAAACCGAGAAACAATGTCAATCGCACACCGTGAAAACCTTCAACATTTGATTGTAAATAAAATATTATTTTTGATTTACAAATTTTATTCTTGTTATTCTTAAGCTTGACAATAGATGGAGGGTGTGTTAAAAATACCACCCTCTCCCCACAGTTAGAAATGCAACAATACATGGGTACTTAATATACATGAAATTTGACAACACAAACGTCGCTCCTCGTGGTGTAGTGGATATGATCCCTACTATGCGAGACGAAGGTCTGGCTTCGAATCCCAGCCGGGGTGAACTGAAATGGCGAATGTTTCTCGAGTGTAAAGTGATCACTTAAGCCAGCCGAGGTCAGTCGTAAGCCCGACAATGTTCATCCTTAATTCTTCTACACTGTTGTGGGAATACTACATTAAATAAAATATATTCACTTAGATTCATAAAAAAAGTAAACAACTATTATTTGTTACTATTACCAACAATTCATTAAAACATAGTTTACGAGCGACGTTTGTACAGATACGATGTGAATATTTTACTGAAGATGTAATACATTTTCTAAAACATAAACATCGTTGGTCTACGATCGGATATTTCATTAATAAATTTATTACGATTTCATGTTCAGATTTATGAGGTTAAAGACTGTATAATATAAATTTAAAAACCACGAGTCTATCGGACGGTTCACCCTATATATCTAAAATGTTTTTTCATGACGATACTAATCGCGTACTGCAGGAATATATGAACACAATGTACGTATCTGGAATGCCAGACAATGTTTACAAAACGAAATTAATTACTAATTTATTAAAATTATTAAGTCTATTAATTTTTCTGAATATATAAGAGCAATAAATTTGCGTACATCGTACCACGTGTCTGGATGCTTAAAACCCAAATACCAACTGCAGAAAATAATATATTTCCAGATAAACAAAACGAAAGTATGACGTTTATCGGTACATCGAACAGATGAATGACTATTGTGCTCTCTCGTTTATAAGTCACGAAAAGCTCATAGGGCCCCTACGCACTAGACTAGTAGTTTAGTCGAGTAATAGTAATAAAATAATAAAAAAACTTAATGACATGAATTAAACAAATGGCGGGTTTATTGCCATGGGCAATATCTGCCAACCAACCACTACGCGAGTAGGTAGTGAATTAGTAACAATGCCAGATATATTTTCATACAGAATCTTAGTTATTATCTGGTATTGTTACTAATCCACTAACTGAGAATTTTCTCAACGAAAGGCGGCAGATATCAACATTCACATATAGTTCAGTCACTTTAGGAAATCAATGTATGGGGAAGTTGGCAAAATTAATAACAGATGGGACTCTATGCAGTATGATACCTTAGGGTGAGGTGTTTCAGAATATCAGGCGTCCCCCCCGCCACACCTGACGCGTCACCCCCCTGGCCCCCCGAATAGGTCCCCCTACGTGGTTTTCCTCTATTTATCAAAAAACTGTAACAGATAGAAGGAAAATGTTAAGGACAAAAATAGTCCTTAATAAATTTCACTACAAAATAGGTAAAGCACATTTTTTGATAGGACTAGTAATTTACCCGCAATAGCCGGTGAAAGTATCGTAATTTTTTAATAAGAACCAAATTTTTTTTATTTTACTCAAATTGCTGAAAATTCATAAGAGCTACAAGAAAATGGTCAAAGAATGAATTAATTGCTATAGTTTTAGCTATAAAATGAGCTATTATTTATTTTTGCACGGCTCATAGTTTTTGAGTTATAACATAAAATTCCAATGACAGAAGTCTTAAAAATGGAACTTTTCATACAATTTGTATTGAAATGCTGTGATATTAAAATTTAGGTTAAGCCTGTTTTTCACAAGCATGTGAAAGATAAAAAATGTATTGGAGTATGATTGGGTCTTTTTAGTATTTCAAGATATAATCCTTTCGAAGTTGAATGCACTTTTGCCAGTCATGTTTCAAAGCCATTATCCCAGTTTTCCAGAAGGATTCCTCAAGGTTAGGATATGGGTCAAAAGCATTGGCACCCGGCGATTCGAGGGTTTGTACAAGTCCTGTTCTGAAGTTAAGATGAACACTACTGATTAAAATCAGATCACTGGAATCTCTGCTATCACCTAACTAATAATTCCGCGATCTTTGAAAAATTAATCCATGTCTTTATCGACGTTCTCCAGAACTACTGCATTTTATTGCTTTCCGCTTCAAGGGTTGTGTTTGACACCTTGCTGTGCCCATTCAAAATCTGGCACTTACTTTCTAATCATGGCATATGATGGAACAGACTCCATTAATGAACCCGATATTTCTTTTATGGTTCGTGTCGGTCTATGACCTTAGATAAAATAATATTTTATCACGGATCGCAGCTGACAATTTCACATTTTCACAAAAATGTCAAACACGTTGAAATAAAAATGGTGCCAAGAGTGCCAGCGTCGTCCTATCGATCTCAAATTTTGTAAATAGCCCTAATGAAGTTTAAATTATCTATATCAATAATGAACTTAAACTGGTCTGTACATTTTTTTCTCAGGGCTACGAAGTGTTCAGCCGAACCTCGTATCTTACACAGACATACACTAAATTTTCTTCTTTAATGATCTTGACGAATCCTTCTGCAAAACTGGGATACGGCTTTGAAATATGGCTGGCAAAAGTGTATTGAACTTCTAAAGAATTATACCTTAAAATACTTACAAAATCCAGTCATACTCCAATACATTTTTTATCTTTCACATACTTGTGAAAAACAGGCGTAACCTAAATTTTAATATCACAGCATTTCAATACAAATTGTATGAAAAGTTCCATTTTTAAGACTTCTGTCATTGGAATTTTATGTTATAACTCAAAAACTATGAGCCGTGCAAAAATAAATAATAGCTCATTTTATAGCTAAAACTATAGCAATTAATTCATTCTTTGACCATTTTCTTGTAGCTCTTATGAATTTTCAGCAATTTGAGTAAAATAAAAAAAATTTGGTTCTTATTAAAAAATTACGATACTTTCACCGGCTATTGCGGGTAAATTACTAGTCCTATCAAAAAATGTGCTTTACCTATTTTGTAGAGAATTTATTAAGGACTATTTTTGTCCTTAACATTTTCCTTCTATCTGTTACAATTTTTTGATAAATAGATGAAAACCACGTAGGGGGACCTATTCGGGGGGCCAGGGGGGTGACGCGTCAGGTGTGGCGGGGGGGACGCCTGATATTCTGAAACATCCCACCCTAAGGTATCATACTGCATAGAGTCCCATCTGTTATTAATTTTGCCGACTTCGTGCTGCAAAAGGACTGAGCTAATAATAACTTATGCGAACTCCCTTGGGGAGGGGAGCAGGATGGATGTTCCGACGCTTACGAGTCGGCTTTGGCTGGTTTAAGTGATCACTTTATGCCCAGGGCAACGTTCACCCATTCCACCACATCCTGCTACCAAAATGAAATTTTTGGAAGTTGAGTATATAATATTCAACAACCTATTTCATATGCACCCAATTTCAGACACTACCGCCATCCGTTGAGGAGCGGAACTTATGCGAACTCCCAAGGGAGTTCGCATAAGTTATTATGTGAATGTTGATATCTGCCGCCTTTCGTTGAGAAAATTCTCAACATATGCCATCTGCGAGATGCAGACATGAAAAACCAGTAATACCTAAATGATTTAGGTATCTCCCCCTGATAATCCACTAACTATTCGACTAAACTACTAGGCTAGTGTGAACAAGGCCATAGAGAGAGCACTTCTTCCCCATCTACCACTTTCTGAATAGCGCCTATTGGATTTGACGACCGGGCAATCAGTCTGCGCATCGGTATAGCATTGTACTGAAGAATATAAAAAAAAAACTTACATTCATCTGTTACTATACAGTGAAAGAATAACTCATGTAACATGAATGGATATAAAATAGGGTCTATCTTTTTCGATGATCCTGTATTAGTTGTCCATATCTAATTACTAGAGACCGGATTATATGCAACATAAAATGGTCGAAATATGCATGCAAATATGCATCATACACGCCCGAAATATGCAACAAAAACACCAAAAAGTACCAAAATATGCAACATTAATTTAAATAAATATACTACAAAATAACGTTATTACAAGATTTTATTTTATTTCACTGCTTGTAGTGTTTCTTTTTTGTTTGTCTGTAAACAAATCTTGCAATCGATTTTTCAAGCACTTCCTGACTTGGTATCTGTGATAGGTATCGTTTGGAAGACCGTAAAACACAATTAGATATAAGATGTAAATGTCATAAAGCCATTGCGTTTCCAAAAAATATATATATTATTACTTATTTTTTATTAAATTACTTTATTTAAGTACTTACTACATTTTTGAACTAGATATTAACATCTTTGTTTTTGAAAACGTTTAAATTTTACAAAAAATAGATTTAAAATATACCCAAATATGCACGAAATATGCAAAATATTGAATAAATTGCCAAAATATGCAAATGCATATAATCCGGTCTCTATTGATTACACATTCGAAACAGGGAAAGCGACCAAACCACGAAAAAATCTGTTTGATTGTCGAAACAGGAGTAAAAATATTCGACCTCATGACGTAATAAAGTTACCACAGTCAGGGTTATGTTTATTAATTATTATTTTTACGAGGCCATGATCATTCCTGCCAAATAATAATCGCGAGGTTAAAATATGCGAACAATTATTATGAAACAAACAGACGGGGATAATAATAAAATATTGAGAAGATCTTTATTTAACATTAAAATGTATACCAAACCAAAGGAGTTAATGGATTGAGTGTTTAATTATTAATATTCCTACACTATACCATCACCCAGAATGACTACAAGGGGTGTAGGAAGACCACCACTACGATGGAAAGACGACCTGGTAAAATACGTGGGTACCAACTGGATCCAGAGAGCCCAGGATTGAGCGGCGTGGAAGCAGATGGAGGAGGCCTTCGTCCAGGAGTGGACGGGAGTAGGCTGACGAAGAAGAAGAAGAAGATACTATCACGGTGTATTCCAATAATGAGGTAACCAGTGAATGCTGTGTGTATATAAAACACACAACATTCCATATCTTCGTTGTTGGTTCTTCGGGTTTCCTTACTGCGTGTAGAATGGTTGAATAATCGAGATATGGATTCATCACGCTGCGAAAGCCTACAAGATTATTTTACACAACATTCTCTTTGCGCAAACATGTATAGGTACCTACGCTCGACTATAATACATAGGTACTATTTTCTTTTTGGTCCCATATTCTTCAAGGGGCTCATCCCAATTTTATTTTATTTCACCCCACAAATAGTTTCTGAAAAAACTGTACAAAACTCGGAAAAAATGTTTTTCATTCGTAGATTCATCCAATTTCGTACTAAATATTTCTTTTAATTATTTCTCTAGGTTCGCTTAGAATGCAAAAACGATACTAGATTAAACGGAGGTAGGTACTAGAAAAGAAAATAAGTAATTCAGTGTTGAAAGTAAGTAGTTCAATGTTGAAACACGAATGAAGAACAAAGTCATAAGTAGTGGTAAGTGCTGGAATCATTAAGAACGGTTGTAATTATTATCTATGTAAAAAAAATACGGAATTTCTAGTAATTAAAAGTCCGAAGACGCCGTAATAAAAAACACTGGACCGAATGAAAAGCAGTAATCAAGAGCTGGAAACATTATAAGAGATAAAAGTATTAAACATATTATTTTCGTGAGGTGAGCCACGAAAAAGTATAAGTAACTTTTGATTGTGTGAAAAAATAAATGTAGAAGATGTCAGTGAAAACGTTACAATCCTCGCTCGGTTCGAAAAACGTTACTTTATGTTACGTTACGTTAGTGTAAAGTGATCACATTAAACCAGCCTATCCGAAGATCAGCCATAAACATGGTGAAAGTTTACCCTAAACTAAACATTAATTCACAACTCGCACACCTTTCTTCAGTCGCTCATTTTCAGTTCATGGCGCTGGAATTCGATTTCTATGGAGTCAGGTAATGAACAAGTGCGTCCTTCTAACGGGTTAATGCTAGTAAAGAATATAACAACTACATTAATATTATTTGAATAATGTAACAGAGGGAGGGGGGGAGCTAATCTAGTAAGTACTTACTTCACAGTCGTTTAATGAGCGAAGTTTTTTACGATTCGGGAGCTACGAAGACAATGTTACAGATACGTAAAAGCTATGAAAGTTCCCAGTAATAAAAATAATTAACGTATAGAAATTCACTTCCCGTTGTAAGTAGGTACCTTATCAAGTTTGAAGACACTACCTCATTAAAGGAGAGGAATCCAGAAGGGGGGGAATGAAACGATACAAATCAATAAACGGGGGGGGGGGTAAAAAGGCCCAATTCCACTAGGGCAACTTTTAGGCAACATGTAGTCTTTCCATTGTATATTCCATTCCATATGCTGGATTTCACCAATTTATTATTTATAACCTCTCCGATTCCTTTTACTCAAAACACGTCCATCCTCGAGGATCTGTACTGAAACTTTCTAAAGGTTTCTCACCCGAAACACGCAGATAAAATGCACACGAAAAACGCCATTATGTATATCGCCATAAGGGTCATTTTCCATAAACATTTTATTTGCGTGTTTTGGGTGAGAGAGCTTACAAAGTACCTACCCCCCCAGGTCGAAATGATCGGACCAGGCTCGGGCGGCCGCGCTTTCTCTCTCTCCTCGAGCACGTTATTACCCTCCTATAATCGAGCGACACCACAAAACAAGTACCTTGCCAAGTGTCGCTTAGTGGAATTGGGCCTTAATACATCGTATACTCATTATAACAAAAAATACGAGAAATCCGAGTTAATTCCAGATACTTGCTCCAGGCGTTGTAGCATTTTTATCAAATTCCATACAGAAATACAAAACTCTATAATAAGCTATGTTTTTCTCTTGTTTACATTAAAAAGAGGCAGGTCACCAAATAAAAAAAAAGATGAAACGTTCTAACCTTGGATTTTGACATTGTATATATATATATATATATTCGTATGGTGTCAGGCGCTATAAGATCACATTTAGATCCCGAAGCCACATTCTGGCCTCGGTCGTCAAGTTGTTCAGATCCTCCATCATTCCCCCAAATTTGTGGGTTGGGCATTCACGCACAATGTGGTGTAGAGTCTGCACCGCATCACCGCAATCACAAGCAGGGTCACTAATGTAGCCCCACCTGTGACGCTCGGCTCCACATCTGCTGCAACCTGTCCTGATACGGTTCAGTGTTGCCCATTCTTTGCGTTCTAAGTCGAAACCGGCCACCCTTTTTTGACATTGTAAAGAAAATGGAGTAAATACATTGAACCTTCCTCTAGTGAATGACCGTAACAGATCTTTCATATTTGACACAATACAAAAAAATGTTAACCCCGCTTTCCTCGTACAGAAAGCCACTCTTTGCCACTGGTGTCTTGGATTTATACCGTAATAACAGAATATAAGAAAATTAGATAATTTCAACAATATCGAATCTTTGTTTAAAGCAAAGACGATCAATTGAAGAGAATGGTTTCCACATGTACTTAAAATAATGTATGAACTCTTTGAATGATTAATTGTTGAATAATTTAACGATGAATGATTAATATTCGCGAAATTCAAGGGAAAAGTCTTCACTGATACGTCAGACATTACATATAATCTTGAGGATGAGATTAGGGTTGCAAGTTTCAAGGGATGGGTAATTATCCCAGATAAATATACATTGATAATTATCACGATAAAAACAATTGTGCCCCCTGTTGGTGATTACCAAAATTAAATAAAAATATTTTTCCAAGAAATTAAATTCAATTTTGTTTATGTCTTTTAATTTTTTAATGAACGGTTTTTCCAAGCATTGTTTGTAATGAACAAAAGATTTGTGAAAGACTAATCTTCCTCAATTACTTTTGGATACATAATTGGTTAAATATCGGATAAATACCTGAAAAATATCGGTTAATTACCTAATAAATATCGGATATTATATCAGATAAATATCGGACATTTCTCTGATAAATATCGGATAAACACCTGAGAAATATCGGTTAATTAACCAATAAATATCGTATATTTTATCAGATAAATATCGGATATTTTATCAGATACATTTCGGATTTTTATCAGATAAATATCGGATATTTTATCAGATAAATGTCGGACATTTTATCAGATAAATATCGGATATTTTATCAGATAAATATCGGATATTTTATCAGATAAATATCGGTTATCAGATAAATATCGGATATTCTATCAGATAAATATCCGATATTTTATCAGATAAAATCCGATATTTATCAATGAATATAATTATCTTGATAATTTGAGACTCTTACTGAGATATCTAAATACAAAAGGGGAGACGTCGCATTAATATTCAAGTGATTACGTGAAATAATATTTAATACGAATACACGCGGAATATTTAGTCGAAGTGAAGCTCAAATACCGCAACAACTTCAGTTAGAGACAAGGGAATTTTACGATACGATTTCGCGAAATTTCATTGCATATTATTACCTACAATCCTACTGTTACCGCAGTAATGGTCACATTACCTGTATTCTGGTAATTTCGTCTTAAAACAGAATAGTTTTTCCACCCGAATGCGTTAACTACATATTTACTATGGTGAGATGATCTTAGTTTTCGTTTCGATGTCTTATTTAACATAGATTGCATACGCCGTAAACATCTAAATATGTGTTTACTTAGTCTTTAGTAATAGTCTACTTATGCCCAATCCCACCAAATGCCACCTAGGCAGCAGACCCCTAAGGAATTTTCATACAAAAACAGAGATAATTTAATTGCTATCATAATGATGATAACCTAGGGAGCAATAAATCCATACAAAAAGCAACATGCAGCTGTCCTTAGTTAGGTGCCCAAATATCTCCGCCCAGAACCTCCCTACCTAGATGAGCTGCATATTGCACTTTGTATGGATTTATTGCTCCCTAGGTTATCATCATTATGATAGCAATTAAATTATCTCTATTTTTGTATGAAAACTCCTTAGGGGTCTGCTGCCTAGGTGGCATTTGGTGGGATCGGGCATTAGTATTTTAGTTTTTAGTCTTTGGTAATAGTACTACTCTCAACTTTTAGTTTTTAATAATAGGACTACTTTAGTAATGGTCTACTTAGTCTTTGGTAATGGTATTTAGTAATAGGTAATAGTATAGTATTTAGTATTAGAATCTCTTTTTTTGGAGCGAGGACTTTAAAGAGGAGAGTACCTAGTCTCTACTTGTGAATTAATATCGTAATAAGCAGTTGTAGGTAGGAGTGTGTTTTTATATTCAGGAAGAAGTCACGCGATGGCGACTAATTTAACGTTAATTAAAAATACGTTAATTACTTACACGTGTAACAATCAATCTCATGTGACATTATATGAATTATTATAATTTCATGTCTGTAGTATTAATTAATTGTATTTTAATTTCCATTTCAAACTCTTTACCACATAAAAAATACGACCGACACAACAACGATAGATAAAGTTAGATAAATAAATGTAGAGAAACAAATTTGATTGTACTATTACGTATATAAATTTATTTAAATTTAAACCTCGGATAAGTAAGTAAATCTACAAGATAAATTACTTTCCCAATGAATGATACATTAGCGTATTATTTATAAATACCAATAATATGTTTGACATACGAGATTTCCTAGTAGCAACCAAACGACAAATACATTATTTTTTTCAATGTATCACAACATACGCCCAATGCTATTTGAGAACTATTATAGGCCACTCGTTATACACTCGACACAACGTACAACACATTCATCACTTACTCCCCCAAACATTGACATCAAGTCAAAACACGATTATCACATCCCCGAAGTAGATATGTTACAGGAAATGAATGAAAATGAAGAATTCTATACAATTTCTAGAAAACGTAAACTATGCCTGAAATCAGCAAGAAATGTGTGAAACAAATTTCATTTTTTGTATTTTTTTGCTACTTTTTTTGTAATTCTAATATATTAAGAGGAAACAGATCTCAAATTATGTAGTTTTAAGTGCGGCTCTAGTTTTCCTGCAAAAATAAATGGGTTCCTTTTTCTTTTAAATGAATCTGGGTTAATCGAAATAAACCCAATACATCTTTGTACACTTCACAGTAAACCTGAAGTTCTTCAGTTTGAATACGTTTTTATTCTTAGTTCTATCAGTGTGCCAGCTCAGCTGAAATAAATAATAAGTATTTTTTCATATATAACCTAAGAAAAGCATGAATTAAAGAACCTGACAGAACTCTTTTCCTAAAATGACTCGGCATTGTATACATTAGGAATTGAATAGAATGACGGATTTCACACATTTCCCGTAACAGATACACTACAAACATGTTAGTAAAAACAATATTAATAGTTTAATACACTTCATAAATCAACTTTGTTTTTGGTTGAGTCACAGTTTTTTTTTCTGAATCACTATATTAATAAAATTTATTTACAATAAAATAAGCACACGATCAGACGTATCATACAAAACTGTTCACTAGGGCGAACTTATCGCAATTCTGCGATTTCTCCCTGTTAACCCACATAAACCCATATATCAGGAGAAGTTGTGCACACTTTTTTTTGTCAAGATTGTTTTCGGGTGTCAGACCACATCAAAACAGAAAATCGGTCGACAATGTGTCAATACAATAGCACATTTGACAGTGGGTGAGAGTGGCGAGTGACATGGAAACGTTTGAAATAGGCCTGTATTCAACAGAAGAGAAATTAGGGCTGAAAAATAAGAAGAACATTCCCCAATAATACACAAATACCAAAGTACAAAAATAGAAGAACAAATTTAGATAGAAATAATTCATAAACCGATATTCACGTTGTTATTTTAAGAAACTCATCCTTCAAAAGGTAAAAGAAGAAATTATACATATCAACGATAACAACACTATTAATTCGTCTAATATCGTTGTAAGGAAGTAAAATAATCTAATTATTACTATTAAGGGCTTGGCACCAAGAATGACGTTATAGTCATTTCCCACGGCATTAAGGTTCAACATCGCGTGAACAATCGTATGATAAAATGGTAAGAATTGGGTTTTTTTCCATTTTTTGGGGTTAATTTTGCGTCAGTCAAAAAACTTTTACGGTTATTTTCTAGACTTTAATTCATATTATCTGTACAAAAAAAAAATACTCCGCGACTTTCGGGAAACGAGTTTCCTTCTTTCGAAAAAAAGATAAGAGGTGTTTTTAAATTATTTTTTTGAGAAACCTATACAAGATATAAAAAATATTTTACGGTTATTCCCTAGATAAAGGTTCAATGCATCTAGCCTATTTTGCTCCAACGCATATTTAGTAACGGTTGTCGAGATAGAAGGTCTCCCGTTTTTAGAATTTTTCGAAATGTCGGTATGCATACTCGTAACTGCTTTTCACGTTATTATTTTTAAAAACTCTCCTTCAAAGGGTAAAAGTAGAAATCATTACAACTATAAAAACTATTCATTTGTCTAATATCGTTGTAAAGAAGTAACATAATCTAATACTAAATACTATTACTCTTAATAAAGTCGTTACTCGAATGTCATACAAATACAATAATAAATTATGTTACAGAACGGTTAATCGGATCGTGTTACAGTCAACAGAAAAATAGACATAACACTCTCTCATTCTCAACAAGAACTGAAACATTACAGCAATAAAACAATAAAAATACAACATTGGATATCGAATTTCCCGTACGACACTTAAAACAATATTCAAACACATTTTTTCAGATAGTTCAACAAGGATTTTAAACGTCCAGTACAGGAAATTTCAGACGAAATCATTTCAAAGTATTTACGAGTAAAAATGACTGGATAATTTGAGACTTGGTTAGCTGTAAATAAAATCGCGAGCAGTACCCGTAACACAGTTAGTTTTTTGAGTAAAAGCAAGCAATGGAATGCCAAATCTGAGACATGCTTTTAAAACATCGCTCAAATATGTACAATTCTTTATTGATTAGCCGGTTATCCGATACAACGGCTAAAACGTTATCAGCATCCTCTAGTTATCAGATAATATTGCTAAGAACTTTATGATTCTACATAATACTATTAATATAACTAATTCTGGGCGCGGTGTCCCTTAAGTTTAAGAAGTTCCCCGTTGTAGATGTTGCCGTCACACCAAGAAAGGTTGGATTAACTCGAACGATCCCAGGTAACCAGGTTACCCACCCGTCCACCCCTCGGAAGCCCACCCCAGCGTCTACCAGATACGACATGACGTGAGGGTTGTACTAATAATACTCCTTTGTAACGGTGTCATGTTCCCTTACCCCTCTCCCAAGTAACTCTACTGTTGTTCTGTCACTAATAAGACCTTCGCGCTACTTAATTCGGCATCTACTTCGTCTTTGATATCTCCATCATCTATCGCAGTACTGGTACGAAGTTGCAGATCTTAAGAAAATGTAGTACAAGAATCATTATCTCACGCAGATCTTCAGATTTATGACTGATGGTCGGCTAGCCTCATGAGATCAATTTATATAATTACGTAACATAAACCAATTCCAGTCTACTATACTAGCTCATATCTACTAGCTGTGCTATGAAGGTTGTAGGTATTGTACTAGTACCGACTGTTAAATAACAACTTTGTTATTAAACTATAACATGTATAAATCCGATATTTTCGCAAAAATATAAATTGTGATATTAAAAAAATGTGGTAGAATTCAAATTTTAAAAATGAGTCTCTTTCGGGGGATATTAATGCTGGATTTCGCCAACTTCTTAGGTGAGGAATAGCGGAGATAGGATCCACCTAGCACAAAATAATGATAGGTGGCTCCTCTCTTCGCTATTCCTCATTTAAGAAGTTGGTGAAATCCTACATAAAGGAGTTAGAATTGAACTCGTAATTTCGGGAGGGATGTGTCGAGAGAAGCTTTTGTGGTATTCTTTTAAGAAAAAAAGATGCACGAAAGACTGGATACGAAGATGAACAGCAAACTGAATTAATCATAATACGACAAAAAGTCATATTGGCGTAGGTAAATATGTAAGCAAAAGCTCAAAGACATCGCAAGAATTCGTAATAGACACAGAATATATACACATGTCCTTGACATTGTCCACGTAATATAATTATCGAGAACTCATCGCACCACGTTGGTAATGGACAATGATTTCTCAGTTCGTATCATAAAACTTTCAGGCGAGTCGTTCTTAATAATACTACCAATAATAATTATTATAATCGCATAGATCAGTGGTGTCCAACCGAATTTGCACCGAGCAAGGGTCACTTTAAGACTTTTATTATATTTTTGTACTGTCATGCTTCGATGAGAAAATTATTGTTGAAATATTTTTGTAGAGTGTGTATTTTTTGTTTGTGGTATAATTTTATAATTTTATGTTTACATGATTGAAGGATGTTTTTAAAAATTACTTAGGTTCTTTTGTTTATAATTGATCGTTTTAATGGTGTTTTGTTGTTTGTGTTTTATTGTTAATGGCTTACGTTACGCCGTGTATGAAATAAATAAATAAAGACCATTGCCATGCTTCGCGGGTACCGGTCAATTTAACATAATTCTTAAATGCTCAAGCCTCATTCTTCTCTTCTTCCATTCTGTATCTACATTATTCAATCCATTGGTACACTTTAACTAGTAACTATTTTTAATATTCAAGATTATTTTTTTAATACTTTCTGATTGTTTTGCAAATAAAATTAAAAAAAATGTAGTTATAGTAACGGCGCAGGCTATTTTTTATGACACAATTGAAATTAAATGGATTTACACGTCAACTTTAGAAAATTTGCGATATGTGACCAGCAATTTAATTTATGTGAGAGCAGGTAAATTGAAGAAGGTACTTATTCCAATTTCCCTTGCCGACCACCAATTTAGTTATTGCATTAACAATAATTGCACGCTATGAACAGCACCGCAGGCGAATTTTTTTTATCCCAATCTAATTAATGTTTTTCATATTTTTACATAATGGGACTTTTGAGTTGCAAAGACAGCTAATATTATTTGAATATAATACATACAGTAAAGATAAAACTTAATATAATTCCATTTTTTTCCTCAACAGAAACGAGTTGTTTCTTCATTAATATAATTCTTTTGTCCATCGTTATGTTTTGGGGCGCCTAAAATATAGGTCGCGAGCTAGCGGTTGGACGGTACTGGCATATATTCTAATCTCACATAGTATCAAACGCCTTGAAAATAAGATAACGGGCGGTTAGCGTCGCCCCTAAATGTTCGCAGTTAATTACTGGCGCGTATATTACCATCCTACATCACAGTATCATACACCATATAATATTAATTAACATATACGTCTCATAAGATACGAGTACTATAACATATTATTATATGGTGGGACAACTACATATTTGTTGATATTACTGAAACTACTTGCAAGTTTCAGAGGAGCAATATATTCATTAGGGAACATATTTGCTTATAATATGCACACCAAAATATTACCTATATTGTTTAGTATCTATTTAATACTGTTGCGTATTGTGCCAAGATGCCTATATTTATCGTTTATAAATTGTTCATTTTTAGTCATTTTAAATTGTGTATGATTCGTGTATAGTATACAATTTTATTTTTGAAAATCACAACGTATGTTTTGTGAGAACATCGGAATTTTTCTACATGTCGTAGTTGAATATAACAAGTAATTATCTCAACATATACACAGCAAAGGATGAACCTTATGGACCAGCTGATAGCCGACGTTCACATAGCAAAGAAAATATACCTGTGATTTAATTATCATTTTTACTGTTTGTGACGATCCTATATGGTGAAAAGAAAAATGTAAGGTGCCCTTGGGCCGACTTTATCGCTAAACGGCGCCTAAAGTTGTCCAATTATTATTATTATACCTCTGTTGTTGGAATATACCAATCACTCTATCAATTATTTCTTATCAACTGTACTTTCACAGTAGAGCGTTCAGTGTAGGTATAATTTCGATCTTCTAAAATCGATTCTGGGGTTGTATCCATAATACCGAATTATATTAATTGAATTTAATATAATGAATAATTGAAACGCACGCCTATTATTATTGAAGATATTAATGAGAGATATACAGCGCCTCTACTAATCTCCCTTCCCTGAATTATTTATCATCAGGAGGTGAGCTATTTTGATCACAACGCGAGTATTAATACCTAATCCTTTATACACGGGGAAAATAGCTTCTAGTCATCCCCGTAATCTCCCGGTAGATATTATACTCGTGTGTAAAATGTTTTCTAAACAAGGCGTTCTCAGGTTACGCGATACGCGAATAACATACTTTTTGTATTTTGGCACACACGTGATATTCTACATTATATTGTTTTTGTAAAATAAAACTAGGATTGTTTTTGTTATGAAATATCTAATTACAAGTAAGCAAAACAACAATCCCGAGAGCCGGCCGCTAAAAATATGACCAATCTGTTTTTTGATTGAAATGTGATTTAAATGATAGGGTCATACATCGCACTAGGGTTGCTTCTATCCTCCTGCCCCCTTGAAAAGGTCCCCCATGACGATTTTTCGCATTTTTTAAGGAATTGTTTATTGTTTATTGTTCATTATCGTCCCTAGGCCCTAATTTCGGGCACTTGGACTCGTCAAATTTACATAGTTATAATTATAAGTAACAATAAAAAGAGTTTTGAACAATTAACAGTGGCAATGTGCCAGAAAAATAGAATCAATGCAAACAGAGTGTAAAGGGCTCGGTTTGCATTTCGTCATACAGATAATAATATCCTTACATAGTGATCCATGCTAAACTGGACTTATTGTCCTGGATAGCATTTCGTCAATTGTATACAATTCTTTAGCCACAAGATACTTTTTCACCTCTCTTCTAAAAGCTCCAAGCTCCAGGTGTTTCAAGCTGTCAGGTAAAACGTTAAATAGGCGTACACTCAGGCAAATAAAACTTTTAGAGACTTTACTCAGTCTATGAGCCACAGGGCGAATATTATTCCTAGACCGAGTGCTGTAATCATGACACTCTCCGTTAAGCGGGGTGTTTGCTAGGTTTGATCTCGCATAGCAGATGCATTCATAGACTATGGTACTGGGCAATGTAAGAATGCCCAGCTCCCTGAATACATTACGACATGTATCTCTTGGCCTAATGCCAAGCAAAGATCTGATGGCTCTTTTCTGTAATACAAATATTCTATTGGAATCAGCACCCAATCAATAATCATCCAATAAGAATCAATATGGTAAGAGATAGGAGAAAGTAGCCAATGACAAAAAGAAAATCCTTACCAAACTCTGCAAAAAAGATTCCACATATTTTTTTTACATTTGCACTCGATTGGAGGCAAAAATTTAAAGAAACTGTTAGTTCTTCTTAATTTTTTTCACCCTAGTAATAATAGCTTTAGGATTTAACAGCTTTATTTAAAACAATCTTCTTCATAAGCCTTCTTCCCTCCACTGATGGATAAAGGCCTCTTCCAACTGCTTCCACTCGTCTTTGTTCTGACCCTTCCGCAACCAGGTTCCTCCAGCGATGTAGACAATGTCGTCGGTCCATCTCTTTGGTGGCCTTCCGACACTCCTTCTATCTGTCCAAGGCCTCCACTTCAATATTCGTGGCGCCCATCTGGTGTCTCCCTGCCTGGCCATATGTCCTGCTCATTGCCAAATGATAAAATAAGACTAACCGGTTTCAGCGAGAGAAGTGACATTTTCGATAACAAATTATGACTTGAAACAGGTGGCACGTTGTTCATTATTTCATAATAAGTGATCAAATAAAGTTCGCGACTCTAATTATACTCGTAACTATCAAAATGTTTAGACATTATAAAATTGTTACAAGTTACTGCCTATAACTTAATAAGTTACCGGGCCGTACAGAACGAACTAACATAGAACACGCCACAAAAGAACAGACCATTTCAGAACAGAGAACGGTGAATAAATACAAAATGACGACATTTCAGAGAACTGCCAATACAGAACGATCACAAATCAGAACAATGCCAACGCAAAACACTGTCACAACGGAACGAATTCTTAAAAATATATACCGTAGGTGGCAGAGGCCAGTGGTACGACGTTTGCGGAGGCACTGCGGCGGGCGGAGGACAGACCGGGGTGGGCCAGACTGATGACTCAAATAGTACATGAAGGTCACGATCCTCAGGAATGAGGGACCGACTTGGATGATGATGATGATACGTAAAAAAACATTCTGGACTTGTACAAACAAACCCAAATACATCAATACACACTTCACAGGCTAAAACTCTACATCGCGAAGTGCAGAATAGATCGTCAGCGCCAGCAACTCCCGCTTGAGAGAACCTCGTTCTAACTAACTGCGCCAACAATGCGCATAAATAGTTTTTTTTTTAGAATGAGAGTAGATAAGTAAACCGCGTACCTATTGTTTTCTGAATAGTTACACGGAAAACTACAAAATTAATATAGGTTTGATTTACCGTGTAACTACTGCTAGGGACCCACGTGTTACATCAAAAGAGAAAAAAATGGTGTTAAGATTTTACACGTACGTTCTGTTACGAAAGTGTTCCGATTTTTCCATATTCTCCCTTAGATAGTGTTCTGAAACGTCCATGTTCTGTACAGACCGTTCACAAATGGAAAGTTCTGTTGCGGAGCGTTCCGTTTTGCTTTATTCTATACTGTCGGGGAAGCGACTAAATATCCATTTAGTACAACTTTGAAGGTCCGCGCTAATGCGTTCTAATAATAGGTCTATAAAACGTACAGGAATATAACGCACAGGAATGTTTCTTTATTGTTTATTTTGCTATTTAATTTTATAAATGAATGTGTCACCACTGCCTCGCGTCATGTGACATTTATTGATCGTATTTTTACACGTCTCGTTAGGTCTATGACGTTCCAAGACTTATCTAGACTAGATCTACACACTCCAGCAGTGTTGCCACGTTGTAAACTAAAAAATCTGGAACACGAAGTCTATTTATTTATTTATTCAAAGGCACACACATACAGACATAACATAAAAATCAATAATAATGGAAACTATACTCTAAATAAAGAGTCAAAGAAACGCCCAGTTACAGGTGCACACAATTAGTTCAATCGGTCAATATTAACAATAAACATATAAAGATAGAAATCTGTATGAGATTAATAAGCAAAAATCTGTATAAAAAGGCAAAAAATCTGTATAAATTAAATTTTAAAACCAACATAATATGGCAGTTCATTGAAAAACTAACCTTTTTGAGAAAATAACAGTACTCGCGCTTTTACATAAAATACTTACTTATACATTTTTTTCTTAGATATTTTTAACTCATTTTACAAATGAGAATTTCATCCATTTACTTATTATCAAAAGACAATCGTGCTCGAATCTGTTTTTTTATTTTTATTTTATTCTTCTGATTCATCATAGACTATTTCCAATTCCAAAAATAGAGTAAAATTTGTCATCTGTATTTGAACGTTCCCGTAGCCTAAATTCTGTATAAATACAGATAAATCTGTATATATGGCAACACTGCTCTACAGCCACAGTTACATTTAACTCTATCTGTAACCCTACATATACAAAATAATATCCTACCAACATTAATAGGCGTTGTAAAACACTTTTATAGGTTTTTTATAACTTCCTTACAATGTACCTATGAGAAAACACAGACATTTCTTTCCGAGAGTCCCATTCAGCAAAAGACCACACATAACCTTGTTGTTGGTTCTTCGGGTTTCCTTACTGCGTGTAGAGTGGTTGAATAACCGAGCTTTGCGCAGCGATACTAATGCCATCTTCAGGGTGAAGTAGTTTTTGTATGTAAAATTGTGTAGAGGTATCAGTAATTTACTGCCGCAGCGTCAGCAGTCGGGTTCCTAGAAAGCTCGGTTATTCAACCACTCTACACGCAGTAAGGAAACCCGAAGAACCAATAACGAGGATACGGATTCATCACGCTGCGAAGGCCTACAAGATTACCACCGCACATAACATTTTTCTTCAATTATCTGAAAAAATCAATTCATGTATGTGTAATATGTACCTACCTAAACATCCTATTATAATGAAAATCGGAATCGAATAGGAACAACAAAGGATGAGGTAATACAACTCCAACCCTTTTGAATATTCGTCTAACGGGTTCCTAGACAATCAATCAATACAGGCAACTTTTAATCAAAATAATTGATCGTCTAGGACCCACTTTGAACACATATATACTTGCAATATTTAAAGTTGCGAAAGAGAGTTAAAAATTGTACAAAAATGCCATTGTTTTTTTATATTCCCAAAATCAGAAGTTAATTTATACTGTATATGTTTGATTTATTAGAATTTGTTGAAACAACTTGTTACTTTTCTTATGCTTTCAGTAAACACTCTTATAAAAGATACAATGTAATATGGAGATGACAAATTACTCGTGAAACGTATAAAATAAAAACTACAACAACAGCGAGAAATTAAGGAATGAAAAATCCACGAAAATACAAAGTGGTGTAGTGTTCTTCAACATGAAACGAGACGACATAAAGAGAATGATACAAAACGATTATAAATTTCAAACACAAACAGTAAACAATGTCAAGTGGCGTCCAACAAACAGCTGTTTGTGTCACAATGTCCAGAAATTCGACGATACCATGTTCACCAGACCAGATATACCGAGTATAAAAGATACATTCGAGCGAGATCAAAGAACTTAATATAAGTTGTAAAAATTGTAACAATAATGATATGTAGTTCTATGCCGATAAAATACAATAATAAAAACATTATTAAATTGGAATTGTTAGTACGATTGTACAGTAAAAGCATGTGCCATTACATGAGAAAGTTTCTACAGTTGAAAAACACGTGATTTATATATTGATTGACCTCTGGAAATTCGCGAGCAGAACTCTCAGAGATACGATCATTAACGAGAAGAAATAGGTGACGCTTCAGGAGGGACCATGTCGATCGAATGGACGACACCAGACTTGGAAAAAACTTTCAAAACAAAACTTTCCTACCGCAAAAACTACCCGGAAAGCCGCCGAAGAGATGGAAGGGCAGCTGTAGCTCCTCATCCCAGGACAGCCCGCCGTCACAAGCAGGTCATACGACGTACGATAAGAGGAAGAATATGTTATTAATTAATAATTACTATTCTTATATTCACAATAGCAGAAAGATGTGCCAGATGGATCGGCCACATAGTGCGGCAAGAGGGTCTCTCATTTGAATTAAATGAAAGGAATGAACGAGGGGGCACACTACAGAGAACGACCAAGGAAAAAGTACCTGGATGACCTGTGCTAGGATATGGGCTTCGACTCATAATATAAAGAGTTTAAAAGAACCGCACAGGACATGGATGAGTGGAGAAGGAGACATGGGGCTTTGCTGCAAACCAATCAGCATGATTGAAACTGGAGAAGAAGATATGGGAACTGTACTAAGTATGTTGAGATGCATACAATGCATACATACACAAGATGTAGATAGACTATAGTAAGACTAATTCTGTTGTTGTTATTTTAAGCGTCTAAATGTCAAACATCGTGTTCTTATTGCCGCTACTATGTAAAACAACTTACTATATTTAACTTTTAATCTTACTAATGAATTTTCTCGTTTCGTTATCAAACACTTTTCTCCATTCCTGTTACATACCAATTAATGATGTCTTTATTTAGTTTAGGAGGTGACAAGGCAATTGTGTTTAAAAACACGGTATTTTCGATAAGGCATTGCACAATTACATAAATTACAATGTCATTGAATGCAATGTATATCACTCTCTGGTTACTCACCATCAGTATGCATGTGTTATTAAATATCACATCCCAAAGGTCAAATTCTATAAAAAAAAACACACGGTAATTGTCCAGAAAAACTGAAATACGAATTTCCACTCTGCTAGCACAAAAACCTTAGAATTACTAGAACCCAAAGATGCACGCAAGGGCGGATCTTCCAAGTGGGAAGTTCTGAGTTCGAAGCTCGGTTTTGAGGATGTAATTTGCAGTTCACGACATCTTTTAGCTTTAATGGAAGGTCAAGAGACCAATAACCCTTTGTGTCACAGCGACGCGACAAAAGAGGCGTAGGAAGACCACGTAAAAGGTGAACAGATGACATTGTCCAGCTTAAGGGTCGTAGATGGCAGCAGATATCCCTAGATAGAAGACAGTGGAAGAGTGTAGAAAAGGCCTATGTCCAGCAGTGGAACGCAAGTGGCTAGCAGTAAGTAAGTAAGTCACAGCGAACAAGATAGACCTATTATGCGATGTCTGTTAGCTTACCTACTGCGAAATGTTTGCTCACTCTAAAGGCAGGGCCTTGTAAAAATTCATGAAGGGTCATTACCCATCAATAACCTAAGTGACTTGGCTGCAAAATAATCTAACAAAACTGTCTTATATGACGGAGTTATTAAGATAATAGTCTGACGAATGTCACAATGTCAGAGCGAGGGAAAGAATCCTGCGTGTGACACGATGCAGACTGTTGCACATGCTTCAAGCTTTCTGATGTGACACACAAGTATTTGGCAAATGTTACGAACTACTTGTTGTGTGTTGTGTGTAAACACGAGCGCCGGTGTATCTGCTCGTAAATTAGAGAAGAGATAAACAAACCGAATATAATAATAAGAACCTAGGGTGTTCAAGACTTTTAAAATGAAATTAAACACTTCAAAATCGTAGTAATATCCATAAAAAAAGGCTTTATTGAAAATATTGTTGTATTCCATTAATGCCTGTATATGATTTAGGGCACATGTGTGCCATACTGATTCGAATGTCCAAACTCAATTTTAACCACTTATCCAGTTGGCTTCCAAGTGGTACATTTTGACATTTAACAGCTGATTTATATTCAGTACCTCCAGCCATTTCGATATGAATATACATTCACCAGAATAACATTAGCAAATTGTGCAGATATGAGCGCATTATTTCACTCAATAACCTTGACAATTGACCTCCACGATCGTGTGATCTCACCCTCTGGGTTATTTTCTGTGGGAATATGTGAAGTCCTTGGTGTATTCTGATAAACCAAAGACGTTAGACCACTTGGAAGCCAACATTCGCAGAGTTGTTGCCGATATCGGCCTCAGCTGCTCGAAAATTGGTCTTGCATATTCAAACCAGTGTGGCGCACATACACCCAAAATCATCTTCTTCTTCATCATCAACCTTTTTCCCTCCACTGCTGGATATAGGCCTCTTCCAACTGTTTCTACTTGTCTCTGTTTTGACCCTTCCGCATCCAGGTTCTTCCAGCGCCATATTCAAGCATAAATGGCATAAAACAATCAATGAAGCCATTTTATTAACGTTATTATGATTTTAAAGTCTATACCTCTAAAAAAACACCCTATACAATGTGTTTAGTGTGAAATGCAACGAGGTGAACGCACTCAAAGATTACGAGTCTCGTAATGTCGACAGATCGTAAAAACTTCGCAATAGTAATCATGCAAAGTGTGAAAAATGTTCTAATGTAAATTGTTAAGTAATTCGTAACGAGTGCTAAAAATATCTTCGATCCATTGATCGTATACAATAGCATAATCAATCCATGCAATATATAATAATAAAACCTATCGAAATATTCTGGCAAGTAGACAAGATATTGAATGAGTCAATTGCAGCAAATTATACTGTGGATATTACTGCACCGCTTGACGAGAATTTCCATACTAGTTTTACCATTCTTACAAAAGAAGCTATTCCGAAGAGTATCAAAGTTAAATTGTACATCGATAAATACATCTTCTTTCCCTCATCCCTGGTTGGGTTGGGAGACTGTAACTTTGCCAGAGGCCCCCGTTTCTTGCACAAGACCTCTGGCCACTCTGGAGAAGGTTCTCTTTCCCAAATAAGCAACGGTTCTCTTTTTGGAGGACTTAAAACTCTTTCGTGATACAATTCTATTCTTCTCATTGTGGAAATGAACAATTTACCATTTACAGTGAAACATTGGGGTTAGAGTTCATCCGTTCGATTCGCGGCCGAAAGGTGAACTGGAATTGGTGAATGTTACTACTATGCGACACATCTTAGGTGATGAAATAACTTTTGGAGATAAAATAAACAAAACATCTAGGTACTTACTCACTGACACCGAAGCTTCTGTTTTGGGATATGGAGTCTAAAATGAAGTATCAGGAACTTACCTGAAACAAATCAAAATACCAACTGTAAAATAAATAGGCCAAGAAGAGTCCACATCAAGTCAAGCAAATTATATAATTCACCAAGCGACACTACAAATGATGTACCATAGGCAAAAGGAGATAATGCACCTAACATTTTTTTTGCATTGTATTTCATATTTTCTACATATTATTTGATCTTGACATGAGTGGAATCGTACCTCACCAGATATTTTCCTCCCAATCCAATTCCATCTCCTTTCCCTCCCTCTCCTCCTCCTCGTTCCATTTCCATCCAATCCTTTCATATATTGCATGAACATAATATATACATACTTATTAGTTAAGTATATAACTGTGTTTTCGCTATGTATGCATAGGTCTAAGTTTGTGTTAATTGTGTTTGTGTATTGTTATTTGTGTACAATGTACATATGTAATTGGTCAGGTTTGTCAATAGTCTTTCTGTTTTTATTGTACTGTTGTGACTGAATTTGTACCATAGATAAATAAATAAATATACAGTAAAAACAGTATAAACGTATTGACTTAGATAATTATGTACGGCGTCATAGTTGCATCACATTTTTGCATCCATATTAAGCTGATCGCTGACTCGTTTGCACCCTTTTCAGTCAACAGCCAACAAGCAGTGTGACAGGATTTTACGATCAACGGCGCGTAAACGTGGGCGACAAGCGAAAGAGTTTTCGACGTGTTGAAATAATCTGCTAACGAACTTCTCTAGTATTTAATGGGTTAAATTAAAACTAGTTCATAGTACGTTCGTCTAATATCTCATTAGCGTGAGTACTTTGTTGGCGCAGCTTGTTGGAGCGCAGACTTCTAATCTGTAGGTGCTAGGTTCAAATTTCGGGGCTGACTATGTGTTATATCCTAATTAGGATGGATTGAAGGAAATACCATTATTATATTAGACAAATAGAATGTAATTAATAATATAGAATACAGTATTGAACAACCATTGTAATAAGATGGCTCAAATAGAATGACAATCGAAAATCTAACATTGTTGATCCGTTGTCATAGTTACATATGTGTTGTTATTGTTATAATGGATACAACAATCTCCCACACTTAATTTTTACTAATGACGAGATATCGATTTGTTGTCAACCTCTTAATTAATATTTTCGTCTTGATGTTTTGCTACTTCAGAAAGACGCAGTTGGTCTTTATGTCGCTTCAAGCAATATCCTTCATCCAACTCTACCACATAATGAAGTCTTCCTAGAACCGTTTTAATGGTGCCCATTTTCCATTTTTGTTTTTGAGCATACACTCTAGCTTGAACCCTATCTCCCACACTTAATTGTCTTTTTGGTGGATGAAGATTAACATTTGTATTTGGGTTATGTGGACGTATAAAATCCAATTCTATTCTGAGCTTTCTCCCCAAGTATAGTTCTGCCGGTGATTTTCCACAACTTAATGGAGTGGCTCTGAACCTCATGAGTATTTCTTGGAGCTTTATTGGAATTGGTCGGGTATCATCCTCCAATGTTTCTAATTTTTTTTTGAAGGTTTGTACATGACGTTCTGCCAATCCATTTGTTGCTGGGTGTCCTGGTGCTGTAAATTTTTGTAGAATATTGCATCCATTGCAAAATTGTTGGAACTCCTGACTTTTGAAGATAGTGGCATTGTCTGAAACTAAGACTTCCGGAAAACCATGTCGGCTAAATATATTTTTCAATATGTTGATGGTAGACATAGAAGTTGGTGCACTCTTTTGGGAGAATACTTCTGGCCATTTTGACTTAGCATCTACTAATATGAAGAAATGGTGTTTCTGGAATAATCCTGCGTAATCCATATGTACTCTCTGGAAGTTTTCGGTTGGCTCCATCCAATGATGTAACTTTTCTTTAATTGGATTTGTCTTAATTTCCATACATTGTTTACAGGATTTTGATAGAGATTCGATGTCTCTGTCTATACCTGCCCAATAGCAGTATTGTCGTGCTAACTGTTTAATTTTAGTAATACCCAAATGTGTTCTATGCAATTCCATTAGGATGTGTTGTTGTAATGTTTTTGGTATTAATACTCTATGTCCTTTAAATATGACTCCTTGTTGAACAGTAAACTCAGGATCGTTTTTCCTTCCTTCTTGTAAATCTCTCTGAAGGATTGACAATATTTCATCGTTCTTTGTTTCTTCTGCTATTCTTTCGCTGGTGACGATTTCATCTGAAATATTGTTAATAGTCTGAATGTAGTAAGAATCTATCGAATCATTTTCTGTGTTTGCTTGTAAAGGAGCTCGCGACAAAAAATCTACATTATTGTGCATTTCTGCTTTCCGGTGTTCGATTTTGTAATCGAACATTTCTCTTGGTTTGAGGTACACTGGACGCGCTCCTTCTTTTAGTTAGCATACTTAGAAAAAATTTCTTGCAAGTCCTTTTGTTTTGTATCGACACCATATACAGGATGTATTGTTTCTTTGTTTACCTCTTGGTCCAATTCTTCTAGATTTATTTTGAGGCGTCTGATCCATGTACGTCCCATTAGTGGAGACAGATCTTCCTCTATAATATACAATTCTTCTGTTATTTCAATATCTTTATATTTAATCGGAACTTTTGCCTTACCAATTGGTTTGAATATTTCTTGTGTATATGACCGTAGTTTAATATCGGTTGGTTCCACTTGGTTTTGCATGTGTAATTTGTCAAAACACGATTTAGGGAGGATTGTAATTCCTGCTCCTGAGTCAACTTCAAAGGTTTGAGGTATGTTACCAATCTTCACTGTTGCGTAGAATTTGTCTGTGCCTTTTGACAACTTGTTTAAATCATAAATATCAATTATTTTGTTGATATTTTCTGTCTCTGTTGAATCAATTTCTGTATTATAAATATTTTTATTTTTCTGTTTTAGAGTAAATATGCATACCTTGCTTACATGCCCAGTTTTTTTACATTCTTTGCATTTAAGATTGTTTGGGTCAATGAAACAGTCTGCAGTTTTATGATTATTTGTACCGCAGCGGATACACAGGTGTGCAATGCCTAGTTGTACAAAATCCACTCTTTTACGTTGTGTTTTTCCCCGTACTGTGCTTAAAGGGTTTGAATATTGACGTGATTTTTCCTTCTTGTTGATTAAATTGACACTTTCGATTGACGAACTGTGGAAACTGCCTGTCAGCTCTCTGTTATCTATTTTTGATGTCTCCAGGATGACCGCCTTTTCTAACACTTGACGGAAAGTGAGTTCTTTGAATGAAATCTGTAATAATTTTTCTCTTATAGAACTATCTCTCATACCTCTAATGAATTGCGCTCTTAGAAATACATCTGCGTTTGATGAACCGCACTTGCTGTTTGTACATTTAAACTCGCACGTGTTTGTAAACGTACGTAATTTTGCCGCGTACTGAGACACATTTTCATTCTCTTGTTGAAAAGTCGATAAAAATCTATGTTGTTCTACTAAGATGTTAGGTCTAGGACACAGGTGATCTTCCAGTAATTCGATTATCTCTTTGTAATTTTTCGAGTTAGGTGAATCAGGAGCCGTCAATGAAGCCAAAAGCTGAAAATTCTTACTTCCTATCGAGTTCAATAATACTCTTCCACATGTTTCTTGATTGTTCGCTATTCCTCGTAATTGAAAAAAATTTTCAATCCGTAGTTTATAAGTTGAAAATGACTCCTGCTGTTCGTTAAAAGATTCAAAGTCCAAATTTTGCAAATTTTGTGCATTGACAACCGAAATTAGCAAATTAATATTTTCCGTTAATTTAGCGATAACCTCGTCTTTTGACATTTTCACCATTATTTGTTCACTTTTGTTTTTCTCGTCTTTTGACATTTTCACTATTATTTGTACACTTTTTTTCTATCACTTCTTTTTTAATCCTCGTCGCCAATTGTTATATCCTAATAAGGATGGATTGAAGGAAATACCATTATTATATTAGACAAATAGAATGTAATTAATAATATAGAATACAGTATTGAACAACCATTGTAATAAGATGGCTCAAATAGAATGACAATCGAAAATCTAACATTGTTGATCCGTTGTCATAGTTACATATGTGTTGTTATTGTTATAATGGATACAACACTATGTATCATGTGTAACGAAGCGCGGCCGTCCAAGTACCACGCGGCTTAACCATGTGGAGCAAATGCTAAAGGACGGACGGAGTAAAAGGAATCGTAGACTGTGTATGACGAATTGCATGAGTGTAACGGAAGCAAGGAGTGTGAGTAAGGATAAGGATATTTGGCTATATGTTCTCTCCTACCACCCCGTAAGGGATGCGGCTGAACTTCACGATATAAGCTTTTATTACTGTGAAATATGCAGGAAAGTGTTTGTGTACACGTGTAAAAAAATATATTAACTGTATTCTTCTTCTTCACCATTTATTGTAAAGAGAAGAATTGAATTAAAATTAAATTATAAATTTTATATTTCCTTATGCCGCGTCCCTTGTGTGCCTCTCTACTGATTTGACTATCGGTGTTGTCAATGAATTCTGCACTTAATGACGCCAGCGATTTCTCAGTGTGCTAAACGAATTTGTTATGACGTACAAATTAATCCTTTTTCTGAAAGGAAAAACGGTGCAACAGACAATTTTAAGCTGGACATAAAAAATACGTCAAGTATTTTATTCAAACAAGACGTAAACTACGAGAGATTATCAAGTAATCAAAATATTACTTGTTTATTCCAAACACAATAATTATACTTTCAACGAAAACATTTGGTCGAATAACTCAACACAATAAATGCGCATTTATAATTTGATAGAACAATCATTTCGTTAAATAAAGAAAATAAAAAACATATGCAGATCCCAAGATCAACAACAAAAAAATATTAAAATAGGTATGATGAGCTAGAAATATTATACAAGTCTTCAATGAACAATTATTTATTATAAATATCCTAATATTCCAAGATGACTAACACACATTTTAGGCGTAGCGCATTCTCATGTCAAATATTTCATCAAAAATTATTTTTTCCTTACGCACGCTGCTCGGGGAAAAAAGAAAGAGTCATGAGGTGGAAAATTCTGGTAATTTACAACAGAAAATTACGTTTAAATAACGACGAAATTAACATAAAACGAAGGGTGTCTGCCAGACGCACGAAAGACGGAAACCATCAAATTAATTCTCGCTAATGATCGCCAATAAATATTCCTACATTTTTTTTTCCACAAGCGACGAACTCAAAAGACGGCACACGAGCGCAGACACGTCCATCAGAATAAAAATCTCCAGATTCTGCCATCAGTATTATGACGCATTTTCGTCAATGTCATCCGGTGCTATATATTCAAATGTAATTTTAAAATCATTACTTACACATACTTTTTATTTATGATGACCAAACAAATCCTGCCGGATTTCAGTTTCACAAATAATTTATAACAATGCATTTAATTCCACTGTCTTAACCGAGACGAAAGGTAGACTTTTAATTTGCAGTAGTACTTTGACGTACTGTGGCCATGGTAATATCTGTATATAATGTTTTGGCGTAATGACGGACACACAAAAGCCATTATGGATCATCACAAAATCTGCGACTTCTATAAGAGCTTCAGGACTTAACAGCTTTATTTAAAAACGATCTTCTTCATTAGCCTTCTTCCCTCTACTGCTAGATATACGCCTCTTCCAAATGTTTCCACTCGTCTCTGCTCTGACCCTTCCGCATCCAGGTACCCCCAGCGATTTGGACAATGTCGTCGGTCCATCTCTTTTGTGGCCTTCATGAATCACAAATCGCAAGACACTAGGTTATGGACGAAAATAAATACCTAATTAAAGAACCAGAAAGTCTCTTCGAAGGGTTAAGTATAAGCGTTTTGGGTCAATGGTACGAGTACTTTCACTCATTTATCATAAGTGTGCGAATTACTCTAACAGAAATAAAACGGAAAACGTATGTACCAATAAAGTCTACAATTTATTTAGAGAAATAATTTCTGAACGAGTACGTCGCACTCTAAACGACTTACAAATTTCTCCATTACTCTGCGACATCTTTACGACATGCCGTCGGTCGGCACGATAGGACCTATTAGCAACAATATAAAAACCACGTGTGTCTACGTACGCGAATAATATTCACCGATTTTTTAACACAGAGTACACGAGAACCGAAAAGTTCAAAGGAACGTGTGAAGAAAATTGATTTAAATACGACACACTAGGTTAGCATCCATTCGGAAGTGGCCCAAAATTCAATAACCACTGTCGAAATGTCACCGGCCAAGTATGATTCTTGCTGGGCAGCTAGAATGCCATAATGAATGAATTCTGGTCTCAGTATACATCTCTCACTTTTTTCACAATATTTTGTCCTTGGAATAAAAAAAAATATCCTAGTCAAGAATCCATCGACTTATTTGCGACATGAGATCCCAAATTTAAAATCGTTCGAGTTCCTTTGGAAAAGACAAATAATTTGAAGTTAGTCGAGTCAAAGAATTGTACTATTTTTCTAATAAATAAGAACATACTAAATTAGTTTAAAGACCATAATTGCCACTTTATACTCAACGACTACTCAACTACTGAAAGACAGCCTGGAGATGCCAGCCAGATGGAGGAAGAGACAGTTGGTTTTCGTCGTTCCAAGAGTAGAGCAGCTTTCTGCCAGAACAGATCACCAGATCTAAAAAGAGATGAAGAAAAACTACCCTGAAACCGTATTCCATAGTTGTTTTATGAGTGAGATGAGGCCAAGTGTGTATTGAAAAATGCTGAGTCACGAAGATTGAGAAATCGCTTATCGGACAAATTCCAAACAAATGACGATTGTGTTTCATTTAAATATATATTAAATGGTACGAACGTATTTCGTGACGTCGATATCTGGAGATTTGGTCGCCGCCAGTTTCCACTTGAGCGCCGCGCATTAGCGTCAATTTTTTTGCCAAGAACGATTATGAATCAAATTGATAGCGACGTCCATAAT
The DNA here is from genome assembly GCA_963576895.1 of Ceraclea dissimilis. Lineage (NCBI taxonomy): Eukaryota > Metazoa > Arthropoda > Insecta > Trichoptera > Leptoceridae > Ceraclea > Ceraclea dissimilis. The sequence goes on from OY756375.1 coordinate 3,528,666, forward strand.
AATAAGACGGTATGAAAAAATATAATATACAAATATTTCAAACACGATAATAACACATTTTCCGTTACTATTCGTGAGATTTACTGACTTAAAACACAAATTGGATACGATAAATTATAAAACATTGATATGAATTAATTTGCGCATATGTTTTATTGGTTTATCAGCGGTGATTCACTACTGCTAGACAAATATTTATGACATAATAACAACATTCTTCAAATCGGAGGTAAGTCATAATATATTGAATGCGATCATCATATATTATTTTATATGAAAATAAAAATATCTGTTGATTAAATATTGGAGACTGTGAAATATGGACGCGGTAATTTAAAGCCAATCAGTACATTATGGAAACTTTGAAAAGAAGGGCGATTATATTTATGAATCAGGGTTTGTGGTGAAGCACCTGATATGTCGGGTCCACACGCTTGGCACTTGCAGCAAACTCCAAGCCTCAACAATCGCACAAACGTGTCTTGGACGCTTCGTAAGGGCTTGTCGCAATCTTCCTTTGCGCTGTGAAAAAACCGACACTCGATCGGATCGGGCACAAGTGCTAGCAGGCCTACACAAGCCAAGCCAAACGCCACATCCACACGTTTGAATTTGTGATGGCTTCTCAGCGTGTGGACCCGGCAATAGAATACCACAAAATAGAACTTCTAATGCCGGCGCCACGCGTATGCTGACCTTCGACAAGTTTTGTGTTTATGAGTAAAAAGGCGTGTGGATGGCGTTTGTCTTGGCTCGTGTAGGTGATCGACCGCTAACGCCTTTTTACTCATGAACACAAAACTCGTCGACGCTCGCCAAGCGTGTAGATGAGGCATAAGGACTAATGCTAATCCAACGGCAGAATATCAAATTTATTTCTCGCTTCTTTTCATTCAAGAAAACACGATGACCCCACAACAATAAGAAAGTACAAAAATATACACAAAAGTTAAAAGAGTAAAAGGCATTATGGAATCAAAAGTTGGAAAGTACAAAAAAAAAGAACAAGCAGATAAACAAGAAAGGTCAAACGACGTCTAATAATATGCAAATTGACCTTAAAGTAAGGTTTCGCTGACAAAAGACGCCCCCAGCTACGAAACCCCCAAAGACACAATCAACAAAAGGGTCGGAAGTGAGGTAAGAAAGAGGATTTTGAATAGTCTAAAAGGTGAGAAAATAATGGGACCCATGGTTGGGAAAACAATGGCCGCTACTGAATAATCAGACAACAAATGGGACGATAAAGAAGACTGAGGTTACGCAAAAGTAACTCGGGTGAGAATACAAAATAACATATCCTCAAATCAAAAAGCAATATTTTCATAGGAAAACGTACAGAACGAAAACATAACACCTGCTCTCTATCCAACAAAAAATAGTTTAATTTCGTAAGAAGTTTTTTTCACAGATGTCTGTACCTCGTAAACATTGTGAGAAAAAATACTAAATTCAACAACAGACATCCAGTAAACACTGCTTTTTCATGAAGCATGTCTAAGTTTGGAATTTGATATGCAGCATTTTTAAGAAACTTGTTAGGGCAAATAGAAAACAACCAATGTTCTGTCAAAAAAATAACATCCCAATTCACAAAAATTACTAATGTGGATCAGATTATTGAAGGCGTGCGCTGTAGCACCTGCAGGAAGTGAAGAGATTGGCGAGTGACAAGGACGGCGTGGAAAGAAAGAACGGAAATGCTTGATACAAACAAATCTACAAGATTGTAACCTCATCATCATCACCGCAAATATGTAGTATTTACGAAGCAGATTCCACATTTGGGATATTTCCGTACTTCTTAATAAACCACGAATAATATACATCATACCCTGGGCAACACTTTTTACACGTTATTGAGCATGGGTTGTATTTGGGTCAAACAATAAGATGTCAAAAATATGTGGATTCATCAATTCCGCAAAAGTTCTGTACATGTACAAAGAACCTATCCCAGAGTTGTATTTAAATTAGAGAAATACATTCGAGACTAAAAACATTCGCCAGATGTGAAAGAAGGAAAATAAATATTTGTTGAGTAAATAAAAAGGTTTTAGAAAATAAAAGCAAGATAATATCGTAAGTGGATACATTAACTACAAGTCGATAAAACAGTTACTTGAGAGCGTATTATATTTTTGTAAGGCATTGACAGACTAAATTAATTAAATTCAGAACTCAAGTCTCTGGATATCACGGGGGAAAAACGTCGAACAAAGCTACGAAATTAAAGAAGAAAAAAAGGAAAAAAAACAAAACGATACAAAATTCACGTCGGCGAACACTAATTAAAAATATTACCGCCGTCACTCCTGAGCTGAAAAAATTATGTAAAGAAACGTAACTTCAACAATTATTAATTAAAAACCACGAGACGAAAAGCGGGAGAGAGTTAACAGAAATAAAAAAATATATATACACTGAAGTATATTTCAGAAAGTAAATGTGCTAAACATAAAAATATTAAAATTTGTATCACCAACGCCCCCTGGGGAGAGAATGCCGTAAAATAAAAATTAATTACATTTTACTTCGAGCGTAAATACGCAAATATTATGGAGCTATTTATAATAAACTAATTAGAGTAAGTTATATTGGATGTTGACAGCTTATTTTAGATTAGACATTCGAAAGCTAAATTTCCAGACTGATAATATAAAATGTGCTTGTGAGGAGTCAGATATTCCAAGCGACGAAAGTAGCTTTTCAGTGTATTCGGGATGAAAAAACAAAGCACAATTTTGATAGAACAAAGCAAATCCATTTCTGTTCAAAATTATCCTATACAACTTCTCATTTGCTCATCAACTCCTTTGCATATTCACAACTGTTGCACTTGCACGCATATATTATACGCCCGTTAATATTCGACCGAGCAAATCTGGCGAAGAGAAATTCTTGGATTCATTCTTCAGCCAAACCACGTACATTTTGATCAAGAGCACGCATTTTGATATTTAAAAAAAATAAGACATTTTTGAGACCTTAGATCCAGACAACCTAACTATGTAAATATGCTTTGGATAGGGCAGATACACAGAATATGGAATGACCGTAAAAGCTTTTTTAAGTGAAGCGAAATTTGCCCCAAAAAGTAAAAAAAAAAACGCTATTTTTATCATTTTTTCATGCGATTTTGAACCTTAATACCACAAAGTTGGGTCCCTAGCTTCAACAGCAACTAAAAACTAACCCATTCATTATTATTTGTGAACCAATATACCTGTTTCTTTTTTAGAGAAAACTGTACGATATTCCTATCAGACTCTTGATATGAATCACCACAATTATAATGCAGTCGCGAATTTTAATGAATAGATCTTAAATGGGAAACCAAATCCGTTCGCACAATCAGCAGGTAGCCTCCTGTAAAGGAACTCAGGTGCTGTAATAATGCCGTGATAATAAAATACCGGGTTCAAGAGGACAATAGAAAAGAGAGAGTAGAGTGGTGTGAATTCTTTATAGAGAAAGAGAACAAGTTCACTGGAGTCAAGTTGGAAGGTAGTACTTTTCTATAAAAGAGAAAGTAGTGGATGGGGCGAAACAAGCAAAGAGAGCTCAACCCGTAGAATTTTAATTAAGATCGCATAACTTACTACGCTGATAAGATAAATATTATTATTATAATAATGTTATCGGGAAGCCGTGCGGTGAGTGCTCAAGTTATATAGGAGGTATACTGGAGAGAAAAGATGTAATAATTTAAAGTGGTGCTAAAGAAATGTCGCGTATTCGATGCTTTTTTTTCTCAATGAAAACAAAACTACTGTAACAAAGATTTGTATTGTAACAATACATTTTTCTTGTGCGGTGCGATATGATGGGTGGCGATCCTAAATTGTTCAATATAGTAATAATTGGTCCAGTCACCGCCTCCTAGAGTAGGTACTCTAGCCATGCTGTAACAGTTGGCAACATAGCATAATAATCAAATATAACCACCATTTCTGTCAAACCTCGTAACAGAAAATAATAACGTGGTCCATCATACTCGTTGTTAAGGGACTGTTATTGCATACATTTCCTTAGCGACGGTGACGGCAACCTTGCCTATAACGTTTTGTTTTAATCTTACATCATGACTAGAAAAAGACAGAAATGTCAAGGTGGCGGTGGTCCAGTGAAAATGAAAACTCCATATGTTAATGTTTTACATTCTAATTAAAAATGTCAAAATTGTCGAATTTTTTTCCAGTTACTTAAAAAAAACTTGAAGAAGTTCAAATGGGCGTATCAAAGTTAAAGGGTCTAAAAGTTAAATATCGAACACCAGATACAATTGAGATTACCAAATTACTCTCACAAGACAAACAGACATAGTTTACGTCCGGATTTCTTCCCATTCTCCACTGTTGACGCAAGAAAACTCCCCCGAACACACTTATCCCCATCGTCAGTGATTCGCATACTTACTTAACCATAATATATCTGAAATGTTATTTGGTTAGTTCATGCCCGCGGGATAAAGGAAAATTGGCACTTATTTTGATAAAATATTCTAGGAATCATAATGTGTTCTCTCATTAGATTTGCTCTAAGACAATATTGATTTATATGTGTTTATCCAGCTCATGTAAATACACTTATGAAAATGTTTTTTTAAACATAAAACACAGAACACGTATATGGAAGAGACTGGAAAAGGGACTACTCGATGATAAAATTGATGATCCAAAAGCAAGCCGAAATAGAAAGAATACTTTTGGAAATCAGTAATAATACAAAGCAGGTTCTGCACATGACAACAGGTAGACTTTGCACAAAAAGGCAGACAGGCAGACTTTGCACAAAGATGACCTAGAGGCTAACATTAGTGTCCTCTTTATTTACATGGGATATTTCATCCATATCTCCACATCCTGCTTAAAATCAATGCCATTTTTTGTAAGTCATTAATTACGGCACATTTATCAATTTTGTCGTATAATTGGGCCACGTTGCCAGACAGGGAACAGACAGATGGGCACCTAGAGTTCTGCAGTGGCGACTAGAACACGAAAAGAGGAATAGGCCGCTCTAATAAATGTGCATCGGTGATATTGTGCCCATCGCGGGTGGTAAGTGGATAAGAGAAGCCCAAAGCAGAGAAGATTGAAAGTATTAGAAGAGGCCTACATCCAGCAGTGGAGAAATGGCTGAGGAAGACGAAGAACTAATAAATTTTGCCTTCTTCAACCTAGAAAAAAATCGTCTGAGAGTTGCACCTGGAAACTTTCCAATTGAATCATAGACGAAAAACCGACATCCCTAATCGCGAAGAATGTATTCAAAGCTTTTGAAGGTCTACAGAAATTATTCGTCAACTCACCCGCATACTAATGTGAAATTAAATAATGTTACCAAAGAGTACGCCAAAGAGTTACAATCTACATTAAGATCTGTACCTGGTAATATGACAATAATGTAATCACCTTTTGTGCTTAGAGAAAGAGTTGAGCATAATTATCTCAAAAATCTTCACAGTCGATGTGGGTGAATTAAAAAACAGACAAATACACATAATACCTATTGTTTTTACACATTACTTGTTGTTGTTGTCTTCAAATCTTTTAATAATTTCCAGACTGGCTAGAGCTCTGAAACTTTAACCAATTGTATAACCAAGACGACATTACGATTCTGTACCACATTGGATCAGCCTACTCCAAAAACGAAAGAACATGTTAAGCGTTCGAGGGGGTTCATGGGTTGTGTGAGGTCGTATTCGAGGTATCGTATGAAAGAGCGTTGGAAAAGAAATTCAGATCGAAAATGAGATTTTGTCCAGCTCAAGCCATCAGCGGACATCGAGCGATCGAGAGGATCCAGTCACCGCGTACCGCCGTGTTTGGTGTCTCATGAATGTGCTTCACGAGTAGAACTCATATCTTTATACAAATTTTGATTCTGTCTATCCTTGGTGGGAGGCGCCATCGAAATTAAGGAACCCAAGCAACCCGGAAGGGCGTGTTTGGTATCGTTTGGGAAACAGCAAAAAAACTCTAGGATAACTTCTAGGATGTGAAGTCATAAAATCTTGGTCTAAAAAAAATACTCTTTTTTTTCAATTTCCTCGTTTTAACGAATTACTCGTACAGCATGACAGACATCACAATATTTACGTTTAATATGTAGGTGTACCTTGTACCATACAAGCTGGAAATATTTACCTGCAATGCATTTTAGATATAATTTACACATGCATGCATCATTACTATTATTATTAAGCCTCTCAGCGAAAATTTTACTGTCAAGCGTCGCTTTCATAAACACGATACCTGAATTTGACAACACAGTGTTTTCGACGCTCTCAACAAAATTTCACCAGGTATACCTAGTACCTACCTCATATATCCAACATACATGATGTTAAACATGCTATAAATGCACACGTATATTAAACTTAAAACAATTTAATTTTTATGCACGTATGTATTTGTCAGGTGACTGAGTTCGTCATAATGAGGATCTTTCAAGCAGGAGGTGTCGGGTTCAAATACTGGTGCCGACGATTCATTCTACACTTTGGGACCCAAGCTTGGGCTTGGTGTGAAACGTGCAGGAAAATATTTGAGTCTGTGTGCCTATCCCAACGTCTTTGGTAAAACAATTCTTCCTTTTTTGTTCCGTGTATGACTCAACGATGTGGATTCTCCAGCCTTGAGAAGGCTTGAACGAGGACGAGTTTGAATATGCAGATATTAGTAGCAAATATGGTACAGAGTAGCAGTAAAAAATAAATCAATCTCAAGCATTAATTTCAACCGAAACATACTGCCCGTGACAGCCACTCGTTTCGCTATGAAGTCTAGCACCTCGTACAATAAAATAAAATGTTCCAGAGAGTGTTATCTTAAGAAGCACTTTTGGTATTTTCTCGTGACATTCTGGAATAATTCACTGCTTGTAAATATATTATACCTCTCCGGAGAAGCAAATCTCATGAAAAATGTACGCCAGGATTCAGTGTGTTATACCAAGGTGAGGTGAGATGCATAATTCATAGAATAATGGTGGATGTGATCGCCTGTTGAGAAGATGATTAATATTACAAGATAAATGCTGAAAAACCAATGTCTTGTTTAGGGACTAAATATTTGCCAAACACTCACATCATCGTTGAAATTCAATCTTACGGCAGAAATCCCGATTTATAAAATACGCCTGAAGTTGAAATAATATTTCCGCAATCATAACCTACAAAACTATAAATTGGCACAATATGTTTTTCTGGAACTTTTAGTTCAATAATCTCAAACTCGCCACGCGCCTCCTTCACCGTACGTAATATTCTGACACAAACAATAAAAAAGCAATATAATACTGAAATAAGTAAGATTCTTAGTATGTATGTACTGAAATCTCGGTATGATTTATGAGTCAACGGAGACAATAGCTGGCAATAGATATCTACTAACTCAATGCAAGCGTTATCTACATAATATTGTAGCGGATCTGTGTACTGTTCCCGACAGTCGAATTTTCCGCAAGCTCTCCATACGTTTAACCAAACCACGGGACTTCCTGTTATGCCAAGGTGAGGTGAGACCCTAGACCACCGTATGCCGTTCGTCAATTAACGGGCTGAATATTCACTTTCGATTGAATAGGAACTTACTTATGTTAACTGAGTAAAACGTTTTGAGGAGGTTCGTTGTTGAAAATCATTACCCAATATTTTTGGTATTCTAATGCCCAATCCCACCAACTTCAACCTAAGAAGGAGACCCCTAAGAAATTACCATACAAAATCAGAGATAATATTCTATTTGTTGACACGCAGGCCTACCAACTACACCCTAATTCCATACGAAATGCAACACGCAACTCACCTAGCCTGGGCAGATATTTGGGCACCTAACGTAGGTGAATTGCGTGTTGCATTTCGTATGGAATTAGGGTGTGGTTGGTAGGCCTGCGTGTCAATAAATAGAATATTATCTCTGTTTTTGTATGGAAATTTCTTAGGGGTCTCCTTCTTAGGTAAAAGTTGGTGGGATTGGGCATTAGTGCTCTATGTGCCAATCACTATGAATCGTTGCTTGCGGTTGGTAGCTGTGATAATTGAGATTTTAATAAATCTAATGTTTTTGTGTTAACACTTTGGAAATTCATTGTACCATTTTAATTATTTTCGAAATGGAGATTTTACCTTGGGACTCGGTTGTGTGTGGTGTTGCCACCGCCGGGCGGCGCTAGTCCCGCCTTAAGAATTAGCTTGTTTCCGGCATTTCGGTCACGAGCGTTTTGAAGGTACCACTTGCATTCATTCATGCATGTTTTGTTATTGTTTCAACTGTCAATATATATATTTTATGTGATTTAATATTCTTAATATGTAAAAGGTTTCGACCGTTTAATACAAAACCGGGAGAGCTTCAACAGTTGACAACCTACGGAATGTCGGGTGTCGAGATTTCATCTCAAACTTATCATACATGCAGCCAGAGTATAGTATGGGTATTATGATGATAAGGATTATCTGAAAACGGCGAGTGCGACACAACTGAGATTTATTATCGGGATTTTATATCGCCGTTAAAATGAAACATTGCTGACTTCTTCCCTTCTCTTCTCTTACGCTACAATGCTTTATAGTAAAGTTAAAGGAGATACAGAAATGAAAGATGCAATACTCGTAATACGGCTAGATCATTTTTATACAATTCCAAGAGTTTAAACAACGTGCAGTTACGTATATACAAAACGTTTAACATTGTTGCTCTGCACAAATGGATGAAGATATTGCGTTAGAAGTGAGACTTACTTTTTGTAGGCGAAACCATTAATCACGATAATAATATTTCCGTATTATTTTCATCTCCTTGCAAATGGTACACATCCTTTATTCTCAAACGAGTTGGGAATACCTCTTGACGATGAATATATATAATTATGTAACTTTCATCATTATTCATCCTTCTCAGACTTCATGTGTCCACAATTGAACATAGGCCTCCTCCATAGACCATGCTCCTATCTTGGGCAGACCGCATCCAGCCGCCTCCTACGACTCGATTTTAGTCATCCATCTCATTTTAGATTTATTGTAATGAAGTTGATCAGAAGACCATTAGTGCAAATCGCAACTCCTACATCTTTATTTTATTTTTTATTTTTTTTTATTTTATTTTATTTTATTACATCGGACTTGAAGCCTCTATTTTCCTGCTCACCGTTTAAATATGAGAATATGATCAGACCGTTCAGAATGACGCAGGAAGAGGTAATACAGGGACTTTTTAAAATGAATGAAGCGAATTAAAAAACGAAGGGCTTGCAAATGCTACTTCAGCATATTTTTGAGCTGGAAGTGAAGAATGCGCCATCAAAATTGTGATTCGAAAAAATGTACTAAAGCCCATTTAATCATCAGAAGTGACGCTCCAACCGATCGAGTCAACAATTTAATCAATAAGGAAGACAACGTAACAAAAACAAGACGACCATTACGACAAAGAGAAAATAAATCCACATTTTCTCCTCTAGTAAGACTTGTAGTAATCTTACATTGGAGTACAAAGGTAGAGAGTAATTGTTTCAGTAGCGAGCGAGCGGTCAGTTAGGTTAGGGCCACTACTACTAAGTAATACCTACTACAAGTTATAAGGTTCTCAAAGGATTTCAGAGGCAAATAACGGGTGCCGGAGATTGAAAGACCACATTTGAAATTAACGCCGCAATGTTAATTTTTAAGGTAGAGGGATAAAACATTTTTTTGTAAACTTAATTTTTTTTATTGGATATGAAAGAAATACGTGCGATAAGAATGTCTGATAGGTGGCGTCCGTGCACGGATGTGCATTTTTGAAGGTGCTCGCCTAAAATTCACAACCCACTTCAAAACTGACCGGCGGTTGGGAGCAATTCAAGGAGCGCTGTATGGCATGGCAACGACTGAGTAGTTATTACGTAAAAAGGCCTTCACGGCGAACGCTCGAAGGTGAATGCTCCAACGCGCCATTGCAACTAAACTCCCCGTCACGCAGGTAACCAGACAGAAACTCAAATGAAAAAATCTCAACTGTCAAAAGGGTAACCTACTATTGACAGAATCGCAATTCATCGCCGGAAAACCTGTTGCCGCCAATTTCAATATTGTTGGGTTAGGTTCGTTAGGTTGTTTTTTTTTAAACACACAAAAACAAAACAAAAAAAAAACAACGGCATCAGATTTTCCGGTGTTGAGTTGCGATTCTGTCAATAGTAGGTTACTCTTTTGACAGTTGAGATTTTGTCACTTGAGATTTTGACATGGAACCCGTCACGCATTACACAGTGAGAGGTTCAGCATCCAAAAGCACGCCGATTACAAATGTGGTCTTTCAATCTCCGCCACCCATTACTATCAAACGAGAAAGGCGGTAAATAACACTTAATAAACACTGGTTTCGTTCTGTTTGATGTTCACTGATGACTTGTTCTAAAATTTAACATAGTACGTACGAAATTAAACGCATCTACTACGAAACTAATTAACATTTTAATTTAAATTAATTCAAAATAGAGTAGATACATTGAACCTTTATCTAGGGAATAACCGTAAAGTATATTTTTGTATATCTTCTATAGATTTCTCAAAAAAAAAAATGTAAAATACACCTCTGATCTTTTTTCCGAAATACAGAAACTCGTTTCCTTAATTTTTCTTCATTTTTGTTTTGTACTGATAATTTGCATTTAAATCTAGGGAATAATCGTAAACATTTTTTGATTGAAGCGAAATTAACCTCAAAAAATGGAAAAAAGCTATTTTTACCATTTTATCGCGCAATTTTGAACATCAGTGCCGTGGGAAATGACCGTGAAGTCACATTTGGGTCGCGATTCTTTATAAAACTAAAAAATATAATTTTAAACAATGCGGCAATACAGGATATTATAAGACTTTAGTACAAAAAGACATTAAACAAACGAATTAGATTCAAAGTTAATAACGAGACAAAACAAACTTCGCAGACAGTTTTGTAAACGAGGGAGGATAAGATAGGACATCACGTGTACACTTTCTTAAATAAATACAATTATTTCTACTCGAGGACACTGGGAGAGGAGAGGGTATCGGAGAAGTAATATCTTAATAGGGTTTGGGGTAAATCTATTATAATACGAACGACGTTAATTCTCTCTACAATAGTTAAGCCTATTAAAGGAAAACATCAAATATTACTGCGTACATTAGTCACGTTAAGTAATTTAAAGTGAATGTGTATTTAAAGGGGAATATTTGAGAGCCAGTTGGGTCAGATGGCTTGACCGCCATCTAAACGCAAACCGAGAGGTCGTGGTTTAAAATCCAAGTGTTGACGAATCGCTTGCTGTAGAAATATTTGCAAATTATGGCACTGCTACAACAGAAAGATAAATTCTACATATTATACCGACCCAGATTCTTTCTAAGTAAATAAATAAATAAAATTCTTGATACAAATGGTGGGTTTATTGGCATACACAATGTCTATCAACCAACTATTGAATATAATATACAGCAACAGTGGATTCAATTTTGGTTCACCGAAAAAAAAAATCGTCAAAATGCATTATGACCAAGAGGATTACTATGTGGTCCACTTTAGATCATCACCATTTTAGATCAATATACCTGAAACAATGATAGCATGACTCTGAAACAGCGATTAGGCCGAAATTGGAAACGTATAGACAAGCCGTCAAAAGGGGACATGGCGCTGCATATAGAATAGAAAAATAATGGAATAATACAAAAAGAAACGAAATTTATTGTTTTTGACAGTAATAAAAATACAGAAACACCGGGTTTGTCAAATTTTTGCACTGTAAGCACGCAGATAATTTCACACACTAAAAAAAAGCAATAAATGAAACTAGTCGTAAAAAAGAACGATTAGATGTGAGCGAATGCGTGAAGGACGTACGAAAAAAAAAAACGTAAAATGGCACAAAACACGACGCAAATGTTCGTATCTTCAGTAAAAACAGATAACGTAGGCAGAACATCGTGTCATGTACGTTGTAATGCTGTACTAATAAAAAAATACAAACGAATCGAGAAAAGTGCAAGTAGGTTATTCATATGCAAAAAGTAAAACATGCACACTAAAAATAATTACCAACTAGTAACTGGCTTCGTAATAGAAAAAGCAGTCATTAGATATTCATAGAATTTCGTTGTTGGTTCTTCGGGTTTCCTTACTGCGTGTAAGTGGTTTAATGACCGAGCTTTCGGCAGCGATCGATACAACTGCCATACTCAGGGTGAAGTAGATTTTGTATGTCAAAAGCCGTCGAGGTATCAGTAATTTACTGCCGCAGCGTGAACAGAGGTGTGTCGAAGAGTAACGTTATTGTGATGTGCGAGTGTGACTGCCGCAGCGTGAGCAGCTGTGTGTTGAGTTGTGATGTTAAAAAAAAACAGTCATTAATTAGATATTCATGGAATCAAGCAGTTAGGATTAATGCTTCAATGACGTGTAATTGGAAGGTAAGAAGAGATAAAAGGACGTAAAAGAGAAGACGGTGGTTTAATGTGGCAGATCCAGCAACGTTGATACGACTGGCCCAGGATCGAGACGAGTTCAGGATGATGGTCGCCAACCTTTTATAGGAGCGGCAAGAAAGAAGAAGTGTAAATAAAAAGAAAGGACATTAATTTTAGAACACATTCAGCCACATGTGACCACGAATCCTGCAAATCAATCATTAGGTAACTAATGCCCGATCCCACCAACTACCACCTAGGAAGCAGACCCCTAAGGAATTTCCATACAAAACCACAGATAATTTGAGTGATTATTATAACTGTCAAAACCTTTAAGATATAAATCCATACAAAATACAGCAAGCAGCTACTTAAGTGAGGGAGATTCTGGGCCGAGATATTTGGCCACCTAACTAAGTAGAGCTGCATGCTGTATTTTGTATGGATTTATATCTTAAAGGTTATGACAGTTATAATAATCACTCAAATTATCTGTGGTTTTGTATGGAAATTCCTTAGGGGTCTGCTTCCTAGGTGGTAGTTGGTGGGATCGGGCATAAGTCTTTGCAGATCACTTCAAACTGTGTGCATCCCTGAGTGACCACTTTTGACAATCAAAAGGGAAATACACTATGATATTAAACCAATTCAAAAAATACCAAACCTATTTCCTACATTGGGGTCAAATCTGTCAGTTTTACTGAAAAGGTCTGTATAAAACGGACCAATAATAAGATTTAAAATTCCAACCACTGTTATTTGTTACTTTGCAATCGGCTTCTACATGGAAACGTAATTTAAGTAAGTCCATTTTTACATCATTATTCGATAACGATCCACATACAATACGAAATCTCTAATAGCCCTTTATAAACCTAATTAAAAGCATATTATATTTAGGCCAGTAGATCTAAGATTCGTTAGTATGGAGACCCAACATTAAATCAGGTAGCCGTGAATTTTTGGTATGTTATGTAGGACAATAAATTAATTAAGAATCCAAATTTGCACAATTTTCCTCCCTCCGCCCCCTTAACCATCTTGAAAAAACCTTAAAAAATCGCCACTTTTTGTATGTTATGCACTATAGCTTCGTTGTTTCGTGTTTTAGGTCAAAAAAGTTATTTGCTGATTTGTACACCATAAAATTGTCTATAACTTCACTTCACAAATTTTTGCTCAAAAATAAATAGCAACCGAGCTTTAAAGCTTAAAAAATTGGACAAAATTCAGTATTTTTAAAATTTAGAGTTTTTAGCCAAGAACCATCACGATAACTCCGTCATGGTTAACTCCAGCCTAAAAATTCTTGTAACATCTTATAGAGTATTTAATTTACTTCAAAACGCGTATATCAAAGTTTATATTATGCTCAAAATAGCGGAGTGGGGACAGATTTAGAATAAAAACGAAATAGTGATTTTTATGATTTTCCATACATTTTCGAATTTTACATACTTTTCGAAAATGTATGGGAAAAAGTTGTCTTTTTGCAGTTTTAGTTTAATTTTGTCCATTATTGATAAGTTTTATGAGGAAAGTTTTACCTTTTTGGAATCTACTAATATGTCGAAAGTCTTTAAGATAAATAAGATACAAAAATGTAGTGAAATATTTTGGCTATAGGTCTTCGAAAGTTGGCAAAAATTCCAGAAAAATATTATTTTGGGAAACATTGTAATTTTTCTAATCAATAAAACATTTTCTATCACAATGTATTAAAACTAAGTACCCACATCTCTACTGAGTTCTGCTGAAGAAAATAAATATAAAAAAATATTCAGGTTTTTTCACTGTGTTTCAAAAACTAGAAAATGGAGTAAATCTTAGGAAATTTGTTTATCACAGTGTATCATTCAGCCTAAACCCAAATTGAAATCATGTGATTATTAGACGAAAATACATTCAAATATCTATCATTAGAATATACACAGAGTGTCTTATGTCGAATGCTAGAAATGATACAGGATGTTAAAAAAGCTCATTTCATTATTGTCGATGAATTGCACTATCTTTTAATTTTCGTTCGACTGAGTAAAACCCTAAAGCAATTTTAATTATATTTTTTATCAGATGGGTTCCTTAAGGATATAAGTATTCAATTTATAAACATTTTAAGGCATGGTTTTCTATTTGAAGGGATTATGACGATTATTTGCGAATTAAATATTTATCAGAAAAATTATTTCAATTTTTAGAACATATCTAATCTAAATATTTCACTATATATTTTGAATAATAATTATCTTTAAATTTTCCGAAATATTTGCTGATTCCAACAAGGTAATATATGTGTCATAAATTGTAAGAACAATCGATATTATTAAGCGTATATTTAATTAAGTCAACTTTTCTTCATACATTTTCGAACGGTATGTGAAATCAGAAAATGTATAGGAAATCATAAAAAACACTATTTTGTTTTTTTCTAAATCTATCTCTTCGTCGTTGTTTTAAGCACAATATCGATAATGCTATGCGCGTTTTGTAGCAAATTGAATTCTCTATAGGATGAAAAGAAAATTTTCTGGCTAAAATAAGCCATAACGAAGTTATTGTGATGTTTAGTGGCTAAAAACTCAAAATTGAAAAAAATACAGAATTTTGACCAATTTTGGGAGCTTGAAAGCTCCGTTGGTATTTACTTTAGAGCAAAATGTCATAAACAAAAGTTGTAGGAAATTTTATAATGTACAAATTAGAAAACAACTCATTTTGACCTAAAACGCGGAATAACTAAGTTATAGTGCATAATATATAAAAAGTGGCGATTTTTTAAGGTTTTTTCAAGGTGGTGAAGGGGGCGGAGGGAGAAAAATTGTGCAAATTTGGATTCTTAACTATCTCATTGTCCTACATAACATACCAAAAATTCACAACTACCTGATTTATTGTTGGCAAAATTGCTTCATCGACTGTAGTAATTAGAAAGCAATATATTCCCTGATGATATACGAGTATATACAAACTTTTGAGACGAGGCAATATGAAAAGCAAAAAAAAATGAAACGAGTGCGTGGAATCTGTGAAAGACAAAAGTGATAATTTTGACCGTTGTCATAAGTGATAACTTCCAAGCACGTTGCGTGTTTATCCGATCATCACATAGGATAATATTGTAAAGTACCTTACTTATACAAGGTGAAATTAATTACATATAATATGAAACCCAACGTGAGTCGAAACTCTACGACGATGATGCGGGCGAATAATACGTTCCAGATAGTTTCAGTACCGAAAACTTTACAGCGACGCTGAATATACCAAAGTTTCTTCCACGTATCGGCATATTATGGATCACTATCAAACATATTATTACCCACTACTACTACTAAAATAACAATTATTAACACTAGAACCGCTGTGAGGCGAGATAAGGGTTCAAATGTAACCATATTCGGGTCTTCAGCCGAGTGAATGATTATTATAGCGAAAGTTTATGAAACCGAGAAAGTACGCTGTTCCGCGTTGACTTAACACACATTGGGTTTGTAAAGATGTTCGCATGAATTTGAAGACTGATATGTAGAGTTTTTCGGGTTCTATCGTGGGTAGATACTGGATGTTTCGACGTTTCGGCGAACCTACCGCCGCCTTGGTCCAAATACGACAGGAATCTTTGCATTTCATGGACCATATTGGCGTAAATGGCTGAAGTACATGGTTGGGGCAGTTGGTTGAGGCGGCTGTCTCTCAAGCCAATTTCGAAACCCGGCGCTGACGATGTGTTCCACACTTTGTGATACAAGCTTTTGAGCGTAGTGCAAGTTATGCACAAAAGTATTTGGATTAGTGTATGCAAGCCCAGATCCTTTAAAAAAATCATTCGGAAAACCTTCAACAACTACATATTTAAAGACTGCTTAAATACCGGTAACGAATTTAGAAAATAAAACTTCAAACTCGGTCGGTGTTGTTAAAAAATAAATCGAAATGATAATAAAATACCATAAAATTCAAAATAAAGCAATCAATAACGCAAACAAAACAACAATATAATATCAACAAACAAACAATATTCAAATTGAAAAATAATTAACATGAAAAACAACACAACAAAGAAAATAATTTCCCTACAATAAATACCTGTACTACATCGTTTGGATAAGTGATACAAAATAATATTGTTCTTATTATTTATTTACCTGTACAAGTTAATAAATACACAGCCCCCTCTTACTAAGGGCGAGTGATTAATTCCTACTTAGTTTTCAAGCTAGGGCGAGAGGCACAACTTTGTCTATCGGGAGCACCGTACTCAGTTATTGTTATTGGAACAAAAGTATTCAACAGGCCGGATTGTTAGTTTGAAATTCACATAAATTTAATGGAACTAAGTCCAAAATACGTGACTTAGCAACTATTTGATTGAAGGTCAGAACAACCGCTCAAACTGTCCCTTGGATCAGATCCTTTTTGGCGTATCGTCACAAGAATACCTAAGGAGATGCCCAGATGGAACCTTGTAACTTATAATAATCACTCTATTCAATTCTGACATTCTCTGCTTAGCTGACAATTAAAATAAGGTAACTTCGCTGTGTTTTGGAAATAATACAACACATCGTCGGAAGCACAAACTTGTAGATTTAAAATAACTCTAGCCACAAAAATAGCTGCACTTATAATCAGACCAATATAATTTTAATAAAAAAAGAAATAGTAATAGAAGAAACACGTTAATTTTCCAAATAAATTGAATAAATTTACAATCATCTTAACACTGGACTTTAATGAATTTCGCGAGAAAGAAATTATAAAAGAAAACAACAAGAAGAAATAAGTGTGTGGATTAGATGACTCAATGAAACATCGATTCAATAAGTGTACAACTTGGCCAGCGAGATGTAAACAAATCTAATTAAAAAGTAATACATGCGGACAATAAACTCACGTCAATTGATAAGACGATTTGTTTGGAAAGACTGAATCTCGTTATGCATACCTAGGGAATTAACGGAAAATAAAAATATGACCGCACGCCAGTGCAATTAAAAGAACGTAATTGTTCCGGAAGAACACGTTCAATGTATCTGTACAATCATTGATGCACTATTGACTGTAAGCAATTGGTGTTATACAAAGAATTAGGTTATTTTTTAGGCCTCACAACTACAATGCATTAAAGGGATAAAAATTGGCATTTTAAATCAGGTTCCACTTCTTACTTGAATTTCGTTGGAAAATCTTGATACACGATATATTTTGCCTCCGTCAAACAACGAATGGTTCAATAAATATGGTTCGTTGTTTACTGTATCATAAGTTGTGTAAAAGGCTCACGCCGTTGATGTGTATAAATAAATAAATAAATAGTACGCGTGACAAAATTTAACGTCTTTAATCCGAGTGGAATGTAAACTATTTTAGCCTGCAAGGGAAATACTTCTGTTCAAGAGGCACTTGGCCCCAAAACGAAAACATTTGTAATAGCTGTATAAACAATGTTTAACCCAATATGCCATTTTGCGCAGAGTTACTTCAATTCTTCATGAATAAAATAACGGAACAGCCGGACAATTAAAACGAGTCGAAATAAACCAAATACGGAATTGAGAGATACAAAAATAATCTCATAAACAAAATTAGGTCAAACAAGACAACCAAGCAACGTACGTTAATCAATAAAAGCCCCTAAAATAGAAAGAAACTAAAAATAGAACATACCACCCATGACAATGATTCGTAATACAAAACTAAATCATATCATAACTCATAAGGGAGTACTTCGATACATTATTAACGAGTTCCCTTGAAATCGTCAGTAGAACAAAGTATCTTGGGGAGCTACATCCAGAATAATAGATTTTTAACAGAAAATTACGTCACACCGCACATAGTCCGTGAGTGATGCAAAAAGTTATGTAGATTTATATTACGTTTATCTAGTACATGATCTGTGTGGATTTTTAATACAGAATCTTCAGTACGAAATCAATAAAAGATATTCCTGAAATTCGTCTGCGAGATCTATGCTGGATTTCACCAACGTTTTAGGAGAGGAATAGTGGAGATAGGAGTCACCTAGCACAAATTTTGTATGAAAAATAATGATAATAAATGGCTCCTATCTCGGTTATTCTTCACCTAAGGAGTTGGTGAAATCCAGCATTAGTTATTTTCTAAAAACCTTTAACAACTATTCCTAGACATTTGGTTTTTACCCACAATGATAGAGAATGAAAAAATCTAGTGTATGATCTTTGTCCTTTTACTACAACTGAAATTATTGTGGTAAGTACGACGTTAAAGGTGTCGACATTAATGCCGCTGTGCCCTAAGTTCTTTTAAATAAATACTACAAAGCAGCTAAGCAATGCGTAGTTTCAGGAACCTTTAAGAAACAGTTCAAAGTAATCAGTGAACGTAATAAATCCCTTTCAACAACGTACTACGCACGTACAACAAACGTTCACTGCAAAGTTCTATATAAAATAAATAATACTGAGGACTGCGTTTCAAACGGCAAATACCAAGTTCAAGTTGATGTTGTTTTCGATGACGGTTCTCTCCGCAGTACACACTTTCAATTACTGAGAGTTTATTTATCGAAACGATATTTACTTTGTAGAGACCTGCCAGCTGCTGATAAAAACTTTTCTATCTAATTACTCGCATGTAATACTATATACTCGTAGATTAAATCTAGAGAAATCTCTACAAACTTTTACGTTTCGGCTGTAATTAAACTTCAAGTTTTCCATCAAATTATTTATGGTGAACGAAGTGCTTTCCAAAATATGATAAGAAAACATTGTTCGAAGGGGGAAATATGGTCGTTGTAGCAACAATTGAAATCTGCGGGTATGCAAAGATCCCAAAGCCCAAAATAGAATCTTGGATTATTTTTGAAAATCACAAGTAATGTTTTGTGAGAACATCGGAATTTTCTACATGTCGTAGTTGAATGCGGCAGATGTACGGACTGGAATTGGTGAATGTTACTTAAATGTAAAGTGATCACATTAAGCCAGCCGACGATCAGTCATAAGCCTGATGGAAATTCCGTCCTTTGCCGCATATCTGTTGAGATAACTACTTGTTAGAATCATGGATATTTTCTTTAAGGTTTACATCTACCATGTTTAAATTAAATAATTTAAAGAAACACGTCCCTCCCCACACACGAGACTTGTCTCTATTGGGGAGGTATCTCGAAACATGTATAGTTTTAAGTAACCATATTTGTATGTGTAAAATATTGAAGAAAACAAAAAAGAATTTTGAAATTGAAAAATTGAAATTGAACGTAAATATTTTTCTCAACTTAAATATAGTAATTTTAAGTGGGCGAAAAGGTTATTAATCTGGAAATCGAGAACATCTACCAGGAGTGTAAGAAGAGCACCACTAAGATGGAAAGACGATCTTGTCAAACATGTTGGTGTCAACTGGATCCAGAGAATCTAAGATAGAGCGTCGTGCATAGAAACGGAGGAGGCCTTCGTCCAGTAGAGGACGGGAGTGGGCTGACGAGAATAAGGCATAGAATCTTTGTTTTTACTGCTACATGCAGCAGTAAATAAAAACCTGATCCACGTCTCTAATTTCCTTAATATAGTAAGAGGTGAAACAAAATCCATATTCCTTTATTTATTTCCCGGGTGAATCATTCGCAGAGGAGGCATTCAACATGATTTAAAAGTTTAAAAGTTATACAAGATATCCAAAGGAAACTCCGATAGCTTGGGAAATGAAGAAACTTTTTCAAAAATAAAATATTAACGTTCGACATTCGATATTTCAAAATATTTCTGTTTCATAATAAATCCGATAAAGCGCATAAGAGAAACTATTTTTGCTATAAAAGTTCATTCGGAGAGAAGGAATTTAATAGAAAGTGCTATAATGTCATCATTAATCAGAGAACATAGTGAAAAGAAGTCTAGAGAATGCGAAGTTTGCTTAAGTCGATCATAAGATTATAAGAAAATAATCGAGGGGAGTCTTCTGAATAATGGCGTCAATATTTCAAAGGCTGCGATGAATTTTCAACGGTCCCGTCTCAGAAGCGAATATCTGGAAGAAATGGCTCGTTATCATTATAATAAGTGGTCCGATATCAGATTGAACGTTGCCCTCTGATCTCCACGGGGGGAATATCATTCGTCAAGGCGATAGATAGAATCCCGCATTCCGGCGATCGAGATAGAAATGTCGTTAATGCTTATTGGAAAAACATAAATTACAGAACGTTTAAGATGCACTCTTGATTGACATCCAAAGTGAACATAATTGGTAGCGCAAATGACCTCTCTCTAAAATGGAGATATAGAGATCATTTAGATTTACCCTTACTTGGCGGTCCAGATGTTATCTGTAAGTGACATGTTACAAAATTGCATTTTTGGCAGCCATACCTGTCAAATCTTCTCATAAGAAGTGTCTGTAATTTTCTCGTATTGCACTTTTTACAAGAGAGTTAATAAGTTGCCGAAAATATTACAGAGCAGTGCTAGAGAAATTATTTCAAAGCCATAATTCCTTTGAACAAAGTAGTATCTAGAACTGCCGCCATTACGGGTTTGAAAAAAAATTTGTTAGTTTATTCTTACAACCTAAATTTGCGTTTTTTTTTAAATAATATGATTAAAACCATATCTTATTAGTACATCGACAACACATGATTTCCGTGCGTCTTCATAGGGAGCATAGGATTCATAGGGAGGAGAATATGGAAAAGAAAAGTGAGGCAAACAAAAAAAATTCGTATAAAGAAATACCAATTTTCCAGAGATTTCACTCTTACAATATAATAATAAGTATTAGGAGCTCAGAGATTGAAGTACATGGATAGAATTGTGTGGTCAGGTCACTGATCAAACAATCCCCGATTGACAGTACACTTAAGTTGTATGGACCGGGATAATCCTGAAAAAAAATATCCGGAGTGCAGAACGAATAAAGGATATACTCATAATGTTAAAAAACGCTGCACAATTTAAAATATAATATTATAAAACGTACATAGAATTGTAAATGACTGTATATGACAATAAAATGGCGACGTGCCGTGCAATTTTTAATGGAAACGTTTTAGATTTTTTTTATTTTTAATTCAGCGGTGAATGAAAAATATTTACCACGGAGTAAAAACAGCCCGATGGAAAATAACGGTATATTTCATGATGGTGTATACGAGTTAAACGCAGCAACGTAGGTAAATACAAAAGAGTACGTAGGTACTACACGCAGATGCAGCGATAAAATAGAAAATACAATCTGTTTTTATGTCGCTACCTAGCCGTTTCACAAAATACCTATATAATGTAGGTACGTTTACCGCAATCCATTTTGAAATACACATTACCGATAAATAATGTAAGAATTTTTAATATGAAACTATTGTTGAGGGAAACATTTTATGAATAAAAGCGAATAACGAGCAAAATATACTTTTTGTTCACGTAAAAAAGAGTTGTGAATCTGTAGTGGTTGAATGAATCAATAATGCTACTCATTCGCACTTTAAGCATCTTTTTAGGAACACAAGAATGTCCAAAGGCTTGGGTATGCAGAGGATAACCAGCATCATCCCTGCATGTTACGGAATCAGCACCAGTTCCTGTATCATCCAGAACTTTTTACTCACAATTCGAAACTCTTTACGCCCTAAATACCTAAATCAATTTCATTTCAACTAAGAATGTTCTGGAGAGGCGACCTAGAACAGACAGAAGAAGTGTTGGTAGGCCCCAAGTACGGTGGTAGGACGATGTAAGACGAGTTGCAGGAGGCGGTTGGATGCGGTCTGTCCAGGATATGGAGCTGTGTAGATCAATGGGGGAGGCCTATGTTAAAAAATGGACGCAGGGAAGCTGACATGATGATGATGATGAAGCTACGAACGTTAACCCAACGTTAAACGTCGAACGATAAATGAACAAAAGAGAAAAAACTATTTAATAATCATAATTACTTTTATATTATACAAACATAGTAACAATTATTTCCTCATGGCGCAGAGAGAGACGCTGAAGCCACGAGTATTAAACACTCCTAAGTATCAAATACTCCACCAGTCGACTCGACTCGACTACCTAATCCAAAGTAAATCCTCTTTCTCTGTGAACGAGGAGCAATTCGACATTACAGTTTCGTTTAATTAACCTCCTTTTCATAACACATAATAAATTATTAATTAACCTACACACCTCCCGACCGAGCCGAAGGGATGATGCCGGAATAACAGTAGCACACAAAACTGTTACTTAATCAAATTCGCAATAACGTTACAAGTTATTGTTATTGAAGGACTCCCACGGGCTTAAGGCCCTCCGCATCCCCGGGTAGCACAGGCGCATATAGCGTCCTCTTTACCCGCTCTTCTTGGCAAAATCTTTTTAAGAGGTGGGCTCAGGGTTAGCCAGAAGGGAGCCCCCCGACAAACCCCACTCCTAACTTACATTCCTTCAGTGTCCTTGTCCAAGGATGAAAACATATTTGCGACAACACGTGACAAGTATTTAGACGTTACCTGTAACTAGGGAACCTATGTAAATGTAGGAAGATTTGACGGATGAAGCTTTAGACGAAACTTGACCGCGGTTTTCGAACCTAGCATTTCCGCTAGGTATACGCCATTTTTTCTCGATGTAAAGTAGACTAATTTACCATTTAGTTACATAGGTTATATTCCAAAGGTGATTTCCACACTGATTATACATAATGAGTCGTAAAAATCACTGAAATATCACCAGGTTTCATGCAATTGTGGGCAACCAATATGACAGGCAATGATATGTTTGCAGCGAAAATGGCCTTCACCATAGATTTTTCATAGATATAGAAGGGGCTTACTGTTGAATAGTTCTTCCCACCTTTATATAGGGTCCTTACCCGTAACGTTACCACTATGTCACGACTTGAATATCATGCTTAATGCCTAACTCCACCAACTAAATGTTAAAATGACAAGTTCATATATTAGTCCGAGAGCCCGCTGCTTAATTTATGACGTATCTGTTTTTTGATCGAAATGTGGTACAAATGATAGCTTACCAATAGGGTTTTACATCGCACTAGGGTTGCCTATCAAAATCTTGCCGCAACCCCCCCTGTCCCCCCCGAAAAGGTCCCTCTTCGCGGTTTTTCGCATTTTGTAGGAGTATGGTAAGAGATAGAAGAAAGTAGTCAATGACAAAAATAATCCTTGCTAAATTCTCTACAAAAAATGTTAAGTCAATTTTTTCATAGGACTAGTAGTTTACCCGTAATAGCCGGTCGAAAAACATGATATTTTTTGAAAAAAAAAAAAATTGTTTGATTTTTTTTCTTTAACTTTCTTCCACCCATTATCACTAACATTTTATGTAAAAAAATATTTGGCCTGCGGCGCTATATCGCTGGTTATTTTATGAAAAACTAAATTTTAAGAATTTTCGTCACTGAGTTTTATTGCAATAACTCCTAAATTAATTGATGTATGAAAATAAGTTATAGCTCGTTTTGTAGCTAAGACTATGGTAATTAATTCGTTCTTTAACTATTTTCCTGTAGCTCTTATCAATTTTCAACCAATTTAGTTTAAATTCATGTTTTTAGTTTTTTAAATGAATTTCGGTTTTGGACCGGCCATTGCGGGTAAACTGCTAGTTCTACGAAAAAATTTATGTAACATTTTTTGTAGAGAATTTAGCAAGAATTATTTTTGTCTTTGACTA
This sequence comes from Ceraclea dissimilis, assembly GCA_963576895.1. NCBI lineage: Eukaryota > Metazoa > Arthropoda > Insecta > Trichoptera > Leptoceridae > Ceraclea > Ceraclea dissimilis. The sequence continues at coordinate 3,552,771 of OY756375.1, forward strand.
CTTTCTCCTATCTCTTACCATATTCCTACAAAATGCGAAAAACCGCGAAGAGGGACCTTTTCGGGGGGGGCAGGGGGGGTTGCGGCAAGATTTTGATAGGCAACCCTAGTGCGATGTAAAACCCTATTGGTAAGCTATCATTTGTACCACATTTCGATCAAAAAACAGATACGTCATAAATTAAGCAGCGGGCTCTTGGACTATATGTAAATTATAATTTTCTGTTGACAACGTGCCTAATTCAGCAAATTACTCCAAAGAATTTGGCACAAAAATAATCAGTGAATTCTTTTTCTTCTTGTAAGAAATATGTAAAGTCACAGCGACTGTGAAATATGCAACCACATTTCGGCAGGTACCTACCGAGGTCGATGTTAAAGGAAAATGTGTAATTATATTTCGTCGTATGAAGAGAGAAAATATTAAACCCTTCACATACGAAAATTACACTCTTACGAAGCGGAGCCACAACGAATCATTATTATTAAAATATAATGTAAATTTAATACGAAATTATTTATGTAGGCAATGTTATTAAACTTCAAAAGTTTTACAAAAAGATATAGAAATACACATTAAGAGTATGCATACCGACATTTCAAAAAATTCTAAAAACGGGAGACCTTATATCTCGACAACCGTTACTAAACATGCTTTAGAAAAAAATAGGGTAGATGCATTGAACCTTTATCTAGGGAATAACCGTAAAAGATTTTTTATATCTCGTATAGATATCTCTTTTTTTTTTTTTTTTGAAAAACACCTCTGATATTTTTTCCGAAAGAAACGGAAACTCGTTTCCCGAAAGGGTCGGGATAATTTTTTTTTGTACTGATAAAATGCATTAAAATCTAGGGAATAACAGTAAAAGTTTTTTGATAGACGCAAAATTAACCAAAAAAAAAATGGAAAAACGCAATTTTTACCATTTTATCGTGCGATTGTCGCGCGATTTTGAACCTTAATGCCGTGCAAAAAGACTGTGACGTCATTCTTGGTACCAAGCCCTTAACGGTAAACCCACCTCCACCCCTGGATGTTTCAGGGGCTTCAGCTCCTATGTCATCCAGTCTTTTACGCAAAAACATTTTTTTTTCACAGGAGAGCTCAAGGTTCGTTGGAAGGGCTGCCCTCAACAAAGCCCTCCCGAAACAAAACAGTATTATCCTTTATAATAGCTGACCTTGTCAGATGAAAACGACTTTCAGTGGATTTGCGCTGGGACCATACCGTCACCACATTCAGGAGCAAACTGAAGACGTCACTCTTCGGTACCTTCTCGTGCCCTGAAATGGATGATTCATTAAACGGCGCCTCGCAAAAGAATCTAACGTCATCATCATATATTCACTTCATTTTCTGCAATTCGTCATACACATTCAACGATTTTCTCGGAATCAGGAGATCGATTTTCAGAATCTGTTATTACTATGTGTGATCCTTTTCGTCTACCAGTTAGATGTGGCCAAGTCGTAAAATGGTTCACGTGAAGTAAGAATTAAATGAACCTGCTCACGCTGCGCACGCCAATATGTCAAACACAGCGCGTTTTATAATTGTCAGATATCTATTTATATCATCACGATTTCGTCATACACGCTACATTCAAAGTAAAAGTGACACGCAATTAATGATAACTAATTAATTGTTATCGAATTACTTCAGTCACCTAACTCTCCTCAAATTAAAACAATAAGAATCGCGTGATTAGACGTACCGGTGGAGACGGAAGGGACGCCTCCCTAATCCCACCCCTACGGTGACCGATATTTCTCTACGGTTCGTCGCAGTACGTAGACAGATAGCTACGCGGGGTCGTAGCGAGTACCTACGTTAAACCGTAGCCCGTGATAGTAAGCTATCCGCCCACTGAAACATCTATCTATATAATACTATACAAATTCTATATTTATACAAATCAAGGTATTATAAAGACGCGACGTAGGCGGATAGACATTGAGTGGGTGGCGTTAAGGAATATGAATACATTTTGAAGAGATCCAGCAATGGAGTGATCAAGACTAATAAGAGATATAGGATTTATGTACAATCCATCAACACAAGCACGTCACAAGGCACAATTCCATATAGGCAACTAGAAGAGTGTGGCATTAACGCATGCTACACAGTCTTTCCATTTAATGGACATGAAGCGAATACCATACAACTTTGTGGTACAGCTATAATCAGGCAACTCGTATCATGCCCCACATCGTTCAAAGTTGCCTCAGTGGAATTGTAAGAACGGCTTTGTGCAATGGACTTTAATTTATCGTCGGGATATACCGTGGTTGTATAGTAGCATATCCACGATTGTTTTATGGTATAAACTGTGTTATTTAAATAAACTCGTAAATCAATTAAATGAATATCACCTGATAATAATAAGTAATTATAATTACCTGTAATCAATCAATAGAAGCCTAATGAATCGTGAATTCGTGATGTATTGTGTGAGCGATGGTCGGTGATGATGACACAGAGAGACGCATACATACTGTATTAAGGGCTTAGTACCAGGAATGACGTCACAGTCATTTCCCACGGCATTAAGGTTTAAAATCGCGTGACAATCGCATGATAAAATGGTAAAAATAGCGTTTTTTTCATTTTTCGGGGCTAATTTTGCGTCTATCAAAAAACTTTTACGGTTATATCCTAGATTTTAATGCATATTATCTGTACCAAAAAAAAAATTTTCTTCTTCGACTTTCGGGAAACGAGTTTCCGACTTTCGGAAAAAAGATCAGAGGTGTTTTTAAATTATTTTTTTGAGAAATCTATACAAGATATAAAAAATCTTTTACGGTTATTCCCTAGATAAATATTCCATGCATCTACCCTATTTTGTTCTAAAGCATATTTAGTAACGGTTATCGAGATATAAGGTCTCCCGTTTTTAGACATTTTTGAAATGTCGGTATGCATACTCTTAATATGTTTTGGATGATGTTTGCATTAAATTATTATTGTATTGTCCTCTCTCCACTACCCCCAGGTGATGCGAGGCGTGTGGTCGTTACGTAATTAATTATCCTACCTGTGATGACAGCAGCTTTTCAAATAATTGATAACTTGTTCATCAAAAATATACATATTTAATTTACGTACGTAGGCATAGGTAGATGTATAATGCATGCATCATGCATATGTACGGTTCTAAGAGTCTTTTAAATACAAAAACAGTATTGGACATGTCAAAAAAATGGTTCCCGGAGATAAACCCGCAAGAATATTGCTCAACATGAATAAATCCCAAAAAAGACAATAACCCTTCAGAAATATCCTCGACGGATAAAAGCCCAAACTTTCTAGTTGGATTCCTGTAGATGAATTATTTACAAAATATTGGCTATTTTATTGTCTATCCCATTTCAGATCCGCTTATTTATTTGGTTATTTTCTAATCTATGCTAGTTTCTAACACACCGAAAGAAATTGTAAACTTAAAGATACAATTAATTATATTTTCAAAATTTTCTTTTTTAGGATTTATTCATGTTGAGCAATATTCTAATGGGCTTTTGTCCGGTCGCGGGTTCAAAGAGCCTTTTAAATACAAAAACAGTATTGGACATATCAAAAAAATATATACATACGTTAATTTATGTTTGGAGTAGAAAATAAAAGAATATTGCTCAACATGAATAAAGCCCAAAAAAAAAGACAACAACCCTTTAGACAAATGCTCAAGGGACAAAAGCTCAAATTTAATTGGATTTTGAAAATAAATTCAATTACATCTATTAGTATACGATTTCTTTCGGTAAGTTAGAAACTAGCATAGATTAGAAAATAAAAAAATAAATAAGCGGATATAAAATGGGATAGTCAACATCGTATAAACAATTCATCTACTGGAATCCAACTAGAAAGTTTGGGCTTTTATCCGCTGAGGATATTTCTGAAGGGTTTTTCTCTTTTGTGGGATTTACTCATGTTGAGCAATATTCTTATTAGTTTTTTTTCCGGGAACCAATAAAATCGCACAGGAGTGACGGATAGAATAAAAAAACCATATTAACAATGAATAGACTAAGTCCCGAATGGCAAGATTTGGCGAACTCTCTGTTCCCACGTGGAAAGGCAATAAAACGAAGTTATTTATTTCCCAAGTCATTCAACCCGTAAAACCTTGGGAAAATTCTTATCAAACGAAATAATGATGCAAAGTATTTCAAAAGTCGCAAAAAGGATCTAAATTGTTAAGTGCCTCCTACTTAAGATACGTTGAAAAATTATTTTCAAAAGCTCTTGTATATACAATACTTAACTTTCGGCTTTGGAAAGAGAGGAGGGTGAACACAAATTAAAAGTTGTTTACCTGAAATTTCAGATCTTCAGACTGAAGGAAGACGATTTTCAGGAGAGCTTTTACGGAGAATGAGAAAGGAGATGAAGAACTTACCTGAAAAAAGGAAAACAAATACTTTAATATTTTATAAATTAATGATTATACCTAACAATATAAATATGCTGAACTCGGCTGAACTGAATCAAAAGTTGTCTACCAATCAATACCCAGCCTCACTAAATAAAAAGATTAGGGCCGGAGTCAATTTGCAAATTAAATACTCGAGAGTTTCAATTCAGTTTTGGTTACCTGGAAAAGGTCGTCAGATCGATCGTTGTTGGAATCGATACTTTCAAAATTATATATGTTTTGTGATTCGTGCATGCTTTCTCATTGTCGAGTTTCTAGTCCTGAGCCTGAAAAGGCCCTAAGAAGTTCGAAACGAGAAAACGCGCGAATAACCCGAAAATATCATTGATTCAAGAAAAATGTTGAAAATAGTTCTTCGTCTTTTCCCCCGAGTAAGCTATCTTATTTCAAAGAGTTGGCAACATTGATTGAAACGCTATCAACATCAATTTCATAAACAAATGTTACATTATAAAAATACACTAGAAGCCCCCAGTTCGGTTTGCACTAACTAAGTATTTATTAAAGAAATAATAAAAGAAAGATTAGACTATTTATCTGTAAAAAAGTAGTGGTTCGTTCTTGCTAAAAGCCGATCCTGTGGACATGCTAAATAAACGCTTATGCGTGTAGGTACATACATAATGTGTAATAATTGTACTAAAGTTAAAAAAAGTATAAAAACGAGATAAAAAAAACACCTAAATAGTAAACATTGCTGAAGTGAAGAGTCAATTAACACTTAATAATCATTTCTGTATCGGAAAACATCAAACAAGTGATTCAACTCATTGCCCAGTACAAGAAAGCGATTCACAGTACAATAACGACTATAATTTGTGCGCGAATTCGTTTCCTCAAACAAAATTCTCTCTTTAGTTTGACAGCAGACGATCTCACTAACTCGGGAGGGCTTGTGTATTATAATAATAACGATAAAATTTGTAATCATAAAAAAAAATAAGTGACAGGGAGTACAAAGTAAGCATAAAGATTTACCTAATGTGAGTTTTTACCAAATATTTGGTTACCTATACGAGAAACTCATTATGAATATTGAAATGCGATGCGATGACGGGGACCCACCCCGCCTTGGTGGTGGGATGGGTGGAGTGGGAACCAAGCCTTAAATAGGCCTATTCCAAATATCGTTTTCATATTATTATAAAGATAGGCCTGGCGTAGCCCAGGTAAATGGAACGACAAATGATATGACTGCTTCTGATTTTAATCGATGTTTCGACACTCCCTCTGGTATCATTCCTTTCTGAAGAAAATAAAAACGAAGGCCGTAAAACCTTCAACGGTATATGTGGATATACAGTACGCATTATAATGCCTAATGGGATCAAAGTTTTCAACACTTGTATCTTTCACACACCGATGGAATCTTGTTGATCTCGTCATTACCAAACTATAATTCTTCTTCTTCCTTGCCGCTCCAATCAGAGGTTGGCGACCATCATCCCGATTTCGTCTCGATCCTGGGCCAGTCTAATCAGCGGTGCTACATCTGGCACATCGAACCACTGTCGTAAGATTTTCGAGTCATGTCTCACACCCCGCCTGCCCTCTATCTTACCTTCCATTTTAACATGAGTTGAAAAAGAGTACCTATACTTCTAGACCGCGCTTTGTGACTTCGCTCCATTCCGATGAGTAGCGTCAAAAAAATACGTACCTACGAGTGAGTAAATATGTGGTAATATGTTAATGAAGGAATAACTGGGGCAAACGACACCCGTGTGCTAGTTTCCAATATATTGGTTTTACATTTCAAAATCGATAGCTAAATTAAACATTGAGCCTAAAAACCGCAAACTCAATTCGTAAACTTGCCAACACTTCAATATTTACTCGTAATTTTAGAAACTATGATAGGCAAATTGGTCGTGTTTATAGATAGAATTACCATTAACAGATAGATAGAAAGACTGATAGATTAGACATATTTAAATACTTTTTAAAATCATTCTTCATGTCCGTTAAACTGAAATGATCAAATAAATAAGTATATCTTCAATAATTGCCTCGTTGCACCTAAAGAAACTAAACAGTGATTATATTCATACTATGTGGCAAACTTTTTTGACGAAAGATTTTGGCAATTATTTGCAAGCTTTATAATTTATAACCGTAAAGATAGTTTACGGATATATACGTGGCTAGAAGCACAGAGGGCATCAAGTGGACTAAGAACCTCCTAAATTGGAGACCTCGAGATGGGAACAGAAGTGTAGGACGGACACAGCTGAGATAGAGAGACGACCTGGTCAGACATGTCGGTGCAACCTGGATGCAGTCTGCACAGGACAGGACAACATGGAGGCAGATGGAGGAGGCCTTCGTTCAGGAGTGGACGGGATAGGCTGATGATGAAGAAGAAGAAAGATAGTTTATCGTAAATACTATGCTATGGTTAAAAGTAAGCATTTGGTTAAAATTAAGACAAATTTCCCAGACTTTGAAGGTTTACTTCTCAAGTTACCCCAAAACAAAATATTAAAAAGCTATAACGACAAAGGGAGGAGTACTTTAAAAATACATAAAAAAACTGAGTACATTTTATGGATAAAAACAAATATGTTCCATATTTGTACATTTTTATGAATCGGGGGAGAAAAACTGAATTCGAACGATGATAGACTGTAAGTATTTATGTCGTGGAAGTAACTTTGAAGGTAAATATTTGTATTATACATCATAGAGACGGAAAACATTCATACGAATAGTCTCTTGATATGATATTGTAATACCTTATGCCGGCTGCACACGCTTAGCAGGCGTTTATTTATTTATTTATAGTTTTGACGGCCACAAGGCCTTTGGAAAGTTACAATACAAAAAGTTAAAAATATCAATACAATAAAGGTACACAGCCAAACAATACACAGTAACAACAGACAAAAGAATCACAATTAAGACAGTATGTAAACACACAATATGGACAAAAACAGTAAAATAAAGATCGTAAAACAATACAGACTTAAAACAGAATACATAATAGTATATTATTTCATTTCATAGCGTTCACAAGCAAGTGACAAACGTGTGAATCCTTCGCAAGCGGAACTTCCATTGATTTGTGTAGAAGCCGATCGTACACAAGTGGTCACAAACCTACACGAGCCAAGACGAACGCCTCTGTGGACACTTGTCGACGCTCGGCGAGCGTGTGGAGCCGGCATTACCAAATATTACGAGAACTATGTTCAAAACGGTAAAAAGTTACACTAACTTTTTTATTGAATTTACGCGAGATAAGAAATGTTCTTTGTAATAAGTACTGTTTTCTATGTTTTTATTTCCCCTTTTCTATTTAGGTATTCTTAAGATGAAAAAGGTGATCTGTGAAAGATATAGAGAGAGATTTGAATTGAATGAGCATGAATCCGATTTATTAAAAAATGTGTTGTTTCTTTTTTCTGTTATAATTTGTAAAAAAAAAAGTGTCATCGTTTTGTTGTTGATGTTGTGTATTAGAATTGATGAAAACCCCGGAACTCCCCTTCAATACACGAGGTCTCCTCACATTGGAGGGTAGTATGGAAAATTGTAAATATTGTAACAAGTTTTATACGTATGTACTAGAAATGTAAGATATTAGTTATTAGTAAATTTATTTGAATTTGAATTCTTCCCTTCTACTTACAAATGTCGACTATTAATAGGACTATTGTGTACTGAAACACAAGCTAAAAGAATAATAATAAATAAATAAAATTTTATTTACCGTGAATATCTATGTACAACATAATTAAAATATAATCAATATGACATTTTGCACAAGATGTTTTAATCCCCAGACAGCAACTATCGTGCTGGTATAAGGGGACACACAAATATAATTATATAACATTAACACTTTACACTACATATTTTCACTATAACATTTTACTTCTCATGTGATGTCTCTTTTTGTAAAAACATACTGCTTAATACATTTCTTGAACACATGTATACTTTGTACACTCTTCACCTTATCTGGAATATCATTGAACAACTTGATGGACGAATAAACAAAGCCATATCTTGCTCTGTTGGTTCTGGGTTTAGCTGCTCTTAAATCGTTCACCGATCTGGTATATCTAGTGTGAATGTCCCTGTTATACACCAGACCTATATTAGTTTTTATCAGTTTATGCTTCATCTTGTACATTGTAATATTGAGTGTTTCGGCCGAAGGTTGTTGGATGAAGTTAAAGGCGACTAGTAATATAGTCATCTATTTTATAAATTCAAAGTCTGTGGGATATACTAAATACTATGTTTTATTTCAACACGTTAAAAGCTTGTGCTGTTCAAAATAAACAGTCTGTACCGGGATTCGAATCCTGCACCATCCTTTTAAAAAACCCGTGCTCCGAACAACGTACCCAATCGTGTACTCATTTATTAAATCCTGAAATTACGAATGAAGTTTTTTTCGTTAAAAAATAGTTTGAGCAAGTTTCGAAAGAAAAAATCTATAGAATCCAAATATTATTGATCTGATGATACAAACGTCAAAATGGACACCAAATAGTAAACTAATAGTTTGTCAAAATACGAAATCGAATATCGTAAATTAAAGTCATCCAATGCGGGAGGGGACCGGGCTGGCTAGCGGTCACTTGACGCGGGAGATTAATGCAGCCTCGGGGAACTCCCTCGGGAAGGAGGAAACGGAAACAGATAGACGGGGCCGATGCGAGATGTATCTGAGGGAATTATCGTAAAGTGCAACTAAAGAAAATAAACTGTACATTTTGAAATGAAACCCAGTGACATGATCAATGGAAATGTGGTGAATCTATCGCATTTTCCTCTGCAGCCACTCAGGTACAATGTTGGACATAGGCCTCCCCTTTGGTCCTCCACAGCTTCATGTCTTGGGCACACTGCATCCATCCACCACCAGCACATTTTCCGATGTCGCCAGAGCACACCTTGCCTGGGGTCAACCGACGCTTCTTCGGCTTGTTCTTGGTCGCCACTCCATTATGTTTTTGATCCATCGGGAATCTACATTTCCACAGGATATCCACATTGACCCCAACACATTCAGGCTTGATGGTGACTAAATAAAATGCTACGCACACATTTTTTTTCCAAACGTCCCAATGAAAATATCCAATAGGTAGTCTCGTGGAGCTGTGACATCCAATTTAAGAAGTAATCTATCATAAATAGTAATATACGAGTACTATCCAATCCAACACTGTGCCTGCTCGTCACAATAATTTATGGAACTGTCGAATCGATTAGTCAAAATGAAAATATATATTCCGTAAAAAATTGATAAAGACGGATAAAATTATTTGATTCGAAGATTCTTGACTCATCATCATTTACAACAAAGAAAAATAGAAAGGAACTATTAGAAATGGGGCACTTAACAACCAAAGACTCTTTTTTATAAATTGGTATCTGTAAAATGTAGCAAAGATAAAATCAAAACTGCTTCTTTGTAAGAACAAAGTCACAAGATATATTTTTTGGACATAAAATTGCAGGGGTCTCGGGAGAAGATGAATACCTGCTCTTGTGCTAAACACTACAAAAAAATTACCCAATTTTCAATTTCAAAAATCAAAAATAATCTACGACGCATTTCTCTTTACACACTTTCGATATTTTCAATTATTGCGAAAAATTCAAAACACGACGCTTCCAGTGCATTGAATGTATGAGTAATTTCATATACGTAATATAAACAACCCTAGAAGAACCCACTCATTAAAAATGTAGGTAGGTACGCCATTCAGGAAATTAACTAATAGATACGTATATTAACTAGATCCATTCGTAGTAAACCTTACCTTCCTGTAACCGGTGATATCCAATGCGATATGGCTTGATTGAAAACCAAAATACGTTTTTGTTCCCTATGAAAAGCGTACCGGGTCATAGTAAAATATGTTCATGCAGTTCTGTCATGGGACAGTTAGACTGCGAAATACTTCAATATCAAAACTATACAGTAAATAAAATGATAATGAACATTCCTACGAAAGGTGCACATTTTCCTGTACCTGATTATAGCATAGCCCACGATTACGATTTAGTAAACTTTTTTTCATGGAAATAGTGCGCAGCCTTTTTTGTCAGAGGTAAAATTTCACAATGTCCGCAATATCAAACTATACAAACTAAAATAAAAATTAGGAGATTCTTCATCTGAAACGTTTAGCAAGACATTTGGTGAGTAGAGTTTCATAATAATTATGAACCACGAATGCTAAACATCTTTCCGGAGTATGTTGACGAAATCGAGGATGATCTTCATAAACAACTTTTATATATATATATATATATTGGCATCCACCCGTTCGCGAGTGATTTAGCTAAACAACTTTTATATAAATGAATAATTCAATGAATATGTTTAAATAAAAGGAGAGTACCTACTCAGTCGATACTAAGGAAAGAGAGGAAGGCGTCGCCGTCGAAATGTAATACACAATTCTGATGAATAGTCGAAATAAGGGGAATATGTAAATCCCTTAAAATCCCAAATTTCCCTTCATCGAGGATTACAACAAGGATATCTCTAAAGGAGACAAACGGAAGATAATAAGAGCTGGGATAGTCGCAAACAACAAACGATGAAATCTTAGAGCGACGCAAAGTTTCATGTTACTAACGATCAATTATCAGCAGATGAGTGACAGTAACAAGAGAGGGATGCGCCTAGAATGAAAGTCGACAAGTTCTGATGATTTAGATATGCGGAAATAACTTCTGAAGCCAAGATGAGAATGAAAATATATACGTGTAAAAGGTATTGGGACCAGATCTTCAAGGAGGAATGCTTTGAGAGAAACCTCGCACTAGGAATGAGGAATGGTGTGGACGCGATGGAAACCAGGAGAAAAGTTTGTAAGGATCGAAGTGTGTTACGCAGTGTTCTCTCCGCCTAACCCTCAAGGGATATAACACGAAATTATGTAGTAATATAAGTTACGTAAGGAATGAATAGGTTCATAATTCATTCGCACACTGGTATATTGATTCGCAACGGATGTGTTTACACTGGATTTCTTATAGAACAAAATATATTTATTCGCACTCTGATATATTTATTCGCAATGTGGAAAAACGGATGATTTTATGCTGGATTTTTTTTAAGCAAAATATATTTATTCGCACTCGGGTTTGTTCATTCGCAACCTAGAAAAATGGATGTGTCCATACTGAATAATGTTGTAAAAATATATTTATTCGCACTCTGGTATATTTATTCGCAACGTGGAGAAAGGTATAAACAAAATGTCTTTGTCTTAATCCATCACATTTGTTTGAATGTGCGTATCGCTCGACTTATCCGTCTTAAGCAGTAGGTGTTAGAAGATGGAAGAGGAGGCGAAAGGGCGATGATAATCGAATAATTTAATAACGATATTAAAGACGAATGAATAGAGGAAAATGTTGAAGAGGGAAGAATTAAAACACTGTAAATATCTCTCAAAGAAGAAACTTTGCTAATAATAATAACATTGTGATGATGATATCGTAATGATTAATTTATTCGCATTACATGTTGTGAAGTATTATGCAAAATATACTGAAACACGTACTACTGATGACACTCATCATACCATACAACTTAATCCTATTCAAAACGTATAATAATTACCTACCTACTATTTTAATGAGACGATTACTCGTGTTGTAAAATAAATAAGACTGTCGTTATAATAGATAATTAGTGCGGTACATTAGCCGCCAATTCGTAGCATGAAATTTTTGGGAATTATTCGCAAAATTGAGAAACACTGTTTTTTTTTAAAGAATAAGAAAGGAGAATTTATGGCTTGTTACAAAAAAGGTGAAAAATTTAAACATTAAATAGTATAAACTTTTTTACACTTGGAATGCAATATTGAATAGACAATTTACTATAGGTGGGTGAATGAATCCGGGAGACGGTGGATGCAGAAGGCCCAGAACCGAGTACGCGGGGATCATCAACGGAGGCCTACGTCCAGAAATGGATCACGAGAAGGCTGGACAAGTGAGTGAATTTAATGCACGAAAACGGTACAACCATAATTTTGTATAAACTGGAATGAAATCAACGTTTCGGTGTTTAATATTTACTTAAAATACATAAACTTATTTTAAAACCACTCCTAAAAATTGATCAGAGCTTGTGCTACAAGGAGCAGTGAATCCACCACACAATCATTCGGTTGCTTAAGGAGGGCAGTATCCAAAATGATACAGAGTATGTGATTATAATTTAAGTTATGTTATAAATATTATGTTATTTTGTAAGATAGAATAAAAAGAAATTGACGCGAAAGATAAAAAAGGAGATTTGAAACAGTAAATTACTGTATGAAAGATTACCACGCTGAGCAACATTTTGTCTTCGTTGTAGCTGTATTATTAGCTGCAGCCACAATACTTCACACACAATAATAGCTTAATAATTACAACAATACAAAAGCGAACTGCAAGACGCTAAGTATTTAATAAACCATTTGGTATATTTATTCGCCACAAATGTTGCACACCACACGGCATCGCAGAAACTCTCAGTATGTATACTGTTTCTTAGTTTATTATTATTTACTCATATTAAATTTATTTGCTCAATTATTAGTGTACTATACGAGTAATGATAATAAACATTAGCAAAGTGAAATAGGTGAGTCATGGACCCTTAAATAAACGTTATAGTCGAAAATTAAGTCATTAGACATTGATGAACAATGTCAAAGATAGCGAAAAGACAATCTGACAGTGCACATTTCGTTTCGAACCGTTTGATAAAACATGAATATTTCACCAAAAGGGAATCGATTTTTGTAGCGCAAAACATCCATCTAAAAAAATTTCGTCGTGTTTAAACTGTGTATCCGACATGTTTGTCGTTTTTGATCACCTTGCATTGGGATCTAGTTAATTATTAATTATCTATTTAATTAATAAAAGACAGGTAGAGAGTTTTGAGGCGATCCGACGTTCGTTCTGAAAGACTTGTATGTTTCAATGCTACGGTATAGGTCTGGTGAGATATCAACAAAAAATTTGGACAAGCAAACCGTATAAAATTCATTGTTAGTTATTGTTAGTCCTTCAGTCTCTTTCCTAGCATTCTCCTTACCCATCAAATTTCCTTCTTTACGATTTAAGCATTTCCTAGCATTCTCCTTACCCATCAAATTTCCTTCTTTACGATTTAAGAGTGTGCATACCAACATTTCAAAAAATTCTAAAAACGGGAGACCTTCTATCTCGACAACCGTTACTAAATTTGCTTTGGAACAAAATAGGGTGGATGCATTGAACCTTTATCTAGGGAATAACCGTAAAAGATTTTTTATATATTGTATAGATTTCTCAAAAAAGAATTTTAAAAACACCTCTGACCTTTTTTCCGAAAGACGGAAACACGTTTCCCGAAAGTCGCGGAGTAAATTTTTTTTCTTGTACTGATAATATGCATTAAAATCTAGGGAATAACCGTAACAGTTTTTTGATAGACGCAAAATTAACCCCAAAAAATGGAAAAAACGCTATTTTTACCTTTTTATCATGCGATTGTCACGCGATTTTGAACCTTAATGCCGTGGGAAAAGACTGTGACGTCATTCCTGGAGCCATGCGCTTAACTGTAATAAATATGGAAAATAAAAGTAGCATTTTGATCTAAATCGCAAAGGTGATCAAATTTAAAGAAAATAATATTCTTTAGCCTTTACTAAATTATCAACGATCTACCTTGAAGTTTTCCAAAACACGAAAGCAAAAAAAACTCTAACTGAGTACACATAACAAATAAAGGTATTAAAATTTAAAATACTAAAATAAGGTAGAAACAAAGCAAATACGCTAAAAATATTACGGTACAATAAATATTATTGGAGAAAAGTAAAATTACGAGACATCTGAAGAACAAACAGCATTGCGTGACGACATTGAAGAAGTCTTAATGAGAATTAAAGAATAAAATGTATCTAATTTACATAAATTAATAATTCAACTGAGTTAATAATGACTAAGCATGATATTGCTGAATGCCAAATAAGAAATAATAAATTTACAAAAAAGTCGATTTTAAAATTCATTTAAGGCGTATCTGCTGTGAAATTAATTTGGCGATACATGATTTTTCCAGCCAATACTGAAAACCTCGTCGTGGTACCGAAGACAGTTAAACATCATAGTATTGACTACAACTTGACAGATCCAGAATCACAATATTTGATAATTTCCTGTATAAAAAAATAACTTTGAAAGTACACCTGAAATTTGCGCGATACTCAATTTACAAGATGTTAAAATGTAATTTAGCAAAAATGTCGGTAAATATGAGATCAACAATTTGACAGTTTTGAATTGTGCCCTGTTTTTTTTTATAAAGTAAAATAATTCATATTGTCGCTGTCGAAATAATAAAAATTGTTACAATTTCCCAAAATTTATTTATCCCTTTTCGTTTTAAATCTTTATTAAAACTTGATCCTAAACTTTTAATTATTTAGTACTCCCGAAGAAGGTGGTTCGTGCAGATCAGTCTCAGGATTGTAACTCAGAACAAGATACGTGTAAGAAATAAAACTAAATAATACTCTTCTGAAAGCGATCAACACGCGAGAATAAATATATAAATAATAAAAAATATAATGGCGACAATAAAAAAAGATTCAAAAGTGTAGGTAGTGAAGAACAGGTTAATAAAGTTCGTATCGAGAAGCACGTAATACAGTAAATAATACTGTAGGTGTAGACTCGACTTAAAATAAAATGAAGTGAAACGATCCCATTACAAATATATACATAAGTGTGTTATTATAAAATAATATGAGAACGTGGTAGAATTAAAAAAAAAAGAAAGAAAATTCTAATTTCTCGGAAGCAACGTGCAGAGGCGTAAGAGAAGCAATTACTACCGAGAACTACAGAGTGGGTACAATATGAGAATTTCTCGATAAATAATATAAAAAACGAACGATTACAACTCGAATGAAAGAAAAAAACATGAAACAACCGGTTAACGATTGCGATAGAAATAGAAATACTTTTATGGATAAAAGAAATGTAATATTATCACGCAAAAACACTTTGCTCAATGAATCGGAAGCTCGTATCCTGCAAAACGATGATACGAACAAATTTGAACAATTATTCATACACTAAGAGACATAACATTGTAACAAAGAAAAACCCATCTCGTATGAAAAAATCATCGTACTCAAAACACTCATCGTATTTGTGATTCCGCTTTCTGGATAAAGCCCATTACTGGGGTACAATAAGACACAAAAGAAAGACGGATGAAATCTACTACATTTCGAAAATAATCCGATGAGCCTTTTCAATTCTGACAACTTCAAATTGGGGCATATTTACAGAAACATAAAAAAATAAATGGATCTCTGAAAAAATAAACGAGTTATGTACACCGTCGTAAGAAAACAGTATGTATATAAAGATAGAAGCATCTTCTGTACTTCTTTCTTCATATAATGTAGGGGAATGTGATACACCCCCATGTGGGTCTACTTTTTTGTCGTAAATATTCAAATGACAGGTAGGCAGACTAAAACAACGGTAGGAAAATTTCGCGTACAAGAATAATTGTGGAGAAATCTCAAAAGGCCGATAAAAAACACTTGGTGGTGGAGGGTACGTGATCAGAAGGCTATAAATTCCTATTGAGTCAGACACAACATAGGGTGCCTGGATGAAGGAACAAGCCTCGTTTAACATATGAGGTAAGATAGTGACTAACTTGATAATAATGCAATGAATATTAAAACAACCATGCGTGACAGGTATTTGGAGTTATTTTCAAAACGTGGCGTGGTTTTTGAGTTATTATCACTCATAGATTAGTTTAATAATAAAGACGAATGTTTTCTACGCGATATCATCTTTAAAATCAAATATTTATAGTCTAGAAAAGTGCTAGAGGGTTTCTTATTTATATCCAAAATATTCTGAGAAAACATTTTAGACACGGATAAACCGAAACGAACTACAAACGGAAATAAACCATTTACTTATGTACTTTAGGGTGTTCAAGCCACCCACTTTTTTCACAATTTGTCATTTGGATAAGTTCTGTATTAGATGTTGTAGCATTAAAACACATATCGCTTATATTGTAGTCCAAATCGGTGCAAGAGATCAAAGAAATACCTACATGAGAAGGCTATCAGCACTAATTACTATATGAACTTCATGAGGTAAAAGTGATCAAAGTGTGCCACATCTAAATATTATCAAATCTTCTTGAAATTTGGTATAAATAGTTTTTACATAACATAGACTCGGACTGCAAGCGAATATATCACAATGCACTTATAATAAAACCAAGTTCATAAATGGCAGAGTTAATACGGTTCTAAAAACATGCACTTTCTACCAGTGAAATAATTATACGAATCGAAGATTACTCTTCTACAAACGCAAAAAGAAATTACCGTCCGTATTTCTGCTGCTATATTTTTGAAAAGAAAATAACATCAAATATGCGAGAGACACAACCGATGCTCTTAAGAATCGTTCCATTGTGAGAAACTGTGACAAAACAGTAGAAGGGACTATAAAATAGTATGAAATATCTATCTAATTATTATCTCGAATAGTGGAAACATATTTCAACAGCAATTTACAACCAGTCGTTGTTACAAGAAACACTATCGAATCTTAGGCGTTATAATACTATAGAGAATACATTTTGGTTCGCAGTAAAACCAGAGATCTTATTGTTTGTTATTTAGGAGGGTTATTATTACACAGGAATGGGTGGCTATGTAATAAATACCAATGGATTAAATTCAAACAAATATCGCGTGATAAGTCTGAGCATTATCCACAAAGAAAAACAATAGTAATACAACGAAATTAAACACAAACAATGGACGGTAAAATTTGAAAGAGGATGTATTAATTAATGTCTTGATAAGAACGCGTAATCTTAAAACACAATCTCTTACACAAAGAACCCAAACTTTACTACATTGTGTTGCCTAAATAGTTTAAATGCGATTAATGACTAAGGGATGTAAAACTTGAAAGAAATCTGGGAACGAAAAACCTCGAAAATCTTTTAGTCAGGTAATTGATACCTATGAAGGTAGCATGGAATTTGAAGACGTTGTTTGAAACGGATACAAACAAAAATCAGACATTTACAATGGACCGTCGTCCGGCGGTAATCGAAAATCTAATTTTCCATAAACCAATTGCAAGATTAATTAATGTATTTGGAAGATAATCTGCTGGGGAAAGACAAGTCGAAACAAGAACGATTTGATAGGAAATAATATAAGTTTAGCAATCACCAATGAGTTGGGCAAACCTCGGATAGATGCAGAGATATTCTCGACTCGAAACGAATTACAGAGATGAAGAAATTGAGTCGTAAAGTAAAAGATATAAAATGTGTGACGGTGATTATGCAAGTCTCTATTTTGACACTTTGTACGATTCTGAAAACTATAAAAAAGAAAAAAAATAATAAGTTGACACAAAATATTGGTCTAGAAGAGACATAACGCAAAGAACTATTCAAATAAGTAATAATATTTATAATGAGGAAGAATAAGTCCGTCGTGTCGGAAAGAATTGGCCGACAATTTATGGACTCTGAAATTCCGAACACGACGAGAAAACCCCGCAATAAAAAACTACTTATAAACAAAAAAAAATGTGTAACGAGGGCTCATAACAATACATCTTTTATAATAACAGGCTGAAATAATGTGGCAAGTTTACATAATGAGCTCGCCATTAAGAAACTTCACGTAATCCGTTATTATAGAAGGAATTATGACTACAGAGCAGGGCCAAACAATGCAGTAGTGGTCCTCATCCAAGTATGTATCCATAGATAAGAAAAAATCGACTGCCATCAGAACATACTGAAAGAATAATGGCCCAATAAATCCCCACAAATTACATCGAAACAAATATTATTACATTCAATAGCAGTTAAAAAAAAAAACAATGTTTATATTTTGAAGCATGAAACTTCGTAACGTAACGAAAAGATGACATCTTCTTCAAATTGACGCAATTGTGAAATCCGAGCGAAAGAGAAAATATTAAGATGAATTAGATCGTAAAATAAAATAACTGTAAGCACCGTGATGATGTGTCATAAAAAATAATAATTATGGAAATAAATGAGGAAGAAATAATTCGGAAACTAAAAATGAACGTAACACAGTCTTCAGTTAATAATGTCGTTGAGGAATTCACAAAATGTAGGGCGAACAATAATCATACTGTTTTAAAACCATTTATTCTGTCATCATAATAGATTCACTGTCAAAATTCATACCGTGCATTACGAAATTACCTCAGAAATTACCTTCACACCTCAAGGACATGATAATTCAGGTTTTGAGTTCAATTTCAGTCCGGAAGCATTCTTTATTTTCAAAAGTCGTTACAAGTCGTTTGCCTTAAAATATTGCGTCTGCAGTAGGTCCGCTTTTAACCTTTTTCTTTATCGTTTGTGTTTAATAAGAGTACATGGTTGGCGCAGTTGGTTGAGGCGGCAGTCTCTCGAGCGGGAGGTGCCAGGTTCAAACCCCGGCGATGGCGATGTATTCCACACTTTGCGATACAGGCTTTTAGTCTAGTGCGAGGTGTGCGTTTGGGTTTGTGTATGCAAGCCCAGATCCTTTAAAAATTATTTCCATTAACTTTAATAAACGTCTTGTCGGAATAAAGTTGAATAAGAAATGGACAATGAAAATTCTTGAGCAGTGCAGATCAATTCCAATTACGGATCGAATAGAGAATACGACTGATAATAGAAAATAGGGAAAAACTATTAGTAATATAAAAATAAAAATCAGGAAAAAGATTGAATAATCTCAAACGAGGAAAATAGAGAAGACATTCCTTAAATCCTCTCTGAATAATATCATAATAAAAGTCAAATGCTATCTGAAGTATACCTATGATGATGACGATGATAAAAGTTAGGAATATAAGAAGAATAAGTTCTAGTAAGGTAAACAGATAGAAAAGGAAACAGGTACCTGAAGGGGAAGGAGGAAAAGGCAGACGCTAACGATATCATATTCTTAATCTAAAGGAATAGTGGATGAAAACGATCAAAGATGAATAAAAAAAAAGGGGAGTGGGACGGACTTAGTTGATGAGAATTTGAAATCCAATTACATTACACAGAAAAAAAATACCTACAACAGATTTTTTTCATGTTTTGTATTCGTAAATATAATTCTCTTCGTTAGTAGAGGAAGGATTGCGAATTTATTTTTTCGCTCTGCAATACTTTTTTCCTTAATCATTTTGAAGTGGTTTCGTCGAAAATTTTCCGTCAATTTTGACCGAGAATTATTTTGTTGATTCAATTGGGTTTTCCCATTTAAAAAAAAAGAATCCAATTTACAAAAGTGCTCCGCGAATTAATCAATGTGTAGATTAATTTATCAAAAAACACTTTTGAGAACCAAGATTCCGATTCCATTTATATGAATTTATTTCCTAAAATTCACTTCAGTAAAACCGCTCGTCTAATTACCCAAACCTGCATCAAGTTGAGTAATTTGTTAACAAACGAACCAAATTAAATAAAAAAAAATGTATGCAGATTAGGTATGAGAGCATGCGCTGCAGCACCTACACGGAAGTGGAGAGATTGGCGAGTGACAGGACGGCGTGCAAAGAAAGAACGAAAATGCCTGGTACAAACCAATCTGCAAGATTGTAACCACATTATCATCACATATTAGCGTCATTTTAATAACGCCTCAATACGAAGGAAGAGAGATTCAGGATACGCTTAACATTCCTCCCAATATTTCAGCAGAACTCTTATTCCAAAACACCAACTATTCCCAACTAACATCCAACTATTCCCAAATAAAAATGATCATAAAACAAAAGCCATTAAGACAATAAGATGACGACGCTATAATGTCTCGGCGCGAAACAAACTTCGCATTCCCAAACGATTAGTCTTATCGGAGTTCTTGTGTATAAATATATTAGGTATACACGTCTGTGGAACACAAATAGATACCAATACCTAACAACACACACTCGTAAATACAAGGCATCAACAAAACCAACGTTCGTATATTATAACTCACCATTGTGACTACCAAATCAATGATTGCAAGACAAGGGTGTCTGAGAAAAGTAACAAGCAGCGACTGAAATTAAACTTAAGATGGTAAAGTGTCAGGTTCTACAAACTACACTCGACTTCAAGAAAAACGAATCTAACAGATTAAAAATTTACATCAATACTATCCCCAACTCACTTCGCAATAGCTAGTGCAGTAATTTTTAGGTTACAAATTCCCAACAAAAAACGACAATTCTGTTGATACTGTGAATTTCACCTTCAGTGGTGTTGCAAATTCTTCACCTTTAATCCAAAGAAATTTTGGATAGATAAGATCATACTGGAAAGGTGGTCTGACGATGTGAGATGAATCGCAGGAAGCAAGTGGATATAGCATGACCAGGATAGGGATCTGTGGAAAGTCACAGGGGAGGCCTATGTCCAGCACTGGAATCAAAACGACTGAAAAAAAAAAATGATACTACCATATCTTCAGAGAAAGATATCCTTGCTTAAAGTAAAAAAAAGTTTCGAATCGCTATATCTGTAACAATTCTATCTGTTTTAAGCGTTCTTGTTAAACAACAGTAGCACAGCAGCGGTCATGGAAGAGAATAATAAGCGAAGTGAGTGATGATGACACAAATAGTGGTCGTTTGGTGTGACTCGCTCCACAACTGTCGCTTATAAATCATAGCATAGTAAGCCGTATTAATGTACGGAGAATAATCATCGTCCCGATCCCGGACTGACTGTTATTGTTATCGACACATTGCGCCAATACAGAGTGACAGTAACGAAGAAGTCAATAATAATAATAGGAGAAAGCAATTGAGTTCCTGGACATGAACTTATAAAACGATGCCAATATATTCAGCCAAGAAAACAACTGCCACTGTTACCAAGAACTCTCTATTACCGGCGATGTTAATGATAAGAATTGCAATCTACTCAAAACGAGAGTCAAAAAGGAAGAACGGAACATAATACAAGTCAATCAAGTCATCAGTTGTTCTGAGAAAATCTAAACAAAAAAAGATTTGGGAGTTAAAGTGAATTAAATGCATTTATAGAACCAAAGTACGAATCTCAGAGTTACTCATAAATTCGAAACATCTGTTGAGAAAGAAAAAATAAACCCAAATGTCACAGTTGTCCAACGGGAGGAAATTATAGCTTGTTCCCGACAACAAAAGCAACAAGTGGCCGGATGACTGCATGAAGAGAAAACTATGTCAACAAGTTAAAACGAAATGAAATGTCAACGAAAAAATACATAAAAGCAATTTATCCTTTACAATTCTTGATTATAAATTTTTTTATCGTATTTTGAAGAAGCTTGATATCCTAAAATAGGCGTTTGAAGAATAACAATATATAACCCGCACATGACTGGCTTAGTGAAACATTGAGAACTATGCAATGGGCTCAAAATCCATACAGAATTGAATGTTTTAGGTGCAAAATGGTAAAAGCGAACTGTTTGACGTTATCGCAGGAAAAATATGATTACAACACGATGGCATCCACAACTCCGATTTGGAATTATTTGTAATCCATCCAGAGTTACATACTTACTTTATTGGTCCGGACTTCAGATCTTGCGACTCCAATGTACAGCAACAGATATCGCTTTGTCTTTTGCTATATTCAAGTCCTCTGCATCAATCAGAGTTGAAATATAATAAAACCAAACCGTTGGAGTAGAAAAGATCATACGAATCAATTTGGTTAATAATAAACCAATTCACCGGTTAACAGCCAACAATCAAAATCCCGCATTCGGGCAAAGAGGGAAACAAAACATACGTAGCAGACAAACAATAAACGATAAGTCATAAAAGTGATCCAGATGTACCAGACTGTAGGTACAATAATAATATATACAAACGAGAGAGGAGATAATAATAAATAGAGTAGTAGTCGGAGTTTAATGGGTTTAGATTGAGTTAAGTGAAAAGCTATCAATAATTTACAGTAGGAACGTCGAACAACTGGCTGATAAATCGTCGTCTGGCGGCGCCAAACATCAAAATATTGAAACTCTCGGAAGATATAGGATAATTATTATTCTCTCCCATTTCGGCTAAGATGAAATCCTCGTGAAAATATGACGGCAAATTTCAAGTAATCTCATCTTCTGAGATAATTTGAGTCCAATTATCACACCATCATCTTTTGCTTAAAATAAATATATTTTTCAATAAACGGCTTTTGCCATTACTCACTCTCTTTCTCCCTGGGCATTTATTATTCCCACATGATGGTGGGGTCTGCCATTCTTCTCTTCCGCCGCCACTCGGCTCTATCCTGTGCATCTTCCGGGGATGCTCCACAGTCTCTCATATCTTGACTCATAACCTCACGCCACCTCCTTTTGCCATTACTGAACTATATAAATAAATAATCTAATTTAGTTTACGCTACATTTGTAAGTATTGACGCACGACCGGTTTCCTAAGTTTCTGAACTCACATCATTATGTGTAATTATTTATATAGTTCCAAATTTACCTATATTAGCGTCTCCCAAATTTTACTAACCAATTTTTATATAACTTTGGAATAAAAATTCGGGAAAGACCTGTGTAGAAAAAACTTTAAGAAAAGTGAACAAAAAAAAACGTCGTATTAAAAATTTCGATTTATATTCCGCAAAAATGGTAAACCAATTTTGAGAGAAACAATAGTAAATCGAAAACAATTTTACAAAGAAAAAATTGCGTAGGATTCGGGGAATAAAAAAAAAGAAATTCGGCGAAACGCGTATCAACCTACATAGTCCGATGAAAAATATAAACGGTTCACTGAAAATCTTTTGAAAAATAACCGCATCGTTTGAGCGACACTTCTGTATATTATTATCATTGTCGTTTCTATTGTGGTCGGTCGATTCGCTGTGATGTATGAGACAATTTGGCAGGGCATAAATAAGATGTAAATGTCATAGAGACAATGATGAACCTACCGTAACAACATCATTATTTTACAACATCAAAAATACACTCTGCCACTATGAGTGACATATAACCGGATTACCGGAAAAAAAATTTACGCCGGTTAACCGCATGCACAATGCACATCTCGCAAGGATTCCATAGCGAAAAATATTTCGCGGAATATCCTGTTCTCAAATTTCAGCGATTTTCTGTGGTCTTTGAGTGTCATGCACCAGGACTCGGAGCCATAAATAACCACTGGCTTAAAAATACTCAGGAGCTTTACTTTTCGCGGCAAGGATTTCGAGGAAAAGAATGTTACTTCCATCCATGTTCCATCCAGGAATTTGTCTCAAACAAATCTCAAATATAATGCTGGGCATTTCGTTGAGAGACAGACGGATAAATGAATGGATACGGGAGAAATCCAAGATAACCGATGTAGTAAAACGAGCAGCTGCATTAAAATGGAGTTGGGCAGAACACGTTGCCAGACGCTCAGATTCTACATGAACTAAAAATATTCTCGAGTGGCAACCTAGAACAAGCAAAAGGATCGTAGGAAGACCTCAGGCAAGATGGTCTGACGATGTGAGGCGAATCGCAGGAAGCAAGTGGATGCAGCATGCCCAGGATAGGAATCTGTGGAAATTCAAAGGGGAGGCCTATGTCCAGCATTAGAATTAAAACGGCTAAGAAAGAAGAAGAAATCTCCAGGACTACTTAGGGGGAGCAGGTGCGAGGAAATAAATGATGCACCTACATAATTCAACTCTAATACTCCGGTTAAGCGGACGAACATTATTTCTAAATTCGTAAGACAACAATACGTACGTACGAAGACATTACGGGGTAGACAACGGTCTTTAATCATTAAATATAAAAATAATGGTTGCAAATGACACAGAGGGGTATCCGAAATAAATACATAAAATATAAAACTTAAATCCTCTGTTTCCCGCATTCTTTTCTAAGTTTAATTACCACGCAGGCGTAAATTAGCTCTAGATTTATACAATGGCCTGTCCTCATAAATTACACATATTATAATATACGTACACTTTTTCGTGTATTCTTTAAATAAGGTACGATCGTAATACTAATCGCCAGACGATAAAATTTACAAGAATTTCGAGTCGTTTGTAATAAAATCAACATCACAAAAAAAGACGATGAGAATTTCGTTTGAAATTGATTGCTTTCACAAAAACTATTTACCAGCCATTCTATAACAAGATGAACTCTCAGTAGGTCTAGACTCGCTGTTTTTAGACGGCCACGTCACTTAGATCCTCTCTTTTAGACAGTATATTACCCAATCCCACTAACTTTAACCTAGGAAGGAGAGCCCTAAGAAATTTCCATACAAAAACTGAGATAATATTCCATTTATTGAATAAAGAACATCAGATTCCAGCACCACCACAGCCTAAATCCATACGAAATGCAACATGCAGCTCACCTACGTTAGGTGCCCAAATATCTCCGCCCAGCTGCATGTTGCATTTCATATGGATTTAGGCTGTGGTGGTGCTGGAAGCTGATGTTCTTTATTCGATAAATAGAATATTATCTCTGTTTTTGTATGGGAATTTCTGAGCGCTCTCCTTCTTAGGTTAAAGTTGGTGGAATTGGGCATAAGAAGATTTCCGATTTTATAAGCGAGAAGGTTCGTAGGTGAAACCTGATGTAAAATTTTGAAATAATCATTTTCTGACTGCAAGATACGTCTTCTCAATTATGTGACAGTCTGGTATGTCAGAGATTGCGAGTGTTGCGACTACACCAGAAGTCACAAGATTTGGGCACTCGACCGAGGGAAAATATCTGGGGGGGTACTTTGTAAGCTTTCTCACCCAAAACACGCAGATAAAATGTTAATGGAAAATGACCCTTATGGCGATATACATAAGGACGTTTTTCGTGTGCATTTTAACTGCGTGTTTCGGGTGAGAAACCTTTAGAAAGTTTCAGTACTGCAATATTAATCTAGACGAATGTAGATGTGTTATGCAATCTTATCATAATGCTCGAAGCTTTAATTAAAATACGTAATATGCAATTGAACGCAAAGACTAATTAAATATTGCAATTATGATTTGTGAA
Organism: Ceraclea dissimilis; assembly: GCA_963576895.1. Classification (NCBI taxonomy): domain Eukaryota; kingdom Metazoa; phylum Arthropoda; class Insecta; order Trichoptera; family Leptoceridae; genus Ceraclea; species Ceraclea dissimilis. The sequence goes on from OY756375.1 coordinate 3,578,286, forward strand.
TGTACAATGTACATATACACATCAGTAGGTGTACATTATAATCCATACATTCAATTAACACAACAGCTGTGTAGAGATTTACATAACATAATGAAAGTGCTGGTATGCCATAATGAACGACATTAAATTTTACATTTGTACATTAAATCAATAATTGCTTTAGTAGACCAAATTGTCGGTGGTCAACTACATTTCAATGGACGACATGAGTATTAGAAATTGAACTAAGTCTTGTAAGATTTTTTATTAACAATGACGTAAACTCGACGGTCCAAAAAATACAATGAAGCATGATGGAAGTACAAATTGCTAAGAAGTAACTCTAAATGATAGAAAACGATAATTACTACATGCAATATTCGTAAGATGACTTCTAAATACTGATATTTCAGGCACAATGCTCGTATTTGATACCGTCTTAGCCCAAATCTTTGATATCCACGATATGTATATCTGGATAGGTGAATGTTTCCTAGTATTAGGCCGATAAGTCTATTATATCAATCATGAATTATATGTAGACTTTTATGGCTGATAACAGGTACTGAGAAGCGTGTTGGCAAGTCCTGCCTCGGCGGAAAGAAAGGTGGGGTAAATGAATAGGATTTAGGTGATATGAGTATAATTTTTATGGTACAATAACTGTCAAAATCACTAATTCAACACCATTTTGTACTACAAACAACAAGCTCATTACTGGTAACAGTGGTAACGCTAATAGAGAAAAAAGACTTAACACCTAAACATTTTATATCTCCCAGTAGAGACAATATTATTCAAGCTACGAAGCTACAAAATAAATAAGACTACTTTCAATACGTACTGACGTCGTACAAGGACGCGGAACTCCTCCATCTCAATGAATAAATTCATTTCAATGAATCACTCAGAAGAGATGAGAGGAGAAGAAGGAAAACGTTTATATTTTATTGAAATTTGAACGAAAAGCTTTATTCATCTTTCAAAATACATTTTCTAATCCAATGTTTTAATACAATTTAATCCGACACTCCGGGTGTTGCGTCGAGAGTGTGGGTAACAATCGACACCCGTCCGAAAATACGGAATATTATTTAAAAGTTTATTTATCCATTATTATTACAATATTATAGTTGCAGGACACTGAGCACCTCCTGGCCTGCCCAATGGCTCCTGGGCGGTGCACATGGGAGAGTCTCGCAGATCGTTCCCGCTTGGACGATGACGCAGGAGGGGTTGTGGCTTTCCGGGAGCGGAGGGGGATCGAGTGAGTATTTACCGACACGATAAGAAGAAGATTGCAACATTACACAATACAGCACAGAGTAATAACTAAACAAAATGAATACAATTAGACAACAAAATATCCCCAGTCAGCAAAATAAATTATTAGTATGAGGGGATTTATTTCACTTTCCAACATTTAAACATAAATGACATTATTAATAGTAAAAAAAACAGCCAACTACACGTCATCGTTAATATCAAAAGGTTTTTTCCAATACAGTTTTCCTCGTTTCCTCAACAAAAACAAGAAAACACTAAATAGGAAGATGACACCCATATTCTTAAATGGACAAAGAAAAGAAAGGTTGGAAAAAAGGTGGTGTGACGATATCATCCAAAAAGCCGGCAGAACCTTGATACGAAGGAAGAAAAACGAAGACAAACGGAAGAGGCCCACAATCTACATCCATCAGTGGAAAGAAGAGGGCTAGCAGAAGAAGATGCTAGCTTATGCTGCATCCTCCAAAGGAGTGACACAGTGCGACACTTGGTGACACAATGAAGTGATTTCAAGTAAAGAGAAGAATACAAAAATAATTATAGTCATTCACGGAATCACGTAACTTCAACATTATGACTACATATTGTTGACATTCAAACCATTTCAATAAAGACGAACTCACCTACTTCCGAATAAAATTATACAATAATAGGAATAGAGAAGAATGGGGGACGGCGGGGCGAGTTGGGGGCGAGATCATTTCCTATACCAATGCAGAGGTGAATTGGTTATAATAATATTATACGTGTAGGTATGAGGGAAAAGGAAATTGTTATAAATCGCACAAAGACTTCACGCGGAATTGACGTTTTAAAGAAATTTAGTTTTAGTCTAGTCATATGGTGTTTTCGCGGAGAAATAAATACAGTAGTCTACTTCCCTTTCATACTTTACGTATTTGGGGGCGCTGAATTCGAATTTCAACTTTGCCACCTCGTAAATGTGATGCGTTCTGAGATATTCGAGAAAAACTCAGAAGAAAACGTTCTTTTTAGAGACTTTCGCTCATAACTCGAAAAGTATACATTTTAGAGAAAAGAATCTCGAGACAAGAATAAACTAGAGTAAATTTCCTACAAATAGCGATGATATTCATTTTTCTGAAATAAACCGCTTACGCGCTACTATGCGCTAAAAAAGGGCATAAATTCCACTCTTTTTTAAAAAATATATTCTCTTTTAATTTATTGACTATAACTCAAAATATATAGAGTTTTTTGGAAAAAATTGTTGTACATAAATAAAGTACACTATATTTTCTACAATTAGTGCTAAGAAGGTTTCTGAAACAGACTAACCTCTATTACGTTAGAGCGCATTGAAGTTCACTATAGTACATTAGAAGCAAATTCTTCATTATTTAAAATGGATATATAACATTAAAAAAAATAAAAAAAATCTACTAAACTTTCTTGATGCTATAAACACAAGGCTGAAATTTTTATATTTAAATGTTTGCTACCCCTCAATAGCGATGGGTTGGTAGAAATTTGAGAATTCCTTAGAAACAAAAGCTCATTCTCCAGTTTTTTGTCCATAATGTGAAAATTAAAAACAATGGGGACAATTATACTAAGACAAAAATAAAGTACATTTTATTATCTATGAACTACCTCAATAACTTTTTTTAGTCAAATAGACGATTCAGCAGCCAGAGTCCGTTAAAAATTTTCCATATCTCGAAAATATTCTAAAATCTCTACTTATTTTGGTTTACCGCCTGCAAATAAGAATCTAAACATTTTTAAGAAACAAAATGTGAAAATTCATTAAATTTCCTACAAATTATGTCTCTTGCGTTTTCGCTCAGGCGAACTGGTTCGCTGTTAAAAAGCATCGAAATTTGGTATAGCGTGTCATATTAATTAAGCGTTCATAATACGAACTACGACTATGGTATGTAACACACGTACCATAGTCGTAGTTCGTATTATCAACGCTTAATTAATATGACACGTTATACCAAATTTCGATGCTTCTGAACATCGAACCAGTTCACGTACCATAGTCGTAGTTCGTATTATCAACGCTTAGTTAATATGACACGTTATACCAAATTTCGATGCTTCTGAACATCGAACCAGTTCGCGAGGGCGAAAACGCAAGAGACATAATTTGTAGGAAATTTGATGAATTTTCACATTTTGTTTCTTAAAAATGTTTAGATTCTTATTTGCAGGCGGTAAACCAAAATAAGTAGAGATTTTAGAATATTTTCGAGATATGGAAAATTTTTAACGGACTCTGGCTGCTGAATCGTCTATTTGACTAAAAAAAGTTATTGAGGTAGTTCATAGATAATAAAATGTACTTTATTTTTGTCTTAGTATAATTGTCCCCATTGTTTTTAATTTTCACATTATGGACAAAAAACTGGAGAATGAGCTTTTGTTTCTAAGGAATTCTCAAATTTCTACCAACCCATCGCTATTGAGGGGTAGCAAACATTTAAATATAAAAATTTCAGCCTTGTGTTTATAGCATCAAGAAAGTTTAGTAGATTTTTTTTATTTTTTTTAATGTTATATATCCATTTTAAATAATGAAGAATTTGCTTCTAATGTACTATAGTGAACTTCAATGCGCTCTAACGTAATAGAGGTTAGTCTGTTTCAGAAACCTTCTTAGCACTAATTGTAGAAAATATAGTGTACTTTATTTATGTACAACAATTTTTTCCAAAAAACTCTATATATTTTGAGTTATAGTCAATAAATTAAAAGAGAAAATATTTTTTAAAAAAGAGTGGAATTTATGCCCTTTTTTAGCGCATAGTAGCGCGTAAGCGGTTTATTTCAGAAAAATGAATATCATCGCTATTTGTAGGAAATTTACTCTAGTTTATTCTTGTCTCGAGATTCTTTTCTCTAAAATGTATACTTTTCGAGTTATGAGCGAAAGTCTCTAAAAAGAACGTTTTCTTCTGAGTTTTTCTCGAATATCTCAGAACGCATCACATTTACGAGGTGGCAAAGTTGAAATTCGAATTCAGCGCCCCCAAATACGTAAAGTATAAAAGGGAAGTAGACTACTGTATTTTTTTCCTGAAAATGCCATTAAATTTGCCCTCGTTACTGCACTATTTAGCGTTATTCGGATACGGTTCTGAAATTTCCGGATAATCTTCATAGAATTAATTTTGAAAAACACAATTTATGTTTTGTGAGAACATCGGAATTTTCTACATGTCGCAGTTGAATATAACAAGTAGTTCTAGTAGTTACACAGCAAAGGATGGACCTTCCATCAGGCTTATTACTATGGAGTTGTTGAAGGTTACTTAAGTGTAAAGTGATCACATTAAGCCAGCCAACGATCAGTCATAAACCTGATGGAGGTTCCATTCTTTGCTGTGTATTTGTTGAGATAACTACTTGTTGTCTTTATTATTAAGTCATTTTAAAGAAAACAACATAAATCGATAAAACAACAGTTGGGTTAAAAACAAGCAACCGGGTTGGCTGGCAGAGATCGCAGCACTGAAATAATCTCGCCCTAGTGAACAAATGTTACAATATGTAAATACCGTAGAACCAAAACGAACACATAACAATAAAAACTGCGAACAAAAATTTAATTCAGATTGTTTTGGAAATCACAATTTTATATTTTGTGAGACCATCGGAATTTTCTGCATGTCGTAGTTGAATATAACAAGTAGTTATATGACAGCAAGGGGTGAATGTTACTTAAGTGTAAAGTGATCACATTAAGCCGAAGTTCCACCCTTTGCTGTGTTTCTGTTGAGACATAACAAATAATTTAATTCATTGCCCCAAAAAAGGAAAGAAAGGAGGGGAAGGAAAGGTAGCGACACGGTTACATTTTAGGAATTCAGTGTCGCCAAGTTGCGCCAATATAGTAAATAAACAAAAGTGCATAATATTGCAATATCAGGTGCATGCATAATACAATAAACAAAACAAAATATCATAATGTATGAGATTGTTCTACACCACACCACAGCACATCGCAGAGAGAGATGTATCTGTGTAGAAATTAATCGCACCGAGGTGTAAGTATAGCCAACATTAGTGGGCAAGAATAAAATATTATATTGCGAAAAGTTATACGTGGTGAACTAAATCACACAAGTCGAAGAAAATTATTCATTTACAAGACACCGAAATAAACTCCTTTTTAAGGGCTTATATGCACAGCAAAAATAGAACGATTTTTGCTTCAACTTTTTCAAATTTTGTATGAGAATGTTAGTGCTCAGGAAGAATAACGTAAGCGACAAAATACCTTTTTAAAAGAAATTTAAAAATCTAAAACAGCAGATTTGTTAAGATTATAATTACCAGTATTTTGGCTAAATTATACTTTTATATCTGAAAAACTGAACGGAAAATCTTCAGATACGGTAAATTTTAGGGGTACGTTAGAAATATTTTTTTATTCAAGGAATTTCCAAATCCTGTAATTATAAAACAGCCGATCTGTAGTCCATACTTTCATCCACCACTGTTTTCAGTTTCAAGACGATTCCCTCAGAATTGGCTGAGTAAAATTCAGGGCGCCGAAGCCCCCTGACATCATATTTATTTATTTATTCATGGCACACAAACAGACATCACCCACATGTAAACACAAATCAAATAAAAAACAACACAGATTAAGTTCAAGCGATGCCCTATTACATGTGTACACAACTAGTCAATGCAGATAAAACAATATTATAATGAGAGTACAACAGTCAGTGCAAAAAAAGAGAAACAAAAACAGAAAAACAAAATAAAGTCAAGGTAATCAGTAGCAATATGCAGTCAAAACAATGTTTAGTCAAATTATGGAAGTCAGGCAGAAAATTGAAGCAAATCATTGAATACAATAAATAAGGTCAAAAATTGATGCAAGTCACAAACAATCACATATAGGGCCTTAATGTGTATCAGTGCCTACCATAAGAGGTCCAAAAGTCGTACTTACGCTAGAAATAATAATATTTTCCAAGCAAACATGCGTCCAGCTTGGTGATATTTAGGCAAGTAGAAAATCTGAAAAAAAATGTTTATTGGTTGTGTCCAGGGTTGCCAGATGTCCGGTTTTTTCGGTCGGATCTCAAGAAGTTCCAACACAATTGCCAAGTAGGTACTTTATCATAACGTCTTCCTGTGGAATAAAATATTGACTATTTCCTTCAAATTCTCATTTTTCATGCGTAATATGGTAGCAATACATTCCTTTTGAAAACCTACCTATTTTTTTAAGGAAAAATATCATGCTTCAGAGCTCATCGTCAGAGAAAATTTCGCCTGTGGCGTAAAGTTTGTACGTGCGTGTTTGATAGTTAGAAAAATATTTTTATAGAGGAGGAGGTAAAATTTTAAAATTTATGCGGTTTTTTCGTCCAACACATATGGCAACTCTAGTTGTGTCTCGTAAAGAAAAATAGTTTCAGAACAGGTAAATAATTTCACAGTCTACATTCAAATTCAAAATTCAAATAAATTTATTAACAACTAATATCTTACATTTCTAGTATACATATAAAACTTATTACAATATTTACAATTTTTCATACTACCCTCCAATGTGAGGAGACCTCGTGTATTATAAAACTAGAATGTACTTAAAGAAAAATAAGAAACAGAATTTCGAGAAGGAATTGACTTGCTAAGTTTGTTCGCTATCTCCCGCATGTAGCAATATCGTGTCTGTAAATAAATTTAATAATATACTCGTACTATACCTATACAGTGCGCTCTGTTGTTGAATCATAAATCTACATTTTCTCTTCCGAATACCGATGGGTGTATTAAAACACATTATTATTAGGGATATTATACATACAATTCACTATAAAGGTACACGCAGAGAGTAATAATGTTCGCCAAAAACATATGAGATGAATAATGCCTGTCTAAAAGATTGCTAAATGGGCCGTACATACTTACGAGTATAATATGCACTACAATAATAGAGATATTGTATCAACAATATTCATACTCATAGATCAAAGAGTACATGGTTGGCGCAGTTGGTCGAGGCGGCAGTCTCTTGAGCGGGAGGTGCCAGGTTCAAACCCCGGCGGTAGCGATGTATTCCACACTTTACGATACAGGCTTTTTAGCCTAGTGCAAAGTGTGCAGGAAAGTATTTGAGTTTGTGATTGCAAGCCCAGATCTTTAAAAAAAGTTTTTAAACTGCAATTGGAACTGTTTGATGCTCGTTTTACGCCATAACATAAGGCACCCTGGCCTGCTCACCACCATAGCAGAAGGAATAGTAGAAGGCAGTAATATGAGAGGTCGCCCAAGAAGTAGATATACCAGAATATTGAGAGCGTGCGCTGTAGCACCTACACGGAAGTGAAGAGATTGGCGAGTGCCACATCATCAATAGTGTCTTTGGTCAATAAAGAGTAGTCTTGACTTTGGCGATATTATCGCTAAACGGCTCCCAAAATAGTCCAATTGTTATTATTAATACATACGTCTTCTTCACTTATCTCTCAGTCTAATAACACATTCTTCGCTGTGTATCTGTAAATTAGAACTTGTTACTCCATAATTTAAGTACATGGTTGACGCAGTTGGTTAAGGCGGCAGTCTCTCAAGCGGGAGGTGCCAGGTTCAAACCCCGGCGCTGGCGATGTATTTCACACTTTGCGATACAGGCTTTTAGCCTAGTGCAAGGTGTGCAGGAAAGTATTTGGGTTTGTGTATGCAAGCCCAGATCCTTATATATAAAAAAAAATATATCCGATGTTTCGCAAAGCAAAGAATATCAAGGCATTCAAAAATTAAAAAAAGGATAAATATTAATTCGACGTTCTATTCATTCGAGAATCTAAGATGGGGATGACTAAAGATAATGAATGATAAATGACAAGGAATTATAAGAAATAACAGAAAACTTTTAAGAAGTATTATGGCTGGTATTAAACTGTCTAACGAAGATGAAAAGTTTCAAACGCGAGGCGAGGGACGAGACGTCATCGTATTATTTAAAGTGAAAAGTGGGTAAAGTGGAGTAATGTAAAAACTAGGGATGAAACGAAACCAATATAATCGGCAGGCAGATATCGGTATCGCCGATTATTTATTCATCAAATGATATTTGTAATATAAAACGTTCAACAAATTAAAATTACTTTGGATGCTTGATGAAAATTCAGAATTCACTTTCTCATCTCTCACTCACTCATTTTTTCTCGAAGGTTGCGTAACTATAAAAATAGTTACGCAACCTTCGAGAAAGTCCCAGTTCCAGTCGCAGGAAGAAACTGGTTGAGCAAAGTTGGAAAACGTTAGAAGAGGCCTATATCCAGCAGTGGAGGGACGGCTGAGGAAGAAGAAGAAATATTATATAGGAGCTAGTTTAATGAACAACAAAAACAACCCATGGAAACGCCCGAAAGACATTACCATCCAGTAGTCGAGTAAAATGTGTATGTAGGTGGGTACATCAATCACTGTTTGTTTAATGTTATATCTACTAAGCTATCGATATCGGTACCGCAGATTATTTGCTGCAATAATCGGTAACGTACCGGTAAAATAATGTATTGTTACATCCCTAGTAAAAACTATAATACAATACTAATATTACAATAAGAACTAGAAAGAAAATTTGCAACTCGCTGGAAAGTTTGAAAACACGAAATAAAACAAAACTTACTAAGTTTACTTTAATTTCATCATGCAAATATTGCAGAATGCTGAGCGCTGAGTGCAAATCACAACTGCAAACAACTTAGACTACACAGCTGAGGAGAAACTCGAAAAAATTACCTATTTTGAATTATATCGAATTTAAATTTCAAAAGAGTAAAATTTAATGGACGGTTGGGTCAAACGATTGGAACGCCACCTACCCTTAAAAGTATGCATATTGACATTTCAAAATTACTAAAAACGGGAGACCTTAGATCTCGACAAACTTACTAAACATACTTTGGAAAAAAAAAACTGAGTAGATACATTGTCTAGGGAATGACCCTAAAAGATTTTTTATATCTTGTAAAGAAAATTGTGAAAAGCACCTCTGATCTTTTTTCAGAAAGACCGCAACTCGTTTCCCGAAAGCCGCGGAGTTTTTTTTTTTTTTTTTGTATCGATAGTATGCATAAAAATTAGGGAATGACCGTAAAAGTTTTTATGTTGAAGCTAAATTAACCATAAAAATGAAAAAGAAACGCTATATTTTACATTTTATCATGCGATCGTTCATGCGATTTTGAACCTTAATGCCCCGGGAAATGACCGTCATAGTTGAATCGCGAGTTTTAAAACGGGGGGGGTCTTAATCTCGACCACACAAGTACCTTACATTTTATAACGCTGCAAGTGATTTGCTTACTGTGGGCTGATTCCCGAGGATCCCAAAAAAAAAAACAATTCTGATAATCAATATTGTAAATAACCAACCCATTTGATATTTATGTTAATGCCTGATCTTTTCGATTTATCGAATCATCTCACGGAATTGCTTTTTCAAAGCTGATATAATGCTCTGTAAATTTATCATAGTAAATTGCAGTAATTGAGAAGTTGACTGTATTATGTAGTATTGTATTGCACCTCATTAGTGGAGGGCAGCATCCGCGTCTCGACGCCTGGGTTACGATGCGTCGTGCTAATGACGTAGTCGTGTAACGTGACGACGCGACGCTCCGTCCGTGACCCGCCACCGTGCAGTGACGTCACCTCTACGTGCATCTCGACCGTTACGTAACTACACATGATTACATTATGTAAGTTTGATATTATGTATTATGAATCATTGCAAAGATATCATGTCCCGCGTAAACGTTCGTATCGAGTTATTAAGCGTCCGCGTTATCGACAGAGTTGCTAAAAGCTCTTATCTTTATTAGGTAGTTTTTATTTTTGTAATGTTTGTTTATGTTACTGTTACGGTTTATTATATTGATTATGTTATTTATTTATTTATCGTATGGTCAATAATGGTACATCACATCAATTTACAATAATAGAGCTCATGTTTGATTGTCAGAAATTAAAAATTAAAAGTATTGTTTCTCAAATATTCGGTCGCCGATTGATTATGTTATACTGCTGAGAAGTAACTGTCATTCACCATATTCTCCTATCTTTTACCACACCTCTTCACAATAAAAAGAAAAAAAAACGTAGGGGGTCTTATTCGGTGGGGAAGGGGGAGGGGAAGCGTCAGGTGAGGGGGTTGTGACACCTCATCCCATGATCCTTCATAGGTTTCAATATTATAAATTCCTAATCATAAGTTTTGCCGACTTTCCCATACATTCAGATGCTAGAGTGCCTGAGCTAACAAATGACTCAATACTTAAACAATACAGTACTTGGTATGTGCGGTGGCTTTCACGGCCGAGGTTATCATATCTTAAGTTATGTGTGTACTCTCCGGGCTTGGAGGCCGTGGTGTAAAGGTCCCCAAGCGACCTTAAGACCACGGCTTCCAAGCCCGGAAAGTACACAGAACTGATATAATGCTCCATTTATTACGAAACAATAAAATTATGATTAAAAAAATAGACATCTCAAAGGAAATACGTAAGTACATAAATGCTCTTCAAATGTAAATTCCTTTTGTATCAAATCGGCCAGTGAATAAATAGGCAAATATATTTAAATATAAATAAGTAAATACTAAAGTGCTTCAGATATATTTCAGAATATTTTAAATATTTCCCCCACAACAAGACTTTGAATTGAAATTTGAAATAAAAATAGACGCTGAAAACGATCAGCAGCGATTTATTCAAGTGGCCCTTAAGAATTTCAAAGCATCAATTAAGATTTTTTCCGAATCACTTCAACTAATGCCCAGACGTTACGGAATTTTAATCGTTACAAAACACACATCCAAATTGAAAATATCAATAAGAAAATACACTCGTAGGACTACAATTTATTAATTTTGATATTAGGAGTACGCATACTGACATTTCCAAAATTTCTAAAAACGGGAGACCTTATAGCTCGACAACCGTTACTAAATACGCTTTGGAACAAAATAAAGTAGATGCATTGAATATTTATCTAGGGAATAACCGTAAAATATTTTTTATAATATCTTGTACAGTCTTTTTTCCGAAAGACGGAAACTCGTTTCCCGAAAGTCGAGGAGTATTTTATCATGTGATTGTTCACGCGATTTTGAATCTTAATGCCGCAAGGAGTGTGTGTATTGTGTAAGGATAGTACGATCAGGCATTATGTACTGTGTAGATAAGATATACCCGCAGTCTCTCAGAAAAATTGATAACATAAAATTGTTTTACAATATTTTAAACACGTACTTCTTATGAGTTCCCCTCCAAACGTCTGGGTATGAGAAATCCGTCACATTTTGACATCTCCAGACGGGTTATTACGAGAAACAAGTCAAGAATACGTAATGTTGATACTAAAAATATGAAAACCGATAAACCATCATGCCAAAAGGTTAAACCTTTGGTAGACGCGATATATTTCGCTGTCTGTCATAAAACTCTTTACTCGAGAATCTTGATACAAAATATGATACAGAAACATAAGCAATACATCCTACTCTATTGAATCAGTAGAATTGAGAATAAGGGTCGGCTAAAGTTGATTTTTATGTGATGATAAATGTGATGAGGTTAGTCTCCGAGATAGGTTAAGAAATAAAGAAACTAGATGGAGAACCAAAGTTACTCATATTATGAACCGCGTGTCGAAATTTAAGTGGCAATAGGCAGGACATATGACCAGGCCCCTAGGGTGACAACAGATGGGTGCCACGAATATCTAAGGCCTTGGAAAATAGGAGGAGTGCCGCCACAATAGGAGAAGGCCACGAAAGAGATGGACCGACGACGTCCAAATCGCTGGGGGAACCTGGATGCAGAAGGTTCAGAGCAGACGAGTGGAAGAAGTTGGAAAAGGCCTATATCCAGCAGTGGAGGGAAGAAGTCTAGTAAGAGGAGAAAAAGAAGAAGAAGGTGATTTGCGGTACTCTTGAACATTGGGAACCCCATAGCTGCGACTGAAAAAACTTTTTGACAACTGCAAATGTCAAAGTGTTTGATACTTTGAACAGCCGTTACCTTTTTTACAATTTCAACTATGATCTCTGGCCCAGCTATCTAGACTAGATTTGAAAAAAAGTACTGAGTGGTCCCCAAATAGGTTTAGGGCATACTGCGGGCCTCTAGTTGGATATTAAGAAAATGTTTTAAAAAAAATGTATAAGAAGTCAGTGTTTAGAAGACGAGTAAACATACACGAAGAAAAAGAACATCATACTCAACTAAGAAATTATTTTAAAATAAGCTATTTCGATGCAAAAACACCTTTGGAAAGGTCTGAAATAAAAACAATATAACACGGCGAGGAATACTTTAAAATTCCTTTCAAAGACAATAGCCTGCATTGTTTACAAAACAAACTCCATAGAGACTATAGGTATCGCATCGTATCGTAAATGCAATGTAAAAATGATAATAGAAAAATTGGTTGCGATACAATATTTATTTATAGAAAGGAGACAAAGCTAAGGAGACCTTTCTAAAAGGCAACAACGTCACGTACGACGATATTGCATGGGGCGAGAATAAACAACGAATCGAAGGCGCTTATGAGAGCCATCCAAAGATTTGGATTGCAAATATTTGATCGATAAATCGAAAATAAATATTAGTTAGATATAATAATAGTTATCGTAAATTACATTCAGGAGGTTTGCCATTTCAACATGAATAGAGTTATATCAGAACAACTTTCGAAAACCTTGCATCCAGGTTATTGCAGAAAACTTTAGATGAGCGCACAATTTCACTCAATGGTCTTATCAATTAGCCTCCACAATCGTGATCTCGAACCTCTGGATCATTTTCCGTGGGGATATGTGAAGCACTGGTCTGCTCAGATAAACCAGAAACATTGAATCACTTGATAGCCAGCATTCGCGGTGCTATTGACTAAATACGACCTTAGCTGCTTGAAAAAGTGGTCGAAAATTGGACTGACATATTGCGTTTCATCGAACCATGATATTACTATGACTTTAATGTGTTTAATTTCATTTTGAAATTACCTCTATTTCAACTAACTAACTGAGAATCGCTTATTGGGGGCAAGCACAAGCTGTTTCCAGTTATTACCCCAAAAGTTGACTCGCTAAAGTGCATAATATTGATGTTGTAGGTTTTCGCAGCATGGTATATATACTCTCCATAGGTTGTTCGGGTGTTGACTGCGTATCCGTTCATTTTCTCGAGCTTTCGACAGCGATACTGTTGCCATCTTTCATTACACTTCATCCTGAAGATGGCAGCAGTATCGCTGTCGAAAGCTCGAGAAAATCAACGGACACGCAGCCAACACCCGAACAACCTAGAAGGAAGAGTGCATAATATTGCCGCTACAATTTTGGACACGCAGCCAACACCCGAACAACCTAGAAGGAAGAGTGCATAATATTGCCGCTACAATTTTATCAATCATCGAAGAAATTGATGCATCGATGATCTCAAGAAAAGATTTCACAACCCAACAGTGAAAGAATACGATGTGATCTAAAATTTATACGAGATTTAGTAGATATTGAACAACAGTGTCTAGTTTGCGTCTGCTACGAGAGCGAGAGAACTAACACACCTACATACAATAAACCGTTTACAGTTATTGTGTATAGAACGGAGATGAAAAAACACAAACTGATACTTGGCTGGATATAAGTTCCATTAGAAAGATTATCCACCTATTGGATGCTTACGTTTGGTAGCAATGTGTTTTATAACAATTCCCTATACACGAGACAAGTACCTAATGCACACAGCAGTGGCGTAACTAGGCGGGGGCGGGGGGGGCGGTCCGCCCCGGGCGGCGCATTTCAGGGGGCGGCAAAATGGCACAACATATAAAAACACATCTTGATAAAACACACAAATTTAAAAAAAATCTATTACATTACAATAATTTTCATGAAAAAATTTGCCTGCGGCGCTAATTAATCCCATTCGCGTCTTAGGTACATATTATTTATAGGTGCTCAAATAAGATAGATTTTCGATATCTTAATTATGACTAAAATTTCGTTACTTCTTGCTTCTTGCATGGTCGCTTCCCCTATACAATACCTGTAACCATATGTGTTACCTACTACAGAAAGATAACCAGGTTCATCATTTCACCCATTTGACCGAAAAATTTCGCCGGCGGCGCTCTTTTTTTGATACCTTTTACCTTTTTTACCTTTTAAATACCTTTTTTTACCTTTTTACCTTTTTAATTACCTTTAAATACCTTTTTTTGTGATATGTACTTATTGTTTTATATATTTATTACGAGGTGGTCGGTTTAAAATAATTAAAGAAAGTAAACAAAACTACAACGTGACCTTCATTTTCAAAAACTATTTACGTGCTTTATTATGCCACATCTATATTAAAATTTTAGTTGCTCTAGTCTAGCTTCAAAACTGCAGGCGCCAATGGGCAGGTATGTATACTTGTATAGGTACTTTAGGGGTCGGGTGGGGCGGCATTTTCAGAGTCCGCCCCGGGCGGCACTAATGCTAGTTACGCCACTGGCACACAGGCTTAAATAACACTCAACTATTGACTAATTCTTAACATACCATTACACTTGAATCAATGTGAATAAGGAATCCATATTAGATGGGCGTTTGTTTGGTATTAAATAAGTGTGGTAGAAAAAAACTTCTTAAGTGCCACGTTCAAATTTCTCCATACGAAAATTAAATTAGTTAAAATTTACCAATTAACACGTGTTGATGATAAAACGGTGCTACAATTTTAAACTGTCACCTTAAGAGATATTGTGTGCAAAATTTCAAGGTGGTCGAACATTGGGAAGCTAATAAAGTTTGAAGATTAAAATGTAGACGCAGAGAACACCAACAACGATGACAGACGAAGTTAAATATTCTTATATTGCGGTTACACTCTCGTACAAAAATTAAAACAGTTGAAGCGATAACAGAACGATTTTTACTCAGAGCATAATATGCCAGTAAAAAAAGAGGGCAAACACCTATTTATGTGAGATAATGCTTATAAGCTTATATGTTGTATTTCACAGTTTTTTTTTTATGATTTGACAATGTAATTTTTAGATTAGGTGAAGAATGAACATCAACAATACAAATAGAAATGACTGATGAATTTGATACTGTCTGACTTTTGTGCTGTTCTTTTTTTTATTATTGTTTTTATTTCTTGGTAAATTAGTTGTTAGTGTAATGTAATATGATATAAAATGACTACAATAATATAACTATTTGTGCACACCTTAAATAGGGCAGTAATGATAATTTTTTTATACTGTATCTTCTGTTATATGTTGCTGTATGTGTGTGTGCCATGTACAAATAAATAAATAAATAAAATAACCTGCAAATCCTGTGTGTATATAAAATAATTATGGTTCACTAAAATAATGATATTCTTTCAATGCCTGTTACAACATAACACCAAGTAAAATAATTTCAATGAATAATAAGTGAGAGGTGGGTGTAGACAAATAATTAGTTTGTTTATTAATGGAAAACTTTACCACGAAACTTCTCTTTGAGTTAAGTTACGAGAATTGTAATTATTCAAAGAAGAATAAAATCATTAGGTATATCGAATCAAAAATAATAACTACTCCTAATTAGGAAGAAGAACAAAGTTTTACATCGAAACGCGTGTCAACAAAATCTATCAGCATCTTCGAATTATTATGAACTGAAAATGTCGCGGAGATTTTTTTTGTATTGATAATATGCATTAAAATCTAGGGAAAAACCGTAATAGTTTTTTGATTGAAGCGAAACTAACCACAAAAATGGAAAAAACACTATTTTTACCATTTTATCGTGCGATTTTGAACCTCAATGCCGTGGGAAATTACCGTGATGTCAGTTGAGTCGGGGGTTTTCTGCCAAAAATAAAGTTAGTAATTATTTAAAGCCATACGATTTTAATTCGATAGATGATAGATTTTGGCTACATGCGTCGTCGCCGTTAGCGAGAGATGTAACGCCAATTGCGATACAAGAAATAACACTCAACATAATTAATTGTTAGAAATAAATTTTATGATAACGAAGCGACGACAATAAATATGAATATGAAAATTTGTCTTAGAAATAATTAATTATGGAAAAATTGTCGCGTCGACGAGTAGTACGGGAACACGCGTAGAATAGTCATTAGTCATACTAAACAATGAAACGCTAAGTGGAAATATTTTTTTGTTACCCTATTATGAGAATACCCCGGGATGGTGTGGTAGAAATTACCCTAATACATCTTTGTACTTTGAAAAGCTTGCGTCGCGTCGTGAGGTGGACGGGGATCGAATCCGCGCTCACCGTATTAACACTCAAGGGCGTTACCAACCCAGCTGCAGACTACATCAAATTTACCACATGCCAGACGTAATGCTGCAAGAAATGTCTGCCAACCAACCACTCTTGACATTTCAATGAGGACACATTACATAAACTAATTTAAAAACAGAAATTATGAACATTGAACAATACCTACACATGAGGTGTTTAAAGTAAAGGGAATCGTAGAGCAGTGGCGTAACTAGCATTAGTGCCGCCCGGGGCGGACTCTGAAAATGCCGCCCCACCCGACCCCTAAAGTACCTATACAAGTATACATACCTGCCCATTGGCGCCTGCAGTTTTGAAGCTAGACTAGAGCAACTAAAATTTTAATATAGATGTGGCATAATAAAGCACGTAAATAGTTTTTGAAAATGAAGGTCACGTTGTAGTTTTGTTTACTTTCTTTAATTATTTTAAACCGACCACCTCGTAATAAATATATAAAACAATAAGTACATATCACAAAAAAAGGTATTTAAAGGTAATTAAAAAGGTAAAAAGGTAAAAAAAGGTATTTAAAAGGTAAAAAAGGTAAAAGGTATCAAAAAAAGAGCGCCGCCGGCGAAATTTTTCGGTCAAATGGGTGAAATGATGAACCTGGTTATCTTTCTGTAGTAGGTAACACATATGGTTACAGGTATTGTATAGGGGAAGCGACCATGCAAGAAGCAAGAAGTAACGAAATTTTAGTCATAATTAAGATATCGAAAATCTATCTTATTTGAGCACCTATAAATAATATGTACCTAAGACGCGAATGGGATTAATTAGCGCCGCAGGCAAATTTTTTCATGAAAATTATTGTAATGTAATAGATTTTTTTTAAATTTGTGTGTTTTATCAAGATGTGTTTTTATATGTTGTGCCATTTTGCCGCCCCCTGAAATGCGCCGCCCGGGGCGGACCGCCCCCCCCGCCCCCGCCTAGTTACGCCACTGTCGTAGAGTGTGCATGACGATTTACACGACTGTGACCGAAGCAAGAAGTATGTGGGATAGAAAAGTCTGGCGATCTCTTCTCTCTTCATACCCCGCATGTGAGCGGATAGAATAGGTTTTATTTCATAAATCCAGACTTTTTCAAATTTCTGAACGTTATGAACCCCGGAAGTCTGAATCCTTTTCAGCGTTTCAGGAGAAAATAACCTATATTTACAGCGCCATATGGATGTAGTACCTGAAACTTTCTAACACGCCCCGCCGAATAAATCGATACAAATCTAATTACGTGTTCGTTGTGTTCGTCTGAAATGCTGAAACTGAAGACTCCCGTGTTCAATTTCCTAGCTACGAAATCTTTCAAAATACTTTAATGCGAACTCAGAATGGAGCTAAGTTTATATTATACGGAACAAGAAATGAATATAAAGAAATATGTAGAAAATTCCTACCTTTTCAATTCGAACAATCAGAACGGAACGTAAGAAAAGGAAGAGCTTTGGTAGCTTACCTGAAACAAACAGAAAATATAAAATTAGCATTGGATGGTATTGGAAATTTAGCACAATTGTTTAAATATCGCTGGAAAGTTAGCACTAGAAAATAAAAGCAAAATTAGTGCAAATGTGAAATAATGCTATACAATACTATACCCTCACGCCACATCCCTTGCGGGGTAGGCAGAGAGAACATATCGCCAGACTTTTCTATCCTTACACACACTTCGGGCTTTCGGCACATTCATGCAATTCCTCAAACACACTTTACGATTCCTTACTCAGAACACGTTCAGAATCTGGTCTACGTAGTCAAACCAAGTGGTTTCTAGATGACCGCGCTTTATTACACCTCCTTATTCTCCCACGGATACTTACTTTGTTATTCTTTCATCATTCATCCATCTACACATGTCCCAACAATCTCAACTTATTCACTTTCATTCTAGTTACAACATTCATTATATTATCTCGACGTTTACATACAAATAGCGCTTAAATTTAAGATGTGTGCGTTGGTACAAAATGCGAACCAGCTTACTGACTGTAATACTTAAATATCTCCCACGATTAGGATTATCAATAAAACGAGGATTAAGGGCAATATATTAAATACATATTGATAAATAATCATTAGTCTGTATGTACAACAGAGGACCGGGTGCTGTTTAGTTTGTATATCAGGCAGGGCTGGGGTTGTACAAACAGGACAACACAGACCCTACGTAAATAATATTAGTCATAATAATAATATTGGGTGGGATCATATCACGTGAGCGGACAAAAACCCATAAGAATATTGCTCTTCTTCTTTCTTCTTCATCAGCCTATCCCGTTCACTCCTGAACGAAGGCCTCCTCATCTGCCTCCATGTTGTCCTGTCCTGTGCAGACTGCATCAAGGTTGCACAGACATGTCGGACCAGGTCGTCTCTTCATCTCAGCTGTGGCCGTCCCACGCTTCTATACCCATCTCGAGGTCTCCAATTTAGGAGGTTCTTAGTCCACTTGCCCTCTGCGCTTCTAGCCACGTGTCCTGCCCATTTCAATTTAAGGGATGCTATGCGGTGTATTAAGACAGTCACTTTGGTTCTTCGTCTTATTTCCTCATTTCTGACTCTGTCTCTTAAGCTTATCCCTAACATGGCTCTCTGTGTTACGCGTAATTTTTCAGCGCTTTTTTTGGACAGCGTGACTGTTCCCAGGCCATAATCCAGGAATATAGCTCAACATGAATAAATCTCAACAAAGACAAAAGCTCTTTAGAAATTTGCTCAAGAGACAAAAGCTTTAATCTAATTGAATTTAAAAAATAAAATTAATTGTATCTATTAGTATACGATTTCTTTCGGTATTTTAGAAACAAGCATACATTAGAAAATAAACAAATAAGTAAGCGGATCTAAAATGGGATAGACATTAAAATAGTCAATATTCTATAAATAAATCATCTACTGGAATCCAACTAGAAAGTTTGGGGTTTTATCCGTTGAGGACATTTCTGAAGGGCTTTTGTCTTTTTTGGGATTTGTTCATGTTGAGCAATATCCTTATGAGTTTTTCTCCGGAAATCATAATATTAAAACCTCCAGGCCCAGTAGATATTTGGAGTTCATGGAATATAGAATATTGGATACGGTTATTTACCCTAAATGAACCTTTCGCACAAAGCAATAAGCCGATATTGATGTGTTGTTGTTTGGTTACGAATTTCTACAGTGGGCCGATACCGTTGGCGTTATATTTACACCTACTCTGACCCGACAAATGATTTCAATGTATTAGGATCTTGACTAACAGCATTTAAAATATTAACATTGTATTTTTTTACTACATCTTTTCGTGCTGCTATCGAAGGTATGCGACCATCTTGTGGAACTCCTCGCCGCCTTAGTCAAATATTTCGAGTTCTTAGCGAGTTAAATATTTCTTCCCCTGGCACTCCAAAACACTATCTTAGAATTATGATTTGTGCACTCTACCTTACATATTTTTGGTCACCCCGTTGTCATTCATTTTCTCAACATCCCCAAAAAACACCTAAGCCTATTCACTTCCATTCTAGTCACTACGGCCTTCTTACAGTCACTCATATCTCTAATAAATTCATTTCCTATCCGCTCTTGCAATGTTTCCCCACACATTCCTCTCAATGATCAAATTGCTCTCAATATAACGATAGTTGGATAGTTAAATACGCTTATTTTAATGCCTATAAAAAAGCGTGATATACTGTTTCTCACTCAAATCGCTAGGATAAAACTCCATTGGTTTCAACTAGATAACTCGTAACGGTAAACCAATCGAAAAACGTTGTTCAATCGAATTCAAACCCAACGGTCCGTTAATACAAATTATAAACAAATGTCCATTGAGAGTATGCATACCGACATTTCAAAAATTTCTAAAAACGGGAGACCTTCTATCTCGACAACCGTTACTAAATATGCTTTGGAACAAAATAGGGTAGATGCATTGAACATTTATCTAGGGAATAACCGTAAAAGATTTTTTATATCTTGTATAGATTTCTCAAAAAAAATAATTAAAAACACCTCTGTACTTTTTTCCGAAAGACGGAAACTCGTTTCCCTAAAGTCGCGGAGTATTTTTTTTTGTACTGATAATATGCATTAAAATCTAGGGATTAACCGTAAAAGTTTTTTGATAGACGCAAAATTAACCCCAAAAAATGGAAAAAACGCTATTTTTACAATTTTATCATGCGATTGTCACGCGATTTTGAACCTTAATGCCGTGGGAAATGTCTGTGACGTCATTCCTGGAGCCAAGCCATTAAAAGCAATATTAAAACAAACCAGTAAAATACAGAATTTCATTAGGAAAGGTCAGTGTGTGTATGTGTAATGCCTAAGGTATATTGATATCGCTTTTTCAACAAAAGTTTCCCACCGCAAAAAAGACGCCCGTAATAACATTGTGTTTCGCTATTGACAGAGGTCCGGTATATAACTTTTATCTCAACCCTCAATACACGAAACTATTTGGCATTCACCGCTGGAGGGACTAGAACCTTTTCTGATTGTAATAACAGAAATTTTGACCAAATATATCACACTTTTTGATTAACAACTACTTGTGTATTTAGTACTAAACGTAACATAAAAGGCATTAAATATAGCTGTTTACTAAAATAATCGGCTTTAGAAAAAACATTTTTACAACAATCAAGATTTAAGAGGAATAATACGCTTAAATAAAGACAATATGAAAAATAAACACAGTATTTAGAATATCCCCCAGACTTTAATTTATTAAAAAAGGCGAATAGTTTTCCAATCTGTTTGCGTCTTTCGTCAAGCTAATGCAAAGTTTTTATCAAACGTCTGTGGGAAATAATATTATTACAATGAACTTCCACTGAGAACCTTATAAATGAATATAGTACTAATAATAAAATATAATATTATCCAGAAAATATGGGCATAACATTTAATTTATTTATCGTATGGCCAACATCACGCCTATATCATATAACATTCGTTATGTCAAAGTGTAAAAAAAGTTAAAAGCGCAGAGTGAATTGCTAGTCAGACACTTAAATCTAGATTTCTTATAATACATTGAATACATACTTATTAACATCTAACAATACAAACGAATCAAACATAGTGAACGTTGTATCAAAAACTTAACTGAAGAAAATTGTTGTTTGCTTTAAGTCAATGTGAAAAGTATAATAAGTCAAGGGTAGTAAAGAAAGAGTGAATATCGGGCAGTCAACAACAGGTCGCCTCAATTCCCATTGCCCTTGTAGCGGCGTAGTAGGTGTGGGAGAAATCTCGTAGCATGGGAAAGCCGTCGTCTCTCAGCGGTGTCGTGCCTGGAGACGTCCTACCCAACCCAGTCATGTATTATTCATGACCGTAGAAGCTAATACAGCGATACGTGATGGGGTGATGAAGGCGAGAGGCAGTGTTGCCATATATACAGATTTATCTGTATTTATACAGATTTTAGGTAACGGGAACAGACAAATACAGATAACAAATTTTACTCTGATTTATACAGATTTTTGGGTTTTTGGAAATTTTCTATGATAAATCATAAGAATAAAGTAAAAAGAAACAGATTCGATCACAATTGTCATTTGATAATTAGTAAATAGATGAAAATCTCATTTGTAAAAATATGTACAAAAAGAAATTAGTATATTTTACGGAAGCACGAGTACTGTTATTTTCTCAAAAAGGCACCACAAAGGTTAGTTTTTCAATAAACTACAATATTTTGTTTGTTTTAAAATTTCATTTATACAGATTTTTTGGCTTTTTATGCCTTTTTATACAGATTTTGGCTTATTATAATCTCATACAGATTTATACAGATTTCTAGACTTTGAAATACAGATTTAGATTTTAAAAGTGTGGCAACACTGGCGAGAGGAACCAAGGCGAATGAACCAACGGCTGGGGATATCGTTTATATAATGAAGTCGGGCTGAAAGAGTCGAAACCAACGTTATACAACAATACATATCATAACTTACCGAGAAAAAACTGTCTGAAAATAACATTGTTAAGATCCTGTATGCTCTCATTCGGCTTCGGCGACCTGAATTGTTCTCAGCCAATACTGAAAGAATCGTCTTGAAACTGAAGACAGTGATAGATGAAACTATGTACATACTACAGATTGGTTGTTTTAGAATTGCAATATTTGGAAATTCCTTGAATAAAAAAATGTTCCGAAAGTACCCCTGAAATTTACGGAATCTGAGGATAATCCGTTAAATTTTTCAGATATAAAAGTATAATTTATCCGAAATACTGGTAATAATAATCCTAACAAATTGGCTGTTTTAGATTTTTTAATTTGTTCCCAGGTTCTTTTTAACATTGCCGCTTAGTTATTCTTTTCATTTTTTTCCTTTATTTATTTATGCCCCCTTATAATAATATTGGTATTGGTAGGGTACACCCGATCGCCAGCAAAATACAATTAAAATTAATGAAAAACCCTACAGCAAAGCGATTAATATGCATTTATAGCGGATTAAGTGATATTGAAAATTAAAATATAATTAATTGCATAATGGTACGAGTATGTGTACAATAAGGATAGTAATATAATATGATCCGATTACGCGTAAATTATTATCCCGGATTACATTTTACATCGGCTGTTACATAATATTATTATTGTTACGTTGTATCGCAGGGGTAAGTTACCTTCTACGTAGTCAATTCCGTCATTTTGTATCTAAATTATGCAAAATTAATAACCAGTGAAGAACATGAGACAATGCAAAATTAATAACCAGTGACGAAACTATGAAATCAGACAATGCAAAATTAATAACCAGTGAAAAACATGTGAAATGAGACAATACACAACTAATAACCAGTGAGGAACCCGTGAAATGAGATAATGCAAAATTAATAACCAGTGAAGAACTTGTGAAATCAGACAATGTAAAAATAATAAACGTTGAAATTAAACAATGCAAAACGAAAGTTGTTTTATCAAAAAGTATCGATAGTACCAAACTCATTACCAGTGAAGAACATGTGAAATCAAACAGTGCAAAATTAATAAACAGTGAAGAACCTGCGAAATCAAACAATGATAAATAAATTATCAGTGAACAACCTGTGAAATCATATAATGCAAAATTAATGGGAGATTAAGGGGGTGGTCGCTAGCTAGGGAGCGGAGACTTGAAAATCTTGAATCTCTTGTGATCAAGAACGCTTTCCAAACGATAAACAAGGTTGTTATTGAATGCCGGATTTTGGGGCAATTCTACAAAACGGTTAAATGTGAAATAAGCCATTTCAAAGTTGATGAACCTCCTTTCAATTGAAACGAAACAAGTGCCATACTTGCGTAAAATCAGAGAAACGATGAAATTATTCTCAGCAATAACAGAATAGACTTCGTAGAAGTTGAAAGAAGATAACACATATTATTTACGTGTTCAATATTTATACAGCAGTCATATGATTCGTTTCGACACCTTGTTTCTGATGCCTGCTGTAAAGGATTAGGACGCAGTAGGTAACACATAGTGTATGCATTCAATAGCCCAAGAGAACAATGCGTCTATTGACAATAGCTGATAAAGGATCCTATGATAATAGTACCAACATATTACAATATTATAATACGCAATAATAGACATTCAGCCCTACGCTATAAATTAAACACTCTGGTACATAACTACCAACTAATGATTTATTATGCAAATGGCAAATAAACCACCGATCCTCTATCAGGTCCCATTCCTAAGAATCGTTACACAAACGAGTAACTATTCAGAGAAACATCAGCGACTATAAAAATGTCAAAATCCTACTATTGGTCTAAGTCGAGCGCTTAGCTTAATCCTTCCACTCATCTGCCACCCTCCAGCCTTTTCATTTCTTGGTGGCTGCTTAGCGCACATCGCCGTTCACCTAGTCAGACAGACGACAAAACAGACGATGGGCCATACAGTTGAGTGTCATTTTTTTTGGTTTCCAGAGCAGTCTAACTGAAATTTATGGGGTCACTGCTGACGCTGCCGATTGGCTAAGAGATTTACCTTTTAATTTGTAGTTGCCGGGTATTATGTTTTTGCCATATGCATAAAAAAAATGACACTAACTTCTAAACTCAAAATACACCTTAATTAGTTTAGCAAATTTCTAACTACGAGTACCAATCTGACTATAGATAATTTCGTATCAGATTATTTGTTGCCGTAGTAAAAACTTTGAATATATTATCTAATTAATGTTAACCAATATCCTTTATTTACTTTCGAATAAGCGTTAAGTGAATTGATGTGAGATGGGGGGAAGTGTAAACACCCGAATGATCCCCCCACGTAGGGAGCCACAAGCTCGAAGGGACCACTTCATTATCAAACTGTATAATTTATATTAAGAGGAACTGGAGCAACGGAACCATAAACGTTTATCTTCCTTTAGCGCCCCCTACCGTACTAGAAATACGTACGAACGAACAGCAAGAAGCTAATACAGTAATTAAAAATTTAATCTAGGTAGATTAATTCCGACAACATTGAGAATGGCAAACGCCCGTTCTCCACTAAACTCTGGTGATTAAGGTTTCGAGATCGTTTCCTAGATGCGCCTTTACTATATCTCAAGCTTTTCTTATTTTTATTTTCTTTGTATTGTTTTCCTTTATCTTGTTTTTTTTTCTAAAGTCTAATGTCAAATGAAACAAAAGGACTGCAATTGATTAACCTTAGTACGGGCTCTGCCTAGTTAGGTAGATCTAAGTATAATGCAAATTAATTTGCAACTATTATCATCATTACTTTATTAATTCTTAATTAAGCTTTTCTAAATAAATAGAAAGCCGTACGATTCAGGAGTGTGAAATATGAGGCAGGCGCATTAAAACAATATACACACAAAAGGAGCTGTTAGCGAATTTCTTCAATGTCAAAAACGTACTGCCGAGACCATAATGTCAAATTGACTAGAGAAGACCCAAGAAAAATAAGACTCCTGCAAATTCTGAAAACAAAAAAAAAGAAGTCCTTCAATATTAATTAATTTAAGGGGATGAGTGGGTCGTACCTACAAACGACACCACTTAAGCGAACGAAGTAGAATCTGTAGGGTGGAAGATTTATAAAAGGAAAATAAACTGGGGTTGATGCCTTCCGCTGTAAGAACAAGGAACCAAAACTAAATTAAGACGAAATATGATCCCGGATGGGTGTATTGATTTTCCAGCTTTTTAGACTAATGGCTTGAACCATTGTGCCTTGTTGATTTGGAGGTGATAAAGATGGGTAACACGGATCACCGTACATACGAAACTATAAAACAAGATAATCAATCGTAATTACCAAATCCTCGACTATCGTAAAAGGAAATACATTTCAAAAAGTAGTAAACGTGAAAACTAAAATAATGTACGTACGAATAAAGCAGAATATATCGAGTACATATTTAGATGAGCAGTAAAATCAAAAACTCTAAAACGTATCCGCTATCGTGGATATTTAACAGTCATGCGACGTTTTAGGCGCACGTTTCGAGGGGTTCAAAATATTCCATCGCGATATTTCGGAATTTAATCGGTGGCCTATCAAATTATATAATCATCTACCTACGTGTACGCTGTATGTAGGAGCCGTGTCACTCTGTGCACATTGTGACTGGCATACAAATAATGTGACACGAAGTACCCATCATCTAATATCGTAGTCTGCGTATTATTCTTGTTTATCTCGCCCGCCAGTCATGGGGCCTCCTCTTTGAAATAGTGTTGGTCGTGCGATACGAGCCAGTCAAGCTTGATACGTTCCCATTGTTGTTCCACATCTGTATTCATGGATTGTTATTATGATAATGCCTTTGGTTCGTTCGTTTATATTATGGTGTCATAATATTGACCCCGTTTGGGTTTGTTCGCACACCGCACAAATAACCTCTGCCCTAGAGTTATAATGGGACACATACAGCACCACTTTGACAGATTAAAATCGTAAATTTTCTTGTATCCTCTTGAACAGAATTAATATTTCCTTTAAAACCCCTCCAGAACTGAGTAAAAATCCTTGTAATTTTTATGCTCTATCATGCTCTACGATATGCTACATTTTTTGGACAGACACATCCATTTTCATTGTTAGGTTTACAGGTCATTCCTTTAAATCGAGCGGCAAGAAAAGCTGTTCTTCTTGCAAGTGATCTGTCAAAACTCTGAGTTATAATACGTCTACTACCTTTGACGAAGCTTCCACGAATCAACATCTGTTAAGGCACCTAATGTAAAGCAAACAAAAAAACAAAAAACGTGAAAAAAAAATGCGTGTTTTTTATCATATTTATATTGTTTCACGATCAAAAACACAAGATTTTTACTATAATACGCAGAAACGTCGGTTTCTTTCCATGACGAAAGAAAGAATTCGAAGGTACTGTAAGGTAAAACTATCTTCGCTATTTTCATACGGAAACATCAAGAAAATTATAGGCTATTAGAAAATTTATACCAAAACGATCGCTTCCAATACCGTAGAGTGTGGAGCATAGACATTAGACATATCATTATATTGAGGCCCGTTCACATTATCTTTTATTATATTATGATCGATTACTCTTTCATAAGGCATTCTGAACGAGCCATGTTATCGCAATAATGTTTTGATATTTTACTACAGAGGAACGACCGTAACTGATGTTATATGAGAAGAATAATCTTATCCTTGATGTTGTTGCTTCCACTTGATCTGATCTGATGTGAAGATATGAGGCATCACGCTTATATTGAAATTGTTATTAATAGTCATATATGGAAACTTCTTTCCAATAAAAAAATATGATACGTCAACCAAATTAAAGGGTTCCATTATATCACACCAGATGGCAGCACACACGTCTGGGTCTAATGTCAAACAGATAGGTCACCCAGCAGACATGGAACTTGAGCTGGTGCATACACAAGTCAAGGTAGGTTTCTTCTTCTTCTTTTCAGCCTCTTTCCCTCCACTGCTGGATATAGGCCTTTTCCCGTCTTTTCCATCATTCTCTGTTTTGGGCGCTTTGCCTCCACCTATGTCCCATTGACTCGATAATATCATCGGCACATCTCCTTTGTGGTCTCCCTACACTTCATTTGCTTTCGTAACGTCTCCAGTACTCTGAGAGTCCATCTGCCGTCCTTTTGCCTTGCCACGTGACCTGCCCACTGCCATTTTAGTGTCCCTACTCTCTCCGCAATGTCTGAGACCCTTGTCTTATATCTTCATTTGTTGCCCGGTTAAGGTAGGTTAGGTTTTTTTTTGAAACAATAAAAGGTTTTTCGCACCTTCCGCTTCACCCGCAGTCGAGTCAAGCGCAAAAACTCTTTTAAGCGCATTTCAAAAAAACTAACAAATCTAACCTGCAGGTATGTAGATGTTGCTTTCCACACAAACTATTTGACAGTTGGGTACTTGATTGTATTAATAATATGCTCTATTGTAAAAAAAAAAAACTGTGTTTCGCGCTGCCGTCTTTCCTCCAAGTCTCGAATCTGTTAAAAAAAAACTAATATCGCAATACTAAATTACGGATATGGAATCGGTATACTTCTTGTTTGGCTAACCATAGATAACAAGATGAGTTTGACAGATGGATTAGTATTCGTACGGCAAGCAGACTGTCGGGAGTGTCACAACAAAATGTCAAAATCCATGTGAAAACATTCCTCTCCTACAGTACCCAACCTACGTATTCATATTCATACTGTAGTATGATCGTGTGATGCAATGATTCCCAAAGTGCTCGAACCGTCGATTCCAAACTGCGAGGGGACTATATCAATGAAAACGAAAATTAAGGGGAGCATTTCATAGGGGTCCAAGAGAACAGATCCCACTTAAGGAGGTCGTGGTCGAAATATTACAAAATACTTTTTTTATAAAAAGACATATAAATTACCCTTAAAATATAAACATAAAATATTTATGAAACACGGTAAAGATTTGGAGCTAGATTTGTAGACTATTAAATTTGTGGTCGCAACACTTGAAACTCGTAAAAATTATTAACAATAATTTAAGAGTGTTACAGTAGTCATTTCAAGGTCGGTATTGGGCGGAGCGTAAAAAATATCTCCCCTGCCCCACTTCCACAACATTGGTACGTATACACTTGTAGAGTAGGAGTCAATAACCATTGGAATTGGTTAGTTGTGTAATAAAGAATTTTTGGCCATGAGATAAAAACCCACAGGTAGATTCCAACATCAGTTGCATTACAGTTCCATATTTTATATATGTAGCTATCTTAGTGTCAACTTCCCGATAAATCTTATAGTTCTCGATTTTTTTTGTGAGACATGGTGAATGAGGTCTTGATGTGGTTTGCTTATTTGAAAATGTATACATATAATTTGAGACCGACCGAATATTCGGTTTCAGTTACGGCCAGTTTCGGCTTCAGTTTCGATTTCGACCAAAAAGTGGCCGAACCTTCGGCCAAACCGAAACTAGCATCCGTATTATATCGAGCATTGTCGGGAATCTTCGGAACAGGTTCACACTTTGTGTTTGTATTCTGTACACTAGATTCCTTTTTTATTTTACAAAAGTGAACTAGATTTATATCACAACCCATTTTTATACACATCATTTATGTCTTATGACAAAAATTTTGCCTGCGGCGCTACTTAAACGGCCGTTTCCCTGATACAACATAACCAAGTGTTTTACTTACCTACGACAAGATTCATCACTTCGCCCATAAAAAAAAACAATATTGCCTGCGGCGCTACTTCTAGGTGCATCTAAACGAAAAACACTATTACCGCACATTTTCTCACCATGTCATAAATTTTGTAAAATTAGTATAAAAAATCGATCAAAGCACAATTGTTTCACAAAAAAAAAACCTGCGGCGCTATTTATTTTTGTTTTTTTTTTATGAAACATTCATCGTACATAATATTGTGCAAATTATTATGTACATTTTCAAATAAACCAAACCATATCACGGCCTTCTTCACCATGCCTCACAAAAAAAATTCGCCCGTGGCGCTATTTACGCGTTTTTCATCCTACATCAATTTTGTAAATTTTTGTTGCCCCCCTTTAGATCCGAGGCTGGCGACGCCCATGAATATAAATATTAGCAAACTACACCACAACTTCCGTCACTTAACCTCCAGAAGAAAAATTGCATTTTTTATGTCCCCCCCTAATGCCATGGATACCTACTCGTACATAACTGATGACATAAGATGTAGTTTAATGGGTTCCTTTCTTTGTGCATAGATTGATTTCTGAAAATGAAGCGTGGTTTCCTAATAAATATCTTAGGGAAAAACTAGATATCAGAGCAGGGTACCTGTAATATTTTATTTTCAATATTACAACTGAAATTCCTAAGTTTCGGTTTCGGCCGAAACCAGAAGGGGAGCCGAATATTCGGTTACGGTTTCGGCTGAAAATCCAGTTTCGGTCGGACACTACTAATTTTAGAAATTTTATGATATGATGGAAAAATGTGTGGTAGTAATGTGATTATTTGTGAGGTTTTATCATTTAATATGAAAAATATATACCTATTCCAATCTCTAGGGGGGGCAGCTGCCCCCCCCTTCCCCTCTCTGGCGACGCTCATGGTTGTATATATATATAAAAGTATATTATGTTATTATGATACGATTATGGTCTGATGACATAATAGCTGAGAGTAAAAAAAAAAACACAAAAAAGCTAATCTACCTTTTTTGGAAAAAAAAGTTTAGTTTTGTCAGGGATAATATAATTAATAGGCACGCACATTTAAGTAATAAGTATGTAAATAATCTAAAAATCACTAAAACATGCGGGAACTACCTACTCGTAATATTATGTGAAAATAATTTAAAATATAAATCAGTGACCAATGTTTGCCGTCCTCTGTAATATACGAAATTTCGTTAATAATAATTAAGTATAGAACGACAATTCAATCAGCACAGAATCCACGTCTTACCAGTCCACAGTCTTGTGGGTGTCTGAATCCTTGGCAAAACGAAAAACAGTGCGTTCCTTGTAATTCCCGTGTTATAAGTGTCATATTCGCGTGCACGCTAAAACCGATAGAGTATATTGGTGCGGAGTCATTTTATGAAATTGAGGTTTTTTGGGTTTTGACGCGAAGCAAACAAAAAATATTTACGTTTCTTTCTATAACGCGCTAGATTTTTTAGTGTTCTTTGAGATAAAAAAAGAATTATTTCATTCCGACGGACGAATCACTTGGAATATCAAAAAAACGATGAAAAACGACGTTTACAATTTTTATTTTTTACAAGAAAGTATATAGTATATTAATTATATTACTCTATAATGCGCTTCGTTAAAGTTCAATCTATATAATGTATTTTTTTCATCGAAATCCAACAATAAATAACGCAGGAATATCGATTGAAAAATCACTAAAATCGCCATGTTTACTACTGTAGCCCTCTTAATAGGTAAGGCAGCGCAGAGAAAAGGTGTATTATGTTGGCAAGGCACATAAACGATGAAGCGTGTTAAACTAAGAACGAGGTGGTCGATAGCCTGGTTGGTAACGCGCTCGACTATTAATCCAGTGGGTGCGGGTTCGATCCCTGATGCCGACCGACTCCACTTGACACAAGCTTTTCAAGCTTACTGTGAAGTGTGCAATGATGGGTTTATTTCGATAAACCCAGATTCATTTTTTCAATAATAAAAAAAAGCTTGGGTCCAGGAAGGCGCGGTAAAAAATGTGTATAGGGGAGAACTATCTGAGGGGAGGGTAGTCAAAATAGTTTGGGAACCTGTGGTGTAATGTAATGAAGGATGAACGAACAGTGAACACACACACACACACGCGCGCGCGCGCGCACGCTAGTAACAACTCTGATGACAGATATAGTATTATGGAAAATCTGACACAAATCATACATAACATGCAAAGAGGTATTCTCTGACGGATTTCATAATACGAATGTAGTATCGGGAGATGGATCTGAGAGAATACACAAAAAATAATAACGGTAGGCGAATTTTTTCATACCTGGGGATTTGCGTTTTCGTGGAATATACAAATTGCCTGAACATCTAGATATAAAAAAGTAATTTTTCCAGCATTCGAATACATTTCTGTGTCTGTCATATTAACTTAATTCATCCCAAAAAACCTACTTTGCTCCGTTCCCCTTACCCCGCGTCAATTGCGGGGTAGACATAGATGACAGAAAGTCAGACCATCCTATCCTTACACACATTCACTACCTTCGTCACGTTCATGCAATTCTTCATACACACTCTACAATTCCCTCTTCTCAAAACACCTAAGTCCTTTATTTTTGATAAACAAAGCATCGCCAGTCATAAAAAAATGGTGGTATGAGGGAATTTTACATTTATCTAGTTTATAGATGTATAACATAAACACACAAACAACTACACAGGCAGGCAATATGTAATCAAAGTATTAGTGTTTATTGAAAATAAAGCTCGCCCTATTGAACTAATGCTGTGATTTATATTTGAAATGTTTACATGTCTCTGTATCTTGATCATCAAAAGTTTAAATAAATAAATAATGTAAAAAGTTTTTGGATAATAACAGCTATTCAAATATCCAAATTCACCTCACACGTGATATCAACGTCTATAACATGGTATGAACTTTCAAATTCAAATAAATTTATTAGTATCTTATATAATAATAATATCTTACATTACATGCATATAAAACTAATTACAATATTTAAATTTTCCACACTACCCTCCAATGTGAGGAGACCTCGTGTATTGGAGGGGAGTTCCGGGGTTTTCATCGATTCCAACATACAACATCAACAACAAGACAATGACACATTTTTAACTTATATTTCCTTTACATAGAAAGCTATAAACGATCCTTCATTTGACTTCAATGAGGCGAACAGTAAATATAGAAAGAGCAATCGAAGAGAGAGGCAAGCAACAACAGCAGACACCACAGGGCACAGACTATAGAGACGAGAACACTGGATGATATTATCATAATAATGGATTGTTAAGTTGAGGGTTCAACATCATTGACGTTGGTTTTATTAGACGCCAGATAGTTGTTTGGTGCACCAATAATAATAGGTTACTCGTAGTAGGTAGTGCAAGGCGCGGAGAAAGAAAGAGATCTAGTGGAAAATTGCTGCGAAATGCATGCATTGAAAGATCATGTGTTCGGAAATGTACGAACCCTAGGAACTGTACAAATATTCTAGGAAATACATTATGTATATGTATGTATTGAAAACTCATGACCTTATTAATCTCTTTGGTCGAGCTGACACGCAGATAAAACTGACCATAGAAACGTATTCAAACTGAAGAATTTATATTTATTTTTGCAGGGCAAGCTGGAATCACACTAAAAGTTCTCCTACACGGCCAATTTTCCGAGCAATAAAACAGCTCGGAGCACATAATTAAGCAATTATTCCGGCAATAGTTGTTAGTGTGAGCGAACCTTAGGACTTATACAATTTAACATGTACATTTCCGATTTCCGTTTAGGAAATGTACAGTACTCTTACGAAATGTTAATAAAATATATTACACTAACATTCAGTGTCTAACTTATGATAATACAAAAAAATCACACATTTCCCATCGATTTCTGGCAATAGAGGCACTTCCTAGAAATTCTATATTACGTCGGATTCCATACATTTCCGGTAACAAATATATTTATAAAATAACTTGGCGGCAATGGATTCGCGTCAAGTAATAAAAAAAAAACTATTAAAAAAACACTTGGAACTGAACGAGAACCGATTACAATTTTCTATTTGAAAAAATCACCACAGCAGTACGGTCTTCGTGTAGTAGAAACTATATTATGTAGCTCTGAATGCTGCCGTATGAAATAAAATGTCAAAAAAGGAGACTAGGTAATAATAGCTCTGACCGTTTAGGCGAGGGGGGAGAAAAATACGGCGCTATTGAATGGACAGCAAAAAAAAGGAGAAAAGAGGTAAAAATTGAAGTAGGTGTGTCGTAAATAGAAACTAATAGATATAGCTGCAATTATAAGATATACTTTTTAAACGAACTATAAATGATTTCTTGCATAAGTCTTATCTACTCAATCGAAAAACCCATGAATGTTGTTATCTCATAATAAGAACAATGGATTCTTCTGTAGTCTGAAAATCTAACTGATACTGCAATACCAAATACGAAAGATTGGAAATACTCAAATGACAGTGAGCAGGTCATTTGGCACAACAAAAGGACAATAGATGGACTCCCAAAATTAATTGGAGGACTTTGAAAATAAAAAAAACGTAGGGAAAACACACAGAGAAAACAGACTAACGAGGTTGTCGAACTGGTTGGACATGTGTAAAAACAGAGAATCGTAGAAGAATCAGGAAGAGGACTATATTCAGGAGTGAGGAGAAAGGAGTTGCGAAGAAGAAGTACTACGTATTCGGTCTCGTAAATTTCTCTATATTACTTGTTTTCTAAAAATAAACACACATTACGACTTTTGCAATGACATCTTATTAACATTGCACAGTAAACAAATTGCTTGCGAATAAAATCAGATTCGCTTACTGGCACAGTAACGTTTCAAACTCGTTTGAAATCAAAACGATATTTACAGACGACGAAAGTATATCCGTTATTCATAAATAAATAAATCAGGAAATGTCATAATGGCATAAAAATATTATACCTACAGATGAAACTGCAGTTGGATACTACATAATCCTACATAAATATATTAGTCCGTAAATTTATTTATTCGTATCAGGTACTCTCCGATTCACATTGTTTGTCTCACGGGATGTCTCCGTGGATACGAAATTTCTCCATAGAATTACTACTAAGAATCAAGTATCCAGTGGACAAAATATTTGAAACGGAGAGTTAAATTATTTAAAACAGAATAATGTTCTAATTTCAAACTTGACATTTACTGTAGTAAAAATATCTGCAATAGTGTCAATCATAATACCTACCAAACGTATTTAGGAGTGTTTACTACTGCTATTTGTAAAAAATGTAAAAAAAAAACAGACATATGTTTCAGTATCAAACTTAATCCTTCTGTATGAATAACTTAAGAATCTGAAATTTACAGTCTTGGCTAAAAGTTCTTAAATGCACCTCCGTAGATGTTAAAGTTAATCGAACATTGCAATTATTCTACTTCACCAACCAAATTTGCCGTCGCGAAGCACGGGTAACTGAGTTAGTATAAAATAATATAACATTTAAAGATGTGGACTGGATTTAGTAGTAGTTGAATGTAGTAACATGGTTTTATTACTACGTGATCCAACATAAACTGCGCGCACCCTTGTTGCAAACAAGACATTGCTGAAGGATGAAGCGCTCTTTAAAATATCCCCTCACTGATCCCTGGAGGATTTGTTCTATATTAAACCAAGTCTACACAGTGCTGACTGCATCGGAGTAAACGTATCTATAAGGACTACCTACAAAACTAAGCATAGTGTCTCAGAAATTTAATTATAGTATTTCAACGTACTAAGTCTCTGAGTAGTGGACTTAAGTCTCAAATGAATTGTTGGGTGAATTTGCGTCCAAAAGCCCGGGGCCTTAAGGGCCGATATGCACCGAGGAAAAAACGTTCTAATATCGCTTCAACTTTTTCAAATTTTGTATGAGAGTGTTAGCGCGAAACATGAATAACGTAAGCGACAATATGAATTATACCTTTAAAAAAACCTGGAAACATACTGATAAATTTGCGACTGTCAACTTGTTAACCTTACAGTTACCAATATTTTGACTAAATTATACTTGTACATCGGAAAAACTGAAAGGATAATGGATTGTTCCCGTTAATTTCAAAGGTACTTTCAGAATTATTTTTTGTTCTAGGAATTTCCTAATATTGTTATTCTAAGACAGTCAACTTGTAGTCAATACTTCCATCTATCACTGTCTTCAGTTTTAAGGCGATGCTCTAAGTATTAGCTGAGTAAACGAGTAAAAGCTGAATTGCAGCATATAGCCTCTTAGCGACACGATTAGCGATGATTTGCTTTGGCGTTCAAATTGTTGTCAAACCATTTTTTCCTGCACCCACGGCATTGAATTTGAGTCTACTCAAATTCCAAGGAAATTTTTACTCAAATCGAGGCTCGCTAATTGGTCTATAGGATAATACGGGAGAAGACTAACATGACTAAGGTTAAAGAATAAGTTTCATTATACAAAAAAACAACAGAAGATACGGTTCAGAAGATAGAGAGAGTATTAAAAGATTTCAAACAGTTCACAGTATAACTCGAACGGAAAGAAAACTTTTCATAATATCTAATGCATTATAATACTACATGTATGTCTTCTCTGTAGAAACAATAGTGTCTGATTTGATTGAATAGTTGAGCACAGAAGCCACAGGGATGGATATTTTTGTACTTAATTGCCCGGGGACATCCGATAAAGTCAAAGACGTAATTAAGTCTCCTCGTGAGATACCTAAAAATCGTGTAACAAATATCCGCCAATAGATGGAACCTTTGCAGTTATTGTGTGAAATGACTGTTTCGTGCTGCCAAGGACGGAAGGGACCTCTGGCACGTCAGACGGAGAAGAATCACGAATTATTGAGTCTTCTTTATAGGCCGTAACGTTGAATTCAGAACTTCAAACGACATTATCAACTACTAAGAAATTTTGATAAAGGTGCAAACATGTCGAGATGGATCTGCGGCGTCACCAGGCTAAGACAGAATCCGTAGTAGGTACATAGTGCAAGTCTAGGTGTTCGTGACGTATGTGACAAAATTCATGAAAGCAGATCACGCTGGTACGGGCATGTAGAAGACCCCCGAATACATCGGTAACAGGGCACAAACCTTAGTTATCCCTGGTAGGAGATCCAGAGGAAGACCCAAGCGGAGGTGGCGTGAGGTTGTGACTCATGATATGATAGACTGATGTGAAGCATCCTCGGAAGACGCACAGGATAGAGCCGAGTGGCGGTGGAAGACAAAAATGGCAGATTCCACCATCATGTGGAAATGATAAATGCCCAGGGATAGAGAGAGGATAAAGGAGCAAACTAACAGTCTATGAAATGTGTCAATATAGAGAGAGTTGGAATAACAAAGGACACCGGACAAAGATGGAATCAAGGGGGAGATATAAGTTTATAGTCGAGAAGCAGAGCGAGTATAAAAATGTTTTATGGATTAGTTTTCCAATACGAGATAAGAATCTATTTTTACGGTTATAGATCGGTAAATGGAATTACCAATACAATAGGGTCCGAGATTTTCAATAAAATTAATATTGATTTAGAGCTCGAGTATGACATGTATGACACTGTGATTTTAAGATTCAATCTGACGCTCCTTCTCTTGGATTATTTGGGTTTAATCGAGTTATTTAAATTTGTGTTTCGCGTTACAACAAAACCCTTTTAAAGCACTTACGGCCTAATGATGAAGATGAGAATCTTGGAACACTAGTCACGTGTAATAAGTCATTGCTAGTCTTTCATTTTTACCCTTTGAAAGCTGGGGAGTGCACCCTCCCCCCCCCCCCGCGAACTGGTAGAAGGACACTTTGGCCTCGTCATAAGCTTTCTGCTCGTCAGTCAGGACTAAACGGTCGTCAACGTTAGAAAACCTCTACAAATGACGAGCAATGAAGAATATATTAGACAGCTAGAAATACTCTCTATGAAAAGTAGTAATTAAACTATTTCTAATTGAATATTTTTATGGCGGAGGATCTTAACAAACATATACTATTGCACGTAGAAACAAACAGGACAAAAGGACATTAATGTGCACTCATTAAATACTACATGCTGAAGGATGCATTTGCAGAATGAATTCAAAACGAGGAAAAAAGAATAACAATCGCCAACGAATACTGAGAAACTATAATAAAAACTACATGTCATGTTTTTCTGAATAATTTATATGACAATCCTCTCACACCTCAGATAAAGTCGTACAAATTGAATAACTCTACAGTACGATAATGTCACAAAGCATATTAAGAGTATGCATACCGACATTTCTACATTTCAAAAATTTCTAAAAATGGGAGACCTCATATCTCGACAACCGTTACTAAATATGCTTTGGAACAAAAAAGGGGATAATGCATTGAACATTTATCTAGGGAATAACCGTAAAAGATTTTTTATATCTTGTATAGATTTCTCAAAAAAAATAATTGAAAAACATCTCTGATCTTTTTTCCGAAAGACGGAAACTCGTTTCCCGAAAGCCACGGAGTAATTTTTTGAACTGATAATATGCATTAGAATCTAGGGAATAACCGTAAAAGTTTTTTGATGGACCCAAAAAACGCTATTTTTACCATTTTATCATGCGATTGTTCACGCGATTTTGAACCCTAATGCCGTGGGAAATGACCGTGACTTCATTCTTGGTACCAAGCCCTTAATATAGCTCTTACATAACAAAAGGCTCTTACAGAGAATTGAATCTACAGTTACATGCATTCTGTAACAATGTTCTACGGATAGCTTCAGCGGCGACGATGTCGCGGCGGTGGTGGCAGCGGAGACATGGAAAAGGCGTGACAGACATTCACATGTCTGAACGTTACTGCTGTACTTGGTCAGGCATTATACATATAATGTTTCACATTAGTATGTGCCATGTATGCAAGCGGTTAGAGAAAGGTGCACGAGATGAGAATCCTTTTCCAGGCGGATGATAAATTACACCCAACACCATACGTAATGGTTGGCATGGAATGGAACATATTATACACTCGAAAGACATTAGTCAAGCTGGAACGAGAATTAATTTTTGGCCTTCAAGAGGAATGAAGTGGTGCCAGTAGCTAATAATTAATGAACTTGAGAATTTAGAGTACCTACCTACGTTCTGCGACGTACGTATAATTTTTAATTTAATAGAAGAGTAGACTATGAATGCTGTATTTTCATGTGTGAATATGCAATTTAGAAGGACTGCAAAACAGACTCTCTCTCTCTCTTGGGTCGTATTCCTCACTGCTGAGGGTCGCGATCCCCAAACACCCGTTGCTGGACAATCTGTCGCCACGCGGTTCTGTCCCCCGCAAGGTGCATGGCCCTGTAGATGGAAGGGGCCACCGTGCAAAACAGACTATGGATTGAAAAATACAATGCGTTTGAAATTTACATATTATTATTAATCGTATAGCATTTAACATCACATCTTAAAATAAGGACATAGAACAGTAACAATAGCACAGGTAGATCTGATTGTCAAAGGTTTAGGTCAATGTTTAAAATATATTCAGTCGCTGTATCCGTCAGTATGAAGATTGAAGATTAATTAACTAAACGCATTAATTAATAATTAATGCGTTTGAAAATTAAGCGACGTACCATAAAACTAGTAAAATTGTAATTTCTTTCATTGATGATAATAGCTGAGACGTTTATCGAGAGCTATGAGTAAGCTATGACTGCTAATAAAAGGAAATCGGAACATTACAGGGATGATAGCACGAACTCAGTTAAAATTTTAAAGACTTCTTCGGAGTTTTAAATGACGGGCTATTTAAAAACATGTAGTAGCTGAATGTAGTTGCTTAAAAACAGAAAACAAAGAGAAGCTGAACAAATAACAAAAGCAACCGTGATTCGCTACGATTTGAAAAAGAAAAACAAAACAGCGGTGAAAACAAAAGATGTAGAACAAGAGAGGACGGGGAATGAAGGACAGAGTGAGTAAATAAATGAAAATGATGAGAGAATTACAACAGAATTCAAAAGTTTCGTAATTGGTTTACCGTTGTAAGGAAACAATAATAACTAGGAATAATAAAAACAGACTAACAACAAATCGGAGAAGATTGAACAAAAGTTGATAAGTGCATTGTGTGTACGTGGTTTCTCTATGGTACAATATATTCCAGGTTCTCTTGAAAACACTCGAGAGGGAAATTGAAAATACAGTATATACTGTGTATAGACTTCTTCGTTAGTTCTGTTGGTTGAAGTTTAAAACTAACTGTAATGCCGTGGTTTTAAACCTCCACGTTGCGTATGTTTTCCTTGCACTTTAAGATGCAAGGATTTTGCTGGCTGTGAAAGTGTGCATGAAAATGTGTGAGCTTGTATTTGAAGTTCAAATCCAGCCGGTGTGATCCCATCTGGACACCGTCGTCTGGAAGACCACCAAAGAGATGGAGGGACACTTGGACCACATCATCTCAAGAGTCAAAATTTATCTTTCGCAGACCAAGAGGTCTGTTAAAAGAAGCAGAAGATCCTTTTTATAATGAAGAATTGGGGTCGAAGACATAACCGCTTGTATCGTAAATGGAGGCCTTCGTCCAGAAGTGGATGTGAATATGCTCAGGAGAGAGAGACAGCGGGCAATTAAATAAACATATAATTATACCAACCACTTTTTTATAAAAAATAAAGCGAAGTGGACTTTTTTTGAATATTTAAATCATCCCCTTATCGCACATCCTTATTGTTTCATCATCTTTCCCTACTACTCGTATTGTTTTTCTCACCCTATTCTATTTCCTTTGTAGATTTTGAGTCTGAGATACGGAACAGGTCTCCCACACACACTGTTTCCTTTGTCTTTGACCGTAATAACTTCTACAGTCAAGATGTTGACATTTTTGTTTGAGAAAAAAAACAACACTTTTCTGTTCAAGTTTCTTTAAAAGGATGCGAGATTTTGTCTCCATAAACAATAGAATTGTAACATGCTGTTTAATTTCTCTTGAACATTTGATTTTTATAATAGTTAAGTTAATGACAACTAGAGAATGCGAAATAGATGCGAAAATAATACTTTAATCGTAACCTGTTCTTAGAGCACAGCGAAAATTTGATTGTTGATAGGGTATACAAAGGTACAACCCAACCATTTAGGAATTACTTCCTTTAATTAAAAGTGAAAATTAAAGTGTACCTTTGAGCATATTAAAAAGTTCAATATTTGTGCCTGTACCCACAAACGTCACAAACGAAAACAACGGAATAGAATTCAAAAGCATTTTGATATTGTACCAATAATTACGGTCGACAATGCTTACAAAATTTTCTGCGAATGAAGTAATTTATCTACACCTTGGAGAAACAATTGGATGTACTCGGACCGTTGTTCTAATTTAAGAGACCAAAGTGCGTCAGTACGGTTAATAGTCGAGCCAACTCATTACACGGTACAGAAGCATAATACAAGAGAAATTTACAACTGTAAAATTTGTCAAACCTAACACTGCTGCGAGACCTTAAAAGCCACAAATTAGAATAGGAGACAATAAAATGTCTGATTATTCCGAAACAATGACGTGAACTCCTCACACATTCAACGAATTCATTACATACAACAGTCAGAATGACCTCAGTAAAACTAACAACCAGAAAGATAACTCAAAATGTTAAGGGGCAAATTAGTTGAAACCGCTGAACAGTCAACGATCGTGAAAGTTTCAGAACGAGATTTTAAAGACCGTCTCGTGAAATGGTATTAGATTTAATGAGATCCTTCTTTAATTTAATGCAGAAATAATATCATTAGAGAATGACGTAATAAAGTTTCAAAGTGCTCCACTTAATACGTAAAGTCTGCTTGAGAATGGGAGGTTTTAATGTTCACTTGCACCATGGACGGTCATCACATTTACGAGCTGACTAAATGAATCTTGATGACCGATCAGTGTGATGGAAATTATATTATTATACCATACATTTACGAGCTTGATTAATCTGATAATAAAACATTCTCCAGATGACTGCATCTTCATCTTCACACTGAACATGCATCTGTACTTTAAAATCACTAACAAAAGATCGCAAGCCTTGAGCGCATAACGCGTGTATGAAATTACATAATTAAGTGAGAATCTACGAGAAATCAGAATTTTCGGCTCGAAATAATGTCATTTGTCCGCTATCTTCTAAAGAAGTAAACGACGTAACTGCCCAATAAAATGCTTCAATTAACTTTATTACAACGGAGTGAATTTTCGTTATTACTAGAAACAGGAATGAACAAATTTTTTTACACATTGTAACTGACGAGGAAAAAAAACGAAACACCGATTCAATGGTAAAATAATAGTAACACGAATCTCAAAATATTACGAAGTAAATATAAATATGTGGTAAAATCGTAAATGGGAGAAAAATAAATAATTCAAATTCAAATTTTTTTATTGGGTATAAAATTACAAATTGTAAAGAAAAACAAATGAAATTACAACTCAATATAACACAAAAGAACTACTCTCCAAAATTGAGCAGAGCTCGTGCTTTGGAGAGGAACAAAACATAAGATCTTATAACAATTAGTTTATCTATGCATATATGTATGTATCATTACCAATCAAGAGAAAGCATTAAAGAAATGTACAAAAGAACAAATAAAAGAAAAATAAGTTGGATTATAATCCTGGAGCCGGCACGTCAAGGGATGTAAGCAGTCTAATCAAAGCAGTCAAAAATAAAAAGAAGAATATATTACCGTGAAATTACGTATATTAAAATGTTCCAAAGTAGGATAATAAAAAAACAAGAATATTAAGATATTTTTAATGACATTTGAGACGCACAATTCCCTCGGGGCGCGCCAGTTAAAACGTGTCAACCGGTAAAACGCGCGCCGAGTTAAAGAGACAAAAAAATTAATCGTAAAAAAATTATATAGGTACACGAATAAAAATGAATCTAAGAAAATAACAAAACGGAATAATTGAATATGGTCGAGCCTTTCGAAAATCACATTATTTCGCAAACTCAAACCCACCGTTAACCGAATCGAATCAAGCCAGAAGTGACAAGTTATTTTGTTCCGTACAGGTTTTTTACAGGACCGTTTGAATCGATGAAACAAAAGTAATGTGGCCTAAACAAAAAGAGAAGTCAAAAACAAAAATAATAACAAAAGAAAATTAAAAAAAGGGAACGGGACAAAATCCCACGAAAATAAACTCCACCAAAATTGGTGTCGTAAAAATTTTAACGATTGTAATTATGTACGAGATAAGATAGGGGATTTCATTTAGCTAATGTCGTTAAGTGATGATGGCCTAAAGATGAACGAATGGACGTCGGAAAAAACGACAGACTATAAATACAACACGTGAATGAAGCAATAGTTAAGACTATGGAGTAGTAATAAAAGGAATGACAGTGCGACGAGAAAACGGGGCCGTGTGCCACCCTTGGGTGCCACCCTCGGAGGGAGTTACGAAAGGGAGGAAAATGAACCTGAAAGTGTGGGAGGAAACAAGACGACGATATATGTAACACAGTTGTGATTTAATTTGAACAAGCCTAAAAATAAATTCATGTATAAATGGAAGAGTCGTTTTATTTGATTAAAACACAAAACATGTATTATTTTTGAATAATGGGAAATTATTTATTTTAGCATCACAAAAAAATAAAATTAGAGAATATTCAACATGGCTGAAACAAAAAATGTTCACTCTAAGACGAGCTTATCGCGATCTTTTCTAGCTAACCCAAAATTACGTCAAACACTAAAATGCTAGATTTCACCAACTTCTTAGGTGAGGATTAGTGGAGATTTTTCATTCAAAATTTGTGCTCCTATATCCGCTATTCCTCTCCTAAAAAGTTGGTGAAATCCAGCATAGGTGTTCGAAAATCGGGTGGGTATCTATTTAGAATGCAGTTGATTTTATTTATGTGAACTTTCCGCTATTAACAGACGCGATACAAGACTATTTAAGCACAAATTGTAGAATTGCAACACTTATTAAAACTAGAAATTGCAGAGTTTGTAGTTTCCAGCGAGATTTGTAAATATAAACTTGCATAACGTGTAACCAAATAGAAGTCTAGAAAATCCAGACATAAAACGTAAACGAGAACCCTTAGTAAATACTTCACTTAAAAAGTTTTTAAACCGATAATAATACAAAACTTAAAAGGTGAAAAGGAAATTGAATACCTTCTACAACAACTTATTGGAATATGGTTTCCGACACTCAATATAAAATGTTATTCAAACAAACTTTTTCATTAGCGAAGTCCTCGGGCTATATTTTCGATAAAAAAAAAAACCCCAGCACATTCGTAAGCTATAGTAAATCGAATGGAAAATATAAAAATAACGTCGTGAAACAATATAAAAGAAACGTCGATTAAAATCCAATAAGCAACTTTCAAAAAATGCTTACTCGAGTGATTTAAAGGAAATAAAAAGAAAAGTCATTAAAAGAATTGACAATAGTATGAACCCTTTTGGAAAGGTTTTTTTAATAAAAAAAAATGTGACAATAGTACACTAAAAAGAAACAAAACAAAAAGGGCAAAAGAAACAATCGAAATGGATCAGTAAAAACAAAATGAAAAAAAAGGGTTCGAAAATATAGAAATATTAAAAAGTTTTTAAGATACGGAACTTTTTTTTTCAAATAAGACAAAAAAACTTAATTGTTTTAATAGTAGAACTCCCACGACGTTACGGAGGGGTGGTGGCAGTAGTAGGAATGTTAAAGGGTGGAATGTGGGCGAGGGGTGCATCAGAGAAACGTAACTTTATAACATTACTACGCTGACTCTTAGAAAATATTCTACACGGTCTCTTACGGTCTTCACGTCATGTTCTATTTATTTTGAACCTTGACTGAACATCTTACGAAGGAAAAATAAATGTACCTACACGTGAATTCGGATGTTCCCCAAAGACTTAAATCTCTCACCTAATAGGCCGATCGGGAACTTTTGCTTGTGATTGAAAGGATCGGAAGAATTTTTTTATAAGAAAAGTGCAACAACTAGAATTGATCGACATCTTGAAAATTTCAAAAAACGGGAGACATTAGATCTCGACAACCTTACTAAATATGCTTTGAAAAAAATAGGGTAGGTATTAAACTGAAATGACCGTAAAAGATTTTTTATATCTTGAATAGATTTCTCAAAAAAAATGTGAAAGAAACCTCTGATCTTTTTTCCGAAAGACACAAACTCGGTTCTCAAAAGTAGCGGATTAATTTTTATTGTATTGCTAAAATGCGTTAAAATCTACGATATGACCGTAAAAGTTTTTTTAATGTAGCGGAATAAACCCCAAAAAGATTTTAAAAAAAAAAACGGTATTTTCAACTGTTCATGCGATTTTGAACCTCAACGCCGCGGGAAATGA
The DNA here is from genome assembly GCA_963576895.1 of Ceraclea dissimilis. Lineage (NCBI taxonomy): Eukaryota > Metazoa > Arthropoda > Insecta > Trichoptera > Leptoceridae > Ceraclea > Ceraclea dissimilis. Next base: position 3,622,897 of record OY756375.1, read on the forward strand.
CCGTGAGTTCATATTTGGTCAAGTTGACGTCAAGTACTTTATTATCTATAGACAATGTTTAATCATACACTATCTTGTAAATTAGCTTTTCATCGACGTTTCGACATTCCTGCCGATGTCTTCTTGTACAGATAAGTATATGAAAAAGAGTGTTTGGGTAGTGTGAAGTATTAACTGGTGCAGCGTGAGCAGGTGTACGAGTGTTAACACTCCATACACTACGAGAACCACATTCTTAAGAACCATTATGGAACAATAAAAGACACGCAACCGGCGTCGATCGCAGAAGATTATCATTGTAATATTTGTGTAATTTCTCTATAACAAAAGAAAATTAACCGATTACAAAAGAATGTTACCTACATTCAATTTTATATCATTGTTTGAATTTCGTAATGGGCAACTTGTATGCATACCGACATTTCAAAAATTTCTAAAAACGGGAGACCTTATATCTCGACAACCGTTACTAAATATGCTTTGGAACAAAATAGGGTAGATGCATTGAACATTTATCTAGGGAATAACCGTAAAAGAGTTTTTATATCTTGCATAGATTTCTCGAAAAAAAATTGTGAAAAACACCTCTGATCTTTTTTCCGAAAGACGGAAACTCGTTTCCCAAAAGTCGCGGAGTAATATTTTTTTTTGTACTGATAATATGCATTAAAATCTAAGGAATAACTGTAAAAGTTTTTTGATAGACGTAAAATTAACCCCAAAAAATGGAAAAAACGCTATTTTTACCATTTCATCATGCGATTGTCACGCGGTTTTGAACCTTTGCCGTGGGAAATGATTGTGACGTCATTCTTGGTGCCAAGCTTTTAACACCGTGACCGTCAAGTGGAAAAACTCCGCAAACATTCCTTATCCTAATAGGAACAATAATAATATAATTAATGTACAAAACGGGTTTCAAGTTTCAACACATGGTTGATAATAATCAAATTAGTCGAATAACTAGATAAGGACGAATTCGGGGGTAATACAAAGTAATTGTTACCCCCATAGACCGAATCGTGAACGCTATCTGGTTTTATGACAAAACAAATTGACGCAATTAACTTTTGTGGATTAGACCGCCTTTTGATAATAAAGATGTTTAGTGAGAAATTAAAGAAAGAAAAACTAAAATAAAACGTCTTAAAGGATATTTCAGTAAAGTCAAAAATTTGGAGACCTTATGCCCAATCCCACCAACTTCCTCCTAGGAAGGGAACCTCTAAGTAATTTCCACACAAAACCAGAGTTAATATTACATTTATACATGAGTTTGACGGCAGCAGCACAGTAATCCATAGGAAATTCTCCATGCGCCTCACCTAGTTGGGGAGATTCTGTAACGTAGGTGAGGTGCATGGAGAATTTCCTATGGATTACTGTGCTGCTGCTGTCCAACTGATGTATAAATGTAATATTAATTCTGTTTTTGTATGGAAATTACTTAGGGGTTCCCTTCCTAGGTGGAAGTTGATGGGATTGGGCATTAGTGTTCCTAAAACAGTTGCATGTACAACAAACCATATATACCGTAATTCACTTTCGGTCAAAGGACTCGAGGGAAGTTAGAATCGGGCTTACATAGAATATTAAAAGTACATCTTTACAAGATGTAAAACGACTCATAAATGTAAGAAGAAGTGTAGTGGGAGAAGTAGGTAGTTACATTACAATAGTAATAATTATGTAACCATTTGTACGGCGAGTCTTGGGGGAGAACATTTGGCAAACAATTGTATAATTACTGGAGGACATTTACCCAAAACAGGACGCTCTGGTAACAACTCCTTCTTGAATAATAATTATGATAAAAGGGAAGGGAGAAAGTAAGTAGACGATATCATACTCTATTAAGTTATGTAAATTCTCTTAGTTGCTCCACGACGGGGCAACGGTACATGAGACAATATACATTTAAGGGCTTGGCACCAAGAATGACTTCACAGTCCTTTCCCACGGCATTAAGGTTCAAAATCGCGTGAACAATCGCATGAAAAAATGGTAAAAAAAGCGTTTTTTCCATTTGTTGGGCTTAATTTTGCGTCTATTAAAAAACTTTTACGGTTTTTCCTTAGATTTTAATGCTTGTTATCAGTACAAAAAAAACGCGACTTTCGGGAAACGAGTTTCCGTCTTTCGGAAAAAAGATCAGAGGTGTTTTTAAATATTTTTTTTTTGAGAAATCTATACAAGATATAAAAAATCTTTTACGGTTATTCCCTAGATAAATATTCAATGCATCTACCCTATTCTGTTCCAAAGCATATTTAGTAACGGTTGTCGAGATATAAAGTCTCCCGTTTTTAGAAATTTTTGAAATGTCGGTATGCATACTCCTAAACAGACAATAATGCTAGCCATAAATAGCACAATACCTGCGATGTAATAATTATTCATCCTCTAGCAGAGGGATCCGTGTACCATTTCGTTTCACAAAGGTAAAATGAGAATAATACTGGCAGGCATTAAAACCGTACTGACAATATATGAAGCGGTCTGAATTGCGAAATAGCATTTACAAGGGAAAACTAGTACGATGGCAGTTTATACGAAAAGTTCTAATGAGAATGCAGTTTGACCTCGTAAGGGACAAACGACATATTATATGGCCAAACAAATAAAACACCAATTTGAAAGCAGCTATTTAGTTTGAACGAAATATTTCAGTACACTTTATTGATAAGGTGGACGATACTAGAACTCTAATAATAATAGAATATTGTAAGACGATTTCTAAATACTGATATTTCAGACACAATGCTTGTATTTTAGGCCCCGCGCATCCTGTGATATCCGTGATATCTGGATAGGTGAATTTTTCCCAGTATTAGGCTGATGAGTTTGATGAGTTACACATTATCATATGTGAATCATGAATGATAATGTGTAGACTCTTCTGGCTGATAATACTGAGAAGTGTGTTAGCAAAGTCATGCCTCCGCGTATAAAAAGAGTTTGAAAATGGCAAACGACAGGTTGATATCTGTCGCTACACATTGGAGTGGCAAGGTCTGAAGACCGGACCCGTAAAATAAGTAGAAAGTCACTACTGAAACCCTTTCTATAAATTCTTTAGGAGATTCCGCTAAATGAAATGGCAAATTATAAATTGATTATGAATTATTCGTGAATTTTAAGGTCAATGATGTTGTAAATTGATGAATAAAACCAACAAACCTATAAGCCTGTTCAATTGAGAATGAAAATGGTTCTTTGCCTTACGTATGTAGGAATGTATACTCAAATTAAACTGCAAGTATTCAGCATATAGCCTTTCTTACAGGATGCACCTGTAAAAAGTTATAATCATTAAACTGAAAAACGGCCGTAATCTCGACGGTTTTTGGCTCACGCTAGTAAACGCACAAGGGAGTGGAGAGTTCGCAAACTTTGATTCTGAACCACAAGACCGACCTACTCGTATAAAACATATCCAAGAATCTGAAATACTTCTCGACTTGCAAGGCAAAATTCTTAATTGCACGGCCTATAAGTAATGTCAGGGTATTACTATCAACAAGATCATAATATTATTGTTAATGGCTGGTCACACACGTCCCGAAGTTCAGTTCCGGAATCGACCGTTTTGCAAAAAAGTTCCGATCAAAACCTCTCTCTGAATTCAGCGTCACCCCGATTTTAAATTCAGAAAGAGGTTTTGGTCGGAACCTTTTTGCAAAACGGTCGATTCCGGAACTGAACTTCGGGACGTTTGTGGCCAGCCAATACATTAAAAGCGACCGCCTATCTTATATCAAATTAAACCGAAAAGCTTTCAACGTCGTTGTAACATTAATTTCCCCGCTTCAGTGTCGCATTGTAATGATACCGAATAGACAGTTTCCCATTAACAACAAATTGTGTCAACATTGAATATAAAATGATCCCAAATTCAATCCATTATCCGAGGAATGACAAAGAATCTTCCTCCGGGAATATTGACGTTAAAGCTCCCGACCCAACTATGGCGTCACGGTAATTAAGGTTCAATATCGCATGAACAATTGGATGATAAAATGGTAAAAATAGCAATTATTCCATTTTTCGGGGTTAATTTCGCTTCTATCAAAAAACTTTTACGGTTATTCCCTAGATCCAGATTTTAATGCATATTATCAACACAAAAAAAATCTCCGCGACTTTCGGGAAATGAGTTTGTGTCGGAAAAAAGACCAGAGGTGTTTCACATATTTTTTTGAGAAATCTATACAAGATATTAAAACTTTTTTACGGTTATTTTATAGATAAAGGTTCAATGTACCTAATTTATATTTTTTTCAAAGCATGTTGGGTAACGGTTATCGAGATCTAAGGTCTCCCGTTTTTGGAATTTTACGAAATGTTAATACGCCTACTCTTAAAATGTGATGCAGAGGTATCGACGTTTGTTTGTCTTTCAACAAACTCTCGATCATAAATTATACTGGAAGAGTTTTTTCTACCAAATATTCTAAACAAACGACGGAGTATACAATAATTAATATCCTTCTTCTCTAACATACGATACATGTTTTCTCATACAACGTTTTCTGATCTCGATAGTATTACAGAGACACTGTCCTAACCAAAATGTAGGTAATTTAAATTATTTACCGCGGTATTGAAGGAAAATCCCGCGGGTTTAAGGCCTTCCAAATCCCCAGGTAGCTCGGGCGCATTAATGACGACCTCTTTACCCGCACTTCTAGCAAAATATTATTAAGAGGTGGGCCCAGGGATAGCCTTAAGGGCCCCCGGCAAACCCCACCCCTGAATTACGTTCCTTCAATATCCTTGTCCAAGGAGGTTACAAAATTTACACCTATTACTACTATATTTCAAACTATATCTATACTTGAAATATAGCGGTATACATACATATCGCACAGCGTCTAAAAGTGAAAGTAAGAGATTAAGTTCGTGAGAGCTTAGGTAGTAAAACGCTTAAGGAGACAAGCGTCGCTGAACCTTCTGAACGATTGGAGAAAGAAAAATTGTTTCAAAAGTTTAAAATATAAACAAACGGTAGAAAATACATAGAACGTACAACAGAAAGACAAAGACAAAATGGAAACTAAAATAAGACGAAAAGCAACAACCGTAAACACCTCCAGAATCTTCCTACTCTTCAGAAATTATTAAAGTGTAACTAAATTATTAACCAGGAATTCGCCTACTTAAATATTAAGACGCTCGTATACCCCAAATCTCGTAGCTGTAAATTGATTAAACGTGGTTGGAGAAATTCGTATTTGCAACCCCAGGTCAGATTATATCAGACGAAAACAAAAATTAGGAATTCAATTCCTGGCTGCGAGCACTTAGAAATCTTGGAAGCAAAGAACTCAGCAAGCAAACAAAGAAAGGAAGAAAAATTCAGCACAATGAAGTCCCGACGCATAAACTGTATACAAAAAAAACTGCTTTTGTGTAAAATATTTTGGTTAAGAATAAGAAATGCAGAAATAAGACGCAGAACCCAAGTTGTTGACGTCGTGGATCGTACAGCTAGACTGAAATGGCACACAACAAGACTAGATAATAGTAGGTGGACACCCATACTAATAAAGTGGAGACCATGGGAAAGCAGAAGAGGTCTCGGAAGGCCCCAGAAGAGATGGGCGGACGCCGTGACCTCGGTAGCAGGTAGACAGTGGGTTCAAAGGGGGAGCGACAGGAGGGAGTGGAAACTCTTGGGAGAGGCCTATACCCAGCAGTAGGGGGGAACAAGGCTGATGAAGAAAAAGATTTAGTTTTAAAATCCTCGACCACTATTTGAACGTCAAAAATGACGACAGATTTCAGTACCACAAAATCGAATAAGTGTAAAGAAGTCCACGCTACGGAAGAGAAATTCGGAAACCCCTCTATCTGACTAGCGACAGTAGTAGCTACGTAGATGATATGCGATTTCTGCTATCGAATCAGAGTAATTGAGCGTCCCTAAAGCAATCTTCATACAAGATTTAACGCCTAAGTTCGCCTATCGTTTGACGTGTTGTTATTTTTCGTGCGATAAAACGACAAAAATACGCGTCGTCTGTGAGATAGAGAGGGGGCACAAATTATGCAAATAAAAACACACTGTATTAGCTACGTTATCTCTCACTTAGCTTTAAACGACACAATTTACAACGAGAGCGTGTTAGAGATTCGCGGATTTAAATTAGAAATGAAAAGGAAAGGGCAAAGAGTGGGAGGAAGAGAAAGAAATAATAAAACAATGAAAAGAGAAAAAGGGGATCGACTAATAGACGATACAATATTCAAAACAGTGCTTACACAGAACATAGCAGTCTGGGTCGTGAGAAGGTGAATAAATACATTTGTTTGAACTACTTTTTATAGAATGTTGTAGATATGTCTATTCATATTTAAAACATCTCGAAAACACTAAAAGTTCGGATGGAAGCTGAATGTTTAATAAGAAAATGTGTCAATTCTTACTTATCACAAGTTTTCTGTTAAATAATCGTGTATTATTTTCGTTTAGATACAAAAGACCCCCACGACATTTTCTCGTTTCACACTAATGTAGCTTTGAAATCAATCAACTACATAAAATACCAACATTCTAACCATCATCGGCTAAGAAAACCGCTGGCATCGTAATTTCTCTATGCTCTAACACTTGAAATACGGATTATACTTAATTTTCCTTAACTTAATTTTTCTTAATTTTCCTTTTAATAATGAATTGCTTTTGTGACACGGATAATTTGGTAATCCTTGAGTCTTCGCTGGTGTATTTGTTGCTGATGTTATATTGTTTATGCTTGTTGAAAAACTGTTTGTACTCGTGTAAGATTAATAAAATAAAATAATATAAAATCTATTTGACGCATCTCCATACGATGTGCGCTTTGCCCACCACTGGAGATCAGTTTTGTTGTTTTTATGGTTCGACACGATTCAATAGGGGTTTGGCCATGTGGTTCGAAAGTTTTGTAAATACTCATCTTCCCAATTTTAGTTTTCCATTCTCAAACGGTCAAAATTTTTAACCTGTATTTTCACCAAAACTTCATCCACACAGATCGGCCATCAGTGGAAATATCTTTGGAAAATATTATGGAAGAAAACTAAAAAAAAAATGAAGAAAACAATTGGAAAAAAGTTTGTTTAAATCGAAGAGATGAAATTGCACGAACATACAATATGAGAAATAACACAATTGAGCGGTTAGGGAGATGTGGTATAACAAATGGAAAAATACCAATGGAGTCGAATGTACGAGAAGGTGGGGTAAGGTAGTTAGGTACTAGGTAGTACCACAATATCAGACATCAAATAACTTTTAGAGTAAACAAAAGCATTGGTTACAAGCTGCACTGCAGATCCGAAGCGAAAATGTGGAAACACGAGACGAAAGCAAGGAGGCAAACATCTAAAAAATAACTACATACATTGAATAGAATAATTTAACTCAGCTTTTTCTACAAATACCGAAAAATAATATGGTTAAATAACGGAGACACAATACAATAGACGGAGACACAATAGGTCCCAACTCTGCAACTTTTGGAACAATATGTGTATTTTAAATTTATTTTTTAGTACGTATAGTTACATAATCGGACCTAATATGTACCAATCTTTACGCCGAAAAGGATTCTGAAAACTTTCAGCAAACAAATGCCAAATTTAGAAAAAACTATACAGGGTGATTGGTTCCGCTGTTCAGATATTTTGAGAGGTGATAGAGGGTGTTCTAAAACGTAGATCTGCCAAAGGGATGTCATCCCAATTGTTAAGGGTTGCGGAGTTACACCCTTTTAAAAAAATTCCACCCCCGACATCGACCACCATCACATTTCACTGAATAACTCTGATGCTATGAGTCCAAAATTAATAAAAAAATATTTTTATGTCTCGTAATAAAACAAGATTTTAATTGATGTCAAAAATATTTAATAATAATAATAATAACTTTGGTAAAATTAAACACAAAAACAAAATTTCATTGTTTTTTGTTGAAAGTTTTGACATCTCTTATTTTTTTTTCATTAAAAACTATAATTAACTAGTACTTTTTTTTCTTTTAATAAATACACTAGACCCTTGTGAATAAAAATGCTGAACATTATCTATCCATATTTTGAACCAGTTTTTCAAAATCTTCGATTTTGTAAGTACATATTCAATAAGAAATTTATTCTTCGCTACTGATTATACCTCTTTAAGTACTATACGTACCTACTTAAAGAGGTAGTAAGTAGCGAAGAAGTAATATTTTATTGAATATGTAGTTACAAAATCGAAAATTTTGAAAAACTGGTTCAAAATATGGATAGATGTTCAGCATTTTTATTCACAAGGGTCTAATGTATTTATTGAAAGAAAAAAAAAGTTCTAGTTAATTATAGTTTTTATTGAAAAAAAATTAAAAAATGTCGAAACTTTCAACAAAGAAAAATGAAATTTTGTTTTTGTGTTTAATTTTACCAAAGTTATTATTATTATTATTAAATATTTTTGACATCAATTAAAAGCTTGTTTTATTACGAGACATAAAAATATTTTTTTATTAATTTTGGACTCATAGCATCAGAGTTATTCAGTGAAATGTGATGGTGGTCGATGTCGGGGGTGGAATTTTTTTAAAAGGGTGTAACTCCGCAACCCTTAACAATTGGGATGACATCCCTTTGGCAGATTTACGTTTTAGAACACCCTCTATCACCTCTCAAAATATCTGAATAGCGGAACCAATCACCCTGTATAGTATACCTAATTTCGCAATAACTAAATTGTCTACTTCATAACACAGGTAATCCACCTCTAAAGAATACTTCTATCTATCTATACCCTCACGCCACGTCCCTTGCAGGGTAGACAGAGAGGACAGAGCGCCAGACATCCCTATCCTTACACACACTCCTAGCTTTCGTCACACTCATACAGTTTGTCATACACGCTCTCCGGTTCCTTTTACTCAAAACACGCCCATCCTTGAGGATCTGGTCGACATGATCGGACCAGGCCAGTTTCGGGCGGCCGCCCTTCTCACACCTCTTCGTTCACTCAGATACATCTATAAAGAATACTTTCATCTATCAATATGTTCCATCTAAATGTCAATGACCTCAAACGAAAGAATCATGGTGTTTGTTCAAGTTCATACCGACCATAATATTTTCAACAAACAACAAAATCAAAATTTTGTTTACTCTATAAACTATACTCATTTACGCAGCACTCAAATCGTGAAAAAAATCCCGTTGTCATACGTACGAAATCTGTCGAGTTTATCCACACTAAGTAATTCAATTTGCTACGTCCTTCAAAGTTCGGTCTTTGTGCGAAAAAAATGGACATAATCATAAAACATAATCATGTTTGTCCAATTCCATTGAAACCATATTGATATCCAATCTAGTGAGTGACAATAACAGTCTCACACCCTGAGTAATACCCACCCCTCCGTCTAAGGCAATGGTTGTCGCCAAAACGGTATTTTTCAGATTAAATATCTCAAGGACTATACTAAATATGTTTTGTAAAAAAAAAATAGGTAGATACACAGAACCTTCCTTTAGCGAATTATCGTAACAAATGTCTCATATACTTTTGTGAATTATCAAAACAGATCTCTCATTTACTTTTATTGTTGGTTTGAGTCACTCCGAGACAGGCATTGCCTAGTGGAGTGACCTATTTGTAATTTGTATATACTTATGTATTTTTCTGTATAGTAAAAAAAATATTTATTTATTTATGTTTTATATATTGCTGAAAAAATAATGTGAAAAATACCTCTGAAAATCCTCAATTTTTTTGAAGAGAAATTTTCAAAGAAATTAATTCGCTTCGCAAAAATCGCAGAGCAAAAATGTTTTCTGTTAGTGACAATATGCATTAAAATCTAGTATCGTTTGGTATTTGAAAGAGCAGAGTCAGAGATTAAGATAGTGAGAGCTCAGGTATTAAAGTGCCTCAGAAGACAGGTTGTGAATGTCTTTTCGTTGCGCCGCTGAACCTAGTGAACCTTTCTTTTACAAAAAAGAAAAATCTAGTGAATTACTGCAAAAAACTGAATAAGGCGAAAATGTCCTCGAGAAATATAAAAATAAACTCGTATTTCTAAAATTTGATCATGCGTTTTTTAACGTTAAAGACGCGGATACATTTCCGGGATACTTGTTTGCTTAAAAACGATGAAATTGGATTCAAATATTCGAGTTTCTAGTTCAACAGAAATTTCATAGCACAATCGAGCTGCGTACAACATTAGGCGAACAGACGAACATACGTTCTTCATATAATATTATTAGTATTAACATACAGGAGCGGGTGTAGAAAGAATGTTCGAGAAGTAGAAATAATACAAGACGGGCGTATGAAGTAGGTGGTGGATAAGTGGAAGATAACAATAATGGATGTTGACAAAAGGGACGCCGACATACAAGTGTATTATGTGAAATGTATTTGCAAAGATACGTGCCTTCCTACATGAAAGTAAGTAAGATAGAAAAGTGCAAATAAAAAATAAGTAATTTAAAGATACTTTTTATTTATTTGAGATATACCTAAATTAATTAGGTATGGAACCGGATTTATCTGTACCTATTGCACTGACGGAATCACATTAAGTTTTTTCCTCAATAGAGACGAGAGGCATCCACTCCTCAACAGATGGCGTTAGCATCGGAAATTTGGTTAATTTTCACTTTAAAAAAAAATTAAAAAAATACACGACTAACAGCAGGATGTGGTGGAATGGGTGAACGTTACCCTGGGCATAAAGTGATAACATAAGCCAGCCAAAGCCGACTCGTACGCGTCGGAACACCCATCCTGCTTCCTCCCCAAGGGAGTTCACATAACGCTGCATTATGTGAATGAAGATGCCTCTCGTCTCTGTTGAGGAAAAAACTTAATGTAAAGATACTTTGATGACGAGTGTACGCTTTTTATATGAAGCAAAAAATTGTCTATTGTCTCTGATAGAGCACTCATCTGTCATTGATGTCTATGACTTTGCTTCCGTCAAAGAGTTGTCACTATCTTGTCCTTCTTATGGTCGCGACTGCTCTTGTCAGCGCGTTGTAATCGTCGACCATTTTTTGTTAAATTTAAAGTTTATCGACGCGTCAATTCTGTTTTATTTCTGATCTGCCATTATCCAGTAGAAAATAACATAAAAAAGTATAATTGTAGATTTGACAACTGTTGGAGAGAGTTATAAAAACATGCAGAGACAGACTTCATTATATGCAGGAAAAAAAAGGAATTGCAAATGAAGGAAGTATACCCTAAAAGAAAGGTGGATTTCGTCGTAAACCGTCGTCACCTGTAGGTAGGGTTTCCAGATGTGTTGGATGTTAAAACCGGACAAATTTTAAAATTTTACCTCCCCCCCTATAAAAATATTTTTCTAACTATCAAACACGCATGTACAAACTGTACGCCACAGGCGAAATTTTCTCTGATGATTTTTATGCTTTCCCTTAAAAAAAACAACGCAGGTATTCAAAAGTTATGTATGGGTATCATAATATTACGTATGAAAAATGAGAATATGAAGGAAAAAGTCAATATTAGGTATATATTCCCTTGAAAGACGTTATGAAAAAAGTTACTTTACAAGCCTATAGGCTGGATTGTGTTGAACTTCTTCAGATCCGACCAAAAAACCAAACATTTCGTCTTCCAAGGTTTTTTCGATCGGATACAAATTTTACTGCCAATTGGTAATTACTAAAAAACATAGATCGAATGCTTATATTCATTTTTTATGTTGGCGTTTTTTTATGTTTTAAAATTTTGTTTTGTTGTGCTATTAATAATGCACTGAACTTCTTTCATCATTAATGATGTAGAAAAAGTGGACAGATGTAATAAAAACCGGACATCCGGCAACCCTACCTGTAGGTAAATTTTTACTATTGTAATTTGCGAAAGAAAACGTACACGTCATAACGAATGCCATTAAAAAGACGTAAAACCTCGAAATGTGAGTAACAAACACGGAATAAAAACCCACAAACTTGTAATAACGTAACATTATACAATTTTATTCTCTTTTGTATAAGAAAATACAAACAAGCTGTAGGCACGGATTTGTGAAGAACATCAAGTTGCTGTGTGTGTATAGATTAATGAGGATGGGAGACAGAAAGACAAGAGCGTGAATAATGGAAAATGTAAGCAAATGTGAGGCAAGGTTCGCCTGTAAAATACAATTTCTAATAAATTACGATACCAAAAGCATACACGTCTCGAAACTGATAGTGAAACATTAATATTAATTAAAATTCGATTTATTAAACACGCAAATTTAACACGATTTTAATAAAATGTATACCGTAATTGTTAATCGAAACCTTCGAATACTTTATGTCGTTACGGACGTCTTTTAAAATACGTAGAAAAATATAAACATGCGAAAACCACGGGACGACGCGACCAAGATAATAAAATCTGGAGTCTGCACGAAGTCCCAGATTTGATCTAACACGAAATCATTTAGAAACGACGAATTTGCACTATCAAACTGTGTCAAGTTTCTTTAATGGGCCCCAAGTCTCAAAAACTAACGTTGTAGTTGAAAAGATTGACGACTGTATCATATTTTGTATAGATACTTTTTCCCAGAGATCTAAAAATAGAAACCATAAAAGGTAGTTCGATTAATTTAGCAAAAAGTGTCTGAGAACAAAATACTAATATATACGTAATTTAAAATGCAAAAAGCTGAAGACCAGTGTTTGATCTAGGAAGGCCTAAGTAGTACTAATATAAAAAGGTGAAGTGTATAAGGAATTACTTATGCAGATCTCTACAGTTAAGCGGATTTGGAAGAAGAGAACATTTTAAGTTTTAAAATATTAACAGTACAAAGCAGACGTAGGGGGAGATCGCTAAGATCGCTCGAGGGGATTATAGGAAAAGGTGAAAATAAGCAACGACGTATACAAGAAATTTATCAATAAAGAATAACCGTGGAAAGAAAATTGGAAATGGAAACTTGGTATAAAATAGAAGAAGATATCAAAACACAATATTCGTATTTTTTTCTCGTGAGCATTTCAATAAGAGAAGCTGATATATCGACGAAAAACCTAGATTTCTAAATACTGATATTTCAGGCACAATGCTTGTAATTTAGGCACCGCGCATCTACCTAATCCTTTGATATCCGTGATATCTACATAGGTGAATTTTTCCCATTTTTAGGCTGATGAGTTCATATGTCAATCATGAATGATAATATATAGACTCTTCTGACTGGTAATACTGAGAAGTGTGTTGCTAGTCTTACCTCCCCGTTAAAAAATCATCTATAAGCATCTCGATGAACAGAGCTATAAATTACTAATGGCACCGTGGTATAATACTTGAAAGGCAAAAAGTCTGAATAAACAGCTATTGCAATACATCACAATACGGAGAACTGTTAGTATTGGAGGATAGTTTAAAGACACTAAGTATTTACATAGATAATTCATGTGAAATCGTGTTGAACCACAGAGGGTACAAAAGCTTTTAAAGTGACACAATAGAGTTAAAGAGTCACAATGAAAAGAAAAAACGCACGAACAAATGATGTGGAAATCGCGACGAAGACATTACTCAAAGAACGCTGAAGAGGAATGAACAGGAAATAATGCAAGAGAGGCAAAAAAGGAGGATAAGAGAAAAAAAATATGATGTTACTGGGACAGCAAAATAAATGAATTAATAGAAATATGAAGATATTTACTTTTAATTCTGCCTCAGTGTATAAAACTGTGATGAGAAAGCTGATAAACAAGAGAAATTTCCCCAAAGTCAGAAATGCGATTTTAGCAAACCATTCAAAAGAACACGCGCAACAATATTTAGTAAAAACAAAAAAGGGCTATGCGTGCGGTGGTCAGGCAGGACATGAGAGAGATCGACGTTGTACCGAAGCGCGAAGGAAGCACAAGATAGAGCAAAGTGACGGCGAAAAATCAAAAAGGCAGACCACACCACTATATAGGAATAATAATGCCAAGGAGAAGAAGTAGAAATGTGAATGCGTTTCCCGAAAAAAGAATCTAAGAAGGTGCGTGTTGCACATTGCGTGAATAAGGTAGCTGAAAATAAACGAAGATAAAATTTAGAATGTCACCAGTAGCCGCCATTGTGTAAATAATATTCTTCTTCATCAGCCTTTTCCCGTCTACTCCTGAACAAGCCCTCCTCCATTTGCATCCACGTTGTCCTTTCCCGTGTAGACTGCATCCAGGTTGTGCCGACATGTCGTCTCTCCATCCTCTCCAGCTGTCGCCGTCCCACACTTCTGATCCCATCTCGAGGTCTCCAATTTAGGAGATTCTTGGTCCACTTGCCCTCTGCGCTTCTAGCCACGTGTCCTGCCCATTTCTGCTATGCGGTGTACTATGACAGTCACTTTGGTTCTACGTCTTATTTCTTCATTTCGTACGATAATAGCAATATCGATTATCGATACTATAAGCACCACCTCAGTAATGATATTTCCTATAACAATAATATTATCAAAGTACGCCAGTAGTGCCCGGAATACATATCTACCGTAGCAAACTGTAACCAAACCCTAAGGGCGGCGGCGGTTATCAGATATCAATAATAGCAAACTATTACAGTAATATATATCTTCCCTTAGCATTTGATTACGCTCATACAAATAGACTCATTATACTATTCTACAAATAATGCGAACCAAAAGATTGATATCTATCTAATTTATGCCACCACGCCACCCGCTTTAATGGGGTCAAGTCAACTAACTAATGGAATTCGACGGGGTTGTAGAAAGTTGCGTAAGAAAGGAAGACTACATCCAGAAGTGAAGAAACGGCTTACAGAAGATACACGAATGTTTCAGATGATTGGCACGAGGATCCTCTAAGTGGAATGTGTCTCAACAAAACAATCGTTTGAGGTTCGGTCGACGCAAGGTTTTAGCTTCCTCTCAAATTTAAAAGAATATCACTTTTCAAAAAAAGAAATAGTGAGGGCAGAATTTCTAAAGATGCTATAGAAAAAGAAATTAAAATCTGTAGGCATAAGACAAACGCAGAAGAACAAAATATTTAAAATGACAAAAAAACAAACAAAAGAAAATATAAAAGGGGCGATTTAAGTCGAGCTGATTGGGTACGAAATCTATACACTATACAGTACCTATATTTAATATTACTTGAGATCAGAAAACATTTATCTACGTACAGTATGTACCTAGCATGTCTCAAGGTAAGATACACAATGAATAAATCATTTTATTCCCATTTGTATTTTTTTTTTCAAAAGCGACCCTTATTATATTTAGCAGCTTATTTCTGAACTCACAATATTTTATATTGTACAGGTAAAAATGCGAAGGAACACACAACAACAGCGTCCAGAATCACATTGAAAATACATTACAGAATAAAAAACAGCCCGCAGATTATTGTTGTTAAAGAGAAAGAGGAGGGGAATTCGTATAAAAATGTTATTTATTATTGCGGGAATTGTGTTTTTCTCTCGTATGTGTGTTTTTTTCAAGTCAAAGTACTTACCACACCTTCGTGAAAAGAAACAAATATATAAATAACAACGTCAAAAAGGTGTTTCGTTATTTCCCTTTCTTTTAAGATTTAATATAAAGTGAGGAATGAACGTTTTTACTTTTTTAATACAGGATTGTTTGCAACTGACACTTTTTACCACTTTCATAAAGAGATGAAAACAAATATTGTAAATTTATTTAATACCGACGCAAATAACGTAGAAGCGGGAACCAAAAAGAAGTCCGCAAAAGTGAGAAAGGTGAGAAAGATTTCAACACTTGTTAGAGAAAGTGTCACGGATGCCATTAACAAAATGAAAAAGACTAACACGTTTAAAATCAATCTTGCTTTTCAATGTAAAAGATTCGAAGCGGAAATAACATAAGATCCATTAAATTTTAAAATAGTGTTTGGCTATGTCACGATGAAGTCGGGAGTTGAACACAGCAGACACTTATCACCCAAGTCTCATCAATGGCATGATCGTAAGAACACATACTTGTCACATTATGGAGGGCAAAACAGAGAAACGCCGAAGAATGGGAAAACGTCAGATGTCGTGGCTCCTAAACATTCATGTGTTAACTGGCAGGATCGAAGACGAACAGTTCCGGACTGCGGAAGACAGGGATGCTTCCAACATGATCGCCAACGTGATACGCCAAGAAAAGAATATGTGCCATGAAGGATGTAAGGTGACCTTGAAATCCTAATTTTCTGATTAATTTTTACATTTAACAAGACTTGTACTAAAACAGATTAGAAAATAGCCCCCATACGAAACGAGACGATGAAAAATTTCAATTAGCCAAGAGAGGAAACCTGTTGATGGATAAAACAAAATGAATTTCTTTACAATGTTCCAACATTGTTTGAAGAAGGCCAAAAGGGTAGGTGAATCAGAGCAAACATAGTAGCCGATAGTTGAGATACATTTTATTATTCCGTACCGACTTGTATATTTAATCTTAGTGTTATCACCCCTTGGCGCAGTCCTAGGGGAAATCTATTTCCTGTACGTATTAGGATTAGAATTACCTGTATTATTATTACCAATATTGGCATTTCGTCGAACCCACGAGGTATTAAATATTGAAAGATTATAATATGTTACATATGTATAGGGTGTTGCTTTGGGTACTCCATAGCGACTACACATTAATAACATCATAAATATATCAATACATACATCCTGAAGCTTTCACATTTCCCAAATCATATTTCCATCTGTACAAAATTCTGAAAACACTTTGCATTTAACTTATTATTTTTTTCTTTTGGCTCTTTCTTTCAAAAAGCCTTGTATTATTTTGCTGTAGTTTTAGGTCCCCTCATCATTGACTATCACCCGAGAGACAGAATCCCTTTCCTGGAAAGCCTAAAATAACTCTTCGACGCTTTTTATACCAGTCCAGTCACTTATGTTGCGGAGTCTATATTGCGGAAATTCGTACTCTAATTGTGAAAGAATATCGAACTAGTATTAACACCAGAATAACGAACCAGTATGACAATTAGAATTAACTGGGGAAGTTGGTTAAAAATTGATTTCAAAACTGTCGCAAATTTACATAAGTAATTTAACTATAGACCCACAATGTTCAGTGCCTCCGCCTACGAGCGACATGTGTACGGAATTGATAGGCCGATCGATTCTAATACCAAACAGTCGGGTAACTTGTAGTTGTGTAGTTTAGTAGATACAGTACAGACGAACACAATCACAACAATATTAATCCGATAATAGAATTATTGGCAAACTACGACGACCCTAGCAGAAGCAGACAAGACAATACGGCAGTTGATATTGATATATTGTAGGTAGGTACCGTAAGATGTGAACTTGTAGGGAGAATTTGTATTATTTTACCTACAAATGACGGAATCGATGCCAAAACATGAACAGGGGAATTGCGTAGTATAGGCAACCACTACAGCACGACCAATAGCTGTTACTTCAATACAAGTTACTAGAAGGAAACGAGGCGAAAATACGTACAATCAAGTGGATGTTTGGTATAAAATTCACGAAATCACACAGAATAGGCAACTTACAAAAATTAGACGTCATCTATCCTCATAGGATGACGTCAGAGACAAATGCATGCGGCATAAAACAGCGAAGAATATTGTTCCATTTTTAACCTACAAAACTGGATTTTAACCGAGTCACTCAGTTAAAAACTCAACAAGACTACGATATCCCTAGAATGAAAAATACTTCTCCATATTGGCACTTATTGAGCCACAGCTCCATCTCATACCACATAACCTCTCATCCCTACCTGACCACGATGTTAAAACTAAACAGAACATGAAAAAATAATGGGCTAATAAATCTGCTACTAAAAATAGTACCTAACCCCCAATACACAAACCTCATTAAGTTACTCGCTACAATATTTCAGCAGGTAGGGAAATAATAAAAAAAAGATATACATTATACGTATTATACCGTACGAGTCAAATTAGCTTGACTCTAATGTAACGACTTCTAACCAAAAACGTCTCCCATGTCCCAGCATTAAGGGCTTGGCACCAAGAATGACGTCACAGTCATTTCCCACGGCATTAAGGTTCAAAATCGCGTGAACAATCGCATGATAAAATGGTAAAAATAGCGTTTTTTTTTTCATTTTTTGAGGTTAATTTTGCGTCTATCAAAAAACTTTTACGGTTATTCCCTAGATTTCAATGCATATTATCAGTACTAAAAAAAATTTATTCCGCGACTTTCGGGAAACGAGTTTCCGTCTTTCGGAAAAAAGATCAGAGGTGTTTTTCAATCTTTTTTTTTTTTGAGAAATCTATACAAGATATAAAAAATCTTTTACGGTTATTCCTTAGATAAGGGTTCAATGCATCTACCCTATTTTGTTACAAAGCATATTTAGCAACGGTTGTCGAGATATAAGGTCTCCTGTTTTTAGAAAATTTTGATATGTCGGTATGCATACTCCTAAAGAGTGATAATGTAACTCGACTCGGCTCACAGTAATAATATAAGCGAGGTGGTTGATTAATAGTAGGACATTTGTATCGCCAAGAGACTTGGTATGGAGAAATAATGAGTAAATCTTGATACATTAATAAAGTCTCCACACTATAAGATTTTCAGCAAATGTAAATAAAAATATACGCATAGATTAGACGCGAAAGTATCCGAGCATCGCTTGAAAACTAATCGTAAAAATTCTTAAATATTAGAAAATAAAGTTTTTCAAGGCACGGAATCACGGATATGAAGCCTGAATTTACAGTACATCCAAGGAAGAGACCCAAAATCGAAAGAATGAGCGATCAGACAATAAGAACATAAAAAATCTCCTGCGGCGTTGTAAATTTGACATATTCTCTTCTCCTTTTGCAGCCGTCTCTCCACTACAGAATGTAGGCCTCTTTTATTTTTTTCCAGTCTCCTCTTCTTTGGACTTTTTTAATCCAAGCACAACCAGCGACGGGGGCCATATTTTCTGAGGCCAGGCTATTTCTCCTTTAATGTCCCACGGTCTCCACTTCAGGACTCTAGGTATACCCTGTCTGGCAAATGACCTGCCCATTATTGATTTTGCCACTGACATTACTTTGACATTTATAACACGCAAAGATCAGAAAATCGTCAGAAAAAGAAAGTAGTAACGAGGCTTAATATTTATTTAGTTCGAAGATTAGTAACAGCATGATAATTTGGATCAACCAAAGACTTAACATCAATTATGAAATGTCAGCAAGCAACTAAAGCTGGTTACACAGTGTTATACGGTATTATAATGCAGTAGTAGTAGGCTAGAACGACTACAATTTGTCGTCTCGCCTGGCGCAATGTAACGTAAGAAAATATCATATCATTTAATTGGAAGCATTTATAAAGACAGCGAGATTCATAATAACGGAGACAAGGACCTAATATAAATGTGACTATATTAATCATGATTATCTAAATTTGAATAAAGAACACATAATTTAAAAAGAAACAAGGTGTAAATCAGCGCCATCTTTGGCCGCCAAAGAAATTTCAATTTTCAGATACTTACTTAATGTTTTAATGCTGTGAAAGTTACGATAAAAACTGCAGAGAATTGAAAATACGCAATATAAAACTTGGTTACATGAGTTGTGTAAAGTATGAAGTTAGTAACAAGTCGACGGACGAGTGGTTATCAAGAACATTGTTGGCAGAATTAAAACCCAACTGACCAAGATTTCAACCATAAAATCCAATCCTTTTCAACTCCGACATCTTATTGCCCAGATTCGTGTAATCTTAATTCTAAGATCCCAAAAGACCACGGCCTCGTAACCCGAAAAATGCTCACACTAATTCTAAATTATTAGTAAATGAAAACAGTGGCACAGTGGCATGATATTCTTACGTGTGGAACCTGGCCCAGAAATTGTAGGGCAGGGAAAGTGCAGGTGTTGTGATACATACCTGAAACAAAACAAAAATAAAACAATTAGCAGATAGTAAGTAAATGCATTGCATTGCAAAGAAGCAAATTTTATCAAAAGGACACATGATAATAAAAGATGTGGATATAGAATAATAGAATTATAGAATAATAGTTGTATATACCTACGTATATATATAGTTATAGATATAGAATGATAATAATTTATGTAAGTTGTGGACACTTTTAATTGGAGGGTTGACGCGTTTCATATTTTATGTTTGTTATTGTGTATGTCTTGTTAACTCTCTGTCAGTGTCCCTTATATGTAAAATAAATAAATAAATAAATACACACATCTTTAGCGATTTCCAAATATTCCGATGATTTGCAACCCAATATCGTTAATCTTCAAGGCATAAATTTTGAAAGTTATTATAATTCCATTTGACATAAATATGTTAATTCAATTGTTTCAATAAAAGTCCATACAAATTCAACATGAAGCCAATTTGTTGACACAATAGTGTCAAAATGGTCAAATTTATACACCTCTCACTCCTGTCAACAATTTATCTTAATTGTTATAATAGTATTAAATAACACCTTCTACACCCATTATTAATACTTAAAAATCACATTCTGGCAACTTCACACTAATTATTTCATGCTTATTTCTTCATGGTGCACCTCTTGTAAGTAGGAGAACAGTAGGTGTAGGTAGGTTCAATATTCAAAGGTTCGAGGTGTTACTGTACTCAGACCACCCCACAGCCACCGTGGCAAGGTTACTGAAGTAATGTTACTAAAGTAATAAAGTATGTAAGAATGTTTCACCATCGATACGACCACCACATAAAATAAAGTGCAAAATAAGCAATGGCAACATTTTCAACCGCGCAAGTGCTTCTTGTAAGTTTTCCCGTAATAAAATAGGTACTGTTTCCATACGTTCAATACGTTGGATTTATAATAGTGATACGAGAACTATACAAAGGAATGTTCCTCTACCAGCATAACAGTTAATAAATAAATCTAATAGGAATAAACTACTATAAGCAAGCATAGTGTGTGTCAATAAGTAGTAGAAACTTTCAAATTAAAATGCTCCTAATCAGTTTAAAAATGTTCGACGGAATGACAGTAGTACGTATTAACAAATATGGCGGACGAAAAACATCTGACAAAATGTCCTTACAATCAGCTGTTTAATCAGCGCCATGTTGGTTTCCGAATAGTGTGTACGACCTACAAACTAACGAATTTTCTTATACGAAGAAAACCACCAGTTTAGAGAGTTATTTTGATGATTAAAAGGCTGCGCGATTGTGGAATGACCTTCCATTATCCATCAGACTCGCACCAACTATTTCCGTTTTCAAGAGTAGACTGAAGCAGCATTACCTTTCTATTTCAAATCCCACTACCAGTCCCTCCTGAACCCAGCATCCCTCCCTTACCCTATCCCATCCCATATACCATTTATGTATATATTATTTATATATGTATAATATGTTTATCTGTGTATGTATTTAGTATTCAATTATTGTTAAGTTAAGGTACCCTTTTGGTACTTATTATAATTAGATATATCTCAATTTAATCTCTGTTATGGGTTGGCTGGCAGAAATTGCCATTTGGCAATAAGTCCGCCCATTGTACGATTGTTTTTTTGGTACAATAAAGATTATTTTATTTTATTTTATTTATTTTATTAAAATGCACACTCAGACTAGTTCCCCATACGTCATCGCGAACGAGCGAATAATTCTTAAAAGTTTCACACTCGTTACAAACAAGCTCACTTTGAAACAATCAGAATACTTCTTACAACGATATATTTTTATCGGGAGCAAGCAGACGTCAAGTGTACGATTCAGCGAATAGTAAAATTGAAAAGGCAACATCGGACATAATAAACGAAGGATTCCAACTGTTCAAAGTGGTTATGTGTAGTGGAAACATATAATAGTAGTTGATAGATATAAGTCGAATGGTTATAGCAGTAGACTCTATCAGAGAAAAGTTCGGAAAAGTCGAATGTTTCAAAACAATCCCCAGTATACTCAAATATATCCCAAAGCAACGTCACAATCTAGAAGCATTTCTCTCGTAGAGATAATATTGTGACACTACCATTTATTCCCATGGAATTGCGAATTTGTACAGTAAAAATGATACTTGCAATTGCTAAAACCGTTTGACGTGGCGGAGGCGTTCGACGTGACACAAGTGTTTGCCTCAGTCACGTCCTGCTACTCTTTCCATAATATCTCTCCAATAACCCATCAGAAACAGTTTTCATGTGACCCGTCCAATTTAATATGTCAAAAAAGACCAAGGCTGATGAAGAAGAAGAAGAGGACGGGCTACCTCATACTAATAATATTATACGCTTTTAAACCCCGACTGTAACTATTTAGCCCTGGCGTTCGCCAGTTGATCCAGCCAGCATCCTCGGGCGTGCAAGTTACTCCTGTTTGGGGACAACAGTTCTGGAAACTACATGGTTGGCGCAGTTGGTTGAGGCGGCAGTCTCTCGAGAGGGAGGTGCCAGGTTCAAACCCCGGCGCTGGCGATATATTCCACACTTTGCGATACAGGCTTTTAGCCTAGTGCAAGGTGTGCAGGAAAGTATTTGGGTTTGTGTATGCAAGCCCAGATCCTTTAAAACAAAAAAAAACTACCATACTCACACCTGTGTATAAATAGACCATTGTTAATCCAACCAAGTTCACTGCTTCAATTATACCTTAAATGTTAAATTCCTTTCAATCAGTTATTGTCACAAAACTCGTCTTGTAGTCAGTCACTTCGTTAATTACTTCATCCCTTATCCGACCTCTCTAACGTTATACTGTTATACATATGAAGATACATTACCCTCAACGATCTCATTTCTAAATTTAGATACCCATTTAGCAAAAAGATATTCTTGTTTTATGACGATGATGCTCGTAAAAACATACACAAAAGCAGGAAGATTTCCATTATTACTCCCATACATTATTTCGACGACCGCTGGAGGAAACGGACCGGCAAGACTTACAATATAAAAGCTAGTATTTGACTGCCTCGGGCGTAAGGATAAGGAGAAACGATAATACTATACTGCTAACCGCAGGAAACTACATCAAAAACATAAAAATCCCTAAGTAGTAATATTGACATTAGAGTGAGTACTAGATGCGGCGAATGAGTAGTGTAATAAACGTTAAACAAAATTAAAAAATTAAAAAAAAATTAAAATTTATACGATGTGGTTAGAACGAAACCGAACCGAAAAGTAAACACAACGCAATTTCCCATCGCTGAATAAAATGTATGTATGAATAAAGCATATTCTACTACTGACAGATTTCACATGAACAATTCATCGTTCATAATAGAATATCTGGACTATAAGGTCGCAGCGAAGAGGGAAACACCATTATTCCTTTCGAATCTCCAGTTCAGAATATCTGCTGGACCATGTACGTGGAATAATCTTCCTGAACAAGTGCACAAGACAGTCTCTTGATGAACAGAACAGACAGAAAGAGAAACAGATTTGTTTGGTAGATCATATAACTTAAGCTATGCATTATTGACAAAATTAAACCGTATCTATCATTATTTACCTCTGGGCTATGACCATATGGCCTAGATAAACTCTTCAAAATGACTGACAACCCAACGGTGAAAGACTTATTTAAAAATCGTTGAATATGGGTGGGAAAACCACGTTTATATTAAATAATGTACAGTAACATCACGCACTTGGTGGAGAAGACGGCAAATCGAATTTAAACGACGAAAATAACATTCAGTTGGCAAACGCGTAGCCTCAGGCTTAAGGAGACGTAGACTACGACAAATAAAAAGCCATACGTGGTTAGACGCGCTCGGTTATTCACAATACACTTCGCAACTAAATACATTACGTGATAGGAAAAGTTACTAGTCAATTGTTGGCTCTGGGCGTCAATAGGAAATGGAGGAAGCGTTTATACATAGTAACTACAACTACCTATCAACGATATTACAAATATCAGGAGTAATAATATATTCTATTCCTTACGGGGTAGGCGGAGAGAAAGGATCGCTAAACTTTCTTACACACACTTCTTGGTTCCGTTATATTCATCCAATCTGCAAAACTTTCTTATCCTTACACACACTTCTTGCTTCCGTCATATTCGTGCAATCTGCCAAACACAAACTAAGATTCATTTTACTCAAAACACATCCGTCCTTGAGAATCTGGTCTACATGGTCAAGCCACGTGATTCTTGGAAAGTCCTTCTTTCTCCCAAGTATATATTTTCTTCGTTGTCGACAGATCGATAGAATGATTTGCTGTATTTTTTTCGAAACCCATTTTGTCTCAGCCACCACCGCCATTTTGTAATGCCAATTGAATTTAATATTCACAAGCGAAAGAAACTCATAATATAATTAATTTCTTGAAAAAAATGTTATGTACTGAGGAAAATAACATGGTTTATTTCAGCGAAACATACAAAGGATAACGACTTCAAAGGAGGAAACTCGGGTCAAGCCATAAATAAAAATGTATTAAGAGTTATTTCACGGGACGAATAATAATGACTACATTTAAAAAAGTTGCTAAAAAGGGAGGCATTTCCTATTTCAATATTTAATTCCGTCTTTCAACAAGAAGGCCATCTAGGGGATGTTCACAGAAACATAATTTTGACATAATGAACCATTAAGTTTGATTTAGACATATATGGGGAAACTTCAGAGTTGAATAAAATAAAAATGTACGGACATTATGATCTGGTTTTAAATAGTTTCAGTATTTGCAATGTATCCTCCAAATTAGGTATACATACTAAGTAAACTGCTTACTGCTGATTCCCAACAAAGTATTTGTGTTAGTCAAATATACAAGTCCTGATCCTTGAAAGTTTTTCGAAGTCCTTGAACTACGCTTGCCCAAAATTTCATACAAACGTAAGCATTTTTACCTCGAGGGCGATTCTACCTTACCCACACCGTTTTGGATTTTCACTATGAAAATTATTAATTAGGCACAAAGCAATAGAAACAAAGCGAGTTTGAAAAACTTTTTATCCGACGAAACAAAAACGATGCGGATAAATTAATTTACCCAATTTCGCGTAGAGGTACAGTCCAATTATGTTATTAAAACAATTATTCAATTAACGAAATTTTGAAGGGTTACGGAATCTCAAAAGATGAAACGGTGTTAGAAAGTCGCACTTCCAATTAAAAATAAGGAATTTTATCCCCTTTTATCCAATTTTTAATAATAACACCTCTGGAAAATCGAAGATCAAAGAATAACACAAAAGAAAATGATGAAAGGTTAAGGCAAATATTTTTTTTATTTCGTGGATAAGTAGTCGGTCGGTGTAGAAGGACAAAAAACAAAGAAAATGGGAACGAAAAATAAAAACAAATGGGTAAAAAAAAATAGGAAAAAGGGATAGGTAACGATGACTAACATTAAAGCTTTAAAATGACAACCAATTCTTTGAAGTTCTAAAGTAATTTATGAAGATAGCACTAGAAACATCTTCAAACGTACTTGTCCCTAAAAACATGAGGCACAAAAAATATAACCATCTTATTCGGCTCGAGTGAAGTAGAGAGGTGAGAAGAGAGTCTACAGGTGTTGGGGAAAGTGAGAACTGAAAAGGACGATGGAAAAACAGTACGAGGAATGAGGATGAGAAAAATGGAGATTGTACAGGAGCAGAAATTAGCGATAAATTCCATTGAATCATTCCTTTTGGAAATTCACCGCTAAGAATCGATTTTCTACTTAGATAAAATGGGATTTTAAGGGGTCACGATATTGATACATATGAGGGTATGGAACAATTCAATATAAAAGGGCACATACTCGCAGAAAACTACGTTAAATTAGATTTACTGGAAGGTACGTAATAGTAGGACCTACTTAATGTATTGTAATGAGATCTAAGGATTGAGAGGCAAGATAAAATAGACGGCTAATGCGCGATTTACGGGTTTCAAATTCGTTTTGTTGATGACATGTACATTTTTCGCTCTAATAACGCCGGGCAATGGACATAGAAATAGGGCCCAGAAGACCGGGCAGACCCCTGACTACATGGATGTCCACAATCGCAAGAGACCTAAAGGAGGCAAGACTTCGTGCTGAAAATGCGGGGGACAGAAGGACTTGGAGGATAACTACCCAAGTAAATGGGACAAAGGCGAGGGCAAAGAAGAAAAACGCGAGCTATATTTATTAGCAAATATCAAAGTCTGTCAGTAATCATTATTTTAAATTAAAATGTCACATTTCACACAAAAAATATTAACTAATTTTACACCCTTGCAACGCGGCACTCGTAAACTAAATTTATGAAAGAAAAGATGAAAGCAAATTGGAAAAGCCTAAGTTAATTACATACCTACAAAATAATATAGTTCCCAGAGAAAATATTGTGTAGGTAGTGAGAAAGTTACTAATTAGGAAAATATTACGAACAGCAAAGCTTATTTTATTAATTTTAATAAACAAATGATGGAAGTAATTAAAAATACGTGTCTGTTATAAGAAAAATGGATGGCCATATTATGTGCCGTACGGGTCTCCTGCATGACGCATTAGAGGGGATAGTTGCAGGTTAAGGGGACATATGACAGTAGGCGTTCCCGGCGGGTGTATTTCGGTCAAGTTAGAAAGGACATGAGCTGTATCTCATATGCTAAATGTTGAACTGAAAAAGGCCGCAGAGGACTGAGCGCAATAAAGAACGAAAGTCGAAAAGAAATCTTGCACAAACCGCCTGCTAATACCAAAAAAAGTAAAAAAAAAAACTCCGTAGTCCGTACATTTACAATCATCGCAGTAAACGTTGACCACGGTAGTGAGAAAGATGAACAAACGTCATTACTTCATCCTGATGACAAAGCAGATCTTGAAGTCATTCAAAAGCTAGACAAACATCTGATGTCTAATGCTGGATTTCACCAACTTTTTCGGTGAGGAATAGCGGAGACAGGAGCTACCTAGCACAAATTTTGTATGAAAAATTATGACAAGTGTCTTACATCTCCGCTATTCCTCACCTAAGAAGAAGAAATCAAGCATTAGTCTTATTCATCTTTAGAAATGACATTGCAACAAGTTACTGTATCCTCGGCTAATTGAACAGCCCGCTCGCAAGCTATCTCAGCCCGTCACGGTTATGCTTATAATGACACAACACAATCGTAATCATAACGAAGATAAAAAGAGTTATTCATAATGCGAATCAATTAAGCGTAACGCACATTCCATCTGAGTCATAATGCGCTTTCATCATTTAATATCTTTTAATTTTATTGCAATACTTAACGGAATCGAGTATTATATAATTTATAATGTCAAATGGTTTATGAAATTCCGCCGTGTTTTACGAGGCCGTTAATTTCGTAGTATGTGCCGGTTTAAAGTGTTTAGTATTTAATAAATACGTGCAATAAACTTTAATAAATCGTTAATTTAATACATTTGCATCTGAAACAACATACTATACGTGCCTTAAAAGGTGGGTTCTAAATATATTACCAAAATATGAAAGTGCACTAATGGTTCAAATGTAGTGAAACGAAATGTGGATATTATGATTAAGGCCAGTTTAATTTTAAAGTATGGAATGGTAGAGGGAGGTAATGTGAGAGGTCGCCCAAGAAGCCCAATACAGACCAGATTATTGAGAGCGTGCGCTAAAGCACCCACACGGAAGTGAAGTGATTGGCGAGTGACAGGACGGCGTGGAAAGAAAGAACAAAAATGTTTGGTACAAATCAATCTGCAAGATTGTAACCATATCATCATCAATTTTAAAGTATGAAAATTGTACGTAGGAAAGCAACAAAGAAAACTTTGGTCTCAAATAAGTCAAAGGTGATAAATATAAAATCATCCAAAATACGTTATTTGTTATTTACCACCCGCTATTTGTTTAATTAACCCTCACCCGTCTCTACTTCGTTGTTACCGTATTAGATTTAAAAAAAAAAACGTTTCATTATAAGCACTGCTTTTTTTAACGTCACGTAAATAAATAGAAAAAGCGGCGATTAAATTCACACGTGACAAAATAATCTCAAACATAAAAAAAAGTTAAACGGATTGAAATATTTAAAAAATGAAAAAAAAACTGAAAAGAGCAATGCTATAAATTAGACGACCAAAAAAACTTTCGGTGTGGTAGATGTGTAAAGCAACAAAACGACGAAAGGGAAAAAAGGGACGTTTGACACATTTAATAAAACAACAATAATAATTAGTAAAAGCAATTAAAAAGTTAAATTAAAAAATACACAATGTCCTTTTTGTGAAAATGGGAAGGGGTTTAACAAAGGTTCAACTTATCGTGTACCTATAGAGAAGGTAGTACCAAGAGCAGCAATATGATGAAGGCTGATAATGGCAGCGGTGACATGTACAGACCCTTAAAAAACGCTGGAAAAACTCTGCAAAACTTTTAAATGGGGGAATAATAAAAATAGAGACGACCCACCAAAGTTAGTGAGTAGTGTAAAAAAATAATATCCACCCACATGACAGTAGTTTGTTTCTGAAAACTTTTTAATTTACATCGGGCACGTGATTTTATAATACGACGAAAGTATCCACCAACCAAGCATTTCGTTCTCAGCTCTGGCCACCAATACGAGGGCTGAAATTTGAAATTAACGCAAATAACCTGAGACTTGGAAATCTTTAAAGGCAATGAGTACATGGTTGGCGTAGTTGGTCGAGGCGGCGCTCTCTCAAGCGGAGGTGCCAAGCTCAAACCTCGGCGCTAGGGATGTATTCCACACTTTGCGATACATGCTTTTAGCATAGTGCAAAGTGTGCCATAAAGTATTTGGGTGTGTATATATGCAAGCTCTGATCCTTGAGAAAAAAAAATCCATTGTGGCGACGCTCAGTTACAATTTTCAGTTCAAGGTTCTTCCCTCCGATATATTTCTATATTCCATAACGTGAAGGCGTAACGCAGTTGCACTTAAAAATATTAAAAATAAAGTGGATGCACTGAGAGAATTTTATCCAAATCGTGTTGCACAATTCCAGAATCTCCATGGAGACCAATTGGTATCGTCTGCGCTGCATATATTATGACGAAATATCAAGAGGACATTGAACTGTATGAAAGCATCAATGGCAAAAAAAGGAAGACTGTGCAATAAAAAGACGAAGAGCAAAGAAAAAGTCAACAGAAAAGATACTTTAAAAAAGGACTAAGAGATTAAGATCGGAGATGATCAAGAAAATATTAAAATTAGCAAAACAAAGTATGAAATATAAAGGAGTAAAACCGCAAAAGTACATTTCTTAATATGGTTTACAAAAAAAAAAATATTTTGAATGCCTTGAATTCAGTCGAATCAACATTCAATAAAAATAATAATGTATCCATAACCATAAATAATACCTATAATATACACAAAATCTATAAAAGAGGAGAAAATAGATAAAAAAGGACAAACATCGTTCGTGTGCGCAAAAGCCGGACGGATAAGAGAAAAATATTAAAATGGGTTTCGGAGTCTCTTTCTCGCTCTCTTGCCTGAATGATTATGCAGTGAAGTATGCCGAAGACGATTCACGGTAAGTGCTTGTCAAAAATATTACATTATCCTTCCGGGCAGAGTAAGTACCCGTTCATAAAAATGAGGAACAACGAGTAATACAGAATAAAAAATGTATTTATCCATCCAACCCATCCTCCTCTCACATCCCTTACGATGATTGAACATCGAGAATTCAGATCTTTACACACATTTTTTTTGTTCTCCCGACACGCGTTCCGGTTCTTTTGTACACATCACAAAATGCTTGTCTTTTATAAAATGATCGATTCGGACATGTCATGACATTTATTTAAGAGTACGCATACAGACATTTCAAAGATTTCTAAAAACGGGAGACCTTAGATCTCGACAACCGTTACTAAATATTCTTTGGAAAAAACAGAGTTCAACAATGAACCTTTATCTAGGGAATAATCGTAAAAGATTTTTTACTATCTTGTATAGATTTCTAAAAAAAAATTGCGTAAAACACCTCTGATCTTTTTTCCGAAAGATAAAAACTCGTTCCCGAAAGTCGCGGAGATTTTTTTTTTGTACTGAGTTGAGTTGTTGGCATATATAGTAGTAATACAAAAAAAAAATACAGTTGCAAATGAATTAACATTTCTTTATTCTCCCTACCGTTCGTTCTGGCTGTACTCTGCGCCATTACCGCGAGGAAAATTATTCTAATGAACAAGGGTACGAGGGATGATAGGTACGTGAAATATTAACCGAATCCCCGTAAAAAGGAGAGATCTAGGGGCTGAAATATTGTTATTTGTTTAGTAATATCAGTACTGTTATTATATGAAAATTTCAATTCGCATTACGCGGATTTAGTGGAAATTAATGAAATTTTAATGTTCCTCCTCCGACCGAAATGTAAAAGTATATATCTTAATATAAGATAGCATTATTAGCGTAGTACCTAGAAATAAATCAAAGAGAATTAACTGAAATATTCAAGAGAAATAATAAATTACAAGAGACACTGCAAAATATAAAAATTTCCTAAAAACGAATTAATTGCACTAGAAGAGCGTAAAAAACTTTCAGTTCATGTAGAAAGAGAGGACAAGAACATAAAACGCAAACTCCAGGTATTATAAAATACAAAATAAAACAAAATGGGCAAGGCAAAACAGTAATTTAATGGACCCAAGGCCGACGCCATATTGTTCATAGAGGCCATGCCCAACTGACATTTGACGATGATCCCACCATGAAAATGTATGGGAAAAAATATTCCCTAATCCAAGTGTTTGTCACCGAGACAAGGTGTTTTTCACCGATACAAGGTCACGGTGGTGATAGAATTCGAGGATGTAGGCTTGTATACTATCGCTGGCTTCGATGGACCACAGACAATAAATAAAATGAAGACCATGGACAAGTAAAACAGGTGGTGTAATTGAGAGATGGACGGATGAAAACAACCTCAAAACCAGGTAGACAGTGGGTGAGAAAAGTGAGTAACAACGGAAAGGAAGGGCAACGTTTCGAAGAGGCCCATATCCAACAACGGAGAAATCAAGGCCGAAGAAGAAATAGCCGAACTTAATAGATACCTAAAATGGAGCAAAGAATAGAGTTCTGACAAGAATTCAAACAAGAAAGACATAGTTGTCAACATTATTAATTAACTGTGAAAGGCTGAACTGAAAATACCAAAGCAAAAGTGTCGATTTTAAAACGGATATACAAAAGACAAATTTCTACGTCTTTCAACTCCCAAACTTTCGATTCCGTTATATTATAATAATAATAATAGTTGGAATGCGGGGGGTGATCCGGGGGGGAAATTCGGGTGGAATGGGGGGAGAGGTCATTAGGAGCTGATTCATGATGAACGATTAAACTTTGATCGAAAGCATTTAAAAAATAATGGAGTTTTTTCGAGATAAGATTGACGTAAATTAATTATCTTATGGAGAAACTCTATGAAGATACAAAGTTTGAATAAAATATTAGTTTCGTCGCCGCTAAACGCATTAGATTTTTGTACTTGTTATTATCGGGCCGTCTAAAGGAAATTGGGATTACGGACAATATTTAAACCTAGTGTCTACTGGATAAACCATCTTTGGTGTAACTGAGCCGAAAACCTATTTTCATTTGTGAGGTACTAATGCTGGATTTAACCAACTTGTTAGGTCAGGAATAGTTGAGACAGGAGCCACCTAGCACAAATTTTGAATGAAAAATAATGATAAGTGGCTCCTATTTCCGCTATTCCTCACCTAAGAAGTTGGTGAAATCAAGCATAAGAGTTCCATAATTTATCCTAAAGGTCTGTATAATCTGAAAGGGCTGCATTTCTTCCCAGACTATACAATGCGTGATTTTCGTAACGGATTCCGCATTCGAAACCCAAAGGGTTCAACAACAAAACCTAAATACCAAAATTCTACGAGAGAACTGTTGAATACTTCCACACCGACAACAATACACAATGTACACATCGTACGAGTATATACCGGACCCGCCTTGATCAGAAAGCAATATAATAATAGAAAGTACCAAGGTTTAGACCCGCTTCAGTGATTCGACCAACGGCGCGTGATAAGGAAATATCGAAGGGTGGAAATACCCAAAACTACGTCACAGGCGGAGTAGACCATCTTATAAAAGCCAAATCATTTGAATAAAATTCTCCTTACAAACTACAATTTATGGTGATAGCAATACATACATACATACCTTACTGCCTATAAAAGAAAGTCCCCACTAAGAGCATTACTTTTTGTACCACATACATACATAGACTTATGAAATCAGATCACAAGTTTTGAAAATATCATCGACTCATTTTCAAACGTTAACGGAAACTATTACCTTGAAATTCAGGTCACCTTGAAATCCAGGGTACGGAATGGTAAACCAATATAGAAAAAGACAGTTTTCCATTTCTTCTGACTCGAACGAAGAAAGAATTTCACACAAATTTGGACCTCTGATGCAGTGGCTAGTCAGCAAAAATTTACAGTAAACGTGTCAGACCTCATACAAAAATTGGTGGACGATTATTATTCCGACATTAATGGAGACAAAAAAATAAATTTAGACAGAATCTAATCAGCAAAAAGCAGGTGAAATTCGGTAGGAAAAGTCCGGTATTTTTTCCTTGACATGTGTTCTTTTTATTTCGAGGTGTTCAAAACAGTGCTATCGATTAGGTAGCCTCTACTTCAAACAAGTGCACCTCAAAAATGAGAAGAACCACTCAACGAAACGCCCCGAGTCCCTTTTTTACACTAAGGCACTACGAGGAAAAGTACCTATAATAAAGTGTAGAGACACAATAGGCGGACGTGTTTCGTACGCACAAATAACTTTTTATCAAAAGAACCATCTTGGGTCTGTTTTTGTTTACTTTCGAACATTGAATGGAAACTTCTTACGAAGTGGTGGGTCTCTGAAAAGCGGTTTCCTGTACGCAAACATACATCCCATTGTGGTGAGCCGCTCACTGGTAATTAACGCAATGAAAACACAAGATACGAAAACAATTGTGTATTAGGAATTTATCACTAAGTTGAAACTAAATTAATCACGTGGAATATGTACAGTACAATATCATATACTGCACAATTCAATATAACACATAGCGCGTCAAGAAGGTCTCCTATTTGGATTAATTGAAGAAATGAACGAGGGAACAAACTACAGAGTACGATCAAGGAAAGAAGGACGACCTGTGCCAGGATAGTGAGCTTCGACTCATATAAAGAGTTAAAAAGAACCGTACAGGACAGGGATGAGTGGAGAAGGAGACATGGGACTTTGCTGCAAACCAATCGTGACGAATGAAACTGGAGAAGAAGAAGAACAATAAATCAAAGCATTTATGGGTAAGTAAAAAGCATTGTATAAAACTGTTCCCAGTAGTAAGGCTTTGTGAAATTCCTATGTCACTTTAAGGAACGCTACTGATGACCTAGCAACGTTTATACCAAATTTGGGCGATCTTTACATTTTGTATGCGAGTTTTTCCAACCTTTTCACCACTGACATTCGCATCTGAGATGTCTTGCGTTTTTTATTTTCTATCAATTTATACAAAACATCACTTCTTCATCTTCAGCGCCAGTCTCTCCACTGTTGGAAACAGGCATCTCCCAAACGTTTCCACTCTTCCATCCACTAGCGATGTCACGTCATCTAGCCATCTCTTCTGTTGCTTTCCGGTCACCCATTTTGTTTACCCACGGTCTCCATTTCAACAGCCTGGGTCTCCACCTACTTGTTTTACTTTGTACCCTGGCAATTGCCATCTTTAAAAATTCCCATAATATAAATTAACCAGCGCCAGCTTGTCAAAGGCTATACGACACATCATGAACGTACGCTCAACATTATAAAAAAATGGAATAAAATAAGAAAATTCTTTGGTATTTGTAGCAGTAAGGCAAACTACTATCCGGAGTTTGAATTAAAAATACCCACGATCAGTAATTTCTTCACACTTATGTTTGGAGTGATGACAGTACCAAATTACTTAATATCATCATTCCTGTATGAAAACATAATGTACGTAGTATTTCAATTTCACGAATCGTGAGTAATTACTAGAAATGAAATAATGATGAGTATCAAACTTTCCACGCCCAATGCTGAAAAATATCGTGCGGACCGAAAGGGGGTGTTAGCAGTACCCTACCTTCAGTATGCTGTAGTTTCTGGTAAGCTAATAAACCCAGTTAACTTCTGTGCCTGTCTGATGTCTACAGGTAGTCCCTTCCACACTGAAGGACCTCCTGTAATAAACGCACGGTTCAAATTTCTAGGTTTCGCATTTAGGTTTAGGACTTCTGGTTTAATTCCAGACTGAAATACCTGCAGCAACAGACGTACGACATCTATATTTCGAATTAAGGTTTACGACATCTAGCTTAGAGATTATATCTGAATGCGATCTAAGTGATCCGTGAGTTACGGACGGATTGTCAGAGACAGAGCTCCACTCTGGGTCCATGTCCTCGAAGTGCCTTCAAGACCATAATTAAATTCAATATTTTCCGGGCATTTAATGCACTGAAGCCATTAGGGCATCGCATGACGAAACGGGCTGGCCAGAAACGAAGAGGGAAAGTGGACTGAGGATGTAACCTTGGAGGCCATCAAGCTACAAATACAAGTGCAGAACGACCACAATTAATATGAAGATAGAACCTGGTCAGACATGTATGTGTCTGCACAGGACAGGACGACAGGGAGGCAAAGGAGACCTTTGTCCACGAGTGGTCCCGACGCAGAAGAAGGCACTGAAGGGTTCGGAACGTACATGACACATCTAGTTAGTAGAATTAAAAATATTGGCAACAATTTAATACCCACTATAAAGACGATTGCACGTATTAATTATGGTACTACGATGAGTACGTATAGATGCAAAGAGGTGATTCATGCGATGACGCTCATCTGTGAAAAAAAAATCAGGAAAAAAACGTACTTTGTTTTTACCTCGTGTTACATAAATCTAAAACACAAAATAATAATATGATTAAACGCTGGTGTCTCCCGACATCACGCATCACATTCAACAAATCCGTCGAGTGCTGGCCCCGTGCCAAGCCCGGCGGAGTAAATGCTATCGTTTGATAGTCATGTTTTAGATATAATAATATGTTAAATACCGCTAAAGTTTCTATGATACGAGAAACAAACAAGTATTAAAGTATGAATAAATTATCATCTTATTTACAACGACAAATTTGATTCAAACAAATAATAATAATACGTACTACTCACTCTTATCTGAGACATGAAAAGAAAATGCAGATTCTGGCCCTCGTATGACACAACATAAATTATCTCACATATTATCATTTATTTGACATAAAACAATTTTAAGTATATATGTGGGATTTCCCGATTATAGAAATAGGTTTCCCCACTCTTTTTTATATTTTTTCAAAAGTCCTGTAAGTCATGTGTTCGTACAACTTCCACAATTAACTTATAGACAAATCTGAATGTGTTTTTTATACACAGTACTGTATACCGTCAAGGTACAGTAGCTAAAAATAGCGTCTTTTCCATTTTTGGGGTTAATTTCGCTTCAATCAAAAAACTTTTATGGTCATTCCATAGGTTTTAATGCATTTTAACAACACAACAAAAAATCTCTGCGACTTTCGGGAAACGAGTTTCTGTGTTTCGGAAAAAAGATGAGGTGTTTTTAACATATTTTTTTGAGAAATCTAAAAAGTCTAAATTCTAAAATCTCTAAAAACTCTAAAATCTAAGAAGATAAAAAATCTTTTACGGCCATTTCCTAGATAAAGGTTCAATGTATCTACCTTATTTTTTTTACAAATCATATTTAGTAAGGTTGTCGAGATCTAAGGTCTCCCATTTATTGAAGTTTTTGAAATGTCAATATGCCTACAATGCCTACCCTTTAATAAAGGTATTTTGAACCTTAACACGGCCACGCAGTGATACCTATAATACTATTATAGGGTAAGGTAACCTATATTGGTGATATTTTTATATATTTGCCTATATTTTCTAGACGGCTGCAATGTTTCCACGGAAAATAGGAACTATGGAAAGATTGTCCTTTAAAGTTAATTATTATAGCTTTTGTTTATTTTTTAGTATACAAAAAACCCTATAATTGGATCCGAATAGTACTGTCAGTCGAGGCTACCTTATTTGGTGATAGGGAACCAAATTTGGTGATACTGGCTGTCTAATTTGGTGATATATGAATAAGACATATTGTAACCATAAATTCATTATATTTTATATCAAACACATATTAACACGTCCTAAATATTTCCTCACTAGTGAATTTAAGACGTCTAAGGTGCCCGTTGATAAATTACGAATATAACAAATACTTCAATTTAATATACATGAAGATATTATTATTCGCTCTCATATCCGATTTCTATTGCTATGTACAAACATAGTTGGTTAGTAGATATTATAGCAAGCAATAAACCCGCCATTTAACTATGTATTTGCCTATATACCTAATATGTACCTAAGTCACATTATATAATATATATAAGTATATACCTACCTAATGTACTTACATAGTGTCATAGAATTAGAAAGGCTATTTAAATATAATTTATTTCAATATAATTTGTGAGAAATTCCTTTTGGTTTCTAAGAAAATTTTCAAATAAGTATAGTGGTATACTTAATTTGGTGATACCTAAGTAAATAATTTGGTGATAGTCTTATATAAGTAAAATATATTTTTAGATGTTCATATACACCTAAATCATCGAAATATTAATAAAGAACTTTACTACCTAACGTGAAAAAAATATAAAAAAATGTTTCATTGGTATGGGTGACTCGTCATAAAAATAAATACGTTCAAATCGTAAGATTTGCCTCTAAATAACTAAGCAATAGCATCAACTACATAAGATGTACATCGTAAATTCTTTCCGAATATTATAAAATAGATGTTTAATGTCCAAATAATAGAAACACTTTAGTAATATAGTTAAATTTAATAATTTATATACCAATTTATAAATTGACATGCTCGGAACATACCAAATTATTCGCCAAATTGATGCTAAGGTATTCAAAATGATATAAAATTATTTGTGTGGTGAATATCGCGGCTAATCGGTTATATTTCTAAACAATGGACTGTTCCCCATCTAACCAACAAGATCTCAAAGCTTTAAAAGTGCTTATGTAATTGTAATAAGCCAAACTAAAAATATCACCAAATAAGGTATATCACCAAATAAGCTACCTTTACCCTACTACGAGTATACAGGGAAAATACACAAATAAATCATAATATTCCAATGTAAACAGAACAGACAAACTCAAAGGAGAACTGCTGTCGTAAAATTCCACTAATGTACCTGTTGATTCCAGACAGACATACAAATATGTACTACTTACTACCATATTATTACAACAATATTTACATGGAATAACATTCTTAAAAGTTTCATATATTGCTGGTTAGTATTTATTTTACCAATAGCTTTATGAATGAATTTACCGAGAGCCACGACGTAGGCTAACACAAACTATCCAATAAAGTGTAGGGGAAAGTGGGGGAACTGTGCGCACCTAAGCCAAAATTGATGCTACGTCGAAACCTTTTTAGTTCAGAAAGTCAAACATTGATATGTGGAAGCCTCATATGTCTTCTATCGAACCTCATACTACTATTTACTTTAATTATTCGCAGAACTGATCTACAAAGCATTAAATGAGACAACTCATTTGCGCACCATTCACCATACCGCAGGGTAATGGTGCGCATGGGTAGGGTAATTGTGCGCATTCAAGGCGAAGTTATACGACCAAATTTATTTGCTATGAGTTAAATAACCAACATTATTTTATTAATGAGACAATTGTCATTGTTTAAAATTACAATTATTATTGTTGACAGTGAGAAAAAGCACTAAAAATGGAAAAGAAGTCCATTTAAAGATATCACATATTTAACTCGCCAAAAAAACTGCGTTTATTCTGTGATTTTGTCACAGAAGATTTTTCAGCTCCCAGGATAAAGAAAAATGGATGGAAGATATTCCTTTCAAAGTTTTTCACAGTGTTGACTCGGGCAGGTATGCTAATTCTTTACCGTCAGCTCAGAGTTTCCTTTATTTTTAGTATCGCGTATAGTTTTCTGCAATACCTAGCTAGTCTAACTGTTTACGTTGGTTTTTCTATCATATTTTAGGCACTCAGATTAATTGAAACATTTTTTTATTACAATTAGGTGCCTATTACGTAATTAATATGGATTTTTTTTTAAATTGTGAAAAATGTATTCCTTGCCATTTAGTTTCATGAGGGGTAATCATGCGCATTCAAAAAACAGTATGCACTCGTATGCGCACAATTACCCCTCACGTGGAATTCAGCATCTATCCAAATATTATAAAAACTATTCTACAAATAGCACCAAACTATATTATATCGGTCAAAGGAGATAGTTAACTACCGAACTAATCATAAAACATTGAAAAATTATTGTAATTATGCGCTCACCATCTTATTTTAGTCAGTGTAAAATTAGAACAAAATACTAGTTTTCAATTAAATGGCATAAACTCGGCAACTTCTCCATCGATTGAGCTGAATCTTACCAAATACGTTGGCCTTGTTGGCGGCTAAAAAACTGCATTACTAGCGATATTATTTGAGGACGGGATTTTGCTGAATCTCACTGCGTATGATTACCCGCTGCGCACGGTTCCCCCACTTTCCCCTACAAGATTTCTGAAATTTCATAATCGAATTTAATCGGGTGTGAATGTTGTTGAGATGAGAAGATGAGAACACTTAGCTGGAAGAGAACCCTATACAGAGATTTACTATTTCGTTTTTGTTTTTTAAATCTATCCCTACTCCGTTGTTTTGAGCATAATATGGATAATGATATACGCGTTTTGTAGCAAATTAAATTCTCTACAATATTAGTTATGATAATTTTCGGCCAAAATAAGCCATAACGAAGTTATCGTGATGTTTAATAACTAAACATTTAAAATCGAAAGAATACTAATTTTTGGCCAATTTTTGGAGCTTGAAATCTCCATTGCTATTTATTTTGGAGAAAAATGTAATACGGAAAATTTATAGCAAATTTTATGGTGTATAAATTGGCAAATACTACTTTTAACCTAAACGCGAAACAACGAAGTAATATTGCATTATACACAAAAGTGGCATTTTTTTATAAAAGGGAGAAAAATTGTGCAAATTTGGATTTTTATACTACCCCATTGACTTTCATAACATACCAAAAATTCACGACTACCTGACCGAATGTTGGTAAAATCAGTCTTAACAACCGGACCTAATAATCGCAAACAATAACGAACAAAATATATAAAGTAAACTAATTCATTGATAAACTAAACACTATTCATCTTAAAGACTGTTATAAACTATAAGCTACTTATAATCGCAATACTCCGGTAGACATTTGTATAACACGGTGTGAACCTACGTGTAAACATCGTCAATAACCGGGATGTGTACGACACGGTGTAAACAAAAGTAAGCGTTGCTAGTTTACATCACGGATCACTGATGTTTACGTCACTTATTGATTGAAAAGCGCGCGGAATACGATGCCTGACATGTAAAATGAAATAACTATTAAAAAATAATGATAAGAAAAAAGAGAAATTAACTGCGATAAGCGAACAAGCTACCCAGAACAAGAAAGAGGAGTGTAGGAAGACTTCAGGAAAGATGGTCTGATGATGTGAGGCGAATCGCAGGAAGCAAGTGGATGCAGCATGCCCAGGATAGGGATCTGTGGAATTTCAAAGGGGAGGCCTATGTCCAGCATTGCAAGTAAAACGGCCGAGAAAGAAGACAAAGGAGAAGCGAAACTCAAATTTCAAACTATACTTACTTAAGTTTTTACCTTGGTTGAAAATCTTCAATTTTTAAAAAGCTGAAACGGTCGGTAAAATTAAATGATTTTCAGATAATTTCTGAACCGATCTGTCAATGTTGACAGAGGACAATATACACAGATACATTTTCTACATAAAATACTTCGCTAGGTTCTGGGAAATTGTAAGAAATGATGATCCTTCACCTTATATTTATTTACGTAATAGAGCGTATATTAGGGAGGAGATACAGCGACAGGCATACATATTGTGAACGATGTTTGAAATCATCACGAGATAAGCCTTAATCTGGAGACATTAAATATTAAGGCACCCTTATCATCAATATGATGACAATACAACCATAACTCCTCCCTACCTGAGGCAGACATGGGAAACATTTCATATTGACCTTGAGATAACGTACTTGGAATCAGAACTACAAAACAACAGGCAAAGGTGTCCTGGGAATAAAAAGTCTAAAATTTAAATCACTTATTTAAAGGGACGAAGTTAAGGGAGTAAATAAATACGTCCTTAAAACCAAAAAAAACCTTCAAGCGTTACAAAACAAGACAATAGTAGTGTGCTAAAGGGAGGACTTGTTGCAAATGCAATATCTTACAGTCAACCGACATTTTTTTTTTATTAACTGAAAGGTTCTATAATAAAGTTCATAATATATTTTTAGAATAATCAGACCTCTTTATCAATACACGGAGAGTTGTGGGTTTGAATATTAGCATTGACGATGTATTTGTTTTGCGCAAGTAATTTGCTTAATTAATACAAAGTGTGCAGGATAGACGAAAGTATTTGCAGATTCAAGCTAAACACGTATCCTTTAATAAAAAAAACATTACTGAACCAAAAATCTTAAACCATATCACAGGACATTTTAAATTAAAATCGGTATCGAAAGTTTAGAGATTTTGGAAGAAAATTGCGATAATTCCGAAAAAAAGTTACCCAACTTCTGTCGTGGGATGAAAGCGAGGAGGTGTAGACATTTACCGATATTATCGCGACAAAGATAAGATGTTTGAACGTAAAAATGTTGCGATTTAATATCGTTATTATTATTATTACTATAACTACCCAAACACCTTGAGTTACGAAAGAGCTGATAAAACCGCCACCATCCTGAAAATCATCGTCGCCCCCCAAAGACGACATCGACTTCCGGAGAGATAATGACGTTAAATCGTGAAATTTACGAAGGAAAGAAAGCAGAATATAATCTTAAGATTATTTTAAAAGATGCCGTCGTATACAAACGACAAAATATTACGATGTCATTTTAAACGGCGATTTACACTTTTCTATACTCGGAAGGATATTACTGTCTGGTAAGCCAAAAGTGCGATTTGGAGAAAATACACTTTGATAAACTTTATGCGAATCGACGAATCAGCTATAAATGTTGTCGAGACGAAATCGCTGAGAATAATGTGTGGCAAAACGTTGAGAGATAGGATAAGAAATGAAGTGATCAGAGAGTTGAGTGAATGTAAAACGGATGTTGTGGCTAGAATGAACGTGAACAATTTGAGATAGTTAGGACATGTAGAGAGGATGAATTAAGAAAGGATAATAATAAAAATATACCTGGAAGAAAATTATGCGTAGGAAGCGCGCCCGTCCAATAATCAGGTGGCTTGACCATATTCTCATATGACCATGTTCTCAAGGACGGGTGTGTTTTGTGTAAAAAGATTAAACTATTCTTGATTAATTTCCTCTTGAAATAAATTACTCCAGGAAATAGAGAATTTTACCGTGCAAAACGTATAGTAGTTCTGATTTTTGGATATGTTATATAGGTCGGCCCTGTGGTTAAGAATCCAAGTTTGTGACCTCCCAACCCTTGTGCGTTCACTAGGGCGAGCCAAAAACTGACGAAATTTCGGTCATTTTTTAAATTATTGATCATAACTTTTTAACAATGCATTTTAGAGAGTAAAGCTGTATGTAGAAGTTAAAGAATATTAAATTCTCTGCAACTTGAGCCTACAAAGTTTTTTTGTAAAACTATTATTTAAAGAGTTATGTGATATCCAAATTTGCAATTTTTTCTGAAAAATGCTATTTTTTTACAAAATTTCTCATTTTTTAAATATATTTCCTGAGATGTACGTTGTAGAGAAAAATGTTATAAGTAAATGTTGTAGATCATTTAATTTAAAACAAGTTTGAAGTCAACATTTTTTGTCTCGGACCAATAACAACAGAGTTGTGACCTTCTGAAAAAATATCAGACGAATATTTAAGCAACATTCAGTATAGTAGGTATGATAATACTAGTTATAAAAAAATGCAATCACAGAAATTATTTTTTTGTAGGTTATTAAGGTTAGTCTCGTGGTTCAGAATCCAAGTTTGTGACCTCCCCGCCCGCGTGTATTCACTAGGGTGGGCCAAAAACTACTGAAATTTCGTTCATTTTTCAGTTTATTGTTTCTATTTTTTTAATTATCCATTTTAGAGTAAACAATTGTAAGTAAATATTGTAGAGTATTAAATTTTCTGCAACTTAGGTTAGTCACGTTTGTTTAAAAAGCTATTATGTAAAGAATTATATAACAAATAACATAATTTTTAAACGAAAAATTTTTTTTATTTTCAATTTTAGTATTATTTTTCAGGATGGTACATAGTAAGAAAAAATATTATTAGCGTATATTATAGGATATTAAATTTGCAACAAAAAATGGTACTAGACTTTTTTGCCTTGGACTAATAATAAATGAGATATGGCGATCTGAATATTGACTATTGACCTTAAATTAATTTTCAGGACAGCATATCTCATTTGTTATTAGTCCAAGGCAAAAAAGTCTAGTACCATTTTTTGTTGCAAATTTAATATCCTATAATATACGCTAATAATATTTTTTCTTACTATGTACCATCCTGAAAAATAATACTAAAATTGAAAATAAAAAAATTTTTCGTTTAAAAATTATGTTATTTGTTATATAATTCTTTACATAATAGCTTTTTAAACAAACGTGACTAACCTAAGTTGCAGAAAATTTAATACTCTACAAAATTTACTTACAATTGTTTAGTCTAAAATGGATAATTAAAAAAATAGAAACAATAAACTGAAAAATGAACGAAATTTCAGTAGTTTTTGACCCACCCTAGTGAATACACGCGGGCGGGGAGGTCACAAACTTGGATTCTGAACCACGAGACTAACCTTAATAACCCACAAAAAAATAATTTCTTTGATTGCATTTTTTTATAACTAGTATTATCATACCTACTATACTGAATGTTGCTTAAATATTCGTCTGATATTTTTTCAGAAGGTCACAACTCTGTTGTTATTGGTCCGAGACAAAAAATGTTGACCTCAAACTTGTTTTAAATTAAATGATCTACAACATTTACTTATAACATTTTTCTCTACAACGTACATCTCAGGAAATATATTTAAAAAATGAGAAATTTTGTAAAAAAATAGCATTTTTCAGAAAAAATTGCAAATTTGGATATCACATAACTCTTTAAATAATAGTTTTACAAAAAAACTTTTTAGGCTCAAGTTTCAGAGAATTTAATATTCTTCAACTTCTACATACAGCTTTACTCTCTGAAATGTATTGTTAAAAAGTTATGATTAATAATTTAAAAAATGACCGAAATTTCGTCAGTTTTTGGCTCGCCCTAGTGAACGCACAAGGGTTGGGAGGTCACAAACTTGGATTCTTAACAAGGGGACTAGCCTATATAACATATCCAAAAACCAGAACTACTATACGATTTGCACGGTGGCCATACATTGTATGTCTAGGTTTCCCGGGGTAAATGTATTCCCCACATTTTATTAAGTCTATATTTATAACGCTGTCTTATGACTTAGATTCAGAAATTGTTTTTTTTATTCAAGGGTGGTGTGCCTATGTGCATATAATACTTTGTATAACTTCGGTCACCAACTGCTGTCATGGCTATTGACGATTGAGATATGAATCTAAACAAACTTACAACAGCAACAATATGGACTTTAAGGAAATAGCCCTCTAAACATCAGCTATAAACCGCTGAGTCCATTACAACTACTCCGGTATCCAAATGACATTTTAACGGTGAAATAGATTTATTACTTGATAACGTAAAACGTTTACAACCGACCGTAAACATATTATGTAAGGACTTGCGTGTAAATCGTGAAAGGACAAATATCATACTAATGCGAATATTAGTTGATAATTACAACTCGTAACAATTACTAATTAGTATCTGCTTCATATATTACCAAAAAGCCTTTGATAATGTACCTCACCCACTAAACGACAAATTTTACTATAAACCTAGCTGAGTG
Source organism: Ceraclea dissimilis (assembly GCA_963576895.1). Classification (NCBI taxonomy): domain Eukaryota; kingdom Metazoa; phylum Arthropoda; class Insecta; order Trichoptera; family Leptoceridae; genus Ceraclea; species Ceraclea dissimilis. The sequence goes on from OY756375.1 coordinate 3,667,037, forward strand.
ATAGAAATTACTTCAATGAGTATGGTAGCTATATTATTATCCATGGATACAACATTTACAAAAGCTAATTATATGGTACATGTAACTATTACCAAAAAACGTGATAATCTATCTCATCAAAAATCGCCGTATGAACTCTAAATCTTTGAATAAAAATATATTTCTAGATATACTCGTACATATTTGTTACTATAAAAGAAATAGGCTTTTATATAAACAAGTTTCAAAGGGAATTCCTACAAATTGATATGACCATCATCACATCTATCAGAAGCTATTGTTTCGCAAGGAAAAAAAACGTTCGGTTATTTAGAATAATGGCCACCTTTAAAATATTCAATTTACTTGACGTTATCGTCGTCTGCAGTGCAGGGAAAGAAAGGGGAACGTCGTAAACGAATCATAAAACGATTTTAATTCGACAATCAATATAAAAATTTCATCGATGATTTACATGAGAACGGCACGTCAGCTTAATAAATCGGATGGGAATTACAATATCATGAAAGCGACCTACTGGCATTTTGACGAAAGACTACGTTTCAGCAGTTTCTCAAATTTTCATCAACAAAGTGCAGTTAAATTTAAAAGCGAACACTTTCCCAAACTTATTACAGTTAGTGCACATGGAACCGGAGAAAAGGGGCACAATTTAATAGTGTCGGAAAAGCCAAACCAAACGGTCTTTGAAACGGAAGTTCTCTTCCACGGCGGAGAAAAGTTGGGATTAACGGCATTTTGTGAAGGTCCAAACGAAAGACCTTAGTGAAGACCAGAGCATTCAAGCAGAAAAGTGAGTAAATAATTTTATTTATTTTTTTATTTATTTAACATAAAATACATTTACAATTTACAATTATTAAATACATGGTAAGAATATGATTAGCAATGATCTTGTTACTCCCCGGATATGAGTATATTACTCGTGTTCCGAGGAGGATCTCAAAAGCAATACAATACATACATATATACATACATACATATACATACATATACATACATACACACATACATACAATGGAAAATAAACAATTACAAATTACAAACACACAACACAACAGCAGAATGACAACATAAAAACAAATATTCAAAATAACATATAATAGGACTATTTAATCTCAGACTTTATTTTAGACTTAAATTTGAGATAGTCTGTGCAGCCTCCATGATATCTATTATGACCGCCCAAGGCGTTGTACCATTTCACCCCCAGGAAGGAGTAATGATGTTGGCCTGTGGTAGTTCTACAGAGAGGTATTGTTATCTTACCCCTCGTGCGACTGAGCTAGTGCAACAAAGTGCAGAATACACCATCAGCAAAGAAGATAAAATTCAAAATTTGAATTGGTTTACTGAGCTCCTGTCGGGTCAAATCAAAATGGACTGCAAATTGCAAGAAAAAGGAACGCGGATTATTCAAGTGTAGGGCTCCAAAAATGGGTCAATAATGAACGAATTTTTAAGAAACCATTGGTTTTCAAATGGTATAAGCGAATCCCTTATTTGGAACCATAGGCATAAATCGTATCACGCGATCACGCCGGCTCGTAAAATATTTTATTAAAAACGATTTTCAGCGTATGTAATCAGAGAGGGAAATCCAAACATTTTATTTTACAATAAGAAATAATATTATAAACAATAATAATAATATTTAACCGTGGAGTCGATTATATAAACGAGACTATAAACTAAAGTAATTCAATTACGTTTTTTATGACAATAAGCAATTCGGAGCCGATAAACTAGGGTTGCATGCAAATCAAACAAATCAATATTAGTATTAATGATAGGTACAATATTACATAAACCAAAAGAATGTAAGGCGTAGAAATAGAAACTAGGTTCGCCCTAGTGGGGAGAAATGTACATTGCACGAATATGTGACATTCATTCATTCATTTTCGGGTCCGAGCTTCTCCCCACTCCAGAAATTAGCAGCCATAACGGCATTGTCAGTGACCATCGTCAGGTCCCTCGCATCGCACCTCACTGGCATGTCTCGACGAAGAGGAGGAGTTCGTCAGTATGTGACATTATAACATGTTGACGTTAACTATGAAGTTTGCCCCGATCGTCCTAAAAGCACGAAAGGTCCGACTTCGGTGGGATGGACACGTGCAGAGACACAAGGATTCCGATCTGAAGAGGGCAACGAACTTGTTAGTAGAAGGACCAAAGAAGAGAGGACGTCCGAAGGAGTCCCTTGAGGAGACCATCAGAGGAGATATGGAGCCCCTGGAGCTTTCTCGAGAAGACTGCCTCGATCGGGGCAGATGGAAAGAGAGGACACGAGCCGCCGGCCCCAAATAAATGGGATATGGTGTGGAGGAGAGTATAGATAGAACATGTTAACGTAAAATTTATTCAAATTTCTAGGCGACGACCTAACCAAGGGTTAACATTACAATTAATATATATTTATTGCCGTGTCTACACTCTCGGCACTTGCCGCAAACTCCACGCCTCAGCAGACGTACAACAGTGTTGACATTACATATAAACGCTTGCAGCAAACTTCCTTTGCATTGTAAAAAAAAAGCTCACGGATTCACGAGCGCTTGCAAGCCTACACAAACAGAACCAAACGCCCTATCCATATTTTTCAATTAGTTATAGCTCGTCAAGATTTGGTGTGGGTGTCCCGGCATAACAGTACGCAAAAATATAGCAATTATTTAATTTTATATCATCGCAGGAGGATTTGTTTAATTATATGGTTGCAACTGCTCGTGCTCTTACAAATACATAAATTCCTGCATAATTATCTGCCCTAATTGTAAACTGAACCTAAAAAGTTCTAGTATTTCCTCTACAGATTAACCCTCTTACGATCTTCGTCCTTTTTCGTTGTCCTGGGGAAGAAATTTACAATATAATTAAAACCGTTCTTCTTAAAGTACGAAAACAAATGACCAATATATTATTGAGACCCAAAAAGAACCCCTATCCCTGATCGCAGGTCCAGGCCGTTTTTTAAATCACGTTATTGCCACGTCGAATAGATGTACCTACGTACTTTACCATACCCTCTTTAACAAAATACCATTGTTTCCCGTGAAAGGGAAAATTTTACACAACGACAGTAATGACTGTAATGAGTCGGTAATAAAGAGATACAGTTTATTTAGGTTTTGAAAAGAGGGCGACACAGTCAGCGCCAACGAGAGAAACATCAATACAATGGCATAATGAACAACAGGCCTAAATAAGTTCGATATAACAAATAAACAAGTTGAATGATGGTCTCTGAAGTTTTATACAGCAAAATGTAGTAATAAACCCAATCAAACTTAGTCAATTTTCTCTTCTCTGTACTCTAATCCTGTTATATATTTCATTTTTCTAGTATCCTATAAGATCCAGGTAAAAAAGTACCGTAAAAACTTGCAGGAAACAATTTCCAGAAACTTTAGATTCACGAGATTGAGATAGTGGTTGATTATGATTCATTATTTATCGCGTCAAGAACTAATTTAAAAGAATAAATTACGCTCGCTTCTGTTTAGCCGATAATCCTCAGCTGCTTAAATTCTATATAAAGTTTTCAGAGCAGTTCGTTCAGTTAATTCACTTCCGGACGCCTCAGAAAACACTAATTAAGTAACGGAATTAGCGCGCCGCTAGCTGAACCTACACACTGCTTTCTATAAAACATGGTCATAGAAAGCCTTTAATATTAATGAACAAACGCGAATATTCCCAGAAATGGGTTGTTTTCTGAGCAGCTTCCAGCAATGCACACCAGGCGGCAGCACAAGAGTAAGGGTCTGTTGTCAAAAATCACACTTAGACTATTAGTTCAGTAATCAGAGGAAATTAGATGGCATTTCTAGGAAAAAACTATAGACATTTTTTTCTACATCACACTTTACGTATTTGGGGGCGCTGAATCCGAATTTCAACTTTGCCACCTCGTAAATGTGATGCGTTCTGAGATATCTCAGAAAGAAAGAGGAAAAAATGCTTTTTTTACAGACTTTGACTGATAATTCAAAAAGTATTCATTTTAGAAAAAAGAATCTCAGGACAAAAAAAACTTCACTAAATTTCCTACAAAATGACATATAAATCTTTTTTGTGGTATAAACCGTTCAGGCGTCAGAGCGAGCTAAATTAGGGGTGTAATTTTCACCCTACAGCACAAACTATATTTGTTTGTAATTTTGCTCCCATAACTCAAACTTGCACGCTTTTAAGCAAAAATATCTAGCACAGAAATAAAGTGCATCATTTTTTCTTTAATTTGTGCTACCATTATTTCGTCGACAAGTAAACGGTCTAGGCGCTAGAGCGCATTGAAGTTCAGTATAGTACATTAGAAGCAGTTTTGACCATTCTTTAAACTGATATATAACGATCAAAAAGTACTTAATTGTGCTGAATGCACTCGAAAATACAAGGACAAAGGCTGTAATATTTATATTTTCAGGTTTGCCACCACTTAATAGTGCTGCGTTGATAGAAATATCAGAATAACTCAGAAACAATAGCTATTTCTTTGTTTGTTTGTCCATATCTTAAAAATTGAAAACTTTTAAGGAATTATTTTATTGAAAAAGCAAATTACATTTAATAATCTATAAATTATGTCTACAATATTTTTTAATCGGATGAACCATTCAAAAGCCAGAGCGCATTCAAATTTAACCAAAATTTAAAAATCGTCAAAATACTGTACTTTCTTTTATTTCCCGCCTACAACTTTAAAGGTAGGTACTTCTAATATACAAAATATAAAAGAAAATTAAATTTTCTATAAATTATGTCTCTTGCAATTTTTCACTCAGACGAACGGGTTCGAAGTTATAGCGCATCCAAATTTACAATTCAAAATCAAATAGAGATATTAATACGACGTACATGAATATAGTTCTCTCTGATATACTACAACAAATTTGAATGCGCTGTAACTTCGGATCCGTTCGTCTGAGTGAAATATTGCAAGAGACATAATTTGTAGAAAATTTAATTCTCTTTTATATTTTGTATATTAGATCACTAGTAACTCTATTGTAAAATCGGATATTCGGAGCGATTGAAGGAAATATAAATAGAGAACAAGCGGGCTTCATGCCTGGCAGGTCATGTTGCAGCCAGGTCCTAAATCTGACCCAGCATATAGAGGATGGATTTGACAAGGGTGTGGTCACGGGTGTCGCTTTCATTGATCTATCAGCGGCATACGACACTGTAAACCACCGAAGGCTCCTGTGGAAGTTGTATAACATAACTCAAGACTTCCAACTGACTAAACTCATAGAATGCCTACTGCAAAACAGACGATTCTTTGTTACTTTGCAGTCTAAGAAGAGCCGATGGAGAAATCAAAATAATGGCCTGCCCCAGGGAAGCGTACTCGCGCCTATGCTTTACAACATTACAACATATACACCAACGATCAACCTATAAACTCCCATACACGACAGTTCATCTATGCGGATGACACTGCTGTAGCGGCACAAGGAAAAACCTTCGACGAAGTGGAAGGAAAACTATCAGTCTCTCTCCAGGATTTGGCTCTATACTATAAAAACAATCATCTAAAACCTAATCCATCTAAAACTCAGGTCTGCGCTTTCCATCTTCGTAACAGAGAAGCCAACAGAAAACTCAAGGTATGTTGGCAGGGACAAGAACTGGAGCACAGCGAAACACCCAAATATTTGGGTGTTCGACTGGATCGCGCTTTAACCTTCCGAGGGCACTGTGAAGAGGTCGAGGGAAAGGTGTGTTCGAGGAACAATATTATAAGAAAACTAACAAACACCGAATGGGGAGCACAACCCCATGTACTACGAACCTCGGCCCTAGCATTGTGCTTCTCGGCCGCTGAATACGCTGCACCAGTGTGGTATAACTCAGCACACGCAAAGAAAGTGGATGTGGCGGTAAACGAGACAGTCAGAATAATTTCTGGCTGTCTGAAACCAACCCCTACCAAGGAAATCTACCCTATTGTTGGTATTGCCCCTCCTACGATCAGAAGACGTGTTGCAGCAGAAGGGGAGCGAGGAAAGCAGATCACTGATACAAGACATCCGATGCATGGCTCTCAGACACGCACCTGCAGACTTAAGTCAAGGAAGAGCTTCCTGGAGTCCACCTCCCCGATGGAAGGTCCACCGGAGACCCGACGAGTGCACCTCTGGCGTGAATGCGCTGGGCCCACAGAGTTGCCTACAGTGGAGGGTATGGCGGCTGGTCACAGTCTGCCGCACCCAACCTGGAGGTCACTTAATAGACTGAGAACAGGTGTCTCCCGTTGTTACAGTAACCTCAAAAAATGGGGTTACGAAGAGGAAGACACCTTTGAGTGTGGTGCTGTACAGGATCACAGTCACCTGTTTTCATGTCCCCAAACAGGAGTGACATGCACGCCCGAGGACGCACTAATGGCGAATGCCGGGGGTGTCCGGGTGGCCGAACATTGGAGATACAAAATTTGATAGTGTTCCGGACACGGAAAGTAAGTAAGTATTGTAAAATCACGTATGTATCCAAAGTGATCCACGCAACTTATATGCATATGCAACGCATATGAATTCAATTTTACATTAAAGTTGACAATAGACCCTATTTGTCAGTGCGCCCCTAGCGGAAAAAAATGGAAGCAAACAACCCATAGTGGGGCAGTTATGTGGGCAAATACAAGCGTGATTCATAGTTTATACATGTTCACGCCAGTCAGTGAAAAGAATGGATATAAATAGGTGAACTCATCGAATAAGGGATAAGAAGAACTTGGGGACACAGAGAAACTAATACGACGGACGATCGCTAAAATGATAAAATATAACTTAGAAGCTGGACGGAAGATGTTACACAGTGATGAAATCAAATACACTCAAATACAATAAACTTTGATAAGTTTCTAGTAAATTACAAAACACACAAAGTATCGTAATACAGACCATATCGGGTATAAGTTGAGCTAAGTTGTAGGTAGTACGTTCATCTACTCCCTCGGGCTTTGGTCAGCTGCCAACACGAAGTACGAGTAGTACAATACTACGAAATCAGCTGAGTGTCTTAAAGGTTAATCTGTCGATTTGCCACAAGTTCAATCAAGGTCCGCCATAAAACTTTATATCAAGTCGGGGAGAAAATAATAAAACTTTAGCTTCGAGACTTATTTCTCCGGACCGGACTCCATTCAAAGGAAAAAAAATAATACGTATGACATAATTTTAAAGAAGAGTCGTTTTTGGTATCAGATTCAATTTTAGTAAGGTTGTTTGGAATATAAATGTGTACTGTTAAACCATTTTTTTCTACTTTTCTTTAAGTATTGACTGATGTGGTCGAGAGGATAGCGGTGCAGAAGTGAAGAACGGCGGGGCGCATTGCAAGAATTCAGGACAACAGATGGACGAGGAGACTGCTGGAGTGGAGACCAAGGGGCGATAAAAGACAACATGGGCGAGCACTTAACAGATGGATGGACGACATCAAGAGGTTTACCGGACTCCAGTGGATGGGAATCGCACAGGAGCGGTAGAAGTGGAGGAGGAGAGGGCAGGCTTATGTCCAGCAGTGGGCAAACGGGAGCTGATGATGATGACTGTTAAACCATCCCCAAAAAGATCTGAACTGACTGTACAAAACACTAGATAAATTTATAAAACGTGTTTGTAACTTTCACAGCTAATTCATGTAACCTCAAACACAATGGTAAAGCCATGGTCAGTCAGTAGGTTCCGAGTTCTTTTACCCGCACCATTCCTTTGAAAAAGTCACTTACTAAGAGAAACGGAACTGGGAGAAAGAATCCACATATAAATATAGTATTAGGACTCTCTTCGAAGCCAACAACACTACCTACTGAAAAGAAGCGCCATATATGCAAATGAGGAATACAGTTGATTTGACAATTTCGTGAACTTAAGAGTAATCCAAAACGTTAAGTCACTAATCCTATAAGTTCCGCCTAATAACGCGACCTCTATTAAAGAAATACACGTGAGAATAATTATAAGTAGTTTAGTAACAAAACAAGATACTTACATACTGTTATTAACTAAGTATTTTAATTTTATCACCAAAGTTTTCTTTCTGGCCTGGTTACGTAATTGGATAAGCGATACAAAGGCACGAGTCGTCTAGAGAATAATTAGAGACATTACAAAATGTCGTAATTCCGTATATATATTTTATTCAGGCTAAAATAAATCTTTGAATAAAGAACCTAAATATAGTCCTGGACGTCTTACAACAGCTTAAGAGATTCGGATGTTCGAACAGGGGACACTCGATTGAAAGGTCGTGTTCCGGCTGACAGCTAATTAATCGCATTTAAAAACAATGAATGAATTGAAGTTCTTAAACCAGAAACAGACAAGGAAGTAGACAAGAACTGGACTCCTCACCTTCGTTAAGCTGAAGAAGGTAGGATGCATCAAGTTTCAACCTAGGAAATCGGTTAAAAGCAGACCAATGTTATTTCGTCTACTTTCTGATCGATCTTTAGCGGTCCCCTTTCAAAATACATCTAGTATTCTCGTTAATTTGTTCAAGAAACGTTCAACAAGAAAAAAAAAAAAACATTAAAAAACTTACTTAAATCAAATATCCTTTATCAAATTATCAGCACTTTCTCAAAACGAAGATAAGGACTTTTAAGAGTTCATTCCGCAATTCAAAGATGAAATTTGTACGAGACAGTAATACAGTATACACTGACTGTATACAGTGTACACATACCAAATATTCGCTTTCAGTCTCTAGAGACGACTGTATAATCTATATAACGTTGAATGTTGAACGTAATACACATCCACTGATACATGCGCTTGTAATTATCCACATTATGGAATTATCCTTTCATTCCTAATACGACCCCTCTACTACGTGTATTATTCCACATACACGTAATAATATGTGCTCCTCTAAATGGAGGCCAGCCTCCACAATGGCATTCAATGGAAATGCATGTTGGGAACATTGAATAGAAGAAATTATAGAGCAGCAATTTACAACAGATGGAGGAAGAGAAATTACAGATTTTTAGAACTGTATACATACAACAACGTTACAAAATTCCAGCGGGACGACACCAGTACAAGCATGTCTAATTCATACCCTCTTGGTATGTGAGCAGGATATAAAAATTTTCAAGCTGGTGTCTGAGGGTAGAGTTAATGAGATGGTTCATATAAGAAATTACAGATCAATGTAATCGAAAGTTGGAAGTTATTCTGTCATTTAGCTCAATTACAAAGTCACTAAGAGTCATGAAGTGGAGTCATGGTACAACAAAAGAGGCGTAGGAAGACCACCAAAAAAGGTAGACAGATGGACCCTCAGAGTACCTACTGAGCTGCAGACCCTACGAAAACAAACGGAGTATAGGAAGACGAAAAAGGAGATGGGGCGATGACATTATCGAGTCGGTAGCACATGGGTGGAGGCAGAGCGCCCAAAACAGAGAATTGTGGAAGAGACAGCAAGAGGCCTATATCCAGCAGTAGAGGGAAAGGGGCTGAAAAGAAGAAGATGATAACATTGCCCGGCTAGAGGGTCGCAGGTGGCAGCAGATACTCCAAAGTAGAAAACATTGAGTAAGTTTAGAGGAGCCCAATGTCCAGCAGTGAAATGAAAATGGCTAGCAATGAAAAAAAAAATTAAATTATGCCACGTCCTTTCGAGAGAATATAAAAATAAATATACGAAGTTCTCTGAAAAATGCCTGTCACGGTGTACGTTACGAAGAATACAAGTCGGATTATTATTTTTTTTTATTTCAGATAAAACTACGACCCGAGGGGGAGGGGGTTGTTAATCTTTACGAAGATCCGCCATTGAAGTAATAATTATTACCGAGAGAGTCAACTAAATAGGTTACGTAGAATACCAACGCTAAGCCGAATCAGGTAGATAAACCAGACTGCGCTCATTAGCGACTGAAACAAGAGTTGAAAGTATAGGGAAAGAAATGTACAGCAAAACATACAATATGTAGGCGGTTTGAATCACACCAAGTTTTGTATCAATACAACATTGCAAGTACAGATCTAATACAAGGGTAATTTTGACTCATAAATTTAACAATTTTACCAAATGATTCAATCTTCTGGACTATGAATCTAAGTAAATTTGACTATGTTATAGTATTAACATTTAGGTCTGGAAACGAATTAACTTGGAAGTCCAAAGCAGCGGTTGACGGACATAGTCAGCCGAGATCTAGGCACAGTCATGAATGAATAGGAATCCGCTGCTGAAGACAGGATGGCTTGGAGATTCATTTTTCAGGAGGCTAAAACTCTACGAGAGATACACAGCAGAAGTAATACTCTACTACTAATTCAATAATGTAAAGATAATTACTTGTTACCGAACAACGACATCATGCAAAAAACCCGAAGTTTCGCAGTAAATTACGACATAAAAAACATCAATATATGGACTTATTATTTGACACGTCGAAATGACGGAAAAATCCGTATAACCCTTGAAACAGAAAAAAAGGGAAAATAATATGATAAGGGTATACAAAATGTAAAGTATTAAAGAGGTCACTGTTTATTATGAGACGACACGACGGCAAACATTATTCACCCCTTTAACATCGATCATCCCTAAGAGTTTATCCCTTACAGTTGACACTACACTCGCGTGACATTATGCCAATGCGGTCGGTGTAGCAAAAAGGGACAAGTACGAAAAAATGACAACCGGAGAAAGTAAGACGATTTTACGAAATTACACGAGCGTGTTAGAGAGAACCTTTGAGCTTTGATTTGCTTAAAACCTCCACCCAAAATAAACCTTTCAGAGCGGCACTCGACCTAAAAGTATAAAACAAGTAAACTTTTCGCTGTTCGAATAAATTGAATTCGGTAGTAAAGTTTTAATTAGGGGAACGGGAAGAAACTAATTAGGCTGTGGAGCTACACACATACATACAGTTACATATAATTACTTTACAATGATAATACACCATCTTGTAACTCTTGCTCGTGTAGGGTTCATAATAATATTTCCATCATATAAGTTCTTCATTTTTCGATAATCAGTTTTACTTTGTTTACACTACTATGACAAGTTTTCTTATCTTTATAATATTTCTAGATACCTCCGCAAAAGAGACAAGTCTCGCGTATACAAAATGAATTTTTGCATGTGCACAAAAGTGATTCAGTCAGAGTCGAGATATTTTTGGTGCAACTATTTCTTCTCGTTTCACAGAAAGGATATAGTTGCTTTCTTTTCTAAGAATACACTCTCCGATTAATTTTACTCAAAACATGTCCATCCTTGAGCATCTAGTCGGCATGATCGGGCCAAGTGATTCCAGCATGGCAGTGTTATCTACACCTCTTCTTTCACCCATTTTTGTATGTCAACCATTTATAATTCATCTTATCCACTTGTTCAAACCCATCTCATCTTGTTCTCATTCATTCTAGTTACAAAATCCGTCTTACAGCCACTCATCTCTCTAATCACTTTATTTCTTATCTTGTCTCTCGACATTTTTCCGCACATTCTTCTCAGCGATCTCATCTCGACAGCATTTACACGTGATTCATCCTTCTTCAGCCATGTCCATGCCTCACTCGCATACATCAGTGTTGGCACCAGGACGGTGTTGTGTCAAATGTTACGTGACAATTCATAAAAAGCTCAGTTGGGGTGGCTTTTACGAATACGAAGTTCGTTAAATTAACCAATTAGATTAAACAATACCGTGTCCAATAGTCCTTTATTACCCGATCAACGTCCATCTTACAGCCACTCGTCTCCCTAATCACTTTATTTCTCATCCTCTCAACGTTTACCACATATTCTTAACGATCTCATTTGGACAGCATTCACACCTGACTGAAATCTATGAGGCTTCTATATTAAAATATCTACATCCAAAGTTCTATCTAGTCACAGAGAAAAATCATCGTTTAGAAATAGCTTCACCAAAGGCTTCCACGACTACCTGACCTTTCGCAACCCCTCAAGATTTTACGAGACTTTCATTCTCATGGAAATAACAATAGCAGTAAACACGATAAAGGTAGCCATGTCGGTAGTAAATATAAAATATTTTAGCAGTAAGTAAAAATAATGTTGCATTCGCTCGAACGATATTATACAAAAGTAATGTCCTTTGGAGTGTATATTACTCCACAACAAATTCATGTTCAAACGGGGTTGCCATTTCGCATTTTTACATTTATTTAGTTTGAATAATAATGTATAATATCGTTTGCACAATTGTGGCGAAAATAAATTCAACACAACCGCACAAAGGACTCGAAACAATAATTTGCTTTATTGAATTAGACAAACAGAGAAAATAATGTGAGCGTTATTTAAATAATTTATTATTTTTCACAAACGTGTTGGGAATAATGTATATTGTAGAAGGTATACAACAATGTGAGTATCTACGCAATGTTCTGACCCCTTTTTAACTGAGTGTTGTTAAGGGTCTTGACAACGTTTTGCATTGAAATTGGCATTTCTGACGAAAAATGGAAGACAATAGAAAATTAATGTAGGCTCGTAAATTTCTTATTCTTTAATAGTAACAAAATGTAAAAATTTTGACACAAACTCACCACTTGTAACACAGTGTACCATGGAAAGACTCAGAAAACATTGGTTGAATATAGGTAACTTACCTGAAAAAAGAAAAGAAAAGTACTTTTAAACAAAATCTTAATGTAACGAAAAGTTATTTAATACAACTTCCGGCAAAAACATGCTTCAAAATACTTGACATGGTCACATTTTATTAAAAACAAAGCTCTTCCCCTCATTACAGAGTTATCACTTATAGAAACCTACGTAATATAATATGTACACATATTAACAATCCAACCAAAATATAGAGCAACAATGGGAAAATCGGAAATGAGGAAATATCCGAACTCGACAGAATACGAAATAGTAATTACTGTAGTTTCGTGATAATATACAAGAGAAATCCAATGCTGAAACAACGCAGACAATAGATCCCAGAAGCCTACTTCTAACGTACACCCACGCGCGGACGTGACCCAAAAGAAAACTTCTATCTTATTAACTCCACGAAATAGATTTAGATTCCGCTAATACAAACTCAATTTCAAAACATCGCTGAGTTAGAAATTCTCATGAGAACAACTGGGAAAACAAGCGTTCAAGTGCTATAGAATGCTAGGGCGAATCAAGGATAGAAAATGGGCAATCTAATCAGATAATATGTATGTACGTACATCCCATAAGATTGGAGAGATTAGGGTCGGAGATTAAGATCGTGAGCTCAGGTATCGAAGTGCCTCAGAAGACAAGTTGAAAAAATCAGAATCAGAGATTAAGATCGTGAGAGCTCAAGTATTAATGTGCCTAAGGAGACAAGTTGTGAATGTCTTCCATTATGCCGCTGAACCTAGTGAGCCAACGATGCTTCAAATATTGAAACACTAATAAACCTATAAAATATTTTTAAATTATTAAAGAGAGAAAATAATTAAGAAAGCAGAAAGTTAATGGCGATTCCGCGAAACGGAATAATAAATATTTAACAACATAAAATTAAGAAGCTTAAAAATGAAGGATAATTTCTACATGGACAGGTTCATTTAAATTACAAATCCAAAGTTCAATAATAAAGGAAACGAAAGGAAGCAATACAGAGAAAAGGATCAACTGAAAAATATTGAAAGAGGAAAAAAATACAATTTATTATAACACCACCACTATAGAGGATTTAGTAGCAAAAAATATATAAGAAAAGAAATCCGAATGAAGAGGAAGATCTGGGAATAACACTGAATGAATAATTAACAATCTCCAAAGAAGTCGAAGGAAGAGTTATTATTAATTCGGATTTCTTTGTTATTCACTTTATAGTACTGCGACTACTACAATACTGACATATTTCCAATAATATGTATGAAAATTCTTCGTCCAATTAATTGCGCTGCGAAAAGAAATGAAGGAATCTTCTCGTCCAGTGGGAACGTAATAATTAAAATAGCGAAAGCAGGAAACAAAGAGAGCCACCGGGAAAGACATGAAATAATTTCACACAACAAATAAACTCCACCCCAAACAGATATTACAAACTCCCCCCCAAACTCATCTTACAAACAGAGTGACAAGGCTTCCAAGTCAAAAAAATACCGAAAAATAAAAAAAAGTCCCAGTCAGCTCAATCTGGTATTGGGAAAAATCTATTCCTGCGCAATAGGGTCCTTGCATGTTTTTAGGTAGATTTCCAAAAGGAACTCTACCTATTCGTTTCTCCCGTGATGTCGCAGAATTGAAAAATTTCTACTCAGTATCACTAATTAGGACCAGGAGAACCCGAATCCGACCTTGGTTTAAAAGTTTATATATATAAGCCATATATATGTCCCTTTTCTTGTGCGCACGTTTGCGGCCAAACTATGCGTCACAGAAACGTGAAACTTGGGTGGTAGATTTTTGGTACGTGGTAGATGAACTGATAGGAGATTGGGTGAAATCCATTAAGAGGAAGGTTCACTTTTTAAGGCTTCAAATTCAAAAACAATCATTCTGAGGGGATCCAATGATTGTGAGGGTCTGTGTCTGGTATCGTATGAAAGGGCATTAAATAAGGAATACAGATCAAAAGTCAGATTTTGTCTAGCTCAATTCCTCGGACTACACTGATCGATCGAAAGATCTAGTAAGTAGTTACCGCATAGGTACTAGCGTGTTTGTTGTCTTAGTGCTTCACGATACGAGAAGAACTCACATCTTTTTTTCAAATTTCTAGTGCTTAGGTACCGGTACCAATCCATATAATGTGTGGAATGAAAATAATTTGATTATTGGATTAGGTACTTCCTTTGATTATTGAAGTACTTAATCAAATATTTTTTCGTCATACGGTACTTCGATAATCAAAGAATAAACTACATCCATACTACTTCATCACTTCGCTGGTTTATTTGCCGATAATATTGTGATTGTTTTTATTGTACAGATGTACTCTTAAAATTAATAAAATTAATAAATCACTTGAAATCTACCTATGCCTGTGGCGTGCCAAAGGAATTTTTTTTTTATTATTTTAGTTTTCGGTACATTAACTATGAATTAAGGTTTTCCGAAAATTTGAGATTTTAATTCTCTGTCTTTGTGGATATATTTATAAAATAAAGTCTCATATTCGATTCTAGTGCAAAAACAGGTTTTTGACTGGCCGCCATATTGTGACGTCACTTTCCCCAATTCCTCCATATATAACCCACAAACAATCAAATTTCTTTCTATGAATTTCATCGCGTGATGACGTCACAATCACGTTGCAGAGCACCATAGAAAAACTCGTCAAATTAACATTTTCAATTAATTATTATAAATTAATGGTAAATCAAAATTACATAATTTAATTTTATTTGTAATTCTAGTAAGTAGAACTATCGGTTTAATATATTTTTTGAACGATAAAAAAAATGCAAGTACCTTATTCTTAATAATTACCCCATACTTGTGGAACGACATTTTACCTTAATATTTTGTTATACAAGCAGTAGAAAGATGGGTTCGTTCTACCCGATTCTGAACTGCAAACTGATAGCCGTTTACGTTGAAACGAAAGATACAAATGTTAGAAGCAATATTTTTAAAATCACGACTACTAACGAGGGAGAAACCAGCCTTATCAAAAGAGTTATAAATAACTTGGCAAAAAACGGAAAAACGAAAATAAATTAAACGGCCATTCGTACATTAGAAAGAATGACCACAAATTCCCACAACAATGGTAATATATTATGATGGTCAGGTACCTTCTGCATCCTCGGTAACAAAACAGATGATAGCATCATTATCTCCCGTAGTCGAGATATTTAAGCGCAGAGAATGTTCGTACCTACGTTCTACGGCAGACTACTGTAATGAAATATTTATCCGTTGCGGGAAGCGAGACGCAAATTCATTACGCGGAACTTTTGATAAACATGATTAAAAAGTTGCCAGTGTGAATTAATGAGATAAGAGTAATATATTAACAATAACGTTAAACGCCACGAAAAAATGTGAATGATTTTTCTCAGTATATTTAACCAGTTTCAAAACAAAACCCGAGACATCATTCTGCAAAATTTAGCTGATACAATATTAAATTATTGATGGTAGTGGCGGTGTGGGAAGACGGCAGATGTCCTAGCTAAGAAGCATTCAGATGGTGGGGGAGGTCAGAGAATCCTATACCAGGGTGATAGCCTACGTCGAGAGAGCTGACATGGAACTTCAAGAAGAAGAACATCATAGGGAGTCTCGCTATGGGCAAGGGTTTAATTGTCACACTTTCGACCTCTATACAAGCATTCGGCTACATAAGGAGGGCAGTATCCAAAATGTTATAAGAGAGAAGCATCCAAGGGTCCAGTGTGGAAACTGTTTGTCCTGATCGAGGCACAATACTCTGCGGGTGAGTACGCTAAACCTGTATCAACCCCTGTCGAAGTAAGGTGTGGAATGAGGCAAATCATTGTGTGATTTAAATAATCTTGCAACCGCTGTAGCGTGAACTCCTCGGAATAACGTGTCTGGTCGATTTTTAAAAAGTCCCAAATTTTAAAATCAATTATGAAAGTATGTGGAAAAAAGGTGAATCTGAAAGAAATGGTATGGAAATAATTAAAAGTATAAAGAATCTCATTCAACACACCGTCAGGACATAAAACGAAATCATATTTTAATTTTTATGAAGTTACTTCGTCGAGAAGAAAACAATGTAGGCAATAAATATAAAAAGACGAAAAAAGGAGAATTTTCCACTTCAAATACACCTTTATTATTCCATTAGGTACATTATTAACATCGCGGAACTTTTCAGCCGTAGCGGCCGAAGCCTTCGTAGCCACAACAACCCCCCATCCGAATAAGCACTACAGAGGGTTGCAAATGCTCACCAGTAAAATACGTCGACGAAGAGCCAGCATTATCTATAAAATTTGTTTTACGCACAAACTGTATTCGTAATCGCAGAAACGACTTTTCTTACGGCATTAAAATTTCTAAAAGAACTTTGAGAAAGATAACTTACTGATTTAAGATTGCTTTAGAACACTTCAGGTGATTTGAATGTTTCTTCCCACATTTTACCATTGATCTGAAGCTTTCAATATCACTACGTCTACAGCAGTCATTTCATAGTCCTTTTTCATCCATAGTCCTAATGTCATCGTAAGAAAACTTTCATGTCAGCCATGTATAAAAATGAAATATTTTGGGTCAATTTTCCACAAAGTGATTCGATGGACAATTTGCACCTTTAATTATCCTAGATCTACGAACAGTAAAAATTCGGAAACATAAAAAAGTGTCGTAACTTTTTCCTCGTTTCCGTTCGACTGTCTTCCCCACCTCCGCTAGGCTCTCTTGTCAGCAACTAGCCCGTGGTGTGTCGAAATAAAACGGGAGACGACTCTAAATAATCGAAAAGGCCACCCACCCCCTAAAACTCGCCCAGGGGATTTGAAAAATTACGTGAGTTGTCCATTGCGTAAGTTTCAAATTATATTATTATGTCGTTGCAACGTGCTCGGTGACAGCAGAGAAAAGAATGACAAATCGCGTACGAATTTCTCGTGGCCGAAATAACTACGTGAAGCCTAAAGTTTGATCAGAAAAGTTGGTCAATTTTCGAATGATGTCAGTCCTTCTGTAATCTAATTATGTACAACCAAAACATATCATCATTTTCTAGTACGAGGACTTCCAAGTTTCACCGGCAATGAAACATTAGAAGACAAAGAGGATTAACTTGTTACACGGTTCATTATTATGAAGATAGTTTCTTTGACCTACATAATAAGTAATAATATTGCCAAGAGCCCGTTACCGAGCATGCCTCTACTCAGAAGAATCGCTGCCATGTTGTTGTTGGTCCTGCCGACGATGCCACTAAAGGTGACTATATGGACGCCGATTCTGGACAAACACACTCTGCCACACTTTGGACAAGGTTGCTCCTCATTTGTAACAGGTATATAGAAAACGGGCCGAAAAGGTAAACATTATATTTAGGGTAAGTAGGTAATAAGTAGCATATTATGATTACGCAATTTCTCACAAACCTACCGTTTGTGCTGATTTAGAGGTCATTGAACAATGTAAAAGTGATAATGGGTAAACGAGAATAAAAACATTAACCGTTTTCCATTTAATTTTAATAATTACAACGGAGCGAATTACATTCCAGGTTGTTCGTTCCAGAAACCTACTGGTCCCTTTGATCTGTCTGGACCAAAGGGAATAATACTTATTAAAAATAATTTAATACAACAAGGAGCAATCAGTGCTGCGCCTCCATCGGCAAACGAAAGTTTAATTAGGAAATAAAAAGGGAAGGGGTGGAAATAAGGGAGGACGGGAGGAAGAGAAGGGAGTACGACGAAAAATGTAACGGCGGAAAAGCGGGAGGGGATAATTACAAAGAATTGTATAAAAAAATAAAAAACAAAGTTAACTTTTGATTGAAAAAGACAGGGAAGGTAATTACAGCTTTCCTCAACAGAGCCGAAGAGTAAAATACATTCAACGTTTCAAATAACGACGATTATTCGTCGAAAAGCCCAAGAAAAATAAGACAATGATAACATGAACTTTGGATTTACAGATACAGTATTTGAAAATAAAAGATGTGGATATAGAATAATGGTTGTATATACCTACGTATATATGTATTGTGTAGCTATAGATATAGAATGATAATAATTTATGTAAGTTGTGGACACTTCTAATTGGAGGGTTGACGCGTTTCTCATTTTATGTTTGTTATTGTGTATGTGTTGTTAACTCTCTGTCAGTGTCCCTTATATGTAAAATAAAAATAAAATAAGATTACAAACAAAATACAGGACTCCGCCAGATTTGACTAATTAATTTCACATATGTAAACACTGCTGTGTTCTACACGTGCCAAGATCCAGTAATTAAAGAGCAGTAATTACACTACAAACTCTAAGCCATGTTCTTACCATTATGCGAACTAAATCGACACTTGAACCTCAAATCTTATTGTCTTTAAAACTTATTACGACGCCTTAATAACTTTGTTAAGTAATATTACACTCGTAGGAGAAGTTACAACTTTTGCCATTGTGTACACAATACAAGAAAGATATCAGACATTGTATTGCAATATATGTGCCATTAAGGGGCCATATGAGCAAAAATCGTTCCATTTTTGCTTCAATTTTCAAACTTTGTATGAGAATGTAAGTGCGAAATAAGAATAACGTAAGCGACAAAGTGAACCTGTTTAAAAGAAGCCCGGGGATAAATTATACTTTTATATCTGAAAAACTGAACGGAAAACCCTCAGATCCCGTAAATTTCAGGGGTAGTTTCGGAATATTTTTTTATTCAAGAAATTTCCAAATCCTGTAATTATAAAACAGCCGATCTGGATGGACTGGGGCCTGAGTCAAACCAAGAAACGTAAAACGCTAACGCCGTTTCGAGTTTTGACTCAGACCACTGGAGACGGAAAACTGGATGAATAATTGAGGGAAATCAGCCTACCAATGAACTATATAATGAGGGTAGCCGCGGAGCCAAATGAAAGGGAATGGTCAGAACAGACAAGAGAGGGAGCATGCGAATAGTAACTCATTTACAGTAGGGATTATCAGGCTCGTAAATCCTAAAAAACGTTCGGCAATAAAATATATTCATGACCTAACGCATTTCACGACATCAGAAACATTAATTAGTTTAATAATATTCCGATCGCTTTTATATTATGATGTATGGCTCCATGCACAGGTGTTTTCTCTACGTGAGGAAACCCTCATTAAATACCAATATGGCGAGGCGTAATCGTAAGTTAACTAAATAATAATAGCAGTAGTTACTACTACACACCTATTCCTGAATACAAATTGGCCTATCAAGAGTAAGGCGACTGGTCTACGAACGGCGACCGAACTTAATAACGAAAACATATCTGAAAAAAGAAAAAATCATCTGAATTGTATAAAAAAATAAAACTCAAAGTTAACTTTTGACTGAAAAAGACAGGGAAGGTTATTACAGCTTTCCTCAACATTGCCGAAAATACATTAACGTTTCAAATAACGCCTATTATTCGTCGAAACGCCCAAGAAAAATAAAACAATGATAACATTAACTTTGGATTTACAGGTACAGAATTTAATATTATAAACAAAATACAGGACTCCGCCAGATTTAACTACACATGTACCTAATTAATTTCACATTCATTGTTTGATTCATTCTAAGGCCTTAATTAAGATATAGGCAATGTCAAGATTAAGGATGGATTGACAAGACAAAAAACCCCGAATCACATACTACGCATTCAATCTTGACGGTCCAATTTCAAGATAATGGCGGCCTGCTCGATTACCCGATATCTCGACAAACTGATGGTCTTAATCTCATGTTTGAGGCAGCCTGGAGGTTTTTCATTCAAGATCTTGAAGGCCTAATGGCAATCCACTCGTCTGGAAACGATCTAAGACGAAAAACATGAAAACGAGAGGAATAAAAGTGAAAAATGATGTAAAGAAGAGTGATCGACGGAGAGGCACATCTACGCAGATAAGAATTTGTACAACAAAGAGAGCGAGCTCAAAATAAGAACAGAGAAACAATGTAGTAAGTAACAGAAAAATGAATTGCAATGAAGAACGGTAGATAAAATAATAAAGACGGGGATCTTGCATTAGTATATTGTAATATAACTCATCATTACAGAACCACAACTCATCCGTACATCCAAAGCCGGAAACGAGGAAAACACACTGCGAGCGAATTCACTCAATTTCCCTAAAAGAAAACATACATCTCTGGCACTCTCATACTCGGCTTTTTGCCTTTGAAACATCACTTTCTCGAGCACTGAGGAAAAAATACACCAGGAATGGTGAGTATTGCAGATACGAACGAAGCGTAATTTGCCCGACGAAGTAGATAAGAAAGAAAGTATGATGAAAGTAATAATACATAATATATGTAACCGAGACGTCAAGAGCGAGAGAAAGAAAAACACACGTTCTTGAAAAAATTACGAACAGTTGAGGAATATGTCGAAACAAAGATACCACATGTAAGGCAAATGAATTACGTTATAAGAAACCAAATAATTGCTTTTACTTCTTAGCTCTAGAGATATTTCGAGGGATCTGAGTACTTGGCGTCACATGGATTCTCCAACACTTGAATAAATCAATAAATCTTATTGGCCAATGGAAAATATCACTGCCACCTAGACACTCTTTCTCTAGCCATGCTGTAGAAATTTGAGACCACTTCGTTTTAAGCTGCGTTGCCATCACCGTCGCTAACGAAATGTATGGAATAACAGTTCCTTAACAACGAGTATGATGGACCACGTATTATATTCTGTTAGGAAATTTGACAGGAGTAGTGGTCCTGTTTGATCATTTTGCTATGTTGCCAACTGTTACAGCATGGCTAGAGTACCTACTTTAGGAGGCAGTGAAAATATCCATAATACAATGGTGGTGGGCCCAAAAGCGGACTTATTGCAAAAGCAATATCTTGCAGTTCCCTCGACTTTAACGAACAAACCCACATTTACCAGTTCACAGCCAACTGCGTAGGTATTAATGATTACTTTAGGTTCTGGTGGAAGAAATCAGTACAAATCAGAAATAAGATGGGAATAGGTGAGAGACAAATCTCGAGAATTAATGGACAGCGCGTGAAATATCTTATAGGTAGATCACAATCAAGAAGGTCTAATGATATAACAAGAGCGGCTGGACATCAGTAGCACAGTTTAGCAAATGTCAAAGAGTTGTGAGTTGGGAAAGAGGCCTGTATCTGGACTGGAATCTTACAAATTCTAACTGAGTATTCGCCGTCCTTCGCATGCCTTAATTGTTTACAGTAAAAAAACATGAGAATTCTGACATTTTAAAAATAAAAATATAAAGATTACATAACCTCCAAAGACCAATTTTGAAGATATTAATCTCAAAAGACCAATCGTAAACTTAGCCGCAGAAATGGCGATAAAAAAAATATGACGACGTTTAGCTAGTTGGACATTATTATCGCGGAAAATTCGCCACAATCGTCGGGGGGAAAATAATAATTTACATAAATACAACAATAACAACAACAGCACTACACAAAAAAGGAGATAACGAAAAAACGGAAAAAGTTGTGTCGTAAATTTTCGAATAACAACACCCGCCCGATGGGACTTAATTAGAAGGAACTGTCACCGTGTCGGAAATTCAATAATAAAAAAATATAAATTATTGGAAAACTATAAAATTTCAGTATTGACTGTGAATTATAAGGGCTTGGTAACAAGAATGGCGTCACAGTCAATTCCCACGGCATTAAGGTTCCAAATCGCGTGAACAATCTCATGATAAAATGGTAAAAATAGTTTTTTTCAATTTTTTGGGGTTAACTTTGCGTCTATCAAAAAACTTTTACAGTTATTCCCTAGATTTTAATGCATATTATCAGTACAAAAAAAAATTACCCCGCGACTTTCGGGAACGAGTTTCCGTCTTTCGGAAAAAAGATCAGAGGTGTTTTTCACAATTTTTTTGAGAAATCTATTCAAGATATAAAAAAAACTTTTACGGTTATTCCTTAGATAAGTGTTCAATGCATTTACCCTATTTTGCTCCAAAGCATATTTAGTAACGGTTGTCGAGATATAAGGTCTCCCGTTTTTAGAAATTTTTGAAATGTCGGTATGCATATACTCTTAATAGCAATATCTGAAATGAAAAACTGTTTACATGACAGCCGAAAATGTTCAGCAATTTATCGTAAAGCCAATTTGTAACCATGTGACATTATTAGACGTGACGATGATGACTCATAGTTAAATAGCGGCGATGAATAAAGGGAACAACCCACAAAAAAAATTGTCAACTAGAACCAAAACAAATCTTAATACGTACGAGTAGTAATAGTTAATCTACAACCCGCCTAGCAAGTGTTAAAAGATGATACATAGAAAACTGTAGGGTTGCGACAACAAAAATCGAATACCGGTACGAATAATACCGGTATGCCCATTGGTCACGACTGAGGCGCGTCTTGAAAATGTCTGATTGCAGTTGGAAGGCTTTTCTGCGGTGGCTTTTCAGCTGAAAGGGGATAGTGAGATTGGAGAAATTGGAATTAAAACAGAGGACTCGCAATTGCGTTTTTCGAGTTGGATATGGCACAGCAACACACATTTTATTTAACTATCATAAAATACACGATCTAGTAAAGGAAAATTGCCTAACTTACTCATACTCATGACTTATGAGCATACGGAATCGTTCAATGATTCGGTCGCTACCTTTTCAACCATCAAAGAACATTACTAATTTTAAGGAGGGACTCTCACTTAAATATGGGCGGATGACAAACGGTGGGCGGATGCAGAGGGCTCAAAATCGAAGTATGTGAATGTCTTCCTTCAAAATTGGACCAAGAAAGTGCTGAACAAGTGAATGAATGACAAATTTCAAGACACGAAGGCAATAAAAAATAATAAGGTAAAATGAAAGACTAAATATTTAGTTTAAAATCCACAAAAAATGACATTAGATTACGCGTCTAGTGTTCAAGAATTTGCACATGATGAGG
The DNA here is from genome assembly GCA_963576895.1 of Ceraclea dissimilis. Lineage (NCBI taxonomy): Eukaryota > Metazoa > Arthropoda > Insecta > Trichoptera > Leptoceridae > Ceraclea > Ceraclea dissimilis. The sequence goes on from OY756375.1 coordinate 3,690,602, forward strand.
ATCATTTTTCGTGGATTTTAAACTAAATATTTAGTCTTTCATTTTACCTTAAAAATGGACTTCCATCATGTACCGACGGTCAAAAACCTCGAGATTAAAAAGATCATTTGAGTAGAGATGTCCGTTCCGTTTAAAAATAGTGATACTTTCCTCATGTGTCATCCTTGATTCCCTCCCGGCACACGTGTGATTTACTGCTATACATGCACATGTTACTAGTATTATACATTATTGTACGTACATGTTTACATGTGTTGACTAGTGTTGACAAATTAAAGATCTTGTCTATACAAAGGTGGGGAACTACATCACTGTACCACCCATGTGTCATGTGGGGATATAGTACACATCCAAATATTTGTCACTGGATAATCCCGCAATTATTAATATGGAAGGCATTCAACTCGGAAACCACTTACGTCAATCCAATCAATTAAGAATGCTGGTATTTCGCACGGTGTAACCACCGACAGGTGTGTTTGAGTGCATCATCTGCCTTATCAAAGGATACAAGTTGCATGCGCAAGTGTGTCCAAATTAAGACTTTATTTCACTAAAAAAAACAAGCAAAAAGAGCGCAGGAAGACCTCAGACAAGATGGTCTGACGATGTGAGGCGAATCGCAGGAAGCAAGTGGATGCAGCACACCCAGGATAGGGATATGTGGAAAGTCAAAGAGGAGGCCTATTTCCAGCATTGGCATTAAAACGGTTGAGAAAGAAGAAGAAGGTACAATACATAACACATTAGTACATAATATTAAATGACATTTAGACAACATATACACTATACAGTGCCCCAATTGCTTGTTGTCGGTTGGTTAGCAGAAATTGCCGTCCAGAAAAAATTCGTCCTTGGCTAAATACAGATTACTTTATTTTTAGACAAAAAAGAAGTAATTCCAGCGTTCAGAGCCTCGAAGAACGTCATTAGACCCGAATTTACTTCTCGCAACAAAAAGTCAATTTATTATTTAGGTCAATCAATCTAAGTACTCGTACATAAAAAAAAACTAATCAATGGAAATAATGAACCCCTTAGAAGGCGACAAATAGACATTCTATAATGCGATACATTCCTATACAGGACAAATTGAAATACATACATAGAGCAAAAGAAAAAAAACAGAAAAAAATTAGAAAAAAATGAAGCTACTTAGTTAGAATGGGAGATGGAAAACTCAATCATTATCTTCGTGTCATTTCGGGAACGTACTATATAAGTTACCGAAAATGTATGCAATCTAGGAATTGTACACATTTCCTACGAAGTCTATACGTGTGGAATAATTTGTCAAAGATTCTTCAATACATACGAAACACAAAAACATATTCGAGCTACAGAAACCTGAGCCTGCAAATATGTATTATAAAGCAAATATCTTTCAATAATTCGACACTTTCAAAATCATTTATGTTTTGTGAATGTTTTGTCAACGATCTGTCAGTATTTCTTGTAATCAATAAATAATTAACCCGGTGCCATTGACAGTGCTGCCAGCCTGTCCCCTGAATTGTTCCAGTGGCTGTAGGCGCTGGATGTCAGATTTTAACGATGTGACAATACTTCGACGTTGCCAAACGATAACCTATTATTTTTATCGGCCAAGCTGCTACGCAGACAAAACCGAGAATAAAAACGTATCCAAAACTGAAGAACTTATTTGCTTTATATTTATTTATGGTATGGCCAACATCACGCCTATATCATATAACATTCGTTATGTCAAAGTGTAAAAATAAAAGTCAAAAGCGCAGAGTGAACTGCTTGTCAGAGACTTAAATCTAGATTTCTTATGTATTGTATTGCTTCGTCGCTAAGGGTTAGGAAATCCGATTCATTGCCACTGTACGCTCTGAGTGCACACCCGGTAACTATGTGTTGAATGGTCTGCCTGTCGGCTCCGCAATCGCATTCAGGGGACTCTCGCCATCCATCCACGCTTTATAACTGGAGTCGAACATAAAATTGCACAATTTAATATATTTAAAAAATCATACACCTGACGATTTTGGGCATTGTATTTCCTATTATAATAATAATAATAAAACTTTATTGAAGTAATGACATGCATTAAACAATTGGCGGGTTTATTGCCATGGGCAATATCTGCCAACCAACCACTTGACAAATAATAAAAAAACATAATGTCCGTACAAAAATGTACCTGAAATGACTAAAAATAAAAATTTATAATAATATTTACAACATATCAAATAAATATAAATATACAATATGCAAAAATAAATAAATAAATAAATACAGTAAACATATAAAAATACATATAATATATACATATAAAAAGGTATGGGGATAGTGGAAGGGATGGGATAATAGGAAAAAAAGGAGTTATTGATGGGAATTGTTTTGAGAAAGATAGAGATGCTGCAGTTTATTTTTGAAGGAGTGAATAGTTGGAGCGAGTCTGATGTGAAGTGGGAGGTCATTCCACATTTCCTAGGAATTCTATCTAATGACGGATTAAATATATTTCCGGCAACATGTACAACAAATAATATAGTATGTCACAAATAATAAATTCAATTCGCACCCTCGTATCCACCAATACACCCTCCCCCTTGTCAAGGCTTCCGCCCCCCCCCCCCCCCCCCCTCCCCCAATTTGTATCACGTAGTCAATTTCGACTCATTAGGATACAACTTTTTTTCGTCATCTCCGCTAACTTTTCCGTCATAATGACGACACCTCCTCTCTCAATCTCGACAGCCGACTTTCGATAATAAGCAATTAATAACATCGACAAAGGAGAATGCTAAAAAAAACAGGCCCGGCGCAAACGAAAAGTAACTCAAACGATAGGTAAAAATGAGTAATGAAATATTTCATAGGGGGCATCATCGAAATCAATGGCTTAATAGGTGAAATACCTATTCGAAGTTTTGCAGGGGTCACATGAATGTATTAATAAAAGGAGCATTAAACAGTTACAATTGCGGTTTAAAAGCGTATAATATGATGGTTGAATTTGAAAATATCCCCTCACTCCACGTCCCGTAAATATGTCTATTTATCTATCTATACCCTCATGCTGCGTCCCTTCAGGGTGGGCGGAGAAGACGGAATGCCAGACCGTGCCGCCCTTACACACACTTGCTTCCGTCATTTTCATGGAATTTTCCATACTCGCTCACCGACTTACTCAAAACGCGAAAAAGGATTTGGTCCTAGTGAACAAATGTTATGATTTTTTTCACAATGTTGACATATCTCTGTACCTTGTACACCAAACGTGTAAATAAATTAATTTAAAAAAATAAATCAGTCCATAATAGTCTAGGACGACCACGAAAGTTTACTGTTAAAGTACGTTTTCATGTTTCGGCATCGAACTGAAATATCGAGTCCGTTTAGTATTTCGTTGGAACAGACGTTAAAATTATAGATTCATAAAGAAAATATCAAAATACTAGCTGTATTACCCGTGCTTCGCAACGGCAAAATTTGTGTATAGATGGTGAAGTAGGTCGGCAGTGGAACCCAAAATCAGTGGTACCATCATGTTTAGTTAAAGTACTGCAGAGCCACTAAAACTTACAACAGTTTTGGGGGGTCTGCATAATTTTTTTTTTTCAATTTGACCCTCCCCCCAGCCCCCTAACTCCCTCCCCTTATTCCTGCGGATGTCGGGAGGGTGACTATTCATCTTATTGAGGCGGAAAACTATGGATTCGACACTATTATCACTTTTTTCATTCCGACCCCCCCTAGCCTCCCCTAATTCCCTCCCCTTATTCCTGCGGATGTCAGGAGGGTGATTATTCATCTTATTGAGGTGGAAAACTATGGATTCGACACCAATATCACTTTTTTCATTCCGACCCCCCCTAGCCCCCCTAACTCCCTCCCCTTATTCCTGCGGATGTCGGGAGGGTGACTATCCATCTTATTGAGGTGGAAAACTATGGATTCGATACTAATATCAATTTTTTCATTCCGACCCCCCCTAGCCCCCCCCCCCCCTAACTCCCTCCCCTTATTCCTGCGGATGTCGGGAGGGTGACTATTCATCTTATTGAGGTGGAAAACTATGGATTCGACACCAATATCACTTTTTTCATTCCGACCCCCCCTTGCCCCTCTAACTCCCTCCCCTTATTCCTGCGGATGTCGGGAGGGTGACTATTCATCTTATTGAGGTGAAAAACTATGGATTCGACACTAATATCACTTTTTTCATTCAGACCCCCCCCTAGCCCCTCCTTATTCCTGCGGATGTCGGGAGGGTTACTATTCATCTTATTGAGGAGGAAAACTATGGATTCGACACTAATATCACTTTTATCATTCCGACCCCCCCAGCCCCCCAATCCCCCCCTCCTTATTCCTCCGGATGTCGGGAGGGTTACCATTCATCTTTTCGACACTAAAAGTTATATATATTTGAAAAAAAAAAAAAAAAATTCTTGCCCCCCCCCCTATTGCCCCACTCCTTGTATCCCCTACCCCCATTAGAACACTCCTTGGGGCAAGCAAAACAATTTCCCAAAGTTTCATCTCAATCGGATGAACGGTTTAGAGTCTATAAAGGATATGGTGAAAATGTTAGAAACATTGGTACGAACTAAAATATTTAAATGTAGGATTATTTTACTTCAAAGCAGGTACCTACCTACTTACAATATATTTATTTTTTGTGGTATGGCAATTTTTTGTGGTGTAGCAACTTTGCATAAGATTTTAATAATTGTAGAACATCGATTAACAAATATTCGGAAGCAATGTAATCTATGTCAGATAGAGAAAAAATACTGCACCCATCTAGAGAATATGACATCTGTGCAACAGAGAAAATATATGAAATATTGGTATGACAAAAAGGCAATATGAATATTTTGCTCTTGTCGTAAATTTTAATTTGGCAAATGGCAAAATTTCATTTACAAAACGTAAATAAAAGCCTATTTTACCTTTTACATTGCAAATAATGATAATACCACCTCTCATTAGTTTAAAAACAACTTATCATTTTAAAAAGTGACATTTGGACTAACACAACTAATGGTGGAGATTTTCTTGAAAAACCTTGAATTTTGATGTTTTGTGCAATGAAATATCTCATTCAAGACTACAAATTATTAATTTTTTTATATCCTATGTTGATCCTGGGAATGTTTACTAAGTCCACTCAATTAATGAATGCACAAAACTATTTCATATAAAAGATTACCCCGGAATGAATTAACTGGAAATTGTGAAAATTGGACAGAAAGTATTCTCTGTTTCAAATATCTTGTCCGCTGAATTAGTAGTAATTCTATGGAAAAAATTGTAACCATGGAAACCCATGAGAGAAATGATGTGAAACGGGGAGTGAGAAAAATACAAATAAATATACGTTGTACGAACTAAAATATTTATGTGGGATATATACCTGCCTATATATAAAAAAAACAAACAAACAGAAATACGAGAAATAATAAACTAATGACATATGAATGCAAAAGAATTTTACAAGTGTAAAAAACTCACAAGTCACAATAAGACTATGAGATTACCGCGTAAAAAAATTAAGACATGTTAATTCCGACAGAACGGGATTTATTCGTCGGGATTAAGTTAATCCCCTTAGAATAAAAATATTACAGATGTATTAAATTCGTCGTATAATAATATATAAGTAGACCAATACATGCAGAACTGTCACAGCTACTTAGAAGGTGGCGCGCTAGTAGGAACTTTATCAGAAAAGAGAAAAAAATCAAAGACAATAAGAAAAAAATAAATAAAAAGGAAAACACATAACAGTTTTTTCCTCAACAGAAACGAGAGGTATCTTCATTCACATAATGTAGCGTTATGTAGACTCCCTCGGGGAGGAAGCAGGATGGGTGTTTCGACGCTTACGACGACTGACCTTGAGGAAAAAACTGTAATGTATTTCCATCTGTGCAATGTGGATGTTTCCGGTTTAATAGCTAAAATAATTTAGGTATATTGTTTATTGTTCTCTAATCATTCGTAGGCTCCATTTAAAAGGCACTTGGAATCGTCAGGTTTACATATTAAACAAAATGCAGCGGAAGCAAGAAGCGTATATTAGGATACGAAAGTCTGATGATCTGTTCCCCTTGCCTACCCCGCAATGGATGCGGTGGAAGGGGATAGAATAGAATGTTGCTGAATTAACTTTAGTAGACAGCTAAATATAGGGGGTGAACAAAATACTTCGTCGATACCAAATTAAAAATGCGTGTTGTGAAAAATCAACGCGTTATTAAAAAAAAAACAGGGCTCTTCCACAAGTCGTCTTAAAAAAGAATACTTCAAATCTTACGTGAATATTCATAAAAAGCTTGGGTGGCTTTTACGAAAACGAAGCTAGTTAACTTAACCAATTAGATTAAACAATACCATATCTAATAACCCTTTATTACCCGGTCAATTTGAATAATAGTTATGATTACCAATAACCCATAAACACACGAGTTATAAAAATGTTTAAAAAATCCAATAGTTTCAATCAAATGACGCATAATTATTAATCGACATAAAAAATCTAAACAGCATATAATAAATAACAAAAAAAATGGATGTAATAAATAAAAAATAAAATATGAAAAAAGTTGGGGAAATGTTTCGACATAAAAATCGGTTAACGACTGAAAATATTTACATAAATTATGGGCAATTTTCGAAGCGGTCCTCACCCCCCAGTGAAACGACGAAAAGAGATATTTTAGGATTTCTTTTATAACTGACGGAATTTCACATTTTTATTCCGCACGATGACCCTACCTTATATGAAAAGTGGCAATAAAGGTTTTATTTATGTTCTGTGAATTAATTTTGTATAATTTATATTAGCACGACTCCTAAATAGCACGAAACACTCACGATAGGGCAGTTTTCTTTAAGTCAGACACTCCTAAAAACAGATATCAAAGACATATGCCCAATCCCACCACCTACAACTTAGGAAGGAGAGCCCTAAGAAATTTCCATACAAAAACAGATTGGGTTGATTGGCAGAAATCGCCAATAGGCGATAAATCCGCCCTTTGTGTGTATTATATTTATGTGCAATAAAGTTTTTATTTATTTATTTAGATGATATTCTATTTACTAAGTAATAGAGTGTGAGTCCTGCAATAATTCCATATGAAATGCGACATGCAACTCACCTACGTTTGGTGCCCAAATATCTCTGCCCAGAGTAGGTGAGTTGCATGTTGCATTTCATATGGAATTATTGCAGGACTCACACTCTATTACTTAGTAAATAGAATATTATCTCTGTTTTTGTACGGAAATTTCTTAGGCCTCTCCTTCCTAAGTGGTAGTTGGTGGGATTGGGCAATAAATCACGATCGCAACTTGCAACCAAGACCGACCTCCCAAAGAATTAAGTAGTAGCTTTTCTAATTCTTAAAACCTCTGCCAAAGCTAAATCTCGACAGAATTTTTGGAGTAAGTAAGGTCACAATGCTAGAGATCCAGGTGGTCGAAGAGGGTCTTAACCTGGAAACCTAGAACGACTACCAGGAGCGTAGGAAGACCATTACTACGATGGAGAGACGACCTTGTCAACTGGATCCAGAGAGACCAAGACAGAGCTGTGAGGAAGCAGGTGGAGGAGGTTTTCGTCCAGAACTGGACGGGAGTGGGCTGATAAAAAGACGAAGAAGAAGAAAGGGTTATAAGAAAGAAAGCCAAAGAAGCGTCGGCAGACCTCAGGCAAGGTGGTCTGACGATATAAAGAAATGTACCCGAGGCAGATGAACGCAGTGTGCCCATGATTGGGAATTGTGAAGGACGAAAGAGGAGGCCTATATCCAACAATGTATTCTGAGAGGCTGACGATGAAAATAAAAGAAGAAGGAAGGGAAAGAAATAAAAGTTTCAGGAACAAAAAAAAATCGGTTTATAAAAAAAAATATTGTCAAGGATGAGATATTAATTTGATCCCAACGAGTTTGGTTGGTACCAAGATGGACAAAGGAACGATCGTTCAGTTAAGCTTTCCTCATCCGTCACATAATTCCATCAGCCTCTATAATATATAAACACAGCTATAATAATACAAGGTATACGTCAAGGCGCTCTGTGAAATCTGTCAAGCAGGCCCGGGCACACTATATCAATGGGGATTATTGGAATTACCGTCATCTCTAAGCCTTTTCCTTCTCCTGATATTTTTCGTCCAGTATTCGACGTATCGGACGACACCTTGACAGAGTAGGTATCAAGATCGAGAAAAATATTTATATTTAGTGACACGTCCATTTCACTTCTCGAACGGTCGAGATTTAAAAATATACGATAAATTGGGGACCTGCTACAATTGAACGAGTTCATATAAGTAGAATTTCGTTCGTCTTTATCCACAACTAAAAAAAAATGCTCAAGGGAAATATATCGTTTCCTAAATGAGTGCTGCGATTTTTTTACTCTCTAGATAAATATAGATTAAGAAATAAAAGTTACGAAAACCATCTGAAGTTTAGCTCTTGTTTTCTACACTGCAATTCAGATTATTTAGCTACTGCATGAACAAGGTCATATTCTCGAAATTTCGATATGCAATATGATAAATACTATGCACACTACACAGTTCTCCAGCCAGTTTCTCCAATTCAATCGATTCAAAGAAAAATTTAATGATGTTTCAAAAGCCATATTGTACTTTATATTATTCTCTCATATTATCCTGCTATTTATCGCCTACGGTTGCGTATTTACTCATATTTTGTTAATATTATTATTCTGAAATAAACTGCAGAAGACGTATCCCACAAATTCGAGAATTACGATATCCCGACGATGCGAAAACATCCTCGCAACTTCGAGAAATAAAAACGAGGCAAAATAGGCATAAAAGAGTACATTATTTTGTCCCCGGTATTATTATTTTCCATCCTTTCGTCCAGGTAGGCTGTCTGGAATATTGACAAGCTGTCTCCCGGAATATATTTAACTCGCCTATAAGTAGAACCCACCTCGTAGTACGGGACATATTTCACTGAACGGGATACGGTACCGGGCAATCCCTTATCCAAATGTGTTCGATGTGTTCCAGGGTTTAACGATTAAAAATATTTTTTAATTTCTTCTTAATTTTAAGCGCCGCCGGTACGGGAGATTACTGAACCAATACGAAATCCTGTAAAAAATCAAAAAAGCGACCCGCTTGGGACAATCATGACAAGTTATCCTTTGATGGGATGAGACGTATTATGTATGTAACCTTTGATGGCACATTTATTATACCATAACGATACTATGTGATAACGAAACGTGGGTACTGACACAGAAGATTGTACATAAACTAGCAGTTACACAAAGAGCCATGGAGAGAGTGATGCTTGGCATTACTCTCAGAGACAGGTTAACAAACGAGTGGATAAGGAATAATACCAGAGTTGCGGATGTTATACAACGCATCGCAGGGCTGAAGTGGGACTATGCAGGTCATGTGGCGAGAGCAACGGATGGCAAATGGAGCAACAAGCTCCTGTTCTGGCGTCCGTGGCTTGGTAAACGCCCTAGAGGCCGGCCACAGATGCGTTGGACAGATGACCTGAAGTTAACAGCTGGCCTCAAGTGGACATCCGAGGCAAAATCCAGAGAGAGATGGAGACGAATGAGGGAGGCCTATATCCAGAGATGGAAGCTACAGGGCTTATGAAGAAGAAGAAGAAGAACGATACTATACTATAGATGACAGCAGATTTGACAGTAAAATATGGCAAGGGAAAGATTATCTGTACGAAATGCTTGGTGTCCATGTTTTTTTATTATGGTTCATTTGCAATAGATATAGATTGTTACACATCATGGCATCTCATGGTTTAACACTCCGTTCTGGTGCCTAACGCACGCTTTCAATCCCTATCCATCGTACATCATTTTTCACTAATTCTTTCACCGTACAGGCTGCGTGATTGTGGAATGACCTTCCGTTACCAATCAGACTCACAGCAACTATTTCCACTTTCAAGAGTAGACTGAAGCAGCATTACCTTTCTATTTCAAATCCCACAACTCGTCCCTCCGGAACCCAACATCCCTTCCATACCCCATCACATCCTATATTCCATTTATGTTTAAGTATATTTGTATATGCATAATATGTTTATGTATTCAATTATTGTTAAGTTAAGGTACCCTTTTGGTACTAAATTTATAATTAGCTATGTCTCACTTTGGTTTCTGTCATGGGTTGGCTGGCAGAAATTGCCATTTGGCATTAAGCCCGCCCTTTGTATGTTTCTTATATGCAATAAAGTTTATTTTATTTATTTATTTTATACTCCTTGCTTCAGCCACATTCGTGCACTTTGCCATACATGCTTTTCAATGCCTTTTACTCAAACCGCGTCGTCCTTAAGCATCAAGGGTAATATTATATAATGAGAGAAATAACATAATTAATTAATTCAAAACGAAAAACTTTTGTCACAAATGAGGGGATTTTAATGAACACAATGCGATTATAAACAAAAAGTTAAATACTCCTAAGGGAAAAAATATTTTCAAAGGACACGAAAAAGTTATATAAATACATAAAACACCCCAATGTACCTATTTAAGGGCTTGGCACCAAGAATGACGTCACAGTCTTTTCCCAAGGCATTATGGTTCAAAATCGCGTGACAATAGCATGATAAAATGGTAAAAATAGCCTTTTTTCCATTTTTTGGGGTTAGTTTTGTGTCTATCAAAAAACTTTTACGGTTATTCCCTAGATTTTAATGCATATTATCATTACAAAAAAAATATTCCGCGACTTTCAGGAAACGAGTTTCCGTCTTTCGGAAAAAAATTCAGAGGTGTTTTTAATGATTTTTTTTTTTGAGAAATCTATACAAATATAAAAAATCTTTTACGGTTATTCCCTAGATAAATGTTCAATGCATCTACCCTACTTTGTTTCAAAGCATATTTAGTAACGGTTGTCGAGATACAAGGTCTCACGTTTTTAGAAATTTTTGAAATGTCGGTATGCATACTCTTAATAAATGTAGGTATTGCACTGGGAGATTCTAGCAGAAAGTCTAAAACAGTTTTTATACTGGGATAAATAAAAAAAATATTGAAAAAAAAACGGGATTGCAAAATGTAAATACTACTGAAATACTATAAGGATTATCTTGTGTTCTTGTTCCGTGCATTTCACGGCATCGCAATCCACAAAAAAAAAACGAAAATAAAAATATCCGGAATGAAAAGCGACCTATATCATGGAATTGTTTTAGGAAATGTATAGAAAAATACGGTTTAGTTAGTAAGCTCTTGAAACAAGGACAGTATGTACGTTATATTAACTGTACGTCGAACAAACTGCATGCAAACAAGAAGACATGTTCGGATATCATTCCAAACCCAGTGTTTCTAAAAGTTGCTGCTGAAAAAAAGCTGTTATAACTGTTTGTGCCCATGTGACTAAATAAATAAATACAGCACCACAGTATATTTCTCTGTTGGGTCGTATTCCTCATTGCTGAGGGTCGCTGTCCCCAAACACCCGTTGCCGGACAATCTGTCACCACGGGCTTCTGTCCCTAGCAAGGTGCATGGCCCTGTAGATGGAAGAGGCCACCGTTTGCACCACTTGATCGGTCCATCTCATTAGTGAGCGTCCTCTTAGTCTTCGTCCCGGTGTTTTCCCTACTACGATTAATTTCTCGAGACTTTCTTCCCCTCTTCGAGTTATATAACCAAAAAGCTGGAGAATTCGTTCTAGGCAGATCGACGACAATCTTGGTGTACATTTAATTAGTCGAAAAATTCAGAAAATAAGGTGTAGCCTAAATGGCTGTTTTCAGAACAAATATCTCGACAACCTTACTCAATACGCTTTGTAAGAAATAATGCAGATACATTGAACCTTTCTCTAGTGAATAGCCGTAACAGATCTTTCATATCTTGTATACGTAGATTCATGAAAAAGAAAAATACTCCCATTTTTTTGCAAAGAAAATAACTTTTTCGCGAAAGACGCAAAGATAAAATATTTCTATGAGTGATAATATGCGTTACGATCTACTGCATTAGCATAAAACTTATTGAATAGGGCAAAATTATTCCCAAAATACGTAAAAAAAAATATTTCTAAAATTTGATCTGCGACCTACCGATATGCGACAACGAAATCCAGACATTTATCCAATGACGTCATACTCTTGAAAAAACTTTGCGTGCAAAAAACTGTGCCGAATAAAGAAGTTCGCAGCTGCGACGAACTTGTGACCTAGACCTAGATAATAGTCCAAGAGCCCGCTGCTTAATTTATGACGTATCTGTTTTTTGATCGAAATGTGGTATAAATGATAGCTTACCAATAGGGTATTACATCGCACTAGGGTTGCCTATCAAAATCCTGCCGCAACCCCCCCTGCCCCCCCCCCGAAAAGGTCCCTCTTCGCGGTTTTTCGCATTTTATAGGAATATGGTAAGAGATAGAAGAAAGTAGTCAATGACAGAAATAATCCTTGCTAAATTCTCTACAAAAAATGTTAAGTCAATTTTTTCGTAGAACTAGCAGTTTACCCGCAATGGCCGGTCCAATACCGAAATTCATTTAAAATACAAAAAAAATGTATTTAAACTAAATTGGTTGAAAATTGATAAGAGCTACAGGAAAATAGTCAGAGAACGAATTAATTACCATAGTCTTAGCTACAAAACGAGCTATAACTTATGTTCATATATCTAATAATTTCGGAGTTATTACAATAAAACTCAGTGACGAAAATTCTTAAAATTTAGTTTTTCATAAAATAACCAGGGATATGGTGCCGCAGGCCAAAATTTTTTTCCATAAAATGTTAGTAATAATGGGTGGAAGAATGTGAAAGAAAAAAATCAAACTTTTTTTTTTATTTTTTCAAAAAATATCCTGCTTTTTGACCGGCCATTACGGGTAAACTACTAGTCCTATGAAAAAATTGACATAATATTTTTTGTAGAGAATTTAGCAAGGATTATTTTTGTAATTGACTACTTTCTCCTATCTCTTACCATATTCCTACAAAATGCGAAAAACCGCGAAGAGGAACCTTTTCGGGGGGGGCAGGGGGGGTTGCGGCAGGATTTTGATAGGCAACCCTAGTGCGATGTAATACACTATTGGTAAGCTATCGTTTATACCACATTTCGATCAAAAAACAGATACGTCATAAATTAAGCAGCGGGCTCTCGGACTATAATTCATAGAATGATCGTGTGATAATTGTACTACCGCATGTGGTACAGATGGTGTTTAGTAATTACTAATTAGTCATCGTGACACTGTAGACTGTAATGATAAACTGACATTGAATTATTTCACTCGGTCAAGATGTCGACCTCTGAGTCCACAGGAAGACATAAGCGCACACTGCCCGGCGAAACGCGACGAGCGGTTATGCCGGCAAGTATTATACCTACAGTATTCACACAAAATAAATAAAATATTCTACGACCGGTTCAGCCGCTCTTCTGGTCCTACTAAAATGTAAAATTAATAGGTATTATCGTTTTGTTTGATTCGTTATTGGCATAATAGCCTGCATTCTCAACATGGTCCTGAAGCCAAAATAACTGAAAGGTTAATAAATAAAAGCATCATCTACATCTACAGCTTTCAAAATTATTTTTTATTTTAAACCTTGATAATGGACGACATTCACTCAAGTTTTTACAACACACGAATAACAACCGAGTGCACACGAAGTTATTCGAGGTTTTTCGAAAGACTTGGGTATGTATAGTTAGAAAATTATGTAATAGATACTACTGGAAAAACCTCATTCCTCAAGTTTTGAAACTACATATTTGCTATCTTATAAATGTTGCAAGAAATAAAATAAAAATGACCGGAAGCGCGACACACATATGAAAAAGCGTTCACATTTATGGAAATGTCAATTGTGAGCCGCGGGCTCGAGCAGGATTAAAGTCTTCCGTAGAATACAAAACTACGATGCTTCATAGACAATCTGTGATTAGATATCATTCCTAGGCCACGTTCTGTATCCGTTAAAATTCAATCAATGATTCGCTCGATTGTTTACGGTTCCATTGTTCTCCGTTCTATCATCGATGCGAAACTGGTTGTGCGATTCAACCTGTTCTATGTGCACAGTTGACACGCTCGGTTGTTGCGAATAACACCCAACTATTTTGTTGGGTGACATTCGCTCGCCATAGATAATAGAATGGTCCGCACGTGCAGTTCACTCACTCACTTATTAACACGCGATATGTCTATCCCTTTCTACCAAAGAAGAGTATTGTGATATAGCTATCTCGATGTATATCAATCAACTCACTCTTATTAGTATTATCATATCTCTATCTCTGTTTGACAATTCCAATTGGAACAATCACCCAAATGCGTTCTTCTTCGCGCGATAATCGTCCGTTGACTCGCTGAGTGAAAATTAACGGATCCAGAACGAACCCCTAGATGATAATAATACTATGATGTGTCCGTATTATTACAATCGCGCCAATCCCAACGTCAATAAAACCATAGAGAAAAGAAAACACAGAATTTATGACAATTCTACCACCATTACCAAACATAAAATGACGTACTATCGCACGTCAAATCTCAACACTCAAAATTTTATGTGTTTAAGTGAAGCGATGTAAGACGCGATCGCTATCTGTCAAGAAACAAAGCTATCCTGCTGAATTATAAATCGTCTTATCGGCCAATAAAGTGTGATTTTTTAAGACTGAAACAATCTAGGTCGGATGCCGATGGCACTTTAGACAGACAGCACCATAAAGAAAACAGTAGACCTAACATTCACTGTATGTCTTTTCCTGTGACCCAATTTGTTAAATATGGAAGAAAAGGAACACATGCAGACTTGAAATGACTAGTAGTCCAAAATGAAAACTGGTGATGAAAAACTAAACGAGTACCGGAGAAGTCCGTTTTCATTTCATTAAAGAAATATGATTTGAACTGAAGGTGCATAAGGTGTGAAAAATTGAACTAAATGCTGGAAACACAAGAGTCTGCAAAAATAATGAGTGCATGGTTGGGGGTGTTGGTTAAGGCCGCAGTCTCTTAAGCGGGAGATGCCAGGTTCAAACCCCGTCGCTAGCGAAGCATTCCACAATTTGAGATACAGGCTTAGTGGAAGGTGTGCAGAAAAGTATTTGGGTTTGTGCCCAGATCCTTTAAAAAAATGTTGGCATTGGCATTGCTGGCTGGTGTGAAACCAAATGCATCTTTTCAGAAAATTCTATAACTTGCAGTCGTCCAATAAAGGTCGTTTTTAATCGACTTGCGAGGCTTGTGAATAAACCGAAAATTTGTTTAAATTTTAATCGCCCACAAACTGGCTTAATTTCTGTAATCAGTACCTACCAGTTTAGTTCAGTCACTTTAGGAAATCAATGTATGGGGAAGTTGGCAAAATTAATAACAGATGGGACTCTATGCAGTATGATACCTTAGGGTGAGGTGTTTCAGAATATCAGGCGTCCCCCCCGCCACACCTGACGCGTCACCCCCCTGGCCCCCCGAATAGGTCCCCCTACGTGGTTTTCCTCTATTTATCAAAAAACTGTAACAGATAGAAGGAAAATGTTAAGGACAAAAATAGTCCTTAATAAATTCTCTACAAAATAGGTAAAGCACATTTTTTGATAGGACTAGTAATTTACCCGCAATAGCCGGTGAAAGTATCGTAATTTTTTAATAAGAACCAAATTTTTTTTATTTTACTCAAATTGCTGAAAATTCATAAGAGCTACAAGAAAATGGTCAAAGAATGAATTAATTGCTATAGTTTTAGCTATAAAATGAGCTATTATTTATTTTTGCACGGCTCATAGTTTTTGAGTTATAACATAAAATTCCAATGACAGAAGTCTTAAAAATGGAACTTTTCATACAATTTGTATTGAAATGCTGTGATATTAAAATTTAGGTTAAGCCTGTTTTTCACAAGCATGTGAAAGATAAAAAATGTATTGGAGTATGATTGGGTCTTTTTAGTATTTCAAGATATAATCCTTTCGAAGTTGAATGCACTTTTGCCAGTCATGTTTCAAAGCCATTATCCCAGTTTTCCAGAAGGATTCCTCAAGGTTAGGATATGGGTCAAAAGCATTGGCACCCGGCGATTCGAGGGTTTGTACAAGTCCTGTTCTGAAGTTAAGATGAACACTACTGATTAAAATCAGATCACTGGAATCTCTGCTATCACCTAACTAATAATTCCGCGATCTTTGAAAAATTAATCCATGTCTTTATCGACGTTCTCCAGAACTACTGCATTTTATTGCTTTCCGCTTCAAGGGTTGTGTTTGACACCTTGCTGTGCCCATTCAAAATCTGGCACTTACTTTCTAATCATGGCATATGATGGAACAGACTCCATTAATGAACCCGATATTTCTTTTATGGTTCGTGTCGGTCTATGACCTTAGATAAAATAATATTTTATCACGGATCGCAGCTGACAATTTCACATTTTCACAAAAATGTCAAACACGTTGAAATAAAAATGGTGCCAAGAGTGCCAGCGTCGTCCTATCGATCTCAAATTTTGTAAATAGCCCTAATGAAGTTTAAATTATCTATATCAATAATGAACTTAAACTGGTCTGTACATTTTTTTCTCAGGGCTACGAAGTGTTCAGCCGAACCTCGTATCTTACACAGACATACACTAAATTTTCTTCTTTAATGATCTTGACGAATCCTTCTGCAAAACTGGGATACGGCTTTGAAATATGGCTGGCAAAAGTGTATTGAACTTCTAAAGAATTATACCTTAAAATACTTACAAAATCCAGTCATACTCCAATACATTTTTTATCTTTCACATACTTGTGAAAAACAGGCGTAACCTAAATTTTAATATCACAGCATTTCAATACAAATTGTATGAAAAGTTCCATTTTTAAGACTTCTGTCATTGGAATTTTATGTTATAACTCAAAAACTATGAGCCGTGCAAAAATAAATAATAGCTCATTTTATAGCTAAAACTATAGCAATTAATTCATTCTTTGACCATTTTCTTGTAGCTCTTATGAATTTTCAGCAATTTGAGTAAAATAAAAAATTTTTGGTTCTTATTAAAAAATTACGATATTTTCACCGGCTATTGCGGGTAAATTACTAGTCCTATCAAAAAATGTGCTTTACCTATTTTGTAGAGAATTTATTAAGGACTATTTTTGTCCTTAACATTTTCCTTCTATCTGTTACAATTTTTTGATAAATAGATGAAAACCACGTAGGGGGACCTATTCGGGGGGCCAGGGGGGTGACGCGTCAGGTGTGGCGGGGGGGACGCCTGATATTCTGAAACATCCCACCCTAAGGTATCATACTGCATAGAGTCCCATCTGTTATTAATTTTGCCGACTTCGTGCTGCAAAAGGACTGAGCTAGTTGGTCATAAATTATTCTAATAATAATTGGTAATCCAGAAGCTTGAAAGTATTTCCTATCGCCGCGACGATACGTATTATACAATATATATCATACATAGGAGGATTTGAAAAAAAATTGGAAGAGATTAATCACGGAGAGCGTCGAGGGGGACGAGGTCTCATAGACGCCGTAATAGATTATCCCCATTAGTCCGCCCCTGTAAGAATTTGCGAAGTACTTGAGACCTTGCTAATTGATTCGGCCCTGACGACGTGAAGGTAATACCGAAACAAGGATGAACATTCTCGGGCTTAGACTAGCTTAACTGATCACTTTACACTCGAGAAACATTCGCCATTTCAGCTCACCCCGGCTGGGATTCGAACCGAGACCTTCGTCTCGCATTGGTGTTATGGTTTTTTGTGTACGAATGTAATTGTCATGTTTGTCAACTATATTAATGTTTCGTTTAAAGCAGAGTTTGTGCCATTAATTAATAAAATAAAAGATACAGAGCAAGGACAGAGTCTCGAAAAAATAGAACATGATTTAATTAAAAAGGACATTTATAAAAAAGCTAATGATTTTACAAAACAATGTATCAATTGACGATGAAAAATATACGTAAGTTACTAAAGCAGGCAAATGCGAGGGACAAACGAGGTTTCAATCAGAATTAATCCCCGATTAACGAATCAATTAACATCAATTACAATTGGCATGAGGAACAATAACAATTTGACGTATTATTCCGAAAAGTTCGTATACTCTCTTAATTACGGTCGCCCTGAATCATACCGTCAAATTTAAATTCCGTAAAAACGATAAAATACTCCATTCCCCAGCTCGTTATGAAAGGGAAGATAGAAGGCCGTAAAGGGGTCGGAAGGAAGCAGCTATCCTGGCTTCGAAACATTCGACAGCGGACCGGAATCAGAGCTGCGGAGGAGCTGTTTCGCACTGTCCAGGACAGAGAGGCGTTCTCAGACCAAGTGGTCGTCAACGTCGGGGGTCCCGGCAGGACACATAGACAAGAGAAGAAGAAAAACGATTTAAATCGATTTGATAATGGATACAGACTTCTTAAAGGACGATAGTAGAGGTCATTTGGAATCTTTTCGGCCAATCACGGTTTTCGAGATTTTCAGTTTATATCGAAAAAAAAACTGAATTACTAAGTCTTACCCCAATATCACCGTAAGGAAAGGTACCTACTTCGTTCTATCGTTCTTTTTTATTAGGTACATGGTTATCTTTTATAGTCTCCATCAAAGGAACCAAAAATAATCAGATGTAAATGTCGAGAAAATATACCTACTACAATAACGAGTTACGACTTTGGAGGGGATTTTACTTGAGAAATAAATCGCCTGAAAATTCAGAAATATAACTTATCTTTATGCTCGTTCAAATGATATACAAAACATTATAAAAAAATATTAGTTTCATAACTTAAGAGTGTGCATACCGACATTTCAAAAATTTCTAAAAACAGGAGGCCTTCTATCTCGACAACCGTTACTAAATATGCTTTGGAACAAAATAGGGTAGATGCATTGAACCTTTATCTAGGGAATAACCGTAAAATATTTTTTATATCTTGGTATAGATTTCTCTAAAAATATTTTTAAAAACACCTCTGATCTTTTTTCCGAAAGACGGATACTCGCTTCCCAAAGTCGCGGAGTAAAATTTTATTTTTGTTCTGATAATATGCAATAAAATCTAGGGAATAACCGTAAAAATTTTTTGATAGACCCAAAATTCACCCCAAAAAACGGAAAAAACGCTATTTTTAGCATTTTATCATGCGATTGTCACGCAATTTTGAACCTTAATGCCGTGGGAAAAGACTGTGACGTCATTCCTGGTGCCATGTCCTTAAAGAGATCACTTCTTATTTAAGCAAATATTCCATACACACCTTAAGATGTCCGTATCTATCTATCTATCAAACACCCTTTAAATAAAGGACGAAGTACGAGGGTGTAAAAGAGAATCAATGGTCAAAAATCTCAAGCATAAGAGTCAACAATCAGGTGTAGCAACTCTGGTCATATGGTCCATGGAGAAGAATACTACCGCATAAAAATGTGTAGAATATTTGAAATGGTTTACTTACCACAGTGATAGGATAGGCGGGATTGACGATGCTGTAGAGAAGAATGTGATTAGGCCTCGCTGGAGCCTCGGCCCTTTTGCGGCGTGGCTCACCTCCAAAGGCACCACCGTTACTCTGGAACAAAAAATGGAATAAAGACTCAACAACACATTCATGTTGTCTGGTTAGTAAGAGTCGCAAGTCATAGACAACCACTTCCTCTCCATCACACTGGTGATACAGCATTCGTGTTTTTGGGAAGAATGTGGAATATCAATGTGCCAATGATACCATAATAATGCCAACAGACCGTTCCCGAGCATGTCTTTAACTAACTTAGAAGAATCGCTGTCACGTTGTTATTGGTCCTGCCGACGATGCCATTGAAGGTGACTATGGAGGCCGATTCTGGACATGCACACCCTGTCACACTTTGGACAAGGCTGCTCCTCATTTGTAATGTATGTATGATACTGTAGTATGACATATCACAAACGTAAAACCTTCTTGGGAGTTTTTCAATCATTTGCAGGGCGAATCTCAAACTTAGTGGGCTTTGACAATTCTCAAGTTTAGTGATCGTTCATAATCAGCGACGGTGGTTTGTAGCCGGGTTGGTAACGCGCTCGGCTGTTAATCCGGTGGGCGCGAGTTCGAACCCCGATGCCAACTTATTCCACTTCAAGACACATGCTTACAGTGAAGTGTAAAAAGATGTATTTGGGTTTATTTCGATATACCCTGATTCATTTTAAAAATAAGTTTTGTTGTAAGTCATTACTTTAGCTATATAAATATTTTCTCCCTCACCGTTTCATTCGCAAATATCTCGGAAGCAATCTTGGCGCATTTCCGTAAGCGAAGAAATTACGCCAGGTTTATCTGATGACGATCATATTTCAGAATAAATTTTGAAAAAAGCGAGGGAATAAAAATGAAGAAAGACTGCGAAATTCGCAATTCGGGAGAAATTGGCGTCGGGTAATTGTTGCGGAAACTCAAACGAAATGAAACAAAAAAATATATATGGATGGAGATATTATGGATGGATAGGTAGACTCTGCTTATGTTAGAAGAGAGTGCGTGGAGTCCTAAATGTAGTAGAGACTTGAATAATATATCATGATATGCTGTACTAAAAATCCAATTCTGCTTTGTTATTTCCAGTGACGTTCCTGATGTCCTAGTAGTTTGTATTTTTATTTACACATCATTTTGTATTGCTATTGTGTATTATTTTATTGGGTATGAAATATATCTTGGTGTAATGGATAAGATAATAATAATAATTGGATAATTTGCTAAAGCGCAGTTTTCGCGAATTATCGCCTCAAGTGCGCCGAACTACCTTAAGACTAAAGCATTATTGACTAATAGTAATTATTGAGATGTCTGCGGAATAGTAATTATTGAGATGTCTGGAATAACATAATCTAAACAAGTGAGTCTTTAAGGCTACTTTAAACTTTTGAAATTCAACTTTTTTTTTTTTTTTAAAAAAAAGGATCTGGGCTTGCATACACAAACCAAAATACTTTCCTGCACACTTTGCACTAGGCTAAAAGCCTGTATCGCAAAGTGTGGAATACATCGCCAGCGCCAGGGTTTGAACTATGTTTCTTACATCTATTGGTAGCTTATTCCAAGCTGCAGGGCCGGCGAATGAGAAAGCCCGTTCTCCCAAGCAAGTGATTCGCGTTTTATCTGGTTCGGTTAACTTTTTAACAGCGGACGTTCTTGCTGACCGAAGAGTGGACTGTCTGGCATTTGGTTGCACAAAGCGGCAGAGCTCGGATAAGTAAGTAGGTGCCATGTCATGCAATGCTTTGAAAATTGTAATGCAGAGCTTATATTCAAGATATGCGAGACGAAGATCTGGGCCGGATTCCCAGTCGTGATGAACTGAAATGGCGAACGTTTCTCGAGTATAAAGGGATCAATAAAACCAGCGTTTTATCGGTCGTAAGTCTTGGATTTTGCACTGTTGTAGGAATACTGCATCAAAATAAAATAAAATCTACTATGGATGCGATATCTTGAAAGTTATATAAAACTGTAACAAAAGGCGTAGTATTTATTTAGATTTGTACAATGAAATGAGGACACAAGGATGATTGTTGTGACATATAACGCCACTGGCTTATGAGACTGCTGTAGGCAATACACGCAGATTCATAAAACATTTCTAACGCAGCCGACAAAGTAACAGAAGAAAAACAAAACAACACACATCCATAATCCGAGGGGCGGAATAATTTTGAAAACACTTTCATCCATTTTGAACATATGTACAGTGAATAAAATCGTGTGCTTGACTAATGTCAAAATAGATTTTAAAGTAAAACTATCGAACTTTTTTAGCAAAGCACCCGATTAAGAGTATGCATATCGACATTTCGAAAATTTCTAAAAACGGGAGACCTTATATCTCGACAACCGTTACTAAATATGCTTTGGAACAAAATAGGGTAGATGCATGTAACGTGATTTCTTGAAGGCCATGTACCAGGGCCTCACACACAGGAAGGTCCTTCAAAAAGATAAATGACGCATGCGCAGTAAATGACAGGTGAGCGCGCAAGTACAAGAGAAGCAGCTGGGATTGATTCGAATTTTGGTTTCCGTCCCGTGCGGGGGAACTCGGATCCCCCCGCTGGATTCATTCAATTTCGGGGGCTCACAGAAAAGTGCACGGAAGTCTGGGAGATGGCGAGTGGCCATAGGTTTTAATTAAAAGAAAGTAGAGGAATTGTGAAGTTTGAAAAACATTAATTCGGTTCGAAAGGTGAGCCGTAAGTGATTTTTTATGTTTTAACCGTATACAATATGTTGCAAGGGAAAGGTACCAGAAAAAGCCTAATTTCAATGGAAAGATGATTAAATAGAAGGAAGACAAGTCCACTAGATGAACCTGCGTCCAAATGAGGGTGAAGTCGTTCCATTCATAATGTAACCCAAACTTCTTCAAGGATTACGTCATTTTAATACAATATGTAAATGAAGAATCACGCAAGGCCGTGACAATAACCTACATATTATACGTCGCAACGAGAACTGGGAAAAATAGGGTTTATTCTAATCTAATTTTAAATTGAGAACAAGTTCTGTGTATAATTTACCTCACAATGATACATGTAATCTACCACCCCGAATAATTATGTTCAATAAATATCGTAATGTTAGAATTAACAAAGGCCTTTGCATTCTAGCTCACCCAGGGACCAGCTGAGAGGTCCTGGAAAGGTGGCTAAACGGGCCCCAGTTACCAAGGTCAACGGTGAGGAAGCAGAACGGAAGGGAGTATCCTGCATTTGTCATTCCAGGATCTCTCACTGGCCGTGTTCCCATAAGGACAGTGGCATAACCCACGTAAGTCTTACTTTATTTATTTGGTCCCCAAGCCAGGGTCGGAACTGACCCCTTGGGACGAGAAGCTTGGGCAGGAAAGCCCGCAACATGCATTGAACATTTATCTAGGGAATAACCGTAAAAGATTTTTTATATCTTGTATAGATTTCTCAAAAAAAAAATTTGAAAAACAACTCTGATCTTTTTTCCGAACGACGGAAACTCGTTTCCCGAAAGTCGCGGAGTAATTTTTTTTGTACTGATAATATGCATTAAAATCTAGGGAATAACCGTAAAAGTTTTTTAATGGACGCAAAATTGTAAGACATGTATAAATCCGTGTACATAAAAAACTTGTGACACTGAGAAAAATAATAATTTCAAATGGCCTGGTTAGTTCACATGAACAATACGTGTCTATCGATAAAAAAAACATAATCACGAACATAGTTAGCTCGACAGTTGCTTAACAGGAAAACGTTACTGATAATAGACAATAGTAGGTATAAAACTGTGTAAACAAAGGTTAACAATAAAAAGGGAATAATTTAACTACAAATAACGTTACTTTATAATATAAATAACTAGTAGCCCTCAGCGCAATTCGCACCAACTTCAAGAAACAATGAAAAAAAAAACTCTTTCAATGAACAATCTCTCACGATAATTCATTGCCTGCATGGCAGATGTTTTAAATACAATTAAACGCAGAAATGCTCACCAAGGCGAGCTCTTCCAGCTAACCTTCCGTGTAAGTAAAACAAAGATTCCTAGCTTTCAATGCACATGCACTCACGATAACAATGGTACCTATTGGTTCAAGTCTTAGATTATTGAAGTACCTAATCAAATTATATTTCGGTTCAAGTACTTAAATTCAAAACATTCAAGAAACTATCTAAATAATGATAAATTTACTGTTGTTTTTTTTTCAGTCGTACACAAAAATGACAGTTCCTTTCGATAACACACTGAGATAATTCATTCTGAAAAAACGTTCTGGGTTTTGGGGATTTCTAGATTCTAACAAATTGGATCTCTTTCTAATAAGAATGATGAGATACTAAGAGTTTCTGCAAGAATTTATGTACACCGGTAAGCACGGAATAGCCCTGTTTTATAGGAATCGTCTTAAGATTCCACTATGACTGTCTTGTCAGAATCATCAAAATGACAGGTCCTAGCCGAATTAAAAACTGTTTGTGATCAATTAATAAAAAAAATATATCACTCATTCTTTTAATGTGTCCAAACTAACCTGTACCCTCGTAAAACGTTAATACCTATATCACTTCGATAATAATATTATCATCAAGACTAAAGACACACGTGATCTGTAGTTAACAGGTTGATTCTAGACGCAAACAATACAACTTATCATCACAAAACTGCACTATTTCGATGAAATAAACTTCGTAGAATATAACACAACAATCGCATTTTACCATAACAACATATTTCACAATAATTCACAATATTGTCCTCGTAAGAAGACACCCAACAAAACAAACACAAACACTTTACAACCGTCACATGTTTTGATATTTCTCTGTTAAAATAAAACAATATAAGCTTATTGATCCGACACAATGACACAAGTCACTCTCGCTGAACACAATCGTTAAAAATAAAGGGATATTTGGACAGACAATCGAAAACATTTCACCAAAAATAATGTGTGACAAGTGAAATCTCGGCCATTTTTCGATAGGACATTGTGACAGAGAGAACTGTCAAACTTTTACACTGGAATATTGACGATATTCTTCCATTTATTTTGTCAAAATACTTACACGGTCAATCTCCATCTCGCCACCGGTACACATCCGTTTTCCACTCCCGTTATACGCCATTTTTCAACACACGATAACAGAAGAGAACTGACTGATACCACTTCTCTCCCGAAAACACAAAAAATTACTGAAAGATTTGCCCGACTCGACACGACCGGCTGAAATCGGCTACCAACTGAGCCCGCGTTATTCCACATGGCCACTCCACGCATAATGTTACCACTGCTTGATAAATAAACGCCATTTGGCGAAATTTATTCTCATAATATAAGTTATCACAAAAATACCTACTTATTTTTTTTTGTTTTGTAGAAAACATACTTTAATCATTTTGGTAGTAAAAAAGAAATCGTGTTTGCTCTTCGGAAATATGTACAGGTACCTTCAACTTTGTAACATGGTTCCATATTTTGTAGGTTTGTAAACTTTCAGAAAACGACGTAAACAGAACAATATTTTATATAGGTACTTATAAAGTTTTTCTTCGGAGGGACCTTAGGGCTGCTTCGGAGAGGCAACGCCAAGTCATTTGAACACAAAACAACATTTTTTCTCCGGAGGGGGCAACGCCCTCCCAGGCCCTCCCTCCCCCGGACTACCGGAAGAAAACACTGGTGTCCAACATCTAAACATATTCATATTATTAACTTAAACATATTCTATGTAGTCAACAGTCACCTGATTTAAAATGAATTAGGTAATTAAGTAAGTAGCAAAACGGACGCTGATATAAAAAAAATCATTTTACCTTTGTAAATATTAGTTTGTTCATTAAGTGGATGTACGAGTAGGTAGATAGGTAAGCATTTCACTTTGATTTTAGCCAACTAAGCCAACAGGCCGAGAAGCGATTACTAAGCATGTAAGTGAAGTAAAACCCTAAAAAAATAATTTGAGGAATGCGGTAAATACCTATCTGTTATTTTAGGATTATAAATGTTTGGACCAAAATAAAAATTAACAATGTCAGATCATGTCGGATGACGAAATTGAGAGAATCAGATTGTCGTTGTAAACGCGCTTAACTGTAAATCCAGTGGGCTCGGGTTTGATCCCCGATCCCGACCTACTCCACTTCACGATACAAACTTTTCAAGTTTACTTTGAATTAGTGTAGAAAGGTGTATTTGGGTTTATTTCGATGAATCCAGATTCATTAAAAAAATGACGGCCTGAACAGAGAAACTGCTGATAGGGCGACAAAAACGAAATTACAGATCTGAAAAAAAATGTACCAGAAAGTCGGTCAAGAATGTCTAGGTTTTCAAACATGCATGCGTGTGTATGAAGAGAAAATTGAATGTTTAAGTGTGACGTAAAATGTGTGATGGAAGCGAGAGCCGTGTGATGATAGGACTGAAGCGTGTGGCGTTCGAACCACTTTTCATACCCCGGGAGGGTTGCGAGTGATTTTATTGATACTTAGACACATTACCAACATCATTCTTCATTTTGAAAATGGAATGAAACTTCGTCTAATAAATAATTCACTCTGCATCAAAAATTCGCCATATTTGTCGATTCTGTCATTTTTCAGGCAACTTTTGTCATGAATGAATGAAACGTCAGAAAATTGTTCAATTTATTTTGACATTTTCCACGATGAGTTTGTTTCTTGTAGATTAATTTGGATGTTTTTAAATTATTACAATCATAAGTCACTCGTTGACGGGTGGATTGCCGTTTTAAAAAAAAAAAAAAAAATAAATAAATTATTACAATAATATTATTTTTTTTAAATTTTCTCGCAAGCGAAATTGAATTTTCAAGTTGGGTTTTCTGTCAAGTATGAGTGATAATTCTGTGTTTGTTTTCAGCGCTGAACGCATTCTGTGCAAGAATCTACGAGAATCACTTTTTCATTTTGAAACCACCAATGTTTTGTTTTGAATTCAGAGAGTTTGTTCACATTTGTTGTAGTTTCTATTGGTTTTAATGTCATAGAGGGTCCTAAGTCCATGTTCATGAGAAAATGATAAAATTCAATGGCTTATAGGTAAAAGAAAGTGGATAGTCAATATAAAAATATGCTTAATCAGCATTTAATATTTTATTCAAAGTAGAAATGTAGTTATAATATTTAATTTTAATTCAATCACTTATTTGGTTTCTTGTTAAGGTCCACTTCAAAGTATTCGTCTTCAATCTGAAAAAATGTTAAATCTCTACGATAATAATCTTGTAAGCATCGCAGAGTGACGCATCCATATCTTCATTGTTGGTTCACCCTGAAGATGGCAGTAGTATTGCTGCCGAAAGCTTGGTCTTTCAACCACTCTACTTGCAGTAAGGGAACTAAAAACCAACAACGAAGATATGGATCTTCATTGAAGTTTTTTTAATTAACTGAAGAAGAATTTAGTAATTCTCATGTAATTCTTAGACGGCAACGCCTATTTTCAGGATTCTAAATTTTTACTCAAAATAATAGTAATTTGAGAAAAAAAGGGGGCCTATCTCTGGAAATGCTGTGCCCGAACATGTCAATTTCAGGAAAATACTGATATAGGTACACTGTACAGTTTGTCAGCAATGAGATAGTCTCGCATTATTTAGGAACAATGACATTTCTATTGAAATTCTACAAGTGTTGCCACTATAGTTACTAAAACAAACTACAAGTAGCCCCCTCATCAGAAACCTTCTCGTTCTCGTCAGACTGTAGTCATAGAATGGTAGTCCTATAGTTTCGGTTCCGTTGAAGTTCGAAATCTCTACAATTTTTTCCAATATTTACCATGCAGTTGTTTTTTCACATCATCGCGTTATTGTCATCTTCTTCTTCATCATCATCGGCTTGAGCCAGTAAAGCCATTAAAGCAGTCTTTGTCTCCTTCGGCCTAGCAGCTTCAATTTCATCGGCAATATCGTATGTTTCTGTGGAGGTTGGCTGGAATTCAGGAAAAAAAGGACGGAAAAGGAGAATTTGATGGTTTGTGCATAGAGGAACAAGGGTATAGTGCTAGGAATTATAAAGGAAAATAGGAAATCAAACTGGTAGGTATCATGTGGGTAGGGCTACAATTTTTTTTAAATGGAAGGTAATACAAAAAAACACGAACAGCTGATAGAAATTAAAACAGGGATGTGCCAAAATACTAACCATCAATTGATTAATGTAATGTTCAAAGTGGATAGTGTCTGTGGCACCATCCAGGGCTACCTGCATCATTTCATCGTACTCTTCCTAAAATAAAATAAATTACAGTTACTCTACTAAAAATGCTGTGAATTTACGTAGATAGATGGTGTTATATAATAAATTTTATCAATTACCTGAGTGAAGGGCTCCCCTTCTTCCAGAATCAGTTTAGTCAATTTCTCTTTTGGTATTTTCTGCTTACCGTCTTCATCCAGGGCGTTGAAGGCTGCTAGCAAGACCTCGGCACTTGCGGGATAGTATCTGAAACATAAAAGGTTGCATTTTTTTTATATATGAGACTATTCTTTAGAAGCATCAAGCATGCAATTACAAAGTTTGTAGAGGAATGAAAAGTATTTGAGAGACCTGTGTTCTGTGATTTTCTGGCACATGTAAGGCAGAAAATTTGCCAGATGAACACTTCCTGTGGCTTCCTTCTCTTCAGTTGCTAAAAGAACTTCTTGAATTTCTTCTTCCGAAGGGCAACACCCTAAGAAAGAAATGTTTGATCATTACTTTGTACTCATGAGAAGTTTAAGGCTGGCCACACACGTCCCGAAGTTCAGTTCCGGAATCGACCGTTTTGCAAAAAAGTTCCGATCAAAACCTCTCTCTGAATTCAGCGTCACCCCGATTATAAATTCAGAAAGGGGTTTTGGTCGGAACCTTTTTGCAAAACGGTCGATTCCGGAACTGAACTTCGGGACGTTTGTGGCCAGCCTAAAACTGAAATTATTCTGTTCCAAATTTAAATTCTCACCGAGAGATCTCATGATGGTTCCAATTTCTCTCACATCCACCATTTGTTTTCCTGAGTGATCAAACATTTCAAAAGCATCTGCAATCTTTTTTTCGAGCTCATTGTTGATTTGAACTAAAATAATTTAGAGAATTAGGTATGTTAGGCTGTTGTGTGGTTGTATGCGCCCTTTAAGCTGCAGAGAAATCTCTTAAAAAATACATTGTAGGTAGTTAAGATTTGTAATACTTGTAATACTGGTGATGCAGGGATACTTTATTCATACCTAATCCGGGTTCTTCTGCCATTTTTTAATCTTTTATTGTGTTTGAGATTAGACAGACTGGTAAATAATAAAATTATTGACCAAATATTTTGATTATTTCCAAGGCAACCAAGTACTTAATACTCCAGATGGGATCCGGACAAACGGCCGACAAGACATATGGCAGACAGGACAAATGGCCGACACGGACAAATAGCCGACATGACCAATGGCCGACTGGTACAAATGGCCGAAAGACGAAAGGCCGAAATCCAAACGGCCGACATGGACATATGGCCGACAAGTACAATAGGCCGACATCCAATAGGCCGACACGGACAACTGGCCGACAAGGACGAATGGCCGACAGGACAAATGGCCGACAGGACAAATGGCCGACACAAAAAAAAGATTGAAACAACGATCAGATCACAAGTTTGAAAAACAAAGTTGCCAGTTTATTCTAACAATCCAAAATTTGGCTAGTTTTTTAAACAACAGTTCTGAAATATTTATTTATTTATTTATTTGTTCACGGCGCAAGCCTTTAACATGAATAATTATAAATATAATTTGAAAGTAGCATAAAATGTAACCATATCATACTATAACATCAAGCAACACTAAACCAAATTAGCTCCGTGAGACTTCTGAAAAAAAAAATAGACAGTAACAATGGTAACACTGTTTTTACCAATAGCACCTACTCCTGAATTTATGTAACCACTGTATACTTAATAAGTATGAGACATGAAAGAATTACTAGCTTCGCGCGTGGTCAATTTTGAACTAGGAGCATTTTGCATTTTAAAATCTCGCTTTTACCATAGATTAGCCGCTACCACGAATTAGATCACCACCACCAAGCAGATATGGGACATTACTTTTTCAACTTTCCAGCGAACATGCACGTTCACAATTTTTAGGCGTTAAAAACGGTTTTTCATTTGTTTCGGCTGCAGGTGCCTTTTAGCGCTCAATTATAAAATAAAAAACAACCTAACCGGTCAACATTATTTTTTTACAGTAATGTCCCATGTCTGCTGGGCGATGCTTGTTAACTATTATCTTGATTGAAAACGTCATTGTCGGCCATTTTTTGGATTTTTGGATAAATATTGGATTGTTAGAATAAACTGGCAACTTTGTTTTTCAAACTTGTGATGTGATCATTATTTCAATCTTTTTTTGTGTCGGCCATTTGTCCTGTCGGCCATTCGTCCTTGTCGGCCAGTTGTCCGTGTCGGCCTATTGGATGTCGGCCTATTGTACTTGTCGGCCATATGTCCATGTCGGCCGTTTGGATTTCGGCCTTTCGTCTTTCGGCCATTTGTACCAGTCGGCCAGTTGGTCATGTCGGCCGTTTGTATCTGTCGGCCGTTTGTCCATGTCGGCCGTTTGGCATTCGGCCATTTGTAGTAGACTCAATTCAGATACCTAATATAAAGCTAGTTCGTAAATTGTGATTAAAATATATTAGAGTGAAATAACCAACTAATAACTCACTGATTGCGAAAGAAAATAGCCATTTTACAAGCTTTTCACAAGTATATAATGTATATACGAACCTACTATACATTAAATAAAATTTATCTATTTTACGAAACTATCAACTTGAAAACTTTTCAAAATTCTGTTGTTCTGGCAACATTGTTTTATTTTTGAATCCCTGGCTACAACGAAAACCGTTTATTAGCCATAAACTTAAGCAATATAATGGCTGTCATGTCTACGATTGGCCAATAGTGTAGCGTCTCGCTTACAACGGACCAATCAGAGCACTCTATTTTGCACTAAAATTCGTCTGCGGATAGGAAGTTTTATTTTATTCATGGCGTGTTTTTTCTAAGCGAAGCAAAGCATTGGTCGGCCATGCTTTTGTGAATAATTTTTCGGTTAAGTAAATAGTAATAGTTTATCGCGTTGTTTAGTTTATAAAAATAGTTACTTTACGTATAAAGAGTGTTTAATTTAACCATAAAATGGATCCAGCTAAGATGAAAGTGGTTGATTTGAAGGCGGAACTTTCCGCTCTAG
Organism: Ceraclea dissimilis; assembly: GCA_963576895.1. Taxonomy (NCBI): domain Eukaryota; kingdom Metazoa; phylum Arthropoda; class Insecta; order Trichoptera; family Leptoceridae; genus Ceraclea; species Ceraclea dissimilis. Next base: position 3,721,377 of record OY756375.1, read on the forward strand.
GTTTGGACACCAAGGGAGTTAAGGCGATTCTCGTTGAACGCCTGAAACAGGCTCTTGAAGCCGGAGGACATGGTGAGATATTCTTGTTTTATATCACATACACTCCAGAGAATCATTTTTAGAGGTTGTTACATAACGATTCATCGTAAATGGCTGTAATTTTCCGTTTGTAAAGTTTTCCCGCTCGCTCGCATGCCGGCAATGGCGACGCAACTTCTGTCATCTATTTGGTTATTTGCCCCATTTTTTCCCTTATCGAGTTGTTTAAACCGAGATTACAAGCATTGTTAATTGTTTACACCGTTATTAAAGTTGATACAATTAGGTATTTTATATTAGGCATGATTCATGTGATAGAGATTTAGTATTTGATGTTGCCATTGATTGTGTTTTACTGTCAGCGTTCGCCAAATTTCGCATTGTTCTAATCGCGGTCATTAAACCCTGTAAAATTCATCAAATTTAGACCACCTACCATAATATATCATGTTAGCTGTACACAGCTCTGTGAAATTATGAAAAGACGCGATTATTTGGTGATCGTTTACTGGAAAATACGCCTATGTTTAATTTGATTATTTACATCTGGCAAGCGCCGCCGGTTAGACTTTTCGCCTATTATATTTTCCTACTACCTAGGTATATTTTGATTACGTTCGCCGCATCAGATAAGAGTTAATAAACCTAATCGTGCATAAAGTATAAGAGCTACGGTGGCGTTTTCATAAATTTTCCATAATAATAGTAAAAGTCGTCCATATGAGAGAAAAACTGCAGTGAAAAAGTGCTTAGACACCCAAATACTTTGCCAACAAGTTTGGGGTATCGGTGTAGTGTCTGGGTCATTTTTTACATATTTAAATCGTAATTTAATCCCCATTTTCGCGGTTAACAGGTAAAAATGATAGTTTTCCACAGTTTTTAGGTTAGAAACAATGATATGGTATTATTTTTTGTCTCTTTGTGATTATGATTTCTTCATTCTTGTACCTAGCGAAAAGACGACAGTGGTTAATGACCCAAGTTAAATAATTGGGGTTAACTGGAATAAATCGCAGTTCTGCAATAAGTTTGCCCTAGTGAACAATGCTTTATAATCTGTACTATATTCATTTTTTATATGTGTATACTTTGTTCACTTAAGGAATAAATAAATACCAAAGAGATTACATAGTCCTAAAAAAGTTAAAACTAATACAGTTTTTAACTATGAGAGCAAAATTTCGAAACCGTTGCCCACAAACTGTCAAAATTTTCCATACGATTTGACAGTTTGTGGGCACCAGTTTTGTTACACTTCTAGCATTCAGTACTCTGTCTAGGTAGTACTTAATATATTATGTCGCTGATAAATACATATCAAAACCCATGGGCTGCCCCTAGAAGACTAAAAAGCGGATATAAAAAAACAAAAATATTTCTAGCCAGTGTGGCGAGTGCCATTATGTGAAACACAGTGTTTAATATAATTGTAATGAAAAAACTCTTTAGTATCAATCCAAACTTTGTATTGGCCTGAAGAAGGAAGTGTTCGAAAACTACCTAGTCGCCTCATTCAGTACATTCAAAGTCTGTGGAAAATATCAAACACTGTTTTATCATAATAATGGACTTCCACCAAGAACCTTCTGTCAAAATATTCAACATTCTTAAATCTACACAGCATTTACATAATGAAATACAATTGTGAAGTTTATCCTTAACCTGTGGAGAATTTTGAATAATAATTGTGTGATGTATTTGTTCACAGTGATTGGCGACACAACAATCGCCGACACCACAACGGACGACGCGGATGAATCCGTTCTAGGTGGCGGTGGCGACTCTCCACCGCGGAGTAGCAGGCGGCCCGGTCCAGCCAGTCGCACCAGGAGGAGGTTGTCATCTGCGGAACCTCCATCCACACCCACCAGGGTAAGACTTAATTGATTGAAATGAATAAATCTTCAATTACGCCCAGTTGCTCGACGAATAATATCGTCGGCTAGTAACGGTAAGGAATATTGCTATCTCGTTTCCCCTTTTACTTTGTGTTATGCACGCAAACGAAATAGCAGTATTCCTTAACGTTACTAGCCGACGATACTATTCGTCGAGCAACCGAGCCTTAAAGAAGTTTAGGCATGTCACTGGCCTTAGTGGTATAGTGCGAGAATGTTTGCCATGCAGTTACAAGTCCTGGATTCAATTCTTGCTGAGTTTTTTTTATCTTCCGACGTTATTGTATCCTTTTTCAATGCAATGTTGTTGGACTTGATTAATATTAGTCCGAGAGCCCGCTGCTTAATTTATGACGTATCTGTTTTTTTATCGAAATGTGGTATAAATGATAGCTTACCAATAGGGTATTACATCGCACTAGGGTTGCCTATCAAAATCTTGCCGCAACCCCCCCTGCCCCCCCCGAGAAGGTCCCTCTTCGTGGTTTTTCGCATTTTATAGGAATATGGTAAGAGATAGGAGAAAGTAGTCAATGACAAAAATAATCCTTGCTAAATTGTCTACAAAAAATGTTAAGTCAATTTTTTCATAAGACTAGTAGTTTACCCGTAATGGCCGGTCAAAAAACATGATATTTTTTGAAAAAATAAAAAAAAAAGTTTGATTTTTTTTCTTTCATATTCTTCCACCCATTATTACTAACATTTTATAGAAAAAAAATTTTGGCCTGGGGCGCTATATTACTGGTTATTTTGTGAAAAACTAAATTTTAAGAATTTCCGTCACTGAGCTTTATTGTAATAACTCCGAAATTATTAGATGTATGAACATAAGTTATAGCTAGTTTTGTAGCTAAGACTATGGTAATTAATTCGTTCTTTGACTATTTTCCTGTAGCTCTTATCAATTTTCAACCAATTTAGTTTAAATACATTTTTTTTGTATTTTAAATGAATTTCGGTTTTGGGCCGGCTATTGCGGGTAAACTGCTAGTTCTACGAAAAAATTGACTTAACATTTTTTGTAGAGAATTTAGCAAGGATTATTTTTTTCTTTGACTACTTTCTCCTATCTCTTACCATATTCCTATAAAATGCAAAAAACCGCGAAGAGGGACCTTTTCGGGGGGGGGCAGGGGGGGTTGCGGCAGGATTTTGATAGGCAACCCTAGTGCGATGTAATACCCTATTGGTAAGCTATCATTTATACCACATTTCGATCAAAAAACAGATACGTCATAAATTAAGCAGCGGGCTCTTGGACTATATGTGATAAAAAGAATCTTAAACGGTAGCTATCTAATCTGACTACTGGTTTTTTATCTCTAAATCTGTTTTAAGTCATCAAAACTGTGATTTTCTATTGAATATTTATTTTATCAGTCAGATTATTTGTTCTTACAATATTTTTTTTTTTTTTATCTTTCTAACGGGGGCATAGCTTATGCTATTGTGGCATCTCGACCCTTGGGATCTATTATACCTTCCCCCTCCTTATCCAAAGATGGACCTTAGGTAGCCCACTGTGCAACCCTGTGTGAACGAGGCCACTTCTTCTGGTCTTGGATATCCATTTCCCAGCATCATTAGTCTCTTCCTTGCCAGAGCGTTGCAGTCACATAGAAGGTGTTCCATTGACTCATCACTCAATACAATAACAGACAATATTGGTCGATAAAATATATTTGAGTTTGTTAGAAGCCCATCAAACATTTGTAAATAAAATGGAAGTTGACGAGGCAGAATGTCAGCTTTAGTTCAGGGCAGTCAGTGTTAATAATAATCTTGTAGGCTTTCACAGCTTATGGATCCATATCTTCGTTGTTGGTTCTTTGGGTTTCCTTACTACGTGTAGAGTGGTAAGGACTCTACACACAGTAAGGAAACCCGAGGAACCAACAACGAAGATATGGACCGTGTTAATATTTTGTAAGTTTGTATGAGGTCACCTCTCTTTCCCCGATCCTGAAAGTTAGTGAGGCCCAACACTTATAAATAATATTAAATATATTTTGGTTTTATTCCCCAGACGTCGTCACGGCGCGGTGCAGCAGTAGGCGACAGTGGCGACACCGTCAAGTCTCAAACTATCCCAGAAGAGAAGTCTTCACAGGAGAGCGAGACCAGCGACTCAGACTCACAGTCGAGGTTAGTACACATTAATCGAGGTTAACATTAGCATCTGATAAAGTTACCGTTAACTTATGTTAGCGTTAACGCCCACCGCTAGTACACATACACACATTGTTATCATTACACAGCACAGTAGACGGCTGAGGCACTCTTTTACTGTACACCGTTAATTATGACAGTGAAATTATAAAACTATAAACAAATGCGGAGGCAAAGCCGATTGAATGTGATCTATCTACCTCATCATGCCACATCCCTTGCAGGGTAAGCTGAACAATAGAACTCCAAACTGCCCTATTCTTACATGCATTTATTGCATTCATGCAATTTGTTCTACACGCTCTGATTTCTTTTACTCAAAAACTGACCGTCCTTGAGGTCCAGGTCAGTTTCGGGACCCCCGTGCTTCTGTACGCCTCTTCTTTCATTCAAATATAAATACATTATTGTTTCAGTCATACCGGCATCATTCATTCTTTCAACAAGCCCATACCACCTGTAACCTAGTATAGAGGTGGTCGGTAGCCTGGTTGGTAACTCGCTCGACTGTTAAACCAGTGGGCGTGGGTTCAATTCCCGACCTACTCCACTTCACACACAAGCTTTTAAGCATTCTGAAAAGTGTACAAAGATGTATTTGGGTTTATTTCGATAAACCCATTTTCATAAAAAAAAAGTAATAATAACTGGCCCTTTAAATAGGTGATTAATTTTCTGAAGGAAAATATTAATTGTTAATGTTTATCATATTAATTAAATAGTAATTTATTAGTTCGTATTGCGATAACACAAGTCCATTAAATTGAAATGTTTCATGATAATTCTCAATGACTTATATTTCATTAGTACCTGTACTGGAAGGAGTAATGTTGCATTTTATATAGAATCCATGTTACTTGATAGAGTATTATTGTTGTTGTAGATACTGGAACTTCTAAGTATGTAGGTAGTATTCCTGGATTATTATGTAATTGATATCTTTGTTGTTGTTTATTTAGTTCAAAACTCTCTCACACTTTTCTGTCGTCTGTTGTCCTCAGTTGTTAATTTCTTGCAATATTGTGCAGTCGTATTAAAACAGTTAGAGTTTATATTTTAAACCGATATGTGCTTTTTAAATAATTGGTTCAGATTGTATGTAATTTATAAGTTTGTTTCTAACATTTTTAGGTTTTTGATTTTATTTAATTTAATAACGCAACAACTTATATTGCATTTTTAAATTACAGAGTATAATAATGTCTCCATAATAAAGTGATTTAATACATGTTCAATATGATAAAATAATTTTACAATCGTATGTGCAAGGTTTATAAAATGTTACTTACTTAACGAGTCCGTTTACACTAGGCCAACCCGCCCCAATACACTGCAGCAGCAACTGCTTTGTCGTTAGCCCTATATAGGTCCGCTTTATCACACCCCTCCGCCATATCTCGGCAGACGAGGAGGTGTTCGTCATCTTGTGTCTCTCCACAGCTACAGGAGATATCCTCATCCACACTTATGCCCCATCTATGTAGATTCTTTTTGCACTGTGTAACGCCGACTCGGAGCCTATTTAGCGTTTTCCAAAAAAAATGTTAATATAATATCAAATAATAGAGGATGAGTACATTCTTACAATAAGTAAATATTTAAAATTGCTTGTTTCAGTTTGAAGCCGGTTGAGCCTAAAACCCCGGTAAAGGAAGTACCACCAGCTGTGTCACAAGTTAAAGAACAACCCGTGCATCAGGCCACCCCTAGACCTGCCGCCGCACCTGCATCTAGGCCAGTTGAACAAGTGGTGCCTGCCAAACCTGCTGAACCCGCCAAGCCAGTTCAACAGACTTCACCAGCTAAGCCGGTTCAACAAGTTTCACCGGGTCAACAGATTTCACCAGCTAAGCCCGCTCAACAACCTTCGCCAGCTAAACCCGTTCAGCAAGTTTCACCAGCAAAGCCTGCAGCTCAAGTTTCACCAGCCAAACCTGCAGTCGTACAACAACCATTGCCTGCAAAACCAGTGTCTGCTCAGCAGGTGTCACCTGTAAAACCAGTTCCACAACCGTCTCCGGCAAAGCCTGCAGTACCCCAACAGCAAAGTCCTGCGAAACCTGCCGTCGTTCAGCAGTCGCCTCCTAAACCTGTACCTGCCCAACAGTCCCCTGCCAAACCAGCCCCTACACAACAACAGTCACCGGCTAAACCTACAGCGGCACAACAAGCCCCGTCACCGGTGCAACCACCCATCAAGCCCGCTACAGAACAGTCACCTGCTAAGCCTGCTGTACAATCGCCTGCGAAGCCTGCGGCACAACCAGTGAAAGAAGCCGTTAAACCTGTTCCGAAACCGGAGGAACCTAAACCTCAGATGGCTAAAGAAGCTTCACCCGTTAAGAAGGCTGAAGACGAAGGCAAGAAGGATGAGACTCCCAAACCTGGTGAAAAACACACGAGTTCAGGCAATGAGGAGGAGCCCCCCTCTAAAATAAGGAAGGTGGATCAGGAAGCTAAAGGTATTTAGTAATTTTATTATTGTTTAATATAGCTTAAGATTCGACTGCTAAATATGTGACCTATCTGTTTTTTAATTGAAATGTGATTTAAATGAAATTTTTTTCATTATCAGGTGAAGCAATGGACGTGGACGAAGCTGCCAAGCCTGCAGAAGACAAGGACGGAGATGTCTCCATGGGGGACGGCAAGAAAGACGAAGATGATAAGAAAGATGTAAGAAATCAGTTTTTTAAGTTCTATAGAGTTGTGTGTAGTGTTGCTATGCAGTATGAGATTTTATATATTGATAATCTAACTGAGATATTTGAATGTATTCTTTGTTCAGGATCCACACAGGAGACGCCGGAGAGACAAACAGAGCCGTTGGGGAAACCAACCATCGGAGAGTCTCCTTAACATGGATCAAGAATTTGTAAGTTGTATCTTGTTTTGTTAATACTAAGTTTATAATGAACATTTTTCTTTAGAATATTGCAGTGGCGAAGGGTCTGAATAACACAATTCCCATCGGGTTACCTTTTTGGCTTAGGATAACAAAAATAGTAGGCTTACTATGTTCACTGCTACAGGAAATACCTACTGATTACTGAGTTGCAGAAATTTAAACATCCTCAAAAAACCCCAAAACGTATGACTTTATTTACTTTTGTCAAGAATTGGGGTTTTTATGCAAATGTTTTCCGTTTAATTAGATTGATTTCCACTGCCATATCATATGTGGATATGAAGGATTACTCTGTTTATTTCAAACACTATGTGGTAGCCAGTGACAGGTGTGCAAATCAGAATTACTGTACTTAATGATACATGAAACATCCGTGTTGCGTACCGAGAAATTTTAATATATTCAAAATTAGTTAGTGTATTCTACAACTTAACTAGTCAAATTATTATTTTCTATTAGATATTTAGCTTTTCCAATCACTAGCAATCATTTTAAATTTTTTTGGTTTTTCTCCAGTTGGACAATTCTCGTGACGGCGAACGGGAGAGAAAATCCAGTGAACGCGAGGAGAAAGATCAGAACGGTCGCCACAGGTCCAGAGATCGCAAGGACGACGACCGGAGCCGTGACAGCAGGAGGAGCCTGTCTGCCAACAAGAGGCCCCGGGACCTCAGGGAGCTGCGGGAGCCCTCTCCCAGGAGGAAGAGTCCCGTCAGGGAGCCTGACCTACCAGAGGACAAAGTCACTCTTTCATGGTGTAAGTTATTCTGTCTGTATAATGTCGTATCCCTCGCATGGTAGGCAGATATGACAGAACGCAACACCCTGGTGTAAGTTATTCTGTCTGTATAATGTCTTGCATACATCTCTCACTTGATTTCTTTCACTCAGAACGTGTCCATCCTTTGAGCATATGTTCAGTATGTTCACTCCAGGTGAACATTGATTGACCATGTTTCCTCACACTCTCTATTTCAGACTTGCATATGTTCTTTGTCATTCTATCTTCAGACATTCTATCCGTATGCCCAAACCATCTTAACTTGTTCACTACCTCATTTTTTACTCGATCCCTCATCATTTTTGCAGACATATCTCACACACATGACTTTATCTCCTCTGCATTTATTATTTTTCTTTGCATTGTTTAAAAGTAATCGTAGAGTGTGTCTGAGAAATGGCATGAATGTGACAGAGGCAAGAAGTGTATGTAAGATGAAAGTTTAGTGATCTGTTCTCTCTTCCTACTCCGCAAGGAATGCTGCAAAAGGGGATAGAATTTATTCCTGTTCTTTTTTTTTAATTCATTTCTCTTTCAAAAGCATTTTGTGTAAATGGTCTTTGCAATGATAAACAATTTATCGTTACAGATGACAGCGATCTTCATCTCCACATTGACGTTCCCGAGTTGAGCACAGCCGTACCACTAACTGAGGGGGCATTCGCTCACTGCTGGGCCGGAGCTAGGGCCAGTCACGGAGTGAACAAGGGCAAAGTAGCCTATGAAGTGAGTATCATCAAATTAATACATTTATTATACCCCTGCATCCAATTTTATTGTGATTACTGATGTTTGCGTTTATGTGCTAACAGGTCCGCGTTGAGAACATGCAGAAAAATCTTGATAACGTCTCTCCGGATATCCGGTTCGGATGGTCCACCTCCGATTCCTCTTTACAACTCGGTAAGTTGTCTTTTACAACCTCCTCAATTATTATCATCAATTTTCTTCACCTTGTGTTTGTGACGATTTAATTATTAATGTTCGTGTGTTTCGTTCATCAGGTGAACATGAATTGAGTTGGGCGTTTGAATCGTCGGGCCGTAAGGTTGTTAACTCTGAGTTTGAAGAGTACGGCGATAAAATCAACGAGAAAGATATCGTCGGTGTTTATTTGGTGAGTTATTTATTTAATTATTATTACTACTGTTAATAGGTGGGCACCTTACTGCTGATAATGCCCATATCTAGCTTGCACAATCAATTGTCTTTCAAATACTTGTCCAAACACATTCTCATTTGGAGCATCAACAATATGTATTAGTACCAGGCAATCTGTTCCACAATTCCACAACACAGTTCGGAAGAAAATGTTTTGCCGGATTTGAGTTGAATGCAAGTCGGACTGAGTTTAAGCTTCTGTTTAATTTGATACTTCGTTCATTACAAATATTAATGCTATTTTTTAATTTAATTGTAATAAAATATAGCACCAGTCGGTCTAACAGCTTATTGCCGATGTTTGATTACAAGTTATGTTTCAATTTTCAATTTCAATTTTCAATTTATTTTCAAAGAATATGGCTTACAAAGTATGTGTATCATTAGAACATTATTTATATTATATTAACTATTTATATTATATAACATTATTTATATTATATTATATATTATATAACATTATTTATATTATATTAACTATGTTGGTAGACTCCGTCTAATAACTTGTTCTTTTTTCGCAGGATTTGGAATCCACCCCATGTACAATTTCGTACACGATCAACGGAGTCGAGAAAGGCACCGCTTTTGAATTTGAAAAAGAGGTTTTGAAGGAAGCTGCCCTGTTCCCTCATGTCCTTTCAAGGAATTGCTGTTTCACAGTGAACTATGGTCACAGTCCGTACTCGATGCTGACCAAAACCAAGGAAGTCAAAGTGGCCGTGGAGATCCCATGGGAGCAACACATTCAGGAGAAGAAGGCCAAGAAACTGAAGGAGAAGGAGGCGAGGGAGAAGGAAGAAGAGAGGAAGAGACGTGACGACCGCAGACGTGGAGATAGGGTTAGTTAAAAACAGATTTCTGCTTTATCTACCATTCTGGTTAACGCAAGTTGCTATTGATGCACAACAGAGTGCGCTAGCATATGCAAGGCTAGCCGTACAATATTGACCGTGCAACAGAAAGCACAATGCGTTATTTGGTTCTAGAAGATTTTAAATTGATGTTTTTGCAATTTGGACCTTAAAACCCTCGAGGACCAATTAACATACTGTGCTCTCTGTTGCACTGCTAACACATTCATTAAATAAAATGTGCGCTAACCAGTTACCACACAGTTAAAGAATCACTGTTTAACATATAAAGTTTCCATGTTATACTTTTTTTAAAACTCCAACATCTATTTTCGATGCCTTTGTATTTGAATGTTATGATTTTTGTGTTTGTTGTTGGCAGAATTATGATAAGCGTAGAAGGTTCGAGCGTGATGACAGAAGCAGGGAGCGGGAGAGGGAAGATAAGGAGAAGGATAGGAGTCGTGATAGAGACAGGGAGGAAGGTGCCAAGGAGAATGGTGATGCTGACAGCGAGGCCACCAAGGGCTCAGAGAAGTACGACCCTATGGACGCTATGGATGAGGATGACTCTGACGGTAAAACTATATGACGTACAGATAATATTTTCTAACTTGGCAATCACTGGATGTTATCCGCAAATGTTTTAAAAATTGTCGTGTTGGTACTCCTAACTCGAATCTTGCTCTAAGATCTGTCAAAGGTCTGTAATTTTTTCATATTGTACTTTTTACAAGTGAGTAACGATGGTGAAAATATGTATTTCAGAGCAGTTCTTGAAAATATATCTTAAAGCTATGAGAGTTTTATGAGAGTTAATTCATACTCGAACTGCCGCCATTGTGAAAAATAATGTTGCCAATTTACTTTAACAATCCAGAATTTGAATTTTTTTTTAAACATTTCTGAGATATAATTTGAAAGTAGCAAAAAAGTGTATCTTATTATCACATCAAGCAACACTAAACTCGGTAATACTAATTTAGTTCACAAAGATTGATCTGTTATGGATTATCGTACTGTAGGATGAGTGTTATGATTAGTTTTAATATTAATCTGTTTGCCGTAGCAAATAAAGATGAGGATGCCAAGAAGGCTGAAGAAGCAAAGAAAGCTGCCGAAGAAGCCGCGGCTAAGAAAGCAGAAGAAGAAGCTGCTGCTGCTGCTAAGAAAGCCGCCGAGGAGGCAGCTGCCAAGAAGGCTGAAGAGGAGGCCGCAGCCAAGAAAGCTGAGGAGGAGGCCGCCGCAGCTAAGAAAGCTGAAGAAGAGGCCGCCGCCAAGAAGGCCGAGGAAGAGGAAGATGATGAACAGCCACCAGAAGGAAAGACCACCGTGACCAGGTAATTTGTGTGTCATCAATGTAAAAACTGATGTCACTAGACTGAAAGTGAACAAGTTAAGATGGTTGGGACATGTAGGGAGGATGAATGATAAAAGGATAGTGAAGAAAGTATAACCGGGGGAAAGAAGAGATGTATGAAACCACGACTCTCCAAGAATCAAGTGGTTTGTCCATGTAGACCAGATTTTTAAGGACGGACGTGTTTTGAGTATAGGGAATCGTAGTGTGTGTGATGAATTGCATGAATGTGACGGAAGCACGAAATGTGTATTAGGATAGGAAAGCCTGGCAATCTGTTCTATCTGCCTACCCTGCAAGGGATTCAATGTGAGAGGATAGAATCGAATGGAATGTTCTTTGTTATGTTTACTTTGTTTTTTACGACTTCTTACTATGTATGTTTCCCTGCTCTGTAGATATGAAAGCAAACAGGAGCCTGATGGAGACATCATCACAATCCTGGAAGGATACGTCTTCATCGGACTTGTTCCATTCGAAGACTTGGTCAAGGGGCCCCAGAAACCCACCCTCGAAGAACAGTGTCACGTAAGTATTTCGTCCGTCATTCACATTTCTCTCTCTCCCAACAGGTTATTAGTGCTTTGAAGGAAGATGCTCCCGAATACTAAAGTGTTGATGCCTGAAGATGGATGGCCTTGAATGAAACTGAACATTGGTTGTTGGATTTTATTACTTGTCGAGAACATTTGTATAAAGATGCTTTTAATTAATAACCTATTGGACTGTGAGCGAAAAGCTGAAAAAACATCGATCTAGGAGTGACCGTTTGCAAGATACTACGTATATGATTTTGTCACTTCTTCTTTTGTATGCGAAAACCATTGCGATGCCATTGTGCAAACGATCTGGGAGTCTGAGTCAGAACTCCGCGTCAATATTTCTCAGATATTCAATTGCCCTTGTCACTAGAAATTTTTCATAACTCCCCTGCTTTCGCAGTCACACACGATTATACAAAGTGAATAATTATACACGATTTTATCATGTTGCCTAACGCTTATGTTATTTATAATAAATACAATTTGAAGAAAAACACAATAAAGACGATTTTTTTGTATTGAAAACTATTCAAGATTGAGGAGGGCCTGTGTTTCGAAGAGTGGAAGATACATGTTCCAAACTTTGTGTTGTACATTCTGTATTTTGTAAATGTAATCAAATGTAAAAATAGGATAATTGAATTATAGAACCACAGAGACGTCTCGGTGTTTCGTTCAGTTCCATCATCAAAGATGAGCCGCTCTCTCGTTGTTGATGGTAAGTGGTTTATTTGTTTTGGCAGACATGTTAGTGAAGGTATATAGGAGAAGGAACGTAACGGCAAGAATGTGAAGATGGACTATCCTGTGTGCGTACTGCTCCAAGATATTATGTGTAGTGATTTGAAACTAAAGTGCTCGAAATATCTAAACACCCAGTGGACTGACCAATCAACATACATTTTGTTTACGAATATGAAAAGTTGTGCATCTCGCAAGTGGATACTTATTTAGTGCACTTGGATTTTGTGAGGTGATTGCCGATTCGGGAAACGAGAAAACATTCAAGTGAACATCATTTTCATCATTTCAATTCGGCAATTCACCGCAGGATAAAATCATTTTTTTCTTTCAGATAATTTTTTAGAGGCTGCCGATTTTTTGAATTAATTTGGTCGTTTTGTTTTGTGATTGCGCAGGTCATAATGATGTGCGGCTTGCCGGGATCTGGCAAGTCCCACTGGGCAAACGACTTTGCCTCCACCCACCCTCAGAAGAGGTTCAACATCCTAGGGAACACCAACCTTATAGATCGCATGAAGGTAATGAATCTTGTATTACAGTTTTCTTTGCCACTTTTGCCGACGTTTATCGTATGCATTCTAGTGTTATTTGTACTGTACTCGTATTCAGGTAGAGTGGAATTCTTATTAGAATGCGCTGAGAATTCAAATAATGTGGGGCACTTTGTTAAAAGGCATTTTTATTACGTCATTTTCCAAACTAAGGATCGAAACAAAAGAATACTTATAAAAATTCACGAAATGATGACGTTTATTTGAATTCTCGGTGCATTCTTATACGGATTCCATTCTATACATTTCAATCCTTATATTGCTTTCACTTCCCGACTGTACATTTGAAGGTTGGTTGGAAAAAATATGCGGCGTCATGATTTTTACAGATTTACGTTACTTATGCCAATTTGTAGGTACATATTCGTTTGTCTTTAAATGTCGTTATATCCACAGTCATTGGCGAAACAAATTTGAAATTTCAGGCCTCACGGAAGAAACACGAGCAGTCAGTATGATATGGGGAAGAAAGATTTCAAGTTAATGCGTAATTTGAAGAAATGGATACCTACGAAAGACTCCTGTGCAGAAAACCGATTATTTCATAAGTCACGTTTAAAATGGTTTTAAAACTAAAAAGCCAATATGTCGATTTCATGTCTACGCATATTTATTCCAACCACCCACATTTGTGCTTATTATCGTTTGATATTGACTTCGGCACGACATCACATCGGGATGGCATGACATCCAGGAACTGAAAGCATCTGCAGTCGTTTAGAAATGCTTGTTTTGTAATCCCCCATGTCTTTTCCATGTCCTATTAACGTTTTAATACATCTCCAGCATGTTTTGCAACTACTAACCTTGTGGTTTTGTTATTAACAAACTATAAGATGATACACTAGAATATGTTTAGCTGGTGTGTTGTACGTGACGTGACTTAAGGAAGATTAAATCAACATCTGACATTACTCTCGTTGGTTTGATGTATTATCAATGGGATCGCAAATGGATGTACATACTACATACAGTGAAACTCGGATTTTACGTTTTTCTGGGGACCACCGGAAAAAAACGTTAAATAGGGGAAAACTTAAAATGTGGGAAATGATATTTTAGTATGTCCTATAAAAACGTAGTTACTTTTCACTGTTAACTTCATTGTCATGTAGTAGGAGTGATTTCTTGGCAGTAATTATGTTTACAAGAAACAAAAGTGAATTATGTCACTAAAAAACTAAATTGAAGGAATTGAATTTTCAGAAAATACCCCATACAATAAAAGTCCGTTAATTCAAATTCCAAAGAACTGAAAACAGGAAAAAAATAGAATTACGCGACACGAACATTTGAATTTCGCGCCAATTTTTAATTTTAAAATAAACTGAATAATTTTATAAGGAAAACTTGCGATTTTTCGGAAGCAATCCAGGTGGATGTCGAATATTTGTCACAAATTTGATTCTCGGGATAAGTACGTAATTTAATGCGCACGACATGATGAAGGTCCGCGCATTTCACATTACCTAATACCTTCGTACACAACACAATTTATATCGGAGTAAACATTGAAAGAACTATTTATTACTTTTAGATTTCAAAAAGTCACTTACTTTAGTTGTTGGTTTTTATTTTGACAGAGTTTATCATTAGGTACATGTCCAATGACCTAGTTAAAACTTTTGCAAATATCAAATGGTGTGTCGGGCCCTTCCCGAGTTTCTTCTGAACACCTATTAAGGCTGACAATACACATTTGTATTTGTGGAAATATAAATTGGAATAACAACCAAACTTAATGTAAATTAAAAAGGAATCGTTTTTTTTTTCAAATTCAACAAAATTGGTGCCCAAAAATTTCGCGAGAAGTAAATCACAAAGCACTGTTTGGAATAATACGCACGTGTAGGTAGGTATATATTAAATACCTAAATAAAACGAGTAATGTGTATGTTGCACTACAATGAACTGGATAAAAAACTGAAACTTTAAAGTTATAACACTTCCGGCGATTAAAATTAACATGTTACTATGCGCTGCACATGTTGACATTCTCTGTAAATCACCCCACGCATCAAGACGTAGCGATGTACTGAGGTGTTATGAGGGGGAGATAAGATAACACCGCCCACCACGTGGAACGTGTTGGCATTAAGTAAAAAGGTAGCAATGTGACTTTACACACTTTCTTTGCGTAATATTTTTTGTCCAACTTTTTGACAAACAATTAAATTTTACGTGTACAACTTTAGGGCCGAGAAAAAAACGTATAATCCGGGAATTGTTTGGGCGCCTGACGTAAAATTTGGGAAATTTTTGTTCTGGAATGTATGGGGGTGAAACGGGACCGACAAAAAAAAACTTTAAATCCGGGAAAACGTAAAATGCGAGTTTCGCTGTACTTTAATACAAATCAATCTACTGTATATTTAGTATCTGCGTTTCACACGAAACTATCATATTCTGTGTCGTAAACAGAGATATAGATAGTATAGAGATGGCATCTTTAACCGATAAAGAGTCAGTTCATTCTACTATCTTCCTTTAATTTCTACTACTAGTGCTTTACGAGAAAGACACAAAACAATAGCTTCTCTAGTTGTCTCTGATCGTTACGTGTCCCACTAAAATTCGTGAAGAATAGTGGAAGAAAAAATGACATTATTATATTGCCAGCTATAGCAACAGTTTGCCAACTTAGTAATTAGAAAGTACATAATTTCAGTGCAACTAGCATTTGCAGCCCGCCTGCAGAAACTTTTGAGCCACTGAAAGTGTGGGATCTGTCACATTTCTTATTCGTCTGTACTACATATGTCTGTGTTTAAATGAAAGTATAAAACTGTGCAAATTGCCGAGGTTTTTGTTTAAAACGTTATCGTGATACTAATTGTTTATTCGTGTGACTGCGTAGGTTGATGGCAAACCCTTCAAGACGTCGTACGAGGGACGATGGGACATTCTCATCACCAAGGTGACCAAGTGCGTCGTGAAACTCATTGAGCTGGCGTACAACCGCAGGAGGAATTACATCCTGGATCAGGTATTATCACACTTCACTCTACTCCGTACCCTCGCTTTAGTTAGTCTCTAAGAAATCTCTGCGAATCAAATCTGAAAATGGAATACTGCGATTGGACTGTAAGGGGATGACGACATCACATTCACAAGGAGATGTAATACGACGACCGATTCTCCGATTCTCGTGATGTATCCAGCGTTTCGCAGTATATTATTTACCTATACTATTATGTTTTACTACTACTACTACTGTATTATGTCGTACATTCAGCAAAATTGCTTTTATTTTCACTTCGATAAAGACAAATAGTATCACCCATATTATCATTCATATTTTGTGTCATTTTCTTGTGAATTTTACCTCTAAATTTACCATAATACATTTTGCTATAATTTTCATACACAAAACAATTTTTTTTTTTAAAGTTTTGCATAATAATGTCCTATGTATTTATTTATATTTTTTTACATTTTTTTTTTGTTGTTAATTACGATATTAACTATAACAGATTTTTATATAATACTATATTTTATTGTTGAATATTTGTTTTTGTATTAAATTTGTACAATAAAGTCTGTATCCTGCCCGAGGTTCCTGATTCCGAGTGTTTCGAGGTAAGTTACGCAAGGTAAACGTTATATTTTATATCATTGGGTATTATTTAAGAGTTGTGCGTCATCGTCAAGGTAACTATGCGTTTTTTTTTTAAATCATTTTAAGTTTTAGTCGAGACTTTAGGCTCCGTGGATTCGGTGAGTTGTTGAGTGATAGATTGTTATGAATTAGGAGTAGGTGATTGTAGATGAATACTATTTTGGAGTACAAAAACCTTGAATGTCCCATGATATAATGCCATAATTACTATCACTTACAGAAATGTGGAGCCCTTATCAACACACACACACTCGAAGAATTCTCTACAAGATTGTATTAAAACTTATATCAAAATCACTGCCGTGTGTCTCGCAATATTCTGAAAGAATCGCTTGGAATTCTTTTTCGTATTGCGGAATACACTGTAAAGTTTTGTTTGCATTAAAGATGTTGCTATGTTCGTTGTCGTGTTTTACGACAGACAATGTTTTAGTTACGTACGTGCGTTTCAGATGTTGACGTCCTATTTTGCGTTTCAGCACATGCTAGATAATTGTGTCGCGTCATATTGTTTCAGAAATTTTGTTTTATTTATGAGTTTTTTATGGAATTTGCCAAAAACACAGTCAACTTTCAAATAGCTTGTAGATTTTCACGGTCCTTGTCAATCGCTTCTCCATTCTTCTCGGGTGTACCATGTGTAGATTGTCAATGTTGTCTTGCTTTCGGTTTATTCGCTGAGGCCATCTTCTACACTACTGCATTAGTCCTGAAGATGGCCTCAGCAAGTAGGCTGAAAGCTCGACAACATCGACAATCCACACACGGTACACCCGAGAAGAATGGAGAAGAGATTACTTTCAAATAGTTTTTTCGAGGAGTGCTGCTGCTGACTTGTTGCTCATAGTGCAGTGTACAAAATGGCAAGGAATAAATTGGAACACAATTTCATATTCCCTCTTTATTTTATCTCTGATTATCTTTGGAAGCGTAATTAAAAAAACAATGCCAATGCATCAGATTTCCACACCCTTACTAATGAAACGATCCATTAATTCAGCAATCCGAGAAGCAGGTGACGCTTCATTTAACTTTTACATTCTTTGACAACTGTGTAAATGTTTTTTTAATTATGATGTAAGCGGCCATACGATAAAGTAAATAAAAATCTGTGTAATAGTTCTGCCACATTGTGTACTCGTTAACTTTTGTCTTATTGATGGGCTGGTTACAAATTATTTGACTGAATATGGAGCGACTTTAGCCCCATTTATTTTCTCCAGTGGTGTTGGGAGCACAGGAAAGTGGAGGAATTGCTTTGGACTGTTCTTATAATACATTAATTTACGTTTTGTATTCAACTTAGCAGGGCCATAAGTGAATATTGATGGTGGAAATAAACATTGCAGGAATCATTTTAGATTCTACATTCAATTACAGAAAATTAACACGGTTGTATCGAGTCTGTCGCACATTACTATACATCGGGAGATTTGTTGCTTTAGGTAACTGGGACCAAGAGATGCGCAGGGACATAGTGTGAACAAAAATATTATACAGTTTATTTACTTCACAAATTTTGTTAATACTACCTGCATAATGATACAAGTTACGTGGAATTTGTTGTTTACACTTCACTGTTGTTGTATTCCTCTGTAGATATTGATGGTTGTATAGAATTCAGGTAAACATGGAAACTCCCATAATTTAAATTGAAAGAGAAATACATAATACTTTTGGTCACGAGCCGTCTATGGAATTAGGGGATTAGTGATGATATTTATTGCACCTTGGCAGTAAAACAGCATCCAAATTCCCGATGTATAAACATTACAAATAATTGAGGCAAAACATTGCGTACACATTATTTCTGAAACAATGCGACACTGTGCATGTATACTTGTAAATTTTTCATAAATTAATTATTGATGTCAACATCTGTTGGGTACTACAGTATATCATCTTGTCTGCAAACATGGCTGATGTAATAAACATTCCCTCGTGGAACAAATAATATTAAATTAGTGATGAACATATCTAAATTATGTATGTTTTTACTTTACTCGTATATCCTGATGTCTTCTCTGATGCTTGGATGGGCCACCCTCTGCACACTGCGCTACAACTGGGTATCAATAATACAAAAAACAATATAAATATGGACTGGACTCTGTCGTGTGCGCTCTCTCGCACAACCGCACTACTTAAATTATCCAAACGGGTTGGGGGGACAAATGTCTCGTTGCAAACTCTTCTGCTATTGTTGGACGTCATCAGACCAATGTGTATCCATCCGCACAAAGGCGCAAAATGCGCGAATTCACCGAAAACTACAGGCGGACCGCAGTAGTTATCGTACCCGACGAGGAGACGTTTGCTGAACGTCAAAAGTTACGCGAGGAGAAGGATGGCAATGATATACCCGAGGCGGCCGTACTCGAAATGAAAGGTGCGTATCCTAAAGTGGAAACAGGTGGAAAATATTTATTATTTGTTTATATTTTGTTAGTCGTATTGTTTTTTTAAAATTCTATTTTAGTCAGAAAAAATGTTTTCATGTAAAGACAACATTGTTTAAAATTCCCTTGTTAAAATCGATCAAATTTCTATCTATCTATCTATCTATACCCTCACGCCACATCCCTTGCAGCGTAGGCAGAGAGGACAGAGCGCCAGACAGCCCTATCCTTACACACACTCCTAGCTTCCGTCACATTCATGCAATTAGTCATACACGCTCTCCGATTCCTTTTACTCAAAACGCGTCCATCCTTGAGGATCTGGTCGACATGATCGGACCAGGTCAGTCTCGGACGGCCGCGCTTTCTCACCCCTCTTCGCTCATTCAGATATATCTTTTTTGTCATCCTGTCATCATTCATTCTCTCAACATGCCCAAACCATCTTAGTTTGTTTACTTTCATTCTTGTCACTACACCAGTCTATTTTCAAATTCTCCTCGGCGTTCCTCGATAATTTCATACATTCCTCTTCCTCAAGTTTTCTCTTTTTCAGGCAAACCATTTCTTTCACTTCTTTCCTACACGCTTTATATATATTCTTCTTTCTTTCTTTCTCACCTCCATCATCTGGTTTCGCACCAAGCACATCATTCCACGCTTTCTTTTTCCTCACTACAGCATCCTTCACCTCATCATCCCACCACGCATTTTCAGGCACTCCAGACCACATCTCTGCCATTCCATTCACCACATCACAATCTCTATCCTTTCTTTTCGTCTCACATAAACACAATATATCTAAGTTCCTCTCATGCAAAACATCACGCAATTCATTCATCTTACCTTCCATATCTCCTCTTATATTCCACACACCAATCCGGCATTCTGCCCTCCTCTTTGCGCCCTCCCTGGTACTTGACGCGGCGTGATGGGTGGCGAGCCTCATCGACTCCATGCATCAAGACCACCACCTAATTTCTTACATCTTAGGACCTATAGGTCCCGTGTCTTGGAATCGATCAAATTTTTAAGACTTAAATTTGTTTTTTTAGTTTCGAAAATAACTGTTGGTACACCATGTTTACTTTTAAATCTTTTTTTTTCTGTATAAAAAAAATGAAATTTTTGCCGTACAAACTCAAAATACTTTAATGGACACCTCACAAACATTAAAAAGTTTGAGATTTAAACCCAGTTCAAAAAATTATATAATGTCCGTCATTCGAATGTTTATTTTATCTGTTTTGATTTTAAGTTTTTTTTTTACGCAATAAACATTTCTTAACAGTACACATTCACTTCTTTACGCATTTTTAC
The DNA here is from genome assembly GCA_963576895.1 of Ceraclea dissimilis. Taxonomy (NCBI): domain Eukaryota; kingdom Metazoa; phylum Arthropoda; class Insecta; order Trichoptera; family Leptoceridae; genus Ceraclea; species Ceraclea dissimilis. The sequence continues at coordinate 3,741,725 of OY756375.1, forward strand.
CACAACAATTTTTTTTATTTTCTTTTCTACTGTCATCACGGTTTTATTTGCGAGTGATGTTTTTTTTACATCAACATATTTTGTTGTGAATTTTATTGGGGTACTTTACTATTTTTACATGCATAGACACATTTTTTTGTCGTGTAAATTAAGAGCCTTAATATGCACTGAGCAAAAATCGTTCTATTTTCGCTTTGACTTTTTCAAATTTTGAATGAGAATGTTAGCGCAAAATAAGAGTAACGTAAGCGACAATGTGAATTTTACCATTTTAAAAAAAGCTTGACAAATTCTTAATTCCCTTAAGTTACAGGGGCACTATCAGAATACTTTTTTGTTCAAGGAGTTTCCAAATATTGTAATTCTAAAACAGCCAGTCTGTAGTCCATACTTTCATTTATCACTGTCTTCAGCGTCAAGACGATTCGCTTAGTATTGCCTGTGCTTGTGGCGCCGAAGCCGATTGACAACATTTAGCCCCTTAATTTCTTTCAATTTTTTTCCTTTTGATTGTGGGTGTATATGTAACTCCGACACATTTCAATCAGAATGAAAGTGAATGAATAAGTTGAGATGGTTTAGGGACATTGAGAGGATGAAGTGTGATAGAGAAATACGAGTTGATGGCAAATTTGACATCCTAACTGCACTTCTTTACGCTGTAAAATACACCTTGTGTTTTGGGTTCATTTTTGCATAACACTATGACACATTTCATCGTTCTGTTCACAATGTTTTCGAAATACTTCCAAAATTAGGCAAAAAGGCTATTTTAAAAATGCAACAAATTTTTTGAACAACTTTCGGGATTTCGTGTTTTGATAATACCTTCTTGAAATTTTCACACGTTTTGTAAAAAAATGTAGATTTTTTGTTTTATTATTGTTTATTCTTATTCAGATGCAGTGTTTATTTGTTTATTTATTTTTTGTGTAATTTTTAATCATATTCAGTTTTCCACAGTTTCTTTCAGCGGTACTATTTTCTTTATGTCCCTCGAGTGTGACAGATTGAATTATAATTTGTAAATGATTGCTTTCTTAGTGAAAATGAATTTTCATGGATCTAATGAGATGCGATGTTATCTAGTTAGTTGGCCTATGCCCGATCCCACCAACTACCACCTAGGAAGCAGACCCCTAAGGAATTTCCATACAAAACCACAGATAATTTGAGTGATTATTATAACTGTCATAACCTTTAAGATATAAATCCATACAAAATACAGCATGCAGCTACTTAAGTGAGGGAGATTCTGGGCCGAGATATTTGGCCACCTAACTAAGTAGAGCTGCATGCTGTATTTTGTATGGATTTATATCTTAAAGGTTATGACAGTTATAATAATCACTCAAATTATCTGTGGTTTTGTATGGAAATTCCTTAGGGGTCTGCTTCCTAGGTGGTAGTTGGTGGGATCGGGCACTAGTCTAGTTAGTTGGTTTTCTTACATAAAAAATAGTACAGTTAATTTGGTTAAAAAATCTTATTAAATCATTAACTACAGATATTTGAACCTATGTAGTATATGTCGACTAGACATGAGCGCCGCGCCGGCGCGCCGCCGTTGATCATGGTCGGCCGCCGCCGCCGATTAAAACGCTCACGCCGGCGGCGTGGGATCCGTGTGATCAAAAATATTTATCTTGTGTTTCTTGATACAGAAATCGAAATAAGTACCTTTCCAGGTAATAAAATTGAAGCATTCATCTGTGGGGATGCTAGGGTTCAGTAATTATATAAAATGTCGAATAATAACTACTTAATGCATTGTTAACCCATTCCGGCGTCTCACATATTTCGTTCATTTGGTTTTGCATTAAAAAAAATTGGGAATTTTCTGAGTCTTATTTATTCGATTCTAAAACAAGAAATAGGATGGGATTTATTTATTTATTTATAGTTTTGACGGCCACAAGGCATTAATAGTTTGGTTCTTCATAGTGGAAATTAAATAAAAAACAAACGTTATTTTATGTAACTGGGAATTATAAGGAAGAATCAGAATTTATGGTTTTTTGTTGGATTTTATCATACCACGCTGAAATTTTTAAACCACGTAAATTTTGGCAGAGTATCTGACCAAAATATTCGGCCTTTCATCTTTTCGGTCAACCGTTCTCTCTTTTCATTAGTTTAGCCTTTGATTATCGAAGTACGTAATCAAAATTATTTTCATTCCACTTGACCATATTCGCTATATTTCATTCGTTTCAATACAACACTGTGGAAATAGTAATGACTTCTTTTCTCTTGACAAAAAACGATATTCATTTGGTAATTTTTGAGGTTTACGATCTCCAAAGTGTCAAAATGTGATTATAATTAGATATTTTAAGGTTAAAAACCAATTATTTCGCTCACCTAAGGCGGCACTATAATAAAAAAAGAAATTACTATCCCCTAACGTGGTTTCTCAGACTGTGATTACAGACTACTCTCAAATTGTTTATGTTTTGATTTACTTTTTTATTGTTATAATGCTCGTATATTTTGTACTAATGGCCTTAAAAGCCGTATGTGATTGAAAATAAATAAATAAATTGTATTTTATCTTTCCACCGGTAAGCATTACGTATTATGGTTGATATCATTATTAATTTATCCACCTTTCGACTAAAAACACCACAATTTATGTTTATTTGATAATTATCCTTATTTTTACGCCTAAAATCACATCGCAAATATGATAGTTTTATTAGGTAAATTACATAATTTAATTAAATTACCCTTCAATCCAAACAACAGGACATATAACACGTATGTTTTTACAGCTTTTGCTCAACTGTATTTCTCAGCTACATAGGAGTTTTGCATTTTGTGGAAGGTCGACCTAGTCATCGCAATTTATTTCAGAGTTTGAATTCACAACACTGTGGAAATAGTAATGACTTCTTTTCTCTTGACAAAAACGATATTCATTTGGTAATTTTTGACGCTTACGATCTACAAAGTGTCAAAATGTGATTATAATTCGATATTTTAAGGTTAAAATCCAATTATTTCGCTCATCTAAGGCTGCGTTATAATTAAATAAGAAATTACTATCCCCTAACGTGGTTTTTCGGACTGTGATTACAGACTACTCTCAAATTGTAATTTATCTTTCCACCGGTAAGCATTACGTATTTTGGTTGATATTATTAATTTATGCACCTTTCGTCTAAAAACATCACAATTTAAGCTTATTGAATAATTATTATCCTTATTTTTACACCTAAAATAACATCACAAATAAGATAGTTTTATTAAATTACATAATTTTATTAAATTACCCGTCCACTCCAAACAACAGCACATATAACACATATGTTTTTACAGCTTTTGCTCAACTGTAGTTCTCAGCTACATAGGAGTTTTGCATTTTGTGGAAGGTCGACCTCGTCATCGCAATTTATTTCAGAGTTTGAATTCCACCCAACATTTAGCTAACAGCCCAGATATTGCCAAATGAGAAACCTGTTCGACTGCACTACTGCCCATAGTTAGGCTCATTCTGACGCGTTTGACGTTATTTACTTGGATTTGTTTTTTTTGACCTGCCCTCCAGCACCATAAAAAAGCAATAATGAATTTTTCCATTATTTTTCAAATATGAGCTTTTATTTCACTTTATTATTGAAATTATCATAGTTTTTCAAAATAAATAAATCGATTTTAGCATTATCCTTTTCACATATACGTATTTAATCATTTAAAACAATATTGCAAAAAAATCCAATGCTTCCCCCCACTTTGGATCCACGCCGCCGGCGTGGCGCCGCCGCCGGCAATTTTAGACATGGGCGCCGCCGCCGGCTTTTTTGCAGCCGGCGCACATGTCTAATGTCGACGTGTTTTGGGCAGTAATAGAAAAGTGCAAAATACAGGCTCACTGATATACTATGTCCAATCTTTATCAAAGTATTGAATTGTAACAAACTAATGGGTTCGCTGATGTATGTCCGATATTTACAGTAATCTGATTTTAATGCACAACATACGTCTGATAAAATATAAACTTCACCACTGCAATATAGAAAATATCTCAATTCAGACGCTACAGGGGTACTGCAAATACAAAATATTGTATCAAATCGAAACCCCAAGCAGGGTTGGTATACAGGAGGGTTGTAGTGTAGAATTGATTGTTGCAAAGTTGATGATGTCTCATGGGATTTATTTGACATTTTACAGTACAACTAACATCTTAAAATTGAGCTGCTGTGTATTTTGTATCGTTTGCAATATTTTAATTCAATCTGTTATACAACCAAGGGTACACTAAACGAAAACGTATAATTAAACACAATGTAACTGTATATTGTAATGTTTCCAGCCAACTTTGTCCTGCCCGAGAAGTGCCCGTGGCTAGACGAGATTGTCTACAGCGAGTTGGGCGAAGAGGAAGCTGCCAAGATTGTGGACAAGTACAACAAGGAGGGCAAGCAGGCGCTGGGACAGTCGGGCGGACGCGGTCCCGGCAACCGCAACAACATGCGACAGGGCGGCGGTGGTGGAGGCGGCGGCAGGATGCACGACCACAGGGGACGATTCGGCATGGGGGGCGGGGACAGGGGACGCCCTGGACCAGGTGGACCTATGAGGAGGGATAATAGGAGAGGTAATTAATTACTTGTGAATTGCTTATTTACAGATCATTTGGCAATCCGTAAAATTCTATTGTTAGTAGCCCTGTCAGATTTTGTCTGTCCTTTGGCCTGTCAAAGGTTCGTACCTTTCTCATTTTGTACTTAAGTGAGGTATAATGCTGAAAATATTACAGAGCATTTATTTCTAGAGAAATTATTTTAAAGTAAAGAGAGTTTTGCCAGAGGGAAAAAGAATTTAATGTTCCAATCATAGCCTCGAACTATTTTCGAAGTGTGTATCCTGTTCTTCTTCTTCTTACACAATGAACTCTATATAATAGTGATGTAAATGCTAAACATTAACATCGATGTTGAAAACCATCGATACCATTTTCTAAACATGTTGATGAACATGTTGTGTTGTATTGGTAAAGAAATAAAAAGGATTAATTATAAAAATAAATAAATTTGTATAATGTTACCAACTAACTTAATATGCTGCCGTTAGAATTAATAATTAATTTCATTACTTAAATTAAATTATTTACATAAAACAATTGTCATTTTATAATTTATGATATTCCAGAAATTCAAGCTGTCTAAATGTCGATCATATAATTATATATTATCCTGCTTAAAAACAATCATTTCACCCACCCATGACAACATTGAAGGTAATAAAAATATACTTTGCATGCCCAAATGTCGTGTGGAAATGCAGATTACGCTAGAAAATGTAAATATATCTTTTCTCCTTCGTTAATATAATTATTAATTTATACGTAAAAAATATTGGAAATCGCTTATAATTCGTAAAATCCCGGAATGTACTTAAAATATCGATGGCTCGATTTGTGATTCGATGATGATATCACGTGCCTATGGCAGATGTAATTTAATAAAAATATATTATTTGCGATGTTATTTTAAGTGTAAAAATAAGTCAAATCACTAAATAAGCCTTACTTGTCGCAATTTTAGTCGAAAGGTGCATAAATTAACAATGAAATCAACCAAAAAACGTAAGCTTACCGATAGAAAGATACATTACAATTTGAGGCTTAATATATAACCACAGTCCGAAAAACCACGTTAGGGGATAATAAAATGTTTTTTTAAATTAAAATGCATCCTTAGATGAGCGAAACAACTGGATATTAACGTTAAAATATCTAATTACAATCACATTTTGACACTGTGAAAATCGTAAACGTCAAATATCAACAAAAGAATACTTATTGAATTTTATGAAAACGAAGAAATGATTTCACACACATTTTCATAGTGTTGTATTGAAACATGAATGCTTTACAACTGATCTAGTCAGTATGACTAAAAAATATTTGATTAAGTACTTCAATAATCAAAGGTTCCAATAATTAATTTGAACAAATTACTATTTTGAACTGCTGCCATCCATTACAGGTTTGAAAAATAATGTTGCCAGCTTATTTGACAATCCAAACATTGGCAAATATTTTTTAAACAACATTCCTAAAATATAATATGGGAGTAGGGTAAAAATGTAACCACAACTTATTATCACATCGAGCAACACTAAACTCAGTAATACCTATTTTGTTTCTCTGTTATTCAGTTGTTATACAGTTTATGTGTTGCATTTTCCAGATGATCGCCGCGGTGGTGGTGGCGGTGGCGGTTGGGGAGGACGAGGATGGGATGCCCCTCCCCGAGGAGGAGACAACTGGGGCAGACAAGATAACAGAGGCGGGCTGGACAGGCCCAACAGGGACGGCTTCAGGGGAGACAGATGGGGAGCTCCCGGCGGCGGAAGGTAAACATTATTTTTCTACTATGTGGTTAGTTAGCAGTGTGATAGCACTGTGATAAGCTCACCCTAGTGAACAAATAGCATAGCATCTGTTATTTATTGTGTTAACATATTTCTGTATTCTGTTCACTTAAAGTGTAAATAAATTAATAAGTAACATGAAATTATAAGTTTTGATTTTTTGAAACAATTTCGTAAAACTTCTAAAAATTATTCGTTTGACGGATGTGGTGGAATGGGTGAAGTTTGCCCTGAGCATAAAGTGATCAATTTTAAGCCACCCGAAGCAGACTCGTAAGCATTAGAACATCCATCCTGCTTCCTCCCCAAGTGGATACCATAGCTTCTGTCACGGAAAAATTGTGAAATATCACAATTGTTTTTTTTTCCAGAGGTGGATCTCGTGACCGTAACAACATGGACCGACCCCCCCGTGGTCCCCCAGGTATTGAAGGAGGTCGTGGGGGCATGGGAGGTCGTGGAGGCAACCAGGGTAGCGGGCAGGTTCAGGCGTATGGTAGGCCACCTCCCTCACAGCAGAACAATGCTCGCGGTGGAGCACAACAGGTTCCTAATAGACAGAATTACAACAGACAGGTATGTAGATTGAATGTAATTTGATAAAATTTATATTGTAGTTTATTTCCAGACACTTTGAAATATTTACAAGATTGCATGATATTGTAAACAGTGCCTAATATATAAGCCCAAAAGCCAAAACTAATTAGTGAAAGTCCGTTAATTAGAACAACGATTATTCATGGTTCGAATTTTTTGCCCTTTTTCCGGGTCCCAGAACCAATTTTCATAGTAAATTGTACTGTCAATTCGAAATATGCCGTAATTCGAAAAAATCGTAAAAGTTCCGTTATTTTGATTTTTTTGTTGACAACTTCTGCTAGTCCCCTTATTCAATCAATTCAATGTCTGGAAGATTCTAAATACTGTCTTTTCATTTTAATAATATTATAATGATCTTCCACCAAGAATCTTTGGTCGAAACAGTAAACGTTCCAAAAGACAGTTTTGTTCGTAGAGTCAAGTCTTTGCATGAGTATAAAATCATATTATTGTCAGAATATTGACTAGCAAGCAAGATTTCATGTCTGCCGTCCTAAGGAAGAACTGCGTACAAACCAAAATGTTGAAACTGAGATAATTGCGAAAACGTCTTGTACCGCCCATATAACTCCATACATTTGCATGACATAGATGGCTTGAAAAATAAGGGTTGTGTACGAAAACTCGGACCTTTTATGATTGAAATACTAGATGGATCTACGGTTAAAATACTCATTTCGATGAAAATCTCTAAAATACCTAAAGGTGGCGTAAACGTGGTTCTTGCTTGGGACGGCAGATGTGTGATACAATTGTTTGTAGTGTTTAGTGCATGTATGTGTTGGAGGTTGTGGGGTAGTATCTAATGTGCAATTTTCTCACACTAGTCTGGAAACCAACAGGGATGGAGTCAGCAACAGGGCAGTCAGGGGCAGAACCAGCAGGGTCAGTGGGGTCAGAACTGGGGACAGCAGGCAGGATGGGGGCAACAGAATTGGGGACAGCAAAGTCAGTAGAATCTCATTACCTCTGCAAACTTTAAATATCTTCTATTCTATTCTATACCCCTCAAACCGCATCCATTGCGGGGTAGGTGGAGAGAACTGATTGCCAGAATTTCCTATCCTTACATACACTTTATTCAAAACGTATTCATCGTTGAGAATGTGATCTACATGGTCAAGCCATGTGGTTATTGGACGACTGCACTTCCATTCACCTCTTCTTTCGCCCAGGTGTATTTTCTTTGTTATCCTTTCATCATTCATTCTCTCTACACGTCCAAACCATCTCAGTTTGTTCACTCTCATTATAGTCACAACATCAGTTAGCGATGAAGCAATACAATACATAAGAAATCTAGATTTAAGTCTCTGACAAGCAGGAAAATTCACCCTGCGTTTATAACTTTTTTACACTTTGACATAACAAATGTTAATTGATATAGGCGTGATGTTGGCCATGCGATAAATAAATAAATCAGTTTAATTTCAAATATGTTGTATAAGTAGGCATGTGTGTATGTAATAATGATGTGATTGTTGTATTACAGATTGGGGCAATTGGAATCAGTGGAGTCAGTGGAACAACCAAGGACAACAAGGTCAGTGGGCCAAGACTGGTGACCAGAGCACACAGCAGCAGGTGACCACAGCCGGCCAGTGGGGACAGTGGCCACAGCAGCAAGGCTATTGGGCCACGCAACAACAGTGGCCTGTGCAAGCGCAGCAGGTAAACATACACTATTTGATGGATGGATGATTGCAATATCAGTTCTTATGACGTCGTCCATCTTTGAAACAGACGTAGCTTGATTATTGTCTAAATTGAGTTACAAAACGCAAACCGAAGTTACAACGAAAAAATATTAGACATTATTTTGGGGTTAGTTGGTAGAGATGGCAGCAATGTGATAAGCTCGCCCTAGTGAATAAATGTTATTTTATATGTGTAATTTTGACATATCTCTTTATTTTGTTCACCAAAAGTGTAAATTGGTAAATAAAAAAATATTATCACACATTTTGTGAAAAGATGTTACATTTCTAATCAAAATTGATTAATGATGAATGATGATGTGAATATCATATCTCTATCTATCTATACCCTCACGCTGCGTCCCTTGCAGGGTAGGCAGAGGACAGCGCCAGACAGCCCTATTCTTATACACACCCCTAGCCTCCGTCACATTCATGAAATTTGTCATACACGCTCTCCGATTCCTTTTACTCAAAACACGTCCACACTTGAGGATCTGGTTTAAATGAAAAAACTTGATTAATAATCAGAAAGATAAATTCATTATGAAGAATTTTTAAGATTAAAATTTTGATGCAATTTATTAAAAGTCATCTGTAAATTCAACAAAATCAGGTTACGTCTGTTTGAATGATGTAAATGGTTTGATGATGGTTACATTGTGTGGTATTTGTTCAAGCAGCAGGGTAGTGGTGGCAAAGCAGCGGGTGCGACAGCCGCCACCGCCGCGGCAAATACTACACAACAACAAAGTGCGGCCTCTACCCAACAGCAACTGTGGGCTCAGTACGCACAGGCATACGCACAACAGGTGATTACACACACAACCATCACACCCTACATACACAACTATACTGCTATCCTAAATCAAAACCGTGTATAAGCCAAACGATACATATTCTCAGTTTTTAATTATCAGAATCAGTACGAATTCAACCGCAAATATAGACAGGTGTTGGAGGATTCTCATCATCGTCATCAGGCGTTTGATGAAATCTTTACAGTTTTTTCCTCAACAGAGACGAGAGGCATCTTCATTCACATAAGCGTTATGTGAACTCCCTTGGGGAGGAAGCAGGATGGGTGTTCCGACGGTTACGAGTCGGCTTTGGCTGCTAGGACAACGTTCACCCATTCCACCACGTCCTGCTGTCAATCGTGTCATTTTTGGAATTATATGCTATTATATGCTACATCTAGAAATCATTTCACATTGACCAAATGTTTCTGATGCTAACGCCATCTGCTGAGGAGTGGATGCAACATTTGCAACTTACGTCTGCAATGCAGATCAATACGTAAAATACTTTAGGTATATCTCAAATCAATGAAATCTTTGTCGTCAAACGCCTGATGGTAAGGATGAGAATCTTCGAACACTAGTCGCGTGTAATTGAAGTTATTACATGGATTTTAAACAATATACTAGTCCTACATTTCTACGTTTAAAAATGGACTTCCACCGTGTACTGTCGGTCGAAGATCTTAATACAGGTATTCGACCATAAAAATTCTGAATTTTCATACACAACTCCTATGTTGCAACTATTGTATTGGAAATACTCGATGTTTTGGCTCGGTTTTAACTTTTTGGCTTACATTCGGTTCTTACTTAGAATGGCAGAATACATTATTTTGTTTACTATATCTTTATGTTTCTTGTTTCAGGGTTACGCCACATCGGCAATGGGTACGACAGGGTCGGCACAGCAAGGAGAGAAGAAGTAATGACGATCCTCGTACCATGTTGAATGTTTTATCGTAATTTTAATGTTAGATCATACTTGTATATTAAGATCTCTCGTGTAATAACAGTGGTGTACGTAAGATACTATTGTAGTGGTAACAAACAAAGCAGTGGCGTATTACTGATAGCTTCTGAAATGTTTTTATTAGTGTGACGTGACACCCCCCAAGGGTGCTAGACGCAAGACAGTGACGTATCAACGTCGCTAATCGAATCGCGGAAGAAATAGTCGACATTGTCGTCTGCTACAAATTGTTTTTTTTGTACAACAAAGATTCACAACTTCCTAATCAATATCCGTACGTTGAATTTCACATGGAATGCTCTGTAAAATTTTGTCTGTCAATGAAGAGATAGTTTTTTGATTAGGGGGCTGAATCAAATTTTTTTGGCAATGCAGTTCCAAATCTGAGACCATCTCCTTCTTGATGTACTGTACGATTTTTCTTTTTATATTCAGTCACGTTGAAGAATGTGTTGACATGTTTTGGGTCTTCGAAATAAAATATTAATCTCTTTAGATTCTGTAAATCTTGCATATCCCTTTAAGTACAGAAAATTTTCTTTCCACCCGTTCCTACAATCTGGGTTAATCAGTGACAGATGTGCGAGTGTACACAATTGCTTGCAACCTAAACACATACTTCGTCAATGATACTATATCTTTTATTAATCGCTACTTTTAATTTGGAGTAATTTGTTTAACGTAAATAAACTCAACTGTTTGTATTGTTGTTTGTAGGGAAAAAGAAAATTATGAATATTTTTTTACACTAATGTACCAAATACTTACCACTACTACTATTGCTAATAATGATTAATTGATATCATAGTGTAACAGTTAAACTTTAGTTTATAAAGTTAATTAGATGTTGAAATTAAGATCAGGTTATTATGACGGGTCAAATCTTTGTTTATCGTATAGCGAAGTAACGAAATTCCCAGTTAACGTGTATTCAATTTGTCCCCTATACGAAATGTACTAAAGCATAAATCATTGTCTGATCTCACAATAACGAAATGTTTTGGACCGAAATTTGGATGAAGCTACAACTTGCCACAATATTTCACTGTATAGTACTGCAATATATTGACGAATCATCGCCCGATCATGCGTTGCATGTTTTTGTTGTATTGGTCCTATAAGACAGTACTGTATTGTAATTATACAGAAAATAAAATTCTGTCATCTTCCATACATCGAATAAATTTTCATTTTAACAAACCATTTCCTTTGTCCCGTTGACTTCGCTGTACCGAGATTTCACCTGTGTTTTAAATTGTAGTGAGAATTTTATTTTTTAAGGCTGTTTTTAGTTTGTTTTCCTTTGTTAAGATTGTGGACACTTCTCCACTCCAATTCTGAATTATTTTAGGCTTGTGGCTCCAATGTGTGACACTTTATTTCCCGACTTTATTATGAACGCTATAAAATGTCTCATATTTGAAACGATAGTACAATTTAGTAAATAATGTAAGATGTATTATTCTTGGTATTTGGTTGGGCGTAGTATATTTATGTATACAGAATACGTATTTGCTACTCTTAGATTCGCTTCAATTGAATCTTTTTTATACATTTCAATCATCTTTCAAAAGATATGTATTAATCATTTGTGTGACACTTTACATTTCCAATATTATAAACTACATGTGTGACAGTTTACATTTATGATCATGCAATAGATGTGTCACTAACTAGATGTGCAACACTTTTTATTTCCGATGTTCCAATAGAATTATAAACTACATGTCGGACACTTTACATTTCCGACGTTGCAATAAATAAATTATAAATTACATGTGGGGAACTTAACATTTCCGACGTTTGCAATAGATAAAATATAAACTGCATGTGTTATTCCTGTTCATTTCTAATGTTGCAATAGATGAATTTAGATGTGTGACACTTTACATTTCCAATGTTGCAACACATAGCCACTAGGTACTACTACGTATGTAATAATGTTTAGTCATACTATTGTGTATAATTAATTACTCATACTTTATTATTATAATTGTGATTCTGTTTCTTACATTACAACCGTACCTTCCTATTCTTTATTATTATTATTATTAATTAAGCTTTTTTTTAAATAATAAACATAATTTAAAATTCACTTTTGTGTTTTAATTTTATGTGTCCAATCTACTTTATGACATTTCCCAGATTACATGTGTGCTTGCTTTACTTATCAAGAGATCCAGGCGTGCCTTTCATATTCATATGATTAATATACACAAACTAAGTTTGCCCATGGACAACTCCATTGAGACCTTAAAAACTAATGACTAGATGCAGGCTTCTCGAAATTTGTGCTGTGCAGTAAAATTAGCTCAGAATTTGACAACATTCTTTTCCTTTAACGAAATGCCTGAATTCTGTTTTTTCTGACTTCGGAAAACTACGTAACACATGTAAAGTATCGAAATTTTCCGCATATGGTAGCGATAGGGTTGATTGTTCCCAAACATTTAGCCGTTGATTGTGAACATTTTCATTGGTGATGAATATACATCGGGGGATTCGATGCCCTAGGTACCTAGTTTTATTGTGGAGGTGCAATAAATCATCCGTGACCGAAAGTATTATTTCTCTTTGAATTTAAATTATGGGGGTTTCCATCTTTACCTGAATTCTGTACAACCATCAATATCTATAGGAGAGTACAACAATAGTGATTTTTAGACAACTAATTCCACTAACTTGTATCAGCGTGCATTATGCCGGTAGTATTAACAAAATTTGCGAAGTAAATAAACTGTATAATATTTTTGTTCACTCTACATCCCTGCATATCTCCTAATCGCAGGTAGTAAAGAATCCAAGACGTCAATGAATTTTAGGCAGTGTTCAATAGCCAGCCCTTAGGAAACTGCTAGAAAAATGGCTATACAGGTGGTAAGAAATAAATAAAAAGTCACATTTAATTTGATGGTTTATTTAATTATATTCTATAGTTTGTTAACACTGGATTCATATATAATAATTAGATAGTACATAATATAATACTATATACAACACATAATAAAATTATATAGTAGCATGTATTCCTGAATACTTATAAAAATATGCCTGCTGAGAAAATGAAATGGATAAGTTCAATAGTAGCAGATATTTTAGTTCGATTGCACAGTGAAGATTGTATTGGAACTGACTGAACATCTGAGTTTTCAAAGCTTTGATCGATTTGAAACATGCTAACTGTTGTATTTGCATTGAGATATTTGTGACTTGAACTACATCTATTGAAGTTTATCAAAAGCTAATTGAATAAAAAATGGTGGCAGATATGAAATGATTTTTTTTTTAAGCGTTAAGTCAATTTGAAATTGCTTATTTACTATGAAGACATTAAATGCTGAAAATTTAACGCATGGTCAAAGAAAATAAGCCCTTAGGGTAAAAATTTATAAAGCTTGGCAGTATTTTCAGTAAGGGTTATCAAAAGAAAGCCAGTTGTTTCTTAACTACATTCGCACTTCTTGACAAAAGTTGTAATATGAAATGTAACTTATTATTTAGCAGGCTTCGGTCAATGAACATGAGTCAGCATTTTGTGCAGAAGGATGAAAATTGAGTAGCAATGACTTTTAATTAACTTGTAATTCAAGAACAGATAGCAAAAATGTGTGTAAACGAATGTATAACTTATCATTCATATAATTTCCAATATTCGTCAATGCATACAATTTTTTGTAATTAGTACAATCGATGCTTTCTAAATTCATAGTACAATACGTTTTACACAAATACATATTTATTTACACTAAATATATATTAATATATTCAAGGGATTTATTTTTTATTTAGGTAAATTGAATAAAAAATATAATTATGAATACATGTCATATAAAATACATAGAATTATTTTCAAGCTATAATGTTAATATATTTTTCTTATTATGTTTAACCCCTAAAAGAATATATTTTATTGAAATAGACCCAAATACACTCTGTACACTTCACAGTAAGCGTGAAAAGCTTATGCTGTGAAGTGGAGTAAGTCGGCATCGGGGATCGACCCTGCGCCCAATGGATTAACCGTCGAGCGTCTTGCCAACCAGGCTACCGACCACCTCCATCCGCAGAAAATTTCTCAAATGAATTATCGAGTATCGTAATAAGGATTTTTAGGTTAAAATTATGAACTCCCGCTTTAAAGAGAACAAACACTGTTTTTCTGTAATAATCTAAGTAATCTAATAATTCTAATAATCTAATACACAATCTTTTAGGGGTTAGACGTCAATGTTCCCGAACATAAGCAGTGCAAGGATTTTGTCACTATTTTAAAGGCACAATAAACGCTTTTAATAAATAATTTAATTAAAAAATATTAGACTGCCAAATTAGATATACAAAAATTTTTACTTTATTTAAATTTTAAACTAAAACATATTGAAACTTTACATATGGATTTGGAAATGATGAAAAATGTCGATGAAATGAACTACTGTTTATATAAAATATGTTAAAACTCATTATTTTTGTCTATTCTTTGATGCAAATGGCACAATAGTTTTCAGATAAGCGGTAAAGTTGTTGTAAGTAATGATAGGTTAGTAATTTAAACTAACCTAACATTACCCTTTCTAAATGACAGCACAAAGATGAATTCAAGCGATTCACTGACTGACATTTTGCTATAAGTTTTCAATAATATTTGTCGATTAGCTTGATTGGTATTTTGTCCATTCGGCTCACAAAAGATCAGCCAATAAAAGCGTCAATAACTCAGCAATTAAACATTCTCCGCATGTGACTTTTGCTGTAAGTTAATATAAAAATACTTCTAAATGCCGACATAATTAAAACTTGTAGATATGCACTACTAAATTTTAAAATTCTATTATAATAAACAGCTACTATGTAAAGTTTTCACTAAAAATTAAAGGATGGATTATAAGAAAATGAAAAGAAAAAAGTTTGTTACAAAAATAATATTATTCCACTTTGGTTCGACTACAAGCTAAAATAAAAATATAAACGATTAAATATGTATTTAATATTTATAACCTAAAAAAGACAACACATATTACTACATAATGTATTTGTCAGGGACTATGTAGCATTTATTACATTTTCAAAGTTAGGGTTTGAATCTGCTTGCCTTCGAAAATCAATGGTCATGGAAGCTGTCTGAAGTCATTTATCTGTAGTTTTGAGATACACAACAAAAAATGTTGTAAGTAATGTTAGGTTAGTAATACAAAGCAAACTCGCCTAACATTATCCATTCTAAATTTATTTAAGTATTTACATAACAGATTTAAACCCTAACCTTAATAGTAGCATGTATTACTAAATTAATAATAATTATCGCCTAGCAGAGTGTATGAACAAGAAAATAAAAAACTTATGAAGCATTTAGAATGTCAAATTTAAAAGGTTAGAAATGTTTGTTTTGACCGAAATGTAAAATGGCTGACAAGATGTTGTAACCTAACCTAACCTCGACCTAACTTTGATTGTGTAATATTGTGTTTTGTTTTAAGTTGTAATAACTTAATTTCTGTAAAAAATACACAACAAAACGCCATAATTGAATCACCTAGTCAAAGTTCTAATCTATACCCGTAGGTCGGTGGTGATTTTGAGAACTAAAAAGTCCATAGTAAAAAAACACAACATCCTTGCCGAAATTGCAATAACACATAAATCGTTTTTTTGTTCCACACTTAATTAATAACATTACCTAGCTGAAATTTCATGACATCTAAAAACATCTTACGTGTTTTATTTTCTCGTTCATTGTTATTTTGTACAAGAATATAATCGTAATAAAAAAATATTAATTAAAGACTGCAAATTAAAAACTAAACTACAAATAATATTTACAGATTTTAACATAAAATAATATTAGTTAATCTAATAATGAAAAACACAGCATATAAACTACTATTACTACTGCATATCTCAGAGATTGCATGCATTTTGTAAAATGAAAGGCAAATCAAATCGTAGCCATTGTAAATGGTTTATATTTTGGGTATACTTCGAGGCCGTTGATTTACTGTCAACAAGCGAGATAAGAAGCTGATGAAATCATACAAGATGGTAAGAAATGTATGGGGGAAAATATTCCATAGACCAAGTGTTTATCACCAGGACAAGGTGACGTCATGATTGTGGGTGGTTGCCATGGCGATGTTATTTTAGTGTCACAGGTTAGATATAATGTCGGCTTCGTATACCATTGAATGTTTTTTACATTGGCAGTTATGATAGCTTGCCTTTTCAATGACAATAGCTATAAATTTTATAGAGTAACAGATTTTTTTTTATAAAAATTATACATGTTTTTGTTTTTCAATTATGAATCGAAACGTGAAATTATCTAACGCGATAAATTAACATTACAAGATTTTATGTTTTATATTTTGTAGATTATTAAATTTGCTATCAGCACCTAAATGAAAATAATTGTAAAACTAAAATTGTTCCGCTACAAAAATTTAAAAAAATAATATTAACATGATCTTTTTGGACTAAAATACATTATTTGAGCACTCAAACAATGATGATAATAATAATAAATTACTCTAAATAACAATTCGATTCCGTCTAGAAAGTGTGAATAAGCTTTAATAATTCATAGACAAAAAGCGATTGCAAGACGTTCTATGGAGAAATGTCTTTCGCTTCACACATGGATGTATAATACTTCTAGTAAACTGGATTCATCTCTTGGCCGACTATTGCGGTTCTAGGGGAAATGGCCAGTTAGGCAAAAGAAGCAAAATGGAGGATTTTCCATACTAAACGGGCTATAGGAAACTGCGGTTTTCACATGGATTTTTGGTTTTCACTGTTTATATTTTAACTGAAAATGAATTATAGACATCATATTGACATAATTATAGGACCAAGGGATGTAAATACTCCGTTAATCAGGATTTATAAGCAATTTCTTTAACAAAAGAAACGGCACACGATGGAAGTAAATTAAATTACATTTATTTTATTGTCATTAATTACAACATAAATTAAACATTGCACGAAAATTCATAAATACATACACATTAGCTTTAAATGACAAAAAATATGAAAAAATAAATTCCTACATAATAAATGATATATTTAAAACGTCTGCATATCCGTGATATTCAATATCATAATTAGTGATAGGAAACTACTGAAAACACATTTTTTCTAATTTTTTTTTCTTAAGCGATGCATAAGGTTTAATTCTTAAAGGAAAATCTGAAAAAAAAGAATAAGAAAATTAAATTTAAAAGTAATTTAATTTACTTCCACCGTGTGCGGTTTCCTGTGTTATAAATTTGCTCATAAATTCTGATTAACGGATTATTTACATCCCTTGGTCCTATAATTATGTCAATATGATGTCTATAATTCATTTTCAGTTAAAATATAAACAGTGAAAACCAAAAATCCATGTGAAAACCGCAGTTTCATATAGCCCGTTTAGTATGGAAAATCGTCCATTTTGCTTCTTTTGCCTAATTGGCCATTTTCCCTCGAACCGAACAGAATGTATAGACAAACACCTATGTTTTCCATCCAGTTTACTAGTATTATAAATCCATGGCTTCACGTCATCTGACCAGCGATGTTTATAGAGCAGATACTCTAAATATTCACGGCCAAACTACTTTTTTGAATGAGTAAAAGCAATGTTTATAAACAATATAGGTTGTGTACTCCCAATGATTCACGGTCATTGTTCAAAATACCGCATGATATTTCACTGCAATATGACAACAATAGTTGACAATATCTAACTGTCAAAATAAAAAGTGAAACGGAGTTTTGTATGCAACCTTACGTAGTTTCAAAGTTTTGGATTACAAGTATGTAGTTACGTTTTAATTTGTCAATTTTGAAAATACAGCTGTGAAAAACATTGAAAATAAGCTAGAATTTAAAATTACTATAATACAAAATATCTATATTATTTCTAAAAATAAATAATCAATACATTCTTAAAACCTTACAACAAAATATTTCTAATTGAATTGTAATAAAAACTACTTATTTATTTAAATAATATTATAATATAAAATAGTACCTAAAATAGAAACATTAAGTATGCAATAATAAAATAAAGATTGGAGTGTTTTTTAAGGCCTAATGAGATTTTTTATTTATTTATGGTAACACTTTTTTTATTAGTGAACATGCATAGATATTAAATGACAGGTATGAAGAAAAGACTATACGACTCGTTCACACAGCACAAAAACTATGCTAAATGACAGTTGGTCTTTTTTGTTTGTCAGGTTGTTTACCTGAAAGCGCTATCTCTCGGTCTCTCAAAAAAGCACCCTAAAAAACTAACACGTTGACTACTATATGTTTGGGTTATACCGAACGAGTCGTGAGATTACTGGGCTCGCTAGTGTTTCTAAGTTAGCGAAATAATGTCTATTTTATTATTTACATGCGTAGACATGTGAATATACAAAAATATGCAAGGTGTACGTAGAAAAATATAGCCAAAAAACAACTCAAATAAAGTTAAAATATACTTAAACAAATTATTTTTGAATTTCGATTCACGTTAGAACTGTTACAGATGAGCCGATGATTATAATTACATCCGTAAACCTAAGTACGTTTAAAACGAAGAAAAATAATGATATTAATCTTAAAAAGAAAAACACAAAAGTAAAGTAAAAAAATATACACAACTTAAAAAAAAACATTGAAATCAGTGTCTCTTTCAGAATACAAATTATTCATACCAACTTAACAAATAGAATCGTCAACAGTTTGGGTATATTATACGAATATACATGGTGCATCTCTTTGCGAAAACAAATTTATAATATTCTTTAGATTGTCGTTTGAATTGTCTTAAAGAATTCGGACTAGAACACATGTGACGGCGGACAGAATCAGAGTTGTCGTTGATGAAATTTCTAATGAGTTAGCTCCGCCAGTGGCTGTCCTTATGCCGGCGACTGCTGGGACTGAAAAAAACAATCATAGGTTAATTTAAGGTATTCAATTGTCTTCGAAAAGACAGCTGGAGTTCCACATCATAGGAGAACAATCCTGTCAATACAGACTCGCTGAGTCTAGACACAGATTAAGGAGAAGGAGAAGAATTATTACTGACGGTTAAACAATATTAATTTACATAAAAGAAATCAAATCAATTAAACAAATACTTGGATATTCAAAGAAAAAACATCAAAGCAAAACATCAGTCAAGAAAATCATAAACTTAATTTAAAGATATAAAATCATAAAATTAATTAAAAGGAATAAAATAAAAAAATTATAAAATTACCATTTTCGTACACTTCAGGACTGAGCACATTGTTGTCTTCAAATGCTGAGAATTAAAAAGAAAATAAAAACATAAAAATAAAAGATAATAAAATGATAAATAAAAATATTCTTTACAATAAAAAAATAATCAGAAATAAATAAAAAAAAAAACAAATAAAATCGCTTAAAATTTAACAAATGCATGAAACAGAAAGAACCAAATGTTATACAGAACAAAGCTGTTTATTTTGTTAAGCCATGTTTTGACCAATTCTGTAAACTTGTTGCCATTTTAATATTTGATCTTAAAATTACAACTTGTAAATGCTAACACTCTTATGTTGGATTTCACCAACTTCTGAGGTGAGGGATAGCGGAGATAGGAAGCACTTATCATTATTTTTCATACAAAATTTGTGCTAAGTGGCTCCTATCTCCGCTATTCCTCGCCTAAAAAGTTGGTGGAATCCAGCATTATTCTATAAAGGTGTGTTCTTTTTACCAACCTCCATCAAAGTAGTGTTGATCGGACAGTTCACTCCAGCCATGGGTGTTCTTGGCTCTAACTTGAGCGGCATACTTTCCAGGAGTGAGCCCATTGAGCGCATGCTTTACAGTATACACATTTCCGTTGGGTTGAGCAATATCTGGCTTCACGATGATCCATTCTTCCTCGGAGGCTGTCATGTTTGGTTTGCTCTGAAATAAAAGGACAATTATAATTGGGCATAAAACAATACCTTGAGGAATTCCAAAGGTAGTGATTGACAATCTGCATTCTGCATTAGAGTTAAACCCATCTGAACCTCTAGATGTTTCAGAAGAAACAGCTCCAATGTCATCAGGGCTTCGAGGACAAACTTTCTAATATTCCTAATCTAAGGGTTCCCTCTACCTTACCAAGAAACCTCTCCCAAAAACCATTCCTCTTTTCAGCATCTTTATTGTTTCTAGGAACCCTTGGAGGAGACAATTACTTCAAGGGTCTACACAATTTGTAGACAGATTTCTTACAACTACAGCAATTGTAAATACATTTGGACGAGTCCAGCGATTAGGTTATGTTTGGTTAAGTACAGATCAACTTTAACATACCTGATCAACCTTAACGTATCTGAGTTCCACATCGGTGATGGGTTGTACAGACTCGACAGCCCATTGCAAAACTGGTGCATCTGCGACATCTTGTTCTCCAGAAACCCACATGGCCCTACCAGGCTGCTTGACAAGGATAACGTGTCCCTCTCCATGTCCGTATTGGTTGGTGGCCTGAAAATAACCAGAAATTTTGTACACTTCCAATTAAGTATGATGAGCTGATCTTGATAAAAATTGAGAGAGAAAAAAGAGATTTTGGGCTAAAATCAATAATTTTGGCAAGACAAAAGATTCAGCCTATTGCCATCCACTGCTGGACAAAAGCTTCCTTCATGTCGTCCTGTCCTAAGCAGCCTGCATCCAAGTCATACCGACATGTCGGACCAGGCTGCCTCTCCATCTTTGGCCGTCCAGATAACCCTGCCTTGAGGAACAAGGCAGGGTTATCTGGAGTTAATACTCAAAGACTCTTTGAACCTCTCCTAAAGATATGCTGGTTGTTTTACCTTGCAAGTGTATTTGCCGAAATCCTTGGATGTAACCTTCAGTATTCTTAATGTGGAGTGCTTCCTTTCATCGTCCATGTTGATGTGGTGATGGTGAGAGTTGTGGATCAGTTCATTATTCTTCTCCCAAATAATGGTGGATCTGAAATGGTCATTGGATGAGTAAGACAAAACTTGACTTTGAATAGGAAACCAATTGCAGTGACTTTTTTTGTTAAAATAACATACCTTGGGTCACTCTTGACAGTGCATAGCATCACAGCTTCGTAGCCTTCATCAGTGTTCACAACAGATTTCTTCACATGGACTTCGGGGGCGTCTGTAAATTGAGGAAATTATAAAAAATTGGTAACAGAAATGAGCAGGCGACCTGTTAAATAATTATTGATTAATATGAAAAACTTACGCAAAACTTTGATGACGACTTTTCCGACAGCTGGAGTTCCGATTCCATTGGTGGCCAAGCATTGGTATTTGCCAGAATCGTGACGATCTACGCTCCTAATGTAAAGAGTCTGATCTCCGAAATCAGCATTCTCATCAGTGAGACGAGATCCCTAGAAGAAAACGATAATTTATTAATAAAGCACTCTTGAGTTATGAGACCTGATAGAGATCTACAAACTTGTGTACGGTCATTTTGATCACAATATTGGGGTCCTAGTACACCTCCAAAAGTAATTTTCGGAGATTTTCCCTATACCTCATGAAAGAGCAATTTAATTTGCAATAGAGTAGTGGATCAGGGTAAACTTCTACAGATTTGAAACTGACGTCATCTGGCAATTATTTTGACACTTCCTTACCTCGCGGCTCCATGTAATTTTTGGCTTTGGAATTCCAGTCACCAGGCATTGAATCTTCAGTGGTTTCCCTTCAGGCACGAAGCGTTCCCTGTCCATGGGAAGCATCTGAACAACTCTTGGTGCTTGTGGACGAAGTAGTGTGTGATATACGCTTTGCTTCTTTCCCGTTGTGTCAATTACATTGCAAGTGTAGTTTCCATAGTCTGAGTTCTTCAAATCAGTTACAGCCAGGGTATTATTTTTGTAGCTGGAACAAAATGAAAATTGTAGTTTGCCATTGTCTGTTCAGTATTTTGTATCTTATGTTTAGTTTTCTGTAAAAATTGGGGTTATCATTTCGATCTTAGTTTGGTACTTAGATGATGTGAGAAAATGTGCCCGTGGTGGACGGATGCAGTGCGTCCAGGACAGGGACTTATGGAGAACCAAAGGGGAGGTCTATATCCAACAATGGATCTTGAGACTGAAGAGGAAGGGATTGGAAGGGAAATTAATGTGGAAGTGCGAAATAAATCTACAATTTCTTAGGGCAGAGTGGATCCATTATTATATGGTTTCGCACTCTGTAAACTCCAGAAGAACTATAGATGGCTTCCTGACTGGCTAACTGGGCAACAGGCACCTCAAGCCAAGATCATCATCAGAAGAAGTTAGAGAACGATGCAAACCAATAAAATGTTATCATAATATATTAAGGTACTCACATAAAGAATCTCTTGTCATCAGTGACCATCTGGTTTTGGTAGATCAAGTCTTCTCCCTTCATCCAGACTAGCACAGCATTATCTGGAAAGAAAAATGATTATTTTAGAATAAGAAAATGGGTAAAAATATTTTTCGAGAATGAAGTGTACCAATTATCTTAAAAATTCACTTAAGTAGAATGTTTCAAGAGACGGAAATTAGAACTGTCTGATTAATGGAGTGAAATTTGGGGGAAATGTCTTCAAATTTCGTTGCTTCTTGGTTATGAGACCTATTTTTTTCGAAAGCAAGGTCAAGGGCCAAGGGACCAGAATAGATCTATTGTTATCCTCTGATGTTACATCTCACCCTAAAGACACACATGCGTCACGTAACTCACGATCGGTTTTGGTGCGTCTTACTTTCTCGGAGTCTTCCAAAACTATGTGATTTCTGAGTGGTCTTCAAAATATGTGACTTCTTTTGTGAGCGACGAGACGAGCGCGTTACAATTACAGAGGATGTGGATAGGTGTTCCGTTGGCCTCTAAGCAAAGTCAACAGACTGGGGAATGTGACAATACAATTTTGAACATATGTATTGTATTTCCGCAGTCTGCGGTGTCCTCGCAATTTCTTATTTGTTTCTTGGAAAGTTTTAGAACTTATATTGTGAATTTTTGCGAGTACCCTGTAATTAGTCCCTTCGTAGATTTCAACCCTGTGATGTTGGAGAACAGGGGTAACAGATATTGCCCAGCGTATCGCATCTCTCAAATGGCGATGGGCAGGTCACATGGCTAGAGACCCAGACGATAAGTGGTCGAAGAGGGTCTTAACCTGGAAACCCAGAACGACTACCAGGGGTGTAGGAAGACCACCACTACGATGGAGAGACGACCTGGTAAAATACGTGGGTACCAACTGGATCCAAAGAGCCCAGGATAGAGCGGCGTGGAAGCAAATGGAGGAGGCCTTCGTCCAGGAGTGGACGGGAATAGGCTGACGAAGAAGAAGAAGAATAGATTTTGGAGGGACTGAAATCATTTTATTGCTTGTTTTATTACCTATATTTGTTTTCGTATTGTATTTAATGCTTGTTGCGAAATTGGTTCAATTTAGAGATGATCTACTATCGATAGTTTGTTGGCATATCTTCATTGATGATATTAAACACGAACAGAAAAAGCTTTCATAGAATATTGCATATAGTTTCTTTATCTAAATAAATACATGACTTCAGTCTGAAAGTTTAAAAAGTAAAACATTCTACATTATCTGTTTCTATATAGCGTCTATAGTAGAGCTGTGTCGATAATGGTCAACAGTTGTTCTTATTTAACACGTCAATACTGTTGACAAAAAAAGTATATTGTCTGCTAATGTTAATCCACGCCAATACCAGAGTGAGTATGTAAATATTCCAACCAAATGCACAAGAAGAAAACTAAGCAACATTCCCGCGCGTATTAGCCCGTCAACAGCAATATTAATATCAACAGAAAAATGAACGACTAGGTACTGTTATTAATCTCGCGATGTCATTGGTCTCCGGTCAACAGTAGCGCCTGTTGACCAGTGACCAATGACATCGCGATATTCATTCGACGCGCTTTGGACGCTCTGGACATTAACGGGAAATCTTCCGAAATTGATCGGCGACGATAGCAGTTAACGATAACTATTAATCGAGGTTAACATTAGCATCTGTTAAAGTTAACTTTAGTTAGCGTAAACGCCCACCACTAGTCTATAGGAATCAATCTTGCGTACTTCTTCTCCATCTTTCATGGTGGGTCGTCTATATAAAACGAATTTGATTGCGTATTTTTATGGAGTGAACTCTATCAGAGGTGATGTCGTATCAATTCGATTCCATTTGTTCTGGTGAGACTTAAGAGTGGATATACCGACATTTCAAATATTTCTAAAAACGGGAGACCTTATATCTCGACAACCGTTACTAAATATGCTTTGGAACAAAATAGGGTAGATGCATTGAACCTTTATCTAGGGAATAACCGTAAAAGATTTTTTATATCTTGCATGGATTTTGAAAAACACCTCTGATCTTTTTTCGGAAAGACGGAAACTCGTTTCCCGAAAGCCACGGAGCAATATTTTTTTCCTATATCCGTGGGAGTCTAGGTGTACGCGACATCTCTGACAAAATTCAGGGGAGCAGACTGCGAGGGTACTGGGATGTCAGCAGAAGACCGCCAGAGTATGTTGGCAACAGGGCACAAACGCTTAATGTTCCCGGTAGGAGATCCAGAGGAAGACCCAAGCGCAGGTGGAGGGAAGTGGTGAGGCAGGACATGAGAGAGAGTGATGTTCTACCAGAGGATGTGCGCAAGACAGAGCAAAGTGGCGGCGAAACATAAGAAAAGCAGAACCCACCACCATGTGGGATTAATAATTGCTAAGGAGAAGAAGAATAATAAAAATAACAAAGATACCAAGCAATTATGAAATGATTAAGTTGCATTCTTTCTTATTTTTAAATTTACCGCTTTCACCATAACATCTGAACAGTCAAACTCTGACTTTAGATCGGCGTATTATTGTTACATTACACCATTATAAAAGAACCTATAAATGAGAACACACACGCTATCCATAAACTTTACATTCTTCTCGTGAGATAACATTGTTATTGCATCATATTATGCAACAGTTTCCTCAAAACGCACTGTGGGATGCAGTCGATGAAAATACGGAAGGTCAAATGTTGACTTGACATACTAATTCAAATGAAAAGTGACGCGTTTTGGAATGCAGCCAATAATAGGGATGACAAAAATGTATACAATTCTTTATCGAAATCGTATCGGTAGATATATCATAGGTAAGTATATTTAGCAAACTAAATCCGTTGACAAGAGTTTAAGGTCCTGGGCTGCTAATGCTGTCATTGGGCTTTGGCGCCCTGAATTGTACTCAGCTAATACTGAGGGAATCGTCTTAAAACTGAAGACAGTGATAGATGAAAGTATGGACTGCAGATTGGCTGTTTTAGAATTACAGAATTTGGAAATTCCTTGAATAAAAAAATATTCTTAAAGTACCCCTAAAATTTACGGGATCTGAAGATTTTCCCTTCAGATTTTCAGATATAAAAGTGTAATTTAGCCAAAATACTGGTAATTATAATCTTAACAAATCGGCTGTTTTAGATTTTTAAATTTCTTCCCAGGTTTCTTTTAAAAAGGTATTATTCACATTGTCGCTCACGTTATTCTTATTGAGCGCTAACATTCTCATACAAAATTTGAAAGTTTTGAAGCAAAAATAGAACGATTTTTGCTCAGTGCATATGACCCCTTAATTCTGTAACTGTTCATAACAAAATAAGTGTAGGTACGTTTCATCGCCTGCGGCGCTATTTGGTGCCATATAATATTAAAATTGTAATTACTCTCAATCGGATGAATGGTAAAGCAACGCATAGAGGACAAAATCACAGAAAGACTAAGCAAACATAGAGAACGTTCCCATGTCAAGAATTGTAAGTACAACCAAATATGTCAAACTTTATGTTACATTATGTAGTCCTTATCTTCAATTCAATCAATTATGTCAATAGTTTCTTCTACATTATTGAGATGATAGCGTTTAATATCAAATTGCATTAAATTATTCTGGTAAAGGAATGCAAGTTGTCTCCGGAGTCCGATGCGTTGAGTAAATTGCATTAAACGATGTACAACTGGTTTTTAATCGATCCGCAACAAACAAGTATTGGATTGGATTGGAGTACGTCAGAAATATGGGACAGAAGGTCTCACAGACATCATGTCATCATTTGTAACATGTTTCTTGACATTGTCTCTGTTTTATCCAGTTTTTTCAATCAATTAGCTGTACTGCGGACAAACAACGCAACCCTGAATGTGACCTAATCTACTGCAAGAGAAACACAAGAATAGTTACAGATTTTCCTCAACACAATCGAGAGATAGCTACATTCACATTATGTAGCTTTACGTGATCTCCCTTGGGGAAGAAGCAGGGTGGATGTTCCGTCGCTTACGAGTCGGCTTTGGTTGGCTTAAGTGATCGCTCTGTGCCCGGGCAACGTTCACCTATTCCACCACATCCTGCTGTCGATTGTATATTGTGTATTTTGGAAGAAATTAATTTCACAATGAACCCATTTTGTGATACTACCGCCATCTACTGCGGAGTGGATGAAGCATTTAGTCACCTACTTTATTGTGAGGTTTGAGCAGGAGCACTGTGGCTTACATCCACTCAACTCTTGAGGCGCCGGGAGCATTGTAGACCCACATTTATTTGTCGCTATTACCAGTGGATCCAATAAGAATTAGTATATTTTACTCTATTTTTTATGACTATTTATGAGTAAGACTGAAAAAAAGTTACGTCCCTGTTGTAAAGCAAGCAACAAAACGAAACGTAATCAAATAAAAATGTTTAACTGTAGTGACAGATAAAACGGCGGGAAAACTTGGCAGCTTCCAACATGGCCGACAAAATTAACAATGAGCCAATATGATGCGTGTGTAATAAATTCAAAAGTAGATTTATGATCTAACGATATATTTTTAGATGTACATTTGATCATGAAACGATGTATAAATATTTGGAATTGATTTCTTGACATTAAAAACATTATGTTTTCTCGTGATTTCTTCGTTAAATAGTTTAATAACAATTTGCAAACAGGATATTATATTATGTAGGCACCTAATCCAATTAAATGAAATTAGTTCTACATCCGTTCATGAGCTATAAACTGTGTTGCCATACGTCAGATGTGACTAATTCACTATTTATGAATCGAATTTATTTTCGATTGATCGACAGATTCTTCCCAAACACTTTCAACAGTGCTATTAAGTTAAAGAGTATTTATATTGACATTTCAAAAATTTCTAAAAACGGGAGACTTTAGATCTCGACAACCGTCACTAAATGTGCTTTGGAAAAAATAGGGTAGATACATTGAACCTTTATCTAGGGAAAAACCGTAAAAGATATTTTATATCTTGTATAATTTCTCAAAAACAAAAACAGAAATACGCCTCTATCCGAAAGACAGAAATTGTTTCCCGAAAGTCGCAGGGTATTTTTTTTTTGTATTGATAATACTCGTTAAAATCTAGGTTAGCTAATGTATATTTGGGAAGCTTATTTACTAGAGATGGACGCTGTGATGGAGACATTGAAAGAAGGAAGCTGGCCGGAACTAGGACGAATGGTGCACTCGGTCCGATTGTTAGTAGTAGCAATGTGTCTATGAAAGCAAAAGTGCTAGTGCACAATGCTGTCTTGGTGCCGACCCTAATGTATGCAAGCGAGACTTGGACATGGCTGAAGAAGGATGAATCCGGGCTGAATGCAGTGGAAATGAGGTCGCTAAGAAGAATGTGTGGGAAAACGCTGAGAGATAGGATAAGGAATGAGGTTATTAGGGAAATGAGTGACTGCAAGACTGGTGTTGTAACTAGAATGAAAGTGAACAAACTGAGATGGTTTGGGCATGTTGAGAGAATGAAGGATGACAGGATGACAAAAAAGATATATCTGAGTGAACGAAGAGGTGTGAGGAAACGCGGCCGCCCCAGACTGGACTGGACCGATCATGTCGACCAGATCCTCAAGGATGGGCGCGTTTTGAGTAAAAGGAATCGGAGAGCGTGTATGAAAAACTGTATGAGTGTGACGGAAGCTAAGAGTGTGTGTAAGGATAGGGATGTCTGGCGCTCTGTCCTCTCTGCCTACCCCGCAAGGGACGTGGCGTGAGGGTATAGTAGTAGTAGTAATAACCGTAAAAGTTTTTTGATTGAAGCGAAATAAACACAAAAAAATAGAAAAAACGCTATTTTTACAATTTTATCATGCGATTGTTCACGCGATTTTCAACCTTAATGGCGTGAGAAATAACCGTGACGTCATAGTTGGGTCGGGAGCCTTGACGCATTTTTTCGCATGTTCTTTTTTACGATAGACAGTCGCGTGGAATGGACATAGAAAGAATATATTTTCTCTACCATAAGTCATATACTTCATGAATCATGATAGCAGTATATACACTAATAATATTGCATATAAATTTAATACAGAAGGAAGATGAAATATTTTGGCAAACGTCCAAAGATTATAAAATTGCGTTTTGTATGGAGAGTTGCATTATTAATAAGAAGATCTGTTAAACGATTATATAGTCTTATTGCCTCACACAATCATAATAGTATGTAGTAGTGAATGCATTTAGCACTCGAGTGTTTGAAATCACCGTCAGAATTGGGACAATATTATTACATTTACACGAAAACAAAGATATTAACTTAATATTCTAGAAGACACAATATATATACAGGATCCAGAAAAGACAATACTAATAATATTTAGACCATTGTACAAATATTTGAGAGTGTTCCTTGCCAGTTGTTGAGTAAGGCCGGAGAGACAAGTCAAATTTTGGATAAGATTGCCCAACAGCGAGCGCGATGGGTAGGCCATAATATCAGGCACCCCGGCCTGCTTATCACCATAGCAGAAGGGATGGTAGAGGGCAGTAATGTGAGAGGTCGCCCCAGAAGCAGTTATATGGACCAGATTATTGAAAGCGTGCGCTGTAGCACATACACGGAATGACGGAAGTGAAGAGATTGGCGAGTGACAGGACGGCGTAGAAGAAAGAATGAAAATTCTTAGTACAAACCAATGTATATGATTGTAACCATATCATCAGCAAAGATATATTACGGGTATATGCTCTCCACAATATGCCAACAGCGTATACTTCCTTACTTGCGAAACCAGCCTAGAAAGAACTATAGTGCTAGGGAGTTTACAAGGCAGGAGACCGAGGGGCAGATCGCCAATGCGATGTAGCGAACAAGTCAGAACAGCCACCAATACCACTTTACACGAGGCCGTACATCTGCCCATGGACTCATGGAGGAGAATGGTCAACTGCAGTAGTGGGAAGCACGACCCTCAGACATAAGGAACAACGACAGTTATATCATTTATACAAAGCATACGTGTTTATAAATAAGGTTTATTGGAGTGCAGAATCAAAATTGTTTAATTACCTCCATTCTGTACGGCGCAGTGCAGCCAGACTGATCCTCCTTCGCCGATAGTGATGTTGGATGAGTGTGATAGCATTACTAATGGAGCAGCGACACTTGTCTCATCGTCATCATAGTTCTCTTCATCTTCATCATCTGGAATATTTAAAAACATTTTAAAGGTAGTCGAAATTAGAAATGCTCTAACGAATACAAAATATCCAAAGACTGGTACTAAAAAGACATGAGACGAGTGGGCTGGCGTCAGAATAGTTGGGGAGCTATTCTAGATGACGCCGGATGAGAAACGAAAGGTCTTATTATTTGAGATAGTACCTAAATTATTTAGGTATGGAACCGGATTTATCTGTACCTATGCACAGACGGAATTACATTAAGTTTTTTCCTCAACAGAGATGAGAGGCATCTTCATTCACATAACGCTGCATTATGTGAATGAAGATGCCTCTCGTCTCTGTTGAGGAGAAAAAAAAAACTTAAAGGTCTTATTCTTTCGGGACAACAAACAAGTCGGGGGGATTAGGAGTGTCACTTTGTATCTTCTAACTCACGTGACATTAAGCCCACCCTCACCTCACTGTCAGTTCACGCTCACCCGAAATCGGTACAATGGATGTATCATCTGATAGGGTACATGGAGGAAGAAGGACAAAAAGAATCAGATACATTGGTAAGTTCGAATGAAAAAAGGAATGAAAACTTGTTCAATTACTCTCTTACCTTCGTTGTCATTCATGACATCATCTTCATACCCTTCTTCATTGATGTAATCATCATCGGCATCATCTTTCTCTGCAGCAGCCTTGTCAGTTTCGTCAGTTTCTGCTGCTCTCTTTAGTACATTGTGATATCTATATGGCCTGGACTCGACTGTGGACAAAAGATAGAGAATATTAGTTTGACTGCATTCTGAAACACTTGTTTATTTTTTTAGTTTGGATAATCCAAGACGTACGTCCTTTCTCAGATAAACTTAATGCAAAACGGAGATGACTTAAAGCAGTTGTAACATGGTTGTCTTACAAATTTCTCTAACATTGATTCATGTGCTTTTTGAGGATCTGATTTTTGTAAATGTGAACAATGTACATTTTATGGTAAATGCAATTTTGAATACGGTCGTTTGTTCAAAATGATTTGAAACAAATATATTATCATGGCTGCAGGGTTACTTCAAACACATAGGCCAATAATGCTTTCTTGGGAACAATGGACATTATTATTATCGTTTGGCATCAGCCACTGAAAGGTGGCATCGTCAGGAGTTAAGGGAGTCAAAGATTTTTTACTGTTACATCCAATAGAGACTAGAGAGCAACATCCAAATCATCAAGCCATTGCAAGGTGTTTGGAGTGGCATTATGTATGTCGGTCGGTATATGTATCAAAGAACGCTCCCGGAGGGCACGTGTAATGGATATTGGTAATTGAACACAGATATGAGAATCCAGGAGTCTAGGAGGAACTCAGGATAAAATAGAGGTTTGGCTATAGTTCGATCAGCCTCGATGGATTAAGAACTATAAATGAAGATGCTGACAAAAGAAATAGAAAAATTTAGTAGCCTACGTCAAAGAATAAACTATGGCTGTTTAAGAATTGGCAAAGGTGTCAACTATTCCAGCCAAATTGAATAGATCAGAAGTTATTCAAATTCAAATATATTTCACGATAACTGGTTTCATAGTGTTTTATTGTTCTATTTTGTAATAAATAAATTTTAGATGTTCGATCAATAGCGGTCGAATCTTCTTGCGTCATTTCCTAATAAATGTACCATTTCCATGTTCCAGTGATTCTGTACAAACCAACTCAAGTAGACCAACAATAGATTCTAAAAATATAACAATGCAGTCAGAATTATATCGTCTTCTGTCTGAAATAATATTATTCTAAACGCATCTTAATGTACTTGAGTTGGAGTGCAGTACCACCCAACAAAACATATTTGTCTATGTCAATATTTTGTAGTGTGGCCGAATGGTACATCGATTCTAGTTTTCTGATGGCCAATCCCACCAACTTTTACCTAGGAAGGAGAGCCCTAAGAAATTTCCATACAAAAACAGAGATAATATTCTATTTATTGAATAAAGAACATCTGCCACCAGTGCCAGCGGATTCTAAATCCATATGAAATGCAACATGCAGCTCACCTGCTCTGGGCGGAGATATTTGGGCACCTAACGTAGGTGAGTCACATGTTGCATTTTATATGGATTTAGAATCCGCTGGCACTGGTGGCAGATGTTTTTTATTCATTAAATAGAATATTATCTCTGTTTTTGTATGGAAACTTCTTAGGGCTCTCCTTCCTAGGTAAAAGTTGGTGGGATTGAGCATGATAGTACGACAGAAAGAGGATTTTCGATTTAGTTTTCGGCTTCCGTTAAAAGCTCTAGAAGCCGAGGGTGCATACAGAAGACCGGTGGGCCGCCCCAGAAATAGCTGTCAGAAGCAGATGACAAAGATGTGCGAGGAGAGACTGTGGTTGGAGTGGCCAGAGGTCCTGTAAACTGCAAGTGACAGGAGCCTCTGGCGAAGATACACATATGCTTTGACCTCCCGACCCAACCAAGGCTAGAAGGGGAAGAAGTTGTATGAATGTATGTACAAAATCAAAATCTTTTTTTAATACTGAGCTTTGTTGAGCAAATAGTAGGTAAATGAAATGATCAATAAATACATGTACTTATTTAAAAAAAACATCACTATCTTATGACAAATATTTAGACTGCGATGCTATTTTGGAATATTATTTATTATAAAACATTTTTCATACCATTCATACAAAAAATCGCGGCGTTATTTAAGTGTTTTATTTATAGTATCATATCTACATTAAATTTTTTGTTGCCCCTTCTTAAATTCGAAGCTCGCGTCACCCATAAATAATTACGAGTACATATATCGGAGTAAAACATCGATGTTTCTATCGGACGGGACACATCTCTAAATTGTTCATGATGCGTACAAAACGCATGTATGTATGTATATTGTATAAGGTAGATTGATTACGATTTTATACGAATAACACAATATATTAGAAAGCTTCCTGTCCTCTCATGTAGATGTCTCTGTAATACATTGCAGCTATTAACTCCACACCACACATCCACACATAGAGGGGGCAATACACGATAACGCGGAACAACAAACGTGTTTGAAATAAACAATAAAGTAAGTTATAGATAAAACTAAATTGCAGTCATTCTTAAGAATCCATGTGAAAATTGAATCGCGAAAAGGAAGATTACTCAGCTAATACTAAAGATATCAACCAAAGACTTAAAACATGGATAAATGAGAATATGTTTTAGTGACTCTAGCGATTAGAAATTTGATTTAGGTAAATTTTGTCGATAAAAAAATGGTTACAAAGTTACCTCTGAAACTTGATATTATTCCCGTAGTTTGTTAGATATAACTCTGTAATTTGGTTGTTAAAATGTATCGGGAGCAGTATGACTTTGACAATTTCGATTGTACTGATCCAGAGTACCTAATCTTTCATCTTCGCAATACCAGAGCTAAGGCGGTTCACCAACTGGCGTACACAGCAATAGTCCTGAAATGGAAACTTAACCAGAAGCCCGCGTTCTCTGCAACACTAAAAGCGGTCCAACCCAGGCGAGTGCTTGTCACGCTTGTCAGATGAAGCTATCAGGAAAAAAATATTTCGATAATCCCTTTAAACCCCCATCACAAGTTTGAAAAACAAAGTTCTCAGTTTATTCTAACAATCCAAAACTGGCTAGTTTTTTTAAACAACGGTTCTGAAGTATAATTTAAAAAGTATCGAAAAAATGTAACCATATCTTATTATCACATAAGCAACACTAAACCAAGTTTGCTCCGTGAAACTTTTGAAAAAAAAATGGGCTGTACACACTTTATATTTGCACTTGCAACTTACAACTTACAAGAATTTAAATAAGCTAATAAATACCGCATATATTGTCGCTGTCGCAATGTAACTTATACACATGTTTTGTATTCATCTATAAACAGCGATTATTAATTTATGACTATAATAAAGTTGCATAGACCGAGGAATTTAATCAATAATATGCATATTTGCATCGAGTGTCGATCGTGTAGTGTTTGTACAAGCAAGTCGTACGATCATGTGTGACAGTGTAAGAAATCTTAAGCAACGAGAGTTTGTTATTGTCTATTTTCTCTTCCACGAAATCATATAAATCGGGATATTTGTACAGAGGTGTACTCGTAAGTAGATGTTTTACGTAAGGGCCTGGAGTTAAATTTAATAGGAGCGTCGTTCAAAATAACAATTACAGTTAATTTAAGGTGACCTACCGTCCTCCTTTTGGAAGGATAGTCCTCCTTTTCTAGTTTCTGTCCTCCCTCGAAAAGTGTCCTCCTTTTTTACATTTATATTTTTACCATAAAACTAATCTGTTAATCTCTGTTAATCATCAACTTATGTAGATATGATACATACTTATGTAAAAAATTTCGCCTGCGGCCCTATTTACACGGTATCTTTCCTACTAAATATATATACAAACAACCAGGTTATTCACTTCACCTACTCTGCTAAAAAAATCTAACTTTTTGGTAAATACATTTTACTATAGATTTAAAAAATGGCAAAAAGTTAGTGCCTATATATAGGAAATTTCTTTCACATACTTGTTTGATTGAATAAATGCCCCCCCCCCCGAAACAAAAGTGTAGATACGTGCTTGTCGTTTCAATAATCATGTTTTCATTCAAACGTAAGTATAAAAAGTTTGTTGATGGTTTTCGTCAAAGGGATAATCGATATCTTATATTTAACCACTGAATAATTTTGGAAATAGAGGCATTGATGCTATTGATTGAAGAAATTCCCGCCTTAACCTCTTTTAAGAGTAAACTGAAGGATCATTACCATTCCACGAATAATCCATCTAACTCTCAACTCCCTTGACTCCTTCCTTGTCCTTCATTCCATCCTCCACAATCAACCACACAAGTGGTTGGTTGGCAGACATTGCTTACGGCAATAAAACTGCTATTTGGTTAGTTGTTTATATCCAATAAAGACTTTATTTATTTATTTAATTGTTTGGTTTTGAATATATCTAAAAAATGAATATTTCTTTTAGAAACGTTCGAAAGCCTTGAAGTATAATAGTGCAATAATATGGTGTTTTCGCGGAGAAAAAACCATAGACATTTTTTTCTCCATCATACTTTATGTATTTGGGGGCGCTGAATCCGAATTTCAACTTTGCCACCTCGTAAATGTGATGCGTTCTGAGATATCTCAGAAAGAAAGTGAAAAAAATGCCTTTTTTACAGACTTTGACTGATAATTCAAAAAGTATTCATTTTAGAGAAAAGAAGCTCAGGACAAAAATAAACTTCACCAAATTTCCTACAAAATGGCATATAAATCTTTTTTGTGACATAAACCGTTCAGGCGTCAGAGCGAGCTAAAATAGGGGCATAATTTTTTTGTTGACGTTTTAAAATTTTGGTTAAATTTGAATGCGATCTGGCTCTTGAATGGTTCTTCCGATTAAAAAGTGTTGTAGGCATAACTTATAGATAATTTAATGTAGTTCTCTTTTATGTCACAATAATTTCTATAAAGTTTTTTTATTTTCAATATATGAACAAAAAACAAAGAAATTACTATTGTTTCTGAGTTATTCTGATATTTCTATCAACGCAGCACTATTAAGTGGTGGAAAACCTTAAAATATAAATATTACAGCCTTTTTCCTTGTATTTTCGAGTGCATTCAGTACAATTAAGTATTTTTTGATCGTTATATATCAGTTTAAATAATGGTCAAAACTGCTTCTAATGCACTGTACTGAACTTCAATGCGCTCTAGCGCCTTGACCGTTTACCTGTCGACGAAACAATGGTAGCATAAATTAAATAAAAAATAATGCACTTTATTTTTGTACTTGATATTTTTGCTTAAAAGTGTGCAAGTTCTGAGTTATGGGAGCAAAATTACAAACAAATATAGTTTGTGCTGTATGGTGAAATTACGCCCCTATTTTAGCTCGCTCTGACGCCTGAACGGTTTATGCCACAAAATAGATTTATATGTCATTTTGTAGGAAATTTAGTGAACTTTATTCTTGTCCTTAGCTTCTTTTCTCTAAAATGAATACTTTTTGAATTATCAGTCAAAGTCTGTAAAAAAAGCATATTTTTCTCTTTCTTTCTGAGATATCTCAGAACGCATCACATATACGAGGTGGCAAAGTTGAAATTTGGATTCAGCGCCCCCAAATACGTAATGTATGATGGAGAAAAAAATGTCTATAGTTTTTTCCTAGAAATGCCATCCTATTTCCTCATATTACTGCACTATAAGGAAAATCTGATGTGAAAACCGCCCCTGTTTTTAATTCCATTACCCACACACACACATGCATACATAACGTGTAGTTCATACTACACAACATCATTAACACATTCACATCAGTAGGTAATGTGTTCGCATTCGGCATTTGTATGCATGAAGTGATCTTTTACATTTAACCTAACCTAACATCACGTAGAGCTGTTTTAATAATATTAAAACTCTTTGACCGCCCCGCAAGAAAATAATACCTAATGTAATCATTGCCTAACCTAGTCAGTTGGTACCACTAGCGGATCCAGGGGAGGGGCTAGGGGGCTGAAGCCCCCCCCCAAACCGTGAGTGACAGTACTTTATATACAACAAATCTAGGGGTTTCAGCCCCTTAGCCCCCCTCCCAAAACGTTGAGTGACAGTACTTTTTACCATGTGACGACATTCAGCCCCCCCCCAAAATTGAATCCTGGATCCGCCACTGGTTGGTACACTATACAGTTGCCCATCTATTCACATAATAATGCCATTTTTCTAAATGCGGAGCAACCAGCGATTTCGATAAAAAAAACTCAAAATGCCTACAATTGGCTCATACGTGATTATTTCTTCAGTAGGTATTGCAATTTGTAAAAGAAGAGGCAAACTGCAAAGGGCGTATGGAACAGAATCGCCTTAACTAGGTAGGTACCTACATTAATTATAGGTTATGAAAGAATCGTGACCGGACCAAAACCCATAAGAATATTGCTCAACATATGAATGAATTCCAAAAAATACAAAAACCCTTTATGAATATGCTCAAGGGACAAAAGCTCAAATCTAATTTGGATTTTGAAAATAAAATTAATTGTATCTATTAGTATACGATTTCTTTCAGTGTGTTAGAAACTACCATAGATTAGAAAATAAACAAACAAATAAGCGGATCTAAAATGCGATAGACAATAAAATAGTCAACATTTTATGAATAATTCATCTACTGGAATCCAACGAGAAAGTTTGGGCTTTTATCCGTTCAGGATATTTCTGAAGGGTTTTTGTCTCTTTGAGATTAATTTATTTATGTTGAGCTATATACTTATGGGTTTATCTCTGGGAACCACATTCTTGTATCTACTTATGATTTTCTGTACGTATGTATGGAGGTGTATACCGACTGTATTACGCATATAAGACTAAACAATTTCAGCGCAGAAACAAAGAAGGTACTCATCTGAACGCGAAGCAAAGTCAATAAACCTGAAATTTAATGGGCAGAAACAACACATGAATCATTCTCATACAATATACGAGTGCATTATTAGACGGTGAAAGAATTATGTATTGAGTTCGTATATCTGAAAAATACGTCTCTAAAAAGCGAGGTTATTTGTTTGTTGAGACGGCTGAGGCCCATGACGTCATAAACCGTACAAGATTATAAAAATACCAGCCTTGAAAGAACTATTCGCACTTATGGAATCCTGTATGCAAAATATGTTTCACAAAACTATTGCAATTCAATGGCTGCACCCTGGTGTCAATACTGATGTACACGAGCGAGACATGGACATGGTTGAAGAAGGAAGAATCAGGTATAAATGCTGTCGAGATGAGATCACTGAGAAGAATGTGTGGAAAAACGTTGAGAGATAGGATATGAAATGAAAAAAATACATGGGTGAAAGAAGAGGTGTATGTAGGCGCGACTGTCCAAGAACTACTTGTCTTGTTTCGACCATGTAGACCAGATTCTAAATGAAGGACGTGTTCTGAGTAAAAGGAATCGTAGAGTGTGTATGACGAATTGGATGAAAGAAACGGAAGCAAGAAATATGTGAAAGGATAAAAAAAATCTGGCGATCTGTTCTCCCTGCCTACCTCGCAAGGGTGCCAAAGTCTGATAGTCTCTATGTGTTTCAGAGTGGAACAGTACAGACTTTAAGGAATGACAAATAGGCAATAAGCACCCACAAATGTAAAATAAAATATCGATTTCTTTTATAAGTAATGAACTTAGACAGTATCATATTACAATATATGACTATGTTTAATTTACTATTTGCTTCTATGATTACTATTATTATTATATCGTTGGTTAATGTTGTTATCTATGGTTAGGTTTGGTTAGGTTGGTACACATGACAGTGTAACTAGATGCCCTGTCCACACCCACGCATAATAAATAATTGGGATAATCAACAGCTTTCATCTTACGATTCATTATGATGTAGTAGTTATATAGATAGGGAGAAATGTGCCTAGAGATGAGAGAATATCTGGTGAAAAAAGAACAATCACCGATACCAGTACAAATTAAGTTACTATTCTGTGGGAGTGTTCTTCTTTCTAATTTGAGTACGAAAGTAGCATTTGGGAACACTGTTCTTTTTAATATTTATTCATTGACTTATTGTGGTGTATGTATCTACATTTTTTACACTAGGTAAAAGAGTTTCGATCGAATACTCGTAGTACTCGTATGTAGCTCGTGGAATGTGAATAGCAATTAAAAACCAAGAAAAAGTTTTGAACCCATGCATACATAGAGGTTTCGTTAAGAAAACAACGGTATGGATAGAGAGGGACACTATTTTGTATGAAAAAGTATGGGGACTACACTCCATCCTAATTCAGCGTACGTACCATTCAGACGAGTTAAAATAACAACGTATGGATGGTAATGAACAGTATTCAATTTGCATTGTCAACCAATTTATAAGGAGAGCGAAATTGTGAATATTTTTTATTTTTATTTATTTATTTATTTAAACTTAAAGTAAACAACAAACACATATAAATATACAAAATGGACATAGTACAGATTATAAAACGTTGTTCACTAGGGCGAACTTATCGCAGAACTGCGATTTCTTCCAGTTAACCCCAGGACAAAACAGAAAAAAAAGGAATTGAACAAAAATATAAGAAAAAACAGAAAAAAGAAATTGAAGAAAAAAAATATACGAAGTAGAAAATATATACATACATACATATGTGAGATAAAAAACAAATAAAAACGGAATAAAAAAAATAATAAACAAGATACAGAATGCATATATACATAGAAACATATACAGTTGAAACTACAATTAGTCCTACGATTCGGATTCAGATGCCGCATTAGACACCAACATGCGATTTCTCACCGCTCTCTTAAAGGAGTGCACTGACTCCGCAGTGCGAATGGTAGAGGGAAGACTATATATTATATGACTGTATGAAATCCAGCTTTTTATGTTGGCGGAGCACTAATATTCAGTAGAAATAAAAAAAAGATTTTTTTCACTTGGCACATATTGGTAATATGGTATATCACCGGCGATTAGGTTGACAACTTTATGAATGTTACTAATGAGTACCTAATGAATCGAGCAGCTTATGGCTAGTACCTTTTCACAGATACTTTACTGTGCCTGCTACTTTTTAAAGCTGTTATTTTGTCGTGTAGAACGACACATCCCTATAATCTAGGAAGATAGATCCATAGAATATTCATTTCATTCACAGCTGGATGTTGAAGAGATTAATTAAATGGATTCATTTTCTAATCAACTTCTATTAAAAATACTTCCAATATATTACATAAAATCATGGGCGTCGTCACGGAGGGGGGGGGGGGGGCAGAATAGAATAGGTATATAACTTTTCATACTAAATGATAAAAACTCACAAAAAAAAAAGATTATAACCACACGTTTTATCATCATACCGTAAATTTTCTAAAATTAATAAAAAAATCCATTAAAATACAATTGTTTCATAACAAAATTGCCTGCGCCGCTTTTTACCTTTCCCCATTTTTG
The DNA here is from genome assembly GCA_963576895.1 of Ceraclea dissimilis. Classification (NCBI taxonomy): domain Eukaryota; kingdom Metazoa; phylum Arthropoda; class Insecta; order Trichoptera; family Leptoceridae; genus Ceraclea; species Ceraclea dissimilis. The sequence continues at coordinate 3,781,674 of OY756375.1, forward strand.
TTTTACCTATTCTTTATACTTAAGTAGGAACCTATGTTTTTATTTAACAAAAAATAAACTAGATTTTTATACTATATCACGGCCTTTTTTGTTACAACCTTATGTTTTATGACAAAAAATTCGAGTGCGGCGCTATTTTAATTATTATAGGTATATAGAAAACATTTTTCAAGAAAATAAACCAAACTACATAGCGACCTTCTTCAGTGTCCCAAAAAAAATCCGCCTGCGCCTGCGGGGCAATTTATGTGTTTTTTATGCTATATCCATTTTTTTTTTAATTTCCCCCCCCACTAGCTCAAAGGCTGATGACGCCCATGCATACAATATTATAACATTATTTACAGAAGCTAAACATTAACTGCGCTGCATGGAGCTAGCTTCATTTCATGTATCAAGGTTGTTACAGGAAACCTTAGAAATGTAGGATCATTTGTGAAAGTTACCAAGGTTGATTAGGTTCTTATAATGAACTACTTACATATAGAAACTTACATATAGAAACTACCCCACAATGAAACAACCTGGTTTCGACCTGCCTCGCAAACTATGGGCATCCCTAAACAGGATCCGAACTGGCCACGGGAGATGTGGACACCTCTTCCATAAATGGGGCAAGAGGAAACATCCCCAATGCCAGTGCGGGCAGATAGAGACAGTGGAACACATTGTGGGGCACTGTCCCATCAAGAAGTTCGAGGGGGATATTTGGGAAATCCATGAGGGGACGCCAAGGGCAATTGAATATCTGAGAAATATTGACGCGGAGCTCTGACCCAGACTCCCAGATCATTTTTACAATGGTTGTATTCGCATACGAAAGAAGAAGAAGAATATAGAAACTGTTTAAAAAGGGGTAGAAGAATACGGTGCATTGTGGATGTCAATTTTTTACCTCTAGGTATAACATTATTTCGACAAATTTGACGAATGTGACGGAAGCAAGGAGTGTAAGTAAGGATAGGTCGGTCTGGAGTTTTGTCCTCTCTTCCTGGTTGGTTACCCGCTCGACCGTAAAGTCAGTGGGCGCGGGATCGATCCCCGATGCCGACTTATTTCATTTCACAACACAAGCTTTTCAAGCTTACTGTGAAGTGTACAAAGATGTATATTGTTTATGGGTTTAATTCGATCTTTCGTTGCTTCCTTCATTTTCCCTTCCATTCTTTCTCTTCCCATGCTTCCTCCTTTCCAACTATAAATATTTTATAGATATAAGATGTATTAACTATGTAATTTAATTTATTTGTTTTGCGCGTGTATTAATTGTTAACGGATGTTATTGGTCTTGTGTGTATTGTATATTTTTGTACTAATGTACCTGTCAATATTTGTTTTTGTGACTGTATCTGTTCCATGTGCATAAATAAATAAATGTTAAAAAAAAAGATTCATTAAAAAGAAACTGATCCAGCATTGTTACTAATTTAATTCACTACCTACTCGACTAAACTACTGGCCTAATGCTGACAAGGCATAAGTCTGAGAGGGACTTACAGAATTAGGTAACAGTTCAATGAATTTTCATTATCGATACACAGTTACGTGTTTTTTTGCACCTTGGCTTCCAACACGACTACGGTATGCTGTAATCCTTGGCCATATATTGCGTCCTGACCTTTCACTGCCCATATAAGCCTTATCCATTCATAACTCCTCTTCTGTATAAGGATATTATTGTATTACATCGTATACGAGTATAAATGATAGCCTTAATATACGATATACCTAACATTAACAACGGCCTAAAGGATGCCATACATGTGGTACAGATGATAGCGGGCAGGCTTCAGATCATATATGCCCATAAATGGCTTAAGTCCACAGAAAGAGTGACTTTTAGGATTTGCCTCACAGTTTTCAAAGCGATTCGTAATATGGCCCAGTCATACACGGTGAGCTCTGTACACAAAAGGTCCCTAATCAAATTTAATTAAGAAATATCCGGTATATTGACCGTCCGGAAAAAAAATATAACATATTTTATACGCAATTCAGTAAGGATTATTTTCGTCCTTGACTAATCTCTCCCATCTCTTATCATATTCATAAGAATGCGAAAAACCCTTTAGGACCAGGGGAAGGAGGGGCTAAGGTCCGTCTATTCCCAAACCATAAGTGACAGAGTCAGCATGTAGATGTTACTTCATAATATATTTAAATCAAGTGTACTTTTCTGAAATTTTTTGTCTCAGCCCCTCCCAGAAATGAATCCTGGATCCGCCACTGCCGTAGTGGACCTAATTCAGGAGCCACGGAGGTGACGCGACAAGATTTTGCCGGGCAAGTTCGCAGCAAAAGATGACGCTATGTGTAAACTTTCATTTAAATCACAATTCGATTAAGTAAATAACATAAAAGTAGGTCATTTTTTAGCGGTGGGTTCTCAGGCTATACAGCTGTCAAGCATAAAGCCAGAATGAATATATTTACATTCAACTTACCTATTTCAGGTTCAAATTTCTCTTGTAATGATTACTTATGAGTATGCGCAAAATCATTGCGAGGGAAATCACAATTCAATTTCAAAATGAATCGACGCTACAGAAAATGATGATTTCTCGGTAACAGCTCTTTAGTCTTTAAACTTAGACCACCCTTGTTACAAAGCTCGTCTGACAATTCGACATGACAACAGGATGCAAGATAGTAAATGCAACATGCAAGACAAGGATGCTGATACTATCAATACTAAATATGCAGACAGCGTACTATATTGTAAGTGTACAAGCGTACCTCCAATTAACGGAAATTCGGTTTACGGATTTCGGTTTATTTCGTCAAAATTGAGTCAGTAGTTTGAGAGATATTGTAAATAAACCTAAATAACAAATTTTCATACTCTTCAATTTTCTGTAATGCCCTGAGTATAATTTGTTTATTAATTTATTTTTTTATTTATCATATTAATAAATTTATGAATATGCATTACATTTATTCATTACTTAAACCTAACCTACGTCTCTAAATATTTTATTTTCTTATTTTGCCCAACAACTTCTGACAAGATCGCAAGCGTGGGAGTCCCCTTGAAAGTCATCGAACAACCCAAATCCGTTATAGAAAATTTACCTAACCTATATAAGTGTTAAAGAAAATTATAAACAAGAAAAGAGAATGCATACAGTAAAATACTAGAAACATGAAAAACAAAAATTTGAACATTCGTATATTGTTTACAAAAAATGTTAATAAATTTTAAAAAAAATGTAAAAATACTGATTTACTATCTACGAAATAGATGTTGAAAAAGAACAATTTGTTTTTGCTAGTTTTTATTTGTCACAGAATTACATCGCTTTGCATGGGGTGCCTGATGGTCAACGCCCGCCAGGAAGACCACCGAAGCGATGGAGAGACAGCTGGAGTTCCACATCACACTAGAACAATCCTGTCAATACAGACTCGCTGAGTCTAGACACAGTTTAAGAAGAAGAAGGAGAATTAAACCCATTGTTCGCTTAACGTATTTTCGTTATTCGAACTCACACCTAATCTACGTTTTGCTCGGACAAAATGCATTTGAAGTTTCATGTTATGTATGGACTCCGCTGGTCAACCACACGCATTGGTACCGCTTCCAGAACCGGTTTAGCCGCAATCATAACAACCACTATTCAATGCACTGGAGAGTCGTACCGGTATCTGTACTTCAGTACAGGAGATTTAACATTATAACATACTGGCCCTACAAAATAACATTGCAATATGGTTGTAGATATAGATAATTTTTTTACTAAGTATGCCTGGGTTTTTAAGGAAAAACCCGCGGGCTTAAGGCCATCCACATCCCCGGGTTGCTCAGGCGCATTAATAGCGACCTCTTCACCCGCACATCTAGGCAAATCTTATTAAGAGGTGGGCCCAGGGTTAGCCTTAAGGGAGCCCCCCGGCAAACCCCACCCCTAAATTACGTTCCTTCAGTGTTCTTAACCAAGGAGGTTTCAATTCATTACTTACAAATAAGAGACTTAAATACGAATAGCGTAAGATGGGCATGCTGGACTGACGACCAGCCATCGGTTGGTTTAGGTGATCACTTTACTCTCGAGAAACCTTCACATTGGATCAGCCTTCTTCGGAGATAAAAAAGAGGGGATCCAAGGGTTGTGTGGGATCATGTGTGGTATCGTATGAGAGGCTGTTGGAGAAATAATTCACAACTCAAGCCATCGAAAGATCTTGTCCACCAGTTGCTCAAGGGCGGACGTGTTTTGAGTAAAAGGAATCGTAGAGTGTGTAGGAAGAATTGCATGAATGTGACGCAAAAACGGCAAAAAGCGTCCGTAAGAAATGTGAAGTCTGGTGATCTGTTATCTCTGCCAATCCTGTAAGGGACCTTTCGTGAAGGGATAGAATATAATAACATAAGATAAACAACATAAATGGGTGTGTCGGTGCTACAAAGTAATAACTTAAATTACCCAAATTAAAAGATTATAATGTTGATTAAAATTCTATTACTTATCGCTATCATCATAATATATGTATAATCATTACAACATAATTAGGAGAACACTTAAATATTGATGGAACCAGTTTTAAAAAACATTGGACGTAGTAATAAATGGTGCCTACCTAATAAAAGCAATGCGTACAAGAAATCAACGCAAAAGAAAGAGGCACAGAAACGAATCGCACTGAAAAAAACGCGTTTAAAAGAACGTGTAGATTGCACAGATAAGAACACAATTATTCATTTGTTTTATCAGTTTTTTGAAAACGTGATTTCGAATAGGTGCATTGCAACATTTTGTTTTCGTAAATGCGTTTTCTAGGCAGGTGCGTTTTTCTTTGAAATTGCGTTTTCTAATGCAACATTTTTTCGTGTTTTCTATGAGATTTTACCTGTAAACGCATTTATTATGCGCATAATTTCAGCAAATAATTTTTCTAGGGTTAATCATTCCTTTTCTTTTTCCTCAGCCCCTCAGATTAATTGTTGGATATAGGCCCCACATTCTATCCCTTAAGGAATGATAAGGGGTGATCGTTATCAATTAATTACGAATACCTGTCCCTCTTTTCAAATTTATTTATTTATTCTTTAAGTGAACAAAGTACCTATAAACATTATACATGTAAAAATGGACATAGTACATATGAAAATAGTTCACTAGGGCGAAATTATTGCAGAACTGCGATTTCTTCCAGTTAACCCCAATCTAAATGAGTTTTCTATTACGCCATTACGCGTACGTATTTATTTTCTAGAGTTAATTCATTTTAGTGTACGCATTTTCTTTATGTACGCTTCATTCGCTTACGCATTACTTCACTTATGCTTTATTCTCGTACGCATTACTTTATTTACGCTTCATACGCGTACGCATTACTTCATTTACGCTTCATTTGTGTACGCATTATTGTGTACAGTTACGCTTTATCCGATCGATAATAGATTACTCGCAATAGATAGAGGTTTTCATCACCTGCCAATAAATTATTCAAATTAGTTACAAGTTGAAAATTAACTAATTTTATTAATAAAACCTTTTAAAACATATTTTATCTTTAATCATTTTACTGTTTATTGTCTGCTAGGTACTTATTAAAAAATTAGAAGTATTTTTAGTATTTAATGTAAGTTTAGGACCGTAATTAATGCAAGGTATTGGATAACGTTTGATAACACATATTATATGGAATTAAGTACTCATAAATTATAATACTTAATAGGATAGAATTAAAGAAAAGATTGGTGGGTAATGTGAGCAATGAGGTAGTTTAGGAAATGAGAGATTGTAAGATAGGTGTTGTGGCGAAAATGAGAGTTAACAAATTAAGATGGTTTGGGCATGTTTAAAGAATGAATGACAAATGTGGCTGAAAGAGGGGTGTGTTAAAAAAAAGTGGCAGTGCTAGAGCAATCTAGATTGATAATAATATCGACCAGATACTCAAGGAAAGATGTGTACTGGAGGCCAAGCACACTCTCCGATTTCTTCTACTCAAAACACGTCCGTCCTTGACGATCTGGCTGACATGATCACTCCAGGTTGGACGCGTGTGCATCCTCACACCTCTTCTTTCACACATCATTTCGGTCAGTCTGCCATCATTCATTCTCTCGACATGTCCGTTTGTAAGTTGTTGAAAAAATAAAGTACAATCTGTCAAAAAAGAGTTGGTGGCGGATTAAATTGGAACTACAATTTTGTTTACTGGCAATGAGGCTGCTAGTATGGAAATTATACAAGTGTTGCCATTATGGTTGCCAAAAAGCTACATGTGGCGCCCTCATCGAACACCAACTCTTTTTTGTCTGTAGTTCTATATTTTTAGATGTTATTTTGGTCAGCGGAAGCCCTTTTAACTTCTCGACATACACCGACCTGGAGAGTTGGTGATTGTTTTTTAAAAGCAGGTAAGCAATTACACCGTTACAATGGTTGAGAAATCAAAAGCCCACATGACAATTACTACATCTGACAATGGGAATAACAATTTGAAGACAAGTAGTTCTAAATTCTCACAATAATCTGGTGTGTTCTGTTCAAGTAAAAGTGAGGTGTCGTAAGTTTGAATGTAATAAGGTGTCTTTCTTGACGAATTATGAAGTTTTGAAATATGTGATCACTAGCGGATCCAGGGGAGGGGCTAGGGGGCTGAAGCCCCCCCAAAACCATGAGTGACAGTACTTTATATACAACAAATCCAGGGGTTTCAGCCCCTTAGCCCCCCCCCCCCCTAAAACGTTGAGTAACAGTACTTTTTACTATGTGACGACATTCAGCCCCCCCCCCCAAATTGAATCCTGGATCCGCCACTGTATGTGAATGTCATTACATTAGAAAAATGTGTGGGTTTGAACTTTTAAGTAGAAATGTCTGAATTTTACGAACAAATTTAGTAGGTAACATCAAATCTGACATACATAGAATCTCTGGCATATTGATATTTAAAAATTTCTAAAAATGGGGGACCTTAGATCCCGACAGCCGTTACCGTAGATTGGGGCTACTTTGATTTACGGGGCTAAATTGATAAAATCACTTCCTCTTTGTTATTTTTTCATTAATGTGGTATCCCTGAGCATCGTGGGGAAATAAAAATCGAATCTGGCAACACCAAAGCTGTGAACCTTTGAGGGTTGTGAAAAAAAATTGGACCGGAAAATTGACCGGCAATATCCGATTCCTTGATCTTTGATCTATCCCCAACAATAATCAATTGATGGGATTCGGTCCTCATATTGTTCATACGAAACTACACCCAGCGCTTGCACTAGTAATGATATCGTTTTTTTTATGATATATTGATGGGTGCATAACGTATTTTGCTGTCGGGTAATTGCACAATTTAGAGAAATAAAAAAAATAACTAACTGTTACTGACACAGAAAAATAGTCAAAACGCTAATTTATGCACGACGTGCAGTGGCGGAACTAGCATTAGTGCCGCCCGGGGCGGAGTCTGAAAATGCCGCCCCCCCCCCCCCCCGACCCCTAAAGTACCTATACAAGTCCCATCCAGGGGTGTCTGCAGCTTTGAAGCTAAGCGAGAGCAACTAAAATCTTAACATAGACGTGGCATAATAAACTATGTAAATAGCGCCGCAGGCGAAATTTTTTTACGAAACTAAAAAAATGAAGGTCGTGTTGTAGTTTTGTTTACTTTCTTTAAATAAACATATAAAAAAAAATAGTACGGTCAACAAGGTAACGTTTAAAAAGAATACAAACAAAAGAGCGCCGCAGGCGAAATTTTTTAGACAAATGGGTGAAATGATGAATCTGATTATCTTTCTGTAGTAGGTAACACATATGGTTACAAGTATTGTATAGGGGAAGCGATCATGCAAGAAGTAACGAAATTTTAGTCATAAGATATCGAAAATCTAGCTTATTTATCGTGAAATAAAAAAATACTTTGCCACCTATAAAGAATTCGTACCTAACACGCAAACAGGTTTTAATAGCGCCGCAGGCATATTTTTTCAATAAAATTATTGTAATTTAATAGTTTTTCATAATAATTTAAGAAAATTCAGAGACATAATTTAACTTGTGTGTTTTATTAAGATGTTTTTTTATAACTATATTGTTCCATTTTGCCGCCCCCTGAAATGCGCCGCCCGGGGCGGACCGCCCCCCCCGCCCCCCCCCTAGTTACGCCACTGACGACGTGCCCATATTGTCTACACCCAAATTCTTGTGTCCACGTGTTCTGTGTTGCCATTGTGCAGGTAGAGGTCATGCCACACGTGTATTTCAAATTAACTTTGGAATATCTTATTACTACTAGCTGAGTTACCCGTGCTTCGCAACGGCAAATTTGACAAAACAATTCAATTCAATTTTAAAATTCTTTTTATTTTTCTTCAATATTTTACATATACAAATTAAATACTTAAAACTATACACGTTTCGAGATACCTCCCCAATAGAGACAAGTCTCGTGTGTGGGGAGGGATACTTTATAGGCTTGAATTAGACAAAATGTGACTTAAAATTTGAACTTCTTTTCCAACGCCCTTTCATACGATACCATATATCAAAGTCAAAGTCCAAACATTGTGTGGGGAGCGCTTCGCTTCGACGTTTCATTTGGTTCGTAGCATACATGATTCATGTAACATGACCCCACGCATCGCTTGGATCCCCTCATAATCATGGCATCTATTAGGAAAAACTTTATTGCTCCAAATTTTAAACAAATTTTACTCTAAATTTTCGCAGCAATCCGTCAGCAAATGCAGGAGTTATGCGAACACTTACAAAAAAACCGACATTATTTTATATACATAGATTCATATACAACGATAACGAATGATTCTAAATTTAAATATTTGAATACTTTTCTTTCACACAGTTTGTCAAAGTGATGAATGACATTTTCATTTGAAATTTGAATAAAGAACAGAATAATGGAATCTGTTTTTTCTTAATTTGAAATGTTTCTTATGTGTTATATTTGTCTTATGTGTTAATTGATTTATGAATACAAACCACAAAAGCATCGAGGATTCCATAAAAAGCAAAAAATTTTTTTTTTTTTTTAGAATTCCGAAAAGAGCCTTTTTTTTGGATAATCTTGTGGGCTTTCGCAGCGCGAAGAATTCATCAATTAAGCGTTTTGTAGGGTTTTCTGACTGTGTGTGTTATTTCGATTGACTGATCGAGCTTTCGATACTGCTACTGGTACCATCATCAGGATGAAGTCACAAACGCTCAACCTATGAAGCCTTTTTCATTATAAATACCTCTTTTTATGGTGAGAAAGTTATGTAGGTGACACTCTATGTATCCGCTGATAAGATAAAGGACACCTGAGTATCACTGGTTATCCCACATTGGGGCTCAGATTGATTAGAAGAGATAACAAGAAAAAATATTGTTATGATTTCCAGGATGTGAGAAGTACCTTAGTGTAAAAATATGTAAATTTATTACATAACGCAACACCCTACACAATACACACACTTAATAATATTCTTGGATAATATGCGTTGGGAATTTTAAATTTTGAAATTAAGAACGTGTGCGAAATAGCGCCAACGTGGCTGTACTGTGAAACACAAACCATAGTGTAAGAAGAAGAAAGTACAAAATAATATACATAACTAAGTAGGTACTTAAATAATATTATTAGAGACCGGATTATATGCATTTGCATATTTGCATGTACATTTGTAATTTTTTTCAAGATTTTACATATTTCGACCAAAATGTACTGATCATGCATATTTTGGTATATTTTCTGAATTTTTGCCTGTATTTGTAAAATACAAACGTCTTCAATCTTGGTGTCTAGTTGAAAATGCAGTAGGTAAATAAAGTAGATTAATAAAAAAATAATTGCCTAATCGTAATTTAAAAAAAAAACAAGATTTTATGACTTCACATCGTAGAACTGTTTTTCGCGGTCTTCCAAATGATACCGATGGAATAAAAAATAAAGTTAAATAAAATCTTGTAATAATTTTAATTTTTTTGGGATATTTTGGTACTTTTTGGTGATTATGTTGCATATTTCGAGCATTTATGATGCATATTTGCATGCACATTTCAACCATTTTAAGTTGCATATAATCCGGTCTCTAAATATTATAATAATAATGCACAATACCGTACAGTCTACTCATATTATAATGCAGTACCTACTTTCATCAACATGGCAATACTGAATAAACTCACATACTACACACAAACACATTGTCTCACTGTTTTCATACTTACTCTATGGTTGGAATTATTCAAATTCGAAATACGAACGTGATTCTACTGTTTAGTTCCTTATTTAAATTATTATTACACGACTGCAAAATTATAATATCATTGTGAATGAGTACTGCGGGTTATAGAAGACTGCTACTGCTCTAGCCAGCCACTTGCAAAGTTTAAGGGCTTATATGCACTGAGCAAAAATCGTTCTATTTTTGCTTCAACTTCTTCAAATTTTGTATGAGAATGTTAGCGCTCAGTAAGAATAACGTAAGCGACAAAGTGAATTATACCTTTTTAAAATAAACCTGGGAAGAAATTCAAAAATCTAAAACAGCCGATTTGTTAAGATTATAATTACCAGTATTTTGGCTAAATTATACTTTTATATCTGAAAAACTGAACGGAAAATCTTCAGATCCTGTAAATTTTAGGGGTACTTTAGGAATATGTTTCTATTCAAGGAATTTCCAAATCCTGTAATTCTAAAACAGCCGATCTGTAGTCCATACTTTCATCTATCAGTGTGTTTAGTTTCAAGACGATTCCGTGAGTATTGGCTGAGTAAAATTCAGGGCGCCGAAGCCCAATGACAGCATATAGGGCCTTAATCTATGGAATAATTTATAAAGTTAATGAGGTCACTACACTTTTGAGAACATGGTAAATCTGTGCTTGTAACCTAAATACATTTTAATTTAATTGTAATAGGAAAAGCTAATGTCGCGATGAACCTACAGTAATGAAAATTTCTATTTGCATCATTAAACTTGACACATCACAAACGGGCGGAAATTCGGCCGCGGAATTCCCTTGCCGAATTTCCGCCCGCGTTTGGCTAGCCGACAGAATATCAGTTTACTACAGGCTTCACACACGGGCGGAAATTCAGAAGCGAAAATTCGGCTACTGAACTTCCGCACGTGTGTGGAGAGAAGTCAAATTGCATACATTTTCGAGCTTCCGGAATCCGCGTACCGAATCTAAGCGGCCGAATTTCCGCCCGTGTGCGTTGAGCCTAAGACACAGAAAATCATTATGTTACACAGCATTCACTGGTTACCCCATTGTAGGGGAAAAATAGAGTGATTGCATATTGCACAATAATATTATTTACAGGAGATGCGTTCAAATTCAGGAATGTGATGGGAAAATCCATTTCCGGTGGACGTCCAAGCGTATGACACATGGCCGATTTCCGGTTGTCAATTTTTATAAAACGAAGAATGCAGTTTTATAGAAATATATCTACGATAAGTATGTAATATTTCAAATTGATGCTTTATTTTCCCATATTAGTAATGCGCATGTTATGACAGTTGAAAGAAATAATCTTTCTATGATTGATTATGTATCGATGAAACATTTCAATCAATGTTGCCATTACATAATATTTTATAAGTAATTTAAATCCATAAACTAGAAATATTCATTATAGTACCTAGATCCACAATAAATCAAAATTATTACATACCTTTGCTTTCGAGTTACCAGAAAATTGACAATATTTGTTTATAATGTTGGGAATTTCTCAGCTAATTTAGAGATTGACCATAAATGTCAACATCGTCGCTATTTACTTTTTTTTTCAATATGGTAATGTCGTACACTGGTATATCAAATGGTATATCCTAGAGGTCTGATTCTATGTATTTTCAATAGAACGGAAATGACGCAATTTCACGCACGGCATTTTTTGGTATTTTAGAGTCGCAAAACTCACACTATTAACAAGATATAAATAATAAAATCTAAAACACCTTTAGTCCTAAATAACGTTAAAATTAATACAGTTTTTAACTATGAGAGCAAAATTTCGAATCCGTTGCCCACAAACTGTCAAAATTTTCCATACTATTTGACAGTTTGTGGGCACCAGTTTTGTTACACTTCTAGCATTGAGTACTCTGTCTAGGTAGTACTTAATATATTATGTCGGTATACCCTAATGTCAAAAAATTACGGATGTTGACAAGATTTGACAATAAGTGTTACCAACAATACAGTCGTGATAGAAAATAGTCTATCTTATGTCTAAATCTATATAGACAACAAATAGTAAAAGTGACGTAACTACAAAAAACATAATTGATTAATACTGGTACCTACTGAATATATCTGACAAGACGCGTCCTATTTTTAGCCTTTCCCCTTCAAAACAATATTCAGTGATAGTTCACATACCGTTCATATTGTTATACAAATGTTCCTCAAATCGACTACAATTTGGTTGCGCGCGTACCCCAATATGATTATTTTTATTTCATTTTCTGGCAACATTACTTTCCTCAACAGGAAATGGATTAGTATTTGACGTACGTTTAAGATAGATGGCACTGTATCATATATCATTCCGTTAAATTTATTTGAAAAACCATGTGTGCACTATCTATTCCATTTTTGAATGTTTGAACTCATTTTAGAACAATCATAATTCCTAAATAAGGTCGGTTCATATCATTTATTCGCCAAGGGAAATTTTAACATAAAAAACGAAATGATAAAACTATTTGTCATCCTCTTCCGTTACTATGGCCCGACCCGCAGCCGAGCTAAAATAATTTTGTAAATAGAGAATAAACGTTTTATATTTGGCATGTACTGCTACAAGGTTATTAGGGTATTTTATCGCTCAGCTCGGCTGCGGGTATAAAACCACCAAAATATATTAATCATTTTGTAATATCTAATCGTATGTAAAAAAATAGGTATAGCGTTGTACAGAAGTCGACGAGCAGTAAACTACAAATTCACGAAAAAAGGCCTTATATTTTTCGTCTTTATGTAAATTTTGAACATATTTCACATGTAACTTGTATCATACAAGACCGCCATCTGTGTGTGATTAGTATGCATCATCTCTATGGTAGGGACCTACCTAACTGCTTGGTAACTGACTTGTGACTACTGAATATTTGAGCGGATGTTGAACCCTTTCTGACCCACAGCCCGTATGTTTGACTGTTACATTGAAAACAAATAATAATTATTATTGTACGTACAGTACAGACTGCATCATGCAAGCAATGATAAATAATCAAACACAATCATACAGTTTCACTTATAAACCAATCACTATGCTCACTATAGGTAGCCATAGCCACATTGATATGAATAAAAATCACAGTGATTTTTAGTCACCCAATCTTAAAGATTAAATCAAATTAACAGCTTTTTTTTATTTATTTTGCACTTTTCTCGAATGTTTGTGATGCCTGGATAAGAAATTTTTCTCCAACTTACGTATTAAGGTTGCTTGGAAGACATCGCGATAAGCTCGCCTTAGTGAATCGCCTCAGGTATCTATAGATAAGATAAGCACAAGCTTTTCTAGCTTACTGTGAAAAGTACAAAGGTGTATTTGGGTTTATTTCGATAAACCCAGATTCATAAAAAAAGATACAAAAGATGGCACTTAATTCCAAAGAGGAAGGTTCAACGGGTTTTTATTATTTCTTACTTTTCTAATTGGCTAAAACAAAATCCAAAAATTCACATTTTCACTGCTATTTTCAAAATAATTGCTACTTAAAGATTTCAGCACATACATCATGTTATTTTTTCATAAAATCCTTTACCGGTTTGAGATTCCTTCATTTATTACATGGTTCAGTAGCAAAAGTACAAACACCGGAATCGGTAAATTATAATTTTTGACATTCGTATAAAATTGTATGTAGGTATTATTAAAGCTCGGTGCGGTCTGTACTGTATGTAGTAATAAACCATTAAATTCTATGATTTGTATTAAATAAGTACCTTCTTTACGAGTTTCTCGAGTGCTCTATGGTATTCCTTCAAGTACTCTGTCTTCTTATTGGTCGTAAATATTATTTTAAATTTAGAATTTAGAATGTGAATGGAATTCATATTTGAAAATCTTACGCCACGGAAGTAGAGGATGGTGTCTTATTGTTTTTTTACACTTAGGGCTACGTTTTATAGTTGTTGTGTAATCGATGTTTAAATAAAAATACCCAGTAAATAGATTTCAATGTGCGGACGTATTGTAATACGCCGTATTTTAATATACGAATGATGTAACTTGAAGGTTAAGTCATTTCAAGTGGTTTTTCCTTCAAATAATCGCTAAACTATCTGCCATGCCCAAAATGACGTAAAAAAACCTAACCGAAATCACTGGTTATAGCAAAACCGTATCTGTCAAACTGGATTTGAATAATGCACATTGGCAGAGTTTTTTGTTTGTTTCATATTTGTCAGAGTACTCCACAAATATTCATAATGTAGCATATTCATTTGCACGCTGCAGAACTGTACAAATGTAGAGGATTTACAAAGTACTTGAGAAATGTGTAAATGTAGCATATTCATTTCTACAGCAAAGGACAAAACAGAGGATTTACAAAGTACTCGACAAATATTGTTAATGTAACATATTCATTTCTACAGCACAGGAAAATACAGAGGATTTACAAAGTACTCGACAAATATTGTTAATGTAGCATATTCATTTCTACAGCGAAGAACTGTATCTACAAATGAATGCGCTACATTAAAAATTAATATTTATAAACTACTTTGTAAATCCACTTCTGTCTTCTAAATATTAATATATCTACTGTAAATGCATACTATTATAACCCGTATACTATAAAAAATCATTATTCAATAATCAATGTAGTAATAGAATGTAGTACGAGTATATCGATGAATGATGTTAATGATGCATAATAAATTGTATTAAAAGTAATAGATATTATTGATAACATATTAACATCCCTAATTTACGATGGATACGCTCTAGGGTTACTATTTGTATTTAGATTAGATCGATGGAATCTTTGCTTTCTAAACATTTTTCTTTCACAGATAGGATAGATTTAAAAAAATAATAAAAAGTGTAGGTATAAAATGCAAAGAAAATGATAAGGATTAAACATACGAGATTAATCTCAGGCTGGGGAGAAATTACAAATCTTATTTATTTATGTTTCTGTTCTGTATTGTAATAAGTTGCCACATTCGATTTTTTTACCTTAATAAAGATTTATTATTATTATACATTTTATTTTTCGTATTAAAATACACTTTAGAGAGCAAAAGTGACGTAAGCTATGTAAAATAACGAACGTAAGCAATGCTATCTCTTGGCACGTCGAATATAGGTGGGATACACCATTCCAATTATATAAAACACAATATTGGGTTAGAGGGTGGGACAGTCACTGTGGTTGGAGTGGCCAGAGGTCCTGGAGGCTGCAAGTGACGGGGGCCTCTGGCGAAGATACACAGATGCTTTGAGCCCTCGACCTAACCAAGGAAAGAAGGGGAAGAAGATGTATGTATGATTGTATGTATGTACAATATTGGGCGCATTTTACAAGGATAAAATCAGTTTAGGTGTTTTTGTGGCTTACCTCATTTTTGCGCTTAACGCCTCATTTACATTTTACACGGCTTCTGTCATACTGTCACTGACATAAAAATAGGAGGGTACCTACTTACATAATTTTGTTGCATATGATGCACATTAATATCTCTAGTTATGAGTATTTTATGTTTATTTTATTTGTTTTATGTCATAATTAGTAAGAACTCTGGATATAAAATTTCTCTAATAAAAATGATCGTAAAAATATTAAATATTATAAATAACTTTTTTCATGTGTAGAAATAAAATTAGTAATTGGGGGTCTCAAGGAGTTAACTCCAGAGAAAATCACAACAGTAGTTTGAATTTATGAGTGTTCCACGATTAAATGTTTGAATTTGGATTTGGAATGTGTTCCATGATATAAAATTCCAGAATTCATATCTCGACTTGCGATTGGACGGAAGAATTCATGAAAGAATGCGCGCTAAAAGATTTACACATGTTTATATCAAAAATAGAACAAAAGTGTAATGGAGAGGAAAGTTACGTCACAACGAACCACAGCACATAAAATTCTTTAGTTCGAATGGAATAAATAAAGAAGTTAGATTTTTACTGCCAAATAAGAGTAATAAATTAGGGCCACGTAGGACTTGTGCACATAGCAAGACAAGACGAGAATAGATGGACTCCCAGACTCGTAAAGTGGAGGCCATGGGAAAATATTATAGAAGAGGTGTCGAAGACCCCAAAAAAGATGGACGGACGACGCGACGTGACGGTAGCGGGTAGACAGTGGGTCAGAAAGGCGAGGGATCGAAAAGACTGGAAACGAATGTAAGAGGCCTATATCCAGCAGAAGAAGAAGGACCTGTGCACATATTATAATGTACTGGAATTTGTTAGTTTATTATTTGAGTTAAAAGAATAAAAATTATTTGAGTTAAACTTAACTTTCTGCGTTATTTCTTTGGGAAAAATGTTAATAGAATGAAGATTCGAAAAGACAAAATCGTTTTGAATGATGTCAGTATATTCTTGGAGCAATACGTTTATGCTGAATTTCACCAATTTCTTTGGTGAGGAATTATAGCGAAGATAGGAGTCACTTATCCTTATTTTTTATACAAAATTTGTGATAGGTGGCTCCAATATTCGCTATTACTCACCTAAAAAGTTGGTGAAATCCAGCATTAGTTTTGTACCAATCTGATTTGGTGTTAAGAAAAATTTGCGTTCAATCTGTGTATGTGCGAAATACATCTTTGACGTTCCACACAAGTAAATTTTTAAAGGAAAACTAACCTTCAAACGATGGTACAGTAAACTGCCCGTCAGTCAATAAGACAAGATAACAAAATATTTTGATTTGTTCAGATTCACACGAGATTGATTCCATTTGGATACTAAACATTTCAAGGTGGATTTATAGGTACCTTTTCGTTCTCTTCAATCTCCCGGAATTTGGAGAGCAGAACTGTGTTTTTGACATACGTATTGTAAAAACGATATAATATAAATATTTACATGGATGATTGGTTCATATTGCGCAACCTTCCCTTTAGAATAAGAATAATATTTAGTCATCTATTTTGTTTTATGGCTAACAATATTACAACATACACAATACTAACCAGCATCCATGGGCGTCATCAGGGTGCAGGGGAGGGCAGCTGCCCCCCCTAGAAAAATTAAGAAGCATATACTTTTACCAGCGACATAATATATTAAGTACTACCTAAGTACTAAGTAATTTTGACAGTTTGTGGGCAACGGTTTCGAAATTTTATCTCATAGTTAAAAACTGTATTAGTTTTAACGTTATTTAGGACTAAAACGATAGTTTTAAAGATGGTTCAGTTTTTATTATTGATATCTTGTTAATAGTGTGAGTTTTGCGACTCTAAAATACCAAAAAGTGCCGAGCGTGAAATTGCGTCACTTCCGTTCTATTGAAAATACATAGAATCAGACCTCTAGTATTTAATATGTTATCTCTTTGACTTTTACCTACCAGATTATAAAACCTTAACACTATTACTAGTTATAAAAATCCATAAAAGAAAAATTGACCTCGGCGCTATTTTTTGATACTTCCAAGACAGCATAACCAAAGCATTTCTATAAAATTAATTATAACATTAAACTAGCCGACGATCAGCAATAAGCCTGATGGAAAGTCCATCGTCCGCTGTATATCTATTGAGATAACTACTTTTTATTCACGTAGTCCGTGTAGAAAATCCGATGTTCTCACGAAAAATTAATAACGAATTCCAAAACATTAAAAAAAATCGTTTGCTGCGCTATTTGCTCATTCTTTACTCTTTATTGGTATCAAACTTCAGTTGCCCCCCCCCCCCCCCCTTTAGCGTTGAGGCTGGCGGCGCCCATGCCGGCATCTTTGAGTGTGGGCGAAAGAAACGACTAGGGAGGTATAGGAACCAGGAACTGAGGAAGATAATAATGGAACTATCTCTTAATAATAATATTATAATATAAGAATATTGTTGTTTTAATATCATTATTGTTTTCTTATTTCATTATCTATTAATGATATTCCGAGTGAAACAATAGACTGAAGATTGAGACAATGTAAGCATGGGTAAGCACTAAGCAACTACCTGTCAGCATTCAATAAAGGGAAACTCCTTGTCTATGGTTTAATTTATGTTCGAAAGCAAGTACCATTCGAATTATTTGAATTTAAATTAAGAATGTACATGTATATATTGCTGTTGTTTACATACTCTATCTATAGTACGTCAAAAGAAAGTTGATGGGGGCGCCGCATGCCTTTTTTGGAAAATCATAGTGGCAACACTTTTTGATGATGCGTGCAAAAGTAGGTAGGTACTTAAGTACTATACGTAATTTTACTGTATTTTTGAGGTATTTTGGCCATTTTGGGACGTGGAAGCCGAAGTAAAAAATAAAATGCATAATTTAGGATAATCTGATGGATTTTACATTTAGGTATTAAAACATTTTTAACCCAATTAAGAAACAGATGACGTCATACCTCACGGAAAACAAATTTAACGTAAGCATACCCGTATGTGGACGCACTTTACAAAATTTGAAATAAGAACGAAATGTTTTCTATCAAATTTTCAAAGAAGCGACGATCGTTCTATATTCGAAATCTTCACACGTGGGACTTTATATTGCTTGAGGCAAAATCTCTATAATGTTTACAGCAGTAAAAATTGATATTAATAGAAAGATTATTATAAATACTTATTATCTTCAAAGATATTTCTTATTAATATTCGTAATATATTCGGGATTGTCTATTTAGACTGGTAATTAATTATAATGTACTTTATTCTCTATGAACCTATTAGTTTTTTTATGCCAGTGATGTATCCAAACATTTAAGGGACATATATTTTAATATCCCAGACGCCACTATTTGTATGCAGTTATTTGTTTCATAAAATTATCAGGTTTGTAGGTAAGTTTATAAATTTGTTTGCATATTCAAAATCGTTGGCAAAAGGAGAATGCTCATTTAGAAAAAAAAAACAAATGACCGGAGCAAACGAAATGTAACTCAAATGATAGGTAAAAATGAGTAATTGAATACTGCACAGGGAGCATCATCGAAATCAATGGCTAAATGTGTAAAATACCTATTGGAAGTTTATAGGGGTCACAATTGCGGTTCAAAAGCGTATATAATATGATGAGTATAAGGTAGCCCGTCAAAGTTCTGTTACAGTGTCATCACTGTTGTAGCTTTAATGTCGTAGAGCATGTCTGATTTGAGAAAAGGGCTCAAAACATCATACGTTCATGGCCCCCAAGTTGATTTGTTACGACACTGCATTAATCATACGGTCGATACGTTGTGGGACGATTAAAAAGGCCGCTCTTAATATAAAATGATAATCGAAATCGTTACTCATATATTCAATTGATTTTAAAAATTAATGAATGTATTTATCAATGAACCTACGCTTGGAGAATTTATTAGTAGGGAATCGAAACGAAAAAGTGCATAAAATTCTGGATCATAGGAATCATATTATAATCATAAAAATGAAAATACGAGCAGGGTAGGCAGAGAGAACAGATCATTAGACTTTCCTATCCTGACACACACTTCGTGCTTCCGTCACATTCATGCAATTCGTCATACACGCACTCTACGATTCCTTTTACTCAGAACACGTCCGTCATTGATAAACTGGCCTACATGGGCAAGCCATGTGGTTAATGGACGACTGCATTTCCTTAGACCTCTTGTTTCTTCCAGGTATATTTGATTTGTGATCCTTTCATCATTCATTCTCTGTACATGTCCAACCATCTCAACTTTATCACTTTCATTTTAGTCACAATTGTAGACAATCACTCAATCTCTCTTCTCTTCTCAATCTCGACTTTGTTCTCAAATAATAAAGTTTGGTTTCTTACCTCCGCAAGTTTCTTTAAAGTCAGGACAGCAGTCTCCATTCTTCAAACAGACCAGGTCACAAAAACAGCCTTTGTCATCAACGGGTGCCCCCAGCGTTGTCTTCTTCACGACACAGTTTTCATCCCTTCCGACACAGCACAGTTTGGCTTCTTTACATGAAGAGGCCAAGGTATAGGAGAAGAAGGACAACAGGACGCAGATACTAAGGGATAATCGGGCCATTTTGAATGGGTCTAGGAGAGTCTTAGGAATGAATTTTTACCGGTACGAAACCGGTATATTTCACTGTTCACTGTATCACTGTACTGGCACCTGAAACAAATGAAAAAAATCTGTTAAATCACTAAATTGATATAACCAAATAAAATTTAAAAAAATATAACAAAAAAAATATTTTATGATCTTCGTTGAGCTGGACAAAATATGACGTTTCAAAAATTTCTAAAAACGGGAGACCTTAGATCTCAACAACCTTACTTTAAAATACAATTATTATTACAATGCTTTTTGGAAAAAATATGGTAGATACAATGAACGTAAAAGATTTGGAATGGAAGGGAATGATCGTAAAAGATTTTTTATATCTTGTACAGATTTCTCATAAAAAGTGAACATCTCTGATCTTTTTTCCGAAAGATAGGAACTCGTTTCCCGAAAGTCACGGTGGAAAATATTTTTTTGTATTGATAATATGCATTAAAATTTAGTGAATAACCCTAAAAGTTTTATGATTGAAGCGAAATTAACCCCAAAAAATCATGCGATTTTGAACCTTAATGCCGCGGGAAATGACCGTGACGTCATAGTTGGGTTGCGAGCATTAAGAGCTATCATCTTGAACAAAACAGTAAATTACTGAGTAAGCAAATACAATAAAATGATGGTACCATACTATTTTCACGATAAACATAATAATATGTTCCTTTAGTGTACCGCAGAATACTTAGCGGTCTCTCCTTTGGAGATATCATCTAAATTAATTCCGTATTTGACCCATTAGACCACGCAAGCATTCGCTTTACTAAGTAGTAAGATTCATTCATGAAACTGTATCAATGTCATATACATTGATTCATGCGTATTGTACAGAGTGCGTTTTTGTTTCTTTACATACCCCTTAACGGATGCGATGTGATACAGACTGATAATTTAAAAAAATGATGAAGGTTACCGACATAGGAGACCGTATCGCTAAGTTAAAGTGGCAATGGGCAGGACACGTTGCGAGACAGGGAAATGAGAGATGGGCACCCAGAATCCTAACATAGCGACCATGGGAGAACAAAAGACCTGTATATAGGACAACCCCAAAAAAAGATGGGTAGATGATGTAGTACTTAGCAGTCACAGGAAGAAACTGGTTGAGAAAAGCTCAATGTAGAAGAAATTGGAAAACGTCATGCTGACGCCAGACGCTCGCCGACCCTTGCCGACCCTCGCCGTGAATGAATAAAAAGTAATGTCTTCGCCAACAATAATTTTAAACGTTGAGAGATAGTTCTTCAATAACAAACGGACGGAAACAAATTTCTACTGGTATTAATCTTAAGTGTTTAAAAATATTTGTTGTGGTGTAATGGTGGTATTATATATATTCAAGTCGTCCATAGAATAAACCATAGACACAGACAGTTGTTACGTGTGTACATAGACAAACAATACAATATTATGTAAGAGGAAGATAGTGACATTAAGAGGCGGTATGCCACACCCTAAAAATATCATCTAAAATATCCTGATCATCTAATGCCGGGACTCCCAACCTCGTGCCCGCGGGCACCATGGCGCCCGCGGAACGATTCGTATGTGCCCGTCACTATTCGAGAGAGACAGATTATTTTTCATAAACATTAATTAAAAATGTAAATTATTTTTGTTCAAGGTAAGATAGAAGAACTAGAGTTAGAAATTTTGAACCTTAAGAATGATATTTTGCTAAAATCTTTAATATCAGAGGAGTTTTGGAATACAGTGGACAGTGAAAGGTAAAAAAAAAATAGGTGGTGCCCGCCACCCTACCGATATTTCAGAATGTGCTCTAGAGTACAAAAAGGTTGGGAACCCCTGAATTATAATGTAATAATTATAAACTCCTCTTTCGTTGCGCCCTTCATTTTCTATTCCATTCTTCCTCTTTTTCTTTATCTTCCTATGCTTCCTCCTTCCCTATCACAAGTATTTAATAGATTTAAGATATATTAACTATGTAATGTAATCTATTTGTTTTGCGTGTGTGCCAATGTGTTTAGTTGTGACTCTACGTCCCAACAATCTTAAATTGTTCACTTTTATTCAAGTAGGAACTCATTTTTCTAATCACTTCGTCTCTACTACCAAATTATCCACAATTTATTTCAAATTTATTGATTATCTTTTGAATCCTTTTTTCAAGGTACAACTCTCTCTTAATTTACCATAGAGTAAAACGTGACCGGATAAAAACTCATATGAATATTGCTCAACATGAATAAATCCCAAAAAAGACGAAAGCCCTTCAGAAATTTGCTCAAGGGACAAAAGCTCAAATCTAATTGGATTTTGAAAATAAAATTAATTGTATCTATTAGTATACGATTTCTATCAGTGTGTTAGAAACTACTATAGATTAGAAAATAACCAAATAAATAAGCGGATCTGAAATGGGATAGACAATAAAATAGTCAACATTTTATAAAGAATTCATCTACTGGAATCCAACTAGAATGTTTGGGCTTTTATCCTTTGAGCAAATTTCTTAAGGGCTTTTGTCATTTTTGGGATTTATTCATGTTGAGCAATATTCTTATGGGTTACAATCCGGGAACCAGAGTAAAAATAGATTTATTTTAGAAGATAGGTACCATATTATCTATCCAGTTATTGTTCACCATTCAATTCAAGGCTATTTTCAGAGCTTTTAACCACTTAGCCAACAGCTAACTGTAGAATTATGTATTCTATTTTTAAAATAGACAAATTTAACAGTAATGGTAATTTCATAATAAGAATTTTACAACACTATTGGTAATTTCACCCTATTTGGACTACATAGGGTTTCAAAATTAGTTTCTTCTAAAAACAATGCAATCATCCCCTTTTTTTAATACAATTTTGAAATTATAACCCCCACGAAATGTCAATGATTTGCAATTTATCTACTATAGAAAGATCCCAGCTTCATCACTTCACCCATCTTTAGAAAAAATATCGCCCGCGGCGCTTCTTTTTCAATACATTTTTACCACGACACTTATAATCCCAACTTAAAACACGACCTTTTCACTCACCTTCACGAAAAAAATTCGCCTGCGGCTCTATTTTTGTTTTTCTTACTACATCTAAGATAAAATCTTTATTGCCTTACCCAGAACGCCTTAAGAACTTTTAAGAAAATCAGACTGAATAGTCAGACTTAGTCCCCTCCCCAAAGTCAAATACTAAATCCACCCCTCCCCGAAATGAATACTCATATACACCACTGACTCTAATTGCACGATTTGTTCTCCATTTCGACAAGTATCTGAATATTACCGTACTGTTTTGAAGAGGACAAGAACATAGATGAACATCATCAGTATAGCATTACGAATTGTAAAGTAACAGTAAGAAAATTTCTAGTCTTGCCTTGCTTGACGCACAATAAAATTACAGGATAGTTACAGAAATTTACTGCCCTGCGCACAAATCAAGTCAAAGCTATAAATCAACAGCTTCTCTCTGTTATTACTTCATCCTTATACTTGTCTATGGCCGCTACTCACGTACGATGAGTCGAATCAAAGTAAACGTGATACAGACAAGAGTGATAAATCACAGTAACATTTTATAAATTAACAGGTATTTTATAATAATTGATGTTATGTTGTAGTACATTATTAACAGTGATATGAATTAAAGGAAATGTTTGAAAGAGGCCTGTATACAGCAGTGGAGAGATCAAAGACGAAGAATAATAATCATTATCTTTGTCGACATTTAAAAAAATAATGAAAATCTATCTATTTATCTATTGTCCACCATTATTTTATTTTTTTAATGAATCTGGGTTTATCGAAATAAACCCAAATACATATTTGTACACTTCACAGAAAGCTTGAAAAGCTTGTGTTGTGAAGTGGAGTAAGTCGGCATCGTGGTTTGAACCCACGCCCGCCGGATTAATAGTCGAGCGCGTTACCAACCAGACTACCGACCACCTCAAAATCTTATAAATACTATTTAGAAAAAAAAAACACATTTTAACCATTTAGTTTAGTTTTTTATGCATGAAAATACGTACATATTGCTGTTTTTATAATAACGTCAGGTGCGACCACAAGAGGAAGAAGATTGAACGGTTTTCATGTAAAATAGAAAAGAAAACTGCAATATTCAAAACTGACCATCTAAATTTACATGGAAAACTAATTTTTTGTCCTACTCCACGTAGACACGCTGGCTCATGCGCAGAACACCAAAAAATGACACCCATATGACACTGATTTATTCTGTCTCTATGACTAATTCAATATCTACATGAAGCTGTAACGAAGGTAGTTGACTGTTAAAAAATATGACATCTCTCGCATAACCGTGTAACTGTGATTTGACAAAAAAAAAATTAACAGTGAAATCAGGTGGTATTTTATTTCACAAATATTATTAAGTTTTTATTCTCAGTGATCGTACCTATGGTAATAGGATTACTTGTCTACAAAGGAAAAGGAATCAAAAGACCTAATCCTAAAGTAAAAGATATTATAGTTGAATGTGAAAATAACAAGATAATGCTATTACATACATTCAGTCGTATTTTAACTGTTATTTAATAGCAGACACGGCTTAACTTTGATAGGTGCCTCTGGGTAAAGTAGCAGATAAAATATAACTGGTATTTATTATAAAAAAATAACAACGTGGCATAGAAGATGCTTGCCAGAAATCGTGGAACTTGTTATACGGACGTAAGTATAAATTTTTTCGGATGTGCACTCAGTATGTTGCAAAAAAAATCGACTAGATGTCGTCCATTATTAAATTTATATATGAGTTTCAAACCTAAATATTTTCGGCAGGAAGAATAGATGCGCTTTATTTGTATTCTATTTTATTCCTAATTTAAGCTCCTCCTAAGCTTTTGTCGTGAAGTGCAGTGCAGCCATAAGTCATCATAGAGTGAAGTCAGCATTAAGCCAGCATAAAGATTCGAACCTGTTACCTCCAGATTAGAAGTCCGCACTCCAACCATGTACCTTTACTCATGCACTCAACCATGTATCTTTCAATTAATTAAGTACATAGATGTAGTTATTTTGTTTTTAGGAACCTGGCCCTGTTGAAAAACGAAGGCTATTACGCCAGCTAATACTGACTCCTGTTTAGCAGGTTTTTAAATACTAGTATATTATAATTATAATTGCCAATTTAATAATGAAATATGAATTCAATTTCAATATTCTCATTAAAATTTGCACGACTTATCATGTATTCATGACACACTATTGGTACATTGGTATAAGTACATATCTATTAAAACAATGCATGTTTTGTGCAGTAATCGTAAGTAGTAGCAATGGCTCATACAAGCAAGGGTCAAATCAAAGTTTATCAGACTCGCGATGGCTTACGTCTAGGCGCCAATCGATTGGATAAAATAACATTTAATTTAATTCTTATCATTTTGTAAAATGGTTATTGGTTATTGGTGATAAAATATGTGAACCAGAGTGAAATAACCAAGGACCAAGATGAGTTTATGAGTCATTTCTGGTATTCAATCAATGACTGTTTTGTCTGGTCAAGTCTAAGCTGCTTTTTACGTGATTTTATTTAACTTTACTGTGGTGTTTGTGACCAAATCTTGAAATCAATTTTTCAACCACTTTCTGACTAATTAGAGACCTGAAACTTTGCAAACGTACGTTAACTTGGTGACAATACGTTTCTCTACCAAAATGGATCAGCCTACTCCAGAGACAAAAAAGATGTAAATCGTTTGAGGGAAATCCAAGTGTCGTGTGGGGTCATGTGTGGCTTCGTATGAAAGGGCGTTGGAAAATAAATCCAGATCGTAAGTCGGGCGTTGTCCAGCTCAAGCCTCGGAAGACACCGAGCGATCGAGAGGATCCAGTCACTGCATACCACTGTGTTTGGTATCGCACGAAAGTGCTTCACGAGCAGAACTCATATCTTTTTAGAAATTTTGAATCTGTCAATTCTTATATGACATTAAGTTACCTTTATTGATAATCATCTGCTTCACCAGATAGCGCTGGAAGCTGCACTGCACTATTAATACCTACCAGTTAGTATACTACAATATGTTTTGAAAAGTTGCATTGGCTTAAAGTGAGTGAAAAGGTAAGACACAAGCTATATGCCTCACCGTATACAAGGCCCTCAACAACATGGCGCCCTTACCCATCTCGGAGCTCTGCAACTTACAGGACAACTCCTTGAGAAGGCCACTGCGCTCAGCGGCCACAGCCACCAACAAACTCCAAGAGCGGAACACAGCAAACAAGTCTGGTTTCTTCGAGAGAGCTTTCTCTGTCGCGAGACCAATCACTCGGAATAGACTGTCGGACGAATTCCGAAAAGACCAGCCCATGACCAGCTTCAGGAGCAAGCTGAAAACCAAGAGTTTTAAGACCAGTTTCCCGCGTCCTTGAGATGGAACACATTAAACGGCGCCAAAAAAGTCACCATCATCATTGTAGTGTTCACTTACCTCCCAAGTATCAGCAAGCTGTCCTGGGCTCTGCTTCGTGGCCTCACTACTACATTACATGGTGCAATAGTAGGGGGAGCTAGCCCTATGCCACCGCCTCCAGTACTATGGATGTAGACTATACTGTAGCCCAGAGTAGGTACTTACATGCTGTGGTGCAATGCCTATATAGAGCCTATATTATATATTTATTTTATTTATTTATTTAATCACATGGGCACAAACAGTTATAACAGCACATACCAACAATTAAACAAAAACAGAAAGCAAACCAGTGAAGGCCCGTCAATTTTACCAGAAAAACATTTCTAAGTTAAAACAAATTAAATTTAAGAAACTAGTTATAAGTAAAGAAATATTATATGTATGTATAGACAAAAAGAACAAATCAGGTAAAACGATATTCAATGATATGTATGTACGATAATTAATAAGGGATGCACACAGATACTCCCTCCCTCACACACACAATCCACACACAGACACACACACCCACACAAACATACACACACCAGTACTACACTTAACTTCTAATACACTACAATCATCATCATCATCATTATATCCCAAAAAAGATATACCTAAGAGCAATCTACTCGTAAGTTAGAAGCATTGCAAATTCCAGAAGGTGATAATAAATAAATACAATTGCAATACGATTTGTATGAACATTGCTATCTGTTGTGATTGTTTTATCTATGTATGTCGTGTAGGTGAGATGATCTCACAATGTATTATCAAGTATGATATAATTAGTGTCGTAATAATTGTGTTATTTATTAGTTTCTTCCTAGCAATAAATGCAACAATAATAACTTACGTGTTTTATTATAAAACTGATAATTTATTATAAACAATAATACATTATCATATTAACACGATAAATATGTGTAAAATAGTCGCCATGATGTAGTATATTAAAACAATATACAAGTGACTGCAAGACTGGTGTTGTAACTAGAATGGAAGTGAATAAACTAAGATGGTTTAATTTAATTTAATTTAATTTTATTTATTAATAAAGTTACAAATACAAAATTTATAACTTAAAATTAACAATTACAGAACACAATATACATATTTTTTTAATAACTATAAAAATACACTTTCAGACGTCGTTATCTTTCATTCATTCATTCACACAGGTTGTCACGCGACCAAAGCCATTGATCTTTTTTCAAATAAGTAATTGTAACATCTCACCCGAAAAGTCGAGAGAGTGGCGGCCCCCCTGTTTGGGCATGTTGAGAGAATGAAGGATGACCCAAAATATATATTTGGGCGAACGAAGAGGTGTGAGGTGACTGGCCTGGTCCGATCATGTCGAGCAGATCCTAAAGGATGGACGCGTTTTAAGTAAAAGGAATCGGAGAGCGTGTGTGACAGGTTCCATGAATGTGACGGAAGCTAGGAGTGTGTGTAAGGATAGGGTTGTCTGGCGCTCTGTCCTCTCTGCCTACCCTGCAAGAGATGTGGCGTGAAGGTATAGCAAAAGAAACATTGATTCGGTAATGCTTGAATCGAAATTGCGTTCAAAATAAGGAGCTCTCCACACATTCTGAATACCTCTCTTCAGCCACATTTTAAATTCTAATTAATTGGGGACAAATTGAATAAAGTCATCCCATTATCCGATGAATCCCACAATAAAAAGTAGGTTCCTCAATAGCAAAACAGAGTTATTCCTAAGCAGACTGAACTCGCAAATTCGCCTTCAAGTTACGCTACAATATTCATTGTTCAGATTCAGACATTGAATAATATTGCAAATAAAGTAATGGTCTGTTTTATAACAACAATAATATATTTAAATGGAAAGCATTCATTAAGTCGGCAATCATACTGAGCTAATCCAATAACTCACACCCTGACTGGACAAAAACCCATAGAAATATTGCTCAACCTGAATAAATCCTAAAGTCCTTTAGAAATGAAATCTAATTGATTTTGAAAAAAAAAAAGTAATAATTGCATCTATTAGTGTACGATTTTTTTCAGTTGTTAGAAACTAGCATAGAAAATAAACATATAAATAAGCTGATCTTAAATGGGACGAACGTTATTCATCCACTGGAATCCAACAAGAAAGTTTGGGCAGATCCGCTAAGGATATTTCTGAAGGGCTTTTGTTTATTTTAGGATTTATTTATATTTAGCAAAATTCTTATGAGTTTTTCTCCGGGAACCAACTGACACGACCCAACATACACATAGTACAGTGGATACAGTCGTATCTCCATAATCAACACGATGTGTAACAGATGCAGAAAGGTCAAATTTCAGCAAAGACATTGTGCAGATATACAACAACCAACAACCATTTATCGTCATTAAGTTTAAATTATCAATTAGACACTTGTGTAATAAGGAATTTGCTGTTGTAGCCCATCTGGAGTCAAGTGTTGTAGACATTACTAACACAATACATTTTGAAGGATTTAAGACAAGTCATGTTTTGTGGTGTGAAATATGCATTCAACAAACGAGGTTGGCAGGAGGTTCCGCGTTCGAATCGCGGCGCTGGCTATGTATTCTGCACTTCACGACATAAGCTTTTTAGCTTACTGTGAAGTGTGCAGAAAGATATCTGGGTTTGTGTATACAAGCAAAAAATAGTTCTAGTCAAATAGGCAACATTGCTAAACCACTACCATTTTGTCATGCGATTGTTCATGCGTTTTTGAACCTTAATGCCGTGGGAAATTACCACGACGTCATAGATGGGTCGGGAGCTTCAATTAATTCTGACATTTTATCAATCAGCCCGCAATTATGTACCTAATTGTGTAGCTCGTATATCTACAAGTTGTGGAAGATGTAACATTTCGTTGTGTCTATATCGGTAACGGATAATGCTATAATCCATATTTCCTGTTGCGATGGTCAAGTATCCATTAGAGTTCATACATCCAGTACATTAATATCAATATGAAATATAATATGGTGTTCTGGTCTAGTGGATGAATTGAGACTGCCCTGAATGACTGACAGATGTGGAACAACTTAGACAATAAACAATATAATAATTCAGATAATATTTGTTGAGGAGAATCAAATCATTAGCGTCTAAAATCAACTGTTATGTTATAAACAATTTATGTGAGATATGGTTGAAACAGTTAGGTCTTTGGTATAATTTGTTAGTGCAGATAATATACCGTGAATGTCAATATTGACTTGGGCTAATGCCCTTTTAATAAAGGTTCAAAATCGCATGAACAATCGCACGGTATATGTATGTCAATTTTTTGGGGTTCATTTCGCTTCAATAAAAAAACTTTTATGGTCATTCCCTAGATTTTAATGCATACATATTATCAAAAATGAAAAGAGTTTCTGTCTTTCGGAAAAAAGATAAGATGTGTTTTTCTAATATTTTTTTTTTGAGAAATCCATACAAGATATAAATAATCTTTTACGGTCATTCCCTAAATAAAGGTTTAATGTATTTACTCTCTATTTTTTCCAAAGCATATTTAGTAACGGTCGTCGAGATCTAAGGTCTCTAGTTTTTAGGAATTTTTAAAACGTCAGTATGCGTACTCTTAATATTAGTAAATCTTCTTCTTTGTCAGTTCTTGTCTTTCCATTGCTGGATATAGGCCTCTTCCAAATGGCTTTGTTTCCATTCTTTCCTGTCCCTCGCCTTTCTAATCCACTGTCAATTCGCTAACAAGGTTAGTCGTTATCCATCTCTTCTGTGGCCTTCTGATACCACTTTTGTTTGCCCATGGTCTCCACTCAATAACCCTGGGTGGCTTGCTATGCGTCCTGCCCAGTGTTAAGCAGTAATACAAGGTTCGTTAAACTTTAAAAGGAGAATACTCTCCTTAAGATAAGAGAAAAATGATAAGGAAAAGAAAACGTCTTCAAAACAATGAAAATATATTACATCAATCGATGAACCTTCATTGGCTATAGATAAGAAGATAAGTATACTTTTTATATTATATGTCAATGTGAAATTAGTGTAGTGAATTAGTTTGCGCAGTATTTTTTGCGCAAGTAAGTACAGCCTGTCTTTGAATCCGAGATCTCTTGGAATCTTTGATACGCACATCACGATACGTAATGTAAATATGTACCTACTCCTCGGTGTAGGGCTGAAGAAATTTTATATTAAAAAATGTAAACAAATTGCCCGATAATATGGAAAAATAAAATAATGATAAAAAAACATGCTTACTAAGAGTGTGCATACCGACATTTCAAAAATTTCTAAAAACGGGAGAACTTCTATCTCGACAACCGTTACTAAATATGCTTTGGAACAAAATAGGGTAGATGAATTAAAATCTACGGAATAACCGTAAAAGTTTTTTTATAGACGCAAAATTAAGCCCGACATCAAAAAATTATAAAAACGCTATTTTTACCATTTTATCATGCGATTGTTCACGCGATTTTGCACCTTATTGCCGTGGGAAATGACTGACGTCATTCTTGGTGCCAAGCCCTTAATCCATGAAAAAATCTAATGAAAAATTTACTAATTGAAACGTGCTTATGATAAAACAGTACCTACTCACTACGATTTTAAACCGTCACCTGAAGCAAATACTGGGTCCAACTCTGTAACTACAATAAGATGTTATTTTTTCAATTATTTCGTAGGTAGTAAAATAAATTTAAAACACGCTTATTTTAGTTCGAAAAGTTACAGAATTAGACCTACTATGTGCACAAAAATTAAAGGTGCTTCGACAGTCATGGTAAGTTATTAAATTTTAAAGAGGAAAATGTAGACATAGACAACGCCGGATGAAGTTAAATATAGGGGTCGTAATAATAATACTGATTTTATGTTTTTACAGCCAACCCTTGATCCTGTAACCACATTATTATAACTGGAAATCAAAGAGTTTTTGTATTTTGCTGTAAAATAGAGTGACCACACTTTGGCTTACCAAGAAATTACAAAGAATTCACTTAAGCTTGATTAATATGCTTGAATGAAAAGGGAGAAACATGATCTTGGCTACGCCATAACAAATGGCACAGAAGAACCAATGGAATCGAGGACAAGGATTAAACGTTGAAAATTTTTTGATTCAACGAGTATCTACGTGATTGGCGCAGTTGGTTGGAGCGCGGACTCCTAATCAGAAGGTGCTGGGGTCGAATCTTTCTTTCACATCACAACACAAGCTTTTAGCTTGTTAGGAAGTGTGTATAGGTATACCTACTCAAGCCCAGATTCTTTTTCTACGTACAGGAAAAAACTGTCAGCCTGGAAGTCCCTCTTTCACTGAATACTGTTCACATGACAAAGGGTGTGGGAAAAGGAATAATAAGAGCCCCGTATTCCCTCGAAGACTACCTAGTAGTACTTATTATCAACTAACGCACAGTAGAAGATGGGTATTCATCTCTTTGGCTTACAAAGAGAAAGGAGCAATTTAATTTTTTATTTTTAAATATTGTTAAGGACTTATGTTTTTAGCTAAAACGTTGGTTACCACACTGAAGATTCGTCGGTTCATTGTATTCAAAGTAAATTGGTGTGTTTTTGCATCAGAGCCGGTATCAGTATTTAGGAACCCGTCATTATCCTTGTAACGGGACCTCAGGACGCACTCTGCCTTTAAATTAACATTATTATTTTAAATGTTCACTTTTTTATTTAAATTATCCGCCATTGCCCCATCAATAACAATTACTTAATGTTTGTATAAGAATTTCAATAAAAATACACTTAAGTAAGTACATGGTTGGCGCAGTTGGTTCCAATGCGGACTTTTAATCTGGAAGTACCGGATTCAAATCCATGTGCTGATAATGTAATCTGCAAATCTGCATATTACAAGACAAGTTTTAAGATTACTGTGAAGATCAGAATAAGTCGTAATCGGTCAAATTCGAATCCGACATCTATCATTTGCAAGACCTCTAACCAACTGTGCCAACCATGCAACAAGCTCGCCCTTGTGAAGAGATGTTATGATCCATATTCGTAATGTTAACACATCTCTGTATTTTGTCCACCAAAAGTGTAAGTAAATAACTGATTTTTAAAAAAACGAGGTCTTAGTACACAAGCTTCAGAAGCAAGCTGAAAACCAAGAGTTTCAAGACCAGCTTCCCGCGCCCTTTAGATGGAACACATTAAACGGCGCCAAAAAAAGTCATCCATCATCATCATCAAACCCAAATACTTTCCTGCACACTTCACAGTAAGCTAAAAACATGTGTCGCGAAGTACAGAATACATTGTCATGGCTCAGATTCGAACCCAGCACCACTAATTTGTAAGACCTCTAACCAACTGTGTCAACCGTGAACTTAAATTGATGAGTATTTTTACAACAACTGAATTATTGTATTGCGCATGCGATGAAAGTAAAAAGCATGTTGCATTCATATGATTATATTAGGAATGCAAGTAGGTCACTACGGCATAACGAACCAGACGTAATTGTTGTCATAACTCTAATTTCCAGGAATTGTGTCAATTAATTGATGGCTGGCAACACTGATGCGTAATTGTTCCTTCCTAAGTCTAACTAATCTAATGTTATGTTATGAATGAATTATACTGAAATGAATGAAAACATATAAAACGTACTTAGTACAGGAAAACATAGCGTCGTGGATACTGCAATAGGGTGTATGTCATTTTATTGCAATTTTACAGGAGGAACAAAAAACATTTTTATTTTTCATACTATTAGTACTACATCAAATTTGTGAATTGTAGTGTTATGATTGGCCGAGAGACTTAAGACAAATTGCAGTGTGTAGCCGCGGCTATTTTGATTGCATTCATTCAATAAAACCAATACCGTTTTTTTTTGACATACGTCCTATTGCAGTATCCACGACGATAGTATGTAGGTACGCACCGAAGTAGTCATCTAAACATTTATTGATTTTTTTTCAACAAGAGTACGGAAAATAAGTGTTTAATTACAATACCTACATATAATAATGATATTTTCATTCGCCTTTCTTATGTATTCGGGCACATTCCTGTGAACTTAGAATACATCGTCACCAGCGAGATTTGAAGCTGCAAATCCTTTCGCTTGCAAAACCCGTTCCTCAACCACTGTAATGTCATCTTTAATTCGTATAGAATATTAAATGAATACTTAATTCTTCAGACATGGAATATTATCAGAACCTCCTCAAAGTGTTGTAACAGCTAAAGCATTACTATACACTAGTGGAGTTACCCGTGCTTCGCAACGGCACGGTGTCACCCGATGGTTTGAGCTAGACAAAATACGACTTACGATCTGATTTTCTTTGTCAATGCCCTTTGATTTGATACCACACATGAGTCCACACAACCCTTGGATCCCCTCATCACCATGGCATCTCCAAGGAAAATCTTTTTCTCCAAAAACCGGCGACGTTAGGGCACAGCTCATATTTAGGTACCAACTAGCTGAGTTAACCGTGCTTCGCAACGGCTCGGTGTCTCCCGATGGTTTGATCAAGACAAAATGTGACTTAAGATCTGAAATGCTTTTTCAGCCCCCTTTCATATGATATGACAAATAAGGTGAAACGCAGTGTAACATTCAAAACATGGATGTGTATGAACTAAAACCCTTCATAAGATGGCGTTATTGGAGTTTCAGTACCAATTTTTTTTAAAGGTTGGTACCTATTACCGTTTATGGTCTCTGATATCGGACATCGCCGTCTACTAATTATAATCTATGGTTTAACATGACATTTATTCTAAGATGAACGTCTTGTTTTAGCCGTATCCGTATTTAGATTTTAAAGTTAAATATCTATATCTCTTGAAAAAAGCTTTTTTTTTTTCAAAAATCGAGACGTTAAAACCTAGAGCAGATCGGTAGGAATTCTTTTATGAATTTTCACAGAAATCCATCGTAAAATACGCGAGTTTTACGAACACTTACAAAACAACGGACTTTGTTTTGTTATAGTATAGATAGATGGATACCTCATCAGTCTGTGCTGTACTATTCATATAATATTTTCTTTATAAAGGAGTGGTAACCGCATAAACAGGGAAATCGTGAAGGAATGTCATGTAGTATTAAATCATATTATGTTGTGTACCTATCCCACATTATGATATTCTAGAAAGTATCGTCAATTCATGGTAATTTGCTGTAAGGAGGTCCTGTTTTCTCAGTACTTGTAAAAACTTTGCAGAACTTCATAAAACGTGTGAAGAGAATCGTTCAAATATTTTGCAATGTTTCTAAGACTCAGGGTTATATTTTTTTAACGAATCTGGGTTTGTCGAAATTAACCCCTTATATCTCGACAACCGTTACTAAATATGCTTTGGAACAAAATAGGGTAGATGTAGAATAATCGTAAAAGATTTTTTATATCTTGTACAGATTTCTAAAAAAAAATTAGAAAAACACCTCTGATCTTTTTTCCGAAAGACGGAAGTGAATTTTTAATTTTGTACTGATAATATGCATTAAAATCTAAGAAATAACCGTAAAAGTTTTTTATATACGCAAAATTAACCCCAAAAATGGGAAAAACGCTATTTTTACCATTTTATCATACGATTGTTCACGCGATTTTCAACATTAATGTCGTGGGAAATGACTATGACGTCACTCTTGGTGCCAAGCCCTTAATAATAGAAGTAGAATTTTCGGTCTGACCTTATAAAGAAACATAAAAAATGCGTAGCTATTTAGGTGCAAACGTCGCGCCGGTATAATGGATCTAGTCTTCATAGACTGAAGCAATATTTTCACTATACCTACGTACCACCTCTATTCTTTCTACCTCCCATAAAAAGTCATATTAGCCTTGTTTCTCAATAGTAATTTTAGAAACACACCCCATACTTTTCTCCTTGACATTTGAACGTTCCACAAAAGGGCTGTATTCGCCACTACGTATCAACTCGTGACCGAATAAAAACCCATAAAAATATTGCTCAACATGAATAAATTATAAAAAGACAAAATCCCTTTAGAAATATGCTCAGTTATTACCATGTAAAAAAAACTGATTGTAGATTAATTATTTAGTATGGCAATCTTTACGTATTTTTTATGAGTAGTCTCTAGGAACATAAACTCATTTCATACGTAGACTATTACTCCCATGGGTGAAGTATAATATGTCTAATAGATTATGTAATTCAATTTTTGTACTATTATTTTCCAATCTAGTAATGGAGTTATTAGAATTGAATTTCTATACAATGAGGGGAGGAGTTATATACACCCTCCCCCCCCTCCAAGAGAGGGGGTAAATTTGAACATCATTTTAATAACAGAATAAGTGCCTAATTGAACAAGCGAAAAAAATCGTGGGGAAAAGGAAGGTAACAACCTACAACCTGTGATGCGATTCATGTTCTTCCTTCCTTAACTTAATGCGACTTTTTAAGGATACAATCCTTAAGTTAGGATTTTGCGATTCTCGATGACAAATAAAATTCTTAGCGAAGGCTATCGCTAAAACTATCGTTAAGTTAACGCCGGATATTTATCCTGGCGATACCTTAAGGAGTTTAAAAATAAGGATTTCATCCTTACCACGAGTTGTAAGGATCATAAATAAATAAATAAATAAATAAAATCTTTATTGGATATAAAACATTATACCAAATGGCAGGTTTATTGCCGAAGGCAATGTGTGCCAACCAACCACGTGTGATAAGAAAATGAGATAAAAAGATCATCCTTAACAAGAAAAGGATCAAGATTCGTACTGTCGTTAGAGAAATCTTTCGCAAGGGATAGTAGTATCCTTAGCCAAGGACACCTTCACTCAGGTATGAAAAATATACATAGTTGCATTCATAATTCAAAAAATGTCATACATAATTGAAAAATCGCTAATGATTGCCTGTTTACGTAGGGGTAGCGTCCCGACAAACTGAGCTAACGATGTAGGTATAAAGTATTATTGTGATTATCGCTAATCTCTATATAAAGATAAACTCGTCTACAACTAATCCTTTTACGAAAATAGTTTTAGATAAAGTTAATTCCTAATAGGTATGTAAAAATTGAATAGGTAAGTGTTTGTGTGATACGAGTATTTTACAATATTAATAAACCTTGAAACTTGTGAGTTGTTGACATCTATTTTGTATGAGAGTGTGAGCGCGAAATAAGGATAACGTAAGTTACATAATTTTGGTTAACTGTCCCAATACTCCCAATAAAACCATAAATCTCCGAAAAATTTTCTACTGCGGCGCTATTCGCTTGTGTTTTCTGACACATTTGTGTGGGGGATACTTTAGGGTGGGCCCCCCAAAATCTTACGTTGCGCAGAGACCCCGGATGTCTTAATCTGCCACTGCATCTTGTTCAGCAATGATGTTTCTGAATGTTTGCACAAAGATAATGTTGTGTGTAATGTTTTGACACAAGTTAAAAAAAAATTGCATATTCCTAGAAGAAATGACAAAGGACCAAATTAGTTAAACATGTTTATCATTTGAGTACCTACATCTACACGAAAACGCGCCGCAGGCGAAATTTTTTAGAACGACTAAATGAAGAAGATCAAGATGTAATTAACTGAAATACAGAAACCATAGTAAAGAGCGCCGCATTCATTTTTTTAAAGAAAATGGGTGAAGTGAAATTTGTTATGTAACAATTGCATTTGAATACATTTTTGTACTGAAAATTTATGATATGATGGGAAAATGTGTGATTTTTTAATCATTTAGTATAAAGAAGTATATACCTATTCCAATCTCTACCCCCCCTTCACGACGTCCATGCCTGTATCGATTACATTGATGGATTACTAAGTATAGCTTGTAATTCCTTGTTTACGCTGTCAACTCTATCAATATCTATGCCTTTATCTACGATGTCCATCCACTTCAATTCAGTTAGTAAGATAAAACTAATCCATGTTCTGCGTGTTACGTTGTAATATTTACAACTTTATAGAAATACACTGTTACAATTTACAAACGAAATTCATTCATGACACATTCTAACGACTAGAAAATTGGAGGAACAGTTTTACTAAAGATTTTACTCAAATAAATTTACAAATGAGATTAAGACAGGTTTTGTCGCGAGAGTGAAAGTGAACCAACTGGATAAAAGGTTTGGATATCAAGTAGTTATCTCAACAGATATACAGCGAAGGATGGACTTTTCATATCAGGCTTCATACTGATCGTCGGCTGGTTAAATCCGGTCACTTTACATTTAAGTAACATTCACCATTTCCAGTGCATCCATTCGTCGTGGCCGGGAATCGAAACCAGACCTTCAGAAAATACATTAAACCAGTCGGCGATCAGTCATTAGCCTGATGAAAAGTCCATCCTCCGCTGTATATCTGTTGAGATAACTACCTCTACTTGTTATTCAACTGTACGATATGTAAAAAACTCGATGTTCTTACAAAAAAGAAACTGTGCTATTTAGAAAAAATGTATTATGTTGGAAAAATTAGAGACGATTTACATGACTACCTACATCATATTTTTATATTTAAAGTAAACAGAGTAAAAAATAACTATGAATTAACTTTTTTAGTCATTGAATATCTCCCATTTTTGCAATCTGAACATTCCTACCAATCAGTAAATATTTAGCAATTTCTATATTCCCGAGAATGAGGAATTAACCTAATTATAAGCGTACTGGAATAATAAACAATATAGGCAGGGCCGTCTCTCCCATTAGCCACGGTGGGCACTTGCCCAGGGCCCCGCGATCCAAGGGGCCCCCAAGCATTGTTTGCAAGCATCATATTGCATTATTTTCCGAAAATCTAACAATAATTACTGACTATAAATTATAATATTTATCACATTTTTTGGTATTCTAATGAACAGGGGCCCCAACAAATAATGCCTGTCTTCCTCATTACGATATACGAGGCCCCCTAGTTCCTGCTATATCACGAATTGATGATACTATTACTTATCAGATTTTTTGTTATTCCAATGAACAGGGGCCCCAACGAACAATGCCTGTCTTTCTCATTACGATCTACGGGGCCCCCTAGTTCCTGCTAGATCACGAATTGATGATACCTATTACTTATCAGATTTTTTTGTATTCTTATGAACAGGGGCCCCAACAAACAATGAATGAATGAAGTTTGGTAAAAAAATTCGCCTGCGGCGCTAATTAAATCTCTTGCGTTTATCTTACCACTTCACTGATTTTTCAAAAAAAATTCGCCTGAGGTCCATTATTCCAACCCTGCTATATAAATAATCTAAACCTGCGGCTCGTCGCTCATTTATAATTTCAAATGTTCATTTATCCAAAAAGTTTGCCCAGGTCTGCTATAGAAAGACAAACCGGTTCATTATTTCACACATTCTCGAAAAAATTCGCCTGCGGCGCTATTTTGTGATATGCTTTTTATTTAAAGAAACTAAATCAAACGATAGGTATAAGAATCATGACCTTTTTTCACTCAGTCTCAAAAAAAGTCGCCTGCGGCGCTATTCACACTTTTAGCGCAATGTCATATTTGTATGTGACGACCTACACCCCCCACCCCCAGTCGACAATTTTTCTTGCCCAAGGTCAACAGTTTTAGTTCTTGTAATCCAGTTCTGCATAGGGCCCCCATCAGAGTTAAGTGCCCAGGGCCCCCAGTAGGTTAAAGACGGCCCTGAATATAGGTAGTATGATGTATATACAATACATCATCAAAAGCCCAGACATTATAAGGTTCATAACCTAAAGACTACTGAAATTCTTTGAACTGCTGAAATACCAACCATACTATGAAAGACAACAATATCTCCTTGTTAAACGTCAGTCTCTTTGAAATGTTTAGGACGATAAAAAGCGTTAAGCGAATCAACTAAAGAGAATCTAGCGGAGAGAATACTGTGGAATTAACACATAGAAGGAGTCAGAATGTTTACACAATTGCAAGAGATTACTAGTTTGAAAAGTTTTTCTCCCGCAAAATTATTATCCTATATTCCTATGTTTGTCTATTTTTAGAAAATTTAGAGTTTTAGAGTTGTATTTTAAAGTGAGTGGACTAGAACCCATATATGGTGTATCTGGGATCAGGACGGTCTGTTCCTAGAGACAATGGTTTGTAGATCCATTTTCCAGGAGGCTAAAACTCTGCGGGAGACTCATAGACTGTAAGAGATCATACACAAAAGTAGATTAGAAGTAAAAATAAATAAAATAAACTTTATTGTACAGAAAAACATACAAGGGGCGGGCTTATTGCCAAATGGCAATTTCTGCCAGCCAACCCAAGATAGAAACAAAAAATGAGATATACCTAATTATAGATTCAGTACCAAGAGGGTACCTTAACTGAATACTCAAATACATACATAACAATAATTGAATTTATAAATACATACATAGATAAACATATTATACATATAAATATATAAATATATATGAATGGTAAATGGGATGGGATAGGGTATAATATATAA
Source organism: Ceraclea dissimilis (assembly GCA_963576895.1). Lineage (NCBI taxonomy): Eukaryota > Metazoa > Arthropoda > Insecta > Trichoptera > Leptoceridae > Ceraclea > Ceraclea dissimilis. The sequence goes on from OY756375.1 coordinate 3,821,661, forward strand.
TATATATAATATAAATAAGTTGGTTTAAAAAAAAACTCCTTAATTACAGTATTTGAATGTTAAAAGGACAAAGTTAGGGCGTTAATTTTACTACAGACTTTAACATTTTAACAAGCGTTAATTGAAATTTCGTAAAGCTTTGAAAGACTGCGTATTTCATTGGAGCTGGTGGTTAATAAACAACATAAATATTTACAGCTGGAACAAGTTACCAAAATAAACAAACAACTGTGTAGATTTTGTCTTCCACATAATCGAATGTTGGTGCAGTGCAGGGTTGTTGGTTTAACGACATCAGACATTTTGTTAACCACACTTTTCAAGGAACACAATAGAGCTGGATTCTCGGAGATGGCAGAAATTTCTCCGCGACTTTCGAGAAACGAGTATCTTTCGGAAAAAAGATCGGAGGTGTTTTTCACCTTTATATTTTTGAGAAATCTGTACAAGATATAAAAAACCTTTTACTATCATTACCTAGATAAAGTTTCAATGTATCTACTCTATTTTTTTCCAAAGCGTATTTAGTAACGGTTGTCGAGATCTAAGGTCTCCCGTTTTTAGAAATTGCTGAAATGTCAATATGCGTACTTTTAACCTAAGGATAATGTGGTGGATTTAATACTGTAAAAAGTAAAATGTCTGAAGTACAGAATAGCTTGAAATGACAAAGATGAATGGAAAGTAACGACGCATAGTGATTTTTTTAGTTGCCTTATGATTACGCACACCAAAAATAAACCACACACGCACAAAAAAACAGTGATTTATTTCTAATATTCGTCACCCCATGAAATGTGTTAAATGAATATTTTGTCACAGGAATGGGTGTGACATAAAAAAGAGTCTTTTTTTTATTTAACTACCCCCGATATTTAAAATATGATTTTTTCACCCTATTCGTTACACCGTGGGTCGGCTGCGATAACACGCTTAACATAATGAAGTCGAAAGAAAATAGTTTATTTTAAAATTATTGTTTTCTTTTCGTTTGACTAAACAATTTCGGGCCAACAATAAATATTGATAAAACAAAAAGAGACTGCTGAAATCGAGAATAAAGGAGGTGTGGCAGTCCAAGAACAACTAGGCTCGACCATGTAGACCGGATGCTCGAAGATAGACGCGTTTTAAGTAAAAGAAACCGTAGAATGTGTATGCACAAAGTGTATGTAAGGATGGGATCTGTACTCTCTGTGCACCCTGCAAGGGACGCGGTGTTAGGAGGTAACTGAAAATAGGTGACTGAAAAAGCGCCAGGTTTTGAATCAGAAGGATCCCTTTTTGACACTTACAAAATTTAACTGTTTTTTGAGAGTGGTGGAAAGTCTTGTAAACTCCTTGTCTTCTTGAAATGATGTTAAAGGGTGCAAATTGTTAATCCAAGAATGCGCGGGTAATAACATTCTATTCGAAATTCTTTTTTTTTATTTGAATTTGAATGCAATCCATAGCCAATATATTTAAATGCCACATAAAAAAACTTCAAGCACCTAAGTATAGACAATAAAAGTGTGATGTCAAATGATTATTATTACTGTCAGGCGTCACTCCAAAGTGTCAACAAGTGTGAGCATCTTGCTCCAGCCAGCAGTGTGTGTGGTCGGCCTCTCGTGGAAGAAAATATCATTAGGAATATTGTGTTCATCAGACACTTGAGATTTTGTAAGGAAGTAATTCTGTCAAGTGCATTATAGTGTGAAGAATTTATATGAGATTTTTTTTATTATGATTGATATTTATTCTAGATAGAAATTTTACAAATTCTCAGACTTTCTTATTCTAAAGGCAGGTCCAGACGTTATGTTTTGTACAACCGTTGCGTACAAAACGTTGGGTGTAGACTGGAAAACTGCGCAGATTTGCTTCCCGTGCCAAGACTGTACAGTTACAGCGATAACTGAGCAGGCCTTTACACACACTTCTTGCCTCCGTCACATTCATGCAATTTGTCATACACGCTCTAATATTCCATTTACTCAGAACACGTCCGTCCTTGAGAATCTCGTCTTCACGATCAACCCATGCGGTTCTCGACTCTTCTTTCTTCCAGGTATACTTTCTTTGCTATCCTTTCATCATTCATCCTCTCTTGGTGTCCCAACCATCTCAACTTGTTCACATTCATTCTAGTTACATCATTTACATTCACTGAACTCTCTGATCAATTCATTTCTTATCCAACTCTCAACGTTTTTCCACACATTCATCTCAGCGATCTCATCTAGGCAGCATTTATACCTGATTCTTCCTTATTTAGTCATGTCCATGCCTCACTCGCATACATCAGTGCTGGCACCAGGACGGATTAAGAATTGAAATTGAGAAGCATAAAAAAGGACTTACCGATTTACTTAATACTTAAGTAGGAAAGATTTCAAAAATTGTGTGAAGTTTGTACCTGAAAACAAAAAGAAACACTACATTTAGTAAGGTATTTATATAGACCACCAAATACAGGGTGATTGGTTCCGCTATTCAGATATTTTGAGAGGTGATAGAGGGTGTTCTAAAACGTAGATCTGCCAAAGGGATGTCATCCCAATGGTTAAGGGTTGCGGAGTTACACCCTTTTAAAAAAATTCCACCCCCGACATCGACTACCATCACATTTCACTGAATAACGCTGATGCTATGAGTCCAAAATTAATAAAAAAAAGAAATTTTGGTTTGTAATAAAACAAGCTTTCAATTGATGTCAAAAAAATTTAGTAATAATAATAATAACTTTGCTAAAATTAAACACAAAAACAAAATTTCATTTTTTTTTGTTGAAAGTTTTGACATCTTTTATTTTTTTTTTCAATAAAAACTATAATTAACCAGTACTTTTTTTTCTTTTAATAAATACACTAGACCCTTGTGAACAAAAATACCGAACATTATCTATCCATATTTTGAACCAATTTTTCAAAATCTGAAGATTTTGAAAGTACATATTCAATAAAAGTTTCATCAGAAATTTATAGTTCGCTACTGACTACCTCTACGAACGTACTTAAAGAGGTAATCAGTAGCGAAGTATACATTTCTGATGAAACTTTTATTGAATATGTACTTTCAAAATCGAAGATTTTGAAAAATTGGTTCAAAATATGGATAGATAATGTTCGGTATTTTTGTTCACAAGGGTCTAGTGTATTTATTAAAAGAAAAAAAAGTACTAGTTAATTATAGTTTTTATTGAAAAAAAATTAAAAGATGTCAAAACTTTCAACAAAAAAAAAATGAAATTTTGTTTTTGTGTTTAATTTTAGCAAAGTTATTATTATTATTACTAAATTTTTTTGACATCAATTGAAAGCTTGTTTTATTACAAACCAAAATTTCTTTTTTTTATTAATTTTGGACTCATAGCATCAGAGTTATTCAGTGAAATGTGATGGTAATCGATGTCGGGGGTGGAATTTTTTTAAAAGGGTGTAACTCCGCAACCCTTAACCATTGGGATGACATCCCTTTGGCAGATCTACGTTTTAGAACACCCTCTATCACCTCTCAAAATATCTGAATAGCGGAACCAATCACCCTGTATACGATTACAGTCTGTCAAGAGAGCGATTGTCTTTGATTAATTTGAACGGTGATTTTGTTTGCTGGCAATAATGACATATTTAGTTGCCAAAAAGCTACATGAAGCACCCTCATCGAAAACCATATTATCTTTTTTGACAGAGTTGTTGAAAGTTCAGCAGTGAGGTTTACCACCCACTCTTAATTAAATAATAATTGGCTACCATTGCATTCACTGATTACCCAATTATTGGAATGTATTTTTTTCATAAAATTTATAAAAAGCTTAATTTTACTCGAAATATGTATTGTTTATATTATCAACTCTGATGTTCGAATAATTTCCCAGTTTAGCTGGTTTCTATTGTGTAAGAATTATGAAGCTAACTAAAATTCACCCTAGAATTCCTAAAAATAGTAAAAAAAGTACGTGGGTACCTTAGGGTAACTAAATTCCTTAGATTCTATGTATTTCTCTCCGTAACAAATTAATTTTCTCATGCTGCCCCGATAGTGATGTCAACAGTAATAAACCAAAATGAAAAAAAAATGTAATGTGAGATTTTGAGAAGACGCCGCTAAGCTTCCGTCACTGTTCCTCAATCACTATTGTTACCAGTGATAAAAAAGCTAATAATTTATCGTGAAATCGAAGTTAACTTTAACTTACTCTAACACAGAGGGTTCATTCCATTTTAACCCCCATGCATTATTACATTAAGTCAATGTGGGGTTGAAATTGACATTGTTATTGATACGCATTGACAGTTGATAAGTTTGGGGTGCGAACTTTTTATACAAGTCTTGTTAACACCATTGACACTAACTATTTTTCTAGCTTACTTCGTTATTTTTGTGTTGAATGTAAGGGTTGACTACAGAAGTCTACTGCTTTTTTTATATATAAAAGTATTTGGGTTTGCATACACAAACCCAAATACTTTTCTGCACACCTTGCACTAGACTAAAAGCCTGTATCGCAAAGTGTGGAATACATCGCAAGCGCCGGGGTTTGAACCTGGCCCCTCCCGCTCGAGAGCTGCCGCCTCAACTAACTGCGCCAACCATGTACTCATTGTGAATTGGTAACAATTTTAGCTGTGTGGAATGTTCGCTGAACGTATGAATAAAAATATTTTTCTTTTATTCAACCTAGTATGGCGTTGTTGTTGTAGTTGTCTGCGTCTACATTTTCCTCTGCAGATTTTGATGATTTCCCAATGTCCCAGCACCTTGAAATTGTGCACACATATTTGCTTTAAGTGAAGTTTTAACATGTAGTAATGCTTTATTATAAACACGTTTCAATTGGTAAATTTTAATTAAATATAATCGTGGTTTTAAAAAAAAATTACGCTTAGTTTTTTGTTAATTATTTCTAAAAATAAATTAATACATTTTCTACATAATTAAAATAATAAATTAAGTTGATAAATAGATAAGAAGTACGTAGTAAGTACATAAATAATATAATTAAAAATAGACATACATTATTCTGTCCACAGGGTGTTGTATGTCAAAATACTTCCTTCCGCATTGACAAAAAATAAATTAAAATATACATTATTACTATTTCCCCTATGGAGAAATAATTTTTCATATTCAAAAGGGGTTGCAAATAGTAAACGCGCACACGAGCATGAATGTTTTCCGCCGAATCTATTTTCGCCGTGTTCACTGTATCACTTCATTTTTTTCGTTCTACTCGTATAATAATATACTCGTTAATTTTAAATATGGGTTTAAACGATATAGGTCACTATATACTAAAATATCCGAATTTGCTTTACTTTATTGGATCTTTACTTTCACTAAACTAAAAGCTTGTGGAGTGAAGGAATATCCCGCGGGCTTAAGGCCCTCCACATCCCCGGGTAGCTCAGGAGCATTAATAGCGACCTCTTTACCCGCACTTTTAGCAAAATATTATTAAGAAGTGGGCCCAGGGTCAGCCTTAAGGAGCCCCCCGGCAAACCCTACCCCTGAATTACGTTCCTAGCAATATCCTTGTCAAAGGAGGTTTTTCAAAAAATGTCACCTATTACTACAATATTTCAAACTATATCTCTGGAGTGAAGTGTGAATTCATAAATGGAAAAACGTTTGACATACCTTATTCTAGCTAGCAATGTGATTGTAACCCCCAGATTGTGGAATAGGCCGCAATTAACCGCCGCTTTTTTATACTTACTTATAATTTACCCTTTTGCCGCATTATTGGGATATACCGTGATAGTGTAGTAGTACTATTATTTTTATATTTTTTTATTTATTTAGTAATATAATATAAGTACAGTTATAATTTTTCAGCAGATAGGTACAAGATTTACATTGTTTAACGTTGTCCTTCTCTCTCAATAAGTAAATAAATACTTGAGTAGAGAGAGAGATAAATCTTTATTAACCAAAAAATCATCGGTAGTTACAAAACAAGACAAAAGTACTATGCAAAAGGGCGGACTCACTGCAAAAGCAATATCTTACAGTCAACCCAGAAACAGACCATACGCTCAAAGGTGCATGCCCAAAACTTTCGGCGGATAAGTTGCAGCGTAAATCAACCCCTTGTTTATACTTCTTATAGTACCTTCATACCAGGCTTCATACGGTAATACGGGTAGTTTGTTTTTTATTATTTTTAGCCGGTTAAAAGCATTTTTATAAAAGGTGTGAAGACATCAACAAAGTATCCACAAACCCATATTGTTGTAAGTAGATAGGCACAATTATAAATGATGATAAATTGCTTTAGCTCAGAATGATTGGGCAACTATTCGCAATATTTATTTTTAGAATATTCGTGAGAAATTTTTATACACTTTGGGTGATTTTTATCAATTTTTTATGTGTTTTTTTTAAAGGAAATACGGTAAAATCATCAGTATAAAAAATCAGCATGATACACATTAACTATGCAGATAAAATGTCTAGATATTGGGTATTCTAAAGAGGGCCGTTATCCAAAAGGCAAATGTCTGTTTGCCATGGTTCTTGTTTCATATACAATACATTTTTGAAAACATGCTTGGTGCAACTGGTTGGAGAGCGGACTTCAAATATGGAGATGCCGGGTTCGAATCCCAGCGGTGACGATGTATTTAGCACTTTACGACGCAAGTTTTTTGCTTACTGTGAAGTGTGCAGGAAAGTATTGGGTTTGTATACACAAGCCTAGAACCTTTTTAATTATGAAAAAATGTATGAATTTATTAATGAATGGTCAAGTCGACCAGATCCTCAAGAATGGATGCGTTTTAAGTAAAAGAAATCGAAGGGAACGAATGGCAAATTGCATGAGTGTGACGGATGCAAGGAGTGTACAGGGATAGGCCAGTCTGATCTGCCTACCCCGCAAGGAAAACGGCGTAAAACATGAAAAAAAATAACAAATAAACAAATCTTTATTAGCGACAAATTAAGGTGTTAAAAAACCAGACAATAGTAGTTTGCTAAAAGGCGGACTTATTGCAAAAGCAATATCTTACGCAGTCAACCCGAAAAAAGAAAAAAACTCATACTAAAAAAAGCTGACTAAAAAATTTCATAGGTAAGTATATTTATTCCCGTTCAATCAGTCAATAGGTTCAAGTTCAATGTCTCGTAATCCAAAACGTTGACCTTATAAAGAAGTTCAATTTAACCGACATAAATCTGATATTTCCTCCACAAATCACGTTTAACTTGAACCCTCTCTCGTCTAGATCCTTAGATCCCCTCGAGATCCTTAAATCCTAAGGTCAATATTGGATGGGTCCTTAATAATACCATTCCCTAACCTTCCTTAATACGACATTATAATGAATAATGCTTATAAAAAAAGAAGCGCGTCATTGCCTCCAGGGGTCCAACTAGTACAATAAAATATTGAGCAACTGCCCAGGAATAATTTGGTATCAGTGAGAAATGAGGTGTACTTAAAAATGATCCTGCTGATGAGAGTAGAGTTCGTATATATGAGTTACATTTCCCTGTCTCGCAAACGTGACCTGCCTGCGAGACAGGGAAATGAGAGATGGGCACCCAGAATCCAAACATGGCGACCATGGGAGAACAGTTAAGACCTGTAGTACGACCCCAAAAAGATGGGTAGATGATGTAGCCCCAGTCGCAGGAAGAAACTGGTTGAGCAAAGCTCAAAGTAGAAGAAATTGGAAAACCTTAGAAGAGGTCTATATCCAGCAGTGGAGGGGCGGCTGAGCAAGAAGATGAGTTACATGATGATACATTTGTAGCAGTAAAAATATATTTTCAGGCTCATTTTGGTATTTTATCATGTATAACAATACATATGTTAATTTAATCACTATTTCAATGATTATTGTTTTCTCCTATCCAAACAAGCAACAAGATCTTTCAACAATAATAATGTCAATAATTGAATGTTTTTTTGGATATTAAAAAGTAATAAAATAATGTAAAGTGGCCAATTGCATATATTACAAAATTACAGACTTTGTGATTGGACAGATAGAAGTTTAGAATTTAACTGATGAGATAAGATGAAAACATTGTCTATGCAATTACGTTTGCAATAAGTCCGCCTTTTGGCACATTACGATTGTCTTATTTTTGTAATTAATATGCATATTTTGTTTTGGCCAATAAAGATTTACTTATTACACGCTTTTATTATATTTGGCACGGACTTTAGTGCGTCTATATGCATCGATGCAAATTTTAATAACTTCCTGACTACTTAGAGACCTGAAACTTTGCAAGCGTACGTAAACTGGCTTACACTACATTTAATTTTATTTGTGCATTTCTCATCTTGATTGTCTTTTGAAGAAAAAATAGGTGGTTGGTTTTTTATCTGAACACGGCACTGATTTGAGAAATAAATAGGGTACTTATCTAGTGGAATAGTGTTTTGAATTATTCTCACGTAGAGTATAAAGAAAATATATTTTTTAATATCTGGTGACAAAAAGGTGTGTTTACACAAGCAACCTAATGGAGATCTAATATTATAATATTTCATGCCATCGTAAAAGGCGTAGAGAAAGCCGTTGAGAACCTGTGGCATGTGTTGCCGGTAAGAAAAATAATAGTTGTAGATTTTGTGCCCCCGCCACATGCGTGCTAGCCACCGCGAGCCAATTGTGTTCATGAGTGAAAAGGCGTCGTTACGTACACGTCAAAACAAACGTTCCACCCACACGCCATTTTACTCATATACACAATTGGCTCGTGGTGGATCGCACGCGTGTGTCGGGGGCATTAGTTTAACTGAATTTTTATTAACCCCCGACGCCATTAACTTTACTTGTATTTTTTTAAATGCATTTTTTTAAACACATACATATTTGTACACTTCACAGTTAGCTTGAAAAGCTTGTGTCGTAATGTCTAGAACTCTTGTGGCGTACAATAAAAGTCGTCTCGTGGATTTTTAACTAAGTATTAGTTTTTTTTATTTTTTCGCTTTATGAATAGACGAGTTTCTTCTTCTGATTGTACGTTGGCGATCATTCTAGCGAAAGTCTCTCTATCCTGAGCTGCCATCAACAGCTCCTCCACACTTCTAATTCCGATCCACTCCCTGACGTTTCAGCCAGGACATCGCAGTCAGGACAATTGTTTCTTACCAGCCATCTATCTTGCCCCACGAAAGTTTAGCACTATAAAGAAAAACTGTTTATAATCTCTGGCGTAGATAATAATAAAATAGTATTATCTATGGGCTTTAAAACCATAAGACACCATAGATAAAATTGATAAAGAGAGAAATATTCAAGGTTAAGGACAACCCCATCACAATGGCGGCGTAAGATGACAAAAGATGACATTAGCATAAACAGAGGGGTGGCGCTTTTTATTAATTCTCCTATAATACTTATTATAAAATGCGTTTCATTGTCACAGTATAATAAGGTAGAAAGTTAGTTTTGTCATGTCATTGCGTAAATGCAGGAAACGTTGGGTCGAAAATCAAAAGAGAGGACGTTAGGGGGTTAAAAAATTGTCAAATCATAACATGCAAATGAATTGGTATAGGGTAAAAGCTCTATCATTGGACCATTGAAGTCTCTAAATTATTATAAATATTATTATCTTTTGGCGTCAGTCACTGAAAGGTGGCGTCGTCAGAAGATATTTCGCTGTTACATCCAGGAGACACTAGAGAGCAACATCCAAATCATCAAGCCATTTCAAGGCGTTTGCAGTGGCGTTATGTATGTCGGTACATGTGCCAGAGAACGGTCTCTGAGGGCCGTCTAATAAGTTCAAATTCTCCCAATGCGATGGTATTAGTTTTAGTGAAAATGATCAAATAAATACACATTTTCGTAACCTATATTTTTTTAAATTTACTACATGATGTAGTTTCCATGACTGAACTGTTTGGTTGTTTTATGTTGTTAAAAGTCCCATACAATGGTAGGTCCACGTTTTTTAAATATTTCATGGTCTGTTTGTGTTATACAGTTTCTGTTACATTCGATAGTTAGAAGAAAAAAGTATTATCATGTTTACAAAATTTGTTTTGTTCCATATCTAAAACTTATCAAGTTATGCTTTTTTACAGTTTGGTGGTCCAATTATACAGCCTTTACCCTATTATTGTTGGTTCAGTACGATAAACAAGGTCTTTAAATAGTAAGATCCGGGTTCAAGTTCTGGTTTCCCGTTCATCGGCAAAATTTAAAGACATATTTGATTTAATTAATATTTCGTATCCGTAACGATGGATAATCCCGGGTTTATTTCCTGTGATACCAAATAAGTTGAAGAAAAATTGTGCAAGATTTTTTCTATAAGTATAATCATATCTACTTCCTAAATATTACGCAATTCATTCATAGTAAAATTACAGCAGATGACGCAACATAAAATGTGTTGTGAATATATAATTGTACTATTATTTTATTATCTACACATGCATTAAAACTAGGAATATTACTCTATGTAGATTAGATGACAGTTGACAAATGAAGTAGCAGTTTTTTTTGTAGTAATATGATATGCTATCCTGTTATTTTTTAAATAACAGTCGCAAACTTTTTTTAAAATAAGATCTGGGCTTGCATACACTAACCCAAATACTTTCCTGCACACCTTGCACAAGGCTAAAAGCCTGTATCGTAAAGTGTGGAATACGTCGCCAGCGCCAGGGTTTGAACCTGGCACCTCCCGCTTGAGAGACTGCCGCCTCAACCAACTGCGCCAACCATGTACTCTAAGCAAATGTGAATTTATCTTTTTTTGAATCATTGTTTTCAAAGCATCAAGGTTAAGATACTCATATATACCCTAAATAACCCTAAATTTTAACCCTAAATATTCAAACCATTAAAATTATAATTCATATTAAAAACATTTACCTATACATAAATATTCATCAACATTTTGCAAGCGTACTTACAGCATTCCATCAGCGCGCGATGGAGCCAATTTTTTTTAAATAGAAAATAAATAAAAAAAAAACACAGATAAATTGATAGGTTTGTGTGTTAATTAATAAAAAAATCACAAATCCTATAATTATCAGCTTAAGGTGCATAAAAAAACAGCTCTTTCCTTAATAATAACAAAATATGACAGTAACAAAAAATAGCAAATCGATTACTCAGGAGAGAGTCTGTTATTTTTTGTTACCTACGATGTGTTATTTTTTGTCATTGTGACTGTTGTTTGATTCCAGAGTTCACACTTAGCACTAATATAATATAGGCACTTAGTTAGTCAATACTTAGTATGTTAAGAGTTAATTTTGGCGTACCTAGTAGAAGTCATTAGCTTGGCTAGGTCCCTGACCTCATAGAACTAAATATAATGTGGACTCATGTTCATAGATGATAAAACATTAAAATAATATGAATATTATTTACTGTGTTTTAATATTTTAGAAAAATTTAATAATATCACGAATTATGAGCCAAATTACATTATTAAAATTTAGATTTTTTTATCTATGTGTATTAAAAAAAATATAAATGAAGTAAGGAAGTCGTTTGACCAAGGTTAATTATAGCAATTGTCTATTTTTTATTTTATTTATTTGTTCATCCAAAAGACACACTATTTGTTTTCACTATTTGGTTTCCAAAAACTCCGGCTTTTTCGTTGACTAAACGCTGACTGACATTGATAGATCTGAGTTCTGGGCTAGGTAACCTCTATAAGTGAAGGAAGACCGCCGCCATTTTCGCTACTAAACTTTCCGCTAGGTATATGCCATATATGCTCTTAAAGAAACTGAGGATTATTTAAATTTAACTGAAATAATTTCTCTTATATACAATGTGAAAATGTATCTTACTTAAGACTGAAGTGAGGTAGGTATAGGACATTTGGTGAAAGACCTTGGGGCCACATGTGGACATATAGCAGCGGTAGGTAGTCTAGGTACCCACATGGCACATAAGACTAATACTAATAGTATTGAGAAGCATGTAAGTAATTTAGTCACAACTTACACGACAATTTTACGAGCAAAAAATGTCACAACGATCTTACATTCTCAACATACCTTCTTCTTCTTGTTGTTCTCCACTGCTGGATAAAGGCTTCTTCTAACGTTTTCCAAATTTTTCTACTTTGAGCTTTGCTTAACCAGTTTCTTCCTGCGACTGGTAAGTACTACATCATCTACCCATATTTTTTGAGGTCGTCCTACAGGTCTTCTGTTCTCCCATGGTCGCCATGTTAGGATTATGAGTGCCCATCTCTCATTTCCCTGTCTCGCAACGTGGCCTCAACATACCTACTTTTCAGTAATATCATATAGAAAGAAGAATCTAAATATTATCATTCATGATTGACATATAAACTCATCAGCCTAATATTGGGGAATATTCACCTATCCAGATATCACGGATATCAAAGGATAGCCTCAGATGTGCGGGCCTAATATACAAGCATTGTGCCTAAAATATACAGTACATTCTCGTATGTAGGTATGTCTAAAACAGTCGAATATAATGAACAAATTGTACAAATAGATGTTTTCTCTGCTCTAAGCTCTGCAAAATTTATCATTGCGTAGTTTGTAAATTGCGGGACAAACTGTAACAGCAACGAAAAAAGGTGACGACATTTTTGAAACACTTTCTTTTTATGATTTTGATCATTGAGTATTTAGCTATATCTCAAAAATATATAAACAACATACATTGGTACTAAAACATGTTGTATGGACCGTTGTAGACTCATATAATATTTCAAACTCGACATGGGAGTTTTAACGTATTTTTCATAATGTGACATATACTATAAGTACTTAAGGATATGACAAATACTTGCTGATGTAATGTCTGATGATAATCAAGTGTGACAATGTGTTTCCGATAAACTAAACATATCTTGACTTAAAAAAACATGATTACATGTGTGCTGTGATATAGTAGGTACATAATATACTAAGCCAACAGGCAACAGTTGTAGGTATGTGTTAATGACTTAAACACTCACTAAATCTCACGATATTGGTTAGACTTGTTCTTTTTGCCAAATGCTCTTCAAACGAATGGAAACTGAATGATGCGATCCTCCGTTACCTTAAATTCTCATAATTGAAGAGTTTTTTTCTATGACGTGGGGATGTCGCGAGATCATTCCAACCCAAGCAACCAAATTCGGTCGCGAAATTTGCAAATCGGTCGCGAAATTTGCAAATTGGTCACAAGTGGTCAAATGTGGTTTATGTGGTTGCCGTGTCGACACTGTGTCAACACAAAAACCCGGTCACAAAACACACACATTGTGTACGCTTTGAGACCAGATTTGGTCGCAGAGTGTACACACTGTGTGGTGAATGTGTCCGAACAGAACTCGGTCACAAATCGGCGCAATAAAAATTTATATGTAGTACAGTATAGTATATTATAGGTAGGTACATTTTATTAGTAGTATAGTACTCAACTAAGTAGATAATAAATAAATTTAATTAATTATTGTAAACTCAGGTTATCATGTTACTATGTTGTCATTGTGACAGCCAATGAAATAATTAAACAAAAACATCAACAATATCGTCTTACATTTTATTTTATTTAAAACACTGATTGACGTGGCGTTACAAACAAAAAAATAGTGACAATAGGGTACTTGCATTTTTTCTTATCGTTCAAAAAATATATCAAATCGATAGTTCTACTTACTAGAATTACAAATAAAATTAAATTATGTAATTTTAATTTACCGTTAATTTTTAATAATTAATTGAAAATGTTAATTTGACGAGTTTTTCTATGGCGCTCTGAAACGAGCGGCCATTGTTTAACGTGATTGTGACGTCATGACGCGATGAAATTCATAGAAAGAAATTTGATTGTTTGTGGGTTATGTATGGAGGAATTGGGGAAAGTGACGTCACAATATGGCGGCCAGTCAAAAACCTGTTTTTGCGCTAGAATCGAATACGAGACTTTATTTTATAAATATATCCTCAAAGACAGAGAATTAAAATCTCAAATTTTGGAAAAACCTTAATTAATAGTTAATGTACCGAAAACCAAAATAAAAAAAAAAACATGCAAGGACCCTATTGAATAAGTAGGTACCCAATTAATTTACATTAATTCATAAATTGCATAGTGGTATATTTGGAAACAAATTTAAAATATTGACGCATTCGAGTTTTGAAAAAAATATGAGTGTCAATAGGTTTTCTGAGCAGCTTCCAGCAATGTTCATCAGGTGGCAGCATACGTGTAAGGGTCTATTGTCAAAAATCACTCATTGGGTTCCAGATTGTTGTATAACTTGGCAGTTGGGTGCTTGATAGTATTACTAGTAGCTCTATAGTAAAATCACATATCCACCGTGGTCCATGTGACACATAACGCTATTATCTTTTAAAAAAATTAGGTTATGAATTCTATTTTGGCATTCAATTTGACAATAGACCCTACTTGTCAGTGCGCTCCCTAGCGGCAAAAAATACAACCCATTGCAAAGTATTTTTTTATTTTTATTCATTAAACAAACAGACAGTAATACAAAAAATCTTAAATCTTAAAAATAGTAACTAGTCAAGTATACCAATAGATATATTAGTAAGTATTCTTCCCAATCCCAACATAACACGCATAGAACGAAATTCAAAATTCGAATCAAAAGAATCTGTTTTTAAATTTAATCTCAACACGTGATGTTAATTCCAAATTTGAATAATCTATTTCGATCCCGCTCCGATGACTTTGACAGATAAGAGCATAGATAAACCATAAACACAATTTCTACGATATTACCATAGATTACAATGTATAAAAAGAGGGGCAAAGATACTGTGATTAAAATTTACATAATCCATACATAAAATATTGATTGTTTTCCAAGATATGACTACCCATTATAATTTTACGAGTGTTGAGATAACTTAATTTGGATGACAGAATGAATTTGTACCCACCTATTATTTTGATGGGATAACCACTACAAGGTGACTTGGAAACTTGTAATTAACTAGAAAGTGTGAAGATTTGTATGTTTTTCTTCCCATTTTAATACACTATTAGCTTCCATCACGTTGTGAGTATTTCATTCTTTTAAATTCACGCACTTACTAAGTATATATATATCTTCAATTCATATAAGAGAGCGCCTGACTGACTGACATACTCACTCGTCAACGGAGAGCCCAAACGGCTAATCCTAGAGAAGTGAAATTTTGAAGACAGATAGGTTTTAATACAAAACCTTCCAATACGAAGAAATTTTTGGATATTCAGCCCTTAAGGGGGTGAAAAATAGGGCTGAAAGTTTTTTAGAGTATACGAACATTTTGGAAACCAGAACGTGGTACGAACTTGAGATTTTGCACATAGATTCTCCAATCAAAATTAGTAAAAGGGTGTTTGTAGTAGTAGTAGGGGCCCAATTTTTTATTAAAAGGGATGAAAATGGGCATAAAGCAGAGTAATAATTTGAAGTAAATACCTATGTTATTTGCTGTTTTTTTTCACAATAATAATCGACAAGCTTACAGTTCTAATCACTGTATTAAATTTCAGGCCTACAAAAACCTGTATAGGTGTGGCTTGTGCAGATGAATGTGTTGGATGTATTCACTCAATGAAAGGATTATCTAACAGTAAGAGCCATCATGGCATTTTCATCAACGTGGCGTAATCAGCGACAGGTGTGCTGGGTGTGCGTTATCTTATCAACGGATATACGACACATGATACATGTATTTGTTTATATGCCCACACAACTAAATATCTAAACACATTATTACAATAATATGAAATATAAATAATAGATTCCCTAGCTTAGAAATAGATCGATCCAACCACAAGTGGACCGTGTTAGGCATTGAGGTCTCAAGTTACATTTTTTTCTAAGATAAGGTTATTTCTGTATTATAGTTCAAAACAAACAGTCGATCTGATGTAGTATAGGTATGTAAATTTATTTAAGTATAGCACAAATTATTTTTTAACTTAGTTGGTCAAAGCCAGTTATGGTCAAGGAAAAATAATGAAAAAACTACATATTTTAAAATCCACAAAAATGACTTTTACTTTCGCGACTAGTATTCGAGGATTTGCATACCCTCATCATCAGGGCGATTGTGAAATATTTAGTTTTTTCATTTTTTCTCCTTAAAAATGGACTTTCACCAAGTACCAACGATCGAAAACATCGAGATTACAGTTATGGTGTTTTTGCAATCGAGTTTCGGGTAGAGTTTTGCAGAGAATTTAGTCACAAGCATTTGCAAAGGATAAGAATGAACACAGACTTGGGTGAAAGAATAGGTGTAAAGAAGTGCGGCCGTCCAAGCACCACTTGAGCAGATGCTCAAGGACAGACATGTTTTGAATAAAAGTAATCGTAGAGTAGATTCCTATCCTACACAATGGATAAGTTTGCACACATCACCCTAATACTATAGTGAAATCGATACCTATACGTCTGACCCAGATACTTTCAAAATATTTTTGTATGTATTACAAAAGTAGGAATTTTACTAATAACACTATTAATAACGATAACCCCAACTACGACTCTGATAGGACTGAAGATTTATGCACAAAACACAACATTTTAGTGATTAAGTAAAAGAAATTCTAAGAAAATGCATAATAAAATAGATAGGTTAATTTATTACTTCCACAAGCCAACCAAAGCCATTAAATAGATCAGTTAAAATGACAGTTTGATAAATCAATATTTGGACTACTCCAAGGATCTGTTTCAGGAACACATATTTTTTTATATTATGCACTTATTTCGTTAATGATACAGCTATAAAACTAATGGATTAGCTGGAAGACTTCGTTGAATAACAGTAAGTTTGTATTCATTAAATAGAAAAGTTAAAATTACAGTTTGATAAATAAAATTTTGGACTTCCCCAAGGATATGTTTCAGGGCCACATTTTTTTAAAATTATGCACTGTTTTCGTTAAAGACGAATTTATAAAATTAATGGATTAGCTGGAAGACTTCATGGAATAACAATAAATTTGCCCTAGTGACACAATACTCTTAATTTTTTTTTACATTGTACCTAATTAAGGTCAAATCATTTTCAAAAATAAATAAAAATTGGATTATGTGATGAACTGTCGTTAGCAACTTCGGAGCATGATGACTGATGTCAGATGGGCTACTTATTTTCCATACTGGAAGGTTACAGGGTGAAGCGAAGGAAACAGAAAGGACTTACCAAGTTACTTCGTTAGTGAAATTTCAAATATTGTGTGAATTCCGTACCTGAAAACAAAGAAACAATAGCAATATAGTAAGGTGCCAAAAACATTAATTCATTCACAAGTTAATCCACAATGTGGGGTAACCAGCGACAAGTTCGTGGGAGTAAAATTCTACTTTTTTCAATGGATTCACGTGTGCAGTGTGAGTCCCCAAAATCAACCCAAAAAATAGTGCCTTATACACGATTATAACTGATTCGTCGCATATTAAAAAGAGACTTTCAAATTGGGTGGTGAAAATCATTTCTGAACTTTATAACCTTTAAATTGCAATTTCTACGTTCTTATTTTACGATAATCAATTTTACATAGCTTACACAATAATTAGGACATATTTTCATATCTTAATAATATTTTGAGATACACCCCTAATGGAGACAAGTCTCTATTAAAAGACGAATTACAATAAATCTCTCATATTTTCGATTTCCTAACTCTTATAGGACAATAAAAAACAACATAGTTAAAAAAATGGACGATAATATGAGAGAATTCTTCCCTCCTATCAATTTAATTATTCACATCACCCCCCAACACATAGAATGTTCATCCCCAACAATGTATCTACTTTGTAAATAGTTTATGTTTGAATTTATTACGTACGCTGTTAATAGGTAGTTCCAGATAGACCCTGACACCGTTACTTCTCAGACGTATATGCCATCCAGCCCCGTCTCCCGTTCCATAATCATGACATAAGCGGGCGCCAATTGAGACAACCTTCACGGTCTGAATAACTGACTCTACAAATTACATCATCCCTTATGATGACAAAGAGAGTACGCATTACCCCATTTAGAACAATACTATGCTATACGGACTAATACGGGCTAATACGCTGTTCTGTGGAGCAAGTCCACTTCAAGAGCGCCTTTTATACAATTAAATAAGCTAACCTAAGTACTTTCATCTACATATTCTATACTTAGCAGTGGTGAAGGGTGAATTTCTGCAGAAGGGAAGCCGGGGCTAACATTTCTTATAGATTTATTACGTCAGATTAGGCACTATTATACCTATCATTTTTTCCAAAAGGTAACTCGATGGGAATCGTGTTCTTAGGTAGCTTCGCGCCTGATACTTAGTCCAGTAATACGGCGGTTTCGCGGAGAAAAAAAATACTGAAGTATTTTTTCTGTCTTGTCGAGCTTTCGGCCTACTTGCTGAGCCCATCTTCAGGACTAATGTAGCTCAACAACATCGAAAATCTACATCCGAGAAGAATGGAGAAGAGATTAACAGGGACCGTGAAAATCTACAAAGCTATCTGCCATATGAATGTTTGACACTCACCCTTTGCTTTAGTCATATTCATGCAAATTTTCATACAACCTCTACGATTACTTTCACTCAAAACAGGTCCGTCATTGAGAATATGGTCGACGTGACCTATCCGGGTCAATTTCGAACAGCCGCGCTTCACTCATATATATCTGTTTAGTCATCCTGTCATCATTCATTCTCTCAACATGCCCAAAACATCGGAACTTAATCACATTCTTTTTAGTCACTACACCCGTCTTACAGCCACTCCTGTATAAATAAAAAAATCCTTGCGTTTTTCATGAAGGTAACATCAACGTCTGGCACTATCTCCATCTAGCGGAGGATTACTCAATAATTATAAAAAGCAATTAATATAGAAACGCGGACGTCGCGTCAGAGCGAAAAAATGTACGCTTTTTTCTACACATCTCAGTAATGGTCTGACAGCTATCACGTATAGAAATTTCTACCTCATTGAAGAGAAGTGTTTTGGCGGGAGTCTCCATAGCAACCGATGGAAAATATGAAGCCCAAAGACCATTAGAGGCGCGCGTCACTTAGGGGGTGGTTTTGTGGGGTTTGTGGCGCCGAAAAGACTACAGCATACACCCTTATTTCCTCTTGAATATAGGGAAAACTTGTTAGCTCAAAGCTCATAATGGATTATGCAAGCGAATGATATAAAAACTATTAGATATGAGCCAGGGACGAATGAATATTCTTTTATACGTAAAGTTACGTAATTTTGTGCCAAATTATCGTAAATATTTCAAGTTTATTTCCTTTCCTGTGCCGTTTTATTTGTTTTTCTCATATTTTTTTTAATTTAACATGCCAAAAACTATTTAATTTGTCGAAAGATGTAGTAAATGTGTAGTCATAATGTTTTGACAATATTTATATCGAAAAATATGAAAGTAGTGACAAATTCCGCGAGAAAATATGCCAACAAACTTATTTTATTAACTATTGAATTCATTTCAATCTAATTCGTTTGATAATATTAAATTTGCGACCGATTTTACATGGTGGAAGTCCATTTTTAATGGTAAGAATGAAAGATTAGTAAGTATATATGTGATGTGTATTTTAAAATACACGTATTGTCAAACGCTTGAAGGATGAGAATCTTCTTTAAATTATTTGCGATTTTAAACTATATGCTAACATATTTACCTTTAATTCGTTTATTATTATTATCGTTTGGCATCAGCCACCGAGAGGTGGCGTAGTCAGAAGATAAGAGAGTCAAAGATTTTTTGCTGTTACATGCAGGAGACACTAGAGAGCAACATCCAAATCATCAAGCCATTGCAAGGCGTTTGGAGTTTGATTTCGAGCACGAGAATCCCAGTAACTTTTGTAGACTTGTAACTTTTGCCTTTGTAGATAACTTGTAGAACAGAGTTAGAAGTAGAGGAAATTAATATAAATATTGTTTCTTTTTTTGACCATTAGAACGAACAGTGTTATTAAAATAAAAAAGAGTAAATAAAACACAATTGAAAAATGTTAATAAAATAACTTTGGTACGGGATAAAGGATTTGTTCCAGCCGTAAGAGGGCGTCCAAGGAATGTCACGCTGTTCGTTTCAATTAGAGTGACGGACCGTGACGGAAACATCACACAATAGGACTTAAAATGCATCTACCTGACCTCATATGGTGTGCTGTGTGGACCTCAGACCTCTTAACGTGAAAGAGGGGTGGAAAGGATTACATAAATTAATCGAAAATAAAGACCTTTCGACGTTCGATGAAAACGATAGAACAAGAGTCTCGTTATGTCAAAAAAAAAAACAATTTACTTTGGAGTGTCAAGTACCTGGGTTCCCAACCCGGGGTTAATTATCTCCGCAGGGGTAAAACTATATAAAATGCTGTTCGGCGGGGGTAATAAAGCTGGTAATCTAACATCAAAATCTTGCGAAATGACTCACACTGAAAATATTATTGTGATAAGAACGTACATTTTTGTGTAATTTATTCTATTTAGATGCACTGTATTCATTAGCAACATTTTATAGAGGTAAGGGGTAATAAGATTGAAAAGTTAAGAAGCTGCTGGTCTAGTATTTACGAATTAATTTAGGAAATAGCAGTCATAGCATATTTCATATTTAATTTAAGCTTTTTGTTTTTACGATGCTCAGGTAAAAAACTTATACTTACCACGTTCTTAAGCAATGTCGATGATTATATTTCAACGATTGACATCACTAATGTAACAAAATAAAAAGTATTCCTTATTTAATAGTACCAAATTATTATGATTCCAATGTAGATATCATAAAGTGATTAAGAGAGAGATTACTCAAGATATTTACTACTATGATGGATGAAAAAAAAATGAAAAGTGTAAAATAATTATGATGGATTTATCTCGATGTTACAATTCCATTTAAGTAATGATGTTATTAAAGTTATTACCATCACTAATCGCTCCAGTGTGTATAGGATTATTATCGAATACAATCTGGGTTAGCTGGCAGACATTACCCAAAGGCAATAAGTTCGCCTTAAATATATTTTTACTCACGAAAGAGTTTTGCTTGGTAGGACTTAGATTCGAACTGGCCCTTGAGGAAAGTATTTGTCTGTAATCCTTAGGAAAGATCCTATTTTCACTGTACATCGTTCCAAAGATAATTAGATCAGAGCATCGAGAATTAAATAAATCTTTATTAGCCAAAACAAAAATGGATAATAATTACAAAAATAAGACAATCGTGTGCCAAAAGGCGGACTTATTGCTAACGCAATATCTTACAGTCAACCCGATTACGTGAATTAAAGGATTACGTGAATTCAGCGAAGGCTAATCGCTGTTACGCTGAGCTGTAAAAATATATAAATAAACAAACAAGGCCCCAAAATTCTCTCGTTGGCGGAGCCTTGTAATCTCCATGTGTTCCTATGAGGAACTTTAGGGGGCAAAGAAGCAGTACAGTAGTGTCTATAATCAATGTGTGTATGTAATCAATTTTAGTGATTGATAGAGATATCGCATTAATACTTCTAACAAGAGGGTAGCAAATAAATAAGAAATAAGCAAAAATATTATTTATTGTTGTGTTTGTCCCTACAGTTCCCTATCTAGATTTAAGGCAAAGCACCCGATTACTGGTGATTCTCCCTGATATAAAAGTCAGTTTATTAATTATTGTTCGACGAATGTTTACAACCTCATAATATAGTTCTTTTTTTTATCTTAAAAACCATATAGTCAACACAACAAATACATACAAAAAAACATAACCATTTCATAGACCAGCGAAGGTTCTGCGAATTACCAATAAATACAAAAAGACAATGTAAAAGTGAATTAAGTAATGAAAATGAAAGTAAATCTAAGCAAAAATTATCAAATAGTAAAATTAATAAAAGCAATTGCATGCTTACTTAAGGGCTTGGAACCAGGAATGTCGTCACAGTCTTTTCCCACGGCATTAAGGTTCAAAATCGCGTGACAAATAAATAAAATGGTAAAAATAGCGTTTTTTTTTCATTTTTTGGGGTTAATTTTGCGTCCATCAAAAAACTTTTACGGTTATTCCGTAGATTTTGATGCATATTATCAGTACAAAAAAAAATAATTACTCCCCACTTTCGGGAAACGAGTTTCCGTCTTTCGGAAAAAAGATCAGAGGTGTTTTTCAAATTTTTTTTTGAGATATCTATACAAGATATAAAAAATCTTTTACGGTTATTCCCTAGATAAATGTTCAATGCATCTACCCTATTTTGTTCCAAAGCATATTTAGTAATGGTTGTCGAGATAGAAGGTCTCCCGTTTTTAGAAATTTTTGAATTGTCGGTATGCATACTCTTACTAGTAATAGTAGTACTCTTACTAGTAAGTAAGTAATATTTCTTACTCGTAATGAAAGTGCATGTGATATACTTACCTAAAGGACTTGGTACCAAGATGAATAATACAAGCATGTATGTTGTACTCTGTATACCCGAAGGATCGGCAGGATTAAAGAGATGTCGTATAAGTGCTTGATATATAAGATTGATAATTATGACTTAAGTGATGTGTATGAAATACAAAATACAGGGGGTCATATTGGGATAACGACATTTTCTAACGATTTGTGAAGTTGAAGTTTATCCGTACTCTTCTATACGGGAGTTTAGTGGATAGGTACAAATATATATCTTAAGGGGTGATAGTAGAGGTCATTTGGAATCGTTTGAGTCAAACTTACCTTAGTCCGAAGTCTCTTGAGATTTCCACTTTTACCTAAAAAACCTCACTCAAGTTTTACCCCAATATCATCGTCAGAAAGGTACCTATACTTAGTACAATTGTTCTTTTTTTGTTACTAGAGTATGTTTTTAGTAATTAATTTTTATTGATTTCAATTTGAAGAAGCGAAAGTAATAATAATTACTTAGTTTTTTTTCTTTTTTCTTCAACAGAGCTGGCTGGTTTAAGTGATCACTCAAGCCAGCCAAAGCCGACTCGTAAGCGTCGGAACACCTATCCTGCTTCCTCCCCAAGGGAGTTCACATAATTCTACATTATGTGAATGAAGATGCCTCTCGTCTCTGTTGAGGAAAAAAATCTAATGTATTTCCATCTGTGCAATACAGATAAATCCAGTTCAATACCTAAAACATCTTAGGTATATCTCTTCTTCTTACTTAGATCTGGCACGCACCCGTCCACGGGTGATTTTGCCATTGTCAAGTGTTTTAAATGATTGTGTTTTATAATTATTGTATTTATATAATTAGTGGTTGGTTGGCAGATATTGCCCATGGCAATAAACCCGCCATTTGTTTAATGCATGTCATTACTTCAATAAAGTTTTTATTTATTTATTTATTTATTTAATTAGGTAATAAACCATTAAATGCCACAAAACTAAATGCAGTGGTACAAAAATAGGTATATCTCAAATATCGAGAAATAGTTATGTATTTCGATAACGAGTTTGGTGGGTGTTTGGACGGGGTTTTCTTAAGAAATAAAACAACTTAAAATTCAGAACAAAACACCCTGTATGATATGAGATAAATGAATGATACTCTGGATTATTTACCTCTGTATAATGGTAATATTAAGGTGTATCATTATAGAACCAACGTAACGTAAAGGATTCGTTATGTCAGGCCAATGAAGGACCACATACGATGAGGAGCGATGACCTATCACACCACAACATTAACACTGTGTACTTAACACACTAACATTATTTATTTATTTAAACTTAAAGTAAACAACAAACACATATAAATATACAAAATGGACATAGTACAGATTATAAATCGTTGTTCACTAGGGCGAACTTATCGCAGAACTGCGATTTCTTCCAGTTAACCCCAGGAAAAAACCGATATAAAAACGAATTGAACAAAAATATTGGAAAAAACAGAAAAAAGAAATTGAATAAAAAAAATATACGAAGTAGAAAATATATACATACATACATATGTGAGAAAAAAACAAATAAAAACGGAATAAAAAAATAATAAACATTACATTATGTCAACCGAGAATAACATGGTTCTAACTTCTAACACACAACACTAAAATTTTTAGAAAATGAGATCAAATACCTTCTACACAAATATGGAATCATGCCGGCGCCACACGCTTGCCGAGAGCCCACAAGTTTTGTGTTCATGAGTAAAAAGTCGTGTAAACAGGGCGTTTGTTTTGGTTCGTATAGGTAACCAATCGTTCACGCCTTTTTACTTATGAACACAAAACATGTCGACGCTCGACAAGCGTATGGATGAGGCATCAAAATAATATAAAAGGTTTGGGCATGTTGAGAGAATGAATTCGTAGATTTCGTAGAATGTTTCTAAAAGATATATATCTTTTAGAAACATTTTTTCACTCAAAAAGTTAGTCACAAAATTTTCTAGAGGACGGTTTCACACCTGTTGCTGACTACCCCACATTGTAGGAAATACTGTGATGATATGGTATATAAATAAATCAAGAAAATTTTTGGCATTTCGTGACGTAATATTGGTAAATCCCTTAAATTAGGTAGATTCAAATTGAAATATGTATGAAAACATTATCCAATTATTAAGGTGACTTCCCACGGTCCGTGATATTGCCGACGGACGTAGTATTTTCCATACACCGTGTACACAAAATTCTGTCGAATTCTGGGAAGCTACCTGATGTGTAAAGAGAAAAATCGATAGCTGATAAAATGCCATAATTCCCATGTATGGGGGGAACTTAAGTATTTGTATAATTCCTATAATCATGTGTCCAGTACTAAACGTCAGTACTAGCAATTACTATGCGACTGTCTTTAGTAATATTACGTATTTACATTATTGTACATCAAAACAAACTATTATAATTAAGTTATAGCCTCAGTACATATCACTATCTAAGTATTTATGTTATTTCATTTTATTATTAAGTAAAACACGACAAGGAATGTGCGTTGTAGATGACGGAATTTGTCGAGATATTTGTTAATTATGATTACTGGTTATGCGCATTCTTTTCTACATTATTTAAATATTCTGATGTTCTATTGTCTTGTCATATTCTCAATTCAAAATATCTACATATTTAAGATGAACAACACACACAGCTCCCCAAGAGAACAAAATGGGTGATTTTGTTTTATTGCTTCAAACTTTTTTATAAAAATTGTTTTGTACAAAAATTAAAACAAATACTCGCGAAAAACATTTAGTATCACCGCCCCTATAATTTCATGGGTATACGTGGAACAGGGGTTTTGAAAATACGGGTTGGGTACGGAAACTCGGACTTTATTCCTATGACAGAAATAGACGTATCAAAAATTGAAATACCCATTTCGGAAAAAACCTCTAAGTACCTGAAGTTGGCTTCTAAGCGGTTCTTACTTAGAGCAGCAGAATTGAGGATATCATATTGAAGTCAGATTGTTTTTTTTTTTAAATAAAAAAAGCACATTCTATCCATTTATTGATTTAGCGTTATAAATTGATAAATATTTGTTGCTATATTAACGATGCTAATAACTCGCATGTTTCTTGTCTACAGTAATGCTCGCTCGCGTGATTCTAAACAGTTAACATTTTGTGTTAAAGGGCGGAGTCGTGTGCACTAAACACTCAACTAACTTGAACTACCTAACCTCACTTATATTGATCGTAATTATATTCAACTTATTATTGTATAGTAATTATCATTTATTGTAGAAATATTCCTACTTATCTGCTTATTGTATGAAATGGGGGTGGAGACAATAGATTGTTTATTTATTATTGTAATTATATTTTGTAAACTATTGCGCGGGCTGCCCAGAATGAAACAATTGAATCACGATTTGCTTATGATTTATTCTAATTTTGAAATTCTAATTAAGTGCCAGACATTCATCATTAACTGAAATTTTACAATATGGTTCGTAAACAGCCCTGACTTATCAAAGGATACATTGTCTGCAATGAGATTCGAACCCATGAATACATTTTCAAATTAAGGTAGCACTCCTTTCAACTGAACTCCTTGGTTGAAGTACGTCATCTGGTCTTTGTGACCCAATTATAGAATAAAATTCACCCTTTTCCAAAACCCTACAAAAGGACATAAATAACCCAATTTATTAGCATCCTGTTTTGTCACAAAATAACTGTATAATCGACAGTGTTATCTAAATAGTGGTACTATCTAAAACATCGACTGTTTAATTGGCAGTGTTACCTAAATAGTGGTACTATCTATATCAGTGGTGTCCAACCGAAATGGCACCGCGAGCTACTTTGAAACCATCGCCATGCCTCGCGAGAGACCCCCAGTTCAATTTCAATCGTAACTACTCAAACCTCGTTCTACTCTTCTTACATGGACGTCGCCAACCTCGGAGCTAGGGGGGAGCAACAAAATTTTTGAAAAATGATTTGCCATAAAAAGCGCATAAATAGCGTCGCAGACGAAATTTTTTGTGAGACATAGTGAAGGAGGTCGTGATGTGGTTTGTTTATTTGAAAATGTGTATAATACTTTGATAATAATATTATTGAAAATTTTTATTTATAAAAAAGTAATAAAATATAGCGCCGCAGACAATTTTTTTTAGAAACTGATGGATTTACATACAAATTTTAGAAAATTTATGGTTTAGAAAATGTGTGGTTGTATTGGGATTTTTTGTGAGGTTTTATCATTTAGTATGAAAAAATATATACCTATTCCAATCTCTACGCGAGCTACCGGTTAGACACCACTGATCTATATCTACAAACAAGCATATGTTGGGCAAAACAATGAAAGCAATAAAGATATTTTATAGTAAAAGGGGTACCTTGAGTCCACCCACATATTTTATTAGGAACAAACAACCGTAAATTGGTCACAAAACTATGAAATCATTTATAGAACATGTAATATAAAACTGCTATTAAAATCAGCCAACCATGGAGTAATTATGTTATACCATGTTGGGGATGTCGATTTAACCATTTTTTAATGTTCCTTTTCACTTTCGTCTATGGTTTAAAAGACATAGAAATAGGAACCTACCTACAGACAGCAGTAGAACCGCGAAAGAAAAGTAGAAGCATGTGGTTATTTGTGTATAGTTACGAGTATGTTATATTGAAAGATTAATACAAATATTCTATTTAATGGGTGTAGAAGGTGTTATTTAACACTATTATAACAATAAAGATGGCGAAATGACAGGTTAAAAAATCTGTCATTTTTGTGCTAGTAAACTGACGTATCTAGTCAAATAGAATAATAATAATTTTCGAATAATTCTGTTATCTGTGGTTCGAGATGTCAAAATATCGCATTGTTTAAATTTGGAATACTTTCTACGTCAAGAATATCGAACATTCCCAGGTTTCCTAATTTGGATTTTGACAAACTGTACTGAAGCGCCATTTCCGTTAACGCGTATTGCGGACGAGGTGCGAAGCTCTGAATTTGACGCATTGAAAATGCTACAACAAGGGCTAGGTTTTATCAGCTATTTGCGAGTATTTTGCTCAGTCAATCGGCCTCAATGAATGAAATACTTTGTAGGAGATCTAACTTCAAGTCTAGAGGCCAAATAGTAATGACCATGGTAGGTAATTAGGCATAAAAAGTAAAGGTAATTTGATGATGTCTATGTATACATTTACTAGACGAAATGTCATCAGGAAGCAATAAAATATGCAAATTTGACGATGGAACTATATATTAGATGGAAGAATGGATCGTAAATCACCAAACAATTAAAATAAAATTACGTCACTGGCCGAAAACGTAACGAAAAAATACACAAATAAATGTGAAGTAACCGTAGGTGCCTTGCCCATAGATTATTATTATGTCAACGCCTTTTGTTTACCAACCCACTTTGTCTGTGAATTTAAATATATATTATTTTTTAGTCTGGCTAGTATTTCCTTTTTTGATGTCAATCAAATGTCAAGCAGTGTTCTATTCCATTTTTAAAAAGATCATTTGAATTTGAGAATGGAATACTTGTAGATGGGTGGAATATGGATGCATTTATTTTTACTATGTCATTTTTGCTGATGTAATTTTTTTGTATACCTGTCAAATGAAGTGAATTGGAGTAATAAGCGAATACAGCGATGAGGTTATTTGATTATATGATGAAATCAGTATAATACTGACAAGAAAATAGATACTGTTCAAATCAATTGTGATCATTAATCGATGTCTATTAGGTCTCCCGGGTTGAGGATAGCTTTTTATTTTTATTTTTCCTTTTTATTTTTTTTTTCGAGCGTCCCGTAATAATTGGGTAACTTACAGAAGCAGGTGACAAAGTTATGCGAGGAGAGACTGTGGTTGGAGTGGCCAGAGGTCCTGGAAGCTGCGAGTGACAGGGGCCTCTGGCGAAGATATACAGATGCTTTGGGCCCCCGACCCAATCAAGGATAGACGGGGAAGAAGATGTATGTATGTATGTATAGCGTATACATACGAAATTTCTCTTCTTGTTCAGAAATGATGTTTGCCACCCATCCTGAATATCATAATGTTTGCGTATAAAGAAATTATATGTGTGATTTCATTATAGTGTGATTGACTAATGTCTGGTTAACCCATTATTGGAATACCGTGATGGTATAGTAGTAGGTACATAGTAATGTTCATTGGTTACCTGTCTACTAATCGTTTACCAGTGCAATGCTGGGTTACTAAAGCTTGCTAGCATAATAAAAAAAGAAAGGCCATCGCACAATACAAACAAATTAACAAATAAAAATAATGCCCACCTCTCTATAAATTAGGGAACCTACTTGCCACACAATGCGCTCCATAATCATCAAATTTGACAGTAGGTAGCATTGCATACTAATAAACACATCTCCTTATTAAATAAAATGGCGTGAGTCACGTGACCAAAGGAACATAACGAAATGGAGGAGTGACGTTCCGAATTTGAAAAATGAACGACGCACGCAAACCACACACACGCGATTAATAACGCTGACAGGTGGAGGAATTTTGAACTAAAGCTAGAAAAATACCAGCACACATTTTTGTAGATACGTTCACAGATCATTTACCCTTACTTGACGGTCCGGATGTTATCTGCAAGTGACATTTTGCAGAATTGTATTGTTGGTAGCTCTAACTGTCAAATCTTGTCATTAGAGCGGTAACCAGACAAAAACTCACAATGACAAAATCTCAACTGTCAAAAGGGTAACCTACTATTGACAGAATCGCAACTAAACACCGGAAAACCTATTGCCGACAATTTCAATATTGTTGGGTTAGGTTCGTTAGGTTGTTTTTTTTTTTTTTGCACACAAAAACAAAACAATAAAAAACGACGGCATCAGATTTCCCGGTGTTGAGTTGCGATTCTGTCAATAGTAGGTTACCCTTTTGACATGTGAGATTTTGTCACTTGAGATTTTGTCATGGAACCCATTAGAGCTGTCAAAGTTCCGTAATTTTCTCATATATTGTACTTTTTATAAGGAAGATATAATTGTGAAAATATTACAAAACAGTTCTAGAGAAATTATTTAAATATCAAGAGAGATTTTCCAGAAAGAAATAGAACATAATGTTCTAATAGTTCATTTGAACAAAGTAGTACCTCGAACTACCGCCATTACAGGTTTGAAAAATAATGTTGGGGAGGATAAACTATAATGTTTCGGAATTAATTTCGCTTATTCTAATTTTCGTTTAAAAATCATTCAACTTGTTTTGTAATTACAAGAACATCCACTGGTGGCGCTGCGCCCACATTATCAGTGACGTGTCATCAGATATCCATAGAGTACAATGCAATAAATTTTGAATGATCATTTTAGAACGCATTCTAATTTACGAGTATTCTTTTTTTGAATCGCGGAAGGAAACGTCCACCATCATTAAGCATAAATAAAAAGTTTCCCCGGACCGTGACAATGACCATAAGTTATCATAGAGATAGGATCTCTCATTGTGTGACCATAGATATTTTATTGAAGTAAGGTGACCACACGTGATTGCGACGCAACTGAGGCGGAGTATGACGTTGTTTGCTGATTATTCTTTCCATATTAGAAATATTGCTCCAATGGTATTGAGTATATGAGAACCGTATTTAGTTTTAGCTTCGTAATGCAGGAAAATACTAAATATCGAATTCTTAAAATGAAAGGTTATGCGTGATGCCCGTTACCTCTTCCCACATTATTCCTAGCAGTATTTAAATTAATCCTGGATTTGACATAAAATTTACGAAAAAATCTAATACTGGCAATAAATTCTGCACTTCACAACGTAAGATTCCAGCATAAATAAATTAATTAATAAATCTTTATCGGCCAGTAAATATAGTGTGCCGAAAGGCGGGTTCATTTAATCATTTCAATATTCATCCACCCGTTGAATATGGACGATGTACAAAATTTATAGAAATTGTTACAAAAAAATATGACTAATAGAAATTTAAATTAATTACATAGTTATGGTTACCCTACATTGTTTTTCCGGACATTTAAAAGAGGTGGTACCGAAAACATTAGATCATTATAATTTTAAAACATTGTAACATAAAATAAACAAATACTAATAATACTAAATAAAACTTCTAATTATTACCATCACTATAAAACAGAATAACTACATACTATTAAATACGTATTAGAAATGTTATACACGCTGTTTTAACTATGTACAGTCAAGTACCAAATTTATAGAAGTGCATTCCGTATACAAGATAGAGGTCGTAAATTTATAGCTGTTAAGTGACTGTGGAAAAGTGAAACGAAGAATTGACTATTTTAAAAGAAAAATGGGAAACTAAATATTTTGACAATTATCCACAAAAAAATGACTTAAGCTTTCGCGACTAGTATTCGAGGATTTGAACTTTGATGATGATCAGGGTGCGAAGTATTTATGATAATTTTAAAGCTTAAATAAAAAGCTCTCAAAACGAAAAGCCAAAAATTAAAGTCTTTTTCGAGATATCGTTAAAACCTACGAAAAAAATTTTGAAAAAAAACAAATTAAAAAAAAAATTACATCTAGCATATACTTTTGAGCTTATTTTTTATGTTATATCTGCCTCTATTTCTCCTCAAAATAAAAGATAACATTCCGTATTCATTTGCACCATATTTGTTTTATTCTTCGACACCCAATAATATGACGTGTACATATTTGGATTCTAGTTTCATCTGTAAATTTAGGTTGTTTGCTTACCCAAGTGAAACTAATGTAATTAAGAAGATTCAATGCTAATTTACAATAATTAAGAGTTTTTTTTAATTATCTCCATTCCGCATCGATGTGTAATTTAAAAAATAGAATTACTATCAAGTGTCAAGAATGTGTAGAGAAAATTATAATCACCTAATAAATTTCATATTACAAGATTTTACGAACAGGTATTTGATAAAACATTCCATATTTGAATTACTGTTCGTTCATAGACATTGATTAAACTCGTATTGGCGACGTACAAAGTTTAAATTCCATTTTTAAAATAAAATTCTTTGATAGACATCGTTTGAAATCAAAATGGTGGCTTACGAATTTAGAATGAATATTATTTCTAACAACCCTTTTTTTTCGTAGACGGTTGTGTGAACAATTAAGATTACAGCAGAATTTAATCAGTTACTATATTATAATAATAGAGTAAGCTTAAAATTATTTTAAATTGTGCAAATTTCGCGCTTTTTTTATCGTCTGGCGTCAAAAAAAATCAATTGATAACATACAGATAAGAAAGTCGATATTTTTACTGGCGAATTTTGCTTTCAACTGCAAATTAAACCACATGATATGGTAAAAAAATTATACATTTTAAGGGCTTGGCACCAGGAATGACGTCACGGCATTAAGGTTCAAAATCGCGTGACAATCGCATGATAAAATGGTAAAAATAGCGTTTTTTCCATTTTTAGGGTTAATTCTGCGTCTATCAAAAAACTTTTACGGTTATTCCCTAGATTTTAATACATATTATCGGTACAAAAAAAAATTTTACTCCGCGACTTTAGGGAAACGAGTTTCCGTCTTTCGAAAAAAAGATCAGAGGTGTTTTTTAATTATTTTTTAGAGAAACCTATGCAAGATATAAAAAAATCTTTTACGGTTATTCCCTGGATAAAGGTTCAATGCATCTACCCTATTTTGTTCCAAAGCATATTTAGTAACGGTTGTCGAGATATAAGGTCTCCCGTTTTTAGAAATTTTTGAAATGTCGGTATGCACACTTTTAATGTAAAAATAAATTTCAGAAAGCGTGACTCTGGATCTTAAAAATAAAGGTCACGAAGTTAATCAGAAACTCTGCATGACGCAAGTAATTTATCAAGGCCGCGGATGAATACATGCGTGATATAAGAACATTCAAATTTCATGTCTAAACGTGTTGGGGTTGATATGAGAACATGACTAAATTTGATTACAACGATTCGAACAGAAAAGTCAAACCAATGCAGGGTTAAGTTTAAAACCGAGATTACTTAAAGTATGCATACCGATATTTCAAAAATTTCTAAAAACAGGAGACCTTATATCTCGACAGCCGTTACTAAATATGCTTTGGAAAAAAATAGGGTAGATGCATTGAACCTTTATTTAGGGAATAACCGTAAAAGATTTATTATATCTTGTATAGATTTCTAAAAAAAATTGTGTAAAATACCTCTGATCCTTTTTCCGAAAAACAGAAACTCGTTTCTCGAAAGTCGCAGAGAATTTATTTTGTACTAGCTGAGTTACCCGTACTTCGTAACGGCAAATTTTATCGGTGAAGTAAATCGACAGTATGACACACACATACATCCAGCAATGTTCGATTAATCTGCACAACTTTCTTCAAGGTTCTGCTAAGTTCGTTTTACCTTCCAGAAGGTTCGAATATTATATATTCTCAAAATTTTCTAGAAGGTTCCGCAATGTTCGATTAATTTCCACAAGTTTCTAGAAGGTTCTGCAATGTTCGATTAACCTCTACAATTTTCTAGAATGTTCTACAAAGTTCGCCTTGTTTCCAGAGCCTTCTAGAAGATTCCACATGATTCTCTGAGCGCTTGGATTCCTTCGCTTTGATAGAGCCTCCCACTATCACTTGCCCGATTCAAAATTTGATAAAACATCTGTGTTCTACTCGTGAAGATCTTTCATGAGACACCAAACACGGTGGTATGCGGTGACCGGATCCTCTCGATCACTGGGTGTCTCCCAATGGCTTGAGCTGGACAAAATATAACTTGCGATCTGAATTTCTTTTCTAATGCCCTTTCATACGATACCACACACGGCCCCATACAACCCTTGGATCTCCTCATCAGCAAAATTTCTCAGAAGGTTCTGGATTTCCAGAAGTTTCTACCCCACAGTATTCGTTCCCAGATAGCAAGGTATGTGTATACCAAGTTTGGTCGAAATTGCTCCAGGCGTTCCAGAGTTATGGTGGAACAAACATACCCACATACATACATCCATTTTTATTATATGTAAGATTGGTGCGTTGAAATCTAGGGGACAACCGTAAAAGTTTTTTGATTGAAGCGAAATTAACCCCAAAAATGGAAAAAACGCTATTTTTACCATTTTATTGTGCGATTTTGAAGCTTAATGCCGTGGGAAATGACCGTGACGTAATAGTTGAAAAAATAATAAAGCAACAATAAATCTAAATTTATTGCTTGAGTGACATGAGCTACCTTTAGTTGGTCTAATAAAAACATTGTCAAACTATTTAGAAAATAATTTATTATGTTGTATACTAATACTGATATTGTATCTAAAACTAGTTCATGCTTTTAGGTTTCGTGTCGTTGGTAGATAATATTATGTCATGAAATTAAAGTAAATAAATAAATTATGTTTCATACTTACCGTTATTGTCTTTGTTAGATACAGTTACTTAAGTTACAGTTACGCGTGTGGACTACCCTCAACAGACTGAGAGTTGGTGTCACGCGATGTAAAAAGAACCTCAAGAAGTGGGGGTACCTCTCCGCAGATGAAGACATCACTTGTGATTGTGGCGAAACCCAGGATGACAGCCACCTCCTGATGTGTCCACTGATGGAGGAGAGCTGTACACCTGGGGACCTGATTGTGGCCAACGACAAAGCGATGAAAGTCGCGGCTTATTGGAGTGGTAGACTTTAGACCGGACACGTAAAGTAAGTAAGTTACTTAAGTAATGTGGACTAAATTTTAGTTAAATCAGCGAGTGATTCATTATAAGATTTTTCTGTGAGTTATATTTGCATGGCGTAAGACACATTTTTAGAACAGACCCTTCCCAGTTTTGCTACTACATTTCGTTTCACCTAACTTGTCACACTTTTTCTATAGAATTACTATGTAGCCAGTGGCCAAGTTATTTGAAACCAGGGGTAACGTGCTACGTATGTGAAATTAGTTGCAAGCTCAGCATTTGGCCGTATTAATTGTGTATACAGTGTTGCCAATTTAATAACTTTGTTCAACAGCAACCTTGCCACTCGTTACACAATTTGCTGCTTTGTTCACACCGTTCTAACGTCCTAATACCGATGCATATTTTTCTCCTTAAAAAGAGTCCATGTTTATATTACGTCCCAAGTTTTGTACCAAGTTCCGAATTTGAAATGAAAATGACAGGAAAGAGCGTTTACCTACTGCCATTAATGACCGTTGGAAAAATGGTGGCGCTGCAGGTTCAAATACCATAGACAATCACAATAGATGATAATTGCAATAATCATAATAATTTGAAAATAGAATACATTCACTGACCATTCACAATAAAAAATATCGTTAACTAGGCTATACGACAAATGACAAGTTTAAAGGTATTGTACTGTGTGTGCAATTATAAATGCATTAGTAAACACCATTCGCAATGCGATAAGCTGATAAACATTGTCTGTGGTGCAAGAATGTCAACGAACTGTCAAATGAAAAAACCACAGACAATTCGATTGAATGAGTTGATTCATTCCTATTTTGAAAAATTGGAGCGTGAATCTATATGTACCTATTCTGAGGCAATGTAGAGAGATATGTTTAGGAGGCCTTAGTAGAACACTTATGCTGGATTTCACCAACTTCTTAGGTGAGGAATAGCGAAGATAGGAGCCACCTATCACTATTTTTCATGTTTTATATTGTGCTAGGTGGCTCCTGTCTCCGCTATTCCTCACCTAAGAAGTTGGTGAAATCCAGCATTAAGAAATCAATGCAATGTTACAAAAACTAGACATTTATTACAATGTAATAATGATATTGTGATATTTTCAAGGGTTTGTCAAAATTGCTCATCAGCTCTAGAATCAAAATTAATAGTGTTACCATGGATATTTCAAGAATCTTTAGCAACCTGTTACTTTTCGTGGGGCAAATAGGGAGCCCTCTCTAACAACCTTGACATTTAACCAATCAATATATGGGGAAAATTGAGAGGCCCTTTGATTCTTGTCGTCTTTGTAGTGATCATACCTCTTTAAATAGACATAGGTACCTTGAAATCTGTGCATAACAAAGAGATAACATATTAAGTACTAGAGGTCTGATTCTATGTACTTTCAATAGAACGGAAGTGACGCAATTTCACGCTCGGCACTTTTTGGTATTTTAGAGTCGCAAAGCTCACACTATTAACAAGATATCAATAATAAAAACTAAAACATCTTCAAAAGTATCGTTTTAGTCCTAAATAACGTTGAAACTAATACAGTTTTTAACTATGAGAGCAAAATTTCCAAATCGTTGCCCACAAACTGTCAAATGTTTCCATACGATTTGACAGTTTGTGGGCACCGATTTCGAAATTTTGCTCTCATAGTTAAAAACTTTCCATACGATTTGACAGTTTGTGGGCACCAGTTTTGTTATACTTCCAGCATTGACTACTCCGTCTAGGTAGTACACAGCTGATGCATAATTAGTTTGACAAGCACATATTATTATTTCTAAATTAGTGCCATCTTCCGCCTCCAATATAATTTGTCAGAATGGCGTTGGTGTCGCTGCAAAATGCGAGAATGTTTACACACATTTGAATTAATCGCCCCGCCTTCGAAACATCGCTAAATATGTAAAAACAATATTATTTAATTAATTCGTATTAACTATTTCTACCCACTTATATACTTCTATGGTTAATTTTATGTTTACATATAATATTTCATTATTACTATTTTAATTCAATGGATTTTATCAGCTGACTCATCTCTGGACTGGATAAAACAATAGGTGATTGACCAAAATGTATTAGATTTATATTTCAGTAGAGGCCAAAAGTAAAACAGAATTTAATGGTGAGTATTGTTGGGCTGGTTGTTGATGAGTGAGTTAGTCAGTCAGTCATTTATTTAGACAAGCAATTTCTTATATAGATTTATGAAAGAAATGAAGTGGTTAGAAAGATGAGTGACTGTGACGGATGTTGTAAGTAGAATGACAGTGAACAAGTTGAGATGGTTGGGAGATGTGGAGAGGATGAACGATGAAAGGATAACAAAGAATATTATACTCGAGGAATGAAGAGGTCAGGACACGTCGCGGTTCAAAACCAGCTGGCTCGACCATATCCACCAAATCTTTGGGAAAAATGAATCGTAGAGTGATTTGCATGAATGTTGCGAAAGCATCAAGAAGTGTGTGTAGAAAGTCTGGCATTCTGTTCTCTATGTATACCCCGCAGAAAACTAGCGAAGAGAATTTTTATGATGAATAGGTGATCGGCAGCCTGGTTGGTAACAAGCTCGACTGTTAATCCAGTGGGCGCAGGTTCGATCCCGATGCCGACCTACTCACTTCACGACACAAGCTTTTCATGCTTACTGTGAAGTGTAAAAATGTGTATTTGGGTTTATTTCGATAAACACAAATTCTTTTTTTTTTATAAAAAAAAATGTTACAAGTGACAGGTATGTACTTACCATAAAACATAACATTTCTGCTATGTAGATATAATAATATGAATTGTACAAACATATTAATGATGAACTATAATTTGAAATCTTTCAAATTTCAAGGTATCCATGCAAATATTTAATAAATAATTACTTACCCGTATCTTTCATCTCAAAAACGAAGTATAAGTCTAAAATAAGGCTTCCGTGCTCTATAATATATAACTAGTATATTAACAAACATAATAAGTATTAAAAAAGAGTGCGAAAATTTTTAAGGAAATGTACATGCAATTTGCAGTAAATCAAACTGCAAATTGGAACATATTAATAGAGTAATTGAGACAAGAATTTAACTGTTTTAATTGCACAATGTTAATAAAAAAACAACACGGAAATGTTGTTCTTGGCAATGTTAATTGTTGTGTAATTTATGTGTGTAATTAACTGTGTAATTTATTGCAATATATGAGCGATTAATTATGCAAATTTCACACCTATTTCCAGAAGACAATATTTTAACGAATAATAATTGTTCACAATTACCTAATCCAATGGAATGAATTTATGTTGTAGGCGAAAACAGACAGGTATACGAATACATGATTAAATTATGCCAATATGTATGAACATCCTTCAAGTTTATTTATTTTATTTCTATGTACGCGGAGGCAGGACCTGCTTACACACTTCTTTTTATACGCGGAGGCATGACTTTGCCAACACACTTCTCAGTATTATCAGCCAGAAGAGTCTACATATTATCATTCATGATTCACATATAAACTCATCAGCCTAATACTGGGAAACATGAACCTATCCAGATATCACGGATATCACAGGATTAGGCTCAGATGCGCGGGGCCTAAAATACAAGCATTGTGCCTGGAATATCAGTATTTAGAAATCATCTTACAATATCATGAAGTAACAAATTGTGAAGCATCGTTCACTAGGGCGAACGTATCGCGATTATTTCAGCTTCAACTTTTTGGCTTATGCGTGTTTCTTGCTTATGACAGCGGTGTTGAGTTAAGACTGACCTAACACAATGTGAGAAATGTTCTTTCAGAAATCTTTTGTATTAAATTCAGTAAGACATATAATTAGACCGATATTTTTTAACTCATTTATTTAGCTGGCCCATTCACCTGTAGAAATACCTAATTAGACCTAATATATGATTTAAGTACATTATGAGATAACACATTAGATATTACATAAAGAGATAATGCATTTCCTGAATCTGAAAAGTTATACTTAACATAGATTCTAATATTATGTCCCCTAGAGGCGTCGACACTAGACGCCTTGAGTTTAATAGTATGCATACCGACATTTCAGAAATTTCTAAAAACGGGAGACCTTATATCTCGACAACCGTTACTAATAATGCTTTGGAACAAAATAGGGTAGATGCATTGAACATTTATCTAGGGAATCACCGTAAAAGTTTTATTTTACTTGTAGAGATTTAAAAAAAAATAATTTAAAAACACCTCTGATCTTTTTTCCGAAAGACGGAAACTCGTTTCCCGAAAGTCGAAAGTATTTTTTTTTGTGTTGATAATATGCATAAAAATCTAGGGAATAATCGTAAAAGTTTTTTGATAGACTTAAAATTAACCCCAAAAAATGAAAAAAACGCTATTTTTACAATTTTTTCATGCGATTATTCACGCGATTTTGAACCTTAATGCCGTGGGAAATGACTGTGACGTCATTCTTGGTGCCAAGCCCTTAACATAGATTCTAATATTATGTCCCCTAGAGGCGTCGACACTAGGTGCCTTGAGTTTAATAGTCCAAAATCATGTAACTGACACAGTGATTAGACACTCGACATTACAGGTATTAAGATATTACATACTATTATTAAATCCACAAACCTTGAATACTCAGGTGAATAATAATGCAATAAAACTCAAGTATTCGACAGGATTACGTCATTACCTTATTACATACGAACTATCAATAAATTAACATACCTTCGACTAGCTTTTCGGCCTAGCCTAAATCGTGGCACAATTTAATAAAAAAAAATAAAAAAAAAACATTTGAGGTGGTCGGTAGCGTTGGTAACGCGCTGGACTGTTAATCCAGTGGGCGCGGGTTCGATCCCCGATGCCGACCTACTCCACTTCACGACACAAGCTTTTCAAGCTTACTGCAAAATGTACAAAGGTGTGTTTGGGTTTATTTCGATTCACCAAGATTCATTTTAAAAAAATCTTCTTCACCAATGTTGTTTTTTATTGTCCTATAAAGGCTGGAAAAATCGGATCGTATCTGTGATTGTTTTTAATGTGTTAAATTTACGAAATGGCTAATATTGGTCACCGGGGCGATGGTCGACGCAACATTTGGGCGATGGGACATCAGGTGTCGCGTCGCCCAAATGTCTCATCGCATAGGTTTCGCGTTGTCCAGGTGTCCGGCGCCCAAGTGCCCATCGCCCAGGTGACCATCGCCCAAGTGTCGCGTACCGCTTAGCGTAACTATCACAGATCACAGTCCGTGGCTCGGATATAAATTTTGTGATTAATTTCACATACCTACAAACAATTTAAAATATCCATATCTATGCGATGTTTCCAGGTACAATAGGAATACACTACACAATAATACTGATGAGATTAGGCCTGTATAACAATAACAATTATATTGGGCTGATATCATCATCCAACAATCCAACGGTACCAAAATATAATGATTACATTGACATACTAATAAAACGATTACAAATAGTTATAATCCGTTTTTTTTTTATATATTTTGAATAATTTAGATACATACAAAATACCTACTTAGGTAATTTGATAACGGTATTGTCGCGAATCGCTAAATTTGAGAATCATTATTGATATCTATATGTTTTCAATATTCGGCTGAAAAAGCAAACAAAATAATGGGCTACTTACTATGCATTCAATAATACACTCAGTTGTAAAACTCCTTTTTTATATGCAAAGATCTTTCTGTTTTAGATGGAGACATACCTGTAATGAAAGAAAAAGAGAATATATTAGGCAAATATAATAGTTACTATTAATATGACTCAACCTTTACACGGGCGTCTCCAGCCTCGGAGCTAGGGGGGGGGGGAGGGGGCAATAAAAAATTTGAATACGCCAAGCCCCCCCCCTCCCCCCCTAGTTTTCACGTAGTATGGTAATCCATAAATATGGTTTAAATCATTTTTTCTCAGCATCAGTGTTGCCACCTATGAGTTTAAAAAGCACTAAATGCTGCGCGTTATATTTGAATATATCTCGAAAAACGCAAAATTTCCTTAGAGGATATTGACTACGTGACGAAAACTTAAGTCCCCTCTCCCGCCCCTGTGACCAAGCGTGGTATTTTGAGGACCCCCCCCCCCCCCCGAACGGGTCACGTAGTATGGGTACCTACGTTCCCTAAGATTCTTTCGGGGGTAATCACATATTTTATGTTAAATTTACGTATGAGAACCATACAATCAAAATATAAAGTCATATTCATGTAATAATATTGTAATGGGCTATAAAATAAAGACGCATCTTATTGTGTGTATGATTGTTGTTGTATGACCAGTTCAGGAATCTAATAAGCATAATATAGGCTTTTATTGTTTAACATGCCTAGAGGCAACTCTACCCAACTGCTAACACATATTATTGGGCTATTGTTTGTGTACAGTACACAACTTTTTATCCGCAAATTAAAATCCATCAAAAACTAAATGTTCATGACTAGACCGCGTCGATCTTAAGTTATTTATTTTATTTATTTATTTGTTCATTATGTGAACCAAGTGTATATACTATACATATGAAAATGGACATATTATAAAGCATTGTTCACTAGGGCGAACTTATCGCAGAACTGCGATTTCTTTCAGTTAACCCCAGGAAAAATGAAAATTAGATTTTTTTTTATTCATATAGGCATTTCCAAATATTTACCCACTCCATAGGCAAAGTACGTATGTATAATGTAATACCGGGTTCACACGCTTGGCACTTGCCACAAACTCCTAGCCTAAATGTACGCACAAACGTGTGAACACTTCGTGAGCGTTTGTCGCAAATTTTGATTTATGAAAAACCGACATTATTGATCGGATAAACCATCGCCGAACCAACACAAGTACTGCCAAACGTTTGAATTTGCAGGGCTTGCTGAGGTTTGGCCAACATGTGGTCCCGGCATTAAAATTTTTGAACAATTTGTAAGGTTCACACCTCGCCCAATTATTGGTAAATATAATTATGCAACTTAATATTAAAACAGCATTTCATCACTTACAAACTAAATCAAGAATCAATCACACTGTTAGATGTGATTCAGAAAATCTGGATTTATAACTGTGGATAAAGGATAGAGTTCCATGCAGGGGAATAAAAAAATGTAGATTTGTAACTCGCATTTTTTTTCAGCTTGTCTATCATTGCAGTGTAACTATTTTCAAATTCTAACTGTTCAGCAATTGTACAATACATTAGGCTATGAAATAACAAAAAATCGCAACGAACAAACGAAGGATTTAGAATTCAGAATAAATGGTCTTTTACTGTTTTATCTAATTTTAGAATGTGTAGATTGAACCTTCCTAGGTATATGACTGATATTTTTTAGATATTGTCTGATAAGAACTTTATTGTAATGTTAATAAGGAAGTGTCAGGTTTAATATTTTATACCCTTACAGAACCCTTCGAGAACACAAGGAAGTAAATCAGGAATAAATTGGAACACATTCTACAAAAATGATCGTATCTTCTTTCCTCTGGTTTCCCGTGTAGGACTATTGCTGGATTTTACCGACTTCTTACGGGAGGAATAGCGGAGATAGGAGGAGGAGGAGAGGAATGATGAAAGGATAACGAAGGAAATACACCTGGGAGAAAGAAGAGGTGTAAGGAAGCGCGGTCGTTCAAGAACCGCATGGCTCGACCATGTAGGCCAATTTCTTAAGGACGGACGTTTTCTGAGTAAAAGGAATTGTAGAGTGTGTATGACGAATTGTATGAATGTGACGGTAGCACGAAGTGTGTGTAAGGAGAGGAATGTCTGGCCATATGTTTTATTTTATTTTATTTACAGAATCAGACAGTTATATTAGTAAATTTTACATAGAAGAAACACATCACCAACAAATAAACCAGCAAAGATTCTACATTTCACCTAATTACAATACCATGAACGAAAAAACACATAAAGAAAATATATATAAAATATATATGCCTAATCTCGCAGGGGACGTGGCGCGAGAGGATGGAATAGAGCATATCTGCTTTTTCATTATTTGTAACATGGTTATAAAAAACTATTGAAGAATGATAGCAGTGTGATTTAGAATAGGCAAATATTATTAGCAGTCTTTAAATTTAAAAAGCCGCTTATAAAATTACAGCCTATAATTTACTGATTGTCTTGTAGCCAACAGATTGGTTGTAGAAATAATAATGTGGTATTAACTATTAATGTTTTATCAGGTAACAAGATACATAATTACATGTCGGCTAATTAGTAAACTGTGTAATTTATTGAGCGATACGGCCCGGGGGCTTTGATTGGCCGAGAAATATCATTGATATACA
The DNA here is from genome assembly GCA_963576895.1 of Ceraclea dissimilis. Lineage (NCBI taxonomy): Eukaryota > Metazoa > Arthropoda > Insecta > Trichoptera > Leptoceridae > Ceraclea > Ceraclea dissimilis. The sequence continues at coordinate 3,864,009 of OY756375.1, forward strand.
ATCCCAGACATAATTCCAATTTGCGAATTTACTACCTACGTTAAATTTATAGTTCTGATCTGCAAGTATCCACCTGGGTTATTAATATACATAATGTTCTAATACTGTAGCATATCGTTTGGGATTTTGTGTCTACCGTCTAACTCACATGGTTATGAACTTGAATCTTTTAACTTCACCCCGTTGATTTCTATATCTTGTTTGTACGCAAATCTTGTACCTAATAGATGTCTCAACCACTTTCTGACCATTTTGAGACCTGAAACTTTGCAAACTCGGTGACAATACGTTTCTGTGTAACAGTGGATCAGCTTTCTCCAGATACAAAAAATACGTAAAGAGTTTCAAACATAAATAGAAACATAATAAACATAAACATAGTTATGATCTCAATGAAACACGAATATCTTTTGTCGTACTTGAACAGCGAGTGGCTATCTCAAAAGGTATACAGCGAAAGATGAACTTTTCTGGGTGTTGAGCAGGGTTGCCAGGTCTTTTCCAAATATATACCGAACAGTATGAGCAAAAAAAAGTTATCATCGTTTATTTATATTATTAACTTAAAATACAAAGTACCATTGCACAAGAGCAATGCTTTGAATGGAGAGTTTTCGTAGTCGAACCACTTTTTCAAATAATCTTCGGCTCTTTCATACGCAACTAGAGCTTCGCTTCTGAATTTATTATGATCTACCTCATCCAATTTCTGCATTTTTGGTAGATTGCGTCAAATCTGACAGTTGAATCGTTTATACCGAACCGCCCATACTTCGGTATTTTTGTCATACCGCACACCGAACACGGTGCTAAAATACCGAACGGTTCGGTAGAATACCGAACACCTGGCAACACTGGTGTTGAGTCTTATGACTGATTATTGGTCGGTTTGATGTGATCGCTTTACAATTAAGTAACATTCAGTACCTAACTTAATTTGAACTATTGCAAATGTTGACATACGAGGTGAATCGTACTTATGTTTATTCAATTATGATGTTTTATAGTACCTAACTACTAATTTTATAATGTGATGCTACTTTTCCCAGGAAAATCGATGATTCTTTTCATTTGATTCCCAGACTTATATTTGCTGTAGGTATTCATTTGAATACCTAGGCATTTGCCTAGTGGCGGCGTCTTTGAAAATCATACTGTAAAATTATACCATATTGAATACTCTAGTGCTGTGGCCTGTGACACTGGGAAGTAAGAAAAAAATTAAACAGGAAAATGTAGACTCAGACACAAACAAGAGATGGCGTGATAAAAACGTGTTTAATTTTTTTTAATATCTGAGCTTGCATACACAAACCCAAATACTTTCCTGCACACATTGCGCTACTAAGCTAAAAGCCTGTATCGCAGTGTGGAATACGTCGCCAGCGCCGGGGTTTGAACCTGGCACCTCCCGCTCGGTAAAATAGCTAGGTAAATGTTATGTTGAAGATTATAATAATGTTCAAGTTTTTTTATGTAAAAAAAAAACAGAAAAAAACGTATTTCGTATTATTAAAATGAAAACACAATAGATATTTAGTTTCCACAGACTTAATTTTCGCCTTATTTAATAAATTGAAAGGCTGTGGAAGATACTAAATATTGCAGTTTAATTTTTATAATAGTATAATAAACTTCCACCAAGAACCTTTTTGTTTAAATAGGTACTCTATTTTTTAACGTATTTGGTGTTTTTGGTATATAAATGTTTCCCCGGATCGTAGATTGATGAATTAATATCATACGATACGTTACTGCCCATGATGAAAATAATATAATTTGTGGACAATACAAGTCACTCCTTGCCAATTGTTCAAATACCTAGGTAGTTGGAAAAACAATATTATTGTACCTATTAATGTTTACCAGGAAAAAACATTGAATTGTTTGATTTGCAATACCTACACCTAAATGATTTTTATAGTATTGCCATGTGTGAGATTAGAGTAAATATCATACAAGATGATTATGATAAATTTTATAGAAAAAAAAAACATATTTGTGGTATTTGCTTATGTATGTTTTGCTCAATAACTCTTAAAGCATAATGGTCAAAATATAGATTTAATATTTGGGTGTGCCAAATTTCATAGCACGGATACTGGCTTTTCAAGCACCTAACATGCCAGATGAGTAAACTTGGTACTCAATAGCTAACAACTGTTTGCACAAGGCACACATATTGTATAAATGCCTTAGAATCTTAGTACCTACTCAATATTCATTTCTTATGATTTTAAAATTTCGTTGTTGATGATGATGTGGTTACAATCTTGTAGATTGGTTTGTATCAAGCACTTAAGTTCTTTCCACGCCGTCCTGTCACTCGCCAATCTCTTCACTTCCGTGTAGGAGCTACAGCGCACGCTCTAAATAATCTGGTCCGTATAACTGCTTCATGGGCGTCCTCTCACATTACTGCCCTCTACCATTCCTTATGCTACGATGATGATGATGGATGACTTTTTTTTGGCGCCGTTTAATGTGTTCCAACTCAAGGGCGCGGGAAGCTGGTCTTGAAACTCTTGGTTTTCAGCTTGCTCCTGAAGCTGGTGATGGGCTGGTCCTATGGTGATGATCAGGCCGAAAACTTACAACTTTGACGACAAGAAATATTTTCTTTATTTATATTTTTTGTGACCTTGAATATTTTCAAACCCGTGGGAGGGTTGGCCGTCGTAATTTTATCGAGATAAGGTGTAAGAACTGTGTTACTAGTGTGAAGTGTGACTCAACTGAGACTACAACATTATTATTTACTCTGCAAAGGCACGTATTACATGTGGGTGGTAACTGGTTAGCTGTGAGATATTTTGTTAGACATCTCGAGAGTCGATCGACCTACACAACATAAAAAATATTCAACACGATTTGATATGTTTCTACAACAGCGAGGCGTGAAATACAAATAAAGGTGTGTCGTAAAAATTGAATACGAGGATTTCGTCAAATTTATTTTTCATGGTCGTTCACCGGCTATGATTATGTAAATATTGTTTCTTAAACATAATTAAACAAATTTATGAATTACTCATCATTTTCTTTAGATTCGACCGCTAAAAAACGACCTGTCTGTTTATTAATCGAAATGTGATTTAAATGAAATATCACACATATGCCCAGCCCATTCACCAAACAAATCTTGCCACATAACCCCCCCTGGTCCCCCGTATAGGTCACCCCACGTAGTTTTTCTTATTTTTTAGGAATACGATAATATAATCAATGACAAGAATTATCCTTACTAAATTTTCTTCTTCTTATCGTATCGGTCAGCGCTCATTAGATTCCCCTCCGCTCCCAGAAAGCCACAACCACTCCCGCGTCATCGTCCAAGGGGGAGCGATCCGCGAGGCTCTCCCACGTGCACCCCCTAGGAGCCATTGGGCAGACCAGGAGGTGCTCAGTGTCCTGCAGCTGCCCGCAGTCGCACGTCGCACTAAATTGTCTACAAGTAATGTTTCAAAAGAGTTTTCTTCTTTAGCCTGTAGAATCGACTTCTGAACGTAGGCTTTCACCATCCCATTTCACCCCAATGATCTTGGGTTACCTGAACCCAGAATTTGCCACCAACCTTACCTGATGACAAATAATTTTATAGCTTTGTAGATTTTCACGATCCTTGTTTATATCTTGTAACTGTAGTCCTGAAGATGACCTCAAGATGGTCCTGAAGATGGCCTCAGCAAGTGGGCTGAAAGCTCGACAACATCGACAACCTACACACTGTAACCCAAGAAGAATGGAGAAGATAACAAATAATTTTGTTTGTTAAATTAGGTACTAAAACAGTTTAACAAACTTATTGACAATGATCGAGACACCTTCGGAATGCGAGTTGCATATTGTTTGCTTTTCACATTAACACAAATATTATAAGAGTATTTAGATCTTCTGCAATATCTATGGTATTCATGTGCTATGGCAACACTCAGAAGCCTGGATCAACAACAAACAGATTGGTTCATAGTGTACTGATGTTTATTTTGGAGATCAACCGTGGCGACAATACTTAAGAACTCATAGATGTGTAATGATTTGACTAGACGAAGGGTTTTGTACCTTTTCTATGGAACGAAAGTGAAACCTAACGACTGACAAAAGGAAATTTTTGTGTTGCAAGAATGAGCACTATACTTTGGTTTCTCAAAGTGAATTATTTTTTTAAGTTGTGAAAAAACATTGTAGTCTCCTTCAAGGGAAATTAATACTGGATTTCACCAACTTTTTAGGTGAGGAATAGCGGATCATAATATTCCACACCAAATCTGTGCTAATTTTGTATGAAATATTATGATAAGTGGCTCCTATCTCCGCTATTCCTCACTTAAAAAGATGGCGAAATGCAGCAAAATGATCGTAGTTTCGGGAAGGAACCCTTCTGGTGAATACTTCTTGTAGAATAAAATGAATGAGTCTGGATAATAAGAGAATTACCTCTTTTTTAAAATACTTACTGACTTTCCGTGTCCGAAACACTATATTTTTTTTTGACCACAGGATTCGGCTACCCGGATAGCCCTGGTTTTCGCCAGTAGTGCATCCCCATTGGTGTCCCAAAACAGGAGGCACTATTATTTCAGGGAGGAACGTGAAATTGTCTAGTAAATGTAATATCAAAAAATACATTACAAATCATAAAAGATCGCATACTTTTGACGTTTTGATGGGTACTGTTGGTAAATAACTTAGTGCAAAAATCCTCACTTTTGCTAAACAGTAAGTACTCTGTCTGGGTATTACGGTATGTAAATCTATGTACTTTTTCAATATATCTCATCAGTCATCAGTTTCGCACACTTGCAAGATAATAAACGCTCGCCTTCTTGGAACTGATGGATTTTAATTGAATTTCAAATGACCGTATCGGCATGCGACCATAGATTCATGTACTCCAAAGCATTTTATTTCTTATGCTGATTATTATCGAGAAATTAATCAAGTTCCAACACAGAGGCTGCGAACGATTTGTCACGATTATAATACTGAGTTATTTTCCATGTCCAGTCCAGACCACCGTGAGTCAATTTTTTCAATTAAGTATTCAATGGTCAAATTCCATCCAGCAGCCAGAAAGATCCGGCGTACTCACGTATTTAACTGATGGGCGTCAGAGAAACGTGGTATAATTTGGAAGAATAATACACATAGCAAGACAAGACGATAGTCGAGAACTGAGACTCAAAAAATGGAGATGGGCAAACAAAATAGGAGCCGGAAGGCCACAGAAAAGATGGATAGACGAGGTAACCTCGGTAGCAGGTGGACAGTGGGTCCAAAAGGCGAGCAACATAAAGCAGTGGAAACGTTTGAATGAACCTATATCCAGCAGCGGATAGATCAGGGCTGAAGAAAAAGTGGAAAGACAGGGTTAATACGATGGAGAAAGATTTGAATTTTCGTAATCACAAGGTAGTCTTATCAGGTCACTTTTTGTGATTATTGAACGACCTGAGATAACCAGGTAACGCATGGGAGAAATCAGGGAATTTTTATAAACCATGAAAAACCTGTCCCATTTAGCCATTGAAAATGCTGAATCAGAAAAAAAAATCTGTAAAAAAAGGCTCATTTAAAAGAAATTATAGATAAATAGGTTAACCTATCCCAAGTCAAAATCTACAAATTGTTGCCCAACTTGGTATTAAAGTCATCTGGGTAATATTTATATCCATACTAAATAACAATATCTTAATCAATTCCATAAGACAATAGCCTAATCTAGACCTTCCAAGCGTGTGTTGTTTAATTACTAATCTTAACAATACATATGTGAGATGAAGAAGGCAACCCAACTATGGGTAGTCAAAGTATTTTAATTGAGTCTATTGACTGTGTACGAGTAAGTCAGGGAGAACCCCTCCGAAATAATGAGAGTCAATCAATTGTGAATCTGAACTCATAAAAGGTACCGAATATCCAAGGGACGAGAATAGCTGGAGAAATATTTTTATATGGATGGTCGATGACTTCCATGACATCCTGTAATGTTTTGTCCAACTCAAGGGTTCAGGAAGCTGATTTAGAAACGAACCAACGTCTGAAGCCAGCTCCAGGATTTGGTGATGAGTTAATTAGAACGCAGATTCCCAGAGAGATAGTGAAAGTTCCTTCGTAAAATCAGAACATATATTATTAGCCGTACTGAGCTAGCTAAGTTTATTCTTGACTGTAGTTGTCGAAGTACAAGGTCTTTCTAAGCCATTCCCGATGCATATTTTCAGAAGTGACCGGGTTGTTTAAGGTCGACCCCTTTGATCACTTCCTTAACTACAGAAGAAGCAGGGTTTGTGAACTAACTTACTTTCTGTGTTCGGTCCAAACTCTGCCACTCTAGTAAGCCGCTACTTTTATCGCTTGTCATTGGCCACAGTAAGGTCCCCTGGGTGTACAGACTTCCTCCATTCAGTGGACACATTAATAGGTGGCTGTCTTCCTGGTTTCGCCACAAGGTTTGTGAAGGATAAAACGAAGACTTCGTTACATATGAGAGCTACATACTTTGTAAATTTCTCTTCACACAAGGCATACGAGGATTAAAGTAAATAAATGTGCGTCTACACTTCTGTCATTTCATTAGTTCAATCACTTGTAACAATACATTTCAATATTACGTTAGGGCGCAGTACAATACAATACAACAATACCGTCAGCTTACATAACATATAGACAGACAGACGTCTACGCATTTTTATCGTTTTATTAATAAGGATGCATTTAGAATAATGGTCTTCATACGTTAGAGGGCGAATCAATCACTTGAAATAAGTTGGGTTGCTTTTCGTTGGATTAGTTAAATCTACTAAATTGTATTTTCTTCTTCGTGCATTTAAAAATCTCGACAGTCGAGAATCGAGTAGAGCTCCTTTGAACTTATCTCTTCCCATGTCATTCCTAACTTCATCCGTTCTTACAAGAACAATGTTCAGATCTTCCGAACCTTGATTGCCGTATTGATTAAGAAAAAGTGTTCTTTATCGGACATTTTCAAAACGTGGTCCATCCATGACTACCGCTCCGTCTTCAGAATTAGCGAAAATGACCAAATTCTTATTCTAGTTATTAGCCTATTTCTCTCTACTGCTGGATATAGGCCTTTTCCAAATTATCCCATATCTCTTTGCCCTTGACGCTTTGTTGCCAGAAGTTCCCACGAGTTCAATTACGACATGATTTTTCTACCTAAAAAAGGATCTGGGCTTGCAACCTAAACACTTTCCTGCAGACTTCACAGTAAGCTAAGAGCTTGTGTCGTAAAATGCAGAACACATCGTCAGCATCAAGATTCAAATCTGGCACTTCCATATCGGAAGTCCACACTCCATCCCACGGCATCAACCATGTACTCAAGTTCAAAAACTCAATTTTTCTAATCATTCCACCAACTTTTTTTATTCCTTTTTATCGAAATTCTTTTTTAGTTATATCATTTGATTTCGAATCCATTGAGCTTTAGTTCAGACACAATACGTATTGATAATATAGACACAAGTGGCTCTGTCTGTTTCGTTATTCAAGTGCAATACCAAAATCTGAACTGAACTGAATATAACTTGGTAGTATGTAATTACTATTGGCTGACACGTGCCCTGGGTTACCGACCATCTCATCATCTATACTTCCATTATACAAATCTTATATTATAAGAATATTATTATGGTTTAAGTATGTAATTAAGCTCAATTGTTGAATGGCATCTAGGTACATGGATCGATGGATGGGTACTTTCTTTAGATGATTTTATTATTATGCATCTATTTATACCAATTACCGATGCACTGGGAGAACGTATTTCTATACAGGGTGTCCCGTAAATCAACGTCGTCCCGTGGAGGGATAATCAAATATAATCAAATAGCTGAATTATTCAGGATTACGAATCGGAAATTATAATCCCATAATATTGAATTTTGTGACCTTGGCGATCGAAAAACTGATCGAAGATGTCGAATTTCACGAAAAACAAAAAAAGTGCCGATATCTCGAGAATGAGCGATTTTTACTAGGTCATATTTCGATTTTCTGATAGCTGGTCTATCACCCCTCCACGGGATGACGTTGATTTACGGGACACCCTGTATAAAATAATAAGCTTCAGGGGTTCCACAAGGCACTGTTCTTGGCCCAATCGATAAAATTTATACTTCTATGAACCAGCCGTGGGGCATCGTAATAAAATAATGTCTCAACACTCTCAACCGTTTTTTACTAATATTGTTACTGAGTGTCCCGTGTGAGTTGGTAATCACAAATAAGAGACTAAATAAAACTTATTATGAATGTGTCTATTTAGGGTGCCAAAATTTATATTTGTATAGACATGCATGAGTCGAGTATCCTTTGTTAAGGTAATGCACACTCGCACACCTGCCTCCGATTACCCCACAATGTTTGTTTACACTATATGTTGGACCCCCAAAAAAAAACAGTCGAAATATTTACCATCTGAACTAGAAAAACTTAAAAGACATACAAATGACATTGTCTATCTTCCTATTAAATTATTCGCGAACTGGAACTTACTACTTTCAAGGTTCTTAGTAGTATATAGATTTCCAGTACACATGAATAAAATATGTGATTGTAAAAAAAATGCGGATGCAATCGAGTGGTTTAATTGCTTAGTAGGTAATCTGCAGCATGGAGGACACCAGAAGACCATAGAAATTTAATAATATAGACGCAGCACTTCAATTTATGAATAAAATGAAGTGAAGCCAAAACTTTTCCGTATTTTTTTTATAACTAACCCAACGAAAAAAGCAAGAGTAGCAAAGATAAAAAATTAAATACGGTCCACATTGAATTTAAATAATAGTAACAAAAATATACAGGTAGGTCACTAGGTCAGTTTGGAATAGACATGTGCGCCGGCTGCAAAAAAGCCGGCGGCGGCGCCCATGTCTAAAATTGCCGGCGGCGGCGCCACGCCGGCGGCGTGGATACAAAGTGGGGGGGAGCATTCGATTTTTTGGCATTATTGTTTTATATGATTAAATACGCATATGTGAAAAGGATAATGATAAAATCGATTTATTTATTTTGAAAAACTATGATTATTTCAATGACGAAGTAAAATAAAAGCCCATATTTGAAAAATAATGGAGAATTTCATTATTGCTTTTTCATGGTACTGGAGGGCAGATTAAAATAAACTAAGCCATAAAGTCAAACGTGTCAGAATGAGCCTCACTATGGGCAGTGGTGCAGTCGAACAGGTTTCTCATTTGGCAATATTTGGGCTGTTAGCTAAACGATGAGTTGAATTGAAACTCTGAATTGAAACTCTGAAATAAAGTCTAGAATTGCGATGACGAGGTCGACCTTCCACAAAATCCAAAACTCCTTGAGCAAAAGCTGTAAAAACATGTGTTTTATGTACTGTTGATTGTAGTTGAAGGATAATTTAATAAAATTATGTAATTTCTATTTTGTGATGTTACTTTAGGTGTAAAAATAAGGATAATTAATGAATGAACATAAATTATGGCGTTTTTCGTCGAAAGGTGCACAAATTCATAATAATATCAACCGAAATACGTAATGCTTACCGGTGGAAAGATAAATTACAATTTGAGAGTAGTCTGTAATCACAGTCTGAGAAACCACGTTAGGTGATAGTATTTTTTTTATTATTGAAATGCAGCCTTGGGTGAGCGAAATAATTGGATTTTAACGTTAAAATATTTAATTATATTCACATTTTGTCACTTTGAAGGTCGTAAACGTCAAAAATTACAAAATGAATATCGTTTTGTCAAGAGAAAAGGAGTCATATCATTTCCACAGTGGTGTATTGAAACAAATGAAGTATAGCGAATCTAGTTAAGTGGAATAAAAATAATTTTGATTAGGTACTTCGATAATCAAAGGTTAAACTAATGAAAAGAGAGAACGGTTGACCGAAAAGACGAAAGGCCGCATATTTTGGTCAGATATTCTGCCAAAATTCACGTGGTTTAAAAATTTCAGCGTGGTAAAATCGACCGGTGTCCTAAAAATCGATCAAAAAAACATAAAGTTACTTACATAAAAAAACCGTTGGTTTTTCATTTAATTTCCACCACGAAGAACCAAATTATTAATGCCCCCATCCCATCCTATTTCTTGTTTTAGAATCGAATAAGTAAGACACAGAAAATTCCCCGATTTTTTTATGCAAAACCAAATGAACGAAATATTAGAGAACCAAATGAATGAAATATTTGAGAAAATTTCATTATTGCTTTTTCATGGTACTGGAGGGCAGGTTAAAATAAACTAAGCCATAAAGTCAAACGCGTCAGAATGAGCCTCATTATGGGCAGTAGTGCAGTCGAACAGGTTTCTCATTTGGCAGTATTTGGGCGGTGAGTTAAACGGTGAGTGAATTGAAACTCTGAAATAAAGTCTTGAATTGCGATGACGAGGTCGACCTTCCACGAAATCCAAAACTCCAATGTTTCCAAGAACTACGGTTGAGCAAAGGTAAGCTGTAAAAACATTTGTGTTATATGTGCTATTGTTTGTAGTGGATGGGTAATTTAATAAAACTATCTTATTGTGTGTAAAAAAAAGATAATTAATAAATAAACATAAATTGTGGTGTTTTTCGTCGAAAAGTGCATAAATTAATAATGATATCAACCAAAATACGTAATGCTTACCGGTGGAAAGATAAATTACAATTTGAGAGTAGTCTGTAATCACATTCTGAGAAACCACGTTAGGGGATAGTATTTTTTTTTATTATTAAGATGCAGCCTTGGGTGAGCGAAATAATTAGATTTTAACGTTAAAATATCTAATTATATTCACATTTTGACACTTTGAAGATCGTAAACGTCAAAAATTACCAAATGAATATCGTTTTGTGTCAAGAGAAAAGGAGTCACTATTATTTCCACAGTGTTGTATTGAATCAAATAAAGTATAGCGAATCTAGTCAAGTGGAATAAAAATAATTTTGATTAGGTACTTCGATAATCAAAGATTAAACTATTGAAAAGAGAGAACGGTTGACCGAAAAGCCGCATATTTTGGTCAGATATTCTGCCAAAATTCACGTGGTTTAGAAATTTCAGCGTGGTAAAATCGACTGTTGTGCTAAAAATCGATCAGAAAAACATAAAATTACTTACATAAAAAAACGTTTGTTTTTCATTTAATTTCCACCACGAAGAACCAAACTATTAATACCTCCATCTCATCCTATTTCTTGTTTTAGTATTGAATAAATAAGACACAGAAAATTCCCCGTTTTTTTTTTATACAAAACCAAATGAACGAAATTGAGACGACGGAATGGGTTAACACTGCATTAGTCATTATTCGATGTCTTATATAATTACTGAATACTAGCGTCGCCACATCTGAATACTTATTTTTTTTTAACTGGTAAAGTACTTATTTCGATTTTTGTCTAAAGAAACGCAGGATAAATACTTTTAGTTACACGGATCCCACGCCGCCGGCGTAAGCGTTTTGCCGGCGGCGGCGCGCCGACCGTGATCAGCGGCGGCGCGCCGGCGTGGCGCTCATGTCTAGTTTGGAATAATCCATAATTATTTTTGTGCAAATATCAGTCTGAGCCTCATTACTAAACTAGATCTGAAATGTATTGCGGTAGTTTTGTGAACTCCCGATTTAACAAGAAAACATGAAAAAGACTGAATTCCTACAACCCAGGAAACCTAAGGGAAAATTATATGGTTAAACTATATTAAATTAAAAATTTCGTGAACATAAGTAAAAATCGTGAAACCACACAGAAACCGCTTAGTGTAGATCTTAAATAATAGTCAAAAGTCCAATAATATACTAATAGGTGGCAGTGTCTTGAGCTGCTAAATAAATTGACATCACTTTTGTCATGTAGGTAATAAATACATCATCTAGGTAAGTCAGTACCGATATCATAAATCTATGGACAAGACCAGGCGTTGAAGTCAAGTCATTAATGAAATATCTCAAAGATTCTTAATGATTTTTTTACATCATTCACGGTTGCCATTAGAATACTAATAAATAAAGAGTAATTTTATTTATTTATTTTATTATTGAACGATAATTCAAAGAATGTGAAATAATCTTTGATTTAAAAGTAGATATTTTTTTTAAAGACGTCAAATTTGATGAATTTGTGTAAGCCATACAGAGATAAATTGAAATGGCAATAAGCTGGACGCAATTTAGCAAGACAAACTGATAGCATGTGGATATCTAGACTATGGGCAAATGAAAGAAGTAGTGTCGGAAGACCACAGAAAAGATGTGCCGACGGCTTAACTTTAATAGTGGGAAGGTGGTGATGAGAGAGGCAAGGGACAGAAAGGAATGGAACTGTTTGGAAAAGGTCTATATCCAGCATTGGAGAGATCGAGGCTGATTAATAATAAGGTACGTGGAAAATGGATAAGATAGAGTCGCTAGTCTTAAGCGGAGCTGGGCTGGACCAAGAATTCACGATGGACCAAAAAGATAATGGAATGGCGACGATAAACAAGCCGAAGAATTGGTAGCAGACCCAGGCAAGGAGATCTGACAATATAAAGGAACGTGCTAGAGGGAGATGGATGTAGTGTGCCCAGGACACGGAGTTGTGAAGAGCCAAAGGGGAGACCCATATTCAACAATGGATCTGAGGGCTAAGGAAGAAGAAGAAGAGCTGATGCTTTTTTCTAATCTAACGTCCATACATTTGAAAAAAAAAGATTAGCGGAACGAGCAATGTCTAAACTAAATAACTCTTTGTTTATCTTGCAAGAGTTGCTTTAGAAACCAACTTCAAGAGAAATGGTTTTATTTATCCAATTATAATATACGTACTCGTATGAAGTGAAGAAATTCCCTAGAAACACATATTCTTGATGAGAGCATACGTGTTCAAGCATCTAGATAATACAATACTGAATTCATTTATCCAAGTATTTCATTATTGTGGTGCGATACTGTTGTCGCGAACGCGTGCCCAACCAACCAACTGGTTAACTATACAATACAAAAAATTCCGATGAATAAAACCAGTAGGTCTGGCGTGATGCTCGCCTGTCATGCATTGTAATGGCTTTTAAATGAATGAAATCCCGTTAATTCATTGAAAGCGGTTTAACGTATTTATTTAATTCTTTCTTCATTGATCTATCTACTTACTTACACAGTAGGCAGAGAGGACTGAGTTGTTTGCATTGCTTTGATAAGGACACTGAAGGAACGTAATTTAGGGGTGGGGTTTGCCGGGGGGCTGCCTTAAGGCTAACCCTGGGCCCACCTTTTAATAAAATTTGCCTAGAAGTGCGGGTAAAGAGATCGCTATTAACGCGCCTGAGCTACCCGGGGATGTGGAGGGCCTTAAGCCCGCGGGATTTTCCTTCAATGTTTTGATAATAATCAATCACATTGCATTCCTTGTATAAATCTTTAGTTTCTACCACACCCATGAAATTTCCAAAAATGCATGGTCACGAGGATTAAGACACGTTCTCCAATGACAGACCTTTTTTCTAGTGCCAAGTGCCACATATTTGGACCTACGCATTTTCTTTGACATTATTTTTATCGTTCATATTTAATTTGTCCAAACCAAACCATCTTGATTTTGGTATTTGAAAATAACAAGGTTTGACTTTTGCGTCAATTTGTTTCGACCAAAAACACCCAAAGTGTGGTAATTTTGAAAATAATAATTGACATAAAAGGTTCTATTTGTGTGTAAAAGATATGAGTGTTTTAATCTTTGGTCTTATTTTTCTCAACATTTTGGTCTTAGAATTTAATTTTTTTCAGAATCTCGTTGTTGACGATGGTGACGGTTTATTAACTTTTATCCTCGTCACAATCACCTGTAAAATATTTTCATCTGTCATGCCTTCCACATTTATATATTTATCGTATGGTCAAAAAAAGTATATCACATCCCACAAAGAAAAAAGTTTGAAGGTTGGACATTGGACGATGTGCTCAAATGCTCCACAGATGGCACATGCGAGATTCTCCTGCCTGTGACTGCGGAGAGCCAGTGCATCCATCAAGCACATTGTCGAAGACTGTCCTCTAAGAGCATTCCCTGGAACGTATGCAGATATCCACAATGCCACACCCAATGCTCTTGAATGGCTTGGAAGCCTGGATGTTGCTCTGTAGGGTACATGTCTCCTGTATGTAACAGATAATTCTCTTATCTTCTGACGTTGCCGCCCAACGGTGGCAGAGGCTATATGAAATAATAATTGGGCAATGATAAATTTTGCAAGCAAGCTTGGTCAATGTCATGGCTAAATACAATTCCCCGAGTTTTTAATAGACTCAAATTGATTTCACGAATGCCCAAGGGTAAAAACAATTTTAAAAAAACATGCAGTTAAAATTCCTTCTCCCAATATTTTGGTGACCCATTCACAATGCTACTTTGTCAATAATTCATTCATGAACATAAGAAAACCAGTACAATGTATACGTTCACCAATGCCAATTTTATATGAAGTCTGCTCCTTAAGAGTATACATGCATACCGAAAAATTTCTAAAAACGGTAGACCTTATATCTCGACAACCGTTACTAAATATGCTTTGGAACAAAATAGGGTAGATGCATTGAACCTTTATCTAGGGAATAACCGTAAAAGATTTTTTATATCTTGTATAGATTTCTCAAAAAAAAAAGAATTGAAAAACACCTCTGGTCTTTTTTCGGAAAGACGGAAACTCGTTTCCCGAAAGTCGCGGAGTAAATTTTTTTTTGTACTGATAATATGCATAAAAATCTAGGGAATAACCGTAAAAGTTTTTTGATAGACGCAAAATTAACCCCATAAAATGGAAAAAACGCTATTTTTACCATTTTATCATGCGATTATTCACGCGATTTTGAACCTAAATGCCATGGGAAATTACTGTGACGTCATTCTTGGTGCTAGGGAACCTGTGTAAAGGTAGGAAGTCTTAAAGGATATAGCCATAGACTAAACAAGAGCGCCGCTATTTAATAACTTAGCACTTCCGCTAGGTATACGCCATTCTTTCGCGATGGAAAGTACACTAATTTACCATTTAATTACATAGGTTATATTCCAAAGGTAATTTCCACACTGATTATACATAATGAGTCGCAAAAATCATAATATCACCAGGTTTTACGCAATTGTGGACAACCAATATGACACGCAATCATATGTTTGTAGCTCCCATGGCGTCAACCATAGATTTTTCATAGATATAGAAGGGGCTCAATGTTCAATAGTTCTTCCCACCTTTATATAGGTTCCTTACTTGGTGCCAAGCCCTTAAACGTGTATATCGCCAAGAATAGAATTCAATAAACAGTATTATATAGTCCCAGAAGCAGACATTATCCCAGGACTTGAAATAATAATATATAAGCACAATGAACTCCGTTTACTTATCATCAATTGAAACCGGTTCGGTACATAAATATCACAATACGCGATATAAAATCGCAATTGTTTCTCGGAATTCGGTCAAACTTCGAACTCTTTGAGTCTCAAGACTCGACACAAAATTGAGAACATTGTTGAAATTCGGCCGAAGACTGCGACTAGGAAGTCGGGCAAATTCCCAAATTGCAAGAATCTTTAAACATTTTATTTTACAGAAAACATGGGAGTGATAGGAAAAGTTTTTAGCTTGCCAAAAGGTTTGCCAAAAAGTAAAATGTGCATGCAAATCTGAGTGAAAAACTGTATCTATGCTAATCCAGGAAGAACGTGGCATTAGGCAGAGCAAATAGCAAGGCAAAATGATACCCAGACTTATCTCATTGAGACCATGGGAAAACAAAAGACTTATCAGAAGGTATGGGTCAATAACGTAACCTTAATAGCCTAGACAGTGGGTGAGAAAGACAAGGTGATAGAAAGAAGGAAAGCGTTTGGAAGAGGCCTATATCCAGCAGTAAGCAGTGGAGAGATCAGGGCTGAAAATAATGATGATTTCGCTGTTGTCAAGGCATTAAAAAGTAACTTTGATGACTCAACAACAAAGAATGAAATATATTTTAATATGGTACTGTTATTTCAGAACTGCAATACTTATTGCCTTGTCAAAGCATTCACCATAGAATTGAGTAATTCTCATATAACATTTATTATTGCAACAAAAACATGAACCCTGCGAATTTTTATTGACTCGTAAACGGGTCTGAACGACATGAAATAAAATACAAGATATAATATTATATCACAAGATGCGGCTACTATATCAGCCTGGCTGGACTAATGTTAATCGTGAAACAATAGGCTGTGAAAGAATTTGATATGGTCACCAATGAACTTTTATGTTTTCAGCAGAGCTGGGCAGAAAAGCGTTAATCCGTTAAACGTTAATTAACGAAGTTAACATTTTGATTAACGATTTAACGCTTTTCTCACCTCCAAAAATTGTTAACGGATTATTTAACTTCCGTTACAATTTACTTCCGTTAATTAAGTCCGTTAATATTTGATTTTTAGCATAGACATCATCCACTGGCGGCGCTGGCATTAGATGATCCAAGGGTTGTATGGGGTTATGTGTACATAGTATCGTATGTGGCTTGGGAGTTGGAAAAGAAATTTCACTTTGTTGGGATACATCGCGATAGTGTAAATGTGATAGTAGTTGTACTAATGTAGTTCTATTTCATGCCATTTACAGCGATTTTTTACATTAACGCTTTAACGGATTAACGTTAACTTCCGTTACATTCTTCAAAATGTAACGCTTTAACGATTAACGACGTTAACTTTTTAGTTAGCGGATTATCAATTAACGACGTTAACTTTTTAGTTAACGGATTATCGATTAACGAAGTTAACTTTTTGATTAACGGTGCCCACCTCTGGTTTTCAGTGCTGATAGATAGGGCTGGTAGTATTATAAAAAAGGAGTTAGTTGAAAATCAATTTAAAACAACAATGTGGTCACTTTACACTTAAGTAACATTCATCAATTCCGGTCCATCCATCTACCGGCCGACGATCAGTCATAAGCCTGATGGAAAGTTCATTATTTGCTGTATATCTGTTGAGATAACTACTTGTGATATTCAACTACGAAAAGAAAAGAAAATCCGATGTTCTCACAAAACATAAATTGTGATTTTCAAAATGATCTTGCAATAAGACTGTATTTACTTATAACAGACAAAATAACCTAATAGTTTGTTCTAGTTAAAGTATTCTCGAAATCTCATAGGTAAAGCTTTCGAAAAATCAACTGTAAACTTTCATCTGACCTTTTGTCTCTGTGACAAAGGTATGACCCGTTTGCAAAACAGGAACTGAATAACCTATGCAATGATATGCATGTTGTATACAATTTAATAGGTTTATCTCACCAATAAATTCACGATTTTAAGAGTACCGTTTGTCTGAGTAAAATCTGGTCTTAGAAGTCATTTGCTTGTTCCAATGTCGATAGAGCATTCGTCGATGTGGATGTGGACATACCTGAAACAATTGATTGAAAAACATTAGAAATTGTGAGATATTGATATGAATGCTAAGGATTGCGGTTGCATTAGACTAAGTTTCTGGGGTTTGAGAATAAGAAAAGGTGCCTGAAAGACGTGGGATTCAAGAAACGTTTAAGAATGACGTAAATGGACCCCTTGGCTGATAAAAAAGGATACTTTCGACGAGCGAATTTAGCTGATGAACATGAATGCATGTATGTGTTTTTTAAAAAAGAAAACGATGTATGCAAATCTAAGGGGAAAATACTAGGTATATTATTTTTTAATCTAGAAAAATGTGGCATTAGGCAGGGCAAATAGAAAGCAGATTTACTAAATGGAGACCATGGGCATACAAAAGAGGTGTCAAAAGGCATGGGTCAATGACGTAACTTCAAAAGCGAAAACAGTTGATCTGAAGAAAGGAAATCGTTTGAAAGAGGCCTATATCTACCAGTGTAGAGACCAAGGCGGAAGAAGAATAAAAAGATAGAATATGAAAGAAACTGCTCGATAGATGACTCATTGGTCAAGCTGCAAGTAATGTTTTGAATAATAAAAACAATTCTTTCACACATTCGAAGGCGAGTACAATATAATGGTTACAGTCATGCTTGATTTTTTTAATCGTCTCGTGTTACAGTTTATGGAATATTTGAACCTTTTGAACTCATACATGAGTCAGACTCGCGACCTAACTATGACGTCACGGTCATTTCCCACGGCATTAAGATTCAAAATCGCATGATAAAATGGTAAAAATAGTGTTTTTTTTCAATTTTTTGGGGTTAATTTCGCTTCAATCAAAAAACTTTTACGGTTATTCCCTAGATTTTACCGTATATTATCAATACAAAAACAAATATCCGCGACTTTCGGGAAACAAGTTTCTCTCTTTCGGAAAAAAGATCAGAGGTGTTTTTCACATTTTTTTTTGAGAAATCTATACAAGATATAAAAAATCTTTTACGGTAATTCCCTAGATAAAGGTTCAATGTATCTACTCTATTTTTATCCAAAGCATATTTAGTAACGGCTGTCGAAATTTATAAGGTCTCCCGTTTTTAGAAACCTTTAAATAATGTCAATATGCATACTCTTAACCACAAAAAATCTTTAACCAAATTGGTACGACTCAAAAATAATACCTAAGCGCTCTTAAACATTAGGAATTATTTTGTATACAACCGATTTGAATACCAAGAAAATTAATAAAAATATTGGACACTTCAAAGTTATCCATTTACACTTCATTTTAAAACTACCACAATGTATCAAATGTAGGTAATAAATCTATGTCACCTTTTGTCAATCACTCATCCATTAAATTTGATCCACGCGAGATCTATCGATTACAAGGATCTTTTATCATAATGATCTATTGTGTCGTTTGAATCATTTCATGGAAGGCGTACTCCCTTCGGACAATAAAATATCGCCAGTGCGAGGGTGGATCGCCGTGTGGACTTTACGATACAATGCGACAGAAGAATAAAAATTGTATGTATTGAATGCATACTTTGATGCAGTTGAATTCGGAAAGACTCTATTGACAATAAGGTCCTAGACCTCAGGTATAACACGAGCTAGTTAAATCCTCAAAACAGGTGATATTTTTACATGTTTTTTCGTTTTGTCAGGATGTGGCTTTTTTGTTGCGAATTCAAACTAAAAATTTAATAGTATGTTGTCAGATTTGGCCGTCTTTTTGGGAAGATTGTATACATGTCTTAAAACTGTTTCAAATCTTTCTATCCATTTCTCTAACTTAGCATTTTCGAAATTGGGCAACTGCTCCATCAAGGCGTTGAACAACTGGCTTTAATGCACTTTTAGGTTCTAACTGGCAGCAGAAATGTAACATTTTTGGTTGAGTAAAGTGGTTAAATATCAAAATATGTTCTACAGAAGAAATGTGAACCATTCATGCTACAAAATGAACTGGGGGCATCTCAGATAATAATATCGACTTAATTTTGTGAGTGAAAGATACATTTATAAGTTTACAAAAAGTGAACTTAAAACACGTACACTTGCAATGACTCAATTTATAAATTCGAACGAACCAAACACGTTTTCTTACAAACTTACTATCACCTTCAAAGAAAAGTTTCTTAATAATAGGCGTATTGTTTTTATTGTTCACGTTTCTATCATCAACGGTTACATCTTCATCTTGTCATGATTTCGTAATCACTGCAATAAACACATCAAGACGCTACATGGCGAAGTCTTTTGAAGAGATTTATCTCTCCAACCTTCATTTAGATAATACATTGTTTGTGTTAACCAAGAACAAAAGTGAGAACGGACTAGATGCGTTTAATCTACAACAATTTATCAAGAGAACGATTAGTCGAGAATGAAACGTTTTTGTAGCCATTTGAAGATTAATTTTTGATGGTTAGAATTTAACGAAGAACAAATGACTTCGCAAGTTATGTATAAGAGTGGACAGGCATCAGGAGAATTTAGGAGCTGTTCTGGACGTCAGAAGACAGAAAAATGTACTCTTTAGGAGATCTAACGTCAGAGAGATCTGATAAGACACCTATAGGATAATATTACCCTCATTAGAAGATGTAGAATTCATATAATAAGCCATCTTACTTTGATGTTTGGCTTCTTTAAGTTTTTGGGGTTTAATCAATCACGTCAAATCATCACTGGGTCCGACATTCTGGCAATCTTTCTGCTGCTTTGGTCATGTTTTGTTCTTTTCGATACGGCAGTTATTCTGTAAGATTTTTTGATATGAATTAAAAGCAGATGTTTGTGTAAGATTGTAGAATCTGGAGTAACTTCGACGGAGCCATAAACCCTAACTGAGAAGCCACAATGAAGTTAGGATTTTGTTGAAAATATCTGACGTACATTCTTGTTTCTGGATTTAACAAATATATAAGTAGTCATTGTTTCTTGATTTTCGGGTAAACCGTCTGTAGATAAACTTGATCGACGTTTCGACACTCCTACTGATGTCTTACTCTGTGGACTATTTACTATATAAGCAGTCATCATTTTATTCTTATCATATAAGTTTGCTAGTTTATCAGAGGGAGAAAACCTGCCATGTCTCTTCTCCTACCAAAATTAAAACGTTTTCATGTTCATAGTCGTGTAGTTCCGTCAACACCAACTTTCTGTTTTTATGTTCATCTTGAATTTCTGCTCTGACCTATTTTTCAACACGGTGTAAAACAATCAAGATGAAAAATTTAGCCTGAGGGCAGAATGACAGATCTTTTGACCTCATCTTTTAAAGTCGTTTCATCACGCAACGCGTATTAAAACGCATAAGAGATGGTTTCATCAAGATCGTAGACTAAATGAAAATAAATTGTTGGGTATAATAATAATAGTTCACGATGCAACAGGTAAGACGCAGAGGTGGGCACCGTTAATCAAAAAGTTAACTTCGTTAATCGATAATCCGTTAACTAAAAAGTTAGCTTCGTTAATCGATAATCCGTTAACTAAAAAGTTATCTTCGTTAATCGTTAAAGCGTTACATTTTGAAAAATGCAACGGAATTTAACGTTAATCCGTTAAAGCGTTAATCTAAAAAATTGCGGTTAATGACATGAAATAGAACTAAATTAGTACAACTACTATCATATTTATACAATCGCGATGTATCCCAACAAAGTGAAATTTCTTTTCCAACTCCCAACCCACATACGATACCACACATAACCCCATACAATCCTTGCATTATCTAATGCTAGCGCTGCCACTGGATGATGTCTATGCAAACAATCAAATATTAACGGACTTAATTAACGGAAGTAAATTGTAACGGAAGTTAAATAATCCGTTAACATTTTTGAAAGTGAGAAAAGCGTTAAATTGTTAACCAAAGTGTTAACTTAGTTAATTAACGATTAACAAATTAACGCGTTTCTGCCCAACTCTGGTAAGGTAAGACGTACCAATTACCAAATGATCAGATCATTAATTTTCACAGAACGTGCCTTCAAAGAAATGGTGTTTCGTAATTTAAACAAAATGTATTGAAGCCAGAACAAAGGAAAAAATACAAACTGTTTTTTATTATGTTTTTTCTTTCCTTTTAAATGTGATAACCTGGGATTAGATGATTAGGAGTACCTTTGGCTCCAAAATACATCTCAAGATTCTGTGATCCGCAATCGACAACTCAAAGACAGACCGCACTCTGATCTCCAGGCCTGGACTGGGACCTAAAACCGGGCCGGGCATTTTTACAGACGTCGGCCCCCTACTCTCCACGAAACTAGTAAACAGCGCCACAGGCGAATTTTTTTTTAAAAATTGGTGAATTTATGAACTTGGTTGATTTCAATACTAAGGCATCTGGATATATGTGTGATCTCATACATATAACGCCACCAAATTGGAACTGTTTTTTTTTAAATAAGGTGGCTGTGTGATGGGGGGTGCGGAGGCCTTCAATAACCCTAAAAAATACTTTCCACAGCTCAAGCTCATGTTGAAAGCTCAGAATGAACCTGGTACATCCCAATTGCAAGACTCACGCTTCAACCAACTGTACCAACCGTGTACACTGTACACAACATTAGAAATACTATTTGTTATAATTTTATAAGCAGTTGTATAAAGTACAGTTACATTCAAATTATATTACTCACGTCTTTATAATAAATAATATTATTTAATATCACAGCTATGTGGATTGTGTAGATGAATAAGGCAAGACTTTATATTAGTGTGCTTTATCAAAATAAATTAATCCAATTCTTTATCTTGGCGTTGGTAAACAATACAACGTGTACAATATTATTATAGACTCAAGTAAGTATTGTAGTTGTCATGGGAAAAAACCTTAAGTCCAAAACTAGAGTTTTGACATTTTACAGATTTTCCTCAACAGAAGCGAAAGATATCTTCATTCACATAATAAACCGTTAGGTAAACTCCCATGGGGAGGAAGCAGGATGTATGTTCCGACGCTTACGAGTCGGCTTTGGCTGGCGAAAGTGATCACTTTACAACCGGGACAACGTTCGCCTATTCCACCTGCTGTCAAATGTGTATTTTTGGAAATTGTGTATATAAGTACCAAATTGTGTATATCGAAGTTAATTTTATAATATAAAATTTCACAATGAAAAAAAAACTGAATAAACTCGTATCTTGAAGTGGAGAAGATTCACACAAAAAGAATTCGAATTGCCCCTTCAGCTTGGCATTTAGTCCAGCAGAAGCCGTATTGAAATTTTGTGATTTTAGTAACGTAGAAAACAATTTTGAATATAACCAAATAATCTTGTGGACTTTCGCAGCGTGATGAATCCATATTTTCGTTGTTGGTTTTTTGGGTTTCCTTACTGCGCGTGGAATGGTTGAATGACCGAGTTTTCGAAATATAAAATTTAAGAACTTTTAAACCCGAAGAACCAACAACGAAGGCATGAATTTAGAATATATTCTAAAACTGGACTTGGGTTGTTTTTCTCACACAGCACTCTCGCCTCATAATACACGGTACCTTAGTTTATATTATTACTAGAGGGTACCTACCCGTGAAAATCACGGAGGCTTGCTTAAATATGTTTTTGTATAACCACCTATTACTATTCCACCCTTCAAAGTTCCTCGAGTAAACACAGGAAGATCACAAGGCTCCCTCTTTTCCCCGTCTCTCCAATATCGTCATGAAAGTCGTAAGATTCATATTGTCGACTTTTTTAGTTGGCACCCACCCCTGAAAGCCACAAAACTCCTCTTACATGTCTATCTACATACATAGGTACTTTACACACATATAGATGGTGGGTACTTTAAATAGTTCGATTTGCAATCTTTACGTGTATAGGTAAGTACCACATAGTATGTATGAGAATTCGATTTTCATTTTCTGTTACGTTGTATAAAATGGTACTTACTTGATTATTTCCACGAAAGAAATATTTCAAAACTATTTTCATTCATATAATTTCATTAGTAGGTACGGTACCATTCGATATTTCAAATTATTCATTCATAAAATTCAAAAAGTGAGACTTGACGAAAATTTCTAGACACCAACAAAGGCGTCGCTGCTTTAAATTTACATACATATTCATCAAACTTGCAAAATTTTCCAATGGGCAAGCGTTACATACCTACATGCCTTGGATAATACGAGTATTATGTAATGGAATGAGTAGGTAGTTTGTTAATCATATTAAATTATCTCATACGACGTGTTGACGATAATGCGTTCAGTAATGTACTTTTATAATATTACATAGATAAGGGCAGAGTACACTTTGAACCATATTTTTTTATATCTCATCCGAAATACCTAGCAGCGTTAAGATTATAATCGTAATGGGGTAAACCTGTAATCTACTCTGTTTTTAACTCACTTTTATGTGACTTATTCTGTCTTTGTTGTCTCTGTCTACATTTTCCGCTTCAAATTTTAACAACTTGGCATTTTTGCGAGCACTGATTGACATAAGTTAGTTTATTATTTTTATTATTTTTGACAGCCTTGTTGTTGGTGTATGCTGCGGGCGCCCTTAATTGGAGAGTCGACGTGAGATGTTTTTCTTTTTTGTATGATACCGTATTTATGTTTTGTTTTTTGTCTCTGTGGGTGTCACATATCATTTATTTATTTATTTATTCTTTAAGTGGACAAAGTATACACAATTATTACACATATAAAATATGGACATAGTACAGATTATAAATCGTTGTTCACTAGGGCGAACTTATCTCAGAACTGCGATTTCTTCCAGTTAACCCCAAATAAATAAAGTAAAATAAAATAAACTTCCCA
The DNA here is from genome assembly GCA_963576895.1 of Ceraclea dissimilis. Classification (NCBI taxonomy): domain Eukaryota; kingdom Metazoa; phylum Arthropoda; class Insecta; order Trichoptera; family Leptoceridae; genus Ceraclea; species Ceraclea dissimilis. The sequence goes on from OY756375.1 coordinate 3,888,208, forward strand.
ATGTCCCAGCACCTTGAAATTTTGCACACATATTTGCTTTAGGTGACAGTTAAAATTGTATAGTTACATTTTTGTTATAACCTTGTTACTCTCAGGTGACAATATTAGCAGCACTTTGATCTTACCAGAGATATTTATTCACCGTTATGTAATTTTACTACATCTCCATTTTTCAACAAATTGTTAAAAATAAAATATCTTTTGAATTCTATTCATTGGAGAATGCTTGCAACAGCGCAGCGTAACGAATATATTGTATAGGAAACAATGAGTTTTTGTCGGTTTGTCGTGAAGAAGTTGCCGTTTATGCATCTTTGTATAAATAACAAAATAAAATTTATTTTACAATCGATTACTATGAATAAAAGATAAAAGCAAGTTACCTCTGGGTATGTTATTGTATTCTGGAGATTAAAGTACGTGTTGGAATACACCTTCAACTTTTTACAATTTCTTAAATATACTAAGAGCCCAACGCTAAATTCTTTTAAAAATTAACAATTTACGAATATAAAATCAGCTTTTGACCGGCTATTGCGGGTAAACTGCTAGTTATGAAAAATATGTACGGAACATTTTTTATAGAAAATTTAGTTAGGCGTATTTTTGCCATTAATCACTTTCTCCTATCTCTTATCATATTCTTAAAAATGCGAAAAGCTGCGTAGGGGGACTTAATAGGAGGCCAGGGGTCGCCTTCTTCTTCTTCTGCTTCATCTAGGACTGCGTCCTGTCATTGCTCGGAGCCTGCTCCTGGGATACAGATGTCCAACTATCTCGCCATCTTTTATGTGGCCTTCCTGGGAGTCTGGTGCCTAAAGGCAGCTCTTTCACTGCTACGCTCACCACTCTCTCAGATCAAGCTCTCTCCAAGTGATCTCTCCAGTAGCGTCTTCTAGATCAATATCGTATGTGACGGAAGCCAGAAGTGTGTATAATAATCGGGAAATCAAGCGCTCTGTTTCAAGACAATAGCTATTGGACAACGTCAACCTAAAAACTGGACATGCACAAAATCAACGATGACTGGGAGTCAGACAGGAAGGCTCAACAGAGACCATTATTGAGCAGAAGTCTAGAATTCTACAGAAGTTATATGGCCTTTAGAAGTAAGGGTCTCATTGCAAGACATCGTCGCAATACGAGAATGTCACGTTGTTCTTTACCTTATCGTCTTTCTTATCATGAGAGTTTGTTATAGATGCACTTGAATTAAAACAGTACCTCTAACATTTAGAGATTGTTACATACCTGGTATGCTTATGTAATTAAACATACACTTAGGTACACACTATCATTTAGACTTAACATGGATGACAGAGGTGAATTTTAAGCTAGGATGATTACATTGCCCTGAAACTCCTCAGGGACTATGAAAAGAAATGGATGATTGGATCTAAGACGCCTTGCCAATACTTTTTTCAAGTCTGTCCTTCACTGCTAGACTAAACAAAGTGATCCATCTCGACCTATATACTGCTAATTTACTGATCCTGGCGTTAAAATGACGGAAAAACTTGCCTTTCCGAGCTTTTAATAATGTGCTACAATTTCTTGTTGTTCATTTGGTATCAGGGTTTAATATCCACCGGAAGAGAACAAATCCATTATTCTGTCGAAAATATTGTTCTAATAATCTCAAGGTTTTCTGTATATTTTGCTTACGAAAAAAGGTTCATAGTTCAATTGGTCCCTCTGTTAGTTCATCTCACTGACGATAGATCGAATTGACGGGGACCAAATATCGTGCATCGAAAACAAAAATGCTAGAAGAGATTCACGCAGATACACATTTTGAAATCATTACCCTCATACAGGTGAATCTAATAAAAAAAAACTCTAACCCTAATTTCATCCAACCATCAAATTGAATCGTGACGGTTTTGTTTGAGCCCACAGTTTCAAATTTCGTGGTTTCCTGGATCAAAAAAAAATCATTATAAAGAGTTAAAACAGGGTCTTATCAGATCAGTCATAAATAATATTTTCGGCCTATTTCGCCTCTTTAACCTACTGACAAAAATACCTTTTCACCGACTGTTCGTTAAAATGTACCTATAGTGTTTCTTTTTTCAATATAATCACCGTGTTTGGCTTCAGATAGACCCACAAAATAAATACATCTGCCCATGTCAATATTTACTTCCTCCGTGTGTTACCTACGCGCATTGATAATAAATGGTTAACACACATTCTACTACGGATTTCTTATAATAAGAATTACAAAGATTATTACTATTTTAATAAGCAAAACAAATATAAAAAATGGTATAACACAAGGGTCTCGTTCAGGCCCGTTGTTGATATTATTTCATTTCTAAGAACTGCCAACTGCAGGTGAACAAATTCCTAAAGGCTTTTCCGAATACATACTTGTTTCAGTAAATATTGCATTATTTTGTTATCAATCCTTAAAACGGAAGTTTGTTATTCAACATATTATTAGATAGAGCGGTGTGAATTCAAACAAATTTCACACACAATTTCGTCTCTCATTAAAAAAGGAACTGAAGTGGTCCAGAAGTATTGGTAATTTCCAACTAAGACTCTCTTACAATCCAATATGGCAACCATCGATCAGAACCAATTAAACATTAAAACTTAGATTATATATGGTCTAGATACCTAGTCGGCGCGAAGATAGAATGCCCAATAGATCCATGCCACTGTGGCAGGGTGGCTCTCGCACGGGCGTCAGTACGATTTGACTTTCGTTAGGGGTGACATCTCCGGGGTGCGTGAAATAAAAGTGCTAAAAATGACGGTTTGTGTGGTTTTATGTTGTAAGCATGATACTAGCAAGACTGTAAAAAGTACTGGAATCACATTTCAATTGTAACTACTATCTTTTAATAGCTGTTTGTTTGTTAAATTGGTAATTATAAGTTATCCGAATAATTTCCAACGAACCGTCAATACAGGGTGAGAATGTTGTCACAGACAAATTATTTTTTTCGCCATTTCGCCAGTTTTTTTTGCCAGATTTCCTGCTGAAATTTGTTCGAAGTTCAAATTTGTTTAAGAATTTCTGGCGAAAAATTTATTTACTTGCAACATTATTTTTAAATCGCACACAACTGAAGGCAGTATACGTACACAACCCGACCGTCGGCTCACGCACACATGTAAACAAAAGCGGTCGCATATTTGTTGACGAATTTTGTACGATACGCGGCTTCTGGACCATTATAATTCTATGCATTAAAAGCAAATTTTCATCGATTGATCTAGTACCTACTTAGGAGAGTCGGAGCCAAGAGAGAGCTGTCGAATGTTAAGGTGAGGAAGGTCTCATATCTGGGTCACATACTACGGGAAGAAAGGTATCGTCTTTTCCGCCTAACAAGATAGAGGGAAGACGGGTAGTTGGCAGAAAACAGACGTCCTGGCTGCGCAACATTAGAGAGTAGATCGGAATGAGGAAGGTGGACGATCTGTTCCGGGCAGTGCAGGACAGGAAACTTTTCGCCAGAGTGATCGCCGACGTCGGGGGGACCTGATATGGCACAACAAGAAGAAGAAGATCTGGTGAAATATTCCAACTAGGAAGAATGAGGAAGAAAGATAGATATATCACAGTAAAAAGTTTGTCATCTATACTGTTTTCATCTTTAAAGCGAACGTATAAAAATAATTCTGCTACTAAACGTATAACTTTGGACAACGAGTGACATGACAAGGATATGACGTCGCGTCTCATGACATTACAAATTAGTGACGATCTGTCTTGTGATAAACAAAATGTGATGCTTCTAATGTTTGACCTTGGGATACATATTAACAAATTCTTCACAAAGTGAATACAATTTAAAAAGACTTCAAATTTACTAATTGTTTGAGTATCGAAAATGGAGAAAACATAGAAAGTTTGAGTTACCATGCTAACAAAGTCGGCAACTTTATAATAGTTGAAATAATATTTTAATGTATGTTATTTATGATGGTTTGACTTCCCAATCATAAATTCGTAAAGAATTTTATATTTTCTGATCTTCACCAAATAAAACAACGAATTTTAATTAAACAAATCCAGGTAGATTCATCTGAACATGTGAGTCCTAGACAGGCAGATGGTTTAACGGAACCAAACTGACCAGGTAGAAATTAAATGTACCAAAAAAATGTTCAAAGTAGGGAATGAAATAGTATTGTAGATTAGAATCAGCTATTAATGTGATTCGGGCAGAATTTTGTAAAAAAAAGTTCGACTGAACAATGGTGGTAATTTGAGATCGGCACATCTCGTAATGATCTCTATTGTTGGAGATGGGCTAATGTGTAGGAATAATGTGAATAATACAAGAATTCATTGATGTTGTACAAATATTGAGTATCTTATTTCAAAATCTATTTTCATTCAAACGCCATGGTCTCCTAAAAGCATTATTATTGTACAATTTCTAACATCTCCAACGTATATTATACAAAATGAACTTGGTGAAAGAAATGTGAAATATCCATTCTCTCAACTTGGTCTTGGGATAGATGGATAACACTGAAAATTAACAGAAAATATAGCCAAAAAGGTCTTATTCAAAATTAGAGTTACTGCATTCTGAAGCTCGTGACCCAAGATGCTATGATTTATGAGTAAAATTAAGTTAGTATTTGATAGTCAGAACCAGATTTATAGTAGCGTCTGGTTCATGGTTGTTGAAGGTAAAAAAATAAAGATTTCATAGCATTAACGAGACATGAGTTTTTACGCTAAAAGAAAAGGACTAAATATGGAATTTTTGCAGAAGCAGTACTTTTCAGACAACCAAATATGACACTAAGTTGACACGGTTTTCAAAATCTCCAAGTGTTTTTGATTGGGCAATTTACTCCGTGTAACAGAGACTGAAAATGATACCCTGCCCTGCATTAAGAGAAGTACTTTTCGTATTGCAAGCCAATATCCTTTATAACTCGAACTAATTAACTAATACCTCATTGATTGTTGCAAATTACAATTAGCGTACGTATTGGAATAATTAAATACTGCGTATAAAGTGAAATTTCCTAGACGTCTATTTTCGCGATTCGATGAATAGTAACCGTTAGGCAAATGAAAAGAATTTATACCCATGATCAAAATAACTTCAAATAAAAATTGCTTCACGTCTGTGCTTCATAGGAGATAAATTATTTTAATATTATTACTAGAGAAATGAAAGGTGTTCTGGCAAAACACTTTTTTTGGATCAGAGCCAATACTAATATTAAAAAGTAGAAATAACAAGTAAAGTAAAAACAATTGTTTGGTGAAATTTGATGAAATATTAATTAATTTCTTAATGTGATAAACACATTTCCTGTAGTAAACGAAGGTTACGCAATAATTATAACTTCCACATTGCGGGGTTCCCCAAGGATTCCGTTTGTGCCCAGTGAAATACAACACTTAGGTTGATCAAATGGCTAAACTAATGATACACTTAGTTTAGTTTCTGGAGAATTGTACTAATTATAATTTGGAAAGCTCTCGTACATCCTGAAATCTCGAAAGTACCCTAATTTTCTGAATAAAAAAGATTTTGACTCGTGCATTCTACTAGTTCGAACATATATGATATTGAAACAGCAGTTTTAACAAGGCGAATAATTCAAAAATTGCACAATAATACGAAGAGCCGTGGAGAGGAGAATTCTGGGTATTTCGTTGAGTGACAGAAGGAGGAAATTCGATCAAGGTCACCGACGTAGTAAAAGGAGTATCTGTCTTAAAATGGAGCTAGGCAGGATAAGTTACGTCGATTTTTAAGAATTGTTATGCTTATGAGCGATCTATTATTTTTGACGCCAGTATTTTTTCTTATAGACTTTACACTTCAAAGGGCATGTTTTTAGGTCATCTATTATTGCAAAACTTTACAAATATGTGAACAAACTCCTAAATACTTCATCATACATTATAATAATCAGTCATATGCATGTAACACCATGTAAGCGATGTCATACTAATTGGACAGTTCATACATTTGCCCTACGGATGTATGACTTGATGGTTACACCAACTAGGCGATGCTGTTTACATTACAGCATCTTCGTTCAACGCTGTTTCAGACAATAATAACGTTGAGCGAATTGGCGTTAAATGAGAAAAGTTCTTATTACAAACAAACAAATTTCAAGAAACAGTTACTTAATCAAATCACAAAGAAATGGGAGTAGTATACGTATGGAAATTGGCAAAAAAGTGATCACATAAACCAATTAAATCAATCGGTCAAAAACAGATATGTAATTACTAAGCACATGGGTGGAGGCAGAGCGCCCAAAACAGAGAATGACTGGTGGAAAAGACAGGAAGAGGCTTACATCCAGTGGAGGGAAAGGAGCTGAAAAGAAGAAGAAGAAATACTAAGCAATGGGAGTATACGTATGGAAATGGGCAAAAAGCGATCGCTTAAACCAGTTTTTTTTTTTAAGATCTGAGTAAGACGTGCTGCATTTTATCAACGAATATATCACTCGTATTATCTGATTCACGATTCAATAAACTGCGTTAAAGCGAAGAAACGTAGAGTAGGAAAACGTTAAACGAATAATTAGTGCAGTGTGAGAGAATGTACCTTAATGTTTAATTGAGAAAACACGCTTGTTATGTATTAGTGTTAATGTGTGAATGAATGGATGTGTGAATAAATTATCGTAATGTAGATAATTGTATAATGAATAATTAGTTTTCAGTGTCACAGTTTTTTTCCTAGGTATTTGAGTCTTATTCATGTGAAAAATATTTATTCGCTTTAGGCAGGTTGCCAAATTAAAAAAAAAAGGTTTTTTCAGACCTTGGATCTTGACAACCTCACTAAAGATGATTTGGAAAAAATAGGGTAAATACATTGAACCTTTCTCTAGTGAATGACCGTAACAGATCTTTCATACCTTGTATGGCTTGTAATGCTTGTATATAGGTTCCTCAAAAAAAAAATGTGAAAAACACCTCTGACATTTTTTTTAAAGACAGCTACTTGTTTCCCGAAAGTCACAAAGAAAAATCTTTTTCGCAGTGATAATATGCATTAAAATCTAGGGAATACCCGAAATTTCCCCAAAAAATCTATTTATGACATTTGATCATGCGATTTTGAACCTTAAAGTCGCTGTTTTCGGGATATTCGTCTTCTTAAAGTAGGTATAAGTATTATTTATTTTTATTTTATTTATTTATTTACACTTTTGGTGAACAAGATACAGAGACATACAGGGTGATTGGTTCCGCTATTCAGATATTTTGAGAGGTGATAGAGGGTGTTTTAAAACGTAGATCTGCCAAAGGGATGTCATCCCAATTGTTAAGGGTTGCGGAGTTACACCCTTTTAAAAAAATTCCACCCCCGACATCGACCACCATCACATTTCACTGAATAACTCTGATGCTATGGGTCCAAAATTAATAAAAAAATATTTTTAGGTCTCGTAATAAAACAAGCTTTTAATTGATGTCAAAAATATTTAATAATAATAATAATAACTTTGCTAAATTAAACACAAAAATTCATTTTTTTTTTGTTGAAAGTTTTGACATCTTTTATTTTTTTTTTCAATAAAAACTATAATTAACTAGTACTTTTTTTTCTTTTAATAAATACATTAGACCCTTGTAAATAAAAATGCTGAACATTATCTATCCATATTTTGAGCCAGTTTTTCAAAATCTTCGATTTTGTAACTACATATTCAATAAAAAATTACTTCTTCGCTACTGATTATACCTCTTTTAGTACTACGTACCTACAATAAACAGGTAGTCAGTAGCGAAGAAGTAATTTTTTATTGAATATGTAGTTATAAAATCGAAGATTTTGAAAAAATGGTTCAAAATATGGATAGATTATGTTCGTCATTTTTATTCATAAGGGTCTAGTGTATTTATTAAAAGAAAAAAAAGTACTAGTTAATTATAGTTTTTATTGAAAAAAAAAATAAAAGATGTCAAAACTTTCAACAAAAAAAATGAAATTTTGTTTTTGTGTTTAATTTTAGCAAAGTTATTATTATTATTATTAAATATTTTTGATATCAATTAAAAGCTTGTTTTATTACGAGACCTAAAAATATTTTTTTATTAATTTTGGACTCATAGCATCAGAGTTATTCAGTGAAATGTGATGGTGGTCGATGTCGGGGGTGGATTTTTTTTAAAAGGGTGTAACTCCGCAACCCTTAAGAATTGGGATGACATCCCTTTGGCAGATCTACGTTTCAAAACACCCTCTATCACCTCTCAAAATATCTGAACAGCGGAACCAATCACCCTGTATACTTAAACATTTCAAGTTGGGTTGATTGGCAGAAATCGCCAACAGGCGATAAATCCGCCCTTTGTGTGTAAAGTTATGTACAATAAAGTTTTTATTTATTTATTTATTTATTTAAATATAAATCACAACATTCGTTCACTAGGGCGAGCTTATCACAGTGCTGCGATCTCTACCGGCTAACCCAAAAAAAATAACCTCGAAATATTATGTTTGAAGTAAAAATATACGTAAAAAGGTAGCCTGGATATTAAATGCAACACCATGTGGTTATTACCTGGTCAGAAATTCCTAGAAAATCCTTTCAAATGACTGTCGAATACTACACTTTAATTTGTAACACATACATAGTGTATTACATATGTATTACAATGTATAGAAGCTATTATTGACAATGTTCAATGTATCGCTTATTGTTTAATTTAAAGTATGCAGCCTGGTACCCTTCATCATCCCTCTACATTTCCACACACACACACACAACCATAGACAAATAACTTCGGGACAATATGGCGTCTAATTTTGACATTTGCTCGTGAATTTAAAAAGCACGGGAGGTGCGTTATACTATGTGGTCAAATCCCAGTGGACTTGTAAATAACAATGAATAATGAAATATGTTTTACTAAACTGGAATAGAACAGATGCAGTATTTTTTCTAATACGTATTTTAGCCAAAATCTTTTAACATAGTGTACATAGTTTACGAAGTTGGTTTCCAACGAAATCTGGAGATGCTGTGATCGAATCTCGGGGTTGACGATGCATTCTCGTCTTTAAGCAACACAAGCTTTTAGCCCACTGCCAGCCCCGATTCATTAAAAAAATACATATATTGGGACTATTGGGACTTGGGATCTTGGGACCTGGTTTGGGCCATGGTGCAACTGTCATATAACAGCGGCGAAATGTCGTAAGAACACTTGAGTTTTACAGGACATTCGAAAAATATAAAAAAAGTGGGTGCCAATTTACAAACTGGGGATAATAATTAAATACCTTAAAACTTTTATCAAAAAATTATGTCAGCAGTTCCATTGTTAACTGGATTTATGGAATTAATATAAGATGGTTTCCTTGAGAGGCGCATATTTGTAGTTTTTTGTGTAAAATAATAACAAAAATAACAAACCTTTTTTATTGTTGTAATATAAAATGGATGTTGAGGGCTCGTGTTCATCCCGGCGCCCGGCAGGTGGCATCAAGAGTGTTGGGCGAAGATTAGAAAATACAACATAGGGGTGGGCAATGGGCAACATATTATAGTGTTGACCATAAATAACATACTGCATGCAATAGCCAATAACACAATTGTATTACTGTTTGCAATACCAACAAATATTTTATGGAAATTCACATTTGAAACTAAGTACTTACTTAACTAAAACTAAGCCTGCGTTTTTCAACAGGCTCCTATCTATCCCCTCACGTCGCATCGTTTTAGAAGTAAGCAGAAAGGACAGAACATCAGATCGCCAAATCCTTACACACATTCATTGCTTTCGTCACAGTAATGTAATTTGTCATTCACGCTTTTCATTTTTTTTTACCCAAAACGCGTCATCTGTGAGTATTTAGTCGACGTGATCGGTCCAAGTCAGTCTCAAATGGCCGCACGCTTCATCACAACACAACTCTACATTCATCTGTTTACATCAGTTTTTAGTCATTCATTCTCTCAACATGCCTAAACCATCTATGTTTCTTCGCTTTCATTCTAGTCATCCGTCTTATATTTCAAGCAAGAAAACAGACGTTTCGCTAATAATAAAACAAAATTTAAAAAATAATGTGTTCTTTTTTTTTGAATTTCGAAACACATCCCTAAAACATTCGGTAAATATTAATTTAGAATCGTCAAACAAAAAGAAAACGAATATTGCATCGACAGGTATCCCGAATGTTCCCATCATCAAACAAAAAAAAACTGTCATAAATTTTGAATTAAGAATTCCTATTCAAAAATCTCGAATGCCACAAAGTATCCATTGTAAAGATAAAATAAAATAACAATGCGACGAAACAAAAAAACAGTCGTGTGAAACAAAACACTTCAAATTTATGAACAATTTCAAACAATGGAATGAGATTGTAAGTGTAAAATGTTTTATGAACATGACAGAATTGTCACTCTTATTGTTTTGTGGTGTTAAAATTATGGAAAAATGGTAGATAAGTAGAAATATGTTTATTTAGTAGAAGATTACTGAAGATTACTTCACTACTGAAGTAATTGTGTAAACAAATAGTTGAACAATAGGTGTTAAGTTAACTATATTATACAGAAGCCGAAAGATGGTGAGATTTTTTCGCATTTTTTTGACGACTTAATTTTGTGAGAATGTTCTTTAACAATGAACAATATTTTCTTGCAAAGAATAGCTATAGTCCAGTAATCTGGTGTTTTCGCGAGGAAAAAAATACAGAAGTTTATTTTCCTGTCCTGAGCTTCTATTCTCTAAAATGTATACTTTTTTAATTATCACTAGAAGTCTGTAAAAAAATCATTTTTTTCTCTCTCTTTCTGAGATATCTCAGAACGCATCACATTTACGAGGTGGCAAAGTTGAAATTCGGATTCAGCGCCCCCAAAAGCAGACGGGACGATGGGAAAAATATTTCTGTATTTTTTTCCTAGATATGCCATCAAATTTCCTCTGGCTACTGTAGTACTAGTAAGTTTGTGACTGCACTGATACGTGTTTACTGTTTATAGAATAATTCGATTACTGTTAAAATTATTTTTTAAAAATCATACGATAGACAGGAAGTGTTATTTATAAAAGAATAACACACAAATGAAACGAAATAACACATCGTACGAAAGCAATAATCATTCTCTATATGAATGTTTTGTCTATGGTATGGTACGTCATTGTTAATTATTTATACAGCTGTTAACATTCTATTTCTCTCTTTCGTCTATGGAAATATTTTCTCCATTATTTATATTGACTGTCATCATTCAATGTCTGTGGAAAGTGATAGATGTAAAGATGTTTTCATATGTTTTGACACCTAATAATATTACGTATTATACATTCAGAGCCATCTTTAACCTGTTGGGGGCCCTGGGCACTTCAAGATAACGGGGCCCCCTCAGGCTCAATCAGTGGCAGCCTGGTTCTATTGCTCGATATAGTCCAAGAGCCCGCTGCTTAATTTATGACGTATCTGTTTTTTGATCGAAATGTGGTACAAATGATAGCTTACCAATAGGTTTTTACATCGCACTAGGGTTGCCTATCAAAATATTGCCGCAACCCCCCCTGCCCCCCCCGAAAAGGTCCCTCTTCGCGGTTTTTCGCATTTTGTAGGAATATGCTAAGAGATAGAAGAAAGTAGTCAATGACAAAAATAATCCTTGCTATATTCTCTACGAAAAATGCTAAGTCAATTTTTTCATAGGACTAGTAGTTTACCCGTAATGGCCGGTCGAAAAACAGGATATTTTTTGAAAAAAAAAAAAATTTTTTGATATTTTTTCTTTAATTTTCTTAAGGAAAAGTCTCTTTGGTTAGTTATACCTTAAAATCTGAAGGGATCCCTGAAGACCGGCGATCAGAGTGGACAATGAGATTAATAAATGTGAAAATATACAATAGAATATCAGTAATGAATAGTATCTACTTTCAAGTACATTCAATTTTTGGAATCCGTGTCTAAACGGTCCTTCCATCGATCAAACGTGTCAAGTGTTATATGAAAGGGTACATAAAGTAACGTTAACACTTTGATACTATATCGTGCAAGTAGATATTGGTTATTACTATTGTTAGATAAAAAGTAATAAATAATAATAAGCCCGCATTGTCAGGATCTCAGACAAGTTTTTATTATTATTAACATATTATTGTGAGAACTGTACAAGGATATATTGTGGGTATAGTTATGTTGGTATTACTGTACATAATATTCATATAGAAATTATTTCTCGTGCTTTAAGAATTCGATGACTAATGTATTCATTCGATACGTATATAGTGAAGTGACTAACCGACAACTCTTATATATTACAAAGTTTTCTCAACGGATATACAGCAAAGGATGGACTTATGACTGATAGTCGGCTGGTTTAATGTCATCACTTTACATTTAAGAAATATTTCAAATTCCAGTCCATCCATCTGTCGCTGCCGGGAATTGAACCCAGGTATTCTATCCACTATGGTCTCGAATTAATTGAGAACTACAATTGTGTGCACTGGAATCAATGACATTTCTATTGAAATTCTGAAAAAAGAATGGCAAATGTATGCCTCTACCACATGCTCGCCGACGCTCGTGTGAATGAGTAAAAAGACGTGCGGACGGGGTGACTGTCCTGGATTTTATACGTAACGACGGTCAACGTCTTTTTACTCATTCACACAAAAAACGTGGAGGGTCAGCGAGCATGTGGATAAAGCATAAGCTATTGACGCTGTTTCCAAATACATACATGATTTTTTAATACAGTCATGCAATATGTTAACGTGAATTGCACATAATTTCTAGAAACTTTATAAGAGTTCAGGAACCAAGAACTAAAAAATAACAAAAATTTGCCCTTTGTCAAATTGGATTCCAAAATTGCCCCCCAAGTTTATTAACTGCGGTTTCGTGCTTACATAATGTTGAACGGAATTTCGCAAATATGATTCATCTGTGGTACAAATTTCGCCCCAAGTCTTCAGAATACAAATTCATATGAAGCGATTATCTTACTCAATATTAACATTGCATATTATAACATAATATATACTAAGAAGGTAATGCCACCTTTATGATAATAAAATGCCCGAATCTACCACAAACCTTACACGATTCTACCTCAATTTGAACGATTTTAAAAGTATGCATACCGACATTTCAAAAATTCCTAAAAACGGGAGACCTTAGATCTCGACAACCGTTACTAAATATGCTTTGGAAAAAAAAGAGTAGATACGTTGAACCTTTATCTAGGGAATAATCGTAAAAGACTTTTTATATCTAGTATAGATTTCTCAAAAAAAATGTGTAAGACACCTCTGATCTTTTTTCCAAAAGACAGACACTACTTTCCCGAAAGTCGCGGAGAACGCTATTTTTATCATTTTATCATGCAATTGTTCAAGCGATTTTGAACCTTAATGCCGTGGGAAATTACCGTGACGTCATAGTTCGGTCGGGAGCGTTAAGATTCAAAGGTCGTGTACTAATTTTAACAAGATGTTTACGCAATGAAAAACAGCGGATTGAAGATTTTTTCGGTAATATTTGGGTTGAATCTCACATATGCAAGATAATTTGGAGAGATAATTGAGAGATTAATAATTTTCAGAGGGGCCCATAGTTGAAACAAATATATTCGAAAAAAAAAACGAAAATATAAATTGTACTTAGTGAGATATGGACCTGGTTAAAACAAAGATGAGAGTGGAATAAATGCGGTGGAGATGAGGTCATTGAGAAGAATGTGTGGGAAAATGCTGAGAGATAGATTAAGAAATGAGGTAACAAGAAGATGAGTGGATGTAAGATGAATGTTGAGACTAGGATGAAAGTGAACAAGTTGAGATGGTTTGGGAATGTGGAGAGAATGACTGAGGATACAATAATAAAAAAATGGAAGTCTGAAAGAGAGAGTGACGAAACGAGGTCGTCCAAGAGTCACCTGGAGTGAATATTTTGAGCAGATATTAAAAAACAGGCGCTTATTTTGTGGGAGAAATCGCAGAGCGTAATACGTAACGAAGGTCATGAAAACAAGAGATATATGTAAGGATAAAAGTGTGTGGCACTCTGTTCTCTGTGCCTATCCCGCAAGGGATGCGTCACGGGATAGATAAAAAAAAAGTGTCCTATCCAAAAAAGGATTAGGGTAGACCGAATGATTTGCATGTTGAAATAACGTCCTAAAACCAAAACAGTGTTTAATGAGGGAAGGAAAAAAAAAGAACAATTTTATTTTCAAAAATAATAATCTCGTTTTAAAAAGAGCGCCCTACATCTACTTACTACTATCTAGCGATAAAACACAGTAAATTAGTCTTTATTAACTCATTTATTAGGGAACATAATGGTATATCGTTGTAATGTCTATGGTAATATATTACATATTTCATTAAGATTACAGGGCGGCGCGCGTAAGAAATGATCGGTGGTCCTTTTTATTTATTAGGAGTTGAAATTCCTAAGTGTTACCTATTAATATTCGATAGATGACCGATAAATTTCTTGACCCATCCGTTACCTTGGAATGATTCATCTTTTCCTTACATCATTAGCTCTTTTTACAAGATTTTATTAAACTTCACTGTGGAGTTTTTTTATTTGTTTTTTTTTGTGTTTGCGCAAATCTTGCAATCGATTTTGCAACCACTTCCTGAACACTTAAGAGTCCTGAAACTTTGCAAACGTACGTGAACTCGATGACAATATCATCCTATGCAAAAATGGATCAGCTTTCTCCAGAGACAAAATAGATGTGAAGGGTTTCAGGGGGATCCAACGGTCGTGTGTGGTCATGTGTGGTACCGTATGAAAGGGCGTTGGGAAAGAAATTCATATAGTCAGTCAAATTTTGTCCAACTCAAGCCTGTCATTGCTGTTCCGTCATGAAATATTGTTGGCAAATCTCGGATTCGGATTCAGCACCCCCAAAAAACGTATAGAATGAAAGAAACTCTGACTACCCCACAACTTTCCATCGAGGAACTGCTTTGTGTTTAAATTTACTGGATTATACGTGGAATAAGTTAAGTGCGGACGTTACCTGCAAGTGGAGTTTAGATTGTATTGTTGGTAGTTCTGATTGTCGAATCTTGTCGTAAGAGCTGTCAAAGGTTCCCAATATTCTCACATTGTATCTTTTACAAGTATGCCGAAAATATTACAGAGTAGCGCTAGAGAAATAATTTTAAAGAAAAGATAGTTTTGTGAGTTGGAAAAAGAAAAAATACTCCAATAATCCCTTCAAGCCGCCACCACAAGTTAGAAAAACAATGTTGCCAGTTTATTCTAACAATTCAAAAAAATTGGCAAAATGTTTTAAACAACAGTTCTGAAATATAATTTGAAAGTAGCGAAAAATTTTAACCATATCGCATTATCACATCAAGCAACACTTAACAAAGTTTGCACCAGGGGACTTCTTACAGAGAATAGTCTGTAGTAGCAAAATCATAATATGATATAGTCTACATTTTATACTACATTTTTTCTACTATGATAAGATAATTGTTTGAATTTGTTTACCTACTTTCGTTTTCGTCACAATCTTCGCTAATTGTACATTAACTACTCTATATGGACGACATACTTTTGGGTCCATCTTATTCTACAACTTATATATTCTAAAAACAACTAATTAAAGATCTTATGATTATCAACAACTATGATATTATGCAGATTTTTTAATGAGAGAAATTATAATTATCACGTGTATTTAGATTCATTCTAGTAATTTCCATAAAATTTAGAATTTGTGAGACATTGTGAAAATAATTAGAGCATTTAAGATGATAAAAATATGAATTTATAATTATGGCTAATTTTTTAATTTAGATGTAGAATTTAGAATTTAGGTCATTTGTCTCTGTGACTAGGTATATTCCTAGCTTTAGTGCCCGACATAGTCCGTGTAAATATTTTTTTACATTAAACCTATAGATACATTGAACCTTTAACTAGGGGATGACCGTAAAAGATTTTTTGTATCTTGTATACATTTCTCACAGCTAACCCATGTTAGAGGTACCTACTTAGTTATTGAGTATGTGTGAAACAATAACAAACATAATTAGTGACCTCTACTGCCATCTAACGAAGTTGATTGTGAACAGTGTTCTTCGGTTTGGCAAAATAGATGGCGGGTGTGTATATAAAAATACCACCTCTTCCTACAACAGTGTGGATGGCAACAATACGTAGGTACTTAATGTACACGGAATTCGACAATACAGCCGTCGCTCCTCGAGGTGTAGTGGATAAGATCCCTACTATGCGAGACGAAGGTCTGAGTTCGAATCCCAGCCAGGGTGGACTGAAATGGCGAATGTTTCTCGAGTGTAAAGTGATCACTTTTGACACAATCACTTTTGGTCGTAAGCCCGACAATGTTCATCCTTAATTCTTCTACACTGTTGTAGGAATACTATACAAACATATAAGTATTCTACTAAACATTGTTGTAAATTGGAACAAAGATATACAGAGAAAACTGTTCTGACTTTCTGACGCATTCCAACCGGAGCTAAGATATTTAGGAGTATGGATTAGGTATCTTTAGGTACTTCACTGCCCGTCTCCTTTATCCATATAACATGAATATTTCCAGAAATAACTGTCTCACAATATGTATTTGTTACATCCGCTTATGTCGTCTGATCTTCGCATTCAATACTTTCTTCTGACAGTAGTTATTTACATAAGAAAGATACTCTTAATTGACTTTGTCATTTACACAGCCAATAGGTCCAATTCTGTATCTAATCAAGTGCGTACTTAATAAAATAAGACGTTATTTTTTCAATAATTTCATAGTAAAATTAACCCAACACGCACTTGTTTTAGTTTCAAAAGTTACAGAATACGACCCAATGTTTTATTCGACCAATATTTTTCTAGATATACCTACCTATGATTATAAATATATGCTTTACGAATGACTTTGGAAGGATCGTTGTGAACTACTAGCGGTGAAAGCTATTGATTTCCTTGTGTTCCCGCGAAGAACGATTAAGGTGTAATCAGCTAGTTACCTGAAACAAAAAGAAACAAATTGTTAGTCCATTTATTTATATTTTATTTATACACACAATGGATATAATAATGTGCCACCAAATCTGATAGTTTTACTTATGACTCTTATGTAAAAGTGTAAAAGGGTCATATGGGTCAAAAATATAACATGGTCGTAAGGGTCAATAATATAACACGGTCATATGGGTGTCATATGGGGTCCTGGAGTGGCGACCTAGAACAGGCAAAAGAAGTGTTGTAGGCCTCAAGCACGGTGGTTGGACGACGTAAGGCGAGTTTGGATGCGGTCTGCCCAGGATAGGGAGCAATGGAAATCAATGGGGGAGGCCTATGTTCGACAGTGGACGCAGGGTGTCTGACATGATGATGATATGGGTCAAAAATATAACACTCTCATATATGGGGCAACACGGTCAAATGGGCCAAAAATATGACTGATTAATACAATAAATTATTAATGTTCTTTCTGAAAATTGTGGAAAGTTCTTCACTAGAGGTTTTCGTCACAGCGTTTTTGCATAACTTATATTTTGGTACCTAATGAAATTGTAACAACAAATATGGATAACTGCGTAGGGTGAAACAACTTTAATAAAAATATTTTATGTCGGTTATAAGCTAATATAAATTGCTTACATTGTTTTTGATATGTAAATAATTTATTTTATTTTATTTAGAATCTAATTAACATCTGTCGTTGTTGTTAAATAACTATTCTCCCCAAATATAGAAATACCAAATTAATGTCGAATCCGTTTTTGTGATGAATCGTTAAGATAAATACAGCAGGCTCTATGGATTCGTAATGAGCCTACGATAGATAAAAATCTAACAATTCTATTATGTCACTTCAAAATCTATGACTATATTACGGTGACAGCTCACGAACAAAATGTGTTCATTAAGGCTCAATATGGGAGAAAATAATGTCAACGCAATTATACGGTCAAATACCTCGTGAAATTATGTTAAAAATTAGCATTTCTGTTGTTTTTTATACAATAATTTATTCAATTAACTGAACACTATACTTGCATAATTAGTATACATCGGGAGATTGGATGCTTCTATTTGAATAGGGCCCATAAAACCTTTCCTATGAATGAGATTTCAATAGGGCTAGGGCCATAAATTATTATTAATCTTCAAAATCCATAGACGGCTCGTAACCAAAAGTATTATTTCTCTTCGAATTTAAATTACGGGGATTTCCATCTTTACCTGAATTCTATACAACCATCAATATCTATAGGGGAATACAACAATAGTGATTTGTAAACATTAAATTCCACGTAACTTGTATCTGTGTGCATTATGTAGGCAGTATTAACAAAATTTGCGAACAAAATAAACTGAATAATATTTTTGTTCACTCTACGTCCCTGTACCCAGGTACCTGATCCGTAATCGTAATCCGATCTCCCGATGTATAATAATTAGTATTGTAATTTAGTACCAACCTACTTATGAATGGTCACAAAATAGGGGGAGTCCCTTTAAAAGAAGATAGAGAACCCTTCGTTGACAGTTTTCTTTTTCTGTCCTCATTAAGTCAATTCTTCTATATACACATTTGTTAAAACCAAAGTCGTTGCATCGACCAGTTGTGTAATGCTAAGTCGCTAATCTCTATCAAAACTACCGTGTTGCCGGCTTTTTCTCCGTTTTTTTTTGTGGTACCCGGTGTCTCGCAAAGCAAATTTAAAAAATAAGGTAGACTGAGAATGATTTCAAAATACGCTATTTTTGACACTTGTGACAAACTTTGAAGAGTTTGTCAAATTCATGTGTGTCAAATTTTCACCTAAAGGGTCATAATCGTAAAACAGGTTAGGAAAGCGATGTATATTATTTTATCATATTTTCTATTTTTTAAGTGTTAATAATGACAAGTTTTAGCTGCTTTTCTATCAGAAACGAAATTCTAATCCATTCTGCCGAGGTCTTTACCATTGAGTAGTGCCTTAATACTGGATTTGACCAACTTCTTAGGTGAGGAATAGCGGAGATAGGAGTCACCTAGCACAAATTTAATATGAAAAATAATAATAATAAGGCTCCTATCTCCGCTAAACCTCACCTAAGAAGTTGGTGAAATCTAGCATAATTAGTCTGACAGTTCTAAACATATACTTGGTAAAGTACGGAAGTACGCGAAGCCTGCGATAGTAGAGTACAAGCCTACATCCTCGAATTCCATCACCGCCACGAGTGGTGACGTCACCTTGCATCGGTGACAAACACCATGTCTCGGTGACAAACACTTGAACTACGGAATATTTTTTCTCATACAATTTAGATGGCGTAATCATCGTCAAATGTCAGTTGGGCCCGGCTTCCATGAACAATATGGCGACGGCCTCGAAATACGTAAAACCATAGACGGAATATACCATAGAGTCAATATACCATAGAGTAATTATACGTCATAATGATTGTTTATTTACCCCTCTGGACCTCTCTAGTTGACCCAATTAAAGGCAATTTAAGCCGCCGTCTTGTCGTCCATGGGATTAGGTGAATCTCATTGTTGACAATGTTGACACATTGGTCGAAAACAATTTGTATTCGACAACCAATTTTTCAAGGTTTTTTATTCTAGGGTCAAGTTTTCAAAGATTTAACCGTTTATCTATATTTTTTCTAGAACAATGCTACTCCTAGAGGTGCAGTGTGGCAATTTATATTATCCCTGTGAAATTTAATCTAAAAGCCTTCAAAATACTATACAGGAGATAATATTTTAATAGCAGCACTATTTTATCCTGTCCTACATGTAACGAAAAACTCTGATATTTTTTAAAATTTTAATGACTTGCATACTGATATACATAAGTTACTACACTTAACACAAAACAAATTCTTTTTACATGTTTAAATAGTAAAGTTAATATTTTAGCCTAAAGAAATTACCATTTATGTAAATTTACGTGCAGATCATATACCACTCTACAACAATTTACGAATTAACACACTTACCCAATTAGCCATTTTTAAATGTAAGAAGAAATATTTGCAAATTAAATACTGTCCTTAAGGGTATATTTCAAAATCATGGACATTTTGGCATTACCTACACAGTTTAAAAACAATTTTTTAATTTCAATAAATATGGGTCACAGACTCAAGGTTTTCATCATCTGATGGTTTATTTCATTATCTACTTCTATTGTAGTCTATGGTATTATTATTTGTTTATCTGTGGTTTCAAAATGCCGACATTTCCAATGCGGCACAAGAGATTAATGTAAATACGTATTTAATTAATTAAAAGTTTTATGATTGGATGATAAATTTAGAAAGTCAATGACAGTTAATTTACTCTAAATTAATTTGAATTGAGAGAATTGATTCTGTGGAGAGTACTTTTTTAAAATGAGATAAGAATGTTGCCAGTCAGTTGATGTCAAAGTATTCTTATTTCAAATATTTAATCTGTCAAGAAAAAGTTGGTCTCGGATTCATTCGAAAATCCGTTTTTGTTTGATACATCCAGCGCCGTAGTCGAAAACGATATCTTTCTTGAAATACTGTAGGTAGTTATTGATTTATCAATACAGGCTGATGATATTATTCCTGGCGACCGCCTTATCCTTTATAAGTTTATACATAAAAGAAGCGGCGTATCTTGTAAAGCATTCTATCATTTTTTTTAATCATTAATATGCAAAATGCGCCCCTTCTCGAAATTCAAAAACCTGCCATTGTCTATTCTACAGAGAATAATTCAAATGTAATAAAATACCATAAAGCACAACGAACCATAGACAATAATAGGTAATAGACAAACGGTCATATTGTAAATGTATGTACAAGTAAAGAGACAACGCGCGAGTAACGAATTCTAAATTCGAAAATTTAAATTTTAAATTAGAACGGTTTAATGACGTAATAAACAAAAGTAGGAACGCAGGAACTATACAATAAAAACGTAAGGGTTATGTAGTCAGATGTTTTTATATGTAGGGCCGAAACTTATTTGTAACTTTTTCTACAAAATACAAAAAGTTCCTTGATAAGTATTAGCAGGTCACAGAAAAAATATGGACATTGGAAATTGAGCATATTGGGACAGATTATTTATTTATTATTTAAGTGAACATTACAGAAGTACAATATAATTTGACAAAATTGTACACAGTTGTTTTTAGAATAATATGTAATGTTCACTAGGGCAAGCTTATCGCTATTCAGCGATCTCTTCCAGTCAACCCAATTATCTGGAATATTTCGACTACACAAAACCAAAATATGTAAATATACAGCTGTACGGATTCGTAAGTAAAATTGTTTTAACTTAATTTTTTTGGAGCCTATGTCAAAGCCAAATTTCTAAACTATATTATATCCAATATATGGGGACTCACAGTAATGATTCGTTTCTAAAAAAAGGCAGAATATAAAAAAAAAATGCTTCGCTGGTAAGACATTTAAAAGTCCCTGTCTGTCACACAAAATAAGTTTTATAACCAATTCGATGTAAATTTTAAAAATCGAATAAAAACAATGACAATTCATTCGTTTAAATTTCGAATTTTATCACAGGTGTGGCCATATGGAAAAAAATGTTTAGTATAGTGTGACATATTGGAATGATAGTTAATCAGTGACCATAAAATAATTATTGTATTTACATCCTTCGAATTCAAATTTAAATTTATTGCTATTAAATCAAATGCAGGGGACTATAGTTTTACGGTATTTCTAGGACATTTGAATAAAAATAATTAAGATTATAAAATAATAAACTGTTTTACAAAGGGTTGGATAATAAATGTAACTACAATATTTACATTTTTAATTTAAAAAAGTAAATTTTGATTATTTTTTTAAATGTAATTTAATGGTTGGTGTCCCAATTTAAGTAGTGGATGTCGCCAAAAGTGTAATTTTCAGAACAAATATCTCGACAACCTTATTAAGGGTAGTGACAATCAGAATGGGTGGCGACCCTCATTGGTGAAATATCTCGTGGGATTTTTAAGAACAAATGACTGTTACAGGACACCAAAAAATAATAGACAAAAGTGTGGGGTGTAGTAGGTATATGTAGCTACTCTTTGATGATGATTTTAGCGAAATACCTATTGCGCATGTCAAAATATTTATCACAACCATAATGGTGCTAGCTGTCAAAATACTGTTCTATATGGATAAATATTTCAAATCTATGATTAAAGTCGATTATGCGAACCTGTCGGAATACTTTGTCACTAATATCTTTATTTAAATTTGCTCATGTTCTAATAGCATTCAAACCTAAGATTCAAATTAAGAATCGTAGTTGACATTTCGCAATGTTGCCATGTAAAAGAAAAATGAAAGGCTGAGAAAATTACGATAATTTGTCTAGGTAGGTACAAGGACGGTACATTCACACACCAAATTATTGTAGCGAAGATATTATCATAGGTAGATACTTTAAATGACTGTGTCAGCATCTTCTTCAATGAAACATGACGTCATCACGGATTACTCATCCAATTTTCTGATGACACTTTAGTTTTTGTGTTTCATTCACAAATTATTAATATCGTATGTATTGTACATAGATGTTAATCTATGACATGACCATGAGCAAATATGGCAAACTTTTAATTTGTTATTTATTTAAATAGATAATAATATATTGTCTATTTCCGCAAAACTCGTCACTTGACAATCTAACACATGGATGAACATTATATCTTCATGAATTCTTAGATGATTTGACAGTCTGTCCGATTATCGATATGAAACGTAAAACAATTATTTAAAAAACGTAATTTTAAAACATGTAAGTTACCCACAGTCACTTCACCCATTTTTCAAAAAAATTCTTCTGCGGCGCTATTATTTTTTTGAACATTTTGCACGCACTTTTAGCACCAACCAATAATAATAATTGGCGCCGTTTAGTGATAAATATCACCCTTACATTTAGTTCAACGTTAAAACTACTATAAGACGCACAAAATAATTAATCAACCAAAAACATAGGTAACCTTTTACATTCACCTTCACGGAAAAATTTCGCCAGCGGCGCCATTTTTGTTTTTTTTACTAATAAGTCTATGTATAAATTTTGCATCCTCTTCCTTCTCCAAATCAAATAACAGAACGCCGCCCCCCGAAATGAAAACCTATATACTCCACTGATCAATTTGGAACTACGATTTTATGTGCTAGCAATAATGACATTTCCAATAAAATTCTACAAGTGTTGCCACTATGTTTGCAAAAAAGCTACAAGTAGCGCCCTTATCGAACACCAACTCTTTTTTGACAGACTGTACATGTTAGTTAAAGTACCAACTCACCTTTGTATGCGATCATGATTTGTCATAGATAAACTTACGTCATTTATTCAGTCATAGAGAATGAATGAATAGGTAGGTAGCCACTAACCATAGATAAGGTATGTTGACCATAAATAATAATATTACAACAATATCTTCGAACATCAAGTATTCCATTCACGTTCTATTATTCAAAAGTATCATCGTTCAAATACGCGTTCGATTTTCAAAACGGTGTTAAGGAGGTGCTTATGCCATATCGTTATTATGATGATGTCATAAATTAAAGAAAATGTTTGTACCATAGACAAGGGGTCGCGAAACTTTTTTGGCTCACAGACCTCTGAATTAATAATTTAATCTAGCGCGGACCACTACCACAAGAGAAAATTTTCATCCACTTCGCGCCGCAGGCACATATTTTTAAGATAACCTTAATTGAGAAACTTTAAAGGATTTTTTAAATCACCAAATGCAAATGCGGTCTGAAATTCCGAGAGCTGGACGTATTACGAGACTCAGATAAGGTTTTCGAGGTTGGTTTGCTCTGTATTGGAAAATTTAAATAGGTACTGTCAGATTTATCGACGGACCGTTGAAATTTTCTCGCCGATGACCACTTTGCCGACCGCTGCTGTGGATTAAAGCATAGTACCAATGAATCGACATTAAGTTTATAAAAGAAACCCATACAATGCAATCATTGTTCTCTCAAAAGGGATTCAAATGGCCTTGAAAACCCTTTTTCAGAGTACGAACTAGTTAATTAGAATTCTTAATTATGTCATACGTTTTATCGTAACACCCTGTGTAACTAATAATTTGAAATCATTAAAATGTATATCTATAATATCTCCACGTACATGAAAGTAGATAAAAAGAACATGTATGTAAGTACAGTAGAAGTCCGATAATCCGGCACGTTCGGGACCGGCTCGGTGCCGGATTACCGAATATTCCGGTCTATCGGGCGGTGCCCCTTTTTTAGTGTAGGTACTTTGTTTTTTTAACTACATACATACATAAATCGTAATTATAAGAACAATTAGGTTAATAATTAAAACTACAAATACAGTATGCAAATACAACAAAGTTTATTTTACATTTCATATAATGTTTAAAAAAAGTCACGAATGTCTTTTTGTTTTCTTGACTTTTGGCGTTAAGTATAAAATTTATTTCTAATGATATGGAAGTCAATAATTTCTGAAGCATTGTAACTAGTACTAGCCTCAGCAAAAGAGATACGGAACGATGCCGGACTATCGGGCATTCCGGACTGTTGGATGCCGGACTAATGGACTTCTACTGTATCTAGGTAACTACCCACGCACATAATTGAATTTATTTGTATGGCAACATAGTGCATTCTTCATTCTCTGTTGACTAATCGTGAATACATTTTGTCTATGACAAGTCTATGAATCTATATTCATCTTCTCAATGGAACATAATCAGTTATTTTGAATTTGAATTTAGAACTAAGTACACTACGACCACCGTACCTTGGAAAAAAACAATATGTTACCTGTCTCATGTAATATATGTAATTGTACGTAATATAATGTTAGAAGTATATAAAATTACAAAAGCAAAATTACGTTTTAATTGAAATAAAGTTGTGTACCTAATGAGATTCACCACACATTCTGAATGTCTCTTTTTAGTGTGCAACAAGGTAGTTCAAGCTATATGAATATGACTAAACAGGAAAGATGGGTACCCAGAATTCTACAATGGTGAATGGAGGCCCTGGTTGAAAAACAGAAGTGGTGGAAGACCATACAAAAAAGAACCTGGACGCGAAGAGGTAAAAATAGAAACGACAAGAAGGAGATGGAAGAGGCCTACATCCAGTAATGGAGAGATGAAGGCTGAAGAAAAAGATAGTTGTGCCTGCATTGGTACGTACAAATTAATAAGAGACATGCCGTTTTACATTTCATAAGATAATGCATTCGTCGCTGGTTACCTGACTTTGCAGTAAACGCAGTGATGGTATGAATGGAATGTGTGATGTTAAAACAGACAAGGATTTTGCGTTAACGATTAAAGGAAATATTTCCGCAGTAATAAAGAAATTGGGAGGTCTTAGGAAGTTATTAGCTATAACTTGGGTGTTAATTAAAATGTAATAAACATTTTATAGCAATCATCAAAGAACATTCGAAATTTGTTTGTAGTTGTTTAGACTGCCAACTTACTTCTGATGCATTATATAAATAAACATTGCTTTGAATTTCGAATTTTCATGAGAACGCATTCGCCATCTTGAATAATCTGTCATAAACAATGCGCGCTTCCATAAATTTGTCATGTCAAATGACGTTTCGATTGATAAATATGATTTTTATTAATTAATTCACCATCTATAGGTCAAACAAGGTGATTAATCTTTCGATCGATTGTCTAACAACGCGGAAATGACCATATTTGAAGAATCCTCAATCTATTCAATAATTATTAGCTCTTTAATGCAAAATGCAGGTCTGTATTTATGACCAACATGAGAACTTGCAACAGTATGAGGTATGCAAATAGTTTCGAAAATGTTTTTTTTTTTTATTTCTTTCTTTATTTAAAAATCTTATTTTTTATTCTATGTTTATTTTTTCTCATATTCTATGTATATATTTTCTTACTTCATATGTTTTTTATTCCATTTCTCTTTTTTCCTGGGATTAACTGGAAAAAATGTAAGTTCTGCGATAAGTTTGCCCTGGTGAAAAACGATTTATAATCTGTACTATGTCTATTTTATTTAATTTTTGTATGTTTTTCTTGTTCACTTAAAGAATAAAGAAATAAAAAAAAAATAGATTACTCTCGCTTTCTGTTGACGAAAAACTGTACATGCAACTTTATCATGTATTGGTAGTGATGAAAAAAATATAATTATCCCGAGAAAAACATACGCATTTTAACTACAAGTATCTCTCAAATAAAAAAAAAACTAAAATACACACCCATTAACTCTTAATTAGTTTTTATTATTATACCTCTCAATTTCACTCCAAGCTCCGTAGTGATATTCTAAAGTAAGACATAAAAAACAAGTTGCGTCATCTAAAAGGAAAACATCAACAAATGTGGGTCAAGTGTGTTTAAAAATACAAACAGGAAACTAGAATTAAAAGAAATGCAAAGAAAACTACAAGAAATTCTAAGTAATAGTAGTAAAGTTAATGATAAGACAACGCCAGGACAATAAAAATACTTCTGAGTCAAAGGTTATGGAGCTGGACGGGCGCCAAGACCAGAAATACACAGACTAATTAAAATATAAGTCACTTGATTGTAGTACGTTATTAATCCGTTATGTGGTATGCAATGAGGCGTGAAGGAGTCAGGCCACGTCCTTTTCACTTAATGGTATTTATTATGCCTCATGAAGCAAGCACAATAGACTGTCCTTGATTAAATAACAAACATAATTAAATCATATTACAGTGACATGTTATGGCATTGAATCAATAATCATCCTTTCAGAGCCACAGTCCATTGTCAAATTTTAGGTTAATCAACCACGTTTGATGTACCTATACTAAATTCACTGGTCATATTTGGGCTCTGATCTGCATTTCGACCTAATTTTTATTGAGAACTCACTCGTTTTCTAAAAAAAATACCTGCGGCGCCGACTAATCTTGTTAAGCATTCCTTTTCATTATCACTTCACCCATTTTTACCAAAAAATTCGCCCACGGCGCTAGTTAAGCCTGTTGTGTTTTTCTTATCACTTTATCCATTATTCTAAAAAAATTCGCCCGCGGCACATTAATAGATAATCTTAGATACTATTTTACTTGCGGCCCACCGCCCATTTATTATTTAAAATGTGGGCCTTCATTCAAAAAGTTTGCCCAGGCCTGATCTTGGGATAAACTCTTTCATAGCGCCTAAAATTATCAGTAAATTTGAGATGGTTCGGTTATAGACCACAAAAAACCTATGTTTACCTTCTATTTTGATTGCTGCACGAACACCAGATGAACGGAAAACAGTAGATTTATAAACAAAAGCACCAAATGAATGAAAAATAGCAAAAGTATAAATACAAGCATCAAATTAATGAAAAATGGGAAAATATGAATACAAGTACCAAATGAATGGAAAACAGCAAAAGTCTAAATTCTTTTCATGACCCACTTATACAAATAAGGAATTATTGAAAAAATGTAACACAAAAGCTTCGTATTGAATGAAATATGTAATTTAATAATATGAATTCCTTGGAAGTTCGTGATGAATAAAAAGCACAGAACAAACAACAGTGAAAGCTCTCACGATAATATTATGAAAATTCATTGTATGTGAATGTAATAGTAATAAAATAACTTTGTAGCGTGAAGATTAATATTATGCATTAGTTTGTATGAGACCTCCGAGAAAATAAGACACGCTCTGAAGCCAATATGGCGGAGTTCTACTCGAGATCGTGTCAGAAATAACACTATGCAATCTGTTTTTGTGAATATCAGTAAAAAAGTATGAATATGTGTTTTCACAATGTTGGTTGACATGATACACTTGTTGTCGATGTATTAAAATTACTTCACATTTACGCAACAAACTAGCTACAATACTTATCAAAATCATTCAAAAAAACAATATTTATAGGGCAAAAAGTAAAATAATATAAAATTCAATAGATAAACGTAAATTATATAGCATTTCTAAATAAATCGCTAATCCTTCATAATACTGACTTCACTGTAAGTTGTTTTCAAAAGTAACGGAGTTCCGGCCTTCTTCTGTGACTATATTCACGTTGATCTCGGTTTTCATTGTATGAAGGAAATAATAGAAGAGTTTTTTAATAATAAAAACTATGTATGCACTGGAATAATCCATTCCCTTGCATTGTTGCTGTTGGGTAAATAAAATTTAGGTCATGAGGTCTCTAGACGAAGTGGCGACCAGTAATTTAATGGTTGTTAGTCATTCCACATCCACATAATATAGTAGTACAACGAACAACCACGTTCCTCATATATTATTATAGTTCACAGAACAACCACATGCAGCGCTGGGGGTAGGTGAATTCTTATATTTTATGTATAATGGTGTCGGAGGGTGTAAATTTATTAGTAATGAAAACTAGGTTGATGCAACATAAAATTCATTCACCCCTCTTGTGTTCTGGTTCCCTGATACGACTAACATTATTTTTACAATTTGATTACATCAAAGTGATGAAATAGCTTGTGTAACAATACTTTTTCTGGCACTGTCGAAAATAACATTTGTTGCAATAGCATTTGACCAATTGCAATTTCTCTCCGACTCGACATTGGGGTCGATTCTGTAACTAAGTTCAGGCGTACCAAGGAAAATATTAATATAAGACGTTTTAATCTCAATTATTTCGTTTTAAAATAAAGGATAATGGCCAAAAATTTATGGAACTTGGACAATGAGCCTCCACTGAGGACTTACTTACTTACTTACTGCTAGCCACTTGCGTTCCACTGCTGAACATAGGCATCTTCTAAACTCTTCCACTGTCTTCTATCTTGGGCTATCTGCTGCCATCTACTACCCGTAAGCTGGACAATGTCATCTGTCCACCTTTTCTGTGGTCTTCCTACGCCTCTTTTATTCTCCCAGGGCCTCCCAGGGCCACTGAGGATACTAGGGCGAAATTAAAGAACATACTTATTTTATCATCCTGTCTAAATATTATCAAATTCTAACCCAGGAGAGCCTCACTATGCTCACTTTTGTCCCAGGAACAAATAATAAGATTTTACATTATAGGTTCATATTTTAGTTCAAAATGTTATAGAATTATTGGACCTAATAACGCATAACTAATTATTCTAAGTAATTTCACAATCAGGCAGAACCAATCGATAACAGTTCTGCGATAAAACTATTTAACTACCTATGTACTAACTGCATTGCACTGAAAGACGTAAATAACAATTTTACTCTATTGCTGCTAATATTAATAGTTGTTTTTCTGGGTTAATGGGTAACAATACCAGGAAATCCTTGGAATCATTTGTCAATTTTACAATAATAAGTGTATTATTTTATTTATTTGTGAAATGCATCGCACGAGAAGCTAATAAATAAAAAGAATTTAATATTGTTGAGTGAAATGGAGAGGGTGTGTTTATGGCGCATATAATGGTCGCTGGCTGCATAAAGAATTTTATTAATAAAAATAATGACTTACAGTTTTCAGTCTTTTGTAATCCAACCCAGTTTTATCAACAACTTCTGCATTTAAATAATGTGGGAATCAAATAATTTAAACTTTGCTTTAGGTCGATTCCACGGAAAATTGGACATGACAAGACTTTTTAAAAGTGTGGATATTTTTATGTCAATATTTTACGTCAGTGACACACACATTTTCATATTTTTCACCCTTTAATTTTGAGAAATTTCACGTGGATGTTTCATAATTAGTTGAATACACTAATAATGAATTTTTATGAGAATGAGAGGTGGTCGGTAGCCTGGTTGGTAACGCGATCGACTGTTAATCCAGTGGGCGTGGGTTCAATCCCCGACCTACTCCACTTCATAACACAAGCTTTTAAGCTTTCTGCGAAGTGTACAAAGATGTATTTGGGTTTATTTCGATAAACCCAGATTCATTATTTAAAAATTAAAAAAAGAATAAAAAAATAACAACATGTTGTCGTTGAAGAAAAGCAAGAAAATTCAACATCAACATTGAATTTGGACTCTAAATGTTACGTCAGTGATGGTGGATCGGCCCTTAAACAAAAAGAAAATTCGACAAAGTCCTCTAAATTTTGTAGTGAACACATCTGTATTCTGTATTTCGTACCATTTTGGGCCTGGCACAGAACACAAAGTCCACATGAAAAGTACAATTTTATTCTGAAGTAGATACACGTGAGTAATGAACCTTGGGTGGAACAAATAAAATACCTATTATTTAAAGTAATATATTTTAAAAAGTGTGATTAATTATTTTAGAATCTGTACAAGAAATGGGCTCCACCATACAATATCTCAAACTGTCACCCGTCTTAATAAGATGACACTGCAGTTGTAAACCGCCAGATCTATCACTATTACCTTAACATGTATGATACACGATGCTTCTATGTCCTAAAAATAGGCCCATAACTTATATTTCATCTGATGTATCTTGGAATAACTATGATAAACGTAAAAATAATGTTAGTGTCTTTAATTCTGACAGTTAATTTTGATCAGATTAAAAAACAGGAAGAATAAATTAACTTTCTACGATTATCAACTGAATATTTACTGTCCTCAAAATGATTTCAAGAGGAAACTGAAAAAAGGAATTTATGAATTATGAGACCATGTAAAGCCCAAGGTATTATAGATGTATTTAAAAAATGGTGTTTTGACACTGAAAGATACGTGAAAACTTTCAGGTAAAAAAGTGCTTCATACTGAAAACGTGAAACCGATTTATTACATCTGATCGATGGTGTCAGAAATTAATTTCGATAATGTGGTTTTAATGTGAAATTGGAAATCCATAATCATTTTTTAGCAAAGGCGCGGATTTTATTTCGGATAATTATGAGCAGGCTAGTGGAAAAAAAAGGAAGAGAGGACACCGGAAGAAGTCCCTCGAGGAGACCATCACAGAGGACATGGAACACCGGTAGCTTACTCCAGAAGACTGCCTCGATCGGGGCAAATGAAGAGAGAGGATCCGAGCCGCCGACCCCAAATAAATGGGATATGGTGTGGAGAAGAAGAATTATGCGCAGGCTAGTAGAGAGCAGACTGGACAATAATAATTAGTAAATTATAGACTAATAATATGTCGAATAGAGACTCAGATTATGATATCATCAAAATTAATGAAAGACCTCGAAATAACAATTAAAATAAAATAAAAAACCAAACTTCCCACATTGCTAAATACACGGCAGACTTCACAAAGTAAATATATCATTGAATAAAATATTAAAGAAGATACAAAATTAATAAAATAAAACAATGATCGTTACATTAATTAATATTTCATTGAATAGAAACCAAAAATGATTAATAATAAATTAGAATTACAACTACAATCAAACAATGAGATATCGTTCGTACATTGTATAGGTCAGTAGACTTGGGAGTATAAAGGTTATCATAGTGTCAAAACACGAATAGTTTTGCTGAACGTAATAATCAATACATAGGAATATTCATGATAATAAACGGCAAGTACTATGAACATCTAATAAATCATCTCAATAAAGGTTAAAATAATATTATTTGATGATAATATTTTATCTATCAGAATAAGACGAAAAAGTAGTTCAAAACATCCGGGCCCAAAAGGTGTCCTTGAGGCAGTCCCGATTTATCGACAACAAAATCGTGTCATAGGTATCTATAGCGATGAAAACTGTGTCATCGATATATTCGTTGATCTAAATTATGTCATCTTTGCGATTTTAGTTCATTCATTATTTCTGAAATCAAGTACCTGTCTTAAATATTGTCGGATTCTTGCCAACAATGACAGTATTAAGTCAATTAGGTGGTCATCTCAGAACAACCTAGCTGTCTCATGTATTTATATGATTCTGCTGATTCTATTCCATTCTATCCCCTCATGCCTCATCCCCTGCAGAGCAGGCAGAGACAGATTGCCAGACTTTATTATACTTATATGCACTTCTTGCCTCCGTCATAATGATGCAATTCGTCATATGCACTCTACAATTCTTTTAACTCAAAACAGTTCCAGCCCTGCGAATCTGGTCTACTCGGTCGATTCACGTGATTCTTGGGTGGTCGCGTTTCTGCCGATTCCGAAGATGGGTAATTAGACCAAAATAGCACCAAGGGAAAAAAAACAAAATTTCTGGTGCATTGACAACTAATTAGGTGGATGCATTACTAATACCGAAATATTTAAACATAGCTATGTATTTTCAATACCAAGTGTATGACCTTGTTATTTCATTATCATATTACTCCGATAAGGACCTGATAACACCGGTGTTTAAATATGCATAAGAGAAAATCAATAATTAATTTGGTATAATGTTCCTCCTACCTGTTGCGGTGAATGTACTTATATCAGCTTATCATTGACTGTGTAAATAGAGTCTATCCATATAAGCTGGTAAACGTTGAATGAATATGCATACCTGAAAATAAAGAAAATATGTATTAGTGAACAGAATTTTAATACACTGGCACTGAAAATGTTGTCAATGAAGCACAGACTGAGGAAATTGTGGAAAAGGAAGCAATTGATGACTTTAGAAACATACAGGGTCATATTATGTGCCTCACCGAAAGATATAGGAAGAGACTGGAGTCTTTTCAGATGTGGTGTTATACTGGGAATTTCCTGGAAGGACCACATCACGAGTGTCGAGGTGCTCAGCAGAGTCGAAGAAGGGAGGCACCTTCTCAAAACCATCTCCGAGAGACGTGGGCCATATATTCATTTTGGTCTTCATCGTGTGTTATGTTGATAATATTGAAATATGATATGAAAAAACACAAATGATAATGAAAATGTTTAGAAATGACAACATATCAAACAGTCTGAAGAAATTAAATCATTTAAAAACGCGCACAAAGGCGACTTGAACCCATAATTAAAATAAGTCATAATAATTCTGATGGTAACACAAGTATTAAATGTCATAAGGGTGAATCTTAAATCATAAAAAGTAGAAGGTAATGAAAAACACCTATCATAAGTTTTTTTTATATTGCGTTCTCTAAATAAAGGTAAAATTACAGTTGGAACTAATAATATAAAATAAATAGTCGTAGTAATGGCAACACAGAAAAAAAGGGTTTGAAGACAAGAGTCGTAAACTAGATGACACATAAAATGAAGCCGTAAACGATAAATGTGATGGATGTTAAGAGAAAAGCCATTCTCGTAAATTCCGAAGAATGTTTCCAATACTTAAATCTATTTTAGGATGTCAGAGCTTCGTCATAAATGCGAGAACATCATAACATGGATATAAAATATGATATTGGTATTAGGATGAACATTGATGAAAGAGGAAATGTATATGACAGCGAATGACGAACATGTGGACCTGATATTGGAATGAGATCAGAGGATTAAAGTGATGAGAAAATCTTAATATTTATTAAATATTGAGGCCAGAGTCACAGACGATAACGAAAATAAAATAATATAATACTCTGAACTAGTAAACGTGAGGGAGATTGAGATAGATGGAGCGGCTTCCGTTAAAAGCACTGGAAGCCGAGGGTGTAGGCAGATCACCAGTGGGCCGCCCCAGAAATAGTCTGCCCGGTGGGCCGCCCGAGGAATAGCTGACAGAAGCAGTTGACAAAGATGTGCGAGGCGAGACTGTGGCTGGAGTGGCCAGAGGTCTTGGAAACTGCAAGTGACAGGGGAGAAGATACATAGATGCTTTGAGCCCCCAACCCAGCCAAGGATAGAACGGGAAGAAGATATATGTATGTATTAAGATAAATATTATGACAATCAGTAATTGTTGAAGGTTTTCACTGTGAACACTTAACATGATTGCTTGATTTTCGGGGGAACGGTATGTCTAGATTGACTTTGATCAACGTCTAAAGAAGAAGTAGACATAAGCAGGAGTGTCGAAACGTCGATCAAAGACAATCTACGTACGTTTCGCCCGAAAATCAAGCACTCATGTCAAGAGTAGGTAGATGTATGGTCATCAACAAAATTGAAATCCACAATGGTCTAATAGTTGCGCTCCAAAATTCTGACCAGCTAACCGAATCATTGTCAGATTTTTAGAGCTAAATTATCAAAGTAATGGAAATAGCCCCTCCAACAATTATACATCATTTGCTGACATAAATTTCATATAAAGTCATATAAATATTCTAAGCAATAATGGAAGTAATGGGCACACTGTACCATCCAGGAATTCACGGATATTAAGTTTCAAGATTGTCTGTACTATGAACAACATGGCACATTTATTTATGAGAAACAAATTGACCGTCGCTGTGTTTGTGTAAGGCACGGTAACTCTGTAATATGAATATTCATAGAAATTATTACTTTAAAGTCCATTAACCCTGGACGAATGCATCAAAATTGTTATAGTGGAGAAAATTGTAAGAGAAATTGTCGAAATCATTACGTAATGTACTTAATGGGTTGTTTGTTTTCCTGTTTTGCCGCTAGGGGCGCACCGACAATTAGGGTCTATTGTCAAATTTAATTTGAAAATAGAATTCACAACCTGAATATTGTTGTTTTTTTTTTGTTTTTCCAATCGTGTTGGTACCCCTGCTACACGTGATTTTTGATAATAGATAGGTAGAGAAATACTGAGACAAAATTCGAGGGAAATACGTTTGAGGACGCCATATGGATACGGGGAAAATTTTGAATAATTGAATACGTTCGATTTTTAAATACAATGTAAACCCCCACATGACATATCCTTTGAAATTTCAAATTATAGAATGGAACGTTCGTTTTTGTTTAGATTCAGAGTATTGTGATTGGAGGATTTGTAATATTCATTTTACTTTCTTTTCTTTTCAATAGGTGTGCTTTATCGATCATTGTCTGCATTCTGTATTGAATTAAATAATCCAACCGCAAATGAAGATTGATATACCGTGATAAATTATTTAACCCATTGCGTACCACAATACAAAATAAAATATGACTCACGTCATTATTAAGACTGCGCCCATTTTCACAGAATAACTATTCAAACGTAGGACAATTTCATCAAGTGTAAAACAATTTCCACATTAAACAAAAATAAAATTGATGGCATAACCGCAACTGCAGAGATGTCCAACCATTTAAAGTCTGTCAAAAGAGGGACGGACTCGAATAATAATACCAAATACGGTAACTACAATTTTGTTTGCTTGCTAAAATGACATTTTTATTCAAATTCTATCAAAAAGCTACAAGTAGCGCCTTCTTGGAAAACCATAGGTATCTTACTTGACAGAATCTAGTATCATTATCTTGTAGTAAAAAACCTGTATCTATTACATAATATGCTAGATTCTTCTGGAAAATTCCGAAAGATTTTGCGTGCACTCGGTTGTTGTCCGTATGTTAATATTTTTAATAGATGTCGTTCATTATTAAATTTATAGTACATAAGCTTCAAGCAAAAATATTTTTAATGAATAATTTCGGCCAGGATAGATAGATTTTATTTGTATGTTTTTTTTTGCGATTCTGACTTAGGCATTAAAATGATTTGAGATCAATGAGTGCGATTATCAAAAACGCCCTAATGTTGGGTAGCTTTGTAAATTATGAAACTAATAAGGTTCCATCTTTGTGTAAAATAAGTGTTACAAATGTTGGTCATATTTTTCTCAACATTCAAGTTTTGTCAGCGTTATTATTCTCAGATGATGTTTTCTTCATAGAAAATATAGGCGATTGCTGCTATCTTGGTTTCACGATACATATTTATAATTTTCTTTTAACCCATGCGATGGTGTTGTCGACCCCTGCTTTGAAATATTATACGGCTTATGAGTTGACATCTCAATTCACCATGGCGTATGTTGATAGACAATAGAAGATGGAGTCTGATTTATCGCTATGGTGAAGGAAACAATGGGCTTTCCATCAAATAACCATGCGTCACACGAGCTGTTCGGTTAGTGGATGGACGGCCGAAGGTTTAGGGGCAATTGCCCGTGAAATTTTATTACATAATTTTGTTCCATATATTATAATACTGCTGTCTATACATATTACAATACAAATGTTGAGATTTACTATCTAAATTACGTTATTAGAGAATGATGTTACTATTTTACATTGTTATATCTGAGGATTACAGTATGTATAATCAAATCACAATATACAATTCATAACAGTAAAGTTACAACAGGAAAATGGTAATAAAAAAACTGTGTCCGAAAAAGGGGGGCCGAAAAGGGGACAGAGGGCATTCAAAGGTTAAGTTTTGTGAGGGAATTTTATATTTTTATAGAATCGTATA
The DNA here is from genome assembly GCA_963576895.1 of Ceraclea dissimilis. Lineage (NCBI taxonomy): Eukaryota > Metazoa > Arthropoda > Insecta > Trichoptera > Leptoceridae > Ceraclea > Ceraclea dissimilis. Next base: position 3,924,409 of record OY756375.1, read on the forward strand.
TTATTGCGATATGTGTACTACACATTGGGGTAACTAGCGAATGTTGTGTTAGTATATTGAAATACAGATACTTCTACGACGTATTCTTCAATATTCAAGCTCTCTGTGATACGCCACAACAAATTTGTATGCGTTCTAGCACAGAACCCGTTCGTCTGAATGAAAATACCTAGACATATTCGTAGGTAATTTAATTTACTTTTATATTATGTTAAAAATGGATACACGATTTTAGAATTTCGGTCAAATTTTAAAGCGCTCTGGCTCATAAATGGTTCATCTAATTCTAATATATGTAATATTCACTTAAAATATATTTAATAAATAGATATGAAGATAAAGATGACAGTCAATCCAATGTTGCCAGATAACGAATTCGTGTTAAATGAAAGCAGAAGTGTTGCTAGATGTAAGTAGGTAGGTCCTACTAGTATTTATAGATCAGATGAAAGTGTGTTGACACATTATAATCTACTTGTTCTTATTTTAAAACGCACCAATAGAACATTTAGATTTAAATTCAACATGTCGCATTGGAACACGGTCCGTATTCATTTGAATTTCAAAATAGAACTGTCAAAATAATGTTGCATGTGTTAGGGGTTCCGTGAAAGTTGTTCAAATTCACAATTCATCAGAAATATGTAGTTGTTTATCGAAATTCAGTTTTCAGTATTATCTACAATAATTGTTCTAAGTTCATTTGTTCGAATGCAAGAACACTAAAGATATCGTCCTAAGACTTAAAACATGGATAAACAAGAAATATGTTTAAGTGACTCTTGAATAAAAAAAAATCAATAGTTACCTCTAAAATTTCCCCTTAAGGGTTGCTCCCTCCAACTTACCCTGGACGATGAAGGAACGCTAGTTCCTATGTCATCCAATATTTGTACAACAACAGTTCTAGGGTGGGCTCAGGGTTCGGCAGAAGGGCTCCCCCCGAAAAACCTCAAAACAAACCTCAATTTACTGAAACTTTAGATTATTTTCGTAGTTTGTTAGATATAAGCTGGATTTCACCTAATTTATAGTTGAGGAATAGCGGAGATAGGAGCCACCTATCATTATTTGTCATACAAAATTTGTGCTACGTGGCTCATATTTCCACTATTCGTGGTGGTGAAATCCAGCAATAATGCTGCAATTTGTTTAAAAAAATGTTTATGGCTCAGTGACAATTTTTAACACCATATTATGATATTATATTGTAATTCGAACAACTGCGTACTTCGTACAATTTACGCGTCACTCTCGTAGCTATAATATAGTATTCGCTGCGTTCTGAATTTGAATTGTCTATAATTTTTCAAACATTCTCCTGTTTCTTAAGTGCATTACTAGAAAGACCGCCTGTTTGATGTATCGTAGCTGGTTGCTCGCCAAGTTTTAATCGGACAAATGTAAACAACATGAATTAATGTGAAGATGTGAAGTAGGCAGGTACCTTCTCTGAAATGACTTGAATACTATATTGTAAACATACGAGTATTTACTACTACTTTTACTTCTTTCGTATGCACACAACCATTGTACAAGTTACCTTGGAGTCATAGCTCCGCGTCAATATTCTGCAAGTAATCTACTGCCCTTGGCGTCACCTTATGGATTTCCTCAAGAACCCCTGCAAACTTCTTGTCAGGAGGCCTCTCTACTATATGGTCAACAGTTTCGATCTGACCACATTCACAAAGGGCATGGTCTCTCACTGTTTTCCCACACATTCTTCTCAACGATCCCATTTCCACTGCATTCAACCCTGATTCGTCCTTCTACAGCCACGTACGTCATTTAATGATATCAGTATAATACATATTAGTTCATTTGAATAAACAAAGACGGTTTGGGCATGTTGAGAGAATGAAGAAGGACAAAAAAGATATATTTGAGCGAGCAAAAAGCTGTGAGAGGTGTGAGAGGTGTGAGGAAACGCGGCCGCCCGAGACTGGCCTGGTCCGATCATCTCGACCAGATTCTCAAGGATAGACGCGTTTTGAGTAAGAGGAATCGGAGAGCGTGTATGACAGATTACATGAATGTGACGGAGGCTAGGACTGTCTGGCGCCTATATAATACATAGCTCGACAACTGAGGTGGTCGGTAGCCTGGTTGGTAACGCGCTCGACTGTTAATCCAGTGGGCTCGGGTTCAATCCCCGACCTACTCCACTTCACAACACAAGCTTTTAAGCTTTCTGTGAAGTATACAAAGATGTATTTGGGTTTATTTCGATAAACCCAGATTCATTTTTTATTAAAAAAAAAAACTATAAACCAAACCTTTCGTCCATACACTTTACTCCGAATGCAATGTCATGTTTATCGTTGTCAAAGTATGAGTAACCCCACTTTGTCGGTCACGTTTAAGGGAGTAATTCTGTAATAATACATTATATGATTTTTTTCGTTTCACTAAAATTAATCCATATTATAACAACATAATGCGATCAAAATGGCTTTTCATACAAAAGTTAATAGTTAATAATATAAGTAGTAGTTACACAATCCCCTCTATTATCGACGTTATTGATTTAATGGATTTTCTATACGCGGCGTTAAACGAAGAAAAAAAACATGACCGTTAAAAATATGAGAGTTTAGAATAGTGCGTTCGATGAATCTGAAAACTACACTGCAGGTTCACAGTGTTAGTATTTAGTATCCAAAACTCCATTGGATATGTGAAATAATGCTTGCTAATTAAAGCACTTCGATGTTTTCAAAACACACGATCGATCACAAGGCGAAACTAGTCACAAATAAATATAAATATATAAAACTTTAAAGTGTTGCTCAACATATTATGTACACATAACACAAGATCTGAATAACTGAGACTGTATTGACGATTAACTGGCGATTTCAAGTGTCGGATGATACGCAACGACAACAATCATGCATTGCGATTGAATCAGGTGATTCTTAAGAAGGCCACACATGCACTGACATTCAGATAACTGCATCGACCGTTTGAAAAAAAAAGGTGCGACCAAAACCTTTCTCTGAATTTAAAATCATGGTAACACTGAATTCAGAGAGAGGTTTTGGTCGGGGGTTTGGGGGCCTTAGACGTCCGCGTTCCCTGACACCATATTTTTCGGTGTCTACTTTTTTACTAAACTTTAAAAATGGTGATCCTTAATATGGCAAACACCAAGCCAAATAACATGTATCTGTCGCCATATTTTGGAGCGGAGAAGTTGAATGCAGAGTAACACGTAGAGTAACAGCATTACTTAATTTTGCGTAAACCGAATCGACGTTAAACCCAGAATGAGTGCACGCGATACGATACAGCCATTGGAATTACGAAGCCCCATATATTACTCTTAAAGAGAATAATCCGAAAATCACGTTAGCGTTTCAAAATTGTTGGTCCATAACAAAGCCATCAACTACTTACAGATTACTGCTTTACCGACCGTTCCGTAATACGAATAACAATACCTACATCGATTCTTTTCCCCTCGACTCAGACTAAAAGTATGACATATTTACGACCTATACCATTTCATCCTACCATACGACTATCATTATTAAGGCTCGCGACCCAACTATGATGTCACGGTTATTTCCCACGGCATTAAGGTTCAAAATCGCTTGAACAATCGCAAGATAAAATGGTAAAAATAGCGTTTTTCCATTTTTGGGGTTAATTTCGCTTCAATCAAAAATCTTTTACGGTTATTCCCTAGATAAAGGTTCAATGCATCTACTCAATTTTTTTCCAAAGCATATTTAGTAACGGTTGTCGACATCTAAGATCTCCCGTTTTTAGAAATTTTAGAAATTTCAATATGCATTCTCTTAAGTACTTACTCTAAACAGAGACATTCAGAATGGGTGGTGAACCTTATTGAGTCATTGCTGAACGTACTATACTATACCTAACGCCGGGTCCCTTGCGGGTTAGTCAGAGAGGACAGAACGACACACTGCTCTATCCCTACACATACTTCTTGCTTCCGTCACATTCATACATACAATTTGTCATGCAGGCTCTCCGATTTCTTTTACTCACAACGCGTTCATCCTTGAATATCTGGTCGACGTGATAGGTCCAAGTCCGCCTCGGACGGCTGCACTTCCTCATTTTTACAAATCTTTTTAGTCAACCTGTCATCACTCATTCTCTCAACATGCCCAAACCATCTATGTTTATTCACTTTCATACTAGTCACAATACCCGTCTTACAGCAATTCACCTACGACTTCAGCACAATATGCTAAAAAGCTTACGTCGTGAAGTGTACACTGACATTCGAACCCAGCACCTCTTTAATGGAACTCCGCACTCCAACCAACTGGGCCATGTATTTTTTGAAAAGTTAATTAAATTTTAAATATAATTTATTACATGTAACTGAAGTCGTATATATGGGTAATTATTTCGATATTTTGAGGGGAATATGTACCCAGCTGGGATATGAACCGTGATCCTTACAATAAGTTCAACAAGAACACAGGAACTACCACAATTTTCTATCATACTTACATTTGTTATGTAAATCTACCTGACTTTTTTATACTAATTACTTAATACTCATGTATTGCTCCACAACATCATACTGCTGACGCCAGACGCTCGCCGACCCTCGCCGTGAATGAGTAAAAAGGCGTGTGGATGAAAACGTTTGTCTTGACGTGTACGTAACCGACCATAGACGCCTTTTTACTCACGAACACCAAAATGTCGTCATAACTCGCGAGCGTGTAGCGGGCTCATAAGAAAACATTTACTAAATAGGCCAGGAAACAGAGAAAATAAGGGGGTGTAGCGTAAATAATTCTCGGAAAGCTGGAAACGGTTTTAATCTCTTCATAAGCGTGAAAGAAGAGCTATTTCAGTTTGCACCAATTTTCCGTTTGTGCTAAGCACAGGGTGACCCAAAAACTGTCATTTTTTGTACTTTTTTTCAGTTTTTCACTAATAACTTCTAAACCAGGCACTCAAAAATATTCTCATTTATCTACGTATTAAGTTTTAGGATGATATCTTTAGTATTAGCTGAGTAATCTTATTTTCTCTGACGCAACTTTTCTCATGTTCAAACTATGGCCCCTCAAGCAAGGTGCCATGTCATGGGTTTACCTGACTTTAAAACCTCAGGGACATCTTTGCCGTAACTAGATTCAAAACATAGGAATTAATGTTAGCCACCGCCACCCTGAGATTTCTCTCTTTCTCTATCCATGATGTAGAAAAACGTTATAGGCAGGGTTGCCGTCACCGTCGCTAAGGAAAAGTATGGGAAAACAGTCCCTTATCAACGAGTATAACGGACCTTTTGATTATTGAAGTACCTAACCAAATTATTTTCACACTATTTGACAGACGAACCACGTACCTATTATACTCTGCTACGAGATTTGACAGGAGTGGTAGTCCTATTCGATTATTATGCTATGTTGCCAACTGTTACAGCACGGCTAGAGTATCTACTCTAGGAGGCGGTGTGTTAGCCCATAAAAATTCAATTTACATATTTGAAATAAAAGAATCGAATGATTTGAGGTGTGTCACCCTAAAGGTAAAATATGATCAAAATATATCAATGTCCAGTGAATCTAAAGTCCTACTTGCCACACCCACCCTAGTTTTAGGGCAATTCATAGTTCTGTTATGCGTAGCGATTCTATACTACGAGTATCACTACAGACAATTCCCTGTTAGAAGTCCCCTGGTGCAAACTTGGTTTAGTGTTGCTTAATGTGATAATACGATAAGTTTAAATTTTTTCTCTAATTTCAAATTATATTTTAGAACTGTTGTTTAAAACAATTTGCCAATTTTCGAATTATTAGAATAAACTGGCAACATTGTTTTTCTAACTTGTGATGGCGGCTTGAAGGGATTATGGGAGTATTTTTTTCTTTTTCCAACTCGCAAAACTATCTTTTCTTTAAAATGATTTCTCTAGCGTTAATCTGTAATATTTTCAGCATTGTAGGTTACTTGTAAAAGATACAATGTGAGAATATTGCGAACCTTTGACAGCTCTTATGACAAGATTCGACAATCAGGGCTACCAACAATACAATCTTAAACTCCACTTGCAGGTAACGTCGGAACGGTGACCAAGACGGATGGAATTAATAATAGTGCCTAAAGTTGATATGCGGCGGTTCTCCGAACTAAAATGAACACTAATGTTGCCATGCAGAAAAAAATGACATTACTTATAACAACGTATTTGAATCACGTACAATCTGTCAAAAAAGAGTTGCTTCTAGATGAGGTCGCCACATGAAGCTTTTCGACAACCATAATGGCAACACTTGTATAATTTCAATAGAAGCGTCTTCATTGCCAGCAAACAAAATTGTAGTTCCAATTCAATCCGTCACCAACTGTTTTTTGACAGACTGTCGGTATATACGTTGAACGAAGGTTACTTCTTACTTAATTCCTAAATAACGTCATATCTAATACGGTTTTTAACTATGAGAACAAAATTTCGAAAACGTTGCCTATGAAATGTCAAAATTCTCCGGTAACCAGACAGAAACTCAATATGACAAAATCTCAACTGTCAAAAGGGTAACCTACTATTGACAGAATCGCAACTCATTGCCGGAAAACCTGTTGCCGCCAATTTCAATATCGTTGGGTTAGGTTCGTTAGGTTGTTTTTTTTTAAACACACAAAAACAAAAAAAAACAACCTAACAAACCTAACTCAACACTATTGAAATTGGCGGCATCAGATTTTCCGGTGTTTTGTCAATAGTAGGTTCCCCATTTTGACATGTGCGTTTTTGTCACTTGAGATTTTGACATGTAACCAAAATTCTCCATACGATTTGACAGTCTGTAGGCACCAGTTTACTTCACTACTAGCATTGAATACGCCGTACGTAAAGTCTGTACGTACTATACATTGTAATGTCGCTAGGGTACAAGGTATTTTAGTACTGCTATAGTTTGCGTTGCGTACATATAGCTTTTAATATCCCCCTGAGGGAACCGTATGCGACAAAGTAAACAATTACATAAATTGTGTTTACAAGGTTATTACGGGTGACCGACTGACTGAAGTAATAATTGAATTAGAAACCCTTGAAGAGGAAAGAACACATTTGCTCATCTAGAATTAGGAGTATAGGTTTTAGAACGTTAGGTTAACATTTTCTTAAGTGCTTTACTTTTGTTTATGGGAAGTTGGTAATTGCTTTTAGCAAAAAGTCCGTCCATTAAAACTCGCGAACCAACTATGGCGTCACGATCATTTCCCTCGGCATTAAGGTTCGAACTCGTATAAACAATTGCATGATAAAATGATGTTTTTTTTTCGTTTTTTGGGGTTAATTTCGCTTCAATTAAAAAACTTTTACAAACAACAACTTAAACAAATAAATAAATAAATAAACTTTTGCGGTCATTCCCTACATTTTAATGCATATTATCAATACAAAAAAAATGTTTCTCCACAACTTACGGGAAACGAGTTGGTTTCTATCTTTCGGAAAAAAGATCTAAGGTGTTTTTCACATATATATTTTTTTTTGAGAAATCTATACAAGATATAAAAAATCTTTTACGGTTATTCCCTAGATAAAGGTTCAATATATCTACTCTATTTTTTTCAAAGCATATTTAGTAACGGTTGTCGAGATCTAAGGTCTCCCGTTTTTAGACATTTTTGAAATGTCAGTATGCGTATACTCTTAAACTCTTAAGCTATTTTTTATAATGTGTGTGCAAATACATATGTCATAATAGACACAGATCATTACCGATGATTTATATTGACCAGAAATGGGCGTTCCCATGTCGTGTCGGGTTGCTGAAATTTAGCGAAATATTTATAGCATAAAAAAATTACACGATATAGCGGATTTCGCTAATTAAAATTAATGAAGTTTAGACACATAATACCCGTACATACCTATGTAGTTGTTGACTTTTGGTAATTTTTATACATCAATGTAGAAAGATTAATCACCCACACTGAAATATTAGAAAACTGCCCCCAAATGATTTTTTTCGTGTTTTTAATTAAACAAGTGTGATTTAATGGATTTTTTAAACTTTGTCCAAAAAATTGACGCTAGGGTACTGGTGCCAAGGACACTTCTGGGATCTATGGCGAACTATTAATTTGTCAAATCGCTATGGGAACCAATTACTTAATTTCATCAGATTAGTACTTATTCGCAGTTTTTATTGATTGTGCTACAAGTACGTAGGTAAGTATATGAAATAGGTTAATTTTATTCTTTACGTGTCAAAATCCCTTGGGCGTAGTCTGGACACATGTAATAATACTATTAGCTGTGTCATAAATATCTTACATTTCTATAAAGAATTATTACAATCTGACACGGAATATCAGTCTTTATTAACACGAAGCTCTTCGTGTTCGTGTATAGTATAGTACAATAAAACTCTCCCATTTCACGCTTTTTCATAAAAAAATAACAATTTCTATGACAAATGTGGCAACTTTTTCGCCAATATAGCAATACTAGTAGAGAGGTTCTAATGTTTGTTTTTTAAATTTTGAAAAAGGAACGAAATTCAGAAAACCTAGACCATAGCTGAGATAGGAACATTTTGTATTGTTACGATTCGAAATTTGAAAATTAACCCATCGTTTCGCGTGTCTTTAGGGACGCCCACATGTACGTATAATTGATTCGTCAGACGCGACCATATTCATCATTAAAAATATCGTTAAAATTAATTATTATAATAATAAGGGTTGAAGTGTTTAAATAATAATACAGCTACTATATTATACACAAACAGAGTAAAACAATAATTTTATTATCAAGGGTGTCAGTTAATACTATAGCCAGTATATAGCCAATGGTTAAGGGCTTGGTACCAAGAATGACGTTACAGTCATTTCCCACGGCATTAAGGTTCAAAATCGTGTGAACAATCGCATGATAAAATGGTAAAAATAGCGTTTTTGGGGTTTTTTTTGCGTCTACAAAAAACTTTAACAGTTATTCCCTAGATTTTAATGTACTTATATTATCAGTCCAAAAAAAAAATTTACTCCGCGATTCTCGGGAAACGTTTTTCCGTCTTTCGGAAAAAATATCGGAGGTGTTTTTCACATTTTTTTTGAGAAATGTATACAAGATACAAAAAATCTTTTACGGTTATTCCCTAGATAAATGTTCAAAGCATCTACCCTATTTTGTTCCAAAGCATATTTAGTAACGGTTGTCGAGATATAAGGTCTCCCGTTTATAGATTTTTTTGAAATGTCGGTATGCACACTCTTAATCATATAAAACTATCTACAATGTATCTACTGCATCAGTCAGTTAGTAGTGTAATATGACAACACTGTGACTGTATCATATTTTAGATACGGGCGGTCCGCAACGGAGGGTTAAGGAGGGAATCATATCACAGAATATAAAAGTTTTGAAATAAAGAATGATTTAAATTCAAATTAAGAACGTATTCTAGAAAACTAAAAACGTATATGACATGGACATGGAACAATTTTTCCTTGTATTTTTAAATTATTACGTAGACTAAAATAAAATTAAAACTTTAAGAAGCACGCGAGTGTCTTGAGACTTGTTTTGTTCAGGCCTATTCAGGACTTACTTCTGGTTTCTAATAACTTGGCCAATGGCTGCATAGTAATTCTATAGAAAAAGTGTGACAAGTAAGGTGAAACGAAATGTACTTCTTCTAGGGTCATAGCCCCCAAGAAGCTCTTTGGCATGTTTAAGCCCTGATCTAACCAGAGTTCTTGTCTCTTTTGTCTTCCTTTCTTTTTGATTTCTTCCTGAAAGAGTGTATCTCCCAGGCCACAGGGTCGTACTGGTTCACAAAGTCGTGTTGCTGCAACCTTCTTAGCCAGTTTCGTAAGATTATGTGAATGGAGTACTTATAACGCTTATGACTTATGATTTTGCAAATCGGGCTTTGCCTAGTTAGGTGGCTCCAATTTTACCTGTCTTTTCATGTTAATTTGAAGAAAATAAAATATTATTGTTATTATTTCATCTGTTTAGTGTTTGTAGGCATGTCCAAAGAATTTTAAAGTTGATGATGTTTGAGCTCAACGCTTTAATGGCTGCTGGCATGAGACGTAACACAGTTTAAGAACAACCAGATGTGACGTGTTGATGGTGTGATGTTATTGTTATATATTATTAACTTTTATCTTAATTTCTCATCCACGTTGCCAATTAAACACATTAGTATGACGTGTCCATACGGCACCAACCTGAATATAGTGTGAGAAAGTTACACATTACCTAATTAATGGAATTACAAATCTAATTGAGCCACCCTCCTTTTAGTTTTACATGTATTCTGCCTTCACGACAAAAGCTTTCACTTTACTGTAACAACTTAACAACACGAAAGAAAGACGTGATCAGGGGGATCTTATTGAAATATACTGTGTGTGTATGTATGAGCACTAGGCAGTCCTGTGAGATACTACCAGCTATGTTCACCATGAGCTCTAATGTGCACCCGAGAGGACATCAACTGAAGCTATAGACAATATTATACCTACACATCCAACACACCAAAACACAACCAATAGAGCTGGCAGTATGCTTGGAATCAGTTGTACTTGCTCCCATCACAACTCCTCCAAGAATAGACTGGATCATTGCATATATGAACACAATTAAATTGGGATTTATATCAAATCAGCGAATGCTACCTGCCCAGTACCAAATTAGTATAATAATAATAATAAAGTTAGTAGCAAAGTATATATTTGGGTTTTTGATCCTTTACATTTACATCCTTTAATTAAATCCTTTTTTATTGACAAAACAGGGATACAGGCAAGTGATGATGTGGTTACAATTTTGGAGATTAGCTTGTACCAAGCATTTTCGTTCTTTCTTTCCACGTCGTCCTGTCACTCCTGTCAATCTCTTCACTTCCGTGTAGGTGCTACAGCGCACGCTCTCAATCGCTCTCGCTCGCACATTCGACTACCCACCTGTAGAAATAAAAGTAGTAATATCAGTCGACTTTTAATTAGATTAAGCGCACATTTCATCACCGGAGAAGTTCATATTATGACTAAAGCACAGTTGCTCGACGAATAGTATCGTCGCGCGTCGGCTGGCAACGGTAAGGAGACAGAAATCGTCGCTCCAAAACAAAAGTATTATGCTACCTATCGTAAGATTTCTTACTATCCGTTTACCGCTGTCGCCAGGTCCAGTAAACGTATAGTGACGACGTGTACTCCTCCATTCCTGTCTGTTGTTTGCTGCTTGCAGCCAGTTTTTTCCCCTAGAGCAGCCATGTCGTCAGACCATCTCTTTTGGGGTCTTCCGACGCCTTTTTTATTCTCCCAAGGTCTCAAGGAATGGAGGAGTATGGAAGAGGCTTATATCCAGCAGTGGAGGACCGAGGGCTAAAGAAGAAGAAGAACGACGTGTACCGACGCGCTATACTGGTAGATGCGTTCTATCCAACCTAATATTGCAATCGCGCGTAACAAAAAGCGAAACGGCAAACAAAACGTCAGTGCGTCTTAATATAGCCTTTTTTTATATTATCTACTGTTCCTATCGTGTTTCGAGCAACTGCAACTGGGCCAAAGAAGTCTTTAAAACACTTGTACATATTTCAAAGTTTTATAGGTTGACTGTTTTTATCCTGCAGACAGCTCCATTCGGGGCACTGTTTTTAGGACTTATTACCTACGAATTGGCCCTATTCTCTTTGCTTTGCGCATATGTTTTATGGATTTCTGGCCCTTATATATGACCTTCCCACTGGCATACGTTGGGCGATATCTGTTACGTCTGCTCGTCGCAAACTGTTTCGTTTCACATCTCTCAGACACCCAGCATGGCACTTTCCGCAGATCTTTGGGTAACTCTTATTTTTTGATGTTCTGTTCGGTTATTTTCTGTTTTGAAGGCGACTTGTAGGTTCGATGTTACAATTAATCCATATATGAATTAAATGACAGTTAAACTTAATCCCCGTAATCATTTAATATTGTACCTATATAATAATATCTTATTACATGAAACCTGACAGCCATACTTATTATTAGCGTAGTGTTAAGGTGACCTTATTTTTAAAAATAAAAGAGGACAAAATATGCGTAAATAGCGCCGCAGGCTACTTTTTTTTTTGACAGTGAAGAAGGTCGCTATGTTGTTTGATTTATTTTCTTGATAATGTTTTCCATAAAGGATGTATTTATCAAAAAATAGTCATAAGACAGAAATATTTGTCATGAGTAATATATAAAATTACATATTCACAAAAGTTAAAGGTAATTAGCGCCGCAGGCAAATTTTTTTAGGAAACAATTTCATTTTAATGTATTTTTATACTATAGTACTAGTTAATTCATGGTATAATGAAAAAACGTGTGGTTTTGAGACTAGCAGATTAGTTTTAAAAGGTTAAAAACTTAAAAAGGAGGACAAAAAGAAGGACACTTTTGGATGGAGGACAGAACCTAGAAAAGGAGGACTGTCCTTCCAAAAGGAGGACGGTTGGTCACCTTAGTAGTGTAAAATTGTTTAATCATTAATTATTTAGCCATAATATAATTCAAGTTTATTGATAACGTTGTTGCTACATTGTCAAAAACGATAACATATTTATAGAAAAATAGACGGAGTTAAGAGTAGGCATATTGACATTTCAAAAAATTTCTAAAAACGGGAGACTTTAGATCTAGATAAACCTACTAAATGTGCTTAGGAAAAAATGAGTAGATACATTGAACCTTCATATAGGGAATCTTCGTAAAAGATTGTTTATATCTTGTATAGATTTCTCAAAAAAAAAATGAAAATCACGTCTGATCCTTTTTCTGAAAGACGGAAACTCGTTTCCCGAAAGTCGCGGAGGAAATTTTAATTTTGTATTGACGACATGCATTAAAATCTAGGGGATGACCATAAAAGTTTTTTGATTGAAGCGAAATGCTATTTTTACCATTTTACCGTGACATCATAGTTGGGTCGCGAGTCTTAAAAGGTATTTTTGGAGTAGTACTTGTATTATCCTCAGATAAAACTGTTTTCTTCGAATTAGACGTAATTATTCGCTGAAGTGTTTTGTAATCTCTTCATAATTTATTTTTATTATATCTAGATACTGAATTATACCTGCCAGACATTCAGGCATCATACGGGCGAGACTACAAACAACCATTTTATTAAAATTGCTACATTCAGAATAAAATGCAAGCAACAAGCAAGAGTACATGGTTGGCCCAGTTGGTTGAGGCGGCAGTCTCTCAAGCGGGAGGTGCCAGGTTCAAACCCCGGCGCTGGCGATGTATTCCACACTTTGCGATACAGGCTTTTAGACTAGTGCAAGGTGTGCAGGAAAGTAGGTATTTGGGTTTGTGTATGCAAGCCTAGATCCTTAAAAAAAACATTTTAATACAAAATAAAAATACCACAACAGCTGATGCGGCCTTGAAAACTTAATAAAAATATCTATAACAAAAAACATCTAGGAAATGTATGCGATTTTTTTAGACTATGATTGTGAATCGTAAAAGTCTGCCAAATAATTATGCACACTGTACCCACACACTAGAGTAGGATTCTGTGTTTCCAAATCTAGGTCATGAAGTCATATTTATTACAGCGGACGCCCTATAAACTGGGCGTCTTATGATCCGGCCGGACTGACAAATATAGTAAAGATTTTTATGTGTTTATAGAAGAAGGTAGGTGTATACCGCACGATGGAAAATACAGTGACTAGACAAATATGGATTTATAAAATTTATATATACAATGCTTCAATATATTTGATCTTTATTAAAAATTGAGGATTTTAAGGAACTGGAGGTTTTGGTTATACCTACTACAGCACTGGCCGGATTGACAGCTAATCCTCTTTTTGCCGACCAGTGAGCTGTTACACAATTATAAACAACAACAGATACATAAACATAATCAAACCAATGAACTTGATTAACTTTTTGAACCAATGAGTGTGTTAGGTATAGGTTTAAATTTATTTTACTAAAAAATAATTGAAAAAAGAACGTCTTATTTTAATTAGTACGCACTTAATTAGTTATACATAGAATTAGACCTATTATGAGATGGGCTTAAAATTTTGAACTACCGAATTATTATGCATCTACTGTTATTTGAAAATCTCCATGGAACATTAAAATATTGGCAATGAAAAATTGTGCCAAGTTGTGTGTTTTTAACACAATTCATAATATTTCCCTCGCAGTGATGAGCACATCACTACGAAATGTTACAACCAAAAGGCACGTAGTCATAGCTGGATTTCACCAACTTCTTAGGTGACGAATAGCGGAGATAGGAGCCACTTATCAGTATTTTTCATACAAAATTTGTACTAGGTGGCTCCTATCTCTGCTATTCCTCACCTAAAAAGTTGGTGAAATCCAGCAACAATGTAGCAAAAAATAGCTTGAATGTTTGAAAAAGAATAACAATCGTGAATTCAATTCACAGTTCACATTTTTCTGTACAAAATACAGATAATAGGGTACGTGAATGGATCAGTTGGTTGGAGAGCGGGTCTCCCTAGCGGGAGGGGTTGGGTTCGAATCCCTGCCCTGATAATTTATCTATTCTGCACGTTACTTTGTAAATTTTTAGCCTAGTGTGCAAGAAATTAATTGAATTTGTTAATAAAACTCCAAATACATTTTTCAAGAAAAGAAGGGTGGATTGATAAATACATAATTTTACTGTATTTTACCTACCTACAATCCAAATGGAAAAGAGAAAAACAAAATTAGAAATGCATAATACTTTAATATTCAAAATAATTTTAATGTCGTATGGCATTAGAGGGACCAGAGTTAGAGATTAATAAGTTCGTGAGAGCTCAGGTATTGATGTACTTCATATAATATATAGTTATCTCAACAGATATACAGCGAAGGATGGACTTAAACTAATGTAAGCATTGTCTTGTATAAATGTGTGTAGGTACGAGTATGTTACAGTACCTACTTATAAAACAATTATAATTGGTATTTCACGATGAAAACAATGTTTTGCAATTCAAATGAGAATTTATTCCAAATGACAAAACAAAAGGTGAGCGTGAAAACCAAATGAATATCAACTCAACAACAATAACAAGAATATCTAGGTACTCATAAGTAATTGACAAACTCAGTGAGTGTCGCAGGAAATTACCATTGTACTCTATTGGTAAGACTGTTTCTAAAAACACAACATTGTAATGCCTCATCCACATGCTGGCCGGCTGTCACGTTTTTTGTGTGAATGAGGAAAAAAGCGTTAACCGTCGGTTACGTATACAATCCAAGATAATCACTCCGTCCGCACGTCTTTTTACTCATTCACACCAAAAACGTGAGAGCTCGGCCAGCATGTCAAAAAATTCTAAAAACGGAAGACCTTAGATCTAGATTTTATCATGCGATTTTGAACCTTGTGGAAAATGACCGTGACGTCATAGTTGGGCTCCTAGCTGTAAAAATACATTTAAAATTATATATGAAAAAAGAAAATGTGGAAAAACGAGAGCGTCTAACGCTATAACGTAAACTTAGGTGCGTTGATAGCATTTTATACCCAACGGCTAATACATATTGTAAAAGTGTAAAACTGAAGGTCGGCCCAATCCTACTGTGTTAATAAGTACCTACATAATTCGTTTTTTTTATTCTTTACGAATACATTTATTTTGGGTGCGTCGAAAACGGCGGCGAAAATGGCACGCAAAATTGCCGATCGCAGACACGATAATATGACAGATATACGTTACACGTATTAGTGGTGGGTCTAGGGAGGAAAACATAAAGAAAAATGATTCGTAGTGATGTGTATATGTGACCCGACAATCATCGAGATATTTTAAATCGACAATCGATGTTCTTTTTTTGTAAGTGATGATGTATTCTGGACACTTCACGACACAAGCTTTGAGCTTACTGTGATGTGTGCAAGTGCAACGAGTATTTGGGTTTGTGATACAAGGCCAAATACTTTTTTTTCTAAAAAAACTTTTGGTGTCGAAAATGGTCGCTTTTGTCTACTTGACATTCCATTTTAAAGCCTTGTTATGTAATCAAATCAAATAATTAATGTAGTATTTTGTGATAGTTTGTGATCCAAGCCCAAATCCTTTTTTTTAATAACTTCTGTGTCGGAAATGGTCGCTTTCGTCTACTTGACATCCATATTAAAGGCTTGCAATCGGATTAAATAATGAATGTAGAACAAAAGCAAATACAGATTCTTGTATAGCAGAAAAAATTCTTATGAATGATATACAAATAACCTTTCGCATTTTGTATTACTTTTTGCACTCGTTTTTAAATTTGGAATAAACTGACACTAGAGTCAAATTCATCCCTTTTGGCTCGCGGTGGCAAAATGGTGAACTACTTCGAACTACGAAAAAAAGAAAACCACGAAAAACGGTCGATCGCTGCGCTGAGACCACGCGCCAAATAGGATGAATTCTACTCTACTTAACTATTTTTACCATAGGGGCGTCGATGTTTTTTTTTATTCGTAGTGCATCACAATCACTACGAAATAGTCAAACGTGTGGCATCATTTCTCCTATTTAGATGGCTACCTGCCTGCTTAATGGCAATAAACCAACACCTTCGCAACCCAAACGGAATATTATATTTTTTCATGTTGGCAACACCCGAATTTGCGTATAGGGTGAACGCCCTTTTTATGACCTCTTACCAAATTTATAAATTATGTTTGTAACGAGTACTGAGGGTATTGACTGATTAATATACGTCTCGAACGAACGATAACCAAACAATTATAATTTGTGTGTCTTCGAAGTTCGAAGACTTTCTTTCACTTCGCAAAATGCGGATTTTGTATTCCTCGAGGTTGTGATTGAAGATTGTATCTCAGCAGATGTAGATTGAAGGATGAACATTACTTATAAACTTTTTACTACATTCGAAAATTGACAAAACAGTTAAGGAATGTCAGGGTACAAAAATATTAAATTCCAATGGTTTTCAAAGCCAATTTTTCAA
Organism: Ceraclea dissimilis; assembly: GCA_963576895.1. Taxonomy (NCBI): domain Eukaryota; kingdom Metazoa; phylum Arthropoda; class Insecta; order Trichoptera; family Leptoceridae; genus Ceraclea; species Ceraclea dissimilis. The sequence goes on from OY756375.1 coordinate 3,941,374, forward strand.
TTTTAGAATGCATTTGAAACCAAATTGACCAACGTTGCATCATCCACTAGAGTAGAATTCATCCTATTTGGCGCGTGGTCCCAGCGCAGCGATCGACCGTTTTTCATAGTTTTCTTTTTTTTTCGTAGTTCGATGTAGTTCACCGTTTTGCCACCGCGAGCCAAAAGGGATGAATTTGACTCTAATACAAATTTGACAGATCATGCCATAGATATATCATAGGCGTTATGTTATTAAAAATTACAAGGTACCATGCCATGAAAAAATATACAGCTTAACCGGATTGTAGGTACTGCAAATATTTCATTGATGTTCAAAGTCTTTTTTTCCTATTTTCTATTCCACCTATATCTAAAATTTGTTTGTGACCAAGTTTCCAATCCTTGCATCTGCAGTCGATGTCGTAATTATGACAGATAAGTCCATAGATAAATCACACAAATACAAATAAGCGAGTTTAACTGATATAGCCTGCAAATATTTCGTTAACGCAGGTCTTAAGGTCAAAAGGTCCACAGAATTGGTGAGATCACTGAAACGATTGTGCCAAGCAATTTGTCATTAATCGTTGTTATTTCAATTAATTTATTATCCGTTATTAATTGAGTTGGGACAATAATGATTGAACGACAATTAACTCATCGTCTCCTGTATTGTTTCTTTATTATTATTATTTTTTTACCAAAGGCAAATAAATTAACGAAAGACAGTCAAGCAATAATCATTATTAACGATCGATTTGTCTGCGGTAAAGGACAACAGTGTCAAAAGTTCATTGGTGTATTGGAATTAATCGTTGAAATGAATTGGAATACAATAGGCCCAAATCTTAAAGAACTTTTGAGTACAGTTTGTTAAGAAAGCGATGGTTTTTTGATAAAGGTGCTTCTGCAGCTTTTTGGTAATCAAAGTGAATAGAAATGTCTTAAAATTTTAGTTCTTAATCACACAGATTAGTGTGGTCTTCATGGTTCTTAATTAATTCGAGACCGTCGCATTCTTGACAGACTGGATATTTTTAGCTCATTTGTTCGAAACCCTGTCATGGATTAGAATTGCGAATTTGACGATATGTTCTTTGTACTACGACGTGTAAACGTGTCATGAGTAAGAGCATCAAAACATATCTGAAGAATATCAAAAACAGAGAAAAATAATCATAGTGAAATGAGAACGAAATAAGGTAGGATACCAAACGAAGAAATCCGCAGAACCTGCAATATTGAGGACATCGTAAGATGGAGCAAGAAAAGAAGGCGGTCCTGGAGGGATCATGTTGAAAGGATGGACCCCACAAGAATTCCTATGCTCGTCATGCAAGAGATCCCTGAAGGACGCCGACCACCGGGACGTCCACCGAAAAGATGGAGAGAGAGTTGGACCTCTTCATAACAAAAAAGAGACTTGAGCCCTGGTTAAACAGATCCAAGATCTACTCAAAAAGGAAGAAGAAGAAATTAGATACAAATCGTAAAAGAATATTCCGGTAGAATATAGCCAAGAAGAATATGGAAAGAAATAATGTTTCTAATGAGTATACGATAATAACGTGGTTTAAAAACCTACGTAAAGTAGTGGGTGGCAAATATTTCATATTATTGTTCAATAATAATGAACATTGTAGATGAAATGATCTTCTAAAAATAGGCACAACAACACATTTAACAATAGATGATGAGATAAACCTAATCGTAATGAAATAATGAGCAAGATATTTGAATACATCGTATTTGGATTCACTAATACGGTACTTGTGAAATCTGATCGGGTGGAGTCAAGAATATTACACAAATTGTTGGTATTTTATGCCCAGATCCCACACTTGGTCGTTTTTATGCGAGTTTAAAACAACAAGTGTGGGTATGCCGCAAGGTATCGTTTTTGGTCTTAAGTCTATTATTTCGGTTTTGTATGTTTTAGATTGTACAACATATAGAAAAATACACAATTGATTATCGGCTGAAATGCGAGTTAAAGGATATATGTAAGTATGTATTTTCACAAATAGTCCAATTTAGCTGTCAGATTCTCTGATTGAGGTCAAATTTAGACATAACAGTTATTTGAATAGGATGAATCAATGCTGCAACTGAGAAATTCTCATGAATATTTTTGGAGTCCTAATCGACGTGAGAACACAGAGATCTCGAACTTAGAGAGGGTTTGATCATTATGTACGAATTTTCTTTTCTGAGGCCATTTTAGTGGAGACCCTACGAATATAAACAAAGTGTAGGGAGACCACAAAGAAGATGTGCCGATGATATCATCGCGTCAGTGAGACATGGGTGGAGGCGGAGCGCCCAAAACAGAATTGTGGAAGAGACAGGAAGAGGCCTAATATCCAGCAGTAAGAAGGCAATTTTTTAATGTTATGATCTCGTTAAAAACAAGTCTGGTATTTGACATTTAATGGAAGCTTATCCTCAGAGCCATAGTACACACGAGTATGACAGTTTATGTAATAATAAATTGCGAATATTAATAATTCTCAAACAACAATGTACATACGTAATGTCGCTTGCTATTAATTAATCACAAACGTATTTAATTACTCCGAGGCTCGAGGCATCCATTCATATGACAACTCCATTGCTGGTGAATGACTGGATGTAGGTTAATGTGTATTTGATCACTTTATGTCAAGATAATGGTAATCTCATACATATCTTAATATTGTAAATTGTGAACCGCTACTAGTGGAAGCTGTTATATTGAAATTATTATATTTTATAGGAAACTATGATAAGGAACCTTTTGTTTAAAGAATCCATATGTTGGTTTCGTACAAGCAGTCTCAAATCAGGCCTCAGAATGCATCTTTCGCATTCGTATTGTTGGCTATCCTGCACGATCTCACATTTATTACTAGGTTCATACGTTATAGTTTCAATCTGGAGCGATCTCTTCACGCATCTAAAAATTCAATGTCTCTATCGTCATGACGGTCATCTTGCTCGATGTTTTTAACCCCATCTTTCAAAGCAATCACAAAGAACTACAATGCTTTTGAAGACCCGATATTACTGTGAAAACAATTTTAACCTGTCTGCCAGTAAGAGGAGTGTTCTATGTCTATTGGTTTCAGCAAGACCATAACAGACATTGGAGTTATCCAGTACAGTGGCGGATCCAGGATTCAATCTGGGGGGGCTGAATGTCGTCACATGGTAAAAAGTACTGTCACTCAACGTTTTGGGGGGGGCTAAGGGGCTGAAACCCCTAGATTTGTTGTATATAAAGTACTGTCACTCATGGTTTTTGGGGGGCTTCAGCCCCCTAGTCCCTCCCCTGGATCCGCTAGTGATCCAGTACATGGTTGATGAATGTCTCTGCTTTCTCTTTATTTAAAAGAATGTGAGCTACAGTATCTGTCTTTTGTTTTCTTGGTTCCTCGAAATCAATACATTCTGATCAATCACTTTCCAGTCTTCATACTTTCCTAAGTAACCCTTCTTCTAATTTAGCTTCTGAATATTCTTATAATGATTTAGTAGAATATCACGTTTAATTCCCAAATAATCTCTGTTTTCTAGATACAAATATCATGACATTTAGTTTTTATTTTTTATGCCTGTATTTCCTTGAAATTATCTTTTTTATGGGTTGAAACTCGCGTCGGTTGAAACCGCGTACTATAAATAGGTTGTTTGTTTTTAAGTCTACTTCATATTTTGCGGCTTCGTTCAATTCGTCTAGAGGTCGTAAAATCACAACCGCGTGCATGCGTAATCTACATTAGATATTTTTATTATTTCTCCTCATTACTATTTCGCATTACTAAAATACTCCGTGCGAACCATAAAACGTTCGAAAAAACATCACGGATTGCAGAGCCGGGCAGAAAAGCGTTAATCCGTTAACCGTTAATTAACGAAGTTAACATTTTGGTTAACGATTTAACGCTTTTCTCACCTCCAAAAATTGTTAACGGATTATTTAACTTCCGTTACATTTTACTTCCGTTAATTAAGTCCGTTAATATTTGATTGTTTGCATAGACATCATCCACTGGCGGCGCTGGCATTAGATAATCCAAGGGTTGTATGGGGTTGTGTGTGGTATCGTATGTGGGTTGGGAGTTGGAAAAGAAATTTCACTTTGTTGGAATACATCGTGATAGTGTAAATGTGATAGTAGTTGTACTAATGTAGTTCTATTTCATGCCATTTAACCGCGATTTTTTAATGTATTATTAACGTTAACTTCCGTTACATTTTTCAAAATGTAACGCTTCAACGATTAACGAAGTTAACTTTTTAATTAACGGATCATCGATTAACGAAGTTAACTTTTTGATTAACGGTGCCCACCTCTGACGGGTTGTAGAATTCGATTATTTATATCGCTGGTCGTAAAGATTTTATATCCGGCAGGTACGGCGCCATATCCGCTGACCGCAAAAATCAAAACGAAATTTGAATAAAAAGAGCACTAAGCATTTGGATTCAGAGTTTTTCTGTCAAAAATGGGGAATTTAATTACTAATTAGGTTCACAAAAATAAATACAATTTCACCAGCCCAAACTCAATATTGGCGAAGTATAACGTAAGCCCTTATTTTGAAAAACAAGTCCAATTTAACAAATTAAGGGCGTACTAATTAAATAAGACATTATTTTATTCTATTTCAAATACACATTTGTTTTTACAGAATTGGATCTATCTAAGTACATATTATTATTAGCGCCATAAATCTTTCAAATTTTGAAAATAGAATCGTAGATTATTGAATTCGCAATTTGAAATATTTCGTTCTAAAAAAACACCGTTGCTTATTTCACAGTTTAGTTTAGATGTTTATGTACCAGAATAATATGATTTTTTCTTAGTATTCGATTTTACATGTACTATTCATTTCTGAGGTGACGACATGTATTACGAAATAAAATGTACATAGTATATTATAATATTACATAAATAGTCGCAATATTGTTAGACACAAGAATAACTTTATATTATGTAGTGTGTGGTTGTGTTCATAATGTTATTATTAAGCGTGGGTGTTGCCTGCCTGCAACACTATTCAATGAACGTACCACATATTAATTAATTTAGTAATGATACAAAATAAAAAGATCAGACTAACACTTGAACGGTATAGTTGAAATAATTGATAATTAATTATAACTATTTCTTCCAACCAACCTAGTAAAGGTTTCACCAAGCGTGACATCAAAATGTGTTAGAATTATTACTTATCTTCTTCTTAAATATGTATGTGTATATTTAGTTAATCCTGAAGATGGTGCCAGTACCGGTACCGAAAGCATGAAAAAACCGAAAACATAAACACAGTGAGAAAACACGACAAAACTGCGAAAGCCTTCAAAATATGACTTGTGTTTACCATTAAAAAAAGATTTTACAATTTACAAGTGCAATTTCCACAGTATCGAAATTCATTAAATTTAGTAATAATTTCATTAATGCTCCCTATGTGGTACCAATAAAACCAAACTGAGTTTTATTCAAATTTAGAATACTTACCGTCATTTGTTTACTAAAACATCTTCGAAATTCAAATACATGCTATTAAAGATAACGTTCCTCAAATGGTACATTTCTAGAACGAACCAATAGATACGAGTATGCGCATTTTTAAATTTAGAATTCCGTCACTTGTTTACAAAAATGTCTTATTTATATATCTAAACGAAATGTTATACACACATTAGGTACCTGTCAAATAATCTGTTGGCAGTCACAAAATGAAAAACATCTAAATATCTAATTTCTCTAACAAAAACAACTGTTTTTATATTTCGTAATCCAGTTTTAGTCGGAGATCATAATCAATGCATCGACCCAATTCCACGTTCGTTCTATAATTCAAAAATTCAAGCGCCATTAACAAGAAGCGTTGGCGGGTTTTTTTAAATGGGAGTCAATATAGAACATGATGAGAATAATGGCCGCCTATGTCATTTGGCGGGAAAGGAATCCGGAAAATTCGCGGCTAGACTTTTTAACGAAGACGCTTGGAAACGTGACGAAAGTTAACTATAATTAAAAAATAAATATTCGAGTGAGACAAACATGGCGGCGGAAGATAAATACGACGCCCATGGAGTTGAAAAGATTAATTAATTAATAGTTTTAAAAATGGAACAGTGTCATTCTTTATTGGATTGAGATTTTAACTATTTGTCACACAGCTGTTTGAGATTGTAGAAAAAGTCATTATTAGCGAAGAAAATGATCTAAAAATGACGTGGTTTGACGTTTTTGAGAGAAAATATTTAAGAAGTATAAAACTACTAAAGTTTAACATGAAAAACGTGATGCAGTGTCGATTTAAATCATCGAAATAACGAAAAAATATTATTTACGCAATGATAAGTAAGTAATGAATCATTTCGACTTCGACCGCGTGTTGTTCGTTCCCATCTTTATAATCCCATTTATCATAGCTTGGATACATTCAATTAATTACAGTTTTCACGTTAAAAACGTAGTCTCGTCAAATATAATATTATTAATGTTTTATTTCCACTGGCTGCACACGTTGATAGATTTTAGCCATTAAAGTAAGTAACATAATTCAAAATAAGAAAATCATAATTTCAAATTTAGACAGGCGTGCATTCGAAAATCAAATATTATTAAATCAGAACGTGCCTCCCCGTAGCAACTAGCAACCAATCATAATTCATCAAACCATAGAGAATAAGTTCGAACGGACCATAAACAACTAGAATATATATTATATACAATCACACACCTGTTGGTCTGTAAATAAATGTACTTGGATACATAATTAAATGGAGTTGTAAATTTCGTAATAATGGATCGAAAAAAGCAATAATTGAGGGTTCACTGGGGTCAGACGCACTATTGAGTAACGTAAATAAATTTAAAAAAATGGATACGCATCTTTGAACACTAATTTGAATGAATGCCTACACAATTATTTGAGTTTTAATGGGTGTAAAGTTTTGTTCAGTACCTACCACAGCGTAATTGCTATCGACAATTTGTCATGATATGCAAAGCAGGAAAAAACATTTTAAGGCAAATTTGTTTAAACATAAAAAAAGACAGCCATTAAATTAAATTCTATGTATCGGAAATAGTGGGTAAGTATAGGGACATCTGCGTCCAGAACGAAACTCACTTCTATACATTCTACAACTAAAATTTAAATATTTGAATTTTCATTCCATTTAACTGAATGATTCAATTTAGAATACTTTTAAATAACCGCTATATAATTCAAACAAATCCATAGAACAAAATCATAGTCTAATTAGTATGGTATACCTCAAGGATCCGTTCTGGGTCCCATGTTTTCAAATTATATTTTGCTGTAAATTTTTGGCAGTGGGTAGGTAAATTGATCTATTTTACTTAATTCTATATCCTGTCATGACTATTCATATATTTATAATAATATAATATTTACTAATAATGTTTTCTTGCCCTTGAAGATATCACGTTTCTCTAGTCGGCAAAAAATAAAACAATGTTATGAAAACCAAAACAAACAAACGTTAGGTGTAACGCATTAATTATTAAATATAATTAATGACATACACAATATATATTAAATTAATAAATAGATAGAATCAGACATATTTAAAAATAGTCTAATTATTTTAGATACTTAAGCAAATTTGACAGGTATGTGTCCAAAACTAAACCCAAGTACACATTTAAAACAATATGCCTACCCAGACATACCGCCCTCCCACCGTGAGGTGAACCATAAAAAAAGTGGAAGTATGAAATAATTTGTGTATAGGTAGGAGTATGTGATATTATTAATACACAATCATATTGTCTGTAATTGGTGTTAAATAACAATTTTACTGTTGACAGTTGGTGAAATAACAGATATGTAAATCTGACGTTTTTGATAGTGTTGTGTATATAAATTGGCGGCATGTTCAATTTGTACTGCTGTATATTGAAACAATTGAATCTTGACATAGTTATGCTAAATGGAATACTTATAATAATTTTCAAAATCTATGATATGGCTTAATAATCCTTCATGTTCCATATTTGAATTTCGAACTAAATTCAAATTTGAATTCGAACTAAATTCAAAACAATTGCATTCCGTAATTATATTTACATGGAGATGATCTGTTTTAAACATGGAATAGGTATGTGTTTTGTAATATAATAACAGAAGTGACCAATGACCATAGAACAATAGAGTATATGTGTTTTTCTCGACAATTTAGCCACGCACAATAAACGTTAGCTATAAACATTTCTAGAAACACACAGAAAACATTAAAATTGCCATAAATATTGGCCACATACGCCAAATGTGTTTAGACATTATTATTTGTGCTATTGTAAATGGTAGCGAGGCAGATGTTTTACATAACATAATCTAACTTACACTACATACAATAAATATAACCTCAAAATATAATAAAAACAGTAATAATAACAGAAGTAATGCATTATTTGACAGCTGGGTGAGCGCAGGTAATCAGAAATGGTTCGTCGAATCGTCGACGCGTGGGGGTTGACTAACATTGTAAATTTTGAGGGGTTTGAATTATTTATTTTTAATTTTGATACAAAACTGTGTATTTGCATTATGATGTGGACGCATTAGACCAAAACGAGTAATCAAAACAAAGAGATAATGTCAAAGATTATAATCAAATTGTATTCGGGTAAATTTATTTTTGTGTCAATGGACAATACGAAAAAAAAACAATTTTCTATTAATCCCTTCACACTGCGTCTCTTGCGGAGTAGGTAGAAAGAACAGAATGCCAGACCGCCTATTCTAACACAGATTCAATGCTTCCATCACATTCATGCAATTTGTCATTTAAATTGGATATCTCTTAGCTCATCCACCTTTCCATCCTACCCAACCAGCATTCAACCCTGCTCTCTGCGCCATCCCCACTGTTTGACGCGACGTGATGGGTGGCGAGCCTCACCAGTCACCGCTGTCGTTGCATCAAAAAGGAGACTCGCAGAATGTTTTGGAGAGTTAAAAAATCATCAGACATACTGTGTTATTATTGTGTAAAATACAATATCTCTACAAACGTCTAAAATACAGTAACGCCTCCTAAGCAAGAAATCAATCTTCACAAATGCATTACATTGCACAATACTTAAATAAGACGTGTGAATATTACAGTGAAAACTGTTAAAATCCGCCATCTTGAACGCGTCGACATATTTTCACTTTGTGTTGCAAGTTAAAATACATAATATGATTCTATTTTTAAAATCTTAATTTATCAAAATATCTCTCTCCACGGCGCGTCCACAGACAGACACGAATGTAGACGGGTTTCTCAGAAATAACACAAATAATAAATACCAACATTACCAACATATCAATATTCATCCATGATATTATAAGTATAACATCCATAGACGATCATGTGAACGATTCTCTTAAGAGCCCATAGCAACTGAACATCCGAAAAACTGCGTCAGAAAAAGGAAGATTACTCAGCTCATATTAAAGATATCAACCTAAGACTTAAAATATGGATGAATGAGAATATGTTTTAGAGAATGCAGTAGAAAGAAATTTGATTATTGTAAAATTTCTCGATAAAAAATACTCCCAAAATTACCTCTAAAATTTACTGAAACATGAGATTATTCCCGTAGTTTGTTAGATAAAATACTGTAATTTGGTTGATAAAGTGTTTAACGCAAGACCCAATGATTCTAGCACATATTTTTTTGATATTACTACTCCTTTTTATACAATGAGCCAAAACAGATTTTGTCGATTACATTATCCATATTTTTTTTTATAAAAAGGATCTGGGCTTGCATACACAAGCCTAAATACTTTCCTGCACACCTTGCACTAGGCTGAAAAGCCTGTATCGCAAAGTGTGGAATACATCGCCAGCGCCGGGGTTTGAACCTGGCACCTCCCGCTTGAGAGACTGCCGCCTCAACCAACTGCGCCAACCATGAACTCGTACTTTTCGCTTACACTCTCATACAAAATTTGAAAAATCGAAGCAATTATTGTAGAACGATTTTTACTTAGAGCACATCGCCCCATAATAAACAGGCATTAGTATCTGATCTATCTAAAATATATTATTTATTTTAAACATAGGTAGAAGATATTAGAAAACAAACAAATAAATCATTAAGCCTGCATTTACATAAATGGATGTCATGATTGATATACGCATTATTGCTTGCGCGCGTTTTCGTTTTTCTTCATCTATGGATTCTAATTACACGGGTGATAGAGATGATTCTTTTTTTAAATAAATGATAGCTACTAATTGAAAACGTAACTTTCTATCTCAGTAAAACAAATGCATAGAAAACGAACGTGTTTTGTCATGCAACACTGTTTTGAGTGAAATGCATGGAAACTTTTGGGATATGTTGCAAGTGAAATGAGTAAACATTGTTCTGTGCACACATTTAAACACATGCAAGATAAATATTAATTTTATCTCGTGTTTTGAGATAAAATATGCAAAGATAATGTTGCATATATTTGTAGTAAGTGTTTTATCTAATGTAAATATGCACTTTCTGCATTGAAAGTGATAGTGCAAGTACATTAGTACATACACTATTATAGTCTGACTTATACCATTTTCTTACACCGTTTCGCCGAATGGAGTATTCTCAGAAGACATCGTTTAGAATTTAGAATCATTACGAAGATATTAGCCATACAAATTATATAACTTTCTTCAGCCCTGTTCTTTCCACTGTTAGATACAGGCCTCTTCCAACAATTTCCATTTTTTTGTCATTTGCCTTTCTAACCCACTGTCTACCCGCTACTGAGGTCACGTCGTCCGCCCATCTCTTATGGGACCTTCCGACACTTCTACTGTTTTCCCATAGTCTCCAGTTTACTAATCTGGGTGTCCACCTACTATTACCTTGTCTTGCTATGTGCCCTGCCCATTGCCATTTCGGTCTAACTGCACGATCCATCCACAACTCGAATTCGGGTATATACGATAAATTATTTAACTTATCTCTAATTAATGTAAAATGTGTTAATGTGTTAGTTTTTTTTCGTAAACTAAACCATATATCATATTGTAATAAAATCTAAAACAAGTTTCTTTTAAAATAACCACGAAATTCCGGTTTTTATAGCGATTAAGCAGGTGATAAAATGTATGCATTTGAATCAATTAGTTTTTTTGACATCTCCAAGGACGCTATCTATGCTTTCCATGACATTGGCAAAACTTGGCGTGTGAACCACAGATAAATTATTTGAATTTAGAAGTCGTCGTATTAAAAAGGATGATTTTGCATTATTTTGTTCGTGGTTTGGTAAATTTTATACCAGTATTATTAACTTCATCTGGTCGTTATTCGCATCCTGTATTTTCCTCTTCAAATTTCTGTAACTTAAAAATGAACCAGCACCGTTTTTAAATTTTGGTAATTTCTAATTTATTTATTTTTAATTCACGCAATTTATCTAAACCTTCAGAACCTTTAAAATTAGATCTGAAGAGAAATGGAAAATAAGATGCATTGTACCATAAGATTCAGCATTAAGTTTTTCTACTCAAAACAAGTTTAATTTACTCTAAAGTGGCGCTAAAATCACAAGAAAGATAGAAAAAAAGGGACTTAAAAAGTTAAAAGACCAATTTAAAATACATTTCGTTTCATCCGTCTTGTCACACTTTTTATATAGAATTACTATGTAGCCACTGGCCAAGTTATATGAAACAAGGAGTAGGTGCTCAATTTGTTCTAATTCCATAGTAAAATATGTTTAGAATATCCATATACTCATAGGTTACCTACTTTACTTTGATCCTTTCGTGATTAACCGATGGTACCTCTAGGAGGTGTCCGTAATTACGTGTATAGGTATAGGAATTATCTACCTAATATTCGAATGAAGACTATTTATTGAGTCTGTTTATTGGTTATTTTATTGACTAGTTTAATATAGGATAGGAATCAAATTAGTCTAATGCTAGTCTGTCTAAACTAATGACCTGTTCACACATTTCTAAAACATGAATTATTTATAGGTCTCAAAACCATGCCTTGTGGGACTCCAAATAAAATATTTAGGTACAATAAGTTAGATGTTATCAGGTTTCGTGTGCATTATAATTTTATTTATTTATTTACAGTTTTGGTGAAGAAAATACAGAATTATGATTACAAATAGAAAAAAATTGTTCACTAGGGCGAGCTTATCGCAATGCCGCAATCTCTGCCGGTTAACCTCTATAATGATGTGTTTGTAATAGTTATGAAATGATCTCTTTTTACCCAAAACGCGCCCGTCTTTGAGTAGGTATCTGGTCGATATGATCGATCCAAGTCAACTTGAACAGCCGCCTCTTCTTTTTTCTATTCTAAGTTTTTAGTTTTATTCACAATTTTATGTTTTTTTTTTTCACATAAACTGTCTTCTACAGCCTAATATTTGACATTTCGGCGTTACTACTCGTATGGCATTTTCAAAAGGTCAATATTCTCCTTCGGTACAACTACAATCAAAATAATATCTAAATTGAAGAACAATAAAGAAGACAAAATGATTGGAAGAAAACTGTGTGAACCGTACATTTGACCGATAATCATACCAATACACATTACGAATTGACATAAGTAGCCTATACCCAATAATTTGGTAAAGAACCCGCATGATACGTATACACTATGTACCAGTTTATTCAACTTTTTACATGTTTTTTTCTATTCTATTTTAGTAACATCATCTATGGTCAGTGTGGGCAGGCGTCACATAAAGTACTTACGTATAATATTAATGGGTACCTACTTACATATCCACTTTTAAAATCATCTAGGCGCGTACGTGTTGACGCGTCAAGTGACAGGGTTTTAAATTTAAAAAAGGAACGTGTTCGATAATGGTACCTACGTATCTTTTTTTTAAATTTACATTTTATCGAATAAGTGGGACGAATTAAGGATATCCATGTAGATATTATGTTAAACCTTTGGGCCTAATAGTTATTCTCCAAGACTCACCTAGTAGGTGAGTCTTGGAAAATAAAATAAAAAAAATAAAATACCTTTTGACCCACGAATGAGAGAAATAAGAACCTTTATTTAAAACAGTGAATTTTCTCAAAATTATTTATTTGTACAAAATTGAGCTCTTACAAAACCCGCATCGACGAAATATGTAATTACGTATTCTATTAAGCTATGTCAGTTTAGTGAAAACAGTAAGTGAACAAACCAATTCACCATATATGCAAAAGAAAATTAATAACGGACCTGGAACCATACCTTGTGGGACTCCATTTCTAAAATGAAATTTTCGAATGTTTGTGATCCAAATTTGTTTCAAATTTTAAGGTTATACAAATATAATTCATTACAAACAAGTTCGTTAGACCTAGTTCAGCAAGCCGGAAGAACCTGGATGCGGAGGGGGAGAAACAGAGATGAGTGGAAGGAAATGGAAGAGGCTTACGTCTAGCAGTGGAGGGAGGAAGGCTGAGGAAGAAGAAGAAGTTCGTTAGAACCAGTTTATGTATTTATCTTTACAATGACATCCAAAACAACATAAATTTCAAGGGTCCGAACCTACGCAAGAATAGGTCTGGATCAAAAGAAATAGGCACAGCTACTTAACAATTCAAAAATTATAATTTCAAATGACAATGGGTTCTTAGAGCCGACATGCAACGGTATGATGGTTCATAGTCAAATGCCGTAATATAAATTTCGATCACGTCCGATGAAAAAAATGTAGGTACGGAAGACAGCACATGACGAAAATCAGTAATCAATATGCTTATGTCATAGAAACACTTTTTTTTATATACAAATGTCCTGTGGTTCTGTCAGATTGTCGGATACGGTACAATGAGTGGTAGTTTTGTATATTTTATTTTACCTACTGTATTTTTTATGTTTTTGTACAGTAGAAAACAGGAGATGTGAGTCATTGTGATGACAATGAAATTTCAAGAACATGAGTTTATATATTAAATAAATAAATAAATAAAAACTTTATTGCACATAAATATACACACAAAGGGCGGATTTATCGCCTATTGGCGATTTCTGCCAATCAACCCATGTATTCTCCAGTTTCAATCGCTACGATTGGTTTCAAGCAAAGCCCCATGTCTCCTTCTCCACTCATCCCTGTACTGTGCGATTCTTTTTATCTCTTTATATGAATCAATGCCCATATCCTGGCACAGGTTGTTCAGGTATTCTTTCCTTGGTCGTCCTCTGTAGTTTGTCCCCTCGTACATTCCTTCAATTAATTCAAATAGGAGACCCATATTCAAATAAAATAGAATGTTCGAAATAATAATTGTCTAGAGTGGAACATTTTGTGGCTGCGTTCTGAAGAGGAATTTTGACAGACAAAATAATCCATAAACGAAATTGCCAGTTCGACTTGCGATGAATCGAAAAATTGGGTGAAGGCAAAATTAGGAATTATGAAACAAGTAGATAAATAAGTAAGTGGATACTTAAAACTTATTCAAGTGTCGTGTCCAATGTCCTAAATTCTGGAAAAAAATGATGCGTCAGTATTCTATGAAATAAAAATCACTTTGATACCTAAAAAAATGTTAAAAAAAGCGTTTATAGCTACACTTATAAAAAGTTATCAACTTGATGTATTAATATATTCCCGAGTTGAACTGTTGTCTCACATTTTTGACGAATTCTCTTCATTTTAATTGATTTAGGTTTTTCAATCTTGGTTGGTACTGTTGGTACGTAGATTATCACTTTGATATCTCAATTATTTATCTAATACATACCTTCAATCTTTGATGAAATAAATGATAATAATTTATTTTAATCGAATATTTTTTACGTTACTCATCCACTTGTACTTGAGAGTCAACGTGCGTGAGGGTCCCATACAAAATAGGTATTTTATACCACGTTTTGTCATTTTACAATTTTTTTAAAGATACTTTTCTAAGGGCCGCAATAGTGGAAGAGTACCAAAAGCCTTGTAGCATAATACACCCACAGACAGCGCCGGGACTCGAACCCGGTGCCTCCCACTTTGGACTTTGGAGCCGGCGCTCCAACCAACTGCTTCAGTCGTACTGTACTCTTTATTCGACTTCTATTATATTCTATCTCCTCACGCCGCATCCCTTGCGGGGTAGTCAGAGAACAGATCGCCAGATTTTCCTATTCTTACATACACTTCGGGCTTCCGTCACATTCACGCAATTCCTCATCCACACTCAACGATTACTTTTACTCAGAACACGTCCGTCCTTGAGAATCTGATCTACATGGTCAAACTATGTGTACGACATGATTCTACATCGAATTCTCTTGCAAGTTTGTGTTATAGAATAATTTACCTGATATATCGCACGTCTGCCTCTCTGCTTATCCTGACATAAAGTGTCAAAGATCACTCAATATTGAATGACATTGACTTATTGATTAGATTGACAACATTTCTTCATATTATCTAGATATGATAGATAAGCCTTATATACAAAGATCATATCGTTGTTTGTAAATAAAGTGTAGGTACTCGTAGTTCAGTTAAAAGTATTGATAAGTAATGTTAGCTACGATACACTGTGTGTACATTGGAAATTGAAATATGATAAAAATCTGTCATTTACCTTTCATTCAACCTACAACCATAGACATCAGTCGTTCGTACTCTGAAGTTGGTGCAAGCCGCTCGCAAATACTCTACACACGGAAGTTAGCTGCGGTCCGCAGCTAGTACTGGGAATAAAGTATTTTCTATTCGTTAAGTTCTCAAACTGTAGCAACACTTTAGACCAAGTATAGGATAGACTGGTCGACACATTTTTGTTAGAAAAGTGGCAGAGAACATTGGCTATAAAAGAGGGAGAGAATTCCATACATTCTAATTGTTAGGTTGGCAACCTTGTGGCAACATGGCGGCAATACAATAATGACATTCCTCCTCCCACTCCCCCGCGCTCCCTCATATTTACTGGGACATAAGACAATCTTAATCAGCTAGTTAAATTTACATTTGTCTCTTTCTCATAGTGCATTATTGGTGGTAGTTAAAGGAAGATAACACGAGTCTATTCATGCAGGGCTTAACCGTGTCAACTCTAAACTATATTACTCTGAGGACAACACATGCTGCCATTATAATAGTGTTATTTTTCCTCCCACCGTTCCCCCTTCCACCACGGACAAAATAATAATTCTATGACTTTTGATGATATTTTTTGCTCGGCCCGAAATAGTGGAAGAGAACCTACCAAGCTTTTACACTAGCACGAAGTATATAAAAAAGTATTTGAATTTGTGTATAAACAAGCCCAGATCCTTTTTTTTAAGTTACCAGACCTCCAAGAAAAACGGTTGTATGTCAGTCAGGTGTAATTATCCTATTACTGAATATTCCCCTTTTATCGTCTGCCCTCCCCCCCCCCATCCTTCACTGTCTACCGTCTCGCTTTGTGGGGATGGCGTGATTATGTCGTTTTGTTTTGTGTAAAAATAATTAAGTCTAATTGCCCAAAGGTGCCGCACCCACCAATGTAAATTGTTAGCAAAATTGTAACACAAACTCTAAATAAACTTAAAATCTACTTATTTAACTTCCTTTGCGAGTATTTAAATATAGAATATACAAAATATTAGATACCATAGCATATAATTATTATCTACCTGAGTATGAGCCCCAAAATAAACCGAATCAGTTTTAAACACCCTGCTTACATACAGCGCGACAATGTCTATTTGCCTTACTTTTCGACGTTCACATTGATACACACATAGGCAGGTATTTATTTATCTGCACATGGAACAGATACAGTCACAAAAACAAATATTGACAGGTACTTTAGTACAAAAATATATGTACAATACACAAGACCAACAAAATCCGTTCACAATTAACACACACGTAAAACAAAAGTATGTGATCAGTCGCATCTAATCTTTTAAATACGATTTTTTCTTAAAGGTAATTTACAATATGATTACTAAATGATATGAGAATCTATATGCCAAATCTCAAACTAGACGTCTGGTTTCAAACTTTCAACCCTCTTTTCCATCCCTTAGGGGCGCAATTTCCAAAAAATCCTTCCTTAGTGAAACGTTTTGTATTGAAATTTATCTGTATTCCAAATTGCACTTCTCTGCAAGCTCTTTTCAAGATATAAAATAAAGTACAACAAGTCAAATGCATCTTTTCCGCATCTCAATTATGCCGATACCACCAATTTCGTAACATACTTTACATTTATACTATATGTACTTGATATATCCCCTACTTACGATACGAAAGACGAAACATTTTTTTTAATATACCTACATGCATAAGTAAATATATAAATTAATTGAAATTAAATTAAATAATATAGAAGCTTTATGAATGCACCAGCTAACCCTTATCTTATACTGAATATAAAATTATTCTAATTGCATAATTATTCAATTAGACGGAATGGTTGGAAGATAAAACATAAAACGAAATGCATCGTCATTGAAAGATGAGAAACAAAAAAAAATAATGATACTATTAGTTAGTTATTAGGCCTAGTATAGTGCATCCATGTTTTCTGTGTGTGTATTAAAAGGCTCGCGACCCAAAATCTCATGAACAATCGCATGATAAAATGGTAAAAGTAGCGTTTTTTTCAATTTTCTGGGGTTAATTTCACTTCAATCAAAAAAACTTTTTTTTTGGAAAACTATACAAGATATAGAAAACCTTTTATGGATCAAGTTATTTGCTTACTAGAATACGGGTGGATGTTCGAAATGCTTCCATTTCTTGTTTGCCAGCAGTTTATAATCGAAAAAATAAATGATATAATAAAAAACGTTGTGATTAAGAAACCTCAGGCACGTCACTGATTGAAAGACGAAATTATCACGAGACAAAAACCTCAGGCACGTCACTGATCGAAAAGAAAAAAACATATGTAGCAAAAACCTTAGGCACGCCACTGATTAAAGGGCAAGTGTTAAAAAAAAGCAATAATTTCTCTATCTATAATGTCGCCAGGTGCGGACTCACAAAAGACAGAAAAATAAACAAAAAATATTTCAAATCGTGAATGTCATTGAATCAGAATGAATTTCTTCCCCTTGTTAAAAAAAAACTAAGATATTATATTATTTTCTTTGTACAAATAAAAGATATATTTTTATTATAGATACGATATGATTTTTCAAGGGCAAATGTATTGGGGTGCGTTTCAATTCAACCCCTAATATTTTTATTGCAATAAATTCGCAAGTGAATTATACATTATGTGTTTTTTTTTCGTCTGGATGAATAAAATTATGGATATTTTTCTTACTTAACTAGGCGTCGAACCCCAAACCCCAATATTAAATGACTCGGAAGTAGATGCAGTCTACTGAGTCATATTAAGATGGAAAAAATATTGATTTTTTGCCTTGGGCAAAATCATACAGTTATGTAGTTATTGAAGGAATATCCCGGGGGCTTAAGGCCCTCCACATCCCCGGGTAGCTCAGGCGCATTAATAGCGACCTCTTTACCCGCACTTCTAGGTAAATCTAATTAAGAGGTGGGCCCAGGGTTAGCCTTAAGGGAGCCCCCCGGAAAACCCCACCCCCAGATTACATTCCTTCAGTGTCCTTATCCAAGGAGGTTATCCAAAATCACAGAATTAGAGCTGCTATATTATTAGGTACAATAGATGGAACATTTAAAACTAAGGAAAAAGTCATGTCGCCGTCTTTTAGGAGAGGAGACAACGGTATGGAGAAAGGGGATCACTATTTATCATGAAAAAATCATTCTAATTCTACCTACGCAGTACGCACTATCCACTATCCAGATATCTTAAAATACTAACGTATGGATAGTGCGTGAACGTCCATACGTTGGTATTTTAACGTATCCGAACGGTACGTACGTAGATTTGGATGCAGTGTTGTTAAGTTCCCATTTTTTAATATTAACTAGTGCCACCCTCTCTCTATATCGCTGTCTTCTTACCGAAAGGACTGCGGTAGGTAAGACTTTTTTTGATTAGGTATTTTCAATGTTATACATGTAGCAACCATTCAAATATCAGAAACCGGGTTCGCAGTTCGAATCCCAGTGCGCTGAAGGACGAAACAAGCTTCTAGCATACCTATATACTGTGAAGTATGCAATTTTTTTTTATTTTGTGATTAAAAGTCCAGACCTTGAGAAAGTGGATAAATAACTCCTATATCAAATGTATTTAGGCATATTTAAGTACAAATTATAATAATTTTTTAATATGCAAAGATTCGCCGGTTGCGCCATAAGAATATAAGAGGTATAAAAACATTGAAGACAATTTAGAAAAAAGCTTGTGTTCGAATGAGGAGTAGGTATATCAAAATAAAGTTGCAGCCAAAACGCTCAACTATATTTAGAATGTTCTTAGAATTATCAATATAATATATAGGTACTTACATGCTACTTACACATACTTATATTTAATTAATTTAACGAAAAAATGTGAATAAATGAACTTAATTAAGTATAGAAAACAATAAAAACATAAAATACCTTTTTTATAGGCTCCAAAAAACTGGATAAAAGTAGGTACTCCTTAATATCAATGAGCAAAACCACAAAATTCAATTTAAAAAAAAAGGAACAAAACAATTGCTGTCAAACTTTTGAATAAAGAACGATTTATTTCAAACTGATTCTCTCACTGGCCACACACACTTCACACGAATTTGAAAAAAAAATCAAAAAAGTTGAATTTGAATTGAACTTCCGCGATGCGATGTATTCTGATACTAAAGGCACTTTATCGTAAAGGCGATACGGAGCGGCGCACGTCCAACCGATAGCACAGCGGCGAACAAACTGATCTGAAGAAAATTAATAGTTTTTTTTCAGCCGTATTGCGCTTACGTGTGTTTATGGGACTATGTGTATATGTAGATATTTTTTACATGAGTGTGTGGTTTATTGTAGTATGTTCGTTGAAATGCGGAAATAGGTGGCGATTAAGTATTTATTATAGTAACTATGTAATATTATAGTTTTAGGTATTAAATACGTAGGAATTAAATTATGCTTATTAGTACATTTAGTGCCTAGGTGTGTTTTTTTTGTATACTATTTATAAGAGAAATCATTTACCTATATAAAACAAAAAATATTACGGGTGTAAATTACCTATATCGAACGGTGCCGAAGCACATATTAACGTGCGCCGGTCGATGTCAATGATAAAGAATAAAAAAAAGTAGGTATCGAAAACTATTTCTAAATATTTAATATCTGTCAAAATTGGTTTGGGCCTAGGTCACCCGACTAAGAGGCGCCCCCCGGGTTCAAGTCCCAGCTGTGACGATGAATTCTAAACATCGCGATACTCGTTTTTGTCGTATACAGAAAGAATTTTCTATTATAATAATAAATAAAAGGATAATTTCTATAGCGCCGTTTTTCGAGTATGGACCCACCACAAGGGAGCTTTGTTAATCTAATATATGTTGGTATATTCTGAAAAATCCAACTCATTTTTGAAAATACGAAGAAATAAATCAGACATTTAATGAATTATTAATTTTTAGGTTTTGTGTGTAATAAAATTAATAAGCATCGTGTTTGTTAATAAATCTTCACATGACCTGGGTGGAACTTTCCAAGCTTTTCTCACCCGAAACACGCAGATAAAATGCAAACTAAAAACGCCCTTATGTATATCGCTGTAAGGGTCATTTTCCATAAACATTTTATCTGCGTGTTTTGGGTGAGAAAGCTTACAAAGTACCATCCCAGCTTTTTCCTGAATGTCGTAAATGCAAAATATTTTTTTTTGTAACTCCGTATTGTTAAAAAAAAGAACATCATTCGTCGTTTTGACGAAGAGACTATAAAGCGGCATTTCATTTGTATTGGTAAAAGCTTCGACAGTTTCATACAAAAAGCTACAAAGAGCTTTCGTGGTGCATTAAATTACAACAACGGACAATTTGTAAAAAGGGCCAAACTATAATTATCTTGACAACTATTTTGCTACTAAATACAAATTCCTTTTTACAAATATGTTTGATTTAGCAGATAAGTATCGATGATGTGCGTTCATAAAATGATGTTTTTTTTTTATTTTTAAATGCATTATGATAAATTAAAGGTATAATTAATCATTGTATTACAAATGAAAAAATGTAATTACAATAGGGGGTTTTGTTTCTACTAAATATACTGTATATAAAAATATAAAAGTATTTTTTATTATTAATTAGGTGTAAAAGTTTACAGCTAAATAAGTAGTATGGACATTATCTTTTATAATACCTATTGCCTACCCTTCATTCCTTGCTGGGGTAGACATAGAGTAAATGCCTAGATGCGAAATTATATTTGTAGGTATTTAGTTCGTCCATTGTTTAATTTTGTTGATTCCAAGTTGTTCCCCCCCCCCCCTCCAGATACATTGAACCTTTATCCAGCTAGGGAATGACCGTAAAGTTTTATCAAAAAAATGTGTAAAACACCTACTTACGTATGAAAGATAGCAACTTGTTTCGCGAAAGTCGGAGAGATTTTTTTTATATTGATAATATGCATTAAAATCTAGGGTATGACCGTAAAATTTTTTTTTATTGAAGCGAAATTAAGCCCAAAAAATGGAAAAATGCTATTTTTAACATTTTATCATGCGATTGCTCGGGGAAATTACCGTGACGTCATAGTTGGGTCACGAGCCTAATAATTGTCTCTTTTTTGCCTGCGGCGCTAATTATTTATTGTCCAAGTCAGGATTCTGCTCTATCGTTGCTCAAAATATGTAGTCTGAGAGTTCTCCCGTGTAAAATCGTCGTGATTCCTGGACATATAGGCGATTTAGTATCTATATGCAACCTTGCCACAACATGAGTACATGGTTGGTGCATTTGGTTGGGGCGGCAGTCTCTCAAGCGGGAGGTGCCGAGTTCGAACCCCGGCGGTGACCATGTATTCCATGTCTCTGTTGAGGAAAAAAATACATTTTCCATTCTCACAATTTAAAATAACAAGAAAATTTGGACAGTTTTTGGAGCTTGACAGCTGCGCTGCTAGCAATTTTAGAAAAAAAAAAAAATACACCAAATTTGTAGGAAACTTCATGTACTTTCATTCTGCTAAAAAGATAACCTACAAAAAGTTGATAGTTTGTAAGTTGTAATCCAAAATTCGCCAGAAAAAGGAAATTATCGTCATTTTTCCCATTTTTTGCCATGTTCCGTCGCCAAATTTTGTT
The DNA here is from genome assembly GCA_963576895.1 of Ceraclea dissimilis. Classification (NCBI taxonomy): domain Eukaryota; kingdom Metazoa; phylum Arthropoda; class Insecta; order Trichoptera; family Leptoceridae; genus Ceraclea; species Ceraclea dissimilis. The sequence continues at coordinate 3,963,534 of OY756375.1, forward strand.
CGCAAACCTCGGATTCTGATTCAGCATGCCAAAAAACGCGCAGAATGAAAGAAATCCCGACTATCACACAACTTTCCATCGAGGAACTGCTTTGTGTTTAATTTCACTCGATACGTGTTCTGATGATTCGACTACCTCTCCAGAACAATCGATAAACAATCAATAGATATCAATAAAATGATATCATTGATATGACGAGATGGTTTTTAATATTATATACTTAGGTACAATGTATTTAATGGGCACTTATATTTTTATTGTACAATATAATAAAATGATTAGCATACAATTGAATTAATAAACTATACCTATTTAGATACATGTTTAGAAATAACTACGTATCATTATATTCGTAATATGGTGGTGAGCCGTTAGGTACTGAAGAAATAGCTTCGTAGCTGGTAGACAATGTATTCGGAAATATCAGTAGAAATGTTATCCTTCGAACACCTAGATTTTTTCTTGTCGTCCATTAGTACGAGTATGTTGAAAATTTTTAGAAATCTCGTAGATTTCGTCCATTATAAAATTTATAATAAAGCTTTCAAATTTAAATATTTTAAATTATGAACCTACCTATATATTTTTGCTCTTAAACTTAAATATTTTCGAAAGATTGTGCTTTATTTAAATTTATTTGTGGGTATATTTTTATATTTAGGTAATATTTCCAGTTTGTAGTTATTTATTTATTTAAAAAAGTATGTAGTTATTTTGCGTTCATGACCCCTTTATTCTTCTTCTTTCTCAGCCGTTTTAATTCCATTGCTGGACATTGGCCTCCCCTTTGACTTTCCACAGATCCCTATCCTATCCTGGGCATGCTGCATCCACTTGCTTCCTGAGATTCGCCTCACATCGTCAGACTATCTTGCCTGAGGTCTTCAGGACCTCTACTATCACTATGCCAATATTGACGTTTTTTAAGTGGGCTTTTTTAAACCCTAGTTGGTGACAATTGTCGTGCAACTAGGTACGCTATTTTTCTTCATTATATTTTCTCAAGAATTTGGTCTGAATACTCTGAATATACCTAATGGAACTTCCATGGTACCTAATATTCGGGGAGCCCGCGGCGAAAGGCCTTCCATGACCGATAATTATATCATGAGATCATTAAATTTTGTATGATATCATACACTACGTGTATATTCTCACGTGAACATGTGGTTTCTTGTTGCATTTAATGATGATGTTATAAGTTATAAGAAAATACCAATATAGTCAGCCTTTTCCTGTTTGGAGGGGAATTCTTTGCTCATTCTGATCTGAATGCCAATAATTTTCTTAAATACAGTCATTAAAGTGTTATTGAAATATCAAATTAACATAATTGTATGATGTCATTTCGTAGTAAGTACAAAAATTTGGCCCACACCTATTGTTTAAACATAGATTAGGCACATATGGGTTGAATAGTGTAGTAAGAGGAGAATGCTAGGTATTTCGTTGAGAGATAGACAGACAAATTAATGGATTCGAGAGAAATACAAGGTCACCGACGTGGTAAAAGGAGCAGCTGCCTTAAAATGGAGTTGGGCAGGACACGTTGCCAGACGCTCAGATTCTAGATGGACCAAAAAGATTATCGAGTGGCAACCTATAACAAGCGAGAGGAGCGTAGAAAGACCTGAGGCAAGATGGTCTGACGATGTGAGGCGAATCGCAGGAAGCAAGTGGATGCAGCATGCCCAGGATAGGGATCTGTGGAAAGTCAAAGGGGAAGCCTACAGAAAATGCAAAATTGCTAAGTGGTTGGTAATATACATAATAATTATTATTTATAGATGTGATACACTTATTAAATATAAACAATCATCAAAGATGTGATTTGTGGTTTTACATATAAAGTGTCACCTAATTAAATGCATTGCATATGTCATGTTGTATGAGAGTGCATAATAATAATACATACTACATCATAATTCAGGATAATCCAATAATGTCATATTTCACGTTAATTATTCTGTAATTAATAATCTAATTTATTTATAAAAAATGCAGTAATAATTCAAATATTATGAATTCAAGTTATAGGTCTAGTAAGTGTTTAAATATATACCTATTACCTAGTCATTTGAGAATAGCAAAGTTGTAACTAGGAAATTTCGAGAATAATTGAGTTTTTACCTGAAAATGTTTCTAGCCTTAAAAGTTTAACGCTGTTAAAAAATGACGTATCTGTTTTTTTAATAGAAATGTGATATAGGTTACATATAGGGTCTTCTTCTTCTTCTTCTTCTCAGCCCGAAAGCGTACGTTCCTAAACGTAGGCCTCCTCCAAGCCTCTTCACACCTGTCTATCCTGCGGCTTCTGCATCCATGTTCCACCTGCAAACTTGACAATGTCATCTCTCCAGCGGAGTTGGGGTCGTCCGGGGTTTCTTTGTGATGTTCTAGGGCGCCAAGATCTTGCCGCGTCAACCCCCCTAGCCCCCCTAATTCGATAAAAATAATCCTTACTATGTTGTCTATGTAGTTTTTTCGTAAGACTAGCAGTTTATTTTTTTTTTTTTTATTTATTTATTCATGGCACACAAACAGACATCACCCACATGTAAACACAAATCAAACAAAAAACAACACAGATTAAGTTCAAGCGATGCCCTATTACATGTGTACACAACTAGTCAATGCAGATAAAACAATATTATGATGAGAGTACAACAGTCAGTGCAAAAAAAGAGAAACAAAAACAGAAAAACAAAATAAAGTCAAGGTAATCAGTAGCAATATGCAGTCAAAACAATGTTTAGTCAAATTATGGAAGTCAGGCAGAAAATTGAAGCAAATCATTGAATACAATAAATAAGGTCAAAAATTGATGCAATGGCCGGTTAAAATACAGTGTTTTTGGTATTGGTGGTCATTGAAAGAATTCATATTACATCAGTTATGTTATGTAGAAATATAAGTACCATAGGACGCATAGCAATTAGGTAGATAATATACTTACTGTTATAAAGTATTTGGTAGATATGTGGTACCTATTACTATTTTCACCACATCACGACCTGATAAGGACCCCCCTTACCTATTCTATTGTTCATGGTATGATAAAAAGGTCACAATAGAAACATAACGAGTACACTACATAGTAGGTAAGGTACTACAGTATTGTGTGTGTCATTATGAAATCATACAACGCATCCTGATGTCATCCTTCTTACCGAGCGATATAGGTGGTAACAGTAGCAGAATCGTAGCAAAGATGAAACAAATCATGCTCTGCACAGGGTTGCCAGACGTCCCGGTCACCGGTTTTACGCCTCATGTCTCGGTGTCCAGAACTACAATCTGTCAAAAAAGAGTTAGTTTTCGATGAGGGCGCCACATGTAGCTTTTTGGCAACCATAATGGCAACACTTGTATAATTTCAATAGAAGCGACCTCATTGCCAGCAAACAAAATTGTAGTTCCAATTTAATCCGACACCAACTCTTTTTTGACAGACTGTAAACTTTTGGAAATGTTGTTTCCGTAAAAAGCAATAAAACCTACATCTCCGAATAGGATCCTTCTCCATAGATGGGGTAAGAGGGAACATCCCTCCCTCCAAGAGAAATATTGACGCGGAGCTCTGACTCCCAAATTATTCTTACAAAGATAGTTACGCATACGAAAGAGAGAGATCGAGATGTTTTTTTTTATATACAGTTTTCTTTTATAATAGGTAAATACGTTTTTTAATTGATAGTAGATAGATGTACTGATACGAAGATCCAAATTTATGAACCAGAGGCAGCACCGTTATTAAAAATATAGCGATGGCTAAAATATATCTTACACCACCGCTGCATTCATATATTGCGTTCGCACGTAGAATCTCGCCGCTATCATACGCGTACATACAATATGTATTAGCATTGTTTTCTTACCTATAATAATAAGATTATAGTATAGTATGAATAACCAATGTATTAGTAATAATAAGAGACCGGATTATATGCAACTTAAAATGGTTGAAATATGCATGCAAATATGCATTATAGATGCTCGAAATATGCAACAAAATCACCAAAAAGTACCAAAATATGCAACATAAATTTAAATAAATACAACAAATTAAAGTTATCACAAGATTTTATTTTATTTACATATGTTTGGTATCGTTTGGAAGACTGCGAAAAACAGTTCTAGGATGTGAAGTCATAAAATCTTATTTTAAAAAAAATACGATTTGGTAGGTAGATACTTATTTTTTTATTAAATTATTTTATTTACCTACTACATTTTCAACTAGACAGCAACATTTTTGTTTTTGAAAACGTTAAAATTTTGCAAATACAGTTAAAATTTTAGAAAATATACACAAATATGCACGATTGCGATTGAAATATGCAAAATCAGAATAAATTGCCAAAATATGCAAAGGCATATGCATATATGCAAATGCATATAATCCGGTCTCTAGTAATAATATATATGCTGTACTAATATGCTAGTTACTAACATATTACCTGTATTGTTTTTTAGTATTATGTTGACTAACTGTCGATATGTTATGTTATGATGACCAACTCAACGAATAATCAATTGATATCTACATACATATTAGTACAACATATTATAGATTACTACATACATGTGATACAGGTACGCATTATAATAAATATAATCAGAAACAGGTTCTATAATTATATCTAATATAATCTTATTATTATGATATTGTTTTCTCTTACTCATCAACAGATGCGATTATACCTATACAGTGGCGGATCCAGGATTCGATTTTGGGGGAGGCTGAATGTCGTCACTCGTCACATGGTAAAAAGTGCCGTCACTCAACTTTTTTGGGGGGGGGGACTAAGGGGCTGAAACCCCTAGATTTGTTGTATATAAAGTACTGTCACTCGTGGTTTTGGGGGGGCGTCAGCCCCCTAACCTCTCCCCTGGATCCGCTAGTGTAACCTATAGAATCTATAGATACCTAAAATGCTTTTAAAAATATATTTAGAAGAGTAGGTACAAAAATCTACTTAATGACGACTGTTTTTTTACGAAGTAATTTAACAATTATGTAGTCTCTCAACTAATGTACAGTGTAAGATGGGCAAGCTGGACTCACAACCAGCCATCGGTTGGTTTGGGTGATCACTTCACTCTCGAGAAACGGTCGCCATTCATATCTTTCTCAAAATACACATAATGTGTAAAACACACACAGCTGATAACAGTCCTGAATTGTGATCACTTAAGCCAGCCAAAGACCAACTATCTTACGTTATACATCAGTTGAAATACCTATACATAACTGTTTTATTTTATTATTGGACTAGCTGAATTACCCGTGTTTCGCGACAGCGAATTTGGTTGGTGAAGTAGAACAATTGCAATGTTCGACTAACTTTAACATCTACAGAGGTGCATTTAAGAACTTTTAGCCAAGACTCTAAATTTCAGATTCTTGCATAATTTATTCATACAGAAGGATTAAGTTTAATACTGAAACATAATGAACTAATATGTCTGTTTGTTTGACCACATTTTTTTACAAATAGCAGCAGTAAACACTTCTGAATACGTTTGAAAGGTATTATGATTGACACTATGGCAGATATTTTTGCTTCAGTAAATGTCAAGTTGAAATTAGAACATTACTCTGTTTCAAATAATTTTACTCTCTGTTACAAATAACTTGTCCACTGGATACTTGATTCTTAGTAGTAATTCTATGGAAAAATTTCGTATCCACGGAAACTTATGAGACGAATAATGTGAAAGGGAGAGTACGTGATACGAATAAATAAATTAGGGGACCAAAATATTTATGTGGGATTAATGTCCTTTGGAAAATTCAATACAGGAACTATTAGTGATATAAATATATAATCATGATGACGTAATGTTAATAAAATCAATCCACAATTATTTATTATTTAGAATATAATTGATTATAATCATTACCTATATCAGGTATAATTATGTGGGTTTTATTTTATTTATTAATCAATTGTACGTTTACATGAAACGCCATATAAATAAATATAAAAACAATAGTTATTGTATTTTGTAAGGTAAGGTGTACTTGATGCCCTTCAATATAACTACAAACCAACCTTTGTAGGTATTTATTTATTTATTCACAAGATTCACCCACAGGCAAAATTTTGCTGTACAATATTAGAACTTTTATGATCATGTTATACCCCAACTATGACGTCACAATCCGTGACCAAGGCGACAGTGCGTTCGCCGAAACGTTGGATCATCAGATCTTCACACGATTAAACCCGAAAAAAAAACAAATCTAAATATGGATCATCGTGAAAACCTGCAACTACTATAACGTCACCGGTCACGGTCATTTCCCGCGGCATTAAAGTTCAAAATTGCAGGAGAGACGCGACGGTGGGGGTGGAGATGCATGATATTCTGAAACACCTCATCTTAAGGTATCATTCTGTATAGGTTCCAAATTGTTATTAATTTTGCCAACTTATAACTGCAATATGACTGAGCTAGTTAGCTGGCAAAGATTGAAGTATTGCGATAAGCTCGCCCTAGTGAACAAATGTTTTAGCATCTATTTCTTGTTATGTTAACATATTGCTGTATTTTGTTCACTTATAGTGTAAATAAATAACTGATTTTAAGGGCTTGGCACCAGGAATGACGTCACAGTCATTTCCCACGGCATTAAGGTTCAAAATTGCGTGAACAATCGCATGATAAAATGGTAAAAATAGCGTTTTTTTCCATTTTTTGTGGTTAATTTTGCGTCTATCAACAAACTTTTACGGTTATTCCCTAGATTTTAATACACATTATCAGTACAAAAAAAATTACACTCCGCGACTTTCGGGAAACGAGTTTCCGTCTTTCGGAAAAAAGATCAGAGGTGTTTTTAATTTTTTTTTGAGTAATCTATACAAGATATAAAAAATCTTTTACGGTTATTCCCTAGATAAATGTTCAATGCATCTACCCTATTTTGTTTCAAAGCATATTTAGTAACGGTGGTCGAGATATAAGGTCTCCCGTTTTTAGAAATTTTTGAAATCTCGGTATGCATACTCTTAGAATTATTGTTTAAAAAAATATACCTATGTGAAATTTTCTTACACTTCTAACAAATGGAAAATGCTAAGTCAACTATAGAAAAAATACGCAAATTAAGATGCAAACATGAATCTATGGCGTGATGAGGGAGCCTGAATAATCAAGTGTTAAATTCCATAGTGTCTTAACACTTTCACAACGCGATGGCCACACATTCTAAGTATCTGAACTTAAGAGGACGAGTATCATGTTTAATTTCGGAATCGCATGCACTGTCGCACTATCAGATGTAAAAAATAGCGCTTTTTTTAAATTTTGGTGATGATTTCGCTTTATGAAAAAAATTACGGTCATTCACTAGATTTTAATGTATATTATCTACGAAAAATATTTTTTCTTTGCGAATTTCGAAAAACGTGTCTCTGTTTTAGAGGTATTTTTCACATTTTTTTTTTGGGAACCTGTACAAGATACGAAATATATCTGTTACAGTCATTCACTAGAAAAAGGTTCAATGTATTTACCATATTTTTTTACAAAACATATTTAGTAGAACTGTCGAGAATCGAGATTTTCTGTTTCTGAATTCTGTTTTTTTAATGACGATATGCCTCCTCTTAAGTAGACATTATTTGCATACATTGTATTGTATCATATATAATATGACATCATCTTGCAGGTATTTTCAACCGTTGCGGACCAAGGGCCGCGTGACTTGAATTAATTTGCTTAGAGAATACATACCAAAGTGTTATGTGCATGTATTATTTATGTTTATGGTACCTACGTTTAATACTTTCACGTACAGCTTACATAGTCAGACCATGGTCAGACCCAGACGAAAGGTTTGTTAGACATGTATGTAACATAAAAATCGACTCCATACTATAGTATTGAGTACCTACCAGGCGTGAAGCTACCTAAGAACACGATTCCCATCGAGTTACCTTTTGGAAAAAATGATAGGTATAATTGTGTTCGGTAGACCTCCGGCAACATGGTGGTCCAATGTTGAAAAGGAGCTAGCAGCGCAGAGAATCCTAGCAGTGACAACCCAGGACAGGAGATCCTCGCGCCTACGTAGGGGGAGGCCCGACCCTGGATGAACCGGGACAGAAGGGCAGGACAAAGAAGATAGGTATAATTGTGTCTTATCTGACGTAATCCCATAAAAAATGTTAGCCCCGGCTTCCCTTCTGCAGAAATCCACCCTTCGTCACTGGTATCTGTAATATAAGTGCCAGCCGCGCTAAAAAAAGGCCTACATACCTATTTGCTTTTTAGTTGCAATGTGATTTAAATGAAGGTTTACACATAGGTTAATACATCGCCACAGGGTTGCCCAGCAAAATCGTGCACCTCCCTGCTTTTGTAACCCCCCTAGCATCCCGAATAGCCCCCCCCCCCTCTCACGCGGTTTTTCGCCTTTTTAGGAATATGATAAGAGATAGGAAAAAGTGGCCAGGGACAAAAATAATATCGCCGCTCGTTTTTTACTTTGACTTAAGCGCCACTTAGGTATAAAATGAGTTATATATATCGTTGGAATCGTCTCGACGAGCTTCGTCGAATGGTCCAAGTTCAAGGTCAATCAGAGAGCTTTTTTGGTCGTTTAGTCAAAAAAAAATCGTCTTTTTTCTTTCCAAACATAGGTAAAGCGACGAAAATGACAACTTATAATCGCGAATGGCGCTTTGTTTTGCTAAATTTACACAATTCATGAATGTTTGGTTCATAAGAAAAACAAACTTAACACATAAAACAATGCGAGTGGCGCTTTAGCTATTTTGACTTATCAAAATTATTTAGACAGGTGCACTTTAGTCAAATCGTATTTTATTAAATCTGAACATGTCCTACGTTTAGTCATATTTACATGATATTAAATAATGTTAAATTGTCGTTTAGACTTATTGAATTTTGGATATTACTCGTTTCATGTCTTTTAAGTCATTTCTACTTAATACTGAATTAAATTGAAATAGCCATTAGTCACATTGGATTGTTACTTTTTAATTTTATGTTATCCGTTAATCATTCTTACCAATTGTTTACAATTGAATTTGCACTTTAGTAATTTTACGGTTATAACAATAGCTGATATTTGGTACATCTGTCGTCGTTTAAGACAAACCGTTTGAATATTTATTTAAGATCAATATTTAAATTTCAGGACAGCATATCTCCTTTATTATTAGTCCAAGTCAAAAAAGCGTGGTATCATCTTTTGTTGCAAATTAAATATTCTACAATATTTGCTAAGAATATTTTTCGCTAAAACGTACCGTGCTGAAATAAAACTCAAAAATAGTGACAAAAATTTTTGTGTCTTAATAAAAATATGTTTGTTATTATATAATTCTTTAAATAATAGCTTTTCAAAGAAAATATTTCCAACCTAATTTACAGGAAATTTAATACTGTACAATTATTGCATACAATCTTTCACTATAAGATGGATAATTAAAAAATAATGATCAATAAACTGAAAAATGACTGAAATATCGGCAGTGTTCGGCTCGCCCTAGTGAACACACAAGGGTGAGGAGGTCGAAAACTTGGATTCTAAACTACGACAGCAATCTTAATAAGGTCCAAAAAAAAAATTCTAAAATTGCATTTTTCTGATTACTATTGTCATACGTACTATACTGAAAGTTTTGAAAATGTTCGTCTTATATTTTTTCAGAAGATCACAACTCTATTTTAGTTGGTCCGAGATAAAAATATTTGACATCAAACTTATTGGAAATTGAACGATCTACAACATTTACTTACAACACTTTTCTCTAAAATGTACCGTTTAGGAAATATATTCAAATAAAAAAAAGTGCATTTTTTTGAAAAATTTTGAAATTTTGGTAACGCATAACTCATTGTATATTGATTTTACAAAAAAACTTCCTAAACTTAAGTTGGAGGGAATTTAATATTCTACAACTTTTAGGTACAATATTTCTCTCTAAAATGCACTGTAAAAAAGTTATGATCAATAAACTGAAAAATGACCGAAATTTCGACACTTTTTGGCTCGCCCTAGTAAACGCACAAGGGTTGGGAGGTCGAAAACTTGGATTCTTAATCACAGGACCGACCTTTATAACATATCCAAAAACCAGAACTACTATACAAAATGTAAGGTAAAAATACCCATTACCTGGGCTGTAAAAACATATGTGTTGTATGTAATGTTGTTTGTAGTTGAAGGGTAATTTAATAAAATTACGTAATTTAATTAAACTATCTTATTTGCGATGTTATTTTAGGAGTAAAAATAAGAATAATTAATGAATAAACATAAATTATGGCGTTTTTCGTCGAAAGGTGCATAAATTCATAATGATATCAACCAAAATACGTAATGCTTGCCGGTGGAAAGATAAATTACAATTTGAGAGTAGTCTGTAATCACAGTCTGAGAAACCACGTTAAGGATAGTATTTTTTTTGTTATTAACATGCAGCCTTTGGTGAGAGAAATAATTGGATTTTAACGTTAAAATATCTAATTATATTCACATTTTGACATTTTGACATTTTGAACATCGTAAACGTCAAAAATTACCAAATGAATATCGTTTTTTGTCAAGAGAAAAGGAGTCATTATCCTTTTCACAGTGTTGTATTGAAACAAATGAAGTATAGCGAATCTAGTCAAGTGGAACAAAAATAATTTTGATTAGGTACCTCGATAATCAAAGGTTAAACTAATGGAAAGAGAGAACGATTGACCGAAAAGACGAAAGGCCGCATATTTTGGTCAGATATTCTGCCAAAATTCACGTGGTTTAAAAATTTCAGCGTGGTAAAATCGACCGGTGTCCTAAAAATCGATAAAAAAAACATAAAGTTACTTACATAAAAAAACGTTTGTTTTTCATTTAATTTCCACCACGAAGAACCAAATTATTAATGCCCCCATCCCATCCTCTTTCTTGTTTTCGAATCGAATAAGTAAGACACAGAAAATTCCCCGATTTTTTTATGCAAAACCAAATGAACGAAATATTTGAAAACCAAATGAACGAAACATTTGAGAAAATTTCATTATTGCTTTTTCATGGTACTCGAGAGCAGGTCAAAATAAACTGAGCCATAAAGTCAAACGCGTCAGAATGAGCCTCACTATGGGCAGTGGTGCAGTCGAACAGGTTTATCATTTGGCAATATTTGGGCTGTTAGCTAAACGGTGAGTGAAATTGAAACTCTGAAATAAAGTCTTAAATTGCGATGACGAGGTCGACCTTCCACGAAATCCAAAACTCCAATGTAACCAAGAACTACGGTTGAGAATAAGCTGTAAAAACATTTGTGTTATATGTGCTGTTGTTTGTAGTGGAATGGTAATTTAATAAAATTATGTAATTTAATAAAACTACCTTATTTGTGATGTTATTTTCGGTGTAAAAATAACGATAATTAATGAATAAACATAAATTGTGTTGTTTTTCATTGAAAAGTGCATAAATTAATAATGATATCAACCAAAATACGTAATGCTTACGGTGGAAAGATAAATTACAATTTGAGAGTAGTCTGTAATCACAGTCTGAGAAACCACGTTAGGGGACAGTATTTTTTTATTATTAAAATGCAGCCTTGGGTGAGCGTAATAATTGGATTTTAACGTTAAAATATCTAATTATATTCACATTTTGACATTTTGAACATCGTAAACGTCAAAAATTACCAAATGAATATCGTTTTTTGTCAAGAGAAAAGGAATCATTATCCTTTTCACAGTGTTGTATTGAAACAAATGAAGTGTAGCGAATCTAGTCAAGTGGAATAAAAATAATTTTGATTAGGTACTTCGGTAATCAAAGGTTAAACTATTGAAAAGAGAGAACGGTTGACCGAAAAGACGAAAGCCAGCATATTTTGGTCAGATATTCTGCCAAAATTCACGTGGTTTAAAAATATCAGCGTGGTAAAATCGACTGGTGTTCTAAAAATCGATCAGAAAAACATAAAGTTACTTACATAAAAAAAACGTTTGTTTTTCATTTAATTTCCACCACGAAGAACCAAACTATTAATACCCCCATCCCATCCTATTTCTTGTTTTAGTATCGAATAAATAAGACACAGAAAATTCCCCGATTTTTTTTTATGCAAAACCTAATGAGCGTAATTCAGACGACGGAATGGGTCTGGAACGGAACTGCATTAGTTATTATTCGATATCTTATATAATTACTGAATACTAGCGTCGCCACAGCTGAATACTTTTTTTTTTTACCTGGTAAAGTACTTATTTCGATTTTTGTCTCAAGAAACGAAGGATAAATACTTTTTGTTACACGGATCCCACACCGCCGGCGTGAGCGTTTTGCCGGCGGCGGCGCGCTGACCGTGATCAGCGGCGGCGCTCATGTCTACTCCCGACATACGCAAGAATAAGGGGAGGGAGTTAGGGGGCTGGGGGGGTCAAATTGAAAGAAAAAAGTTTATTTTATGCAGACCCCCCAAAACTGTTGTGAGTTTTAGTGGCTCTACAGTACTTTAACTAAACATGATGGTACCACTGATTTTGGGTTCCACTGCCAACCTACTTCACCATCCATACACAAATTTTGCCGTTGCAAAGCACGGGTAATACAGCTAGTCCTGAATAATTCAGCTATTTGATTATAGTCTAAAATAAAACCTATTAATCCACAATTTTGAAAAAAAGAACATCGTTTGCGCCTCTCTTGTTTTTTTAGTTAAATATTGAAATTTGTGACCGTGGCGATCGAAAAACTGATCGAAGGTGTCGAATTTCACGAAAAACCAAAAAGTTTCGATATCTCGAGAATGAGCGATTTTTTACTAAAGTCATATTTCGATTTTCTGGTCAGCCATGAGCTAATCTATCACCCCTCCACGGGATGACGTTGAGTTACGGGATACCCTGTATACCTACCTTCATTAAAGCCATTCTACGAAATTGCTGTGATTTAATATAGAAAACCATTATTATAATGATAATAATTCAAAAAATTCAAGAATATTATTTAGAAAGCATTTTACTATTCTTTTCTTTTTAAGCAGATATGAAGATGAATTTCTAGGGTTCCAAGACGTTGATATTCAGCTTTTATTACTCACAAAATTCTATGTAAAATACAAGAGCTTGTGTGTTAGTCATTTTAACTTGGAAGTGTTTGGAAAACATGGTTGCATTAATCATTTTGAATTATAACAATTTTATTTTCAGTGCTAATTTAGACTTTCTGCTTGATACAGTTTGTCATAAAAAGTTCTATTAGCCATTTTGAATCGTAAGAAAAAATATATAAATGACGTGTTAGTCATTTTGATTTTTTTGAGGCAGAGTACAAATGGCGTGTTAGTCATTTTGAATTATTAGAAAATATATATAAATGATGTGTAAGTCATTTTGATTTTTTTAAGGGAGAGTACAAATGGCATGTTAGTCATTTTGAGTTTTCACGATTTTAAGGAAAGTGATCAGTTACTTGTTTTGAATTAATAACTTTCGAATAATACTAAATATCAGGTTAGGCACTAAGGCATTAAGCGCCATCTAACTCACACAAAAGAGACTATATTTATTAACATTATATACTAAAAAATAGGAAAAAAATCCTCGAACAAAACCCTGATACAATTTATTTAAATCGGTTCATAAATAAAAAAGTTATCAGGGGTTTTCAGTTTTTTTAAACTTTAAATCGCTCTCCTGAAAAGTTGACCCTGTGTCGCTTTAGTCAAAGTAAAAAGCGAGCGGCGATATTAACTGAATTTTGTACAAAAAATGTCGCCGCACGTATTTTTTCTGTTATCTATGAATTTAATAAGAAATAATTAATATGCGTATGTCGATTTTCATAGTAAGGAAAAAAACTAGTACAATTTCGACGAAAATTAGAAAAAAAACAAAATCCCGTACCTATACCTATTTTTTACTGTTGACATCATTTTGTTTCAAGCCCAACAATTGAATCGTCAAATCCGACGGATATTCCAAATTTAAATTTAAATTCCAGGTATCAGAACAGTAGGTAGGTATATCGAGAGGATATTCCCAAATATGAATCTTTGTATAATTCCTGCCAAAAAATGTGACACATAATAGGTAAGATAAGGTAAAGATTAGACATTTTTCCTCAAATTTAAATTGTGGTTTGCGGGAAGACAAGTCTGAGATTTTAAGTCATTCTAGCCCAAAGAGATTACATGGTCGTCGCTAGCCATAACAATTAATACCATGGATAAAGTGGAACAACTCGATAAGTCAATTTTGTGATTTTTTATCCTTGCAGTGAGAGTCTTCTCCAAAGTATAATTAAGGGCGTTCAAAGTAGTTTTGGGAGGGGAGCACTTCCGGCAAACCTTGAGCCCTCCTGTAAAAAAAATATTTTGCCTGAAAGACTGGATGACATAGGAGCTGAAACTACTGAAACATCCAGGAGTGGAGGTGGGTTTGTGTTGTGATTTTGTCACAAATTGGATTTTCTATTAATATGCAAGAAATCTTCCGTTTAAGAACTAAAATGAACCTATCCTATCCGAAAGCTGATACCGAATAACAGCAACTCATTTCTGGCTCTTCATTATAATGACTGATTTTTCTGGAAAAACTTAAAACTGGACTTGTCTTAGAGTCCCATAGCACCAACTTGCGGTTTGTGCTATCGGAAATGTCAAATTCTCCGAAAGCTGATACCGAATAACAGCAACTCATTTCTGGCTCTTCATTATAATGACTGATTTTTCTGGAAAAACTTAAAACTGGACTTGTCTTAGAGTCCCATAGCACCAACTTGCGGTTTGTGCTATCGGAAATGTCAAATTGTTAGTCATATAGTCACCTGATGTACCCTGGATATTGTTAGTCATAGTCACCTGATGTACCCTGGACTAGGTTAGATACTTAACATTTGTACCTAATACGTAAATATTAAGGTGCCTACTGCCTATATAACTAACATTTTTTCAACATAAATTTCAGGACATACACTTCGAACCTTTATCTAGTACATCACCTGTGTAGATTTTTCCTAACTGCCACAGATTTCCTGAAATATTTTTCTACGCCCTATATCCGTGTGCAAGACTTAGATTTTCGCTTTTTAGACAATTCGTTTTCGATATAAATATTAAAATCCGAAAGCTCAACAAAGGAACAAACTATATAAATTTCCAGCAAACATGGTGTCTCTCGATTGCAGATAGTATTGTGCAATTACGCGGTGCAATTTAGTGGTTTATCCAATAAAATGAATCATGAAATATTTTCATGCAATTAAATGCATTTGAATTGAATACCCGAGTGCAATAACTGCATAAGTACCAGATATTTTTATAATTAATAACTGCGCAAACAATCGGCCATAAAATTTAATCAGGAGTTGTTATGATTTATTGCTTATACTCGTATTAAACCATTATCAATTACTTTACAAATATGGTATGGCGCTTATAATAATTACTTTTATAAGTAGGTATACTTCTGTACCTATGTGTGCTAATTACGTTCCAACTTGTGATTTGTCTATTCTATTAACAAAAAGCTTGCTGGTTGTATATCCTGATGTGAAATTTTTCAATAAATGTTATCTTTGCCTTGTCGCGTTATAAGTAGGTATACTTCTGTACCTATGTGTGCTAATTACGTTCCAACTTGTGATTTGTCTATTCTATTAACAAAAAGCTTGCTGGTTGTATATCCTGATGTGAAATTTTTCAATAAATGTTATCTTTGCCTTGTCGCGTTGACCGTAGAACATAGGCATTGCCACTTTCACAGATAGCGGGAGGTGAAGAGCGGCAGTGCAGATGTTGTTGAAAGAGCTAAATAGCGCCGCTGGCGAAATTTTTTCTAGAAAAGAAATATTTTTTAGAAAATGGGTGAAATTATGAAAATACATAAATGGAATATGGGATGGGATGGGGTATAGGAGGGATGCTGGGTTCAGGAGGGACGGGTAGTGGGATTTGAAATAGAAAGGTAATGCTGCTTCAGTCTACTCTTGAATGTGGAAATAGTTGGTGCGAGTCTGATGGGTAATAGAATCGGTCATTCCACAATCACGCAGCCTGTACAGTGAAAGAATTAGTGAAAAAGATGTACTATGAATAGGGATTGAAAGAACGGAGTGGTAGACCATGAGATGCCAGTGCCAGTGGAGTGAAATTCGTCTTTAAATAATAAGGTGAGGAGGGATTGTATAGGACATTGTATAGAAGAGAGAGGGCGTGAAGATTACGGCGATGAAAAATTGTTAACCATTTAGGCTCAGACCTGGGGTGGAACTTTCTAAGATTTTCTCACCCAAAACACACAGCTAACAACGCCCTTATGTATATCGCTGTAAGGGTCATTTTCCATTAACAATTTATCTGCGTATTTTGTAGGTAGGTAGGTAGTATTTATTTTATAAATTCATGACGAAATGCCAATAGAACACTTTACATTCTAATGGCATGGATTTTGTTTCATTATTTAATACTGCATGATATGTAATTAATATGGATTATAACCAACTGACGTGTCCAAGTGCCCGAATCAGGGTCTAGGGATGAAAAAGAACAATAAAACAATTTGGGTGAGAAAGCTTACAAAGTACCACCCCTGAAGTGTCAGAATTGTGAGATGTGGTCAAATTTCCGCAGTCCATACACGAAACGGATACAGTGCTATTAATGATAAGATTGATAAGGATTAAGTGTGACAATAACTATTAGTCATCAAGTAATACAACTATATTAAATTAATTATATTGTGACACACAACTGCCTGCACTCTGCATTGTTTTTGTGATTTATTATACTCAAAAATGGACTCGGACTATTTCTGCATTGCACACTTCAACGTTTTCGTCTATCTGTGTGCTAAATCAATGATTTGATATGCATAGACAATGATATTATTAAGTTTTGTAGAAATTCATCTTTAAATGGTCGAACCTACCTACATCCTACATGTCTACAGACAATTCCCTGTTAGAAATCCCCTGGTGCAAACTTGGTTTAGTGTTGTTTAATGTGATAATATGATATGGTTAATTTTTTTCGCAACTTTCAAATTATATTTCAGAAATGTTGTTTAAAACAATTTTCGAATTTTTAGAATAAACTGGCAATATTGTTTTTCTAAGCTAAGGCTTGAAGGATTATTGGAGTATTTTTTTCTTTTTCCAACTCGCAAACTATCTTTTCTTTAAAATGATTTCTCTAGCGCTACTCTGTAATATTTTCGGCATTGTAGGTTACTTGTAAAAGATACAATGTGAGAATATTGCGAACCTTTGACAGCTCTTATGACAAGATTCGACAATCAGGGCTACCAACAATACAATCTTAAACTCCACTTGCAGGTAACGTCCGCACGGTGGCCAAGACGGATGGAATTAATAATAGTAATTTTTATATCAGTTAAGTGGCTGTATGCTCTCATTTGGCTTTGGCGTTTACTCAGCCAATACTGAGTGCATCGTCTTGAAACTGAAGACAGTGATAGGTGGAAGTATTGACTACAAGTTGACTGTCCCAGAATTACAATATTTGGAAATTCCTTGTACAAAAAATAATTCTGAATTGTACCCCTGAAATTTACGGGAAGAATCCATTACTCGTTCAGTTTTTCAGATGTAAAAGTATAATTTACCCAAAATTTGGTAATTATAAGGTTCACAAGTTGACTGTCGTAGATTTTTTAAATTTGTTCCCACGTTATTTTTAAAAACTGGATCCGCCAGTGAGAGTCAAATAAGAATAATGTAAGCGACAAAATCGATTTAGGCCTATTTATAAAAAGTGGACATAATATCGAAAAAACATCCACTAGAGTCAATGTGTCTTATCTTAAGCATTACATCGACCAAATAACAGCATTATATCTAACAAACTACGGGAATAATCTCAAGTTTCAATAAACTTCAAAGGTAATTTTAGAATCATCTCTCATCGAGAAAAAATACACAGATCAAAATTAATTTATAACTGCTACAGTCACCAAAACATATTCTCATTTATCCATGTTTTAAGTCTAAGGATGATATCTTTAGTATTAGCTGAGTAATCTTCCTTTTCTCGACGCATTTTTTCCGCTCGTCCAGTTAGTATCTCCTCTCATACAGTAAATTCATAAAATTGCTGTAACCTCCTGGATTTATGCAACAACGTCAACATGCAATATGCTTAGTGACACTAACGCCATCTTACGGAACAACATTAAGTTAAAACCTTTACAAATATTTCAACAGATGGCGGAGCTTTTTTCCGGGAAAAATGAAAAACTAAATATTTAGATTAAGAGTACGCATACCGACATTTCAAAAATTTCAAAAAACGGGAGACCTTATATCTCGACAACCGTTACTAAAATAAATATGCTTTGGAACAAAATAGGGTAGATGCTTTGAACATTTATCCCAAATCCAAACCCAATCCAACCCCAAAAAATGGAAAAAAACGCTATTTTTACCATTTAATCATGTGATTGTTCACGAGATTTTGAACCTTAATGCTGTGGGAAAAAACTGTGACGTCATTCCTGGTGCGAAGCCCGTAAAATCCACAAAATGACTAGATTTCTCGACTAGTATTCGTATTCACAGTCGCCTGATGATGAGGGATAGTAGAAGATAATAGTTTTGAACTGTATAATGGTGAAGAT
This sequence comes from Ceraclea dissimilis, assembly GCA_963576895.1. Lineage (NCBI taxonomy): Eukaryota > Metazoa > Arthropoda > Insecta > Trichoptera > Leptoceridae > Ceraclea > Ceraclea dissimilis. The sequence goes on from OY756375.1 coordinate 3,982,164, forward strand.
TATATTATTTGTAATATTATGTTAAAGGCCATACGGCCGTTTATGAATAAATAAATAAATAAATCGTGGATGAATATTTTGTTATTTTGTATATTGTATATGTATTTGAAAAAATATAAATCAAGAAGTTAAGTAATAAATATAAAAAAGAAAAAAACAAAGTAAACAATTTTAATGTAGGTCAATTATGAATTAATGGATTTCATATCAATTTTATAAAATTTATGTACTACTTAATCAGGTTTATATTATTTCTCCAATATTTCAAATAATATTTAGTTGATGGTATTTTTTTAAGGTAGGCCATTGCCCCACGATGCCCAACCCCTAGCTGAGGCCCTGCTGTGTTGATGGCTGGAAATATTGACTGATGGATGAAGTAAAACAATGAAAATATTCACAATAAAAAATATAATTTGCAATACAAATATACAACACTTATTTTTTTTAGAAAATGAATCTTTGTACATTTGACAGTATAGTAGAAACGAGAAATGGAGAAAGTCGGTATTGGGGATTGAACCGCCTCCCACCACATTAACAGTCGAGCGCATTACCAGCTACCGACCACCCCAACAACATTACCACATGGATAAAGTATTTAATACGTTTCGTAAAATAAACACTTAATATACAAAATAAACACATATTTCTTTATCAGGTATACTAGTGGCGGGAGTTTAAGAGCCTTTTTTGTAGCGTGAGACAGTGTAACTACACGCAAGTCCGTACACGCAGTTATAGTAGTATTAGTGGGCGCACAATGAACAAGAATGCATACAGATGCGTTAGGCAGGTATATCCGTCCTTTCACGAACAGTGCTACAAAAAAGGGTCTTAAATTCGCGTGACTTCTATACAAATCTATTTTGCAATGGCTATATTCACTTCATGCATAGTTATTCTGAACAATTTTTGTAGTCTCTCAACTCAACAAATACGTGTAAACGGATTTCTACGCACGATGCCTAAGTCAACTTATGACAAAGTGGTGTGCAACAAATACACATCAGTTACTTTGGATCACAATAGGGGATTAACTGAGTTAGCTGGCAGAGATCGTAGCATTGCGATAAGCTCACCCTAGCGAACAAATGTTAAAATTTATTTATTTATTTATTTAAACTTAAAGTAAACAACAGACACATATAAATATACAAAATGGACATGGTACAGATTATAATACGTTGTTCACTAGGGCGAACTTATCGCAGAACTGCGATTTCTTCCAGTTAACCCCATTTATATATTTTTATTTTTTTTTTACAAAGGATCCAAGCTTGTATACACAAACCCAAATACTTTCCTGCACACCTTGCACTAGGCTAAAAGCCTTTATCGCAAAGTGTGGAATACATCGCTAGAGCCGGTGTTTGAACCTGGCACCTCCCGCTTCAGGGACTGCCGCCTCAACCAACTGCGCCAACCATGCACTCAATGCAATGTTAGCATATCTCTGTATTGTGCCCACCAAAAGAGTAATAGATGAATAAAATAAAAACATAGAACCCATTAATCATATTCTTAATTAAAAATTAAAAAACCAAACTGCAATAACTCAATGTCAGACATTTACAGATGCATATTTAGTACGTGTTGTTAGAAAATATTTACCACTGATGAATATTATGGTAATTTAATTGTATAGATATTGTTCAATGTCAGAGATTGGGAGTTAAGATAGCCAAAAAAATGCTGCACACTATGAATATAATTCCTAAATAGAAATCATAGCAAACAGGAAGATATAAATGATATAAAAATAATAGATATTTTAAAGAAAACAGTCTTTCGATTGAATTAATTTAACAGAATCTTTTAATTTGAATTGAATTACGTATCGAGTTGACTGTAAGATATTGCTTTTGCAATAAGTCCGCCTTTTAGCACACTACCATTGTCTTGTTTTTGTAACTATGCATACTTTTCTCTGGCCAATAAAGATTTATTTATCCAGTTTGATTACAAAACAAAGAGATTACATGGTAGTACTTGATATATTATGTCGCTGTTACAAACATAGAGAAATTATAGGTACTAGAGAAGCAATTCCATACGAATTATCAGTTTGAAACTTGCATCCAGTCAATGAGACGCGTAATTTCGACACATTCATAACAATTGGTAAAGATTCTTTTGACTAAGATTGGAAATAATGTGACCCTTTTTGTGATAAACCACTTTGTAAAATACTGACTGTGTGCTATCACCTCTTAGCGATACCTTTGAAGTACCTGGGGTGGCAAACGACCGACAGTGGCAAATGGTTTTATCTGTCAGTTTCTTCTCCAGTACGCAATCCCTCTAAGATTGCAAAGGAGAAAACGAATGACTAGTATTCAATTTTTGGAGACTTACCTAAATTATATTAGGCATTGCAATTATCTGCATTGCACACATTAAGTTTTTTCTTCAACAAAAATTAAAACTACACATTTGACAGCAGGATACAGTGGCATAAAGTCATGACTTTAGTCAGCCAAAGCCGAATCGTAAGCGTCGGGACATCTATCCCTATTTCTTCCCAAGGGAGAATAAATAATGCAACTGCATCATGTGAACGTAGATACCTCTTACTTTAATTGAGGAAAAAACTGTAATGACTAGTATTCGGTTTAAAATCTTTGTTATGACTTTTATTACACGATGACTAGTGTTCGAGGATTCCTTTTTTTTTTTAATATAAATGAATCTGGGTTTATCGAAAAAACCCAAATACACCTTAGTACACTTCACAGAAAGCTTAAAAGCTTGTGTTGTGAAGTGGAGTAAGTGGGGATTGAACCCGCGCCCACTGGATTAACAGTCGAGCGCGTTACCAACCAGGCTACCGAATTCTCATTTTTATTATCGGGCGTAAACAAATAATGCTTTTTTTATCCTCGAACACTAATCATGTACAAAAAAAAAACATTTCTTTTTACCTATAGAAATGGACTCTTCCTGATTTTTGTTCATTTTGCTATAAATAATCAACATACGATACAATTCTATAAATTCCAAAAACAACGACTTAGGTAAAATATATAAGTACGCCACCACACATTTCATATTGGAGCATAATACCAGAAACCGACAACAACTCAGACCACCCCATCTATTGACTACTTTCGCCCAGAGGCACTATTGTTTTTTGGCCCCTAGATTATACAATAATATAATGCCCCAAATCGAGCGCTACATTTCAAGGGATGGAAAAAACTTCACAAAACTTGTGGTCGACTGGCTGAAGAGAACAGGAAGGACAGCCTCATCCTTCACCCTGTTAAACGTGTACAGATGAACTTGGGGCGAAATTTTCTGTTTTAACTAAATTTCTATTATTATTGTTTTTCTTTTTGTTTCTTAAATTATATTGAACTGTCTAAATGGTTGTGCATGTGTGTGTGTGTGTGTGAGATTGCATTGGTGTATTCTGTGTCGCCTTGCTGCTGCTGTTTTATATTGTTCTAATGAAATTGTATTGACTCTCTATGTAGAATATTAGGAAATTGTAATGTGAATAACTAACATGGAGACCGCTGCCTCAGAACAGACCCAGTCTAGTGAGGCAGTGTAATTTTCCAGGTCATGCGATACATTTGTTTGGAAATTGTATATTCTATATATAGTTTGATTTATTTATTGTTGTATTGTATGAATGGCATGAGTTGGAAAATAAATAATATTTCATTTCATTTCATTTCATTTCATTTCACTCAATATTAAGACTATAAATATATTTGGTCGTTTTTACACGCATTTATGTAACTTCATCTGTTGTTGTCGGTGTCTACTAGGGTATCCGGAACCGGTCTATTTTTACAGAACCGGGATTTCGGTACCGGCCTTCAACGGAACCGAGAAATCCCGGTTCTTTCGGTACTAGGATACCAGCCTATGAAGGGGGTAGAAAGTGGTGCTACCGAATAATTAAAATGATTTTTAGGTAAGTACTGGAGTGTGAATTTTTGCCTTAACTGGTTTGGGATTGGTGCGTCCACCCTACTATAAAAACTAACCGATTTGATCATAATCATGAATAAAAACCTTACCAGAAAGATTACGTCTAAAAAAATAAGACTTACTTTTGAGATGTCCGAATTTTGTAGTATTCGATGACAAAACAACTGTCGAGTCCCGAAAGTACCGAAAGAACCGGGACACAAATTTTAAATCCCGGTTATTTGTAACCTCAAAAGAACCGGGATTTCCCGGTTCTTTCGGGACCGGGATTTCCCGGTTCTGAACACTAGTGTCTACATATTCCTCTTCAAATTACAAAAACTTCTTTTGACTTTAAGGACATTTGTGAAAAAGATGGACCCTATTTTAAAAAGGTATAACTTTGGAGTCATTTACGTTAAATGAGTGATTCCTTTACTATACGGTAACTGATGAATGTTAGTTTTGTTTGATGCATAATACAATGCGATCCCCATGAACTTCCCTACAGCGAGATTCCACCTGTATTTGTTTTTAAGTAGCACTGGTAATTTAATCAAAGTGGATTCAAGTCAACCGATTTTACTTCTCTTGTTACCCAATTTATACCGTCCCCAGGCAGTTTACTAAATAAAAGAGGAGAAATCCACGTTAAGTACCACCTCTCCCCCAAAATATCTATTAAATTACCCTTCCAACCTAAATTATAAATATCCGTCATTTGCTTCTTCGATTCGGGCGTAATCTGACCTCTGAATACGATACGTCCGTGGTAAATCAATAAAAAACCAGTGAACAACATTGCGATCAAAGTGATCACAAAGAATAGGACGTCAAAACTCTCTTCTGTAAAATGAAACGCGACGCCTGCTAGAGGGAAAACGAACTTAGCCAAACCTAACCAACCCATCATATCCCACTTGAAATAATAAATCATGAATACAAAATTAAAACAAAACGCATAGAACGTTCCTAAGAAAACGTGGAAAACAAACATGAAGAAATATCTATGATTGTAATAACCTATACACTGTCCGAAGAAATTACAATGATGGTCTCGTTTCAATACGCAAACCTTACACACCGGACAATGCCAGGATCTCGGAGGAGCGTTGCGATCACATTTCTCACAAAACCGCCAATCAGTTTGTTCTTCGGGTAATTTGTAATTGCGTACGAAGGATCGTGGTCCTGATAAGATTCCGCAGACTGCATTTCCGCCAACGTTGTGAAGTAGAAATATTCCGATGTATGTGTGGATGATGGATGCGTTCATAGCAGGTAACACGTACAGTATTTCGTAAATGAATATAGCAGGTGGAAGAAGTAGGGTCAATGTCATGTGAAGAACATCTTGCCCGGCAGGAAGATACTGTCTTACGCCTCGTCCGTACATCCTAAAAAAAAACATGGGATGAATATATAATACGTGAAATAAAATGCAACAAACATTAGGTTAGGTTAGTATACATCGGGAGATTCAATGCCCTAGGTACCTGGGACTAAGAGATGTGCAGGGACGTAGAGTGAACAAAAATATTATACAGTTTATTTACTACGCAAGTTTTGTTAATACTACCTGCATAATGCACGCTGATACAGGTTACGTGGAATTTATTGTTTACACTCCACTTATTGTTTTATTCCCCTATAGATATTGATGGTTGTACAGAATTTAGGTAAACATGGAAACCCCCGTAATTTAAATATTTTATTAAACTTGCAACAAATTCTTGAAAAATATTGGATTTTCTATAGGTCTACAATTGCTGTGTCATCACAGTGTATCTTAATAATGGGGTAGCCAAAGAATGCTGCGTGCGTATAAAAACACACACAACATTCTCATTGCGCAAAACATATACATGACATTCAGAAAGGGCGGCAAACTTCATTGCTGAAAAAGAGGTGAAATGTCTTATGGAAGTTATACGAACACTTGACTTTTATAGGGCACTCGATGAAAGTTATGGCTACAATCCCGAGATTTATTTATGGAACTATTGTCGAACCGCGGCCCCATTCATTAACAAGCTTATTTTGTTTTAAATAAGCGTTAAAAACTGTATTTTTTCGCTCAATTCGGCTGCAGGTGGGTCTCGGAACCGAACCGAAAAAACACGATAAACTTTTGACGCTTTTACGAAACGTTTTTAGCGCTTTTTTGAATAAAAAAAATATATTTTCACAAAAAGTGGGGCCGCGCTTCGAGAATAGCTCCAAATAAAACCGTTATTAGCACTTTTAAAAAAACTTCAAAATCACAAAAAGTGGGGCAGCAATAGTTCCGATATTTTTCTATAATAATAAGATATTATGACATTACCCGCACCCAAGGGATTTTCTAAACCCAGAGGAAATATATGAATATTGTAATCAGACAGCTCTGCACCAAATTAGAATGAGGGTATTATTCAAAACAAAAAGAACATAAACCAATTTCAAATTACCTTAAAATGTTTGATAAACCACACCACTTATTAATAAACTTTTAACCTAAATTATTTCAATGGACAGATATATAAATGGTAGAGGAAATGCTGTTATCTTATCTGTCATTAGCGGTTAATCAGTTTTTCAATAAAATGGATAAGCAATGTATAAAACTTCACAGAAACTATGAGTCATGCTATTGCACCTAATCCAGGGCGGCAGAATTCACTGTGTTTGTTATTTAAATTGAATAAAACTTATGAAATCATACGTAATGTTTGTAGAAATTATTCAGTAAAAATACTGATGTAAGAGTCGTGGTAAATAAACTGTAAATATCTTCTTTTATTCATTATCGGCGTATTATTTTGCACAAAATCCAACCTGCATGTGACCAAAACAAAAATGACATTGACAGTTTCGGTTTTCATTGCAAAGGCTACGGTTATGATTCAAATTCGAATGAGTACGATAGGTACGGCTATGCTACCTCAAAATAACATTTTCAATTAATTATTATAAATTAACGGTGAATTAAAATTACATTTCATAATTTTATTTGTAATTCTAGTAAGTATAACTACCGATTTAATATATTTTTCGATCGATAAAAAAATGCAAGTATCCTAAGCTATTTTTGAAACGGCAACACTGCTTCTCACTTGCCTTCAGTGTTGCCATATATACAGATTTATCTGTATTTATACAGATTTTAGGCAACGGGAACGGAGAAATACAGATGAAAAATTTTACTCTGTTTTATACAGATTTTTGGGATTTTGGAAATTTTCTATGATAAATCAGAAGAATAAGGTAAAAAAAAAGAAAGAGATTCGATCACATTTGTCATTTGATAATAAGTAAATAGATGAAAATCTAATTTGTAGAATAAGTAAAAATATGTACAAAAAGAAATTAGTATATTTTATGTAAGCCCGAGTACTCTTATTTTCTCAAAAAGGTTAGTATTTCAATAAACTGCCATATTTTGTTTGTTTTAAAGTTTAATTTATACAGATTTTTTGCCTTTTTATGCCTTTTTATACAGATTTTGGCTTGTTATAGTCTCATACAGATTTATACAGATTTCTAGACTTTGAAATACAGATTTGTATTTTAAAAGTGTGGCAACACTGCTTGCCTTGTCAGCTGTGCTTGTTGCCTGTCAGAGAGAGCGATTTGGTGAAAAACAAAAAGTTTTTTGGTCTTAATATACAAAAAGTTTCTGCTTATATACCGGGATCTGTTAACTTGAAAATTGTTATATAAACGAAGCAATGGAGAAGAAAGACAAACTGATTTGCAGAATATGTCTCGCAGAATGCCACAAAAAAGTTCTATTGTTTGAATACAAAAACAATGTAAAATACAGCGATATAATTAAGGAATATATCGGCATTACGCTATACAACGAAGAAAATCTCCCTAAAGGTTTGTGTGAACAGTGTCAAAGTGATTTAAATGCGGCTGTGAGGTTTATTTCCAACTTGAGAGTGTCAGGAGAAAAACTCAACAATGTTCTAACAAGGAATACACCACCAACATTTTATGGTTTTGTTGAATATGATTATGAAGAACCTCAGCACAACTCAGGGACAGCTGATATACAAGATGATGAGGATACTAAATTTTACACTCACTTCAATACAAATAATATTTCAACTGATAATTTTCATATTTCGAAAGCAAAAAGTATTCAAAATCAGAATAATATCATTCTAAATTCAAATATAGAACAGTATAATGGCGAACTTGTTGTCAAATTAGAAGAAAATGATATCCTAATAGAACAAAATGATTTACAAGCTAAATGTGTCGTTTTGAAGAAGGAAGAATATGGCTTACGAAGAGATATGCTGAAATGTCTCACAAAAAACACTCACTTTGATACAAATAAAAATAATAATTTCGATTCAGAATCAGAAGAGGGTTTTCAAATTATGAGAGAAAACAGTTTTCAAAATGAGAATAATATCATTCTAAATTCAAATTCAAATACGGAACAATCGTCACAATATATTGACAAACTTGCTGCTAAAGATGATGTCGAAATAAAACCTGATGATTTACAAGCTAAATATGTCATTTTGAAGAAGGAAGAATATGGCTTACGAAAGGATATGGTAAAATGTCTAACTTGTGGAATATTGTCTGTCGGTAAACCTGCGTTCCTCGTTCATTACAGAAGGCATACGGGCGAGAAACCTTATCGTTGTGCACATTGTAAAATAAGATTTACCCGAACAGGAACGCTCAATGCTCACATTAAAAAAAAACATCCCCAAGCTCGCAAGATAATGAAAAGTAAACCGAAACCGGAAGGAGGAGAGTCACGATCGAGGGCCATCTGTGAAATTTGCGGCAAAAGTTTCTGTAATGAAGCAGGCTTACGTATTCACATGCCCGCACATGACGTAAACAAGCAATTTCAATGCCCGTTCTGCCCGCAAAGATTCGTACAGTCAGGAGACAGAACAGTTCATATAAGAAGACATCACACGGGAGAGAAACCTTATGTTTGTCACATCTGCGCTAAATCGCATGCCACAGGATCTAACCTAAAAGCACATTTATTGTCACATTCCGATGAAAGAAAATTCAAATGTCCCATTTGTCTTAAAGACTTGAAAAGAAAATATGAAATAAAGCGCCATGTGTCGCAGGTGCATTTACAAATTAAAGGAGAGTTTTGTCACATTTGCGGAAAAGCATTCACTTCGAATTATAGATTAAAAAGACATATGAAAATACACGCAAGAAGCGGTGATTGCGATATATGCAAGAAGACTTTCAAAAATATGGAATCACACATGAAGACTCACTCTCCGGAAGAAATGAAAGCCGATAAATGTAGTCTAGTAAGCAAACGAAACTCCTCTGAAGAAACCAGGGACGACCACAGCTCCGACGGAGAGATGACATCGTGAAGCATGCCGGTGCAACATGGATGCAAGTGGCTCAAGATCATCTCACATGGTAGGGGATGGAGAAGGTGTACGTCCAGGAGTGGATAGGCACGGAATGAAGAAGAAGAAGAAACAAAAGAACCTAATGGATCATCATCAAAAAGATTGTACAACCAAAAAACTGAAATTCAGCGTTTATTAAGAAACGTGTTTTGGACATTCACGTTTTGAAATATCATCTGAAACAAACGCCTTACACTTGTCAATTTTGTTACCGAGGATTTTACCGCAAGGGTGATCTCGGACAACACTTGAAAACTAGTCATGACCCGCACACAAAATAATTGAAAAATGGTTTTTATATACATATAACGTTGGTATTGTTATGTAAATAAATGGAAATATTTTCTAAATTTGTTTTTTTTTTAAACCTACAAACAATTTTATGCCCTAAAGTCTAGAAATTAAATATTTGGAGTACCAAAGTCACACAAACAAACTTTTGTCCACCAGAATGATAATAGGGATCTTAGATGCTAGAAATACTTCAAAAATATTTTCATTCCATTTTGCTTTAAACTTTCTATTAAAGATCTTGTTGAATAATTTTGTCACTACGAAGACGAAGCTCAAATTTTTCATTGGATTAAAAAAAGTTTGTAGCTGAGAGGCTCAGTAGCGTAGCGTGGGGGGGGGCAGTCCGCCCCGGGCGGCACTTTTTAGGGGGCGGCATTTATTGGGGAAAATTTCAAAAATCCATTAAATCACATTTGTTTCATTCAAAAATTGGAAAAAATTTATATTTTACTCTTTTTGTACCATATCAATATCTAAATTTTAGTTGTCTCACTTGAAAAAACTTCGCCTGCGGCGCTATTTTATCTCTTTTTAGTCCATATCAATATCAAAATGTTAGTTATCCCACTCCAGCCTAGAAGTTCTTTATAATTCCTGCAAATTTTCGGGGATTTTGAATATATATGCCTAAATAAGGGGTGGGGGGGGGCGGATTTGATTTCCGCCCCGGGCTGCAGAAACCCACGCTACGCCACTGGAAAGGCTATATGCTGGCATTTACACAGCCAATACTGAGTGCATCGTCTTGAAACTGAAGACAGTGATAGATGGAAGTATTGACTACAAGTTGATTGTCCTAGAATGACAATATTTGGAGATTCCTTGAACAAAAAATAATTCTGAAAGTACCCCTGAAATTTACGAGAAGAATCCATTACTCGTTCAGTTTTTCAGATGTAGATGTATAATTTATAAATCTTATGTTGGATTAATAGCACCGATTGACTTTGTCGGTCACTTAGGTAGTCTGCGCATGCGCTATTGCATTGTATTGTGCATCAAACAAAACTTACATTCATCAGTTACCATAGAGGGAAAGAATCAATCATTTGACCTGAATGGTCTGCACATACGCTATTGCATTGTATTGCTCATCAAACAAAACTTACACTCATCAGTTACCATCTTCTTCTTCTTCAGCCCTCTGTCCTCCACTGCTGGATACTCGTATAAGCCTCTTCCATCTTCCTCCATGCCTTTCTGTTGTTTGCTGCTTGCAGCCAGTTTTTTTTTTCACAGCGGCTATGTCGTCGGACCACCTCTTTTGGGGTCTTCCGACACCTCTTTTATTCTCCCAAGGTCTCCATCTTAAGATTTTTGGGGTCCATCTTGTGGGGTCTTGTCTTGCGACATGAAATTACCATAGAGTGAAGCTATACCTTTTTAAAATAGGCTCCATCTTTTTCGACGATCTGTATAAATCACGTTCAGTTAAGGTGACCAGACCAGTGACCTTTTGGAAGGACAGTCCTCCTTTTCTGGGGCGCTAATTACCTTTAGCTTTTGTGTAGGTATATGTAATTTGGTATGTCTTTTATGACAAATATTTCACCTGCGGAACTATTTTTTTGATAAAAAGTACATCCTTTATAGAAAACATTTTCAAGAAAATAAATCAAACAATATAGCAACCTTCTACACTGTCCCAAAAAAAAATTCGCCTGCGGCGCTATTTAAGCATTTTATGTCCACCTTTTTATTTTTAAAAATATGGTCACCTTAGTTCAGTTCAATTTTAAAAGATTTCACTTAAAAAACATTGGTTTAATATTGAACAACCCTCGTATTGACGTTATATTTTAGCGGACAACCGTTATTGATTTACGAGGCTTATTCTAGATTTAATAACAGTCCGTTAATATTAACACCATAATACTACAGTTAATGTTAATTATTACTGCATAACGCACTTGTTTAACCACTTTCGATTCTGCAGTGTTAAAAATTGATCGAAAAGACTTAATTTCTTTTCTGCAAAATCATTATTATTTAAATTGACGGAAATTATTATAATAAAGATGATGTTGATCGCAAATTAAATTGTTTGCCCAAATTATTTCATTTACCTTATTTACGTAACTGTTTAACTGGTTGACAATAACTGACAATAACTTTGATATAACTTTGATATAACTTTGTAACATTATTAATTTATTGTATTGTCGGTAGAACTGAAAAATATGTTGTATCTAAATGCTGTCTCAATGGATGGATTTTTGATTTTTGTTTGAAAAGTACCTACCTAGTTGCAATGTACTTGTGCACTGTATTATGTTAGCTATAGTTTCTATTGCTTATGTATGTTGTTAAATATTGATATGATTGGAAGTGTTGTATTTATAAGTTGTAATTATTGGAATTATTATTAGGAATATGTTTCATGCTCCCCTCCCTTTACACAAGTGTCACTTTTTAAGGGAGGGTATAATGTAATTATACTTATTTAAGATAATCACTGTAGAACCTAAAAAAATGTATTGTTATTAATGTCAAAATTTCAATAAAATAAAAATAAAAAAATAAGTATTTATAATCATCAGACTCCCAGTATCCTCTAAGAAGGGCATGACTATAAAATTAATCTAAATACACTAGCGGATCCAGGGGTAGGCTAGGGGGCTGAAGCCCCCCCAAAACCATGAGTGACAGTACTTTGTATACAACAAATCTAGGAATTTCAGCCCCTTAGTCCCCCCCCCCCCAAATTTGAGATGACCAAAAAAAAAAAGGTCGACAACATTTTTTTTGGATGATGAATGAAAAAAGTAGAGACACCTAATACCATGTGACGACATTCAGACCCCCAGAAATGGAATCCTGGATCCTCCACTGTCTAGATAGTTACTTTAAGAGTAGCCATACTGACATATGGGCGCCGCCAGCCTCGAAGCTAGGGGAGGGCAAAATATTTCTTTAAAAAATGTAGCTTTAAAAAACGTGTATATAGCGCCGCAGGCAATTTTTTTTTGTGAGACATATTTTAGAGGGTCGTGATGTGGTTTGTTTATTTGAAAATGTATATAATACTTTATTTTATTTTATTACAGGTATAAGTGCAAAACAGATAACTATAGATATAAGTAATTGAAGATTAGTTCATTCATAATTCAGCTGTCACCCACAAGCATGCACCACAGTTAAATTAAAACATATAAGTAAGTTCATTCCGGTCGTCTCACACACCCATACTCAATCTCGCTCACACACTCACCCATCGCACACGCACACATTAGATTGTACAATTTATTAGGCAGAATATAAAAATAAGAAGGAAGAGTTCGGGATAAGAGGATGGGTCGAGGGAAGGGTCAGGGAGGTTTGCACTACACCTACGGAAAATGTTTTTGTAACAATACCAATTTAGATAAAATATCAGGTAGGTATTATTACACAATGGGAGATGGTTAACTCAGTTAACTGTTACTTAATGCCTGGCCACACACATCCCGAAGTTCAGTTCCGGAATCGACCATTTTGCAAAAAAGTTCCGATCAAAACCTCTCTCTGACTTCAGCATCACCCCGATTTTAAATTCAGAAAGAGGTTTTGGTCGGAACCTTTTTGCAAAACGGTCGATTCCGGAACTGAACTTCGGGACGTTTGTGGCCAGCCAATGTGTGATTATAAATTTTCTCACTTCCATCCGCTGTTTTTTTTGCCATTTTTTTCGCCAATATCGCAATATTGTGAGAATTTTATCTTTATCTCTCTTCACGTCGCTTACTTCTACACAATGCAATCTTTGCTCATCAGCTGTTACATTGGCGACGCCAGCTTCGAAGCTAGGGGGGGACAACTTACTTCGGGTTAATAGTAGTCGCAGGTTTTCACGATGATCCATATGTAGATTTGTTTTTTCTCGGGTTTAATCGTGTGATCCTCACAATCCGTGACCAAGGCGGCAGTGGGTCGCCGAAACGTCGGATCATCAGATCTTCAGATTAAACTCGAAAAAAAAAACAAATCTACTTACTTACTTTGGGTTGACTGTAAGACAACTTGCTTTTGCAATAAGTCCGCCCTTTGGCATACTACTGTCTAATGAGATTTATTTGTTATTTATATTTGGTCTGTGGCTAATAAAAAATTATTTATTCATTTTAAATTAGATTTTGATACTGACTTGGTATATATAAACGAGCTAAGAGCGCCGTAGAAGAAATTTTCAATAAAAATGGGCAGATTGATGAATCTAGTTGTCTTTCAATTGTAATTTGTAAACACATCAAGTTATATTCTACAACACTGACGATGGGGTAAATAGCATTGCAGGCGAAAATTTGTAATAAAATATAAGTAGGGAGGTAAATATTGTTTAATTTACGTGAAATTCGAGTATAAATACATACAAATAATACGTAACATAGGAACAAATACTTCAATTAACGCCGCAGGATTTTTTTTAATAAAACACTTGCGATTAAATGGATTTTCACTATGATTTTTGAAAAATCATGAATCACGTTGAAAACCAATGTGGTAATAACATGATTTTTATGATTTTGTAGGTAAATGTAAATATTTCTTCATTTCTCTAGGGCGTAGGGCAGTGCCCCCCTGCCCCCTTTCTGTCGGCGCCCATGATCTGTTATATTTTTGTACACACAGCGATGTGATCTTGTTTTAAGTAATTAATACGTATAAATAGCAAATAGAAAGTATATAGTATTACGCCACAGACATATATACATATGATTAAGTACATAATATACTATCCAGTACCCATAATATTTACATTTTATCACCTAAGGTAGGAATTGCGAACAAGTTATAATCCACTCTCCAGCATGCCAGCTTTTAGACCTTTGCGCCGAAGAATGTGCAGACATGTACAAAACATATTATATAAACACTCAAAATGTATCAAATTGGAGGAACATACATCAACTGCCCTCATTGGCGGATCCAGGATTCATTTTGGGGGGGGGGGGGGCTGAATGCGTCGTCACATGGTAAAAAGTACTGTCACTCAACGTTTTGGGGGGGGGGCTAAGGGGCTGAGACTCCTAGATTTGTTGTAAGTATATAAAGTACTGTCACTCATGGTTTTGGGGGGGGGGGGGGGGGCTTCAGCCCCCTGGATCCGCTAGTGACTACCCTCACAATATCTCTCCAACGAGCTGCCCCAGCACTGTTAAAACAGCGTCGATTCAACACCCACAATGAGGGACAGTAATTCATCAGCTTCAATACCTATACTACAAATGGTAATTTATTGGTTTTAGAAATTATGTGTCGAAAATATAAATAGTAACCCTCCCGACAGGAGGAGGGGGGGTTGGAATACAAAAAAGCGATATTTGTGTCGAATCCATAGGTTTCGGTGTCGATAAAATGAATAATACCGGCACCAGAAGTGGAGGAGGGGCGAGCCTATTGAACAAGTGTATCTAAGTATTTCATACTTTTCACGGATTTACTCATATAAATTTTTGTTGTGTTTATTGTTTAGCACATTTGTTGTGGACAACGCCGCAATACGAAAGGAAGGCTCCCTGAAGCCAACGTCAAAACGAAATTTGTCCCATTGATGACTACAACAGACAACTACAAAAAATTGTTCAATCGTAGTTTTAGATTTCAAAAGTTTTAAGACCTCTGAACTTACGAGTACATACAATATGTTTAATAACAAATTTTGTATGCGCACGTAAATTAAAATTCGCGTTAAAAGTGAAACTGAGCGACTAAGTACCAAAACTGTTGATTTGGAGCAGTTTTAAGATGAACATGCACAAAATCTCATGTAAATAAATAAAAAGTATGTAACCGAAATGCATAATTATATATTTTACGTAATTAACTTGCAAGTATGTCTAGACTCGGTGGCGTATATAGTGGTATAAGATTTAGCATTTTTTTTATTAAGTTTTTTAAAGGGAGGGCTCCTTTATAATAGGGCTCCCATATTAAAATCTTTTTCAGGTGTTTACAAGATGGTATCTTACGATTGTAAGTGTTGATGGATTCAAACCGGCGTATGACAATAAATAAATTTTAAAAATCATTACTTATTAATTTTGCACATTTCGGCAGAATTAGGTTTTTGATATTCAAGAGCTAATCCGCCTATCAATCCTGAACGTCATGAAAGTGCTGCTTTAACTAGTTTTATCTTACGAAGATCGTTTTAGGGAACGCTTGTGAAAAGGGCTCCCTCTTTATAATCAACAAATTAAGTTCATAGTTTTTTTTCTAAAGTTTGTTTTAACGGAGGGCTCCACCGAAAAATTTGCCCCATGTTGTGACTACCCAAAACCATTTATAGTTAGATAGTTTTGGTTGTTTTCCGGGCTGTATGGCCGTGGTCGAAGGGGTTTCATTTTTGCACCCGACGCGACGTTTCGCCACACGCTTTGGTGGACCCTTTCGACCACGGCTATACAGCCCGGAAAACAACCAAAACTGTGACTCCGGCCGTGAAAGCCTTCGGACTTATATTTAAGTTAGGTAATTATTTACAATTTTTTTAATAAAAAATACTTAAGGAGGGCCCATTAGAACTTCATAAGAGCTCCCCTGTCAAAATCTCCCACAAATTACTAGGTACATAGTAGCGAGAGTAAATTAATTTCACTCATTCAATTGCCAATATAATACGCAGTAAAAATAATGAATAATTGGCGTAAGGTCACAAAATGTCGTCGAAAGTTTCGCTTTCATTTCTACCTGCAAAAAACGTAAAGATGCTGTCAAATTACACAGACGAGTGAATTTAAATAGATGTGGCTTACGTGTCATTTAGCAACTTAATTGAATTGTAAAATTTAGGTGCATTTTTTTATTATTGTCTTTAGAACGTGGAAGATTATAATATTTTTGTCTATTACGGTGAGTTTGTTCATTGCTTGGTAAGTTGGTGTTTGAAAAATCATATCTCAATTTTTTTTTACAGTTTAACTTAGAATATTTGTGTAAAGATAGATTAAAATAAAATTGATGAAAAAAGTGTTAAGTATGGAATTGGATGGCGATAAAATTGAATAAAATTCTATTTTTATCCTTCACGCCGCATCCATTGCGATATATGCAGAGAGTAGAGAACACAATACCACCGCCTATCTTGCTCCCGTCACTTTCATGCACACATTAGCCAAAAATTCGTAGGATTAGGAAAAATATTATGCTAATATACACTTTCTAAAACATGAATAATAAACAATAAAAATACATTTAGAAAGGAAAAAAATTTCCTCAATACCTACTCCAGATATGATTAAATTAATTCGGGAGTAACTTAGTTGTAGTCTAAACATTTTGCAATTTTTTTTAGGATTCACAAAAAGGAGACATAATTAAGAGCTCGATAATGACAAAGGTTCGCTGCTGAAACCGGTAGCACGCAATTAAGTTATACGTGGTTAAAAATATAGTTTGTAACTCATATATATTTTTTTCAAATAGACTAAATTCCTTCTTTGATTTTGAAGGTTTTATTTTGTGGCGACATTATATTATAATTAAAACAATATTACTTATTTGTTTACACCACTTTTATTTTGACCAGAGTCAACATGTTTCGGGAACAAAGTTCCCTTCTTCAGGACCACAGAACACATATACTGTTCAGGACTAATACAAGAATGAGATTCTTGATGAGATGAATGAGAGAGAGAAGAGAAAGATTCTTGTATTAGTCCTGAAGAAGGGAACTTTGTTCCCGAAACATGTTGACTCTGGTCAAAATGAAGTGGTGTAAACAAAGTAATATTGTTTTAATTATAGACTAAATTCCTTTTATACCACGTCTATAAAAATATTACTCTGTGTATCATGCGAGTTGTGATATCAAAAATACGAGCTCAAAAAATTAATGTGAAATTAAAACCCCTGAGGCTTCAATTAGTATCATACTTAATGCTAAAGACATTAATTACTACTTTTGTGTCTTACTTAAGTTAAGTATTACTTTTTTTCATACTTAAAAAAAGTAATTTATTTGAAAGGCCATCGTAACGGAACATGCAAAAAATTGCATCGAGAAAAAGAAGATTACTCAGCTAATAGGTACTAAATATATCATCCAAAGCAGTAGCGTAGCGTGGGGGGGCGGGGGGTGCGGTCCGCCCCGGGCGGCACTTTTTAGGGGGCGGCATTTTTGGGAAAAATATCAAAAATCCATTAAATCACATTTGTATCATTAAAAAAACTAAAAAATTTCGCCCGCGGCTACTCGTTCTCGTTTTATTCTAAACCAAAATATAATTTTAAGTTGTCTCACTTTAGTGCCTAGAAGTTCTTCATAATTGCTGAAAATTATAGAATTTTGGATACATGAGGGGGGCGGCCGATTTGACTTCCGCCCCGGGCGGCAGAATGCCACGCTATCCCACTGATCTTAAACATGGATAAGACTTAAAACATGGATAAATGAGAATATGTTTTAGTGACACTCTCTGACACACTTAAAAAAAACGTGAATCGTGAATAGAAGTATGATTTGATATTAACCTAAATTATTTAAGGTATGGAACCGGAATTTATCTGCATTGCACAGACGGAAATACATTACAGTTTTTTGTAAGTTGTAAACATTTCAAAAATTACACAATTGACATCAGGATGTGGTGGAATGGGTGAACGTTGCCCTGGGCATAGAGTGATCAGAGTTGACTCGGGTTGACTGTAAGATATTGCTTTTGCAATAAGTCCGCCTTTTGGCACACTGTATTATCTTGTTTTGTTTTTGTTGTTACATATATTTTCTGGCCAATAAAGTTTTATTTATTTATTTATTTATTTATTTATCACTCAAGCTAGCCAAAGCCGACTCGTAAGCGTCGGAACACCCATCCTGCTTCCTCCCCAAGGGAGTTCACATAACGCTACATTATGTGAATGAAGTTACCTCTCGTCTCTGTTGAGGTAAAAACTGTAATGTATTTCCGTCTGTGCAATGCAGATAAATCCAGTTTAATACCTAAATTAAGTATTTCTCAAATCGTGAATAGAACTACTATTTTTGCTCAGGGCATGTCGCCCCTTAATATAGATAATGAAGTTTTGTTGGGTATTGAATTATTTTATGATGCATGACTGTTGATTTTGAACTTGCAACTTGAGATTGGAAATTGTGACTCCATGCTAAGTAGGTGTAGATGTGTAAAAACCAGCGCTTCCGCTTTTTACAGTCAAACGACGGCATATCGTATTAGCTCAGTCATATTAGAAATCAATGTATGGGGAAGTCGGCAAAATTAATAACAGATTGGAACCTATGCAGGATGGTACCTTAGGATGGGGTGTTTCAGAATATCTGGCGTCCCCCCCCCCCCCCTCCACCTGATGCGTCCCCGCCTTGCCTCCCCGAATAGGCCCCCCGTTTTTGTCGTTGACAGTTTTCTTCTATCTCTTACTGTTTTTCGATAAATTAAGGAAAACCACGTAGAGGAACCTATTCAAGGAGGGGGCGACAGGTGGAGGGGGGGGCGGACGCCAGATATTCTGAAACACCCCATCCTAAGGTAATCCTGCATAGGTTCCAGTACTCTATTTTTTTCCAAAGCATATTTAGTAACGGGTGTCGAGATCTAAAGTCTCCCGTTTATAGAAATTTTTGAAATGTCAGTACCTAGGCTACCTATGCCTACTTTTAAACCGAATTGTCGTATTAAGAGAATCGCTTGTATTTCTCATACAACTTACTCACGAGTTTACTCAAATAATACCGCTATTACTACAAAATACTGACGCTACTAAAACAAACTATAACTGTTGTATGAACGAAAGTAAAATAATCAGTTGGTGCTTGCACCTCACACAGTAAACAGCTTAATAAATAAATAAAAAAAATATAAACAACAATTTGACAGTTCTTAATTTGAAAAAAGAACTTTTTATAATGAACGTGTAATACTATTTTAATTGTTTATGGTTTAAAAAATTCGAATTTTGAATTGTGTTATAGGTATTTTATTCTTTTTTTTGAATTTGACAATCGAAATGTTTTGATGTGATTTTTTAAATATTGTTCGATTTATTGAGTGTTTTGAAGATTCAGGAATCGGTAATTATATTTTTTATACTTACTATGCTGTTTGTTAGTATTTTTTTTTATTTTATATACTTTCAATGTTTGTCTTACATGAAATTGTACCTAAGTGATCTTGTTTTCGTCGGTGGTAATTCGGTTGATAAATAAATTTTGTTCAGCGCAAAGGTTTACCACCTATTTTTTTATTATTCGTTATGTCACTTGCCTACAGTGGCGGATACAGGATTAATTTTTGGGGGTTCCATGTCAAAATCTCAAGTGACAAAAACGCACATGTCAAAATGGGTAACCTACTATTGACAGAATCGCAACTCAACACCGGAAAATCTGATGCCGTTGTTTTTTTTGTTTTGTTTTTGTGTGTATAAAAAAAAACAACCTAACGAACCTAACCCAACAATGAAATTGGCTGCAACAGGTTTTCCGGCGATGAGTTGCGATTCTGTCAACAGTAGGTTACCCTTTTGACAGTTGAGATTTTGTCATTTAAGTTTCTGTCGGTTACCATTTTTGGGATAGGCTAATATCAGTTTCGCCGAGCTATTTCAGTAAATACAGTCGAACATGGATATAGCGATCACGGGTATAGTGAATTCTCGGCCATAGCGAACAAATGCTCGACATTCGTTAGAATTTTTGTATTTTGTACGTAAATCGTCACGGCTATAACGAAGACGCTTCACGGGTATAGCGCACAAATTTAATTCCCGGAACAATATTCTCATTCAAAAAACACTAAAATTCATATAATGTTAGGTTATTTTTGTCTCAGTTTACTATGTACGTTACATACCGATTACTTGGATTATTGGAAGGACAGAAAACTAAATTATCGTAATGTTTATGTTAAGTGTCAAAATCAGGTTCAGGTACCTACCATTGTCTTCAAATACGGCATTAAATTGTTGCACGGAAAAGAACAATGAATCCTAGATCTATTGTAGGATTATGTTTCGTAAGCTTTATCATCGCAAACTGTTTTTTTTATAATGCGGGAATTACCCCATATTAGAAGACAATGCTACCTCATAGTCATTTACTCATTTGTTTACTTTGCAATGTTTATGAGGTGATAATAAAAAGGAAAGTTTTCTTTAAATCTAATCCCTTAACTCCGCCCATTGTTTTAGTAAACTCCATCTTTTTTCAACTCTTTCATCCAATAATCGACATTAGGCATTCAAAAGTTCAAGGGGGTATGTTCTCAATGTTTTCAAAACATCGATTGAATACAATACCTGGGCAATTTATTGGCTGTTGCAATGTACCTACCTATAGTGCATCAGCCAATAGAAAAATTTCATGTTTTGGGTAATTGTAATCTTTTTACTGCACCCCACTCTCTCGTTTTGTTTTTAGTAATAAAGTTGTTTTTAGATACTCGGTCAGTTTAAATTATCGATTTGTACCTTTGACACCCGAAAAATAAGTCTACATGACATTGAACATGGAGTGAAAAATGTTGATGCGTCCAAAAAAAACAATTTACCACCCTCCGCTATCTAATTTATCTAATCTAATTCACGTCGCGTTTCTTGCGGGGCAGGCAAAGAGAACAGAACGCCAGACCGCCCTATACTCTCACACACTCCTTGCTTCCGTCACATTAATTCCGTATCACACACATTCTTTGATTTCTCTTATTCAAAAAACGTAAATTTTTAAGGATTTGGTCGACATGGTCGGTCCAGGTTAGCCTCGGACGCCCCCGCATACAAAACCGTTTCAGGCGTAATAATGATTGGCTTGAACAATGTAGAAATCATCACAATCGTCTGTCTTAGTACATATATGTTGGCATATAACCAGGTAAGAACGATGTACCTACATAGTATACCTACTTCACGGCTATAGCGTTTTACGGGTATAGTGAACAAATATACGCGGTCCCTTCGTGTTCGCTTTAACCAAGTTCGACTGTAAGTATAGGTACTTAATTCAAATTTTCACTTAACCATGTTTTAATGTAAGTAATTTAATAATGGGAATGGGGAGAGGGGTGGGGGCATAAGGGCAGTCATAATCTCAATGTAAAACAGAAACATCGTCAGACGTCAACGCTATGAATCGAACCGGGACATTCAAATTGAAAGTCCATCTACATACAACCGAATCAAGCGTAATATATTCAAGATCACACCGTCATTATTGACGGAATTTTCTCAAAAGTATTTTTGACACTTAATAATACGTTATTAATTATTATTTTATTGATTCATTGAAATTTCTTCTCAAATAATTTAATAACATACTTTCTCCTAAAAAATACTATGTACATAATCATTACGTACACAATAGGTAAATCTCTTGTAGCAGAGATATTTATTATTTAATTATAGATATTACGTACCTAGATGCATGGGCGTCGCCAACCAGGGGGGGGGGGGCAATAAAAAAATGTAAAAGCCTAAATTGCGCCGCAGTCGAAATTTTTTTTTGAGACATACTAGTGAAGAAGCTTGTGAAGTGGTTTGGTTTATTTAAAAATGTATAAGTATAACATTTTCACAATTATGTGTATGACAAACCTCTTTTACAAAAAAGCAATGAAAAATAGCGCCGCAGGCAATTTTTTTTCATGAAACAATTGTATTTTGATGAATTATCATGAAAATTTATGATATGATGAGAAAACGTGTGGTAATAATGTGATTTTTTTGCGAGGTTTTATCATTTAGTATGGAAAAATATATACCTATTCCAATCTCTAGGGGGGGGCAGCTGCCCCCTCGTTGCGACGCCCATGCCTAGATGTAGATTTGTAACAGATAGTTATAATGTCAATATCACATGGACGTAATAGTATAGAGACTATTTACGCAAATATGATGTAAAAATTCTGTCCAAGCAATTATTTTTGGGAAAAGTAAGATAACTCAGCTACTTTACTTTCTTTCTTTTCGTGTGGCGCGGTGATTGACATATCTTCACCCATCCGGGCTGAGTCAGAAAGTGCTCGTACCACTAAAGTCTTGGATCCAGTGCTGTCAACCAGTCCACTGCCTCCGGCGTCGCCTTATGGATGTCTTGGTGGCTTCCACTGAACTTCCTTTTGTGGCACTCTTGCACTACGTGTCTCACAGTCTGCTCAGCTCCACACTCACAGTAAGGGCTGTCCCTCTTTCCCCACCTCCAGAGTGACTAATTGCGGGATCCGTGTTCCGTTCTCACTCTGTTCTGCTGTACCCAAAGTTTACGTGGAAGATCGAAACCTGGTACTCGGGTATTGGGGTTTGCCACTAGCTGTTTATTTGTTAGTTCAGCTAATACTAAAGATAACATCCTAAGACTTAAAACATGGATAAATGAAAATATGTTTTAAAGACTCTTTGAGTGAAGAAATTTGAATTTTGAAAATTTTCTCGATAAAAAATAATTCCGAAATTACCTCTGAAATTTACTGAAACTCGAGATAATTCCCGTAGTTTGTTAGATATAATGCTGTAATTTAGTTGATAAAATGTTTAAGGTAAGATGCAGTGACTCTAGTGAATATTTTTTGATATTCGGTCCCCTTTTTATACAATAAGCCAAAATCGATTTCGTCGCTTACCGTTATTCTTATTTTGCGCTTACACTCTCATACAAAATTTGAAAAAGTTGAAGCGATAATAGAACGGCTTTTACCTAGAGAAAATTTTTGTGTACCTAAAAAAATACATACGAGTATGTACTCGTATCAAGGTGTCTAATTCTATCTATCTATCTATCTATACCCTCACGCCACATCCCTTGCAGGGTAGGCAGAGAGGACAGAGCGCCAGACAGCCCTATCCTTACACACACTCCTAGCTTCCGTCACATTCATGCAATTAGTCATACACGCTCTCCGATTCCTTTTACTCAAAACGCGTCCATCCTTGAGGATCTGGTCGACATGATCGGACCAGGTCAGTCTCGGACGGCCGCGCTTTCTCACCCCTCTTCGCTCATTCAGATATATCTTTTTTGTCATCCTGTCATCATTCATTCTCTCAACATGCCCAAACCATCTTAGTTTGTTTACTTTCATTCTTGTCACTACACCAGTCTTGCAGTCACTCATTTCCCTAATAACCTCATTCCTTATCTTATCTCTCAGCGTTTTCCCGCACATTCTTCTTAATGACCTCATTTCTACTGCATTCAACCCTGATTCATCCTTCTTCATCCACGTCCACGTCTCACTAGCATACATCAGGGTCGGCACCAAGACAGCATTGTGCACTAGCACTTTTGCTTTCATAGACACATTGCTACTACTAACAATCGGACCGAGCGCACCATTCGTCCTAGTACCGGCCAGCTTCCTTCTTTCAATGTCTCCATCACAGCGTCCATCTCTAGTAAACAAACTTCCCAGATATACATACTCATCCACTTGCTCCAGACAGTCATTACCAACCTTTATCACACAATTTGTCCTTATTTCCTCTCTTTCGAACACTAATACTTTCGTTTTATTTACATTCATTTTCATACCATTCATATCGCAGCTTTCGTACACACAGGATACTATCCGTTGTAACTCACATTCATCATCAGCCATCAACACTAAATCATCTGCAAACATTAACGCACATACTTTCACTCCATTTAGGTCCACACCAACATTCAGCTCATTCAGAGGACGCATGCAGTAGTCGAAGAACAGGTTGAACAACCAAGGCGACATGACGCAACCCTGTTTAACCCCTTTTGTGAGAGCGAACCACTGCGACAACGCAGCATTCACCCTGACACAAGTCTAATTTTTTATATAAGTGTCTAATTTTTTTCTGTTAAAACATGTGTTTACATATTATCGTATATAATTATTTAAAGCAAATTAAATCAGGGCGGATTATTAATTAATTATAATAAAAAAACGATTTGTTAAATGTTCATCTTGATAAGAATTTAATAAATGCGCCCTTTTTTTGAATAATTTTACATTTCTCAGTAGTAACATCTAATTATGACATTAAAAAACAATTTAATATAAGATGTTGCATAATAAATTTCACGCTATTATGCAACACGATTTATCACAAATGTTTTTATTACATAAAAATGTGTAATATGGTGTAAGGTTTATACATATTTATAATTTATAATATATGTGTTTGTTTTTATTGTGTGAAAGTGATTTGGCGCTAAGTGCTAATTGTTCACAAATTCAATTAATTTACTAATTTTCGTACTTTTGAGGGCTGGAAATACAAAAAAAAATATTAATTAGGAATTAACAGGGGGGAGTTTTGGGGGTCCAAACCCCCCTCAAAATTCCTCAGTCAACCCACAGTTTTCCGGAATTGAATCACATCATTACCACATCGTTTTTGCATCATGTCGTGATCAATAATTATTGTGATAATCCATTTAATCACAGCTGTTTCATAAAAAAAATTGCCTGCGACGCTAATCTAATCAAACTCAGGCTTTGTTCACAAAAGAGATATTGCACTTTTAGTCGATTCTGTTTTATTTACATTCTATGTAAATAGGTAGGTACATAATATTTTTTTTTTTGTTGTAACCCTGAAATATATCCAGATGGGTTGCTAATGAAATCAAATCAGGTTCTTATATTCACCCATTTTGAAAAAAATTTCGCCTGCGGTACTATTTACTAGTTTTTATTGCATTTGGTATTATCATAATTTAAGTTGACCCTCCTAGCTTCGAAGCTGGAGACGCCCATGGTTCTTACTAATTGTCTCTGGACCAGGGGTCAGCCCCTCCCCCCCCCCACGAATTGAATTTCTGGCTACGAATCTGACAATAGAGGTTACGTTTGGTAGGTTTATCAGGCAAAATATGCTTTACAACACAAGCTTTTAAGATTTCTGTGAAGTGTACAAAGATGTGCTTATTTGGGTTTATTTCGACAAACCCAGATTCATTTATTTTTTTAAATAAAATATGTCGACACAAAAATGTATTACTTTTCGCACTACTTTTACAAAATATTTAATACAGCAGAAAACATGTTATTTAACGAGAATTTTAAATAATGTTGAGTGTCAAAATGACGTGGACTTAACGACCCATACTACGGTTGACACATTCATATTTGCGTGGTTACACATAAAACGTTTAAAACGTAATAATTATAATAATCTAAGTTACTACTGTGTGGTACAATACTGGCGCAGTGGACCTATGAAGATAGTACGATAGTAATCTGATTCAGCCATAGGAAACCATGGACCATAACCTCAAAGTAGTAAGAATGATAAAATTCAAATTATGCGTAGTATACTCTGCGCAGTGAGCATATAACACATACGATTTATTTTAACAGTATCGTACCTACTCTATTGTCTAGTTTTTATATCACTATCAAGGATGTAAACTGAACAACGTTTTTATATTTATTTCATATTTTCCCGCGTATGTGATATTTTGACGTTTGTGTGAGTTTTTGTCACGTGAGGATATGTCTCTGTGAGGATCTGTCATTGTGAGTTTTTAACGTGTGAGTAAATATAATTTGAGCGACAGTCATGGAATCAAACGAAAAATGTTGTGCCTATATTAAAAGGGTTTTCTCACTTGATCATCATTCCGTAATAATGACGTTAGGTCAGCTGGTTGAAGCGCGAATTAACAATCTGGAGGAGCCGTGTTCGAATCTCGGTGCTGACGATGGATTCTGTACTGAACGACTCAAGCTTTTAGCTTAGGTACTGTAAAGTGTGCATGAACGTATTTGGGTTTATGTGAAAAAACGTATATTGTTGGTTTAAACAGTGAAAACGAGTTGACTTTCACGTTGAGCTATTTACTATTTAGCACTTTAAGCCATGAAAAGGAAAATCGGGTAAATAATGGACGCTTTTTATATAAATTTAGGAAACAATTATAATATTTGGAACTATTTCCGAAATCCGACTACAGGCACTCGTAAATTTATACGATTCTAATTTAACCCCACCACTTTCCCACCAACTTCGTAACTTGTGACCCCCATTCGTACTAACTTACACACATTTTATTAGATGCTGTGCTCTCGGCGCCAACAGTTTCAGACGACTGAATCTAGATGAGTTTGATGATAAATATTAAATATTATTATGTACGGTAATACACCGTAACACTGTTGCAACGTAATAATCATTATCATTATTTAAGCTAGTGCACACATATTAAGCAGGTACGCTAAATTACTACCTACCTGTTATTATACAATATTTAAATGTGCGGCTAAAATTAAATACGTAATAATATGTAAACAAATTTTGCCTATTGCATAATTAAATAGTAGCTCATAATTTAGTTTTTTATTAAATATGTAATTTTTTTAATACGTCTTGAAAAAGGTGTTAAAAAACACAACCAAAATCTTTGATATGCTCTGAGTAAAAATCTTTCTATTGTCGTCTCAAATTTTGTATGAGAGTGTAAGCGCAAAATAAGAATAACGTAACGTACAGAATAGGTTTTGGCTCTCCACATGCGTCCGGAAGTTCAGTTAACTTAATCGACCGTTTGCAAAAAAGCTCCAACCAAAACCTTTCTCTGAATTCAGTGTTACCCTAATTTTGAATTCAGAAAGAGGTTTTGGTCGGAGCTTTCTTGCAAACGGTCGACTCAGTTAACTGAACTTCCGGACGTATGTGGAGAGCCTTTGGCTCATTATATAAAAAGGAGACAGAAAATCAAAAAAATATCAGCTAGAGTGAACATTGTATCAACCAAATTACAACATCTATGTACACTACGAGAATAGTCTCAAGTTCCATTAATAATATCAGGAATGGTACTTTGTATTATTTAACTCACATGACTTTAAACTCACTCTCACTCGCACTTCACTTAACCTCACATGAATCTGACACAAAGGGTGGATCTTTACTCACGTGAATTCACGATGTGAATTACGTGTCTTTCTTTGGGTGACTCTATAAAATGAACGACGATTTATTAAGGAACCGAAGTTCCACGCTGTAAGTTCAGTAATTCTACATACTACTGTCTAATAGTGGGCGCTTACGCTAACTAAAGTTAACTTTAACCGATGCTAATGTTTACCTCGATTAATAGTTGTCATTAACTGCTAACGTTAATGTGGTCTTCTCGTTACTGATCAATTTCGGAAGATTCCCCGTTAATGTTGATGCTAATGAGTAATGAATCTCGCTATGTCATTGGTCACCGGTCAACAGGCGCTACTGTTGACCGGTGACCAATGACATCGCGAGATTGATAACAGTACCTATAGTCGTTAATTTCTCTGTTGATATTAATATTACTGTTGACGGGCTAATACGCGCGGGAATTTTGCTTAATTTTCTTTTCGTGCGTTTGGTTGAAATATTTACATACTCACTCTGGTATTGGCGTGGATTAAGGTTAGCAGACAATATACTTTTATGTGTATTGTCTGCTAACCTTAATCACAGTGTTGACGTGTTAAATAAGAAGAACTGTTGAAGATTAACTGTTGACAATTTTCGACACAGCTCTAGTACTGACACTTCAGGAAATTAGGCACTCACTATCAAGTGTTTATCTACGTGATGCGCGAACAATTGCCTATGAAGATTTCTTACACAACAAAAGCAACCTCTCAACTTTCTCACGATGCATTTATCTATTACCTTTAACACTTCCCTATTAACTGAATGAAATAATATTGTTATTATAATGTTTCAAGATGACTTTCATTGAGTATACTCAGATTAACATTGTTATCACAGACCTGTTCTTCGTACCTATACACCATATGACTTTCACCCGTGCGATTCTGCCCCCGGCGCCGGTTTTACGTTTTAACATTGCAATATATCACTTCACACAAGTTCAATGTCTGACTTTTTTACGTAACAATCTTATAATACGATGAGTTATTAGTTTACCGTTATACAACACGGTTACTTTTTTTTATATTGCAACTGATGTTCTGTAGAAAATCTTAAGTGCAAGGTTGAATTCTATACTATTTCTTGCTTTCATGCAGCTTTCTTTTCTTCTTTGCACTCAATGCAAGTCTTTTACCAAATGCGTCGATTTGGTTTCGCTAAACTCTCCGTCCTATATTATTAACTATTTCTAGTCTTTCTACATCTCATTTCATAAATATATACAAATAAAGGAAGTGGTGAGGTAGAACATGAGAGAGGGTGACGTTGTACCAGAGGATGCGCAAGATAGAGCAAAGTGGCGGCGAAAGACCAGAAAAGAAGACCCCACCACCATGTGGGATTAATAATTGCCAAGGAGAAGAAGAATATACAGAAAAACCCTAATTGAATCTCAATAGCCAAAAAATAATGTTCGTTCTCACTTTCCATAACCGCTAACATAATCTACTGATCCTTATTAACGCAATTTTGTTTTCTTTTTTTCAGATTAGTCGACAAAGAAAAGAGCAAAGATGAACTACATGTTTTTATTGGGTGCAATTTTAGTGGTATTATTCACAATTAGACCAACGACTACTATTTTCATACCAATGCGACCAATTTATGAAGCCACAGGAGAAATCACACCACTTCTCGGGAATCCCCTTGGCGGAGGATCTCCAGAGGTGGTAAAAAGAAACACGATGGAACATGTTAGCAACCAACAGAAAATTTACAACCAGGAAATGTCGCAAAGAATGAAAGCACAGCGATTGAAAGCACAAATGCGTTCACTGGAACCACAAGACAGTTACTTGAAAGCGTACCACGAACAGCACGAACAGTTCCATATGGATTTAGAACAAAAAATGTTGGAACAGATGGGTAAAAATGTAAATAATACTAAACCGCATGATGAAATAAAAAACACGACGGCCATAGTTAATCATAAAGGTAAGAAAGATAGAGGAATTCTTAATCCCAATCGGATAAGTAGAAAAGATGAAATTAAACTTGACAGAAATCCTTTCTTGCAATCTATGGAGAACACTAGAAACAAAAGACTCGACATAGACCGTATTGAAGACGATAGTGAAGTGCCGGAAAAGACTGCGAGGAGTGTTGAATATGCTCCTGGATTTTTTTTACCAATGCAACATCACCATGTGAAAGTAACGCCAAATGCTTACAAACACGAGAATGCTAAAGTGGTTTATTATACCCCAGTTGAAAAATTTACCGCTGAAGACGTAAGTGCATTAACATCAGCTGCATTGAAAGGGCCACAACATCACAACCATTACAGTCAACTTGCTGGATACAGTACGTTTGGGGGAGATATTGAATCATCTCTCACTTCCTTGATCGGCAAACAACCCGACGATCAACTAAAAGGTCTGACATATCTTTTGCAACAAAGTAACTCTAATCATAAAGTGACTAGCGAAGATCTCAAAAACACGCACATAAATTTGAAAGCTTCAGCGATCGACGTACCAGCAGAGTTGTATGAAAGATACGAATTTAAATCACCACATGTGTCTCCTCTGAATAGTTATCAGCAATACGTCAGAGATCACACTCCGATAACTGAACACGTTGATGACGTTGTAGATCCTAGACCACCACCTCCAAGACTTGTCCCTCTTCCCTCCACATCTTACACGTATCAAACCGACAGTCCAGTTATACCAACAAAGTCTACAAATTACTACAAAGTGGAAGTCGCCAGTGAGATACACGATACAGGAGCCAAGACCAGCTTACATCGGCCAACTCCCAATTACTCATACACATCAGGACATGATAATGTAAGTATTAAGGTTAAAGACAAACCTGATCAAATTAATTTCAATGTCAATAAACCTACTACTAAATATAGAGATAGAATACGGGAATCTGTTACAATGGATTACAATGACGATTATAGAGATATCGATGAACAATCTTCCGGTAGTACTCTTCCTTTTGGGGCAAAATTGCGTCCAAAAATTACAAAAACTAACATTACTAGACCTAAGCGACAAATTAACACGGTTAATAGTGGGTTTCAGCATTTTGCCAATAACATACATCGACGACATTCTCATATGACACAGCGTATTAGTAACGCTAAGCCAATTAATTTCACCCATTCTATTGGTACTTATAATAACAATAACAAACTAAAAACGTCAATACCTAATTCGTTTTCTCTCAACGATAGCACAACACAATTATCCAATCACATATTACGCAATCTGTCCTCACACGTAAACTGTAGTGAATGTTTCAAATCTAACGGAGACTCTGAGTTTTATTACTACGAAGATGCAACAGCCAATAATGGTACGGATTCACAACTAGATTACGACTTTCCCTCATACGATGACTTGCAAATCGATAAAAATAATAACACACAAAAGAGTAAAATCACACAAAGAACTAACAACGCTGACAGCAGAAATACGAACAATCCACACTCGGAAGCGTTGAAACTACGATTCATGAAAAAGCCAAAGTTATTCAGAGTTATAAATGGTATTAAAATGAGAGTTATGTCACCGAACCCAGATAGATACAGGAAGTATTTAATAAGGAAGCCAATACGATTCTTCTACAACCGCTATGCAAATGAATTCAATATGGATTACGATGGCAGATACAGCTTAAAAGGTAGTTATCTATTAGATCAGAACGATTATGGAGAAGATGATTACAATGACGATTATTACGCTGACGATGAAATGGTCTTAGATGAGTCTCCTTACAAATTCAGAAGAAAACCTTATGACCCATACGAAGATTATGCTTCTCAAAGTCAATACGCGTCAGGATACAGCAACTACGACGATTACATTTCAATTGATTCACATCAGAAAAGAAACAGAATTAATAGATTCAACAACAATTTCAGACTCCAAGGCAATGATTTTTCTAGAGGAAAAGGAAGGCATAGATATGCTTCAGGTTATGACGACAACAATGATTATATCAACGAAGACGCATTCGTTGATTATACCAGAAACTTTAGAAATAGGCAGAGGTATCTAAATTATGATGATGATTACTCTCAAAATCCATATTTAGACAATTACGACGATCTTGATAATCAAGACAACAATTTTGAAAACTTTAACAGAGGAAATAGGTACAAAGGGCAAGAATCTCAATTCGTAGATTCGTATTCGGATAAAGGATTTACAGATTCCTACGGCAATTATTATTCGTCGGATTTGAACAATCAAAATAAAAAGAAATTGGACCCCAGCAACTATTACGTGGAGAATTTCAATCAATATGTCTCGAAGCCTGTCCAGCATTCCCATTCGATAAAGGAAACTGGACATCAGAAACCTATAAGTGTTTTCAATATTTTTCGGAACGAATCTCCGCAAAAAGGGGGCCACAATTTCAACAAGCACAAATTGATTGATGACGGTGATGTGATACATATTGATAATGTGAACGTGTTTCCTCATAAACATGGTTGGAAGGGGCCAAAGAAGCCTCCGCATCATTTGCCCTACCGGCCCCATCGACCAATTAAACACAGAAGAAGAAAGCCTTCAAAGTGGCGAAGGCCGCCACCGTTTTGGAGGAGATCTTCGTCTAAAAAGAAGTTTTTGACAAACCTTAATAAGATCATAAGAAAAGTTCCTCTGAAATAGTTAAATAAAATGGGGTTTGTGCGTTTGGGTGTAGTGCCATGGTTCCTATTGAATTCACTTATAACATAAATACAGAATAAAAAATTTTTTTGACAATTCCTTATACCAAAGGTCCTACTCGACATCAACAAAAAGCAGTTAGTAAATGTAGCGTCCACTTCTCAACAGATGGCGTTAGGATCGAAAATTTTGTGCATTGTGAAACATTATTGACCGAACATCTTCCAAAAATTACACATTTGACAGCAGGATGTGGTAGAATGGGTGAACGTTGCTTTGAGCATAAAGTGATCACTCAAGCCAGCTAATGTTAGTTCGTAAGCGTCGGAACACCCATCATGCTTCTTCCCCAAGGGAGTTCACATAATGTTACATTTGTTGAATGTGGATACCTTTCGGTTCTGTTGAGGAAAAACTGTATGTAATTAATTGCTTTAATTTTTTATCTTTCCGTTCGATTCAAATGTGTAATTATTTTATTTATCTATAAAAATATGCAATTATTAATTAAATGCATATTTTATTTAACAATTTGTACTTGTATGTATACCTATTAAATTAAGACTTGCTACTGTATACTAATAGTATTAATTATTTTAAATTAAATTTGAATTTAAATTGTTTAAGTTATTTTCGGAATTGTTTATACATAAGTTAAGTGTGATACAAATTGTAACAATTAAAAATTAAATTATATTTTTAATATTATCTAATAGAATACTTAAGGCAATACTAGGTCCAATTTTATAACTTTTGAACTAAAATAAGTATCCATATCTTTGTTGTTGGTTCTTCGGGGTTCCTTACTGCGTGTAGATGAAGATGGCAGTAGTATCGCTGCCGAAAGCTCGATCATTCAACCACTCTACACGCAGTTAGGAAACCCGAAGAACCAACAACGAAGATATGGATTCATCACGCTGCGAAAGCATACAAGATTATATTATTTTTAATCATTTGGAATATTTGGTATATATTAGATTATCTTATTATTATTAATTATTGCAAATACCTTGGTATATTACATTATTTTATTGTTTGATTTGTTTAGATTTTTTGTATTTTTGCTGTTTTAAAATGATTGAGAGGACCAGCTTCATGTAATTTCCGAAATTATTTCTTTTTAAACCTATATTTGTGGAAATTTAGGAAGTTTTATATGGATAAAACCAGAGTTTTGGTATTGAATTTTTATTTGTGGATTGTGTAGAATATGTTGTTAGTGATTGTCGTTTTGTATTTCTGTTAAAGGCTTCGGCCGTTTATGAATGAATAAATAAATAAATAAGATTATTGAAAATAAATATAATATATAAATCAGTGATATATCACTGATATAAATTTATTTTGCTATGAGATAATAATTGTAAAAAAACAGTCTTATCACTTAATTATTGTTTACAAAATTGGACCTACTTTAGTAAACATAATGTGGTATGGCTGATTTTAGCTGATTGAGAATCCAAACATATTTTTAAAAAGTTCATATATTTTTTATTTATATAGATATTGGTTTGTGAATAAAAATCCGACAAAAATGTACCGATAACTATTTTTATTTAAAGAGCACCATTAGAGTCATGTATGCCCATCAAAATTTAATAAAGAGTTCAAGGTTTTTGACCGTCGGTACATGGTGGAAGTCCATTAAAAAAATGAAAGACTATATTATATTTAGTTTAAAATTACTTTATTACGCGATTTTTTTCACAATCGCCTCACGATGAGGGTACAAATCCTCGAACACTAGTCGCGAAATTTAAAGTATTCAATGTGGATTTGAAACTAAAGAATATAGTCTTTAATTTTATATTTTTTTTAGAGTATTAAACTAAAGACTAAATTTTCTTAAATTTGGACATAAATAATACTATAATGCCCAATCCCACCAACTACCACCTAGGAAGGAGAGTCCTAAGAAATTTCCATACAAAAACAGAGATAATATTCTATTTATTTAGTTATGAATCGTAGTGCAGCAATAAATCCATCTGAAATGCAACATGAAACTCACCTACTCTGGGCGGAGATATTTGGACACCTAACGTAGGTGAGTTGCATGTTGCATTTCCGTTGCATGGATTTATTGCTGCGCTACGATTAATAACTAAATAAATAGAATAATATCTCTGTTTTTGTATGGAAATTTCTTAGGACTCTCCTTCCTAGGTGGTAGTTGGTGGGATTGGGCATATGTCATACAAGTTTTGATTAAATTTAACCTCCTACTTTCGCCATCTGGTGACGGAAAAACACACAAGAAAATGAATTTTGTTCGTTTATTGATCTTGTCCGGTGTTGCTATAATAAAGTGTTTGATATAATTGCCACCTGTTACATAAAATCGACGAACAGTAATTAATTAATTTTACATAACACATTGTATTAAGTATAATTGTATATGAAAGTGTGATTAATTGCTTTTTTTATTTTATTTTTATAATCCCCTAAAGGTAGAAAAGTTAATTTGATTAAAATAATTAAATTTATTTGTATGTCAATTAAACGATTTAATTATTGTCTTCTAGAAAGTATATTTTTCATCATTGTCAAGATTGATTATGTAAATTATTATTATCGACTGCCAATTGGCGAGGTATTCCGACTTATTCAACTTCACGACACAAGCTTACTGTGAACTGTACATTTGTACAAAGTATTTATATAGAAGAGTAGGCATGTTGATATTCCAAAAAATTGTAAAAACGGGAGACCTTAGATCTCGACAACCGTACTACTAAATATGCTTTGGAAAAAAAATAGAGTAGATACATTGAACCTTTATCTAGGGAATATCCGTATAAGATTTTTTATATCTTGTCTAGATTTCTCAAAAAAAAGTGAAAAACACCTCTGATTTTTTTCCGAAAGGCAGAAAATCGTTCCCCGAAACTCGCGTAGAATTTTTTTTTTGTATTGAGAATAATATGTACTTATTAAAATACAGGGAATGACCGTAAAAGTTTTTTGATTGAATTTTTGTGCTTTGACCACTCGTTGATGTTTTTTGATACATTGAAAAAAAATCTTCTGCGAAAATTCAGCTGAAAAATACCGAAAATTAATGCTAAATTAACTGTTAATTCAATGTTAGATTAGTACAATACAAATAAAAAACAACACTAACAATTTGTCAGCTAGAAATATTTAGTGTTTTCTGTGTAATTCTATGACTCACAACGAAATATTTGTGGGTGACTTTATTTGGAAATTATTATGAACAAATCAATCTCACGCATCACTTAAAAAAAGAACCTAAATTGCCTCAGACACTGACACACATTTTTTAACACTTTAAGTGATTTTTTTTATTAATACAATTACTAAATAAATACCTATTAATTTAGGTATGATTTAAGGCTAGGGGGGTTAAATGAAAAAAGTGACATTCGTGTCAAATCCATAGTTTTCCGTGTCGATAAGGTTAATAGTAACCCTCTCCCGACTTCCTCAGGAAGGTTAGGGGGGGATGCTAAGATGAAAAAAGTGATATTAGTGTCGAATTAATAGTTTTCCGTGACAAATTATGATCAAATCATAATAACATGATTTGATCTACATTGCATGACGATTCGTAATTGTCGGAAAGCCCATCCTGTGTCCTCCCCAAGGGAGTTTACATAATGCGGCGTTGTGTGAATGAGATAGCTTTCGGTTCTGTTGAGGAAAAACTATAATGTGAGGTATTTCCCCCTCTTAATATTGTATTTTGGTGATAATGTTCTGAACTGCAACACTTACACACAAATGGTGAAAAAACCAAACATGTTGCAATGGAAATAATTCGTAATTCAGATTTATATGAAAAAACATTGTCGTTGGCAATTGGATTAACAAAATATCAAATGTGTCTCCCAATTATGAATTCAGTGATGCAGAAAGGTAGAAAAACTCGATGTTGCACAATATATTGCATTTTACTCTCTGTTTACTGTTTTTAGTTGTTTTTTTTTTCTATTGTTTTTATCTATGGATCGAGACAGACGTGAATATTTGTCATATAGGCCTGTGGGGCAATCAAAATTCAAAATTTAAAAATAATACGAAAATGCGTAAATTGCGCCGCGGGCGTAATTTTTTGTGCGAGACAGAACGCAGAAGGTCGTTATGTACGTAGTTCGGTTTATTTTGTTATGTAAAATAGCGCCGCAGGCAAAAAAAATTATGAAACTATTGCATTTTAATGGATTTTCATACCATTCAGATTTTTTTGATATGATGGGAAAACGTGTGTTAACATTGTGACTTTTTGTGAAGTTTAATCATTAAGTACGAAAAAGTAAATACAGGGGGGGGGACAGCCGCCCCCCACCTGACGACGCCCATGAATACGACCACCGGAGAAGCATATTAGAAATATAACTATATCGATGGATTAGTGCACAAATGCCTATTAAATGGTTAAAATTTAAAGCAAGAAAATTTAATTAAAAATTATACCTACTTAATGATTTAGGCATTTTGTCTTTAACCTTAATATATCTACATGTTGGTGATGTTTATGTATTTATTATTTTTATTTTTGTGTATTTTTATTTATCAGTTTTATTCATCAATTTTCCGGTATGGGAACGCGAATTCATTTGTGATACCTATTGTATTGAAAGCACAATTTATTCAGATTAGTTGCATTTATTTATTTTTCAACAAAAACAATAGAATTATTAGCTATTTTTTTTTACCTAACAGTCTAAATGGAGTAGAAGCTGCGTAAGTCTATAAGTAGGTACTTAAAAAGAAAAGGCCCTAATTATTTGAATTATTCGACCTCAAGTATCAGAAAAATGTTTGTTCGAAAGGCTGTGTTACACGGTATCATTATTTTGGTTTTAAAAAACAAAAGGCTGACATACACGTATCGATAATGATAATATACCAGAAGAAAGTTTAGGTATATTTTGGTAGATACTTTCTTTAATGATTTGTTATTATTTGGTAGTATTTTTATGTTCTCGTATTATTAAGATAATTCTTTTATCTTCACATAATGAGTGATGATGTCGTTTTAATAGTTTGTTTGAATGTTACTAATAATAAAAATTAATGAGTAGATACATCCCAGCCCAGCCCAGCCCAACAAAATGAAGTCATGAAATTAAGTGAAATCGTCTATGAATCCACAGTCACTCATTTGGCTCTGAATAATCTTGCTAGACTAATCTGAATAGACTTGCAAAACGTGGAAAAATCATGACTTAAGGGCTTGGCACCAAGAATGACGTCACAGTCATTTCCCACGGCATTAAGGTTCAAAATCGCGTGAACAATCGCACGATAAAATGGTAAAAAGAGCGTTTTTTTCATTTTTTGGGGCTAATTTTGCGTCTATCAAAAAACTTTTACGGTTATTCCCTAGATAAAGGTTCAATGCATCTACCCTATTTTGTTCCAAAGCATATTTAGTAACGGTTGTCGAGATAGAAGATCTTCCGTTTTCAGAAATTTTTGAAATGTCGGTATTCATACTCTTTAACTACAATTTTTTTCTACATATTTTGAAATAGGTAACCTACCTAATGGAGTAGATTGTTTCTTTTTTCATAAAAAATCATGCAAAACTTTGCTAAAGGTGTGATTTATTATGAACCTAACCAAGTTCATAATAAAAATTCAATTTTCAATTTTCTTAAAATGCTTTGTGAGACAAACATTCCCTAGCTAGCACGACTTTTACCATATTGTGTATCTCATGTATGTATTTATGTAGTTATATTATAAATTATAACTGTATTATTTATGTAAGCAAGAGGGGTGGACGGGAAAAACATGCACAGCCAATAAGACATGATTTTCAGATCAACGATTTTTTCGCTTCAAAACATATTGAATCAATAAAATACCTTTGATTTTGATAATTTACTACATTCCACCAAATTTTATTTATTTTGTTTAGTCATGTTTCTTCCGCTTGACTCAAAACTCATGACCATTTTGTCATATACCTATTAAGTTTTTTTTATAATGACATACCCGCGCACACAGTTGAAATCTACAAATTTGTAAAATTGATCTAACTAGGTACATACGCATATTTTGTCCGTCCACTTTTTAATGGCAACTCGATGTGCATTTGGTGATAAAAATGTATTATTCCTATAATTAGATATAATATACCTTATAATTAGGTAAAAATTATTCATAATTATCATAGATTTATTCACAATTTGTTTTATGTATGTACATACATCGAAATTATAATTGTTTTTATAATATTCATCTTTTTTATCCAATCATTTTCACTATTTATTATTCTAATATGGAAATCATTCTTTTCAAATTCAAATAAATGAGTTCACGTTCGTTTTTTGATTGCGAATAAAAAACACTATCTATGGCCAGAGAAATTTAACCAGAAAATATAGTAGGTATGTACCCAACTTTTTTTCCTGCTCTTTTTTTGCGGAACAGATATTTCTAACTGTAATCTTTGATCTGTCAAATCTTCTTTAAGTTTTTTTTTAAATTGAAAGTAGGATATCTAAATGTATTCACATTGATTTATGCATTCAAGGACTAGATATGGGCTTATACATACTTTTAAATAGTCGATCAGATTTTATGACGATTGTGATAATATTTAAGAAATGAAAGAAATATTTTGGTAACAACTACGTATAAAAATTTAACAATGTGTCAAATTACTACGCATTATTCACATGAAATATGAAGATCTACAATTCGTCACCTAAGAGTAAAAAGGTTCCAACTGACAAGATCAAAATATGAAGATTTTCTTTCTCCAAGTTTTTTACCCTGCGAATCCTCTGAACGAAGCCTTGCCTCCTTTAGATCCCTCAGCCTATTGCCACTTCATCCGCTCAACGTTCTCTTTTCAACAGATAATTTAAACTTACCAAATTCTTTTTAGAATTCCTCCACACTTTGATGTTAGTCAGTTTAAACTATTGTGAAATTAGGTAAATGATACAAGGCAATGCGTAGAATTTATTTAAATTTCATATTTACATCAGTTTAAAGAAGAACACAACAATAATTTTTTAACAATTTAGTTCCAAGAATGGTTATAGAACTGAAGCTGCTCTAGAGTCAATTTAGGAGCTAAATTGTTAATTGGGATAAAAAGACTTTCAAAAACTCTAACATGTGTATTAATTTTTAAGGTTTTGGACATGAGATCATTCTAAATATATCTATTTAGTTTTTTCTTTATTACTTTCAGTTACACTACGCCTCACAATATGAGTTTGGATATCGTGTCAGAGACCCTCACAGTGGTAACGACTTTGGGCACAGTGAGGTCTCCAATGGACACTCGGCTGCGGGCAGCTATCATGTTCTACTCCCAGATGGACGGCTTCAGAAGGTCAGGTATCATGCCGGGCCTGAGGGATTCAATGCTCAAGTCACGTACCACTGAAACCAGACAACAGGTATGTTAAATTAGTCAAGAATACAGAATAACAGATAAAATACGTGGTTGATAGAGTACATGGTTGGTGCAGTTGGTTGAGGCGGCAGTCTCTCAAGCGGAAGGTGTCAGGTTCAAACCCCGGCCGTGGCGATGTGTTTCACACTTTGCGATACAGGGTTTTAGCCTAGTGCAAGGTGTGCAAAAAAGTATTTGGGTTTGTGTATGCAAGCCCAGATCCTTTAAAAAAATAGTACTTAATATATTGTTAATTACTTGAAAAAAGTAATGCCCACTATTTACCCACATTATGGGAAATGGAGAAATGGGATGGATGGATCAATTGGTTACTGTTTTGTCTTATGTCTCTCTCACTACAATACATAAAATTATACTAGGCTAAGAAAAATTTCACATTAGTATGGGAAGATTAAAAAATAAAGGGTAGAAGGTTGGCCCAATCGGTTGAAGCACGGACTTCTAGTCAGGAGGTGCCGGGTTCTAATTTCAGTGCTGATGAAGCATTCTGCAATTCACGACATAAACTTGGGTTTGTGAACACAAGCCCAAAAATAATATACATGAAATAAAAATGAAAGCATGCATCTAATGGTTGAAAAATGCAATAAGGGCACAATAATAAATTACAGTTCTTTCCACTATTTTTAAAGGAAATCTTGAACTAATGAAAACATATGTAAAGGGTATTTTTGAAGGGAGTTTAAAAATTATTAAAGTATAAAAAAAATATTCAAAAATAGGTTTACTTACTTGAAAACAATTTCCTCTATCGGCAAGGCACCCCCATCACGAGTGATAAATCCTTAAAAACAGGGCATGGTATGAGCTCCCCATTTTCCAATTCATCCATACCTTCAAATTTACCTTTACTGTTCATCCATTAACGTAGTTTGAATCAAAATTGTCATTAAAAAGTGTTCTATTTAAATTTTGAAAATAATGTTCTACACATTTCAAACAAAATGCCATATTGGTGGGTAGTTTAAAAAATGGAACAGATAGCAATTTAAAAATACTACTAGGTACTTTATTTTAGATTAATCACTGATTTTCGCGTTATTTTAAGATTTGTAATATTTTTTTATGAAAACAATCACTGTAACTGATAAGAACGTCCAAACTGGTTGCGTTTTGAATGCAAACTGAACGGAATGTCGTAATCGTGTCGTGTTTAAAAAGATTATTGTACAAAATACTATAATAACATTAGCAGTACTTTTATAACAGGTACTTATGGAAATAATACTCAACAACAGTATATCATTATAACATATATTATTATTCTAATGTGTAATTTCACTATCACTCGAGTGATGAGTACCTAGTACTTTTACACTGTTATTTCACCTAAATTTATAGTAGAAGATGGTACGCATTTAGAATCAGTGGTACCCAAACGCTGGACCCACGTATTTTTCTTCTTCTTCATCAGCCTATCTCCGTGCACTCCTGAACAAAGGCCTCCTTTATTTGCCTCCATGTTGTCCTGTCCTGTGTAGACTGCATCCAGGTTGCGCAGACATGTCGGACCAGGTCATCTCTCCGTCTCAGCTGTGGCCGTCCCACACTTCTCTTTCCATCTCGAGGTCTCCAATTTAGGAGGTTCTTGGTCCACTTGCCCTCTGCGCTTTTAGCTACGTGTCCTGCCATTTTCCACTTAAGGGACGCATTGATAATTAAAAAAAAATAGTAAAATGTTTATGAAAAACATAGCACAAAACAAAAGTTCACTCAAAATAAAATGTTAAATTGTTTTGGGGTGCTAAATTCGCCTGAATTCTAATTTTAACTTGGATTAATAGTTGTGTTCCGAAAATACTTAGTTTTATGAATTTTATATTTATATCGTTTTGTGAATTTTAAATAAAATAATCTTTGTTGTACAGAAAACATACAACGGGCGGACTTATTGCCAAATGGCAATTTCTGCCAGCCAACCCATTTTCAATTTAAATTCAGCACTGACATTAAAAAACGATATCTAGAGAGGAAAAACTGTCATACTATTTTTCTGAATTTACGACATAATTTTTTCTTGTAATTGGACTATAAACTTCATAACATAACAAGAATGTAAAAAAGTTCGTTTGTAACTAAAAAAAGGGTGATTTACTCGGCACGTTTACCAAATGTTGACGATTTATAAGGTAATGGAATAAAAAGTTAATATGTATGTATGCTTTATGGTTAGACGAATAATCGTTGCATATGATGTAACCAACACACAAATATTATGAATAATTACATTATTATGATAATATAAGTTTGTTATTTTCTAAATTCTAAGATGGGCACTTGGATAATATACCTATAGGTACGCTATTCAGTTACGAGTACTGTTTTGTAGGTTTAGTTACCTGGTACTTCAAGTAGATGCTCGAATACCTGCTACTTAGGTACTAGAAAACGTACTGCTACTTACTGTTAAAATATGTAGGAGCTACTGTTGTTATGGTAGGCCGAACGAAACATCACTAATTTTTGTAGGATCGTCTGAAATCGAAATTTTGATTATAGATACATTGATATTGTTTATGAATCAACATCTTCTTTGGCCATTCCTCTCTTTTCGTTTTTTTTTCTAACATTACCATTTTCAGTATTCATGTAATATTTTTTTCTCTAGACTCTAGAGGTATATTTTTGCTTGGTATTTTTAAAAAGCTGTCACCTATCCTACCTACATAGATTTCAGATTACGTAAAATTACGTAAGATTGGTCTATGTGGCTCTAAAATTATAGGTAAACGAATGTCTAGACTAAAATTACTGCACACATCAAAATTTTTCACACTTTCTTCACATGTCAATCTTATTTAAAAATTACATTACAATTAAATTTGATAAATTAGCTACATTGTTACAGAGAGATCTTCTAAATTTTAATAATTAATCATTATCAGTTTCCTCTGTATGCGGAACCGGAAACAGACTACCAAATTATTTGAATGAGTTTTAAATTCTAATTTATTGTTTTTCTTATCGTAATGCATATAATTGCAATGAGATGTATTATACAGGTATTTGATTCTAACTGGAATTTAATAATTGTTATTAATTTGTTCACTTAAAGAATAAAATAGATAAATATATTCTACTCCCGAATAATCATCACATACCATGAACCTCTGACCATGTCACAAGTAACATAACAATTTAGCTTTAGAACAACTCCATATAGAACCAATTTGGAGCTAAATTGTGACTGTTGTGGAACCAATTTGGAGCCAAATTGTAACTGTTGTGGAACCAATCTAGGAGAAAAATTGTTACTTGGGGTGGCCCAAAGGATGAGAGAGGATAATAATTGGCATAAAAAATAAGTTAACAGCGCCACAGGCGATTTTTTTAAAAATCATTTAATCTATATTTTGTATGTTTTATTGTTACAGATTCAAAAATTCGCGTTGGTTACCAGGCCAGTCAAAGAAGTTACCATTTTTACAAAGTTTTTTTCATTAAACAGAATAAAACACAATGATCTACAATATCTACGAAATTTCGTTTAATCTACAAGTACCTAATGACTACGTCCTAACTATGTCCCTCTTTGAGCTACATTTTTTTAGGTACTTCAAACTTTTATAGTTTTACGCTATTTTTATTTACTTATACCTACTATAAGATGTTATTAATTAATTATTATCCGTCTAAGAACTGATGCATTTATATTTATTTATATTTTATATTTCATGAGTGATAATTTTGCTGGATTCCGGAATTTACATATCGTCAACCTAGATTAACAGGGTTCTGATTGACAATACCAAAATGTTTAGAAAAATGAGATCAAAGATTCAAACAGCCATGTCTTCTACATGCAGATGTAACCTTTATTATAGTCTTATTCTATTCATAGTATTCATAGTTCATATCGGTTTGAAAAAAAAATTACGCTATCAGTCAGAATCTCGAAATTAGCTAGTTAACTATATTTTATTCTCAGATTATGACGATTTCTCATTATATGAATTTGTGGAATGTGACTATATACTTATGATATAGAGATCTAGCTACAATAATTCACTTATGAAATAAAGTTTTGTTATATATTTTTTAAAGATTATGTAATTTTAAGAATTTGGTGATAAGTAAGTATATTTGGTGATTAAAATGTGCAATAATACTAAACCAACATTATAGAAATAAAAAAAGAATTCTTCACAATATGGTACAAATATTT
Source organism: Ceraclea dissimilis (assembly GCA_963576895.1). NCBI lineage: Eukaryota > Metazoa > Arthropoda > Insecta > Trichoptera > Leptoceridae > Ceraclea > Ceraclea dissimilis. Next base: position 4,025,808 of record OY756375.1, read on the forward strand.
TGCTATGGTAAAAACAGGAAAAACTAAATTTTTCGATTTTAAAATTGCGCATCCAGGTAAAATCCGGTTGTAAATTTGTTATGTTTGTTATTATTAAAGTGTAGTAGGTATGTAATTTAATTAATGTATATTAAGTATTATAAGAACTCAGAAACCAAAATCACCAGTGCAATATTTTTGTTACATTTAAATTGTTTACATAGTTTAAAATTGTTGTTTTTGAAATAAAGAATTAATTGTTATACTTGGAATATATGTTTGTCTTTACCTATACCTGTGTCCTATATCCGAAACTTGGGCCACACTTGGGCGAACATGGGCGAGGATGGTCGCTCTGTTCTTTGCCACTCATAGGTCCCTGTGGGTTGATAAAAAACGAGAAAGAAATGTAGGTAAATTATATAATTATTAAGTACCCACATAAAAAATGAACAATTGGTTGGAACATGCGAAAAAGATTAAATTAAAAGGTGAAATTGAAAATATACCAAAAAAAAAATACTAAATCCGATTTCAAATAATGTGTTTTTCATTTCAAAAAATAATTCTTGTCTATGGTGGAACCCAGTGTTACAATACTATAACTGTCACCCAAATTCTAGCGCAATATGTAGAAGAAGACATTAGGTATTTATTCGAATTACTGTTGAATATAATACTCAGGATATTTTAAAAAATAATTCAGTGCACATTTTTGATGAAAAATCCTTTAAACTATTCTAACAAGATTGAAAAAATTCTCATCTGCGTAAATCAATAGCCAAGATCAGCTGGGCTAAATATGTCGAATATTTGCAATTCGTTTTACAAGCTGGCAACATTGTTGAAAAATGTCCAGAACTTGATGGAAGTGTCACTTTGTTTTTATTTTGCGAATGTGGTTATTTATAAATAATAAATAAAGTTTTGAGTAACAATTCGTTATAATTAAAAATGTATTTATTTGATCTTCCTGTGGTTGTGTTGGAACAGGTGTTCTCCTACTTGACGTACGATGAAATCGCTAAAAACAGAATCGTAAGTATTATTGTCTTTGTACTCTCATCCACATCTGAATTTCTCTCGATTTTTATTCAGTTATCCATATTCTCATTCAACAAAGTATTACAAAATGTTTGGAACGTAATCGTTAAGTTTTATTTACCAAAATAGTCGAATATTTCAGTCTTTTTCTATCTTGGTATGCCTCGGTATTATCAACATTATTTTGTTGTACAATTTTTCCACGATGTTGATTTGTGATTACGTAGTTATTTTAATATTTAAACATGTGTCTTCAGTGGCATTGATAAGACGTTAATTACGTTTGTTGTTATTTGATAAGCTATAAAAACAAGTATACTTTTCGATACAGTATTTCATTGATTGTGTCTTGTTCAAAGTTGGTATTCCAAATCAGTATTATGTGCATATTAGCCTTTTTATTTTGTAGGGAGTATGAACACCCCCTATCCGATTAGATCCTAAGACATTTCTATATATTCTTCTGATTATCATTTTATAAATTAGCCCTGAATAAACCTTGGTCCCAACAACACGCATTTTATTCACACAAACTTCTATACCTAAAGTAGTATTGCCTTACATTAAAATATATAGACAAAAAGTTGGGAATTGACACCACTCTACACAAAATTATAGAATTATGTGAACTCCCTTGGGGAGGGAAGCAGGATGGGTGTTCCGACAAATGTTTGACAGTAGGATGTGGTGGAATGGGTGAACGTTGCTCTGCCCTGCAAAGCAGACTCGTAAGCGTCGGAACACCCACCTGCTTCCTCCCCAAAGGAGATCACACAGTGCTGTGAATGAAGGTATCTCTCGCTCGATATCTTGATAAAAAAATTGTAATTTCAACTTGTTTTATTCATTAGATACACTTATTTACTAGATAAAACCAGGTTCCGTTTGTTAGTTTATGGTAATGTAGCAAAGATCAATGGAAATTTCTGCTTATCGATGGGGTTAGTTGACAGAGATCACTGCATTAAGATAAGCACACCTTAGTGAACAAATGGTATTATTTATATTTGTAGTGTTGACATGTCTTTGTATTTTGTTCACCAAAAGTGTAAATAAATAAATACATAAATATCATTTAGCCCAGGAAATTTAGCTTTGTAGCGTAGATAATTGTCGGAAAGCTGGAAACTGTTTTAATCCCTTCATTAACATGCAAAGAAGGTTTCTTGAAGTTTGCACCAATTTCCCGCTTGTGCTAAGTACAGGGTGACCCATAAACCGAAAAAATAATGTACTTTTTTCAGTTTTTCAGTAATAACTTCTAAACGATGCTTTCTAGGAAAATTGTTTCTTTTTATAAATTAAAGTACATAATATTCTGCGTCGTTTGAGTATAAATACTCATTTGTACCTCAAAAATTATTGTGATGCAGACACTGCCAAGTACATATTAATTTTCGGGATAAATTGAAATATTCGTATTTTTCACTTTTGTTGTTGAATAACTCCCCAACTCAGGTATTTACGGTAATATTTCACTAAAAATATTTAATTGTGGGTCAATTTTCTCAAACTTGTGATTAAAAGTTTAGACCTACGGCACACAGTTCAGGATGCACAGGTGCTTAAAGAGAGATGAGTGAAATAAAGAAATTTATTAAGTGATAGATTTAGATATGTTAAAGGTAAGCTAATTTAAATTTTACGATTTCATTTTATTAATGTATAGATTTGTCACGTAAAATATGATTTCTAATACTGTTACGCCACTGCCTAATATTTTATATCGAAAAGAGTATTTTTTTTACATTCATTGGTTTTATTAAAATATCTCCTAAACGGTTAGTGTTCGGAAAAAAATATTTATATCGGAATTTATCTAAAATAATTTCTCTGTATTATAATTCAAAAATAATTTCTTTGACTTAAATACTAAGTGAGGTAGAATTGATTAAAAATGGTATATAAAAAATAAGTTCATACATGCCGTCACTTTTTGTTAAATTACTCCCAAACCAAGATGTGCAGTATAAATTAATTAAATTAAATTTAAAGCTAAATAAATTTTCTATAAAATGAGTATAATAAAATTAATTTGCGATTTATAATAAAAAAGTACTAGATGATCAAAGTTGATTTTGTGTAGAGGCACGTTGCTATGCAGGAACATTTTGTATGGGAAGCGTGGAATTATTTTACAAAATATTGATATTGATCATCTAGTACTTTTTTATTATAACTCCCAAATTAATTTTATTACACTTATTTTATAGGAAATTTATTTCGCTTCAAATTCAATTTAATGGATTTACGCTACACCGCTTGGTATAGAAGCAATTTAACAAAAAGTGACGGCATGTATGAACTTATTTTTTATATACCATTTTTAATCAATTCTACCTCACTTAGTATTTAAGTCAAAGAAATTATTTTTGAATTATAATATAGAGAAATTATTTTAGATAAATTCCGATTTAAATATTTTTTTCCGAACACTAACCGTTTAGGAGATATTTTAATAAAACCAATGAATGTAAAAAAAATACTCTTTTCGATATAAAATATTAGGCAGTGGCGTAACAGTATTAAAAATCATATTTTACGTGACAAATCTATACATTAATAAAATGAAATCGTAAAATTTAAATAGCTTACCTTTAACATATCTAAATCTATCACTTAATAAATTTCTTTATTTCACTCATCTCTCTTTAAGCACCTGTGCATCCTGAACTGTGTGCCGTAGGTCTAAAATTTTAATCACAAGTTTGAGAAAATTGACCCACAATTAAATATTTTTAGTGAAATATTACCGTAAATACCTGAGTTGGGGAGTTATTCAACAACAAAAGTGAAAAATACGAATATTTCAATTTGTCCCGAAAATTAATATGTACTTGGCAGTGTCTGCATCACAATAATTTTTGAGGTACAAATGAGTATTTATACTCAAACGACGCAGAATATTATGTACTTTAATTTATAAAAAGACACCATTTTCCTAGAAAGCATCGTTTAGAAGTTATTACTGAAAAACTGAAAAAAGTACATTATTTTTTCGGTTTATGGGTCACCCTGTACTTAGCACAAGCGGAAAATTGGTGCAAAATTCAAGAAACCTTCTTTGCATGTTAATGAAGGGATTAAAACAGTTTCCAGCTTTCCGACAATTATCTACGCTATACCCCCTTTTTTAATGTAACTTCACCGGTCTAATTGTAGGTTTGTAAAGACTTTGATGACATATGCAGAAGAATCTTAAATCGTGGCTTCCACATGATCGAGAGACGACATTCCCTGAGTCTGAAGGCCATCAAAGCAATGTTACCAAGGAGGGAAAGTGAAAGAAGGTAATCGTCTCTTGCAAACTTCGCAGTAAACGAATTCAGATTTACAGTTTTTTCCTCAACAGAGACGAGAGGCATCTTCATTCACATAATGTAGCATTATGTGAACTCCCTTCGGGAGGAAGCAGGATGAGTGTTCCGACGCTTATGAGTCGTCCTTGGCTGGCTTAAGTGATCACTTTATGCCCAGGGCAACGTTCACCAACTCGTAAGCGTCGGAACACTCATCCTGCTTCCTCCCCAAGGGTGTTCACGTAACGCTACATCATATTAATGAAGATGCCTCTCGTCTCTATTGAGGAAAAAACTGTAATGTATTTCCGTCTGTGCAATGCAGATAAAGCCAGTTCAATGCCTAAAATAAATTAGGTATATCTAAAAAAATCGGAATTCGAATTAGTCTATATATAATCCCAGATGGTTTTATTTCACATAATTGTTATGATTTCAGATTCCACAACTTGGCACGCCACTGTGACATATTGACCTCCGTAGAGACTCGTCTCTCGATGCTTAGTATGACTTACACAAAGTATATTGACAACAATATGTGTTGCTTCATTCCGGGAAAGGTAAATAAACAAAATAAAATAAATTGTTCTTCATTACTTTGCTTTGAGTATTGGCTAAATAAATTGTTCTCCTTCATTGTTCCACTTTGAATATTGATTGAATAAATTGTCCTTCATTACTTTGAGTATTGACTAAATAAATTGTTCTTCATTAGGTGATTTGCATTGAGTATTGACTAAAAACATTGTTCTTCATTGCTTTTAGTATCCACTAAATAAATTGTTCTTGATTACTTCCCTTTGCTTATTGGCTAAATAAATTATTCTATTACAGGTGATAGATGAGATTCGTCGTGTTCTTTCGATTGTGGAGCAGTCCCACATACTGCCGAGGGCCCACGAGGTTCTTCAGGAGTTGCGGGATATCTCCAGCATGGCCATAGAGCATTTTGATGACCGGGTGGCGCCCAAACTTAGGGTGAAGATGTTGGAGAAGAGTAAAGCGACTACGTCCAACAACAGTACAAGTAGGCGATACAGTAATTAATCTTTAACTATCTATTTGTCTATAACATCACATTCTATCCTTTTTGGGATAGAAAGAGAGGACTGAGGAACAAACTTTGTGATCCTCTCATCAATAACAATCATAATAAATAAATAAATCTTTATTGGTAAGAGAAAATATGCATACATAGTTACATAAACAAGACAATGATTGCAAAAGCAATATCTTACAGTCAACCCGATCATACAATTACTTGTATTTGATACATGCCTATCTTTTAAGATTTGTTGAACATTCAACATTGAGAGTTCAAAGTACCTTAGAATAGGGAGGGGAAATTAGGAGTTGTGTTTTTTTATGATTGGAATAGATGTATGTATAAAATATGTAAAATTCTGAAATTGTTGAACATATAGCAACAATTTAATCAATTTTCTTGGTTTTTCAGTGCCAGTGGCCAAACCTCCTCCGACAGGTACTATCGAGACAGTAAACTACGTCAAAGGACAGCGAGCTCTCCTAAATCTCTCCAAGAGATTGCAAGCAATGGAGAAGAAGGTATTTACATAAAAACTCTTTTACTAATTAAATAGTAATGGTGAAAGCGATGGTCTCTTTGGCTCTCAGAAACCTTGTTATCGATGGCTTATATAGTAGTACATTAATTGTTGTGATTCTTTCAGATGAAGTCATACAAACAGCAGTTGAGAGTACAGAAACATATGATTCTCTACATGTCCAGAAAACAGTCTGTCCAGAATGCTAACATGGGTGAGACTAATAATTTAAATCATTCTTCTTCTTGTGCCCTGTCGGGTCCCCCCAACGTTGGCGATCCTGCACCACTCGGAACAGCTCCCCTACGCTCTGGATGCCGGTCCACTCCCTTACATTCCGCAGCCGGGACATCCGTCTTCTACCGGCCCCTCGGCGTCCCTCAATTTTCCCCTTCAATATCATTTGGAATAGGTGATTAAATCATTAGAATAACTTAAATATCTCAAGTATTATCAGCTACAGGTAATAAATAATTTAAGTAAACTAGATTTACCGGAAAATTCATACATAGAGATATAAAAATCGGTAATTATTAATACATTTAATATTGTAATGCTCCATAAGTGGGGAATGAGGGATGATCCACAGTGCGACTGTGGATCATCCGAAGCAAACCATGCAGCACATCCTGCGTGATTGCCCCATACGTGCTTACCCCGGTACCATTGACAGTGCTACCAGCCTGTCCCCTGAATCCCTCCAGTGGCCGGAGGCGCTGGATGTCAGTCTTTAACGATGTGACAATACTTTGACGTTGCCAAACGATAAATAAATAAATATTGTAAGACGATTTCTAAATAGTGACATTTCAGGCACAATGCTTGTATTGTAGGCCCCACGCTTCTGAGCCTAATCCTATGATATCCGTGATATCTGGATAGGTGAATGTTTCCCAGTGTTAGGCTGATGAGTTTATATGTGAATCACGAATGATAATATGTAGACTCTTCTGGCTGGTGACAATGGGATGTATGTTGGCAAGTCCTCCCTCCGTTTATAAGTAGTTTTATGTTCCCGGTGAAATGCTAACAGTGCATTTTATACTCTGCTTAGTATCGATAAAGTAAGATTATTAAATATTGTTTTAATGAGTCTATTGTTGCTGCCAGTATGACTAAATTGAACTTTGTATTATTTTGCAGCCGAATTGAAGAAACGTATTGAAGAATGTGACGTCAAATACAGAGAACTTACTCACAGTCAGGGCGGAATTAAAGGTACAATATATTAATTGATACAATTTCTCAATGGAAACGTCTAATCTATCCATTGACACCGCTTTCCTTGTGAAGTAGGCAGAGAGAACAGAACGTCAGACTTTCCTATCCTTACACACACTTCTTGCTTCCCTCACATTCATACAACACATTAATTTTACTTGAAACACACTTGATTTTGAACTTCTCATCGACATGGTGAAGTCAGTTCTTAGAAGACTGCATTTTTTTTATTAAAAGGATCTGGTCTTGCATAGACAAACCCAAATACTTTCCTGCACACCTTGCACTAGGCTAAATGCCTGTATCGCCAAGTGTGGAATACATCGCCACTGCCGAGGTTTAAACCTGGCACCTCCCGCTTGAGAGTCTGCTGTCTCAACCAACTGCGCCAACCATGTACTCACTTTCCTTACCTATGTGTATTTTGTTTGTCATCCTTTCATCAGTCATCGTCTCTACATGTTCCAACCACCTCAACTTGTTCAATTGCATTTTAATTGCAACATTCATCTTAGAGTAACTCATCTCTCTAATTGCTTCGTTACTTATCCCATCTCTCAACGTTTTTCCACACATTCTTCTTGACGAACTAATCTCAACTGCATTCACACCTCATTCGTCTTTCTTTAGCACGTCGATGCCTCGCTGTACTAATGAAAACTTAACTTTAAAATATTTTAAATTTAAAATATTAGTTACTGCATTTTTTTCTGTATCTGCACGTTTGATTATTTCCAGGTATAAGTGCTGCACCGCATGCCGAGGTGTGTTCTCCCGCAGTAGATCCACAGCCCCCAGTACTGCGTCACTATTCCAGTCAAATCAGACTGGATCCAGTGCCCAACAGAGCCAAGCGTACTGGAAGAGGTACGTACACTTTATCTTTTATAAAATGCTATTATTTATTCGTCAGCTTTGGGAAGTACAATGTAATAGTAATACATATCATCAAACACCAACGTCTTATTGGGGATTATAACCCACTTTAAGGGAGGTATTATGCCCTGAGTAAAAATCAATCTATTATCGCTTCAACTCTTTCGAATTATGTATGAGAGTGTAAGCGACATAATTTTGGTTTATTGCGTAAAAAGGACTGAATATCAAAAATATATCCACTGAACTCACTGGGTCTTACCTTAAACATTTTATCAACCAAATTAAAGCTAATTATATTTGGCAAACTATAGGAATAATATCAATTTTCAGTAAATTTCACAGGTAACTTTGGACTTATCTTTTATCTAGAAAATTTACGATAATCAAATTTCTACCTGTTAAGAGTCACTGAACGTATTTTCATTTATCCATGTTTTACGTCTTGTTATGTAATCTTGAGTATTAGGTAAGTAATTTTACTTTTTCCGATGCAATTTTCAGCACGTTCAGCTACTTTCCCCTTTTAATGAGAAAGTATTCTAACTTGATGCTCTATGTTAATATTGCTGATAAATAATTACAGCCAGTGATTCAGATCATACTAAACATCATCGATATATGTCTTTCTATAAGATTTTTTTCTATTATATTCAAATTGCATTGATTTTTCTATTACAGACAGTCCGAACATAAAACCACGAAAGACGACATTGGATCACCCGACGCTCAACATCCTCAGTCAAACTTTAGGCGTCTCTGGTGCGGTCAAACGCCCACGACTATCAAACATGTCCATGGAGGATTCGATGGATTCGGAGAGCAACTCCTCTCAGGACATTCACGACATCACAGACGATCCACCGCGACGTAAAGTCGTACCGGCCAATCCACCAAACTCTTCGAAAAATCTCGGAGATATCACCGAAGATGAATTGCAATCAGCGATCAGTAGACTGTCGAAAAGCACGATGGATTTTCGAAACGTAATTAGGAACGATCCGAGCGGCAATACAGCTAATAAAGATGACGATTGTGTGTTGGTTGTAGATAATTTAGAAGAAGCAAAGTAACCTAATGTTTTTGACAGATCTAACATGTATTTTGCATGTTATGTCTATGTCAAATTATTAAAATTAATGGATGTATTATCGTCGATGTAGTTGGAATGGATGTGGCACATGATAGTTTACGTGGTTTAACTGACAATCATGTTTGATTTGAAGTATACCTAAATTATTTAGGTATGGAACCGGATTTATCTGTACTTACCTATAGCACAGACGGAATGACATTAAGTTTTTCCTCAACAGAGACGAAGGAAGTTTGGTTAATTATGAAATTGTTTCCAGCTGCAGCATATATACAACTTTAAAAAATTACACGATTGACAGCAGGATGTGGTGGAATGGCTGAACGTTGCCCTGGGCTTAAAGTGATCACTTAAGCCAGCCAGAGCCGAATCGTTAGCGTCGGAACACCCATCCTGCTTCCTCCCCAAGAGAGTTCACATAACGCTGCATTATGTGAATGAAGATGCCTCTCGTCTCTGTTGAGGAAAAACTTCATGATAATCATGTGTTTTTTTTATTTTACTTATTGGAATACGTTTTGTAACTAGAATGAAAATAAAGAAGTTGAGATGGTTAGGACATGTAGAGAGAACGAATGATGAAAGGATAATGAACATGGGTGGAAGAGGAATGGTAAGGAAACACTGCCGTCCATGAACCGCTTGGCTCGAGCATGGACGTGTTTTGAGTAAAATGAATCGTGTAGTCTCGACAACATCGACAATCTACACACGGTACACCCGAGAAGAATGGAGAAGAGATTAACAGGGACAGTGAAAATCTACAAAGCTGTCTGAATAGTAGAGTGATTGCATGAATGTGACGGAAGCCCGAAGTGTTTATAAGGATAGGGAAGTCTAGCATTCTGGTCCCTCTCCCCGTCCCACAAGAGATGCGGTGTGAGAGAATGGAATAAAATACATTTCATTATTGATTTTTTTGAGCACTTTTTAAATTCTAGTACAATAAATTAATTATTAACAAAATCTTGTGTTAGCGACGGTTGTAACGAGTGTGCTTGTTATTAAATAAAATAAATTCCTCTTTGTCTGTATAGCAAGGGATGTTGGTTGTTGATACATACAGTAACGTAATTTAGTTTTTTATATGTAGATAAATTGTGACTGCTTAATGTTATTATTGTACAAATTAAATTACTGTAGAATTTTATATTATCACTATACATCGGCATCTTCGATTCTTTTCTGGAGATGTGCAGGGACGTAGAGTGAACAAAAATATTATACTTACAGTCTATTTACTTGGCAAATTTTGTTAATACTACCTGCATAATGCACCCAGATACAAGTTACGTGGAATTAGTTATTTACAAATCACTATTGTTGTACTCTCCTATAGATATTGATGGCTGTGTAGAATTCGGGTAAAGATGGAAACCCCCGTAATTTAAATTCGAAGAGAAATAATACTTTTGCTCACAGGCCGTCTATGGAATCTCATTCATAGGAAAGGTTTTATTGCCCCTATTCAGGTAAAAGAATCAAAGATGCCGATGTATAATTATCACATACGGCTTGTCGCACCCTATATAGAGACATTCAGAATGAGAGACCTATTACTGGGCAGCTTAGTTTTATAAACTCTAGTACTAATGTTAGTTTTAATTACGCTACTAAAGTGGTGGTGGTCGGTAACACCCTCGAGCGTTAATCCGGCAGGTGCAAGTTCGATCCCCAATGCCGACTTACTCTACTTCACGACATAAGCTTTTCAAGCTTGTTGTGAAGTGTACAAAGATGTATTTGGAGTCATTTTATAATCACGTAATAATTTTGTAAGGATGGAGTCTTATTTGCAATTTTGTAAATAAAAATATAGGATATTAAACATAGTTAAATTGTAATCCAAGCTTTTTTTTTTTCATTGTAATCGTAAGGTGCCAAAATTATTTGTAAATATTCAACAAATTGGGAAGACATGATAGAAAATAAGTTTTGTATACTTCTTGCGCCAATAGAAGAGCCTTTTTTGTAGTGTTGGTGAAAGAACGGATATACCTGCCTTGAACAATGAACGCATCTGTGTGCATTCTTGTTCATTGTGCGCTGACTAATACTAGTATAAATGCGTGTACGGACTTGCGTATGGTTACGCTGTCTCACATTACAAAAAAAGCTCTTAATCCCCCGCCACTAGTATAATACATACGTGTTTGTGTCATCTGACAAACTAGTATGGAAATAATCTCAAGTTTCACTGAATTCCAATGTTACAGAAGTAACTTTGAATTATTTGTGATCGAGAAAAATTACAAAGATCCGCTAGGGACACTAAAACATATTCTCATTTATCGGTGTTTTGAGTCTTTACCATTAGCTGAGAAATCTTACTTTTCCGGAAACGATTTTTCGCATATCCACTTGCTTTCCCAAAACAAGAAAAAATCTACATCACAATTTATTTGCCAACTGCCTAAATTTAGATTTATTTGGTTCAATTAAGTTATAGAATATAAGTTATCTTAAACTACGTCATGTAGAAAGTTCGATGTTTCTTACAAAAAATAAAATTGTGAAATTCGAAAAAGGTATAGAAAATTATTTATTGTACATATTATTGTTAGGCAACGTATAGTTTATTATAAACTACATATATAGTTTTATTTTTAATATACAGTTAACAATTCTTCGTCTGGACCAACTGTTTGGGTTACAGCAAACCCGGATTACAGAGATTGTACTGTATTTATTGTTGTACTCATACTTTGAAATAAAAGTCTATCTTTTTATATTTGAGAGTTTTTTTTTAATCAAATTACGGGGTAGAAGTCTCCTTTTGTGAAATCGTACTTCAGTAATGAAACATCTCCAAATACCTACAGTCTGACTGGAAAGAGATGGTTTTCTATGAGGGTGCAGAGGCAACCATAATGGCAAAACTAATTTAGTAGGAACGCCATTGTTGCTAGAGCTGTGTGAATAATGGTCAACAGTCGTTCTTATTTAACAAGTCAATACTGTTGACATAAGAGTCCATTGTCTGCTAACATTAATCCACGCCAATGCCTGGAGTGAGTATGTAAATATTCCAACCAAACGCACGAGGAGAGAACTAAGCAAAATTCCCGCACATATTATCCTGCTAACAGTAATATTAAAATCAACAGAAAAATGAACATCTGGGTAGGTACCGTTATAAATCCCGCGATGCCATTACTTGCGAAATTGATCAGCGTCGGGGCGACAATCAACATTAGCAGTTAACGATCACTATTAATTGAGGTTAACATTAGCATCTGTTAAAATTAACTTTAGTTAGCGTAAACGCCCACTACTAATTGTTGCCAGGACATAAAATTTTGAAATGTCTTATGTTAGTTTTTCAAACATCTGGAATACGTAGGACACTAAAAGAAATATGAAAAAGAGTGAAATAAAAGATAATTCAATTACTAAAATGTTTTATTACTTATATTTAAACCTATCACCATATTATATACATTCATATAAGGCAAAATGTATACAGCCATAGTACAGAAAATTGTGCATTGATGCTAGATTTGCACACAAAAATAAGCAATATACATAAAAGTTGTAATTTTTCTTAATTATAATTGTTGATCAATTTTCTTTAGCTTAAAATTATAGCTAAGCTGAGATTTTATATATACAGCTGTTTTACAAAAGAATTGAAAATATCGCAATAAAACATATAATTTTATCTCAAACATTGTAAAATAGATGTACTACATACATATTTAGTAAAACAAAAAAAAGTTAAAATACTCAAAATAAGGGATTATTTCTTAAAACAGCAGTCTACCAAACACATGTGACCTGAATAACATATTCCATACAAAAAATATACGATAGCAAAAAAATAATTTAGCATTTACCTAACTTAGAATAAAAAATACACAAATCTAAAAAAATACTCTTTTGAATTATTACATAAACTCTGCCGTTCCCGATACATTTCAGAAACTGGTAAAAATACTGTCAAATTATACACGTTTCTAATAAAAAATTTGGGCTTCTTAAGTGATATAATTATTCAATGAGATCCTGAACTATAAATTTCAATTGTCATGGAAAGATCTATTATTTTATACACTATTTTATCCAAAAAGTAACTCTGTAGAAATCATGATTTTAGGCATCTTTCTCTTCATGGGTTGACTGTAAGATATTTTTGCAATAAGTCCGCCTTTTGGCACACTACCATTGTCTTGTTTTTGTAACTATGCATATTTTTCTTAGGCCAATAAAGATTTATTTAATAGTTGTTGCAGGTTTTGACGATGATCCATACGTAGACTTGGTTTTTCAGGTTAATCGTGTAGTGATCAGGTGGTCCGACGTTTCGGCGAACTTACTGCCGCCTTGGTCACGGATTGTGAGCTTCGCGCCTGATATAATAAATAAATAAATGTTACATTTAATAGTACAAGATATTGTCGTATAAGGTCTAACACCGCATATCTAATTTCTTGTGGTGTTCGGTGTGGTAATTTTTTTCCTCAATCTTGTACGTAGCAGATGTTGGCTTATGATATTTTGTTCTGACAATCACTCTTCTTAGACTAAACCTTTATAATTAAATTTGCCATTCCATTAAAAGAATAAATAGAAAATATCTTAATTTACAACAATACAATTAAATAATGTATAAAAATGGAATGTAAATTTTTAAATACAATCTTCAACTATTGATGTTGATAGTTTTCATATCCAAACAATAACTTGCTTGGCCCAGCATTCTTGACATCTTCCCAACTCCAGACAGCAGCACAAAGTAATTGAAGTACCAACACATTAAGAAGAATAAACCAAATATTGTATCTGTGTATAAATAATGTTAAGGAAAATCTCACGAGTGTAGTAAATTGGCAAAAAATGAAGTTTAAAAGACCAATATTTGTAAACTTGTTTGCATTAGGCATGTTGATTCAACGACAAGGTCGTGATCTTTGGACAAAATGGTGAAAACATTCGTTTTAAGTAAAATTTTACATATCAAAACTGAAGGCACACTTAACCTTGAAATTATTGGTGGAATGATTACATTTCGCCCAAATATTTTAATACCTACATCTAAGGCTGGCCACACACGTCCCGAAGTTCAGTTCCGGAATCGACCGTTTTGCAAGAAAGTTCCGATCAAAACCTCTCTCTGAATTCAGCGTCACCCCGATTTTAAATTCAGAAAGAGGTTTTGGTCGGAACCTTTTTGCAAAACGGTCGATTCCGGATCTGAACTTCGGGACGTTTGTGGCCAGCCAATCAGCGTATTTTCTGGTTACCTCATAGAGGTAAAGGGGATATAATGGCCCGCGTAACGCGTCATTGAGATTTTAAATGGAAAATACTGCAAAGCGAATCAGTCTCGTTCAAGGTGAAAATAATTACGGATTCAAAGACAAGCAATATGTGTTTTTGCTTGGTTTTGGATAGTTTTAGGGTGGGGCATTGTAATTTCATAATCAAATCTTATAAAAAAACATCTAGGTGAGTAATAATTGATAAATAAAAAGGATACGTATTGTATATCTCTCCCATTTCTCCACCATGTACAATTCCGTCACCACCATGTATCTGAAGTACCAATAGCTGATGAAATTGTACAACCTTTTAAATAATGAAATCATCTTGTCACGATAATATATTCTCAATAAATTAATTGAGTTAAAATACTAATAAAACTCACGACTCAAACGCGAACTTTACACTCGCTTTTTTCAACTACGAATTACGATGACAGCTGTCATCTTACATCTATCAAGAAATTGTCTATGCCCAAATTTGAGTCAGAGACAATGAGAGATATAAGTCCATCGTTGTATGCGCGGATTTTTTGAAAGTCAATTTTTTATTTCATATTTTTATCCACCTTTTAGAGGGCGTCACACATTATAAAAATCAGTCTGTAATGGGATTGTTTGTAAAAAAACTTCGACTACTAAAATTACATGAACAAAGTAGGTGTGCCAAGGTCATATTGTTACCCTGATTCTTTCGAGGGTTCGGTCGCAACTTTTCTGCAAGCAATCAATATCATAATGTGTGTGGAGTCCGCTCTTATTACGCGTGTCAACTATGCACGTAGAACAGGTTGAATCACACAGCCGTTTGACTCGCACCGATGATAGAACAGAGAACAATAGAATCATAAACAATCAAGCGAATCACTGAGTGTAATTTAACAGACCCCAGGTAATTTTCTAGAGACTCCCATCTTATCCTATCCTTTAATGGCTTCTGGAGTCGTTATAGCTACAGGTTTTTTTTCATTTCAGACAAGACTCCAAGAGATTGCACTGTGAATCCATTTCCAATCTTATTTCATCATAACTTCAATGTTAGGTTCTTCTGTGTAGAATAACAAAATAATGAAAGAAAAACACAGTTTCAGAGATATTAATTAATTTATTAATTCATTTGATAAAACTTGGTACATAATCATATCATTACAACTTTATTATATTATCATAATAATAAATTAATTTGTTAACAAACAACTGTAATAAATGAATACAAGAATTTGTAAATAATAAACAATTACTACTTAATTTTAAACAAATCAAACTCCATAGGGTGAAATGTATTTGACAATAATAATTAATTTGAAACATATTGTATAATTTACTTATTTTATTTATTTGTCTATGACTTTGGCTGCCTTTACAAGCTGCATGAGTACAAGGAATAATTAAATTATTACATCAGACAATAATTTAATATCAGTTTTTCTAATAATTACGACCACATAATTTGTCCCATTGATAAAGAATACAAGCATTTTATCAACTTTTTATTTTTAAATTATGTGTGTTTATCTATGCTTTATTTGGCGAGAACTTGAATGATATTTCCATAGACTTTTATATATTGATATCTTGTTAATAGTGTGAGTTTTGTGACTCTAAAATAGGTACCAAAAAGTGCCGAACGTGAAATTGCATCACTTCCTTTCTATTGAAAATACATGGAGTCAGACGTCTAGGTACTACTTAATATAAAAGTCTATTGCTGCTTTCACCAACTTCTTAGGTGAGGAATAGCCGAGATAGGAGCCAAGTTTTGTATTAAAATAATGATAAGTAGCTCCTATCTCCGCTATTCCTCCAGAATATGGATGGAAATCCAGCATATGGATATTTCATATTGAAAAACCAATATGGTGTCCACCAGAGGTGCACTAGTGTTAAAAATGTTTGACAAGCCTACAATAGGACCCCATCGATGGTGAAATTATAGAAAATCCTCCAATTTAAGATCAAAGACAATTTTTAAAAAGTAAAATGCATTATATCTGGTAGGTGCAATTATTCATATATTAAAGACTTGCATTACGAAAAGTAGAAAATAAAACTTTAAAGACAACAGTCTCCGTATTGTAGTAATTGAAACAAACTAAAAAGTAGAGAAAATATAATTATTTAATTAAAAATAATACATTTCTCTAATCAAACTAAAAAATAAAATCATTATTGTCCTTCACAGCATAAACTGTAATGTTGCCACCCTTAAGGAAAAAAATAATATTCGAATGATCCACTCATTTTTCTGGCAACACTTCAGCAAAAACAATTAAAATACACAGTTAAGTAGTAATAATTAATATTAAAATGATGAGAAAAATATATAAAAATAAGTAAATTAAAATTGAAATAATAATAAATGCAATTCTCATTCTACATTTGACTATAAAATAATAAAAAATAGTTAAAAATTAAAGATCTTACATTATCTTTGGAATAATGAAGCTTTAATACATAAAATATAATAAAAAAATATTTAAAACGATAATTTTACTTGCAAAAATACATGTAGTTTAAAATAAGACATGATTTATAGAAAATATTTCCATAAATCTATTAATTTTGTTACATTTTAAAAAGAATTTAATTTCTAGTAAGTAGATACATTAATAAAAATATTTGCGACTTATAAAATGCAATAGATATTAGAAAAATAAGGATTCATTGTGCCCGTCAAATCATAAACATCTCAAATATTATCAATAAAATAATACTATAGGCAAACTGGTCTCTTTGATGTAAATTCGACTTTACAAATTCAATTAAGTATTTCTATATTTCTAGTAAATATGTAAATCATGACTATCATACGTTAACACGTTAAACGCATGGGGGTCACCGATGACCTGATCTGGCTTACATTATTGCGCCATGGGGGTCACCAGTGACCTCAAACAAAAAATATATGGACAGGCTTCTCATTTATTTCGTGTATGTAACTGACTGGCGTGGCACTCGAAAGTTGTCATTTGCAGCAGGACACAGCTGCTCAGAAAATTTTGGAAAATAGGTACCAAATTTCAGGAGGTTCCGAATATTATTTTTTAAAACAGGTTTTTTGTTATAATTACGGAATCCTATGCCCAATTCATGTCTTACTTATTTTGGGTACGTTTCACATCGATACCGAAGCCGAATTTTTTTTTTTTGTAAATTTTCATATTTGTTCCGATGGCGTTTAACGTGTTAACTTGAGACTTGGTCTCAAAGATTCGAAATTTAAAACTGAGACTTGAAAAATACTGTCAAGTAGTTAGAGGCATGGATATACGTTTAGTTGGACACAAATTCAAAGAGACCATTGAAGTACATCAAATAAAAAAGCATTGTTGAATAATAATATAATTAAAGTATAAAAAGAATGCATAATTATTACCATTAAATTATATAAAAATGGTTTAAAATCTATTTTTTCTTCAATATTGATTAATAAAAAAGTTAGGTAACTTATATCATTAGTTTTGTTAACAAATAAAAAGGGATGGATGTTGAAAATTCCATACAAATAGTGAGGTTATGTCATTTTACATTTCCCTCCATAAAATTGATAACAAACTTTATCTGTGGTAATTATATTACAATATTATCTATGCATTCTTACGGGGCACTATTAAAATATGATTTTGACTAGCTTTTTTAAAAAAGAAATACATAATATGTTTTGAGGATAATATTTATTATCAATTTTTATGATGTACTATTCGAATCATCCAACCCTATTAAAACGTATTTATTGTGTTTAGGTAAGAAAAACATAAAATGCCTTTTTTTCTAAAACATAGATTATACATCTGTGTCACAACAATGTAGCTGGCTACGAACAACAAATATTACAAGCCATAAAGATTAAAAAAAAAAAAGAAACTCTAGATTTGTTGCAGCCATTTTCTTAATGTATTATGTTCTGTCGCCTAAACACAATAAAAGTTATAAAAATACCAGTATTAATTTGTAAAAATAATCATATTTTATCAACGACTCCCGTCAAAACAGTTTGCTTACGAAATTGTGAAAATATCACATATACTTTAGTGGCACTATACTTCAAGACACTTAGTTTTTTAAGTAGTAATAATTTTGCCAAATACGTTTGTTACGAATAACACATTATTTTTATAAAAAAAAATATTGTAGATATTTTTCAAGCACCGGTAATCACTTTGAAATTTAAACATCGCCACAAAGAAAGAATTGTCGAATGCACAATTCAGACATTTGTACCTATCAAAATAATTTTGATTCTTAACTTGATAATTGACAATGTGAATTCATCGAATAAGTAAAAAGATTACACTTCTCATAATGAAAATAGTATACAATTATTCAGAGAACTCGGTAACTTTCTACATACGCACTTATCTTAATAGCTAATCGATATAAACTTCACGACTACGAAGCTGCAATAATAAAACTCCTCTTTGAAGTTAAAGCCAATATTAAACGGCTCACTTTTACGGAATAACTCCCCGATCAAAAGTGAAATCATCTAAACACAGAAGTGATTCGATCACCTTACAAATCGTTGTATGTGGGAATTCCCTGATTTATAATACCAGTGATCCATCCAAAAAAAAAGCGTGTAATATCAGTTTTACATGTTCTTTGTAAAAAAACTTAATTACCCATTTCTCGGAATGGTTCTTATCGTAAATTTGCCGACTCAAAACGATTCGATGGGCAAAACAAGATTACGCTCTGCGATTGGTTTAATTCACTGCATGTACTCCGTGTATCCTTGCGCTCCTGTGAAGATGACATCAATCCACATTCGAGCGGCCTGGCCCGAGGGAGCCATCAGGTAATATCGTCTTTGTCTCGTTTTAATGACAAACGTCGTTAGAGGTGTGGGTGATTTTGAGACGTTCAAATGATCTAAGTAGACTTCTTCTATAACCTGTAAAGAGATAAAATATTATGAGTTTTATATAATGTGCAACTTAAAATGAATGTGAACAAGTTGAGATGGTTGGGACATGTGGAGAGAATGAACGATGAAAAGATAACAAGGAAAATTTAACTGGGTGAAAAAAGTGGTGTAAGGAAACGCGGCCGTTCAAGAACCACATGGCTGGACCATGTAGACCAGATCCTCAAGGATGGATGTGAGTAAAAGTAATCGTAGAATGTGTATGAGGAATTGCATGAATGTGACGGAAGCCCGAAGTGTGTGTACGGATAGGAAAGTCTGGCGATCCGTTCTCTCTGTCTACCCCGCAAGGGAGGTGGCGTGAGGGTATAGTATACTACAACTTAAAAACAACGAGCTGTTTGTCATAAAATTCAGTTTACCTGGAAATATGCCCCTCCTCGCGGCTTCTTCTCACTTTTATCCGAGTAGTAGATTAGTGTTTTTGTTGAGCGATCGAATACGAACCATCTGGAATGCAGAAAATAGTAAGATAAGTAACAGAAATTCAAATAAAGCTATTGACTGATCAGCTATGCACAAACGGGAGAATAAAACATTCTCCGAATACACTTGGACATTACTGGATCGAATGCTGTGGCTCCGTCATCGGGAAATATCTCAAATTATTATGAAATTAAGGCTTCATTGAAATATGTTACAATCGACACATTATGAGACAATTTTTTTAGAATTTCGATATTTATTGGAAAAGGAATTCAGAAAAAATGTTTATTAACCAAAATTCCCCCATATTCTAACACAAAAGCCACAAATTAAGGCTATTATCAAAATCCTAAATTGTTCACTATGATTTCTCGTTCGTTTTGTCAAAATCTAGTGAGTAGTTTTGAGATACTAAAAGCGAAAGAAAGAAATTTTTCTAAGTAGATACTCTTATTTTCAGAAGGCCATATCTTTAAAATGATTGATTTTTGGACTTGCATTCATTAATTTTTTTTATGTATTTTCACCTTCTCTTAAAATATTTTACACGAAGAAGAGTGTTCTGTATTAATTTACCTTTTTGACCAGCCGTGGAACTTAGCTCCTAATTTGTGTAAATATCCTCTACATGACGTGGCATTAATTATAACATGAGGGCACAAGTCTACTTGGTGTCCTGCAGATTCTATGTGGGCTCTAAGGTTGAGATCTTCCTGATCTATGGGCAGGTACCGTGTCAGGGGCCTCTGTAGATCCTCTCGAACACGAGGACTGAGAGAAGACTTCTTGGGTCTTCGAGGGGTTTCGACAATTCCATAAGACAAACCTGAAATATTCACCAATTTATATTACCTAATATACCATAGGTTGAGTTTTTATTTTGTCATGAGAGATGTCATGATGATGAGGGGATCCAAGGGTTGTGTGGAGGTCATGTTTAGTATCCTATGAAAGGGTGTTAAAAATAAATTCAGATGTAATGTCACATTTAGTCCAGCTCTAGCCAACAGGAGACACCGAGAGATGTCATGGTGACGAAAGGATCCAAGGGTTGTGTGTGGTCATGTTTGGTATCATATGAAAGGGTGTTGAAAAAGAAATTCAGATCTTAAATACTTTTCCACGGATCCACAGATTTCTGAGGCATAGCAAGGCATGTTGGGTCAGCTAGTCTATCTATCTATCTATACCCTCACGCCACATCCCTTGCAGGGTAGGCAGAGAGGACAGAGCGCCAGACAGCCCTATCCTTACACACACTCCTAGCTTCCGTCACATTCATGCAATTAGTCATACACGCTCTCCGATTCCTTTTACTCAAAACGCGTCCATCCTTGAGGATCTGGTCGACATGATCGGACCAGGTCAGTCTCGGACGGCCGCGCTTTCTCACCCCTCTTCGCTCATTCAGATATATCTTTTTTGTCATCCTGTCATCATTCATTCTCTCAACATGCCCAAACCATCTTAGTTTGTTTACTTTCATTCTTGTCACTACACCAGTCTTGCAGTCACTCATTTCCCTAATAACCTCATTCCTTATCTTATCTCTCAGCGTTTTCCCGCACATTCTTCTTAATGACCTCATTTCTACTGCATTCAACCCTGATTCATCCTTCTTCATCCACGTCCACGTCTCACTAGCATACATCAGGGTCGGCACCAAGACAGCATTGTGCACTAGCACTTTTGCTTTCATAGACACATTGCTACTACTAACAATCGGACCGAGCGCACCATTCGTCCTAGTACCGGCCAGCTTCCTTCTTTCAATGTCTCCATCACAGCGTCCATCTCTAGTAAACAAACTTCCCAGATATACATACTCATCCACTTGCTCCAGACAGTCATTACCAACCTTTATCACACAATTTGTCCTTATTTCCTCTCTTTCGAACACTAATACTTTCGTTTTATTTACATTCATTTTCATACCATTCATATCGCAGCTTTCGTACACACAGGATACTATCCGTTGTAACTCACATTCATCATCAGCCATCAACACTAAATCATCTGCAAACATTAACGCACATACTTTCCCTCCATTTAGGTCCACACCAACATTCAGCTCATTCAGAGGACGCATGCAGTAGTCGAAGAACAGGTTGAACAACCAAGGCGACATGACGCAACCCTGTTTAACCCCTTTTGTGAGAGTGAACCACTGCGACAACGCAGCATTCACCCTGACACAAGCAGAGCTCTCCGTATATAGAGACGCGATTGCGCCAATCAGTCGGTCGCTCACCCCATATTCCGACAGTACACGCCACAGTCTTTCTCGGTCCACACGATCGTATGCCTTCTCCAGATCCACGAACGCGCAGAAGAGCCTCTGGTGTTTAGCCAGAAGCTTCTCCACGACCATCCGTAGGGAGAAGATCTGATCGGTGCACCCCCTGCCACTCATGAAAGCACCCTGCACATCCCATACTTTACTTTCAGTCACTTTTCTTACTCTTTCAATCAATACCTTTCCATACAGTTTGCCCACAGAGCTCAGCAAACTGATAGCCCGATAACTGCCGCATTCCAACCTTGAGCCTTTCCCCTTGTACAAAGGGCAGATGACTGCCCTCCTCCAATCCTCAGGAGTGCAGCCACTCTCCCAGCACAAGTTGAAGAGCCTCAGGCACCACTCGAGAATCTTCGGGCCACCTTGCTTGATGAACTCTATGGCCACACAGTCATGTCCCGCAGCTTTACCATTCTTTGCTTTTTTCAATGCAAGCACAACTTCATTCATACGTATTTCCTCGTCCTCAGCAATATTTACATTCATACTATCTGCTACATTCGTCTGGTTTGTACTAGTACCACTTTCATACAATTCTTCGAAGTATTCTTTCCATCTTTCAACAACTTCTTCTCCATTCATCACTAAATCACCATTCTTATCTTTGATGCAATTCATACTGTTTTTCTCAC
The DNA here is from genome assembly GCA_963576895.1 of Ceraclea dissimilis. Lineage (NCBI taxonomy): Eukaryota > Metazoa > Arthropoda > Insecta > Trichoptera > Leptoceridae > Ceraclea > Ceraclea dissimilis. The sequence continues at coordinate 4,048,430 of OY756375.1, forward strand.
TTCCAGATCTCTTTCTTTTTACTTCCTTCCAGAATATTTTCAAATTCTCCTCGGCGTTCCTCGATAATTTCATACATTCCTCTTCCTCAAGTTTTCTCTTTTTCTGGCAAACCATTTCTTTCACTTCTTTCCTACACGCTTTATATATATTCTTCTTTCTTTCTTTCTCACCTCCATCATCTGGTTTCGCACCAAGCACATCATTCCACGCTTTCTTTTTCCTCACTACAGCATCCTTCACCTCATCATCCCACCACGCATCACCTTTTTTCCTTCCTACCAACGCTTCTCCACATACTTCTCTTGCACTCTTTACTAGCACCTCCTTCATAACATTCCATAGTTCACTCGTCGAGCGTTCCTCATCATCATGTACTTCTAGCCTTTCGTTAGTCAGTCTTTCATATTCATCCCTAACATTCGTATCTTTCAGTTTTTCGACCCTGATTCTCCGGACAGGCTCCAACTTCCGAGCCCTCGAGCGCCAACCGGAGAAAAGATCAATCCTTGTTATCACAAGGAAGTGATCCGTCCACAGTCCGGCGCCCCGAAATGCCCGGGTGTCCTTTGTCGCCTTCCGGAGCTCAGAGTCCACACATACAAAGTCAATCATCGACCTTTCAATACGATCAACTCTCTCTCTTTGCCAAGTGTACTGGTGGATCTCCTTGTGTGCGAAGAATGTGTTCGCCACAAAGAGATCCAACTCCAAACATACTTCTAACACTCTTTTCCCGTTATCATTCACCCTATCATCGCCATGCAATCCCAACACTCTCTCAAAATTCTTCCTTCTGACACCGACCCAACCATTCAGATCACCTGCCAATATTACTTTTTCATTCGCTCTTCTTTTATCCGCTGTCTCCCGCACTAAGTTCCAAAACTCATCCTTCTCATCATCCAAGGCATCATTCCCTGGACCGTAACCTATAATAAGGAACAGCCTGGTCATGCCTACCTTGAAACGAATCCAGATGAGTCTCGGTCCTACCAGTCCATACCCATTACGCTTCACCATACATTCAGTCATTCTTTTTGATAATATAGCACCCACTCCCTGACGTCCATGTTCATTTTCAGGCACTCCAGACCACATCTCTGCCATTCCATTCACCACATCACAATCTCTGTCCTTTCTTTTCGTCTCAGCTAGTAATGAATGAATTTAACAAAATTAAATCCTAGATAGATAGATGTATTTGAGCGTTACCTCCATTTTCACTGCTCATGTCGGAGAGTTGAGATATGGGTCTCTGTGAGAGATGGGAGCCCTCCCTATCCAAATCCTGCTGAGTGCCACTCCCTTCCTCATCCTCTATGTAGTTACCAGAGTTGTAAGAATCTGACTGGGAGTGCCGGAGTTGCTGAAACAACAGAGACATCAAAATGTTAATCGCTCTATTAAAATACCCACAATACTGTGTTAACAATTATAAATTAACAACGAAGCTATATACAAAGAGCGACGATTTTCTGATGATACAATTTTTTTTTCGGCCAATTTGAGAGCGTCGTCTTGAAATTGAAGACAGTGGTATTGACTACAAGTTGATTTTCGTATAATTACAACATTTGGAAATTCCTTGAACAAAAAGAATCTTTAAAAGTACACCTGAAATTTGCACCACACATGGATTATCCGCACAATTTTCTAGATCTAAAGGTGTAAATATGAAAAAGTTGAAGCGATAAATAATAGAAAGATTTTTGTGCATATAAGCCATTAAGTATGGTTCCACGACATAATGTCCACAGACAAAATGTCTCCCGACAGAATGTCTCCGGACAAAATGTTAACAGACAAAATGTCTCCCGAAAAAATGTTACCGCAAGGAAATGTCTACACGACAAAATGTCTCCAGACAAAATTTTTACAGACATAATGTTGACCAAAATGTATTTTTAGACAAATTGCGTTTTTCGATACTCGATTTTATTAAAAACATAATTTCCTTAAAAAAATTATTCCTGTTAATTATGTCTGTACAAATTTTGACTGGAGACATTTTGTCGTGGGGACATTTTCTTGCGGTAACATTTTGTCGGGCGATATTTTGTCCGTAAACATTTTGTCGGGTAAACATTTTGTCTGTGGACATTCCGTCGTGTAAACATTTTGACCGGAGACATTCTGTCGGGAGACATTTTGTCTGTAAACTTTATGTCGTGTCACCATTAAGTACATAGAATGGTATCATTTGAACACAATCTAACAATGTGCGTATGTATGAAGATATTATCATAGGGGATATAAAGTGTGTACCTATTGTAAATTAATTGTGGGTGTAGTCTATTAGCGTATGAAGCAACAACATATGTACGTCTATTAAAACTAAGTACCTACACGATAATAAAATGTGTAATGTGTATGATATGGTTTGATACGAGTACAGTGGATGCAAATTATTTGAGTCAGACCGGTCTTTGATCGGTTTAAGTGATCACTTTACATTTGAGAAATGTTCACCAATTAACCCATCACCAGTTCTGGGTCTTGCATATTGTCGATTACATTTTTCAGTGTTTATTATTACATTCAGACAAATCCTTCCTTGGGTGGTATTCGCAACTGGTACCATTCGACTTCGAAGCTACGGTTTTAACCACTACGATGTCGTCTTTTTTAAATGTGTCTTCATGGATCAATCAATTAAAACTATCAGACATCGTAACGTTTCCCACAATATGGGGTGACCAGTGTCTTAAAATGTGAATTTCTGAGTGAGTATAAACTGAAACTATTGTATTTTAATATGATATAAAGATATTATACTGTACAGACCTACGCAGCGTTTACGAATTAAAGCGTTATGAAGATTTATGATATAAAATAGATGTGAAGCGAAAAGATGAAAAGATGACGAGAAATAAATATTCTCCATATAGACTAACTGAGATGTGACTTGAAAATTGCTAGCAGTACGCCAATCAAAACAACTGTGCAGAATTCAATGTTTTATAATATGCGAAAACATTCTCTCAAACTAGTTGTTAAAAAGTACTCAGTTGTCAAATCATTCTCTCAAACTACTTGTTAACAAGTACATAGTTGTCAACTCATTCTCTCAAGCTACATACTTGTTAAAAAGTACGCAGTTGTCAATTTATTCTCTGAAGTAGTTGTTAAAAAGTATTTAGTTGTCAAATTATTCTCTGAAACCTCGTATTTGTTAGAAAGTACCCAGTTGTTAAATTATTTTCTCAAACAGTTGTTGAAAAGTACCCAGTTGTCAAATTATTCTCTCAAAACTAATTGTTAAAAAGTACCCACTCAATAAGTCCACCCTTTAGCACACTAGTATTGTCTTGTTTTGTAACCTTGACAATTATTTTTGCTTTTAAAGATTTATTTATTTAATTTGTTGATGTAACTGGAGAGGCTGACAGGATATAGTTTGAATAAATAACATTGTAGCTTTGACACAGACTGTAACCTTAGATTAATTCTATGACTGTAACAAATATCCTTTGTGTCTAATTCAAATTAATCAAGATATATTTGAATACAGAGAAAGGAGAAATTTTACTCAGTATGACTGGGTTTATCTACATTTTACAAGGTTATCATTTTAACAATAATGTTGTCTCTGAGTAGTGTACAGTGTAGATGGGCAGGCTGGCTGGTCGTAACTCTGGCGTGCCAACCTTACACTGTGCATTAAGTTGAGAGACTACTAATTGTTAAGATATATTTGAATAAAATACTAGGTTTGACAAGAGACTATAAAAATATCCACAGCAATCAGGTACGAATGAATGGATTATACAGAACATAGGTAGTTATTAATGTGTCTTATTAAAATTAGACTACACTCACTTTCGGCCAAGACTGCGTCCTTTTCACAGATGCGGAATTTCTCTTCTTGACGTAAGTAAACCAAACAGACATGATCTTTGTCAACTTGGTAGTTAATTATGCGACGCACGACACTCACTCCGGACACTCTATGAATATTATCTTCATATTCATATGCTACCACTTAAATTAGACCATACACAATTACTATCTCACCTACTTAATTTTTGTTTAGTGCGACTATGAAATAATATTCACTGCTCTTTTTTACAGATACCTAAAAATCACAGTCACATTTAAAGATAAAGCGATGAATGTAATAAATCGGATTCAAAACGACAGGTTAAATGGCTACTTATTTTATCTAGTTTGGGGATAAAAAAAAATGGTGATAAATCTAACAAGGTGACCTATTTATTCTCCATACATTTTCCATTCTCACAATTTCATTAACAAGAAAATTTGGCCAGTTTTCGGAGCTTGACAAGACCGCTGCTATTTATTTTAGAGAAAAAAAACATACACAAAATTTGTAGGAAATTTAATGTAAGTACTTTCATTTTGCATAAAAGATAACCTACAAAAAGTTGATAGTGTTCAAAGCCAGAATTCGCCAGAAAATTGAAATTTTAGCAATTTTTCCCTTTTTTCACCATGTTCCGTCACGAAATTTTGTTGGAAAACCTCTGACTCGGATTCAGCACCCCAAAAAACGTTTAGAATGAAAGAAATCCAGACTACCCCACATCTTTTCATCGAGAAATGTAGCTAGACTGGACTAAAAATATCTACTAAATATTTTATTTAATCTCGAAATAAAAACCACAAAAATGTTGACTGACTGACATACCTACTACAAAGTGTTTTATATTGTAACAGTAGGTTACTAAATGCTGAAATAGCTGTCAGCGATTTATATTATGGACGCTATAAATTCACAGTTAATTTCGTCACGGCAGTAAATTGCGGTAGCAGTAACATTAACTACCAATTATTCACTGTTATTTTATTACGCATATCATCATTTCATTCATAATAAATCACTACATTTGGAAAGAGTTCAAAATCACCTTTGATTTTTTAAACGTTTTGGATTTTTATCTAACCGCACTACACGTTTTTTTTTTTATGCACTTAATAAACATGTTTATTTTATGTTTTATCCTCGCACGAGTTACGACGGAATGACGTAAGTAGTGGGCGTTACGCTTACGTTACGAAATGAGAATTTTGTGAGAAAAAGCGTTAGGCCAAAGATACCCGTGGATAGACGAAATAACCCCGAATGACGGTATCCTAAAGGACGCTAAAGTTTTGAAGCTCGCAACCCAACTACTATGTTGGGTCGGGTTGACTGTAAGATATTGCTTTTGCAATAAGTCCGCCTTTTGGCACACTACCATTGTCTTGTTTTTTGTAACTATGGATATTTTCTCGTGCCAATGAAGATTTATTTATTTATTTATGACGTCACGGTCATTTCCCACTGCATTGAGGTTCAAAATCGTGTGAACAATCGCAAGATAAAATGGTAAAAATTGCGTTTTTCAAATTTTTTGGGGTTAATTTCGTTTCAATCAAAAAACTTTTACGGTCATTCCCTGGATTTTAATGCATATTATCAATACGATAAAAAAACTCCGCGACTTTCAGGAAACGCGTTTCTGTCTTTCAGAAAAAAAAGATGAGGTGTTTTTCAAATTTTTTTTTTTTGAGAAATCTATACAAGATATAAAAAATCTTTTACGGTTATTCCCTAGATAAAGGTTCATGCATCTACCCTATTTTGTTCCAAAGCATATTTAGTAACGGTTGTCGAGATATAAGGTCTTCCGTTTTTAGAAATTTTTGAAATGTCGGTATGCACACTCTTAATTTATTGTAATAAATAATACATTTTAAAAATCTGATTCACATTTGAGCATTTAATATAATAAAAAATGTCTGCAAAATTTCAAGGCGCTGGTAAATTGGCAAGTTATTTTAAAAAAATGATGAGGAAAATTTAAACGCAGACAACAGATGATGTTCAATTAAAGCGTGATTAAAAAAACTTGTTTAGTTGACGCACTATAGTAAATTATATCGCAAAATGGTGCAAAAAAATGAAAATTTAAATGCACTATAATTCAAATCAGATTTGATTCTATAACTTTTTGAGCTAAAATAGGCGTACCTATTTAAATTTATTTTACTATGAAATAATTGAAAAAAGAACGTCTTATTTTAGTTAGTACGCAGTTACGAACTTAATTACCCCCAATTATGTACTTAATTTTCGCGAGCTTATTTTTTTCTAAGTACAAATTTTCATAATGAATAAACTCCGTCGACTTCGCAACTTAATTCACACGCGACATTTACTGAAACACTGAAGTGTAGCGATGAAAAAATATAAAATTATACACCAATATATTTATGTAATTACTTATTAGTTATATTCCTATACAAATTATATTATGTGAGGCAATTCGCAGTGGCGTAATAAATGTAATAATGCGGGAGAAAGGCACTAAATCTATTTACAGTTTACACAGAAAGTCCTTAAATCAATTAATGATCATTTTATCACGATAATCGTAAGATTTTGCTAAGATTATGTATGGCAGCAAACAAAATTATACAAAAAGGTGTGGACTGTGATTTAATTCAATGCAGGTCTGGATGTAAACCGTCCAAATACGTCAATGATATTAGAAATTGAAAAAAGGTGAAGAATAAAAAACAGAAACATCCAATTGGTTCAAAGATAATGGATACTCGTATGTATACATGTTTACTTTAAAATAATGTAATGAACACAAAACCGCAACTACTAATAAAATTTTAATTCTTTTTAATTTCTGTCATTGTTTAGTAAGTATGTACCTTCTTTATTTATTTATTAAAAACTATAGGGCAGAAGCTATTGCGATTAATTTCGAATTTTCTTTCGATTCGTATAAAAAACTGAAAAAATGCTAAATAGTGGTGAGGTTCGACTCAGAGCAAGTATAAGTTGTATACTTACAAATTTCAACAATAGTGTACAACAATGAGCAAAAAATATTTACTTACTTAATAATAAATCTTTTAATTCCGGAAGCTACGCCACTGTCTGATGGAACTTAAGCCAATGTCAACTCGATGAATTAAAATAAACAGAATAAATAGGTTGCTATTTATAAATACGATACTATAATTAACAAATTAAAGAAAACATTACATATTTCATTAAAAACAGAACGCTATTTCTGAATTTGTCGTTCGTTTCGGCAGAGGCAAAACTCTAATTTACGAATTTTCATGGTATAATTTCACTACGGCAATCAAACACCTACAATGCTTTTTTTCAGTAACCTACACAAGATAATATGAAAGATCTGTTACGGTCATTCACTATAAGAAGGTTCAATGCATCTACCCTATTTTATTACTAAGTGTATTTAGTAAGGTTGCCGAAATTCTATTCTATCCCCTCACGCCGCATCCCTTGCGGGGTAGGCAGAAATAACGGATCGCCAGACTTTCCTATCCTTACACACACTTCGGGCTTTCGCCACATTCATGCAATGCGTCACACACACCCTACGATTTCTTTTACTCAGAACACGTCCGTCCTTGATAATCTAGTCTAGTCGCGCTTCCTTACACTCCGGTATATTTTACATGTTCCAACCATCTCAACTTGTTCACTTTCATTTTAGTCACAACATTCGTTTTACATTCACTCAACACTCGATAATCACTTCATTTCTTATCCTATTTCTCAACGTTTTTCCGTCGAGATTCAAGGTCTGAAAAATCTTTTTTAATTTGGGCAGGGCCGGATTTAGATGAGGGCAACCGGGGCTACTGCCCGGGGCCTCCAAAAAAGAGGGAGTCCCCCACGGTAGAGACTTCGGATAAAAAATCAAATTCAGACTAGCAAACAACTTTTCCTAATTTTCAAAATATTCTATAAGTAAGTACTTAGTTTCACAATAAATCATTTATTGAAAAACTCTACTGAAAAAAAATTCGGGCCAGGGGCCTCCACTCGTTTGTCCCAAGGCCTCCACACCTCTAAATCCGGCCCTGAATTTGGCGTACTTATATCTTTATTTTGAAAAACAACGTAATTAAAACATTATCAGAAGGCATGTTGAGATTAAGAAAAACCACACTAAAAAAATCTTGCAAAGAGGAGTTTTTTACATGATTTTGATTTTATTGTTCTGGGGGTTTTTCTAGAAAATATTTTCACGTTGAATTTTTTTATATTCTTGTAAAATTGTCTACTTCAATGATAAATTATAAATGTATGAAAAATAACACCAAATTTCGCCAAAAAAATACACCATTAACATTGAAAAAAACATACATTAATTAAATAAGCTCAAAATAATCACCCCTTTTAGCAAAAAAATAAGACAAATTTCCCCAAAAAATAACATTATATTTTCCGGTCCCTACCCATTAGTTTTTCCACAATCGGGTCGCGCCACAGCGGGGTATCCATATCCGGATATCCATTTTACACGCGGTATGGATAAACAAACACTTACTTAAACATTTTAAATTATTAATCGATGTTTATATTAAAACATATGTTTTACTTCAAAATATAAAAATAATAACACACCGGAATGAAAATATTTCGGTGAAGCATTTGTGGCGTGTTTATCCAAAGAAGATTGGTTTTAATTAATTCCAGGAGAAACATATTTTTATCCATCGAATTTTACAATTTTATCAAAAGAAAGTAGAATGGCCCAGTCAAATAGTGATTTCGGAGAAAAATAACGAGTTTTTTCTCCATCATTATTCAAAAAGTTGATAGTTTTCAAGTTCAAATCCAGAATTCGCCTGAAAATGGAAATTTTCGCCATTTTTCGCCTTGTTCCGTCTAGAAATTTTGTTGGCAAACCTCGGATTCGAATTCAGCACCCCAAAAAACGTATAGAATGACAGAAATCCAGACTACCTTACAACTTTCCATCGAGAAATGAATCTAGACTGGAATACCTACCTGTTTTTTTTTTTCATATTTCGCACCAACATTCTCGTACTAAATTTGAAAAAATCAAGCGATAATAGAACGTTTTTTCTTCAGTGCATATCGCCCCCATATTTTTCATAATGAATAGATACGAGTATATCACTGTCTTCTTACCGAAACGATGGCGACAGGACTTTTCTTCAATTTTCAATGTTATTCACGTTCAATCAATTGTAATAATGCAGCATTCATGCAATTCGTCATACACACTCTACGATTCACGAATGTGACAGACGAAAGCAAGAAGTGTGTCTATGGGAAAGTGGGGACACGGAAGGAGCCTCCACGAAGATTGAGCTGTTTAATATATAGAGCAATCGGGCGTCCCTGGAAACGACATTATGTCGGCAAATCCTTCCACCACCGGAGAGTCAGAGAAAGAACCATCTAAAGCGCGAATGTCAAAAAGGCCTTTATCAAGGCCAACCCTCACGACAATCTCGATAAACATCGAGGGCTTATCATCTGACAAAGAGATTTTACTCTCCGAGATATGCAAAAAACACAATTGTGACGTCCTGTTACTGCAGGAAACCCATAGGGGATTAACTAGGAATAGACCTTGTATTGAGGGGATGAAATTGGTCATAGAACGACCGCATGACAAATACGGTAGTGCGATTTTTACAAGAAATGACATGGACATAACATCTATATCCCTTACCTCTGAGAATGACATAGAAGTTCTAACGGCGGAGACAAACGCCTTTACTATCACATCAGTATACAAACCCCCAATGGCAGACTTCAACCTCAAGGAACCGGATAACTTTGCAGCACAACCGATAAAACTCGTGATGGGCGATTTCAACTGCCATAGTACTGCATGGGGCTACTCGGAGACTGATGAAAGTGGCGAACGACTAGAAGCCTGGGCGGAGAAGACCAGCCTCAAGCTGATCCACGACCCAAAACAGCCCTCATCTTTCAACAGTGGGAGATGGCGGAGAGGCTACAATCCAGACAACATCTGGGTCAGTGATAGAATCAGTCATCAGGCAACAAAGTTGGTACTGCCACCGATACCAAGAACTCAACACAGACCCATTTTATGCCTAATCTCCGCAGCAATAAGACCAGAGACTGTACCTTTCAAAAGGAGATTCAATTTTAAAAAGGCTAATTGGGAAGAATTTTCTAATGAACTAGATAGAGCAGTTGTGCGACTGGAACCTGGCCCTGCATCATATGATGACTTTGTATCGATAGTCAGGAAAGTCTCAAGAAAACACATACCTAGAGGCTGTCGCACGGAATATGTGGCCGGCCTTAATGACGACTCCAAAGAACTGCTTAAGACCTACCAGAGCCTGTACGAGAATGATCCTTTCTCGGAGGAAACTATACAGGCAGGAGAGGCCGTGCTGCAGGCTGTCTCACAATCCAGAACAGATAGGTGGTGTGGGCTTCTGTCGAGCTTGGATATGAAGCAGAATAGCCGGCGTGCTTGGAAGCTAATAAAGAACCTTGAAAACGATCCCACAGCACCAATGACCACCCTGAATGAGGTGACACCAGACCAAATAGCTCACCAAATCTTACTTAATGGTAAAATACCCGGAAAGAAGGAAAAAGTCACACCCCTCCCGAATGCGGCTGAGAAGAGTGATATCCTCGATGTCCCATTTACTGCTGAGGAGCTCAAAAAATCAATACACCAGATGAAGGACAATAAAGCGGCAGGCTTAGATGATATCCGCACTGAGCAGATCAAAAGATTTGGACAAATTACCCTAGATTGGATCACTCAGATGATGAACAGGTGCGTCACCACTAATCAGATCCCAAAAATGTGGAGAAAGTCCAAGATCATCGCCCTCCTTAAACCAGGAAAAGACCCGGCAGATCCTAAGAGTTTTAGACCTATCTCCCTGCTGTGCCACCTATTTAAGGTGATGGAGAGAGTGGTACTCAATCGAACCTTTAGCAGGGTGGAGAGTAAGATCATCCCTGAACAGGCAGGGTTCATGCCCGGAAAGTCGTGCTGTGGCCAGGTCCTCAACCTCACCCAATACATCGAGGATGGTTATGAGGGAAAGCAAATAACAGGTGTTGCTTTCATAGATCTGTCCGCGGCTTATGACACCGTCAACCACCGAATTCTTCTGCGCAAGCTGTACAACATCACGGGGGACCTCCGACTGACCAGGCTTGTGGAATGTTTTCTTCAGAACAGGCGCTACTGTGTTTCTCTTCAGTCCAGAAAGAGCCGTTGGAGAAACCAAAAGAACGGACTTCCCCAGGGCAGCGTGCTTGCCCCGGTGCTCTATAACATCTATACCAATGACCAGCCTATAAACCCTCACACCAAACAGTTTATATATGCAGATGACACAGCTGTAGCAGCCCAGGGCACATCCTTTGAAGAGGTGGAGAGAAAACTGTCGACTGCTCTCGAGGACCTGTCAGAATATTATGCCAAGAACCATCTAAAGCCAAATCCCTCTAAGACACAGGTATGCGCCTACCATCTCAGAAATAAGGATGCAAAGAGGAAGCTGAAGGTGACCTGGCGGGACCAAATGCTAGAGCACTGTGACTCCCCAAAATATCTAGGTGTCCGCTTGGACCGTTCCCTGACCTTCCGGCAACACTGTCAGGAGGTGGGAAAGAAGGTTAGCACAAGAAACGGCATCATAAGAAAACTGACGAATGCCAGATGGGGATCACAACCTCATGTTCTTCGAGTCTCGGCCCTGGCACTGTGTCTCTCTGCGGCTGAATACGCAGCACCTGTGTGGTATGGTTCAGTACACGCAAGGCATGTTGATGTGGCCATAAACGAGACAGTCCGCACTGTGTCTGGATGCCTTAAGCCGACGCCAGTGAGGGACATCTATCCAATTGTGGGTAACGCCCCTCCCACTGTCAGAAGACAGGTTGCGGCTGAGACAGAGCGACAAAAACAACTATCCGATCACAGACATCCCATGTACGGCCGTGAAGCCAGACAACCCCGGCTAAAGTCAAGAAAAGGCTTCGCTGAAACAACAACACCGCTTCCCGGCCCGCCGGAGGCACGCCGGATTGAACTATGGCAAGCGAGCCTCTCTGATCGCGTGCATGTCAAGCCGAAGGAGGAGATGGCCCCTGGATACAATCTGCCATACCCAACTTGGAGAGCACTAAATAGATTAAGAACTGGGGTGTCGTGCTGCAACAGTAACCTCAAAAAATGGGGATACACGGAGGACGACACCTGTGAGTGCGGAGACATACAGGACAACCAACACCTACTAGTATGTCCTAAAATCGGGGAGACATGCGCGCGAGAAGATCTTATAAATGCAAGTGACAGGGCCGTACATGTGGCCAACTATTGGAGGTTCTTGATTTGAGGCATCTGGACACGGAAAGTAAGTAAGTATGGGAAAGTATAGCCTTCTGTTTTCTCTGCCTACCCCACAAGAGACACGCTATGACATAATAGAATAGTCATATTTATATGTAAAGCGGCAATCCATATGCTGGCTGAAATTAGAATTATTTTCTTATGCATTCTCTCATCGCATAATAAAATGACTTAATGCTAAATAGACCTCACTCTCAATAAAATAGAGACATTCCAGATTGTTTATGATACTTTGATGTTTGTATCGCCAATCTATCGACGCCACAAGATGAAAATGCAATCATCAAAGCAATAACAGTTAGTTCTCTGCATAAATGCCACGAAAGTCGTAACAAATGACTGCAGTTTCCAGAAATTATCTGACGCATCTAGCCAGCGCTGTTATTTAATTGCGATTTAGGTATAAATCAGTCGATTTTGACATCGATTTTGTAAGAAAATATAGAACATACGAAGGAACTATCGAGATAATTTTCAGCACACACCAGTACATACTCGTAGTACGCTGTGGAAAAAAATCTCACATGACCTATATCGTATATTTTTCCCCTGTCCAATTCCTTCTCCTTTCCTTCCTCTCCTCCTCCCGGTCCCATTTCCTTCCAATTCTTACATGTACATTGTACATACTGGGTACACATGTTATTATATTTTCGCTTTTTATGTATTAGTGTAAGTTGGTGTTTGTTGTATTTTTCGTGCTGTTGTTGTTGTTTGTGTACAGATGTAATTGGTCTGCTTCGATAATAATTTATTTAACTTTTATCTTTCTATTTGCACATTAAAAAAAAGAAGGTAGATAGAAAGAAGGTTGGCAAAGTCTATTTTCGGAAATACCTTTAAAAATAACAGTAATCTAAGCAAAACAAAATACAATTTGACAATAGACCCTATGTGTCAGTGCGCTCCTAGCGGGAAAAAGGAGAAACACAATCTATTACGTGAATCGCTTACTAGATAAACAAGAATGGTGCGCCCACAATGACAACATTATTATTATTGGAATCAAAATGGATTGGAACGCGGAACTAATATCACAGTATTACAGGGAAATAAATGAGTTGTCTTCTGGATTCTGGAAGTCATAAAGTAACTCCCGTTACTATTATTACTGTCATCTATTATTATTACTGCCATCACGTGTTCTTTAGTAAACTGGAATATACTAGAAGATAATACGCAGCACTTACGAGGGGAGTTCAAAGTATTCTCGGTATGGCAACTTTTTTGTTAGTAATGATAGTATTTTTTTCTATGATACTGTTATGGCACTTTCTAAGGTGAAAATTAGAAAATTTCATCGGTTTACCATAATTAGTTTTGTCACAATCGTGTTTTGAGTGCAACTAAATGTCTTGACGCGAAAATGCTTACTAAAATCGAACACCGTGCTGTTATTAAATTCTTGACGAAACAAGGAAAAACTCAAAGAAAACTTCCAGGAAGAGATGGTGGCCGTTTACAAGGATTCTGCTCCTTCGTTTGTATACCATTCAAAAGTGGTCAAGTGAATTTAAAAGGGGCAGAGAAAGCATTGAAGATGACCTTGTTCCTTTTTCTGCCACTACGGAAGAAAACGTGAAAAAGCCAAGAAACTTGTACTCGAAGATGCTCAAATAAAAATTAATTCGTCAGCAGAGATGACCAAGCTATATTTTGGTACCACACACTCAATACTTCATGACTTTTTAAAGCTCCCAAAACTCAGTGCAAGATGGGTGCCACGAATGCTCGCACCACCGCAGAAACAAGTGCGAATTGAATGTTGTAAAGATTCAGGAGTGTGGTTACTGAGGGATCAATAATCCACCTTTCAGCCAAGACCTGACACCTCGTGACTATTTTTTTGTTTCGGAAGCTGAAAAAAAAGATTCGTGAAAAGCGATTTTCCGACGATGAAGAACTCAAGACGGCAATTAACGCTCATTTTTCAGAGAAGGAAGAAAATATTTTTTTTGGAGGGTATTGAGAAGATGATTTCGTGTTGTAAGAAGTGTATCGAGATTGCAAGGGACTATATTATAAAATAAAATTATTTCAGATTTTTCTGCCTTTTCTTTCATATCCATACCGAGAATACTTTGAACTCCCCTCGTATATAGAATTCTGGACCGTGACTGAATGTAAGATTGTGTTGCCACAACTCAGTTCCGTATAGTAATGATTTTCCATTTATTTGTCTATTTATTAACACTTTTGGTAAACTAAATACAGAGATATTGCAAATAAAAATATTATTTGTTCACTAGGGCGAGCTTATCGTAATACTGCGATCTCTGCCAGCTAACCCCAATTTAAGCTTAAAAAAATGCATCATATTTACGGAGCACCTCTGATCTTTTTTCTGAAAGACAGCACTCGTTTCCCGAAAGTCGCTGAGATTTTTTTTATTGATAATATACTTTAAAATCTACGGAATGACCGTAAGTTTTTTTGAATGAAGCGAAATTAAGATCAACCGTATGCTGAGTACTCAGAAAGCCTTTAGTGCTGACCCTGTCAGGTGGAACGGACTTCCCGTGGATCTACGCAGGTTTGACCATCCAGTGGCGGATCCAGGATTCAATTTTGGGGGGGGGGCTGAATGTCGTCACATGGTAAAAAGTACTGTCACTCAACGTTTGGGGGGGGGGCTAAGGGGCTGAAACCCCTAGATTTGTTGTATATAAAGTACTGTCACTCATGGGTTTGGAGGGGGCTTCAGCCCCCTAGCCCCCCCCCCTGGATCCGCTAGTGTGACCATCACTATATTTGGGAACAAGCTGAAGACGCTATTATTCGAGTTCGAAGCCAGTTTTCCCATGATCCGTCGAAGGGCGCCTCTCAAAATCATTCACCATCAAAAAAGTATAATATGGTTGGCGCAGTTGGTTGAAGCGGCAGTCTCTTAAGCGGGAGGTGCCAGGTTCAAACCCCGGCGCTGGCAATGTATTCCACACTTTGCGATACAGGCTTTACGCCTAGTGCAAGGTGTGCAGGACAGTATTTGGTTTCGTGTATGCAAATCCAGATCCTTTTTATAAAATAAAATGTTTTAATTTTTTATTATACCTACTGAAGACGGAATTTAAAAATATATTTCTGATTCACCACAATAATTTAAGTATCTGTCAACTCTTACAGCAACTCCTGTCTCGTGACATATTATGTAGGGATGTTGATTTGAATTATAATAATTTACGTTGTGAATGAAAATACACATAGCTGTGGAAAACGTAGAAAAAAAAGTTGTAAAAGTTTCGCTAGAGTAACAACGTGTGGGCCGAAGTTTACAAGATGAGTAATTGAAGACAACAGATGGAGCAAAACCGTGGAATTTTCAATAGGTACACTAACATACTAATTATTCTGATCTCAAAAAAAAAAATAATCGAAAGGGTGCTTATGATAGAAAATGCTAGAGGTATAATTTTATGCTTGGTTTATAGAAAATTGATCCATGTAAATTTGACCGTAAGTAGCTTAGTTTAGGAGTTATTTAACGACGATTTGAGAAAAGACAGTAAAATTGCAATCTGTAGAGAAGAACATAATTTCTGAGTTCCTGTAGAGAGAGAGAGAGAGTTGATACTGAGTTTATATTAAAGAAAATTTACTTATTAATTTGACAATTATACATTTTTATGTAATATCAACCGTTTTAAGCAAAATTTTGAAAAAAGAAACATAAGGTAGGTATCGAAAGATTTGTCACGATGGTCATGTTTTTTAATTAACATTACACAACCAATACTAACAACATACTAAAACTACCGAACTACCGGACCTTTTGCATAGCACACGTACAAAGTTACAACAACTATTTTACTGGAGTACAACAACATGAATAAAATGACCTAAATGCGTTTTCAAATTGAGCTATCTAAGCTTATTCATATTCATTTTAGTCACTACAATGCATTTTCTATATCTTGGCAGCCGGCGGACATTAGCTGCAAGTGGGGTTGCAAGATTGCATTGTTGGTAGCCCTGATTGTCCAACTTGTCATGAGAGCTGTCAAAGGTCCGCAATATTCTCACATTGTATATTTGACGATGCCGAAAATATTATAGAGCAGCGCTAGAGAAAACATTTTAAAGGCAAGATAGTTTTGCGAGTTGGAAAGAGAAAAAAATACTCCCATAATCCCTTGAAACCGCCATCACAAGTTTGAAAAACAAAGTTGCCAGTTTATTCTAACAATCCAATAATTGGCTAGTTTTTTTAAACAACAGTTCTGAAATACAATTTGAAAGTAGCGAAAAAATGTAACCATATCTTATTATCACATCAAGCAACACTAAACCAAGTTTGCTCCGTGAGACTTCTGAAAGAAAATGGACTGTACAGTGTACACCCATCTTACAGTCGCTTTACCCAATAAATAAAGTGTCAGATAACATGGGACTCACTGTAATGAAAAAATAAATTAAAGAAATGCAAAACAAAGCAACGATTTATTAAAAACAATGTGATATAAATAAATTAGTGTGAATTCCAATGTGTTTATATTCAATAAAATATAATAGAGGGGGGGGGGGGGGGGGAAGGGAGGTCCCATATGAAGGATGGGCTACAGGAAGATACTTTAAGAAAAATGTTTTATAAAAAAAATAAACAAGACAGGGTTGGCCAAATTTTTTTGTTGTTTGTTATTATGAAAATTTAAGGGTCTACCTCATAATTTTATAGGATTCTGAATACATTCTTCTAATTATATTTGCAACATTTTTCTTTACAAAATTAACATAGAGCTAGATGATATTTATTTTATAATAATAATTTCTATTCATATAGGTACATTACAGAATTTGTAAATGGAACCATTTTATCCACCATCCGAACGTTAATATTTTTATGTATCTGGATGGTACATACAGGAAACATCAGGACTTTTCTATGGTTTGAATGTTATTAACGTTCTAACAGTATAGTACCTATTCATCTGTTTATGCTTCTAGAGGTTAGGCATCGGAACAGGATGATCTGAAACGAGTTCGATTTGCATTCTGTATCAAGGCCTATTTACCCTACGGCTGCCAAATTAAATTTATCTACGTACCTAATTCTAAATTTAAAAATACACCATAGACAAAATGCCATAAAAACCCTAAGATAAATCTAGCGATATTTTAGTTCAAGGACATCCTATTCTTGCACACTAGCTGTAACCCGTCATAAATGACGCAGTTTGTGGGGTAGGCAGAGAGAACAGATCGCAAGACTTTCCTATCCTTACACGCATAATAATTGTACATACATACTTTCTTACGGTAAATTAAATTTTTGTTTAGGATAGTATTTTCTATTCTACTTAATATTTGAACTACAATATTTACCAATTCACTTTACAAAACAAAACGTACAAATTTTAAACATAAAGGAGCTCAATGTTTACCTGGTAATCAACAACTTTCACAAATATCCCTCCCACGGAGGTAGGAAAAAAGGAAAAAGAAAATTTATCGATAAATACCAACAGCATTTTTGTATGCTCGCAGTGTGAATAAAAAAATGTGGTATTAGCCAAATAATTTTCGACGATGATTGAAGGTGCAGCTATCGTGAAATGGTTTAAATTCCATTTATATTTGAACAACTTGACAGAGTGAGGTGGTCGGTAGCCTGGTTGGTAGCACGCTCGACTGTTAATCCAGTGGGCGCGGGTTCGGTCCCCGATGCCGGCTTACTCCACTTCACGACACAAGCTTTTCAAGCTTGCTGTGAAGTGTACAAAGATGTGTATTTCTGTAGATTGTTTCTTTTTAAAAAAAAATTGGCACTGTCCTGCGTTATATTCATACTGGGTTAGGACGGTAATTATGTGAGTAATGATAATAAATATGTTGTTTGTTTACTCTGTCTAACAGCTGCTCAACTGAGAAATTAGTTACATTTCAAATAAAATTTGTAAGTGATAAATACTAATCATTTTTATTTCTAATTTATCTACGTCAATTCATCTCTATTAAAAATATGTTACGCTACATTACACATATTTCATCTATAACCCTCTCCCACTCTATATCACACAGTGGTATGCACAAGAGAATAAATAGAAAGATAAATGTCCAATCCCACCAACTTTTACCTAAGAAGGAGAGCCCTAAGAAATTTCCATACAAAAACAGGGATAAAATTCTATTTATTGAATAAAAACAGACATCCAGCACCACCACCACAGTCTAATTCCATATGAAATGCCAAAACATGCAACTCACCTAGCCTGGGCGGAGATATTCGGGCACCTAACGTAGGTGAGTTGCATGTTGCATTTCATATGGAATTAGACTGTGGTGGTGGTGCTGGATGTCTGTTTTTATTCAATAAATAGAATATTATCCCTGTTTTTGTATGGAAATTTCTTAGGGCTCTCCTTCCTAGGTTAAAGTTGGTGGGATTGGGCAACACTCTCTCAAGAATGATAATCTAGAATTTCTTTAGGACTACAGTCCACTCTTCAAGAATAATTAAAAAGATACACTCTGTCAAGAATTAATTTAGAACTACAGTCCATTTTCTTTCAGAAGTCTCACGGAGCAAACTTAATTTAGTGTTGCTTGATGTGATAATAAAATATTGCTACATTTTTTCGCTACTTTCAAATTATATTTCAGAACTGTTGTTAAAAAAAAATGGGATTTTTTGGATTGTTATAATAAACTGTCAACTTTGTTTTTCAAACTTGTGATGGCGGTTTAAAAGGATTATCAGAGTTTCTTTTTTTCCAACTCACAAAACTATCTTGCCTTTAAAATGATTTCTCTAGCGCCACTCTGTAATATTTTCGGCATTGTAGGTTACTTGTAAAAGATACAATGTGAGAATCAGTGGCGTATATAGGATTTCATTTCGGGGGGGGCCCAATCTAATATTTGACTTTGGGGGGGTGCGGTGGAGGCAACAAAAATTTGAAGATAGAGGTACAGCATAAAAATTGTAATAGCGCCGCAGGCAAAATTTTTTCGAGAATGTACGTGAAAATGGTCGTGTTTTAGGTTGGTATTAATATTGCATGCAGAAAATACCAAGAAAATAGCGCCGCAGGCGAAATTTTTTTGAATAATGGGTGAAATGATGAACTTGAGTAACTTTCATGTTTTGAAATAACGTTTTTTAAAGAACTGTTCAACATTTCGGGGGGGGCCCGGGCCCCCTCGGCCCCCCCCCTATATACGCCACTGGTGAGAATATTGGGGACCTTTGACAGCTCTTATGACAAGACGAGGCCGTCGCCATATTGTTCATGGAGGCCGGGCCCAACTGACATTTGACGATGATTACGCCATCTAAATTGTATGGGAAAAAATATTCCGTAGTTCAAGTGTTTGTCACCGAGACAAGATGTTTGTCACCGATACAAGGTGACGTCACAACTCATGGCGGTGATGGAATTCGAGGATGTAGGCTTGTACTCTACTATCGCAGGCTTCGGACAAGATTCGACAATCAGGGCTACCAACAATACAACCTTGAACTCCACTTGCAGCTAACCTCCACCGGCTGCCAAGATCGATAATGTCTATAAGAGTCGACAACACTGCAATAGTTGAAATAAATAAATAAAAGAGGTGGTCGGTAGCCTGGTTGGTAACGCGCTCGACTGTTAATTCAGTGGGTGCGGGTTCAATCCCCGACTTACTCCACTTCACAACATAAGCTTTGCAAGCTTTCTGTGAAGTGTACAAAGATGTATTTGGGTTTATTTCGACAAACCCAGATTCATTTCTTTAAAAAAAAAAGATAAATAAATAATAATTTACGAGTAATAAGAACTTACCTTATCAGAAGGTGATGGAGCTTCTATGAGAGAGGATTCATTCAATGTGCTGTTACTGTGGACCAAACAAACACATACAATTAGAAAACAATCAACATTTACATGCGTTATTTTAAACAGCACAGTAAAAATTAAATACATACGCACCAACAAAGTAATCCTCCATAAGTTGCCATTGTAAAAATATGAATAAATTGTCTAAAAAATTATTAGATAGTTTTTTAGTCTCACTTATAAATAATTATTGAGGAAAAATGTTTTTAAAACTGAGAACAGCGGAAAATTTGCACAATCCTTATAAAAACTTATTTATTTATTGGGGCTAACTGGAAAAATTACAGCTTTACGATAAGTTCGCCCTAGTGAACAATTCTGTACGATTTACTTTACTTATTTACTCACGAGAGACTGTCTCTTTACAGGGCACTCGAAAAACCATAAAAAACAATGGGAGGCCAATTCGATATCCCGGGAGAAAACGATGAGAAAAATTTCACATAGCGAACACAAATACTCTCGAACACAACTTTATTTTATTGAAATGTTGTTTGCATTTACATGGAAAAGTAAAACAGTGTTTTTAATTTGACTTGTCACTTATCACAGCGATTTAAAAATTGATATCGAGTTACACGAATCAACACAGATTACGATAAACTTTACGAAAACATCACATCATTGTAAATTTTATCAATTATGATATATAGTTTTATCTGTTATCAATGAATTCTAAGTAGTGTACGAACTGTTTATTGGATGTAGAATTAATCCAGTATAATACAAGACACTAATTATTAATTTGAAACAACATTTTGTATGACAACCTCATTGTTTCGGCCTGCATATTAATATTGTTTGAATATTGTATCCAATAATTAGACATCCATATACAATAAAATGAGTACAACGTTACATTACTAATGTTCTAGGTTTTATATCTGTACAGTCGTACCTTGGGTTATAAACAATTAGATTTACGAACACAATTTCTGACACCTGGATAGAATGCCGGACAAAATGTTAGATACCACACGTGAACCTTGGATCCTCCTGAAACCCTTTACATCTTTTTTGTCTCTGGTGAAAGCTGATCCATTTTTGCACAGAATTGCATTGTCATCGAGTTTACGCACATTTGCAAAGTTTCAGATCTCTTAAGCAGTCACAAAGTGGTTGAAAAATCAGTTACAAAATTTGCGTACAGAAAAGCAAAAAAAAAACAGCAAAAACACCACAGTGAAGTTAAATTAAATCTTGTGAAAAGTCAAGAATTAATGTGTTTCTGGGACAGGCAAAAGAATTTATTGTATTTATATTAATTTCTATAGAAAAAATTGTTTCAGTCTGCAAAATATCGACTTGCAAATGAATTGTGTTCGTAACACAAGGTACCACTGTATTGTGTATGTGTGAGTATTATACACATACACGTGTAGAATAAATGTGTGTTGCTCAGTTAATATTGAATAGTAAATATTGTTTTACTAACGTATATATGTAGTATATGTTATCTTATGACATCTGTGTCATACATAAGATATGTATTATGTTATATGTAGTTGTATGTATGTAGGTAATGCAATGAATTGATAATGTTTCAATAGGGTCACAAATGAAGTAAGGATATGAATTATTTATTGAAATTTCTACAGCCCTCTGTAATGCTCTAAGATGTACATATTTTATTATGTTTTCTATCTGTCTACCCCCTCATACTGCATCCCTTACTGGTAAGCGGAGATAACAGAAAGCCTTACACACACTTCTTGCCTCAGTCACATTTATGCAATTTGTTAAACAAGCTCTCCGATTAATTCTTTTACTCAAAATGTGTCCGTGCTCGAAGATCTGGTTGACTTAATCGGTTCAGATCAGTCACACCTCTCTGTCCACCAACACACATGTTCGTCATCCTATCGTCATTCATTCTCTCAACATGCCAAAACCATCTAAGCTTATTCTCTTTAATTCTAGTCAATACACCCATCTTACAGTCACTCATCTCTCTTATAACATACGGTGCATGGCTAACCACAAACCAGGCTACCAACAAAGATTTGGATATTAACAGCTAGCAGTCCACATGCTTTGCTAAGCTTTGACGAAACATTTTATCGGAATACGTCTAGTATTGTAGTAGGTAGTATTGTCTAGTAAGACATTTTGTGTTTATTCAAGATGTTCTGTTCATCTTGAATTCTGATCTGTTTTTTACTATTGTTCGCAATACAGTCCGCTTTTGTTCATTGTGTTATTGTGTTATGTCCCTACTCCCTGCACAGAATACATGAAGAGGTCATTGTGTTTGTTATCACTACTAGTAATATCACAGTACAGTTATATCTCCATAACGAAATGTGATTGACTATGTATTGATATCACCATTACTCATAGCACAATACACAAGTATAGGTCATACACTAGGAAGTAAGTAGTGTTGCATTGCTTACATATAGTAAATACTATCTACATAAACATGTACTCTCAAGTCTATATAATGTAGGTGCAATTTTATATAATTTATATATTGCAAGTGTAATTTTATGTAATGTAAATGCAATTTTATATAGCATTTGGTGCAATTTTAAACAATGTAAAAGCAAAATTAATTTAGGTTACAAAATTTTTGTAATTCGTAATATGAGTAATTTTCTACAAAATATAATTATGGCAATGTTTTCGCTAGGTTATACTTAGCATTATCAAGGCAGTTTCTTAAGAAAGTACGTTTCTGATGGCATTCCGTGGAAAATTGCTGTGTTTTTTGTAACCTAAATTAATTGAATACGGATTTTCACTATAAACACTTAATTTTTTTTTATTTATACAACTACAATAAATTTTATAAAATGTTGGTGTTAATTTATATGTTAATTAAGTTAACTTTTTATACACAGTAATGCTGTGCAATTTTTTACATGTACTTTGAATGTAAGTGCAATAATGATTTTAACACAATTTGTTGCTACAGCTATCACAAAATATTATTAATGAAAATCACAAACGTTAGGTACATAATTTTATAATGTAGGTGGTTTTGGAAACGCCAGCTATCCAGCGTAAAGATCGAAAAGGTGGCTGGTTCAACGAAATTTTGCCCGACAGAATAATTTAAGAAAAATAAGAATTTATATGGGAAAAAGGTCACACAAGAAAAGAATATCTACGACAAACCTTTTATCCCACGGTGGAAGTTCTATATGTTAGTCCAATAATGTTCACCACAAAAATGTTTAAGATATGATCATATCATCACCAGGGAAATCAAATGTTTAACACAAAACAGATCAAACACAAACAAAGTACAATATTTAAAATCAAAACACAAAACTATTATTTAGGTAATTACTACGACAACGATACGAGAACCAAGGTGTAGATTGTCACTATACAAAACTATCAAACACTAATATCTGCCACGAAAATAGTCCGACAGGATGATAATTAACTATTTTTGACAGACGGTATGAGCAACACGAAGGCGAATTTGTCACTGAAGTATTGTTTTTTCAAGGGGTCAAATAGAGTTCAAATCTTGTGTGAAAGAACAATCAAATTTTGAATATTATATTAAGATTTCTAAAACACGCGAGGTAAGTACCTAAATCCTGGCGTGTCCATGCCTCCGGCCTTGAAAGGTTCTTTCAAAACAAACTAATCGAAATCAAGCCTGAACGATGATAAAACAAATATCTATTCATTACAAAGAAACAAAACAAAAAGGCATTTCGTTGTTGCATAAATCAAAGAAAACGAAAATCACAATATATGTGTTCAATCAACGCAAAATAATTCAAAACAAATAAATAATTTCCCACCAAAAATCTACTATGTGGGTAAACGAAAAGGTTTCATAGTGAAACGTCAATAAACTTTGTGATAAGTTTCCAATATAAATCGACCTAAAACTGAATGCAGTCATGTACAGTTGTCTGCGGGATAAAAATTACGGTACCTATCTCAACAAGTATAGTTACGATATTCTAATTTTGTTGATACTATAGAGCATGTATATATTTGTATATCTTCGTCCATTTCTTCCAGAACAATTATGTGAACAATCCAAGCAATTGTTCTTTCCATAATAAGTAATCTGGTATTTCAAATACGTTCTTCGAAGGAAACTTAATGAACAGCACTATATTAAAAAATATGCAAGCTGATGCAAAGCAGGTTTAGAAAAATCTGTGTTGATTTGTGTAGACAAGAAAGGTTAATTCAACACAAACTCAATTTTAATCAAAACGATATGTGACTTTTATGGACTTCAGTCACAAAAGAAGTTATTCAATAAATTTGTGAATTCTGTGGCGTAGTACACTTCTTGTACATAACTTCCAAATAAATATCTCAAATAGATATTATTTTTTTTTCTGAAGATGCATGATAAAACTCTTGGTGTAATCCAAAATCAAAAAAACGTGATACGAAGATAATTGATAATCTATTTCAAATTCTCAAATACTAAAACGAGTGAATGTAAATAGGCTTCTGTATAAAGGTGTAAAGCGGATTTGCTTTCCAAGGGTTATTCCGAACGAATATATCCCTCCATAAGCGCCTTCACTTGCATCTGCGAAGCCAAGATAAGTCAATGTACGATTCAATCTGATTCCAATATGCCTAGGAATCTTAAACGAAATTAATAGCAACAAACTTGTTTTCAATCTCTCCCAATGATCCACTAATGAAATGTTTCGAATTGTGATTTCATTAGTTAAAACGAAGCAATTCCCTTCGTTTTCAATCAATCGTAGCAATCTAAATCTATGTAAAAAAGAGCAATGTTGATGAAAGCGATCAAATTTTATTGTGTTAGAATGTAACGGTCTCACAATTTTTGCTATGCCGTTCTCTACGCGATTTAGGTTCGATTCTAACGATTGTGGATACTCAGAATGCTGAGGCTTTCCCAAATCCAATTCAAGCGATTCTTGATGCTCAGATTTCTGAGGCATTTTCAAATTTAATTCTTCGATTAAACTTCCTACTACAGCCGAAGGACCATTATTTTCTTCTGTGGAAAATAAACTATTCAAATATGACGAGTCTAAAACGCATTCGTCATAATATTTTGCTATAAGAGCTTCCCAAACAACTAAATAGTTTTCTGCGATTGGCATAATACCCATGCATATAGGTTTTGCTTTACCAACGAGGTGTCCGATTAAGTAATAAATCTTCTCGCCGTCAGTCAATTTCGAATTATCATGAATCTCCTTTTTAAATATTTCATAAAAATATAAAAAGTGTTCAGCTTCTCCATCAAAGTCAGGAAGTGTGATGTTTGGAACCTGAATAAGGTTTCCATTATTTTGTTGCGATGTGATTGAAGATGTCTTCATATTAATCTGAGGCCTTTGATTTATTTCATCTGATGCGTAGCTTATTCGGCAATATAGATCATCGAAGGAATCCAACAAATCATAATTGACTGCGTATTCTTGATCTATATCCAACTTCAACCAATTGAGCCTATCAAGCAAATCTATAAAGTGAATTCTGCTTTCTTTTACCAATCTCGCTTGGACAAGAAAGGATTCAATATAGCGGTTATCATTCAAGTGTGAAATCAAATCATGTGTTATTTGTGTACAACGAAAAACTCGTGCGATTTGTTTCTCGCATTCTTCAATATCTTTTTGAATATTCTCCATTATTGCAACTGGTATGTGGTTAATTGATTATTAAAGAATAATCCAATTATGCGACTATACGATAGCAAATTATACAACAAACAATTATGCGTCTACAAAATAATGCATCCACAAATAATACGACAACAAATTATGCGTAGATATGATTAATCAATGTAATTAACCAGTTATGTGTTTTGTAACTAATAGTAGCTGTGTCTTGCACTATGCGTAGAAATAACAATATACAAACTCGGATGTGAATGGGAACAAAAAATGAAACAAACCAAAATGTTTGTTGTTTGATGGATCAATATTTTCCCAAATTATTTTAAAATGCTAGAAGTATGCGTAGGTGTAAACCTAAAACTAACTATTCCAAATTGTCCGTAGATAGATGAGTAATGTATTGTGAATTACATAGGTGCCTGGTTTAAAGTATTTTTATAAAGCGCTAAGACACCTAAAGTACCTACCTAATACCTAATGCGAGCGAAAGATACGACAACTAAACAATAAATTAGATATAGGTAGGCACTAACAAATGAGTTGATTATATATCTACAGAATAGACATACCTAAAGCGACGTAAGTACAACAGATAGAGCAAAATACCTAATTGAAATGTGTGACGAGTAAGGAGTCTAGTTTAAAGTATTTTTATAAAGCTTTAGACCCCTAATACCTACCTAGTACCTATAGTGAGTGCAAGTTCAACGACAAATAAAATACTATAGGATACTGATCGTAAGTACCGATACTATATTTACAGAATAAATATAGCATTCAATTAGATGTCAACTAAAGTTCCAAGTTAATTGCTAGTTACATTTGTCCCAAATAGACACATGTTAGTAGGCAAAAGATGCCTCGATGCTAGAGTGAGTATTCGTAATTACCTAAATTGAATAAAGCAAATTCTATTCTAAAATATAAGTCGTTTGGACGATGCAAGAACGTTATCAAGTACCTACCATAACCATAAGAATCCGTAGGGCTAAATTGAAAAACGCTTTGTACATATCACAACTATATATGTACAACTAATCTAAAATATACCTACACAAGTAGGGCTACGACGAATGTATGTACGTACTTCAAAATTCTATTGATATATATTGATACTGCTAGATAGAGTACTTATTCTAAATCAAAATGTTTCCAAATATGTAGGTATCTACCAAGATGATTCGATTGTAGGCAGAGTACCTATTTCAAATTTCTATATCGAAAAATGCTAGTAAGTATGTAAGTATTGTAGGTACCTAATCACAAGTGTAAGTAGATGAATATTTGGTCAAATTATTTTCCTACAATATTATTCGAAATTCGAAATTCCCTAGTATGATTCAATGATTATGCAAACAACGAAATGTACAAGCCATACAAGTGTCATTGACTCTTGTAGGACTGAGAATTACTATGCAATACAATTATTAAACGAAAAAATGATATTTATCTTATACCGACAGGCGCTAATTTCTATCCGTCTCGCGAGGGCCAATGGTTTTGGAAACGCCAGCTATCCAGCGTAAAGATCGAAAAGGTGGCTGGTTCAACGAAATTTTGCCCGACAGAATAATTTAAGAAAAATAAGAATTTATATGGGAAAAAGGTCACACAAGAAAAGAATATCTACGACAAACCTTTTATCCCACGGTGGAAGTTCTATATGTTAGTCCAATAATGTTCACCACAAAAATGTTTAAGATATGATCATATCATCACCAGGGAAATCAAATGTTTAACACAAAACAGATCAAACACAAACAAAGTACAATATTTAAAATCAAAACACAAAACTATTATTTAGGTAATTACTACGACAACGATACGAGAACCAAGGTGTAGATTGTCACTATACAAAACTATCAAACACTAATATCTGCCACGAAAATAGTCCGACAGGATGATAATTAACTATTTTTGACAGACGGTATGAGCAACACGAAGGCGAATTTGTCACTGAAGTATTGTTTTTTCAAGGGGTCAAATAGAGTTCAAATCTTGTGTGAAAGAACAATCAAATTTTGAATATTATATTAAGATTTCTAAAACACGCGAGGTAAGTACCTAAATCCTGGCGTGTCCAGTAGGTGTAATTTTATGTAATGTTTTAAACAATTTAGAACATTTTTATATAGATGCAATTTTATACACTTAATTTAAGTGTAATTTTATGTTATGTTAGTGCAGTTTTATATGTTTTTAATGTAGTTTAATAACAATTTGAACACAATTTGTTCTACACAATATAGTCAACGAACTACTAAACTTTAGGGTAATTTTATAATGTAGGTGTAATTTTATGTAATGTTTTAAACAATTTAGAACATTTTTATATAGTAGATGCAATTTTATACACTTAATTTAAGTGTAATTTCATGTTATGTAAGTGCAATTTTATGTACTTTTAATGTAGTGTAATAACAATTTTCACACAATTTGTTGCTATGGCTTCCGCACAATATTATAAATGAACTATCCACTTCATTATTTCACTGGCAATGATTTCACACAAATAAAACTAATAGACATTATGATGGATGGAGTATTGATTGAAATGAGGTAAATTACTTCATGTATTTATCCATATCTAATCTATTACAGATATCTATTAATGTTATATCTTATCTGTGGTCTTAATGACTTGTAGTGAATTCAGTGGCGAAGTAAGGAACAAAAATTAATAAAAATTCAAGAGAATAGGATACTTGCATTTCTTTTCCGTCGATTGAAAGATATGTATAATCTATAGTTCTACTTACTAAAATCACAAATCAAATTATGAAATGCTATTTTAATGCACCCTCAATTTATGATAATAATTAATCAAATATTGTATTTTCGACAGTTGTTCTGAAACGCTTTTTCATGGTTTGTGTTTGGTTAACGAGGCCGTGACGTCATTGACATCATGAAATTCATAGTCAGAAATTAGATTGTTTGTGAGTTAGGTAGGGACGAGATAGGAATGTGACATCACAACATGGCGGCCAGTCAAAAATCTGTTTTTGTGCCGGAATCAAATATGGGACTTCATTTTATAAATATATCCACAAAGACACAAAATTAAAATCTCAAATTGTCGGAAAACCTTAATTTATAGTTATTGTACCGAATACAAAAGGAAAAAAAATCGGGCAAGGACCCTATTTCAAAAAAGGAATACACTTGAACAAAAACTGATCGCTTAAACCAGCATGATATAGGTAATTTATAAATCATTGTGCGTAAACACTACATTTTATTTGAAATGTGAAATCACATTTGTTTTATTAAAAACTCAAAAAAAATTGACTGTGGCGCTCTTTTTGTGTCATATCAATATCAAAATTTTAGTGGTCCCCATTCAGCTTAAAAGTTCTTTATAATTCCTGTAGATTTTCTAGAATTTTGGATTTATATACCTCCTTAATTTTTTTTTTCACAATAGAATATAATTTGTTTACTATAACTTAACATGCTTAAAATTAATTTGCGACTTACTTTTCTGTATCGTCCCCTCTCCCTGACGTCTCCGGGCTGGTGACATCTTCTCCATCATTCTCCTTGCTGTCAGCGGCGGCGTTCCTCAACAACTGCTGTTGTGTCTCGGCATACTGCTGCTTCACCTCATTCTGGACTCTCCGTTTCAACTCCTCAATCTTCTCTCGTTCATCCTCAATCACTTGGCAACCTGTACAGAAACAAATATTAACATTTTAGAATGCTGAAGATCCAGGGTTGCCAGATGAAATCGGCGAAATTACCGAACACAGACCAGAAAAATGTTTCGCAAAAAAGAAAGATGATTTTTGACACCTGCTGGAGTCAACTTGTCGTGCTTGAACAAGAAAAAATCGATAAGCGAGGTGAAATTTTTCAAACTGCCAAAAGGCGCATTTCATTTTTTTAACATAATTTGCGTCAACTTAAAATAAAATAGTACCAGGAAACGGCAAAAAAATACCAGAAAACGGTAAAAAAACACCAAATGAATGCATCAACCAATTGCTCATGCATTTGGGACATGACATGAATTTGGGAGTCGATTAATCAAGAGAAAAATTTATCTAAAAAAATACCGAACCACTGATATTTTGGTATTTTTGTCATACCAAATACCGAATGGTTCGATAAAATAATGAACACCTGGCAACAGTGCTAAGACACTGTACGATGGACAACAAGATCCTTTTAGAGAATGAATAATTACCTTTCTTTTCCAACATTGCCATACGATTTCTCTCCACCTCGCGTAGACTATCTATGGTCCGTCTTCCCAGTGAATTCATATCCTCATTCTTAGACAGCAACGGAGCATCCGACGTAACCTTGGAGATTCTATCAATATCATCTTGAGACGGCACCTTCTTATTGTCGACCAACGACGCTAAAAACTCTCCGGAATATCTACGAATTTCATCACCGGCACTTTTTCTATAAACTTTGGTAATGGTTTCGCTGGTTTTCGTGACTTGACAGAGTTTTATCGTGTTACCGGACACAGGATCGATTAATCGTACCTCCTCTTCCAAACTATCGGTGAAACTTTCTCGATCATCGCAGGAAGCATCAGAAAATCTCATTTCCTCTTTGATCGAAGCATCACCGTTTTCCGGCACTACAGAAATAGTTTGCTGCGTGGTTTTCGTGCACTTATTCAAATACTTATTATCACTTGTACTGCATTTTGTATTTTTGACATATCTATGCGTCACTTTTTTCTGTTCGTGTTCGACCTGGTCCTGTTTTTCGACCTTTTCTTCACTTTTAACATTCATATCTATATTTTCTTTGTTACTTATTTCTGCGGAATGTCTGTTCGTTTTGTCATCTTTCTGTCTTTTGAACGAATCTTTTTTTATGATTCGTCCCAAAGATGAGAACGATATTTTCGACGGTTTGTCACTGTTTGGTGAAGTATTTGTTTTAGATTTGTTGCTTCGTTTGGAACTGCGTAAACTGTCACATTTCTCGAAAGATCCATATTCAGACTCTATATTCTCATTATTAAAGAACATATTTTCGTTTAAACTTTGTGACATTATATCAGGCATCTTTTGTTTATTTTTCTTTTCTTTTGACTTCAATCGACTCAACGAATCAAAATTTCTCTCCCAGAATCCTTTCTTTTCCCTTTCGGGCGTGACTTCTGTCTCTGTTTTACTTCTATCAGTACCGTTCGACGTTTCGGCTTTAACTGGACTAGATTCTTTATTAATTGTAACTTCTAAGACTTTATTGGGAGTAGTTTCGGTACTCTGGAGACTTCGATCTTTATCCAATAAATCGTCTATCGATCTTTTGTCTCCTAGATCAACGATCATACTTCTAGACATTTGATCCATCGAAACAAATTTCTCGTTGAGATTCTTTTTTCTGTTTTCGAAACATTCCATATCTTCATTATCGGAACTGGGAGGCGAAAAATCTCCGGATTTGATTCGAGATCTTCGTTCTTCCATGCTTGAATTTCTTTTGTCATTATCGGATCCGATCTCTCTGACAGCAGCTTTAATATCTTCTTCAATGCTTTGTAATTTATTAGTAAGTTCTTCAATTCTATTCAAAAGTTTGACGTATTCGGACTGAAGAGACTTAGTTTCTTCAACGGCGGCATTAAGATTGTTGCTTGTTTCGAAACGAAGATTGAGTATTCGGGACTTTTGAGTATCGATCTTTAGAGTCAGTGCGGAAATATCATTTTGAAGCTCTTCACGGTAAGCCAACCTGCAAACAAAAAAAAATTACCATGCTGGCTCCAAAAATTATACAATATTGACCATAAAACGAGACAAAAATTAATATGTCGAACTCACCAATCAGCTTCCTCTTCTAAATCTTGGAATTCCATGTCTTCAAAAATCTTTCGTTCATTCTCCAGAGACTCTTGAGCATTCCGTAATTCCTCGAGAGTTGCGTCGTGCTTATTGAAACGTTCTTCAAACCTGAAAACGAAAAAAAAAAATAATAAACCGGCAAAGTCAGCACATTTACGAAAAGATTGTTTCATATTTATACATACTTTTTGACGATGTCAGTCGCTCTGTGGACTTTTTCTCTCTGAGCCGCCTGTCGTTCATCTTGCTGTTCTCTGTTGCGTTGTGCGTCTAACTCAACGTTTCTGATTTTGTCTTGAAGTGAAATCAGCTTGCCTTGCTCCAAATTCAAAATGGCAATCTCCGAGTCGTACTCGCCTTGGATCAAAGCTTTTTCCATCTCCAACTGAAATAATAACAAACGGATTACTATTTTCGATCCATAAAATTATTCTTAGCAGTCTGCACAGGACAGGACAATATGGAGGGAAATGGAGGAGGCCTTCGTTCAGGAGTGGACGGGGATAGGCTGATGAAGAAGAAGAAGAAAATGCTAGTGAGACGAGGATATGGCCAAAGAAGGACGAATCATAGTTGATTACAGTGGAAATGAGGTCATTAAGAAGAATGTGTGAGAAGCCATTCTTACAAACCGTTATTAGAGAGATGAGTGACTGCAAGACAGGTGCTGTGACTATAATGAAAGTTAATAAGCTTAGATGGTTTGAATATGTTGAGGGAATGAATGATGACAGGATGATTAATAAAAAAATACATGAGTGAAAGAGGCTGTCTGAGAGTGACCTGGATCGACCATGTCGACCAAATCCTCAGAGATGGACATGTTTTCAGTAAAAGAAATCGGAAAGCGTTCATGATAAATTGAATGAATGTGACGGAAGCGTGGAATGTCTGTAATGATGGGGGTATGTAAATATAGTGTTCTCTCTTCTCTTCTTACCCCACTAGGGAAGAAGCGTGAGGTAAAAACAAATTTAACTTACTTCTCTCAAAATATCATCTTCTTGCGATCTGATGTCAGCCATCTTACATTTCACTTTATGTATTTCTGTCAACACTTCTTTCCTTTTACATCTCAACACTTCCAGTTGTGTGGAAATATCTTCCAAACATCTCTTGTCTTCCATAGATAAATCTGATTCTTGATTTACAAAGGTTTTAATATCGTGTTCTATTTGATTCGGAACAGTATTTTCTTTGGGTTTATCAACTGCCTCAATTTCTCGAGAAGTTGATTCTTTAATTTCTGTTTTAGTATCTACAGATTCTGTTTTGTTACTTTCTTCTTTCTTAGTTTCATCAACATCCACTTTTTCTTTATCGACAGTTTCTTTATCTTCTAAACTCTTGAAATCTTCATCTGTTGTTCCGCCCTGCTCGATTCCTGAATCTTCGTGGACGATTTTAACTTTATGTATTTCAATGACAGTCTTAATCACACTACCCTGACACGGTGGACTTTCAATGGCCTCGACAACTTTATTATTGACTCCGTCTTCGAATACCTCATCATCGAGTTGTACTCCTTTCATTTCGGCTGATATTTTCCTCAGAGCACTTGTTACCGAATCATTTTGAACTTCGTCACTAGTGGATCTGGATTGCGACAAGTCTCTATCGATGTGTCTATGGATTTCGTCAAGTTCCGGTATATCCGCTATTAAATCTCTTTTAATTTCTTCGAAGTTTCTTCGTTGTCCGCCAAAGATATTATCAGGATCTAATAAAATGGTTTTATCATCCTCAACATCGTTTGTTCTGTTCTCTGGTTTCAATTTCGCGATTCTCATTTCGAGTTCGTTTGCAAATTCTGTATCATCGATCATTGGAATATCTTCGGTTAAACTGAGTTGTTTCTCGATTCCTTGACATTTTGGAGACGAATTTACTTTAGAATGATTATAAACTGTCTGTCCACCGTTGTAATCGTTTTCTAAAGGCGGAGGTGACGGGAACACAAAGTGTTGAGGCGATACAATATTTTTATGTGCGTACGTAGTCTTAATTCTCGTTCTAGGACTATGAGAATTGGGTGACTTAGGAGAATTTATGTACGGGACATTACCGATACTCAATACATTATTTTTAATCATTACGTTTTCGTACGGGCTTACAATATTATTGGGTCTAATCGAGTCGTTTAATCTGAGATTCGAAGGTGAGAATTCGCAATTTTGTATGAAGTTTCTTTCGTAACTACCAACGTAGTTCGAGGAATTTTGAGCATTTCTTGCGATTTTTCTTATCATTATCGGACTGGAGAGTTCTGTGATTGGGAATTGCCTGACGTTTTGTACAGGGCTTTGTACTTCTAAATTAAAGTTTTCGTAGCTTGAATGATGTGATGGAATGGGTTGTGGACTTTGGTAGTTTGATTGTATGGCACTGTTGTTCTGTGGAGACAATTGTACGTTTTCATAATTGGAGAGATTCTTGGAATTGAGGTGTAATCGAGGATTACTGTGAGGCGATCTGGCGAGCTGAGACTGAAGGGGCGATTGTGGCGAAGGCGATGGATGTCCGTGTGGCGAATAATCTGTTCTATTATGACTTGTGTCGAACCTGGAAGAAAAAATTACATTAATGAGTATACATACGATATAGTATTTCATTTGGTGAGATGGTCGCTAGCCCGAGTGGTAATACGCTCGACTGTTAATCCAGTGGGTGCGGGTTCGATCCTCAATGCTGATCTACTCCACTTCACGACAGAAGTTTTTCAAGCTTACTGGGAAGTGTACAAAGGTGTATTTGAGTTTATTTCAATAAACCCAGATTCATTCAAAAAAATTAAGGTGGTGTAATTTTATAGGAGCAATAAAAAAGCAAAAACATGAAAAAAATATAGTAATATTTTTGTATTTACCTGAAATATCCATCACTAGTTTGAATGATATTGGGACTGTTGTGTAATCCTCGAGGTAGGGAGCCATTTGTAATTATTTTGTTGTGTTTTTTCTCTGTGGGTGTTGTTGGTATACCTGTAAGAAATTAACGAATTAGCTATGAATTCAACAATAATCCGGTACACATCTTGTCACGGGCTATAACTAGTTTCAAGTAATTATTCAGTTGAACATCTTGTCGAGGTTGTTTCACTGAGTTGTGTTTTTTAGAATTCCTTGATCTTTTGGTACCGGCGCTGGCACTATCTTCAAGATAAAATAATACAAAAAAAAAAACTGAGAAAATGTCCAACCGATGGATTCATATTGATCATTCTGCGAAAACCTACATAGCCTAAGATCCGACCGCTAAAAATATGACTTATCTGTTTTTAAATCAAAATGTAATTTAAATCAATGTTTACACTTAAGATCATACACTCCCTCAGGGTTGCATATCAAAATCTTGCCGCGTCCCCCCCGTGGTCCCAAATAGGTCCTCCCAATATGGTAAGAGATAGGAGAAAGTGGCCAATAACAAAAATAATCCTTAGTAAATTCTCTACAAAAACCTAGCAGCATACCCGCAATGGCCGGTCAAAATACCATGTAACGTCTAATTTAGTGACTTATAAAAATAAATTTTGAATCAAATTTTGTCTATGCTTGTTTTATAAGATTATATGATTACCTAATGTTATTTGCTTCTCATACTCGGCACACATATTGAGTATTTCTTCAAGTCTTGCCTCTTCCTGCACCTTCCTGTCTTCTTCCTCTATTCTACCCCTTTGTGCCTGCAACAAAATCAATCAGGTATAAACATTAAATATTACACTAACATGAAACACTACTACTGAATGGAGTAGAGTTATTTCCAAACATTTTATAAGGAAAGTTTGGGTCCGGAACACCAACTACCCTACCTAACATGGAAGACACTCAATAGATTACGTGTAGGTGTCACCAGGTGTAGGGAGAACATGCACAGGTGGGGTATAAGGGTGGAAGAGGATGTCTCCTGCGATTGCGGAGAGACCCAGACTGACGAACACCTCCTCGTATGTCGAGACATGCCAGTGAGGTGCGATGCGAGGGACCTGATGATGGTCACTGACAATGCCATTATGGCTGCTAATTTATGAAGTGGGGTGGCCTAGGAGGGGTAGCTCGGATCCGAAAATGAATTAATGAATAAGTAAAGATACAAATGAAAGACTAGTATATAGTATATAAAGTGTTCGAGGATTCTCATCCTCATCATCAGGCGTTTGACAATTGTGTGAAAAAGGATGAGAATCGCATGTACACAATTAAAGTAATTACAAGGATTTTAAACTATCCTACTACCTGGTCTTTCATTTTTACTTTTAATACTTAATGGACTTCCATTGTATACCGTCTGTCGAAATTCTTAATATTACTTTATAAGTAGTAGGTAGTAGATAAATAAACACAATACAAAAACAGAATATAACAACTGACTCTATTTGTTCAAATTAAAATGATTCAATTTAATTAACATAATGTGTATGATCAACAGCAATGCATAAAACTATTTTGGGTTAATTGATAATAATTATTTATTATTAGTAATTGTTATAGATGTACATAATGAAGTTAGTTGCACTACAATGATTAGCTTCAGTAGTACAATATAATGTCTTCAACCCACTAGCGGATTCAGGGGAGGGGCTAGGGGGCTGAAGCCCCCCCAAAACCATGAGTCATAGTACTTTATACACAACTGCTTTCCGAAGAATCACATTATTACCACATCGTTTTCTCATCATGTCATGATTTTCTAAAAGTGCTACATTGTTTGGTAAAAAAATTTCGCCTGTGGCACTAATTAGCCGTACCGTTTGTTTCGCATCACTTCATCCATTTTTTTAAATAATTCGCTTGCGTAGCTATTTTCAGCCCCCCCAAAATTGAATCCTGGATCTGACACTGCTTCAACCTCGTTGCCTATAATATAATACCATACAATCAGTGGCGTATATAGGGGGGGGCCCGAGGGGGCCCGGGCCCCCCCCGAAATGTTGAACAATTCTTTAAAAAACGTATTTTAAAACATGAAAGTTACAAAAGTTTACATTATTCAAAAAAATTTCGCCTGCGGCGCTATTCTTCTTTGTATTACCTGCACACAATATTAAGATCAACCTGAAACACGACCTTTTTCACTTACATTCACGAAAAAAATTTGCCTGCGGCGCTATTATAGTTTTTATACTGTACGTCTATCTTCAAATTTTTGTTGCCTCCACCCCCCCAAAGTCAAATATTAGATCGGGCCCCCCCCGAAATGAAATCCTATATACGCCACTGCATACAATATCTGTCACGCGCCAGTTGACACAAGAAATTAATACATATTATCATTATGTCATAGTGTATTAATGTTTATACCTATACCAACTTCATCTATTGATGCTACGGAAATATGAATCCTATATGCTAGATGTTTTAGAAAAATTGAAATGATGAACCTGGGATGTGATTCACGTTCCTTAACGTCTTTTCTCGATTCATCTTCCTTAACTTAAGGCGACTATTAAAAAAAATTTTTTTTTGTACTTACTGATTACATGCATTAAAATTTAGGGAATAACCGTTAATAACGTCATCCGATTTTGAACCTTAATGCCGTGGGAAATTACCGTGACGTCATAATTAAGTCGCGAGCCTTAACAGTAAAATAAATTTAAAACACACACTTATTTTAATTGGAACAAAATTGGACGTAAGAAATTCATTTATCACACACATTAATTCACGATTAAAAATTGTGAAATAAAACAATATGCGGCGTAAATATATACGTGCAATGTAACAAATTCAACGTAAGTTCAAAACTAAATAATTTGAGTTTCTTTACCTTACGACGAGGTGAAAAACAGAGCTGTAAAATGTTGTGTTTGCCCTTACAAAACATAACACTACCTACTAATTAATTGTTGTCTTAACTTGAGACGTTGTGACTAAATGAATTATATTGTGTTGACTGGCGAGTATTACTACGTGTGTTAATTAGGGATGTAACGAATATTCTGTTACTATTCGGTATTCGGCCTATTCGACACCTTTTTGGAGTGTTCGGTATTCGGCTGAATACCTAAAAACAGGTGAAAGAAATAATAAAAACACGCCGTAAATTAAGGCTGTGTACCATGTATAGATAAATTCATATTTGTGAGGTAATAGATTGTATACGTATGTAATGTAAATGTATGGGAATGAATCTTTGAGTAAGTATCAGCAAAAACCATTTTTTTTTAATAAAATGAACCTGGGTTTATCGAAATAAACCCAAATACACCTTTGTACACTTCACAGTAAGCTTGAAAAGCTTGTGTCGTGAAGTGGAGTAAGTCGGCATCAGGGATAGAACCCGCGCCCGCCGCTTTACCAGTCGAGCGCATTACCAACCGGGCAACCAACCACCAAATATTTTATTAGTCAGTTTTTGACAGCGAAATACCGGATAATTTTAGATGATTTAATTCAGCGAGTCAATCAGAGAGTAGGATGTGCGATACTTGGAATAATTCGGTAAGTAACATCAAAGTTTGTACATGCATTAATCAGACCGATTAGTTTGCCCGAATATTCGGTATTCGGCATGAGGCGGAATACACTATTTGTTACAACACTAGCAATAATGTTGCTTTACTACTGGGATTATTGTATTAAACGATTATATTACAAATGATCTAAACATTCCTAATGATAATCTTAAGATTTGTCTATCAATAATGCCGTGTGTTAAGGGCTTATATGCACTGAGCAAAAATCGTTCTATTTTTGCTATAACTTTTTCAAATTTTGTATGAGAATGTTAGTGCTCAGAAAGAATAATGTAAGCGACAAAGTGAATTATACCTTTTTAAAAGAAACCTGGGAAGAAATTTAAAAATCTAAAACAGCAGATTTGTTAAGATTACTTATAATCACCAGTATTTTGGCTAAATTATACTTTTATATCTGAAAAACAGAACGGAAAATCTTCAGATCCCGTAAATTTTAGGGGTACTTTAGGAATATTTTTTTATTCAAGAAATTTCCAAATCCTGTAATTCTAGAACAGCAGATCTGTAGTCCATACTTTCATCTATCACTGTTTTCAGTTTCAAGACGATTCCCTCAGTATTGGCTGAGTAAGATTCAAGGCGCCGAAGCCCCCTGACAGCATATAGGACCTTAATGGATAAAATTGTACTCAGTTATATACTTATAATTATAAACTGGAAAAGTTCCCGATCGCAATAAAAATAATTTATTCGAGAATTTCATGCTTTTTATATCCAGTAGTCGTACAAATATCAGCCTTAGTAAATGTTGAAGGTTTTCACGGTGTGCGACTGACATTGTTTCTTGATTTTTTCGGGTGAATTGTGTGTAGATAAACTTGAGGAATGTTTCGACACTCCCACTGGTATCTTCCTCTGTGGATGAGGAAGACACAGAGTAAGACACCAGTAGGAGTGTTGAAACGTCGATCAAGTTTATCCCAGTGGCGAAGAGAGGATCTCTGCAGAAGGGAAGCCGGAGCTAACATTTCTTATTGGATTACGTCAGATTAGACACTATTATACCTATCATTTTTTCGAAAAGGTAACTCGATGGGAATCGTGTTCTTAGGTAGCTCTGCGCCTGCTACACACGGTTCACCCGAAAAAACCAAGAAACAAATATCAACCTTTACTTACAAAGTTAATCAAACTACGAAAACATAGCATATTGATAGTACACTTGCATAAACCAATCCGTCATTATATTTAAGAAACAAAATAAAATTTAAATACAAATGAAATTTGAAACAAAATTAATGAAACCACATACTAGAAACAAACTGTTAACCGACACGTTGAAGCAATGGCGAAATACTGATCGTAAAACTCATACTCGATTAGTATTCAAGCAAGTTATTTTTATAACGTGATAAAAACAATAATGCATAAAAACAGCTGATTAGTAAATATGTAAAATATTCGTAGTAAGACACGTTCTCCTTACGGCAACCCTGACTAATAAATATATACCATGAATCATATATGAATGTGTAGTAGGTACATATTATAAACTTATGACCTACTGGCTGGTCAGCATTTAAAGACTCATGGATCACCATGGAAACGAGATTTTTCTATAGAACTGCTTTTAATGTGATCAACTTCTCAATCGACAAGTTATTAAGTAATAAAGCAGGTAGTCATCCCTTCTCGGTCAAATTTTATAACAGTGTTCAACAAATTCAAATTAAAATTTTTTTATTGGGTATAAAATTACAAATTGTAAAGAAAAACAAATGAAATTACAACTCAATATAACACAAAAGAACTACTCTCCAAAATTGAGCAGAGCTCGTGCTTTGGAGAGGAACAAAACATAAGATATTATAACAATTAGTTTATCTATGCATATATGTATGTATCATTACCAATCAAGAGAAAGCATTAAAGAAATGTACAAAAGAACGACGGAAGGAGGAAACACAGACACACACATACACACAAACACACACAAATACATACACACACACACACACACATACACCCACATACACAGATCCACATTGCAGACGTTTGGAATTAAATAAGTATTTCTTTAAATCTCTATAGTTCGTTTGTGGACCATGTCTATATTCTCGGTCCAGCTGATTATACCACCTCACACCCAGAAAAGCGTAAAAACAGTTTGAAATAATTTAACTATAATACATTCATGTGACCCCTGTAAAACTTCGAATAGGTATTTCGCACATTAAGCCATTGATTTCGATGATGCCACCTGTGTGCCACCGGTGTGACGGTAGAATGCCTCCATGTTGGTACACCCCGGGCAACGCATTCCTTAATGCGGCTAAAGTTTTACCACTATAGAAAGAAAAAAGAAAATTATAAAAGAAAAAAAATATAAAAAGAAAATTTAGATGCAGGTAACGATAACAACAGTTGAAGTTGAACAAAAGCATGGTTAAAAGGTAACAATAAACATTACCAGCAACATTTATTGGAGAGTAGTGATGGACAGACTATGGATTTGGCCGACTAGTCGGCACTCCAAAAACAGTTGGGATCTTTTGCCGATAGTCGCCTTTCCCGACTAGTAATTGGTACATCTCTATTGAAGAGTATTTTTGTAACATTATTTACTTTGTAATATGTATTTGATAAACTTAATACGGGTGTATTATTGGTTTAAATATTGTGATAACACAGCGAGTACACCTCACTTAGATAAGGAAGTTAAACATTCAATTAAGTAGAACTTGATAAGCGAAAGACCCACTGTGAATACAAGATGAGAAACAGGTTTGAATTAGGCTAATTATGCAGGAAATAATTATATGTTATCACAAATATTCATTAGATAACTAAGTCTTAATCTAACAATAATTAAATAATCTAATAAAAAATGAAAGACTATTACAATATTGGAAATAGTTTTCCTCTTTATCAGACGTTTGACAATAAGGTAAATCAACTTGAGAATAAGGTAAATCAACTTGACGATAAGGTAAATCAACTTTGACAATAAGGTAAACAAATTTTAACAATAAGGTAAATCAGCTTTGACAATAAGGTAAATCAACTTTGACAATAAGGTAAATCAACTCTGACAATAAGGTAAACCAATTTTAACAATAAGGTAAATCAGCTTTGACAATAAGGTAAATTAACTTGACAATAAGGTAAATCAACTTTGACAATAAAGTAAATCACCTTTGACAATAAGGTAAATCAACTTTGACAATAAGGTAAATAAACTCTGACAATAAGGTAAATCAACTCTGACAATAAGGTAAACCAATTTTAACAATACGGTAAATCAACTTTGACAATAAAGTAAATCAACTTTGACAATAAAGTAAAAAAACATTATTTGTAAATTTCTGACGGCATTGAACTGTAAATTAGTTTTTGATTTTTACCTTTAAAAATGGACTTCCACCATGTAAGTGAATATCTAAAACGTTGCCTTGGAGTTGGTGGTCGCCATATTGATTTTTCAGATCGAGGCCGTCGCCATATTGTTCATGGAGGCTGGGCCAAACTGACATTTGACGATGATTACGCCTTCTAAATTGTATAGGAAAAAATATTCCGTAGTTCGAGTGTTTGTCACCGAGACAAGGTGTTTGTCACCGATACAAGGTGACGTCACCACTCGTGGCGGTGATGGAATTCGAGGATGTAGGCTTGTACTCTACTATCGCAGGCTTCGTTCAGATCAAAATCATAGTCAATTAAAAGATTAATAAAAAATAATAACAAGCATACCTGTTGTCTATGGATTTCCGCTTCGGTCACCACAGCGTCACTGAGATAATCAACATTCGAAGTATTGAATGAACTGAATTTCGGATTACGGTTAAAACTCGCTGACGGCGTTTGTAATTTCAACGTAGGTTTCACTCTACCATCACTAGATTGTTCCACTGATTTATTTTGTATCACTGCATCACTGTTTTGAGTTTTACTCAACACTCCTTGATAACTTTTAGCCATTTGATCGATTTTGACAACTTGATTTTTCACTACAACATTCGTATAAGAACAATTCTTAGCTTCCACTGCGTTATTCTCATTTAAAACTATTTTCCGTTGCCCCTTTTGATCGTTAACATTGTTCATATTGTTAGAATAATTCGTGGGAACGTCTCGATTGATTAAAACGTTTTTTGCGGGAGTGTTGACAGTTAACGAATTGGAAGTAAAAACTTTCGGCGACCAAATGTCGGGGCTTTGTTGTTGGTTGTTGGCACTGCCGTTTTTTGTACTTTTTTGAGAATTTCTTACGTAATATTCAAATTTTGATACTTTCGACTTGATACTGTTTGGTTTGGGTGTT
Source organism: Ceraclea dissimilis (assembly GCA_963576895.1). NCBI lineage: Eukaryota > Metazoa > Arthropoda > Insecta > Trichoptera > Leptoceridae > Ceraclea > Ceraclea dissimilis. Next base: position 4,090,567 of record OY756375.1, read on the forward strand.
GTTTCAGGTTTGTTCGATCCATTTGTAATTTCTTGATCGGAGTTGCTTGAATTTGAAAGTTGATCGAATTCGCGGAATACTTTTCTTGGTACGACAGGCGGTTTTCTTTTGCTCATTTCTTTATACGTCATATCCAATTCTTTCTCTAGATTCTTGTGCCCGTCCATAAAGACATTGCCGTCCATCAAATTGTTTCCATTTTGTCTGTAATCTTGGATTTTCTTGGTTTCATTATTTGAGGATGCGTTGGATTCCGTTTGACTGGACGGATAATCGTCAGTTGGTAGGAAATGTATTGGAGCCATTGATATTCTTGTATTGGGGAGAACTGATTTCATAAGATTAGCTTCAGCCGGGTGATTAAAACGGAGATAGTTAGATCTGCCAATACCAATCATACAACCTGAAAACAAAAACAAATAAATTAGAATCCGAACACAAAATAAAACGAATTTGACTCTTATAACAATGGAGTATCTATCGGCTTCTGGTTCTATTCTATTCAATCCCCTCATGCTGCGACCCTTGCGGGATGGCCAGAGAGAACAAAATGCTGGACTTCCCTATCCTTACACGCACTTCTGACTTCCGTCACATATGTGTGCAATTCTCTACGACTCGGCTTACTCAAAACACTTCAGAATCTTGTCGACACAGTCGAGCCAAGTGGTTCTTGGATGACTGCGTTTCCTTACACCTCTTTGCTCACCCAAATATACTATTTTGACATCCTGTCATCATTCATTCTCTCAACATGTCAAAACCATCTCAGTACATATTCACTTTCGTTCCAGTCACAACACTTGTCTCTGCTTGGTTTATTCTATTTTTTTAACTTGTTGGCTTAAAGAATGAATGAATAAACAAATGAAATTACCCTGTGATAGTCTGACAGGTTTGTCCACAAGAGCGCCATCTACAGTGGTGTCGCCACATTGAGGATACAATGTAACGACATCATGGGAGTTCTCTATGTGACAATGTGACGCCTGGACTCCTGTGCCCTCTATCCTGATGTCACACTGGTGGTCAGAACCTATGGTGATCCTCCCTGGAAAATAAAGGATCACAATTGAAATAAATTCTGACATTTATTGTTGAAGAAGGACAAAATAGGGTCGAATGCATATGTAATCTCTTTGGTCGAATGTAGTGGCGAAGCCAACGATAGTATAATACAAGCCTACATCCTCGAATTCCATCACCACCATGATTGGTGACGTCACCTTGTATCGGTGACGTCACCTTGTATCGGTGACAAACACCTTATCTCGGTGACAAACACTTGAACTACGGAATATTTTTTCCCATACATTTTCATGGTGTAATCATCGTCAAATGTCAGTTGGGCATGGCCTCTATGAACAATATGGCGTCGGCCTCGGTAGTGGTGAGATCATTGAGAAAAATGGTTGGAAAAATACTGAATTAAAAAAAGAAATTCTATTCTCCTTGAATTGCATAGATGTGATAGAAGCACGGATTGTGTGCAGAATAGGACAATCTGACGTTTTGTTCTCTCTGTCTACTCTACAAGAGGCGTGGCATGAGGCAATAGATAGATAGACAGATTTTCAAAATCTTGTATTGTGGGATAGGTACAAAGCTGGATTAGAACTATATCATCAATACTTTTTCGACCACCAATCAAATGACATTCATAAGTTCTGCTAGTGAAAGGATTGGTCTTCCAATGTTGTGTTTAGGAACTCATGATGAACTGACAATACCCTTTTTTTTGCTATTCGGCAGTCCGCCCGAACTGGACGATTTGTGAATTTTTACATGTCTTATTTAAATGAAAAATGTGTACTGTGATTGTACGAAATCCAACATTTTGGTCAAGTTTGGTCAAGTGGTAGGTATGTCATGATTTCTCAGTGTATACAGACCACGATTTGGATCATATTTAGCAGAAATAATCTATTTTTTTACAGAGCACGTATTTTTGTTCAAATTTATCAAAAGCTTATTTTACCTTGTTTGATTGGATGAATGGTTACAGCAGTACTCAATCTTCCGCATCCCAAACTGACAAGGTGTGGGGTGTTTGTAGCTACTCTAGAAAAAGAAGATACAACCAATTAGTATTACTTAAAAGGAAACAAAGGTACTTTATTTTAAACAAGAAGTCAGATAAAGCAGGTAGAAATTAGGGATCGAATAAAATTTATGAATCTGAATGAATGAATTTATGAATGAAAATAAAAAGATGTATTGAACCGGATTGATCTGCATTGCACAAATGGAAATACATCTTCATTCACATAATGTAGCGTTATGTGAACACTCTTGGGATGAAATCAGGATGGGTGTTCCGACGCTTAGGGAGTCGGGTTTGGCTGGCTTAAGTGATCACTTTATGCCCAGGGTAACGTTCATCCATTCCACCACATCCTGCTGTCAATCATGCATCAGGTGATCACAAAAGCCAGCCAATGCCGACTCGTAAGCGTCGCAACACCCATCCTGCTTTCTCTCCAAGGGAGTTCACATAACGTGACATTATGTGAATGACGATGCCTCTCGTCTCTGTTGAGGAATAAACTGTGAAATACAAAAAAAAAACAAGCAAATTTGGTACGGTAATTTACCTTAATGAATTTCCTCTTTCTTGTACATCCACTCCAGTAATCTCAGTTTCCAAAGGTTGCTGAAGTCCAGACATACTTCTATTTGCCTTCCGAGCTCTCACACTACCACCAACATTCTAATTCAAAAATTGTATCAGGAGTGCCACAGGGATATCACTTAGGTCCGTTGTTTCAACAAAAGTAAAAGGAAATTCAAAACCAAACACGATTTTTGTAAAACAAATGTAAAATAAAAAAAAGGCATGCACTAAAAACACGAAACACTGACAATCACATGTAACTATAAAGTTTTTGAAATCAAATCATAGTTTAAATCTTCATCCAATCGATCAGACTTGAGTTTTTTCTTTGTTCTCGTTTTGTGCACCATATTTATGGTTTCAGATGGATGATCTTATCAAAATAACTGCATCTGAAAAGGAAAGAGATAATATTCATTAAAAAAAGGACCACAGGTAGTTAACATTTCATCAAATTGACCTTATTTTATGCATCATTAACAAATCTTCCATATCTTTTTACGAAACTAGACAAGCATCAATAAGTTTTTGGGTTTAAAGACCCTCTTCGACTTAAATAAATAAATCTTTATTAGCCAAAAATCAAGAGTGTTTCAAAACCTGACAACAGCAGTATGCTAAAGGGCGGACTTATTGCAAAAGCATTATCTTACAATCAACCCGAACTTACTGACTTACTCGTATTTTACTAGCATAGAATTACCTGGACACAAGCATGCACTACGCAGATTCGCCGGGCGCGATACAATAATAATTTCGTTTTATATGTATTTGTTGTTATATTATATTGTGAAACATGTATTTTATTCTGAAAATAAACTAACAAAAAAAAAAAAAATAATAATAATAAGGATCCAGAAGCCGCGTGTCATACAAAATTCGTCAACAAATGTGCAACCACTTTTTTTTACTGGATATCGGACAACTTACTATATATTATTATTCTATGGGACAACTGATATAATTACGATAGCAATAGTTTTTACTGGTCAAAAAAGTTAGAACAGAGTCAACAATTGAATTCAAAATTTGAAGCAGGCAGAGTACATTCTACAGGAAAATAATTTAAATATGGAAATAGACATTTCGAGAATAGAGTAAAATAATATTGAAAACACTGAGAAGCACATGGAACGAATAATTATGATTACTGATTGTATAACAGCAATAATTCTTGGACTAATTGGTCAAGACGTATGAGAAAATAAAGCAGAAACAATCACCAAGCTGAATCGTAATTACAAAGGTCTTGGTACCAAGAATGACGTCACAGTCATTTCCCACGGCATTAAGGTTCAAAATCGCGTGAACAATCGCATGATAAAATGGTAAAAATAGCGTTTTTTTCATTTTTTGGGGTTAATTTTGCGTCTATTAAAAAACTTTTACGGCTATTCCCTAGATTTTAATTAACTGTATGGAAAGGTATTGATTGAAAGAGTAAGAAAAGTGACTGAAAGTAAAGTATGGGATGTGCAGGGTGCTTTCATGAGTGGCAGGGGGTGCACCGATCAGATCTTCTCCCTACGGATGGTCGTGGAGAAGCTTCTGGCTAAACACCAGAGGCTCTTCTGCGCGTTCGTGGATCTGGAGAAGGCATACGATCGTGTGGACCGAGAAAGACTGTGGCGTGTACTGTCGGAATATGGGGTGAGCGACCGACTGATTGGCGCAATCGCGTCTCTATATACGGAGAGCTCTGCTTGTGTCAGGGTGAATGCTGCGTTGTCGCAGTGGTTCACTCTCACAAAAGGGGTTAAACAGGGTTGCGTCATGTCGCCTTGGTTGTTCAACCTGTTCTTCGACTACTGCATGCGTCCTCTGAATGAGTTGAATGTTGGTGTGGACCTAAATGGAGTGAAAGTATGTGCGTTAATGTTTGCAGATGATTTAGTGTTGATGGCTGATGATGAATGTGAGTTACAACGGATAGTATCCTGTGTGTACGAAAGCTGCGATATGAATGGTATGAAAATGAATGTAAATAAAACGAAAGTATTAGTGTTCGAAAGAGAGGAAATAAGGACAAATTGTGTGATAAAGGTTGGTAATGACTGTCTGGAGCAAGTGGATGAGTATGTATATCTGGGAAGTTTGTTTACTAGAGATGGACGCTGTGATGGAGACATTGAAAGAAGGAAGCTGGCCGGTACTAGGACGAATGGTGCGCTCGGTCCGATTGTTAGTAGTAGCAATGTGTCTATGAAAGCAAAAGTGCTAGTGCACAATGCTGTCTTGGTGCCGACCCTGATGTATGCTAGTGAGACGTGGACGTGGATGAAGAAGGATGAATCAGGGTTGAATGCAGTAGAAATGAGGTCATTAAGAAGAATGTGCGGGAAAACGCTGAGAGATAAGATAAGGAATGAGGTTATTAGGGAAATGAGTGACTGCAAGACTGGTGTAGTGACAAGAATGAAAGTAAACAAACTAAGATGGTTTGGGCATGTTGAGAGAATGAATGATGACAGGATGACAAAAAAGATATATCTGAATGAGCGAAGAGGGGTGAGAAAGCGCGGCCGTCCGAGACTGACCTGGTCCGATCATGTCGACCAGATCCTCAAGGATGGACGCGTTTTGAGTAAAAGGAATCGGAGAGCGTGTATGACTAATTGCATGAATGTGACGGAAGCTAGGAGTGTGTGTAAGGATAGGGCTGTCTGGCGCTCTGTCCTCTCTGCCTACCCTGCAAGGGATGTGGCGTGAGGGTATAGATAGATAGATAGATAGAATTTTGCGTCTATTAAAAAACTTTTACGGCTATTCCCTAGATTTTAATGCATATTATCAGTACAAAAAAAAAATACTCCGCGACTTTCGGTAAACGAGTTTCCGTCTTTCGGAAAAAAGATCAGAGGTGTTTGTAATTATTTTTTTTAGAAATCTATACATGATATAAAAAATCTTTTACGGTTATTCCTAGACAAATGTTCAATGCATCTACCCTATTTTGTTCCAAAGCATATTGAGTAACGGTTGTCGAGATATAAGGTCTCCCGTTTTTAGAAATTTTTGAAATGTCGGTATGCATAATACTCTTAATGTTAACATTCCAAGGGCCAAAATGTAATTAAATACAAATTGATTAGGTACTACAGATACCCATGGAACATTAACTAAAATATTTTCCTCAATCGTTATTGAGTCATTGTGATTATCTAAACTTTGAGGTATTTTTCCCATGTAGAAAGTTTGGAATCTCAGCCATGCGTTAAATTTTATCAAGAGTTACATAATTATTACTTAAAATGCTGAGATAATTTTGTGGAATTAGATTAAGACGAATGTGTATTTTAAGTTCATAACCTTTTTCAGGTAACGCATCATAAAGACGCCAAGAGATTTGGAGAAAAGATTAAAGAATACTAGAAATCTCAGTGGTGGTACATATCTTGAAACAAAGCATCTGGATTCGAATAAAGACAAAATATACGATTTGGCCACAAGAATTAGGAAAAATTAAACAGAGAGCAAAGACTTAAAATGAATGGCTCATCTAGTAGTGCTGCTTAAATTATGACGTAAGCAAGGATTATTTTTGTCATTGACTACTTTCTTCTATCTCTTACCATATTCCTATAAAATGCGAAAAATCGCGAAGAGGGACCTTTTCGGGGGGGGGGGGGGGGGGGCAGAGGGGGTTGCGGCAAGATTTTGATAGGCAACCCTAGTGCGATGTAATACCCTATTGGTAAGCTATCATTTATATATATACATTTCGTCAAAAAACAGATACGACAACAGATATACATTTCATCAAAAAACAGATACGTCATAATTTAAGCAGCGGGCTCTCGGACTATAGTTGGAATATTGGAATCTGAAAATTCACAGTTGATTCGCCTACGATGTATTTCCGACTTGCAATTATTGAAATGTTTGGGTTGATCTGTCCTAATGGAATAAAATAGAAAGGAAATGCTATAAAAATTAATGGATTAATATAATAAAAAATCATAAAATGGCTAACAATTGAATAGGTATATTGTTTCTAAACAAATGTGTCAAAAACATCTTTACAATTTTTTTTATTAATTTTATTACGAAATATGAAACACCCAATCACCCACACATTGTTCACAAAATTTACTGCATTCGGGTCGCCAGGGTTCTTTACAATATGGTCATTTATTATTAAACGTGCAAATTGGTCACTTATAAACAAAACAGAAATAAAAAAACATCATTTTTAGCCTCTAGCCAGGAGCATTTATGAAGCCCTCTTATAATCGTGCAGGTAAAAAGTGAACATTATTATTATAGCCTGTGAAATGTGGGAATATTCATTTCCAAATAAAGTCTTAAAAACGTTAAATATCAAAATTATTAAACAACAAAAACATTTTTCTGTACGCAACAATTTCAAAATTACACACGCAATTTGTAAGATATGAAAGATTGCGATACACGAAATTTTAACACTGTTGACGGACATTGTCACCGATTCAGAGGTCTAGTGAAGGGCAAATTACAAAAGAAAACTTTTAAGGGTTAAATGCAGTAAAGCTTCACATCTTAGACAAATTCAGCGTGGAGAAAAATACAGCACCTTCCAATTGATTTTAATATGCAAGATCGACGATCAATTGGTTCTGGTAGAAGGCAAACGTCTTGGCTGCAAAATGTAAAAGTCTGGACCACGATGAGACGAATGAGACGTGTGACGGAGTTGTTCCGCGTTACGAAAGACGTAGAAGCCTGTTTCAGAGTGATTGCCAACGTCGGGGGACCTGATAAGGCACATGGAGAAGAAGATTCCACATTACGCACTTCCACAACTTCGATAAATTAGATAGATAGATAGATTCTTTATTGTTCTTTGGGCTTGCATACACAAACCCAAATACCGTCCTGCACACCTTGCACTAGGCTTAACGCCTGTATCGCAAAGTGTGGAATACATCGCCAGCACCGGAGTTTGAACCCGGCACGTCCCGCTTGGGAGACCGCCGCCTCAACCAAGTGCGCCAACCATAATATACTCTGGTCTGTAATTGGTCAAGTACAAACTCCTAAAAGACACAGATAAAAAGTGAGTAACCTCAAAATATTCAAGTAAAGTGACGCCGATTACAAACATAATAAAGCACTGTAAATACTTAATCATTTTACCCTCCAGTGAACTGTCTAACCAGTAACCGAACCAGAAGCCACCGTGAAGACTAGCAAAATAATAATAGCAGGAAACATTGTAGAAAGATATAAACAATTCCTAGAAGCAATTTCCTATAATCTTGATATTGCACTGGAAGGAATGGACGATAGATAAATAGACAAAGGTAATAACACTGTACGGGGTAAATATATAACTCTAATTGATAATGTTGAAGACGTGAACAACAAATTAATGGCTAAGAGAATATTAAGAGTTCACTTGAAAATTATTGCATTAATTATTGAATTATTCACTAAACCATTCCTCAGAACCACATAGATGAAAACCGACAGAAAAGCAACAGGCAGGACTCTACGCGACAGAATAAGAAACACAGTGATCAAAGAGATGTGTGGCATCTAGGATGGAGGACAAAGGGAGAAGATACTGGAGATACTATGTGGAAAGAATGGGCTTTAAATGGGAAACCAGAAGTAAGAACTTAGGAAGCCTGGAAGACCCACCAAAAGAAGTAAGACAGCTGGGAGTCCACATCACAAGTGACGGAAAATTCTGGACAAACAGATCCTAGTGGCAATATAAAAAGACGTTTTGTGAAACTAGAAGTAGATATAAACTAAAATGGATAACAACTTTGACTGCCACATGACAACATGATCAAAAGGACAATGGACATAGAAGTAGAAGACCGGGCAGACCCCTGACTGCTTGGATGTCCACCATCGCAAGAGACCTAAAGGAGGCGAGGATTCGTGCGAAGGATGCGGGGGACAGAAGGACTTGGAGGATAAGGACTAGGAGAGCCGATCCCAAGTAAATGGGACAAAGGCGAGGGCGAAGAAGAAGAAGGATACCAACTTTTCAACACAGTGGAAAATTGACATCAAAAGTCTACAATGTTGCCTCTAAAGGCAGCCAAAGTATGAGAAGTTGCGCACAAAATTGCAATGATTGTATCAACGATTGTGACAATAATATTACAAATAGATGTTCTGCTTACGTCAAACCGGGGAATGAATTTGTATAGAGTTTGATGACCAATTAAATACAATTAGCACTAATCAAAACAAACAGTAGTTTAACATGCAGTTGGGTGATACAATTGATAATAGAGATACGTATTATAAAAGTGATTGCAATAATAATATGTACAAGCACGAATACATAATAACATGACCGGTTTGAAGAGCATACTACATAATATGTAATACATACACACACAATATAATGTAATATTTCTAATAGAATATGACTGGTGAGTCATCGTCACATAGATCGAAACACATGCGTTAATAACATCATAGCATTTATTATGACTATTATGTACTCGTATGGATATCAATTTAAATAATTATGATTTTCTCATCATCATAATCTTTCTAAATCATTTATTTTGTTTTCTTTTAAACATGAATTTGAACTTGAGCTGTGTGCATCAAAAATCCAAATCATTTCTGCATATTTTGCGGTTAAGGAGAGTCGTAGCTGAACATGCGAAGAATTGCGTCGAGAAAAGTAAGATTACTCAGCTAATACTAAAGATATTATAACAAGACTTAAAACTTGGATAAATGAGAATATGTTTCAGTGACTCTAATAATTAGAAATTTGATATTTGTAAATTTTCTCGATAGAAAATAATTCCAAAGTCACCTGTGAAATTTACTGAGACATTAGATTATTCTCGTAGTTTGTTAGATATAATGCTGTAATTTGGTTGATAAAATGTTTAAGGTGAGACGCAGTGACTCTAGCGGATATTTTTTTGATATTCGGTCCCCTTTTTACGCAATAAGGGTCTGTGGTCAACAACTGAGACTTTAGAAGTTCAAATAGGCTTTTGTTTAACACTGGACTCGAGAAGAAGGCCAAGTAAGTAAGCCCTGAGGTGGACTGGTCCCTCAAACGGTACGGAAGAAATTTTCCATAGATATTACCATTGATCCAGGTCTTGCCAATAGATTAAAACATAGCGGAGCCTTATGGAATCAGCTGACGATAAATGCTGCGCCCTGGAGGTAAAAACTACGGAGAATAACATAATTCTCATCATTATCAACTATAATGACCTCAGGTCTAACTGTTTGCAACGAGCTGTCCCTTGTTCCCCATCCCGCCTTTTCCTCTTCTCTCTTCTGTGTGCATACGTATTTATTTATTTTTATTAAATGTTTTTATTTTTTATATTTATGTGTGTATATTTATATGTATAAATTATGTATGTGTATCTTTATATTTACTTACTTTATTATTATAGTTTTTCTTTCTTTTCTCGGGTTGACTGTAACATATTGGTTTTGCAATAAGTCCGCCTTTTGGCACACTATAATTGTCTTGTTTTTGTAACTATGCATATTTTCTCTGGCCAATAAAGATTTATTTATTTATTTATAATTGTAGGAAATTGTAACTAACGCGCCTCTATTCCTAGCGGATTCTATAATTTTGCTAAAAGAGGATAATCTTTTGAAGTATTTATGCAACCTGATGACGTATCTTATGACAATATGTACAACAAATAATGTAAGATCATCAAACTTTGAAGAATGTCGTAATGCGTATAAAGCTTGTATGTGAAATGTATTGAAATAATACCAATTTAAACGATTATGTAGTCTCTCAACTAATGTGCAGTGTAAGATGGGCATGCTGGACTCGCGACCAGCCATCGGTTGGTTTAGGTGATCACTTTACTCTCGAGAAACATTCGCTATTCACTACTTAAAGCGCGGACCCCAACTATGACGTCAAAGTCATTTACCGCGGTATTACGGTTCAAAATCGAATGAAAATATAACGTTTTCTTAAATTTTGGAGTTAATTTTGCTCAATTCTAAAATATTTTACGATCATTTACATTTTAAGAAAAAAAAATCTACACTTTCGGGAAACGAGTTACCTACTGTCTTTCGGAAAAAAGATCGGAGGTGTTAACCACATTTTTTTATCTATTATTCCCTAGATAAAGGATTTTTTTACAATGTATATTTAGAAAGGTTGTCGAGATTTAAGGTCTCCTGTTTATGAAAAAAAATTAAATGTCGACCAGTGCATGTTTCTAACGCTTTCTCAGAGTTGAAACATCGTTCCCTGGGTGGGAATCGAACCCACAACATACGGCTGTGAAGCAACGATTCTCAGCACTATGCCACTAGTCGTCTTGAATCACAAACACTTCGCTAACAACTAACAAGAAATAAGAAACTAAATTACCTAATCCTAATACAAATGAGAGTTAAATGCAGATAACACACAGAATTAACATAACACATTGTAAATCAAATTTACGTAACATAGATGATAAACAATGTAAGGAAAATTAAAATTTTACATTACCCACAACACAATAGTATTACCGGATTCTATCTAAAACTGGTCATACCTTTAAATTAAAAAGACTTAAATAATAACAACACAAAACTAATGGCCTACAATTTTGTTAAGCCACCTGGATTTTGACGTGACTTATACTAATTGACCATTCTTCTTCTTCTGTCTCAGCCGTTTTAATGCTGGACATAGGCTTCTCTTTTGACTTTCCACAGATACCTATCCTGGGCATGCTGCATCCACTTGCATCCTGCGATTCGCCTCATATCACATCGTCAGACCATCTTGCATGAGGTCATCCTATTCCTCTTAACGAAATACCCAGCATTCTCCTCTCCATGGCTCTTTGTGTTACCATAAGTTTTTGCGTGATTCACCTAGTTAAAACTGCGGCTTCAATACCATGGAACTGGTAAAATGCATGAGTTGAAAACTCTTTTTTTTAAATGATCTGGGCTGCGTACATAAACCCAAATACTTTCCTGCACACCTTGCACTAGGCTAAAAGCCTGAATCGCAAAGTGTGGAATATATAATTAAAAATTAAGAGACAGCACCGGATCCTATTCCAGCAATTTGATAAATAAATGTAAGACGAAACAGCGTTAACCGAACACACATTAGAATTGTTACACTGCGGATTAAAGTAAAGAATGAATAGGTAATCTAATAGTAATTACTTAAGCAGGTAAACACAGTTAGGTGCTACTGATAAGCAATCTAGAACAATTAGTATTACGCACGTTGCAACAATGCACTTATCCGTAGGTGTTTCGCAATGCACTGTAATCTGTAATGTAATGAATGTGGGGTACTCACTTACTCAGGTACCCATAATGTACCCAAACATTACTAACTATAACTAGGGAATAGGGTTGCCAGACATGTTGTACAAAAAAACAGGTCAATGTTTGGTTTTAACCGCTCCAATTTCCTATAAAAAATAATCACCCCCTGCCTCCCCGAATAGGTCCCCCTCCACGGTTTTTGACATTTTTTAGGAATATGGTAAGAGATAGGAGAAATTGGTCAATGACAAAGATAATTGTTTACAAAAACGTTTTGAACATTTTTTCCGTGAGACTAGAAGTTTACCTGTAATAGTCAAAATACCGAAATTCATTTGGGTTTTGAATAGGCATAAAAAACTAACTTTGTTGAAAATCTATAAGAGCTAGAAGAAAATGATCAAAAAATTAATTAAGTGCTATAATTAAAACAAAACAAACTTGAGAAATACAAGTTACAACCAAAAGAAAGGAATAAAACTTAACAAAAGAATGTCAACATTAAAAAAAGAACAAAAGAAAAATAATATACGATGCAACCAAACAAAAAAAAAATTAGCAACGCCTCATTTGTTTGCATTAATGAATTCGAATCAAAGATAAAAAAAAGAGTAGAAAATAAAGAAACAGACCTAAACTCTATATTTGGTTTACAGTAATATCAGAAGAAATGTAAATAGGGGAAATAAAAAGAAAGTTGACAAAATGACTAAGTATAGCAGAATTCTCAATAACAAGACATGGCCAGAAATAGAAACAGTCACAGACAGACTTTGAACTGTCGCTTGCATACAGTGTTACCATTTCTAGTATTTTTAATACTAAACTGGTATTTTTGGACGCATTTTAAAAATTCTAGTATTTTTTGGTATTTTACTGAAAAATTGGTACTTATATATTTAGAATTTTCTGGATTTAGTTGGTATTTTGGATCTATTTTTATTTTTTGCTATGTTTTCAAAAGTTTGTACGTAGTGTACGTATACAAATCAACAAATAATGAACAAAAAGTGAAGTGAATTTTTGCCGGCCAGCTAAAATTTCACTTTTCGGTTGAGTATACGAAACAAAAATTTCTCACTCCCCCCCCAACAATTTTTTCAAAACTTATAGTCTTTAATGATAATAATTGGACTATTTTGGGCGTCGTTTAGCGATAAAATCGTCCCAAAGGCACCTTACATTTTTCTTTATCACCATATATAGGATCGTCACACAGTAAAAATGATAGAATATATCACCACATAGGATCGTCACAAACAAAATAATAAAAATGAATCTAATCTGAATTTAATTTCAAGTTTTATTCTTTCACTTCACTCCTAGGGACCCCGCACTCCACAAAAAAAAACGATTCTACTTTGTCGACAATGATCTAGTTCATTCTAGTATTTTTTCGTCAATAATTTAGTATTTTTGCTCTCCAAGAAACGGTAACACTGTTACTTTGTGGTAGTAAAGTACCAAGACACATAACAAGAACAGCTCCGTCACGAATCCACAATCTCCATCTGCCCTCCTCGTCCTCCCAACATCTGCAATCACTTTCTATTTATAAATATCGTCACCAGTCACCACCTACTTCGGGACGAGTCACATGTGGATGCACTCTGTGAACCTACAGAATTGAATGAATCTCACCTCATCGTAAAACGAACTATGCAAGAATTGATAGGACGAATCGCAACATTGAAAATAAATTAAGAGTAGGTATGCATAATGACATTTCAAAAATTTCTGAAAAAGGGGAGAATTAAAATCTCGACAACCTTACTATTTACGAAGCAGCTTTCCTGGCTTCGAAACATTCGGCAGAGGACCGGAATCAGGATTGTGGAGGAGCTGTTTCGCACTGCCCAGGACAGAGAGGCGTTCTCCCAAGTGGTCGTCAACGTCGACCCGGCAGGACACATAGAGAAGAGAACAATATAGTTACTAACACTTGCTAACACCAATGAAATTTGAAAGTCAAAACAGATGTACACGAGCCATCACTTGAGCTCGATTACGATAGACTGTTCAGAGTAATTTTTGGTGGCGTTTGAACCCAGGTAAATTGGTAAATTAAATCCACGAACTTTGTTCTGCCATAGTTTATTTATAAGACAACACAAAGAACCTATATTAGAATATGGGAATCAGACAATAGAAGTTAATTATAGGTACTACAGTGAATCATGCGTTACAATGTTGGGCATGTATCAAAGGAATTTATAAAACGGAACATAGATGTTAAAGACGTACATAGACTTCATAGTGAGCCGTGCTTAGTAAGGAGACTGGCTTGGGAAGGGTTTAGCTTTAGCTTACAATTCCCTCCAAATATTCGTCCAACTGTCATTGCTAAACTTGGGAACACAGGGATATTTATAAACTTTTCTCTCGAGTTTCAATCGTTACGATTGGTTTTCAGCAAAGCCCCATGTCTCCTTCTCCACTCATCCCTGTCCTGTGAAGTTCTTTTTTAACTCTTTATATGAGTCGAAGCCCATATCCTGGCACAAGTCGTCCAGGTATTCTTTGTATACCCATCTGCCGCGGCCGGGAATCGAACTCAGACCCCCAAACTGTCAAGCCGATACTCTACCGTTGTGCTACAAAGGTTGGCTGGCAGTTGAGTCGAGATGAAACGTGTATATATTGTACAGTGTACACGGCCCTCTATTGAGATTATTTTTTGGTATTTCAGTGTACTTTCCAACCATTTTTATGCTTCCCTGAAGTCTTAGATAATATTAGGGTAGATGGCGTTAGACAAATTATGCCAATTTGAAAACTTCAAGCGTCTTTAGGTTTGCCTATGAGACCAACGACCATACAGGATTTTACAATTTTCATCTGCATGTTAATTAATATCTAGCTCTATTTCCACAATTTTCTTTTAATCTGTGGTTCAATGCTTAAAATAGAATCATCCTGTCTTTGAGTATTTACATATTGACCAAAAAAACCACTCCTCAATCAAAAACATTCAACAGTACTCCATCAAATAACAATATTATGACTCAAGGGCCAAGAATTTCAAACGGACAATAAAATTTAATGAAATACCATTCTTACAAGATGTGGCGTGATGTTTGGAAACTAACGGAACTAAAAAGATAAATAACTAATAAATAAATATGATAGACAATTTAATATCAAACGGATTAAACGGTCAATCATTTTGAAACTTAAAAGATTAAGATACAATCGATATTAATGAATGATAACATGCCCTTAAAGCACGTTTTGTAACAATAAAACTAAATCATAAGTATGGAATGCGTGTGTTATGATTAGTGTTGTAACGGATAATATATTCGGCCTCAAGCTGAATACCGAATATTCGGGTAGGAACATACCCGAATAGCCCAATATTCAGCCTGATTAACGCACGTAAGAATTTTGGCGTGCATACCACGTATTCTTAAGTATCGCACATCCCGTTCTCTGATTGACCAGCAGAATTTAATCGCCTAAAATTAACCAATATTTGACTGCCAAAAACGGTCATTTATCTTCTTCATCATCAGCCTATCCCCGTCCACTCCTGAACAAAGGCCTCCTCCATCTGCCTCCATGTTGTCCTGTCCTGTGCAGACTACATTCAGGTTGCACCGACATGTCGGACCGGACCACCTGGTCGTCTCTCCATCTCAGCTGCGGCCGTTTATTATCATTTATACACGTAATAAAATATTTGGTTTTTGCTCTATACTCTACTTACATTCCCATACATTTAAAAAATCTATTGCGCTACGAATGTGAATTTACCTATACATGGTACACATTCTCAATTTGCTGTATTTTTATTATTTCTTGCTCCTGTTTCTAGGTATTCGGTTTTCAGCCGAATACTGGTTTATTTCTATATTACTAATTTATTTTCTATATTCGGCCGAATACCAAAAAGGGGCCGAATACCGAATAATAACCGAATATTCGTTACATCTCTAGTTATGATATGTTGACCTACTGGAGTGGTTTGGTATGCGAGATTCCATGATAGGACGATGACTGTAATATTTTATTTTCTATACTAGCTGTATTTCCCGTGCTTCGCAACGGCTAAAATTGTGTACGGGTGGTGAAGTTACATCGTCTTAGAATTAAATACCTAATGGAATAAATTTTTGGCATATAGGAAGGAATATATTTGTTTTACCTAGTAAAATTATTTTTTATGTATATAGGATTCTGCTCAATTCAAATTTCACAAAAAGATAGTAAAAAAAAGAAGAAAAAAGCGTTGGGTATGGAGTGGGATCGAACTCGTACCCTCGCATCGCATAACACTCAATTTAAGTTAAGTACGCTAGCCCCTACACCACGCGAGTCAAAACAGATGACGACAGAAAGCGCCGCGGAGCAAATGTCAAAACTATTTTTTAATTATTATAGACACATTTTTAGTCATACAGAAGTATTTGTAGAGTAAAAACATTATATAAAAATAATCCTTAGATGTATATCCTAGTTCTAGATTATGTAACAACGCAAACAAATTTAAAAACCATATTAACGGGACTACTTTAAATGGCTTCTTTCATTTTCATACTAACTTGATAGAATTCAGTATCTTGGGAAAATTGATAATTTTACCAAACCACGATACAAATCATATATTTTAATAGCCTATGTTGAAGCCGAGATTCCATTTATAAGTTTATTTAATAGATGGATGTCTAAAATCGTCTGGTATTAATGTTTACTCCGGACGCGAATCGTCATTTTTTTCAGGTTCTTTCCCGAGTCATTTATGATTCATAGATGGCGGTAGTGATGTTTTATAAAATCAGAAATGAAATAAAAAATCATTATAAATCAATAATTCCCTTTGTTGCACATATTTTAATCCAAAATATCAATACAATCTCGTGCAAAGTCAGTGGCGTATACGAATATCTACTTTTTGTATTGTACGTATATAATTAAAACAAAATTAAATTAGGTGCAATGCGAAATGTTTTTTGTAAACAGTATATATACAATTTTCAAAATAACGTTCCGATGTGATTGTGACGGCGTTTTGTCAAATACTCAACGCTGCCGAAAATCCACAATTATTAAGGAGATTTTGGTGTCATATTATTAAATACGACTATTGTCCCAGTACCTGAATGAAATATGCCTACAGCATTGTTAAGGTAATTATACATTTGGATGATGTACGTCATCTACAACCTATAAAATTATTTTATACCTTAATAAGATACACTTAAAAAACATACCCTTTCTTGAAACCCATTTTCATTCCTTTTAATAAAAATTTGGAAAAACAGCCAAAAACCCTATTACTAATTCTAGAGAATCTAAGCCCCAAATCTCAGGTCAGTACCACGTCTGGTTTCCGAGATATTCGTATACTCTAAAAAACCTTCAACCCTATTTTTTCACCCCCTCGGGAAAAGAATTTAAAAAAATACTTTCTAAGGCTCAGTTGCTCGACGAATAGTATCTTCGGCTACTAATATTGCCATTTTGTTTGCGCGCGTACCATTCGTTGAGTAATCGGGCCTTAGTGGAAGGTTTTGTATTAAAACCTATCTTTCATCAAAATTTCACTTAATTCTGGATAAGTCGTTTGGGCTCTGCGTTGATTAGTGAGTATGTCAGTCATTCAGTCAGTCAGTCGTTTATTAGTGTAGCTGTAGATATTTCTGTTTCTTATTATGGACTGATTGAGTCAGTCTATCTAATAAATCTGATTAATAGGAGCACGCACAAAATACTATATGGTGATGTCATGCAGATAGTACAAGGAATCTAACTAAACATAATAATATAATATTAGATACAGGATTGTCTCTCTACTCAGAACTGTGCTACGCTCTATGCCTATACAATGCATGGGTGTCGTCAGGGGGGAAGCTGGGGGGGGGGGTCAGCTGCCCTAGAGATCGAAATAGGTATATATTTTTTAATACCAAATAATAAAACCTCACAAAAAATCACACTATTACCACACGTTTCCTTATCATATCATATTTTTTCTAAAAATGAGTTTGAAAATCCGTCAAAATAAAATTATTTCATAAAAAATTGCCTCCAGCGCTTATTTTTTTTATTTTTCATAGGTACATATTATTGTGCAAAATATCATTCACATTTTCAAATAAACGAAACCATATCACGACCTTCATCACTATGTCTCACAAAAAATTCGCCTGCGGCGCTATTTATGCGTTTTAAATGCTATAAGTATACCAAGTTTTTAGATTTTTATTGCCCCACCCCCCCTAGCTCCAAGGCTGGCGACGCCCATGTATATTATACTATACAGTAAGTAGATGTATAATGTATCTTGGACTTAGTAAAAGACGGTAGACATAAGAAGACTATAATATGTATGAATAAGCTAATTGTTATTCTAACGATAGAAATGTATTTCAGCGAAGTCCTAATCGTCAAAACGATAAAAGTGAAAACAACATAACCGCATTTTATCTACAATGTCTAGACACTAAAAGCTTATATCGTGAATTCAGAATACATTGTCGCCCCTGAGATTCGAATTCGGTACCTCCAGCACCTTGTGAGATCTGCGGTCCGACCAACCGAATGACAATACAATTGCCAAAGCTACATAATTTAGCTAATCAATCTACATACATTTTAAAGTTCTTCTAGATTAAATTATAAATCTCGTAAACTCTTCAAGTTCAGAAAGTACAGAAATATGTTTAAAAGAAAGTCAAATCTCTTCCAGCAATTCCAAATAAGGTACCTGTATTGCGCCAGACACTGCGGCTAGCTTTTTAAAGCTAGTAGGGATCCAACTATGACGTCACGGTAAAAAAATCGCATGATAAAATGTCAAAAACAGTTTTTTTTTACTTTTTGGGGTTGATTTCGCTTTATTAAAAAAAATTTACAGTCGTTCCTAAATTTTAATGCATAGGTATAATCAATACAAACAAAAAATTGCTGCGACTTTCGGGAATCGAGTTGCTGTCTTTCGGAAAAACGACGTCATTTGAGAAACCTATAGAAGATATAAAAAAAATCTTTTACGGTCATTTCCTATGTAAAGATTCAATGTATCTACTATATTTCTTTCCAAAGCATATTACAAGTTTTGGATGCACATATACTATGTGTTGCGTTGTTTTTTGTTTATGTTTTGATTTACTTCTTTATTATGATATATTTTGTTCTAATGGTCTAAAAAGCCGTATGTGATTGAAAATAAGTAAATAAATATTTAGCAAGGTTCTCGAGATCTAAAGTCTCCCGTTTTTTAAATTATTTTGAAATGTCGATATGCCTACTTTTAATAAATAAACATAATTTGTCTGTGCGTCTGTTCTGTACCTGTTGTGTCTTTGTGTGGCATTATGGGCAGTGGCGTATATAGGATTTCATTTCGGGGGGGGCCCGATCTAATATTTGACATTGAGGGGGTGGAGGCAACAAATATTTGAAGACAGACGTATAGTACAAAAAGTATAGTAGCGCCGCAGGCAAAATTTTTTCGTGAATATAAATGAAAAAAGTCGTATTTTAGGTTGGTTTTAATTCGGTTGTGTAGAAAATACAAAGAAGAATAGCGCCGCAGGCGAAATTTTTTTGAATAATGGGTGAAGTGCTGAACTCGAGTAACTTTCATGTTTTAAAATAACGTTTTTTAAAGAATTGTTCAACATTTCGGGGGGGGCCCGGGCCCCCTCGCCCCCCCCCCTATATACGCCACTGATTATGGGTAATGTTATAATGTAATAAACAAAGAGATTCCTGCGGGTATATCCGGTATACGAACAGGAAACACGCGGGTTGAGAACTAAACAGTTAACGGATCAACGCCTAAAAACTATACGGAGAGTGAAGACACTACTAACTGGATGCGTGAGTCGACAATCATTGAATACGAGATGTATTTTTTTATTCAACAAAACAATGTCTATGTGTACTGCCACCGATTTTAAGTATACTGAATTTATTAAACCTTGTCTCAATTTTCAATAGAATTACTACGTAGGCAGCGACCAAGTTATAATTAACGCACTCTTAGTGTGGTGGCGAGATCGAAAACTAAAAACTCCATAAACAAAAGAACGATCAGCAGTTGAAAGTTGACCATCGTACGAATAAATTGATGACACGCTTCTATGATCTTTGTAATGATGAAAAAAGATTTGAGATCTACCAACTCTTGAAGCACTATCATGCGACATTAAATAAGGCGGTATGCAGTGACTGGATCTTCTCGATTGCTCGGTGCCTCCGGTGCGGTGGCTTGAGCTGGACAAAATATGACTTACCTTTTCTAAAGCCCAATTATTCGATACCGCACATAACCCAACTTACCCAACACACTACCTGGATCCTCCCAAACGTTATACATTTTTCTTTATCTTCGGAGAAGGCTTATCCAATGTGATATATTATAATTGGTAAAAATTTCAGAGCTCTAGCTAGTCTGAAAATAAGTAAAAGTTTGCAAAATTTGGAAATAACAATAATGCCAAGTGAAGCTATAAAATAAAAGCGCGTAATAAAAAGAAAGCGGAAAGCGTTAGGTAACATATCTGCTATAAAACCAACAGTTTCTTACAGCTGTTTTATTCCATGAACGACTCTCCTTAATACTACTTGGTACTACATACTTGTTTAATTTAAGGTCCACACGTGTTATCCAGAGTTGACGAAAGATTATTACAATCCATACACGCCAAATGCAGCATCTTATACAGATACAGGCAATATTATATTATACCTACATATTTTATTTATATTCTGTTTAAATATATTATTTTAAAACACATAAGATATCTTGGGTTCTGTAATGTGTGCACTGTGCAGTGCAAGATAAGTAGACAGGTACTGTAGAGGTGTAAACTTTGGACCATCAACTGGGTGAACAAGGTAATGATTTTATGATAAATACACATATGTATCTCCACATGCCCCGTAAAATGATCATAAATATACCTATTCTACGTATAACGGTGATTCTAAAAACTTTATGTCTCTCTAAAATTTCATAGGACTCCCCCCCCCCTCCTCCCCAAAAATGGAGATGTATAAAAAATATAAAAACATCCAAACAGTTAGTGACACTAGGTCCATCTATTTTCAATTTTTCAAAACTTACACTTGGACAAGAAAAAACTTACAGTGTGGACTAACGTGTGGTGGGTTTATACCAAATGGAATTTCTATTAAACAACCACGCTACAGAACCAATGATAGAGAAATAAATACCAATGGACGTAGATTTTAATGAGGTATTTAATTACAGTTTTTCCTCAACAGACACGAGAGGCATCTCTGCTGTCCAGCAGGATGTGGTGGAATGGGTGAACGTTGCCCTGGGCATAAAGTGATCACTTTAACCAGCCAAAGCCGACTCGTAAGCGTCGGAACACCCATCCTCCTTCCTCCTCAAGTGAGTTCACATAACGCTACATTATGTGAATGAAGATGCCTCTCGTCTCTGTTGAGGAAAAAACTGTAATGTATTTCCGTCTGTGTAATGCAGATAAATTCCGGTTTCATACCTAAAATAATTTGGGTATATCTCAAATCAGGTATTTAATGTTTCATATCGATTCGTTTTGCCTTTAGGGTCTATTATGAGACCCAATATGCGAAATGCCTATCTTCTCGCCTGTTTGGCATTATGTATATACGCATGTAGTAGATATAATACTAATTAATAATTATGTACAATGCTTACAGGTATGTAGACTAGGTACTCAATACTATATCGTTAGTTATGTATTACATACACAATTATTGTTTACATTATGTAATAAATTGTTATATAAGATGATCTTGTTACTTACATGGTATTTCTTCTCATTTTCTAACAACAGGTTTTTTGCAATAATGTAGATACATAAAGTAGGTACTGAGCGTGTAAGTATATGAATTATATATAATGTATTAGTACTATATACAATAATACATAGAGATACTGTAATTGGTTTTTATCACTGGAGAAATTTATCATAGGTATGTTATGTATATCAATCATATTGTCGGCCGATTGTTAGTAGTAATGTGTCTATGAAAGCAAAAGTGCTGTAATAATCCAATTAATTTAAAGTGGCGAACGCAGTAATGAAAATGTGACCGAGAAGGGACGGCATAAGTGCGAATAAAGCAGGTAGTCGTCCTTTCTCGGTCACATTTTTATTACTGCGTTCGCCACTTTGAATTAATTGGACTATAGTGCACAATGCTGTCTTGATGCCGATAGAAGTAAAAAGTGTGTATAAACCCAAGAATGGGGGGGTCTGGCATTCTGTCCTGCTTCCTACCCTACAAGGGACTTAGTTTATCTGAAAGAGTAACCGATTTTTCGATCGTAAGTTCCCAGTAAGAAGCGTACAAAAACTAAAATGTGTTCAGCGAGCAATGGAAAGACAAATTTTGGGCGTCAGTCTTCAAGATAAAATTAGAAATGAGGAGATCAGACGTCGAACAAAAGTTGCCGACATCGCAGAAAGAACAGCAAAGCTAAAATGGCAGTGGGCGGGACACGTGGTAAGACAGGACAGTGTCAGATGGGCACCTAAAATCCTGAAGTGGAGGCCCTGGGAGAACAAAAGAGGCGTAGGAAGACCACAGAAAAGGTGGACAGATGACATTGTTCAGCTTACGGGTCGTAGATGGCAGCAGATAGCCCAAGATAGAAGACAGTGGAAGAGTTTAGAAGAGGCCTATGTCCAGCAGTGGAACCCAAGTGGCTAGCAGTAAGTAAGTAAGTTCCCAGTTAACCAAATGGCTCGTCGACACACACGTCCATATCGGAACGTCTTATTAATCCCCGTTCTAATATTGTTAACCAAAAACATCTGGCTGTTTAATATGGGGTGTACAGATGAAACATTTCTTATTTTATTATTATTATAATTAATTATGTTTTACATTATGAAACCTTATACAATTTCCTGTTCCATTAAATTCCTACATAAAAACGCGTTTAATTATCAATTCGGATACCTATAATATTTTTATAACTAGTCTATCACTATGTAATCATAAACACCTAATCACAATGTAATCAGTTGTATTTAATACCTACTTAGGTAC
The DNA here is from genome assembly GCA_963576895.1 of Ceraclea dissimilis. Taxonomy (NCBI): domain Eukaryota; kingdom Metazoa; phylum Arthropoda; class Insecta; order Trichoptera; family Leptoceridae; genus Ceraclea; species Ceraclea dissimilis. Next base: position 4,113,440 of record OY756375.1, read on the forward strand.
TAATAAAGTTATGTAACAGCATATCATAGTTACTTTACTTAAGAGTAGGCGTATTACATTAAAAAAATTCAAAAGAAGGGAAACCCTATATCTCGACAACCTTACTAAATATGCTTTGGAATAAAATAGGGTAGATATATTGAACCTTATCTAGGGAATGACCGTAAAAGAATATTTATCTCATGTACAAATTTCTAAAAAAAATGTGAATTAAACCTCTGATTTTTTCTCGAAAGACAGCAACTCGTTTCCCGAAAGTCACAGAGATTTTTTTATATTCATAATATGTATTAAAATGTAGGGAATGACCGTAAAAGTTTTTTCAACAGAAGCGAAATTCACCCAAAAAAAAAAAGAAAACTCCATTTTTAACATCTATTTCATCATGAGAATTTGAACCTTAACGCTGCGGGAAATTACTGTGACGTCATAGTTGGGTTCCTACTCTTAAGTATAAAGGTGTAATAAAATAATATGTAAGAGTAAGTTACGCACAGTAAATACGAGATACACTACATTAGTAATGAAATAATGAGTTTTTTGCCTACGTATAAGTGTATACTGTAAAAACTCCTTTTCACTTTCAATCTATGCAGGTAAAGATAGTATGTACCCTTCATTACTTATTAGTTATTACATAACTAATAACTATCTCAGATATCGCTCGATTTGTAAGACTTATTCTCAGAGACACTATGCGTAAAGTACATAAAGTTGGATAGATAATCCCATACAAAATACCATTTCATTCCTAATTCTGACATTTGGTTATAAAGCAAGATAAAGGTAAGTCGTGACGTCACCAGCCATAGTAAGGAACCTGTATAAAGGTGGGAAGAACTATTGAACATTGAGCCTCTTCTTTTTTTTTCTTATAAAATGAATCTGGGTTTATCGAAATAAACCCAAATACATATTTTCACACTTCATCACAGAAAGCTTAAAAGGCTTGTGTAGTGAAGTAGAGTAAGTCGGCATCGTGGTTTGAACCCGCGCCCGCCGGATAAACAGTCAAGCGCGTTACCAACCAGGGTACGACCACCTCAAATTATCTATGACAGAGGTGGACGCCATGGGTGGACGCAATATCTTGCACCACTCGACACTAAGAATAAGTTTTTGCTCATCCTTTAATTTATAAGACGATGCACGCTCGCATATCTGTCACCCATAACATCAAACAACTTCAAACAGTTGCAAATGTCGTGATGGAATGTGCTGATATCAATTTACCTACAGATTATGTCAAATTAATTTCCGTATTAATCTGTCAATATAATGAACATAGAGCAATAACGTTTCTCTGATCGTCTCGCCGTTGGGGAGACATGTCATATTAAAACATAATGAAGACAAGAAATGATACCACATCAGGGCTGTAGCCAGGAACTGATTTCAGGGGGGGGGGTTTGAACTCTGAACCTGAGACAATTAGTAGGTAACAACTATGGGCGTAAATAACGCCGCAGGCGAAATAATTTTCAAAGATAGGTGATTGATGAACCCGGTTGATTTCAATAATAAGAAAACTGGATATAATTCTGGGTTACAACATGACAAAGGACTAGCGCGATATGCTAAAAATTTTTCATGAGAAGGTACAGAACCGTTTAAAAGTCCAGTTTACTTTTCGGCAATTAGGTTAACGCCGCAGACAAAAAAATTAACGAAACAATTGTGATTTAATGGATTTTCACAATAATTATTGAAAATTCATGACTTGATGAAAAAAAAATGTGGTAATATGTGATTCATTTCTCGTATGTATAAAATGGTGGGTTGGCTGAGGAATTTCGGGGAGGGTTTGAACCCCCAAAACCCCCCCTGCCTACGGCCATGTACCACATTCATTACAGGTAGTCACCATCATACGAGATGGGACGTCGCTGGCCGGAGGACAAATTTAAAAAAAGCGGTCATGCAACCAGCAAGGCCGCCAGAGATGACAACGACACAGAGAAGTAAGTGACAATTATTATTGTTTGGTGACGTCTAGTTATTAACTTGTACACGCAACGATCAAATCAATGCTGTAAACTATCAACATGTCATGTCTAACAAGAGACTGTGCTGCGACATGTTTTTTTTGCTTATTATCTATGGTTTCCGTCACACTACTGTCCATTTTTTTTTTCAGAAGTCTCACGGAGCAAACTTCGTTTAGTGTTGCTTGATGTGATAATAAGATATGGTTACCTTTTTTCGCTACTTTCAAATTATATTTCAGGACTACTGTTCAAAAAACTAGCCAATTTTTGTATTCTTAGAACATGGTGAGAAATTTCCACAACACCTACCCCGTTTACAGTCACTGATCCCAAAAAAACTACAGATAATACACATAGGACAATCGTGTGAATCGTCTTCTCAAGATGGACATGTTTAGAATTCAAGGAAATGCTGAACATGTTGTATGAGATACGACATAATAAACATCATGGAAACAAGAAGTGAATACCACAAACCGGACTGTGTGGCGCAAACAACGACAGTACGTGATGGTATTGATAGATAAATGGTAAATAGATATTAAAATATACCCAAGATATGTAAAAATATTAAAATTGAAAAACTAATTTACCATCCACAACCAAAAACCTTCACGATATCCGGAGTACCGCAAGGAATTAAATAATGTACCATTTAAAACCATGCGGGTTCATTGATTAATCTGTTCTTTTAAACGTATCCTCTGATAACAATAAGTGGTATGTACAGTGTACATGCACAGCATTAATTTAAAAGTCACCCGTACAATACTTTACGACTTAAATGTATCATAAATTCTTCACATTGCCCGCCTAATGAAATAACAATAAAATTGTACCTTTGATAAAGTGCAGCTCGGGGCCCTCAACACAATATGGTTTAAGATTCAAATTGAGAGAGACATTAAAAAAAGATTTTACATTTTAAAGTTTCAGGGCACTGACATTAAACATTACGTTTTACGTAAGATTTATGATCACCATCAGTATTTTACGGAACTGTCGAGACAAGAAGATCGAGGAAGATATTCGGAAAATATAAGAAAATAGAAATGTTCGAAGTGTTGGCACTCAAGAGTTCTCATTTGTCGAAAAAGAGAGAGAAGGAAGGAACTTCGAGGTAAAAGCAACACTGCAATCAAAATATCGTGATTGTAGCAGCAAAGATAAATCTTGAAAATCGGAAGCTAAAATGAGTCAACAATTAACAATTGCCGTTGGAGTCTTGGAGATTGAAAGTGACAGGAGCTTCTGTTGAAGATATAAAGATGCCTTCAGTCCCCGACCCAGCCAATACTAGAAGAGGAAGAAGATTTAACAATTTACTTAGCAAGTTCATGCCTTATTACAAAAGTATCAATAATGGTCTGTGAGGAGAAACGTCAAGATTGCGGGAAGTAAATTAATTCCTGTAACTGCGATCCCGTTTCACCATGCAACAACTAAAATAAAAATGAGAAACAAGAATATCGAGTTAAAAAACGGGACCTTCAGTAATAACTATTATTCCTGATACTCCGCTACATAATATAATTACTCAACTACACGTATGTGATTTTAACTTGAAATTCCATTGTACCAAGGGAGAGATAAAATCTCACGCAACGAAATAACGCAACCTATAAAATAAATAAATAAAATATATAAAATGCAAGGTAAGGTCGAATGAATAACAAGATCACGTGGTAAACAAGACATTATTATTATTGTTACGGCTTAATAAACAAAGGTTGATAGTAAAATATAACGCGATGTCACTAATAATGAAATCTGCGTAGAATCCGTAGACGCAGATACATAATTACGAGATTTATCCATTGATACCATCATGACATCTGTCCATAAATGGACTATGATTGAATGACGTACTTCCATGTTGAAACGAACACAATACAAAATGCTATGTCAAACATAATTATAAGATACCTGAACGTTATTGATCCGATCTAAAACTGGAGAACAAACGGATGAGCAGCAAAAAGAAACGTGGTTGTCTTAAAATCGTCTGGATTAGGCAAGATAATCAAAGAAGAATCAGGAATTGAGTGAACATGGTAAACATAAGGGCATTCATCAATAGACATAATGCACGAATTTCTCCAGATTTATTTCCAAGAGTCATCGGATGCCCTGTACTTTAAAATACCCATAAAACATTATCTGCTTTTGAATCTCGTGACATCAAAAAGAAATTTAAAAATAAAATAAAACTAAAGATAAAAATTTAATGTGGACTCGTAAAAGACGTCCAAAGGCGAGATTTTAGTACCGGCTGCACTTTGCATAGTACAAAATAATAAGTCGATTCATACGTCCACCGAACATTCCGAGATTTGAAAATAAAAACGTTCAAACTGGTTTTCTTCCATGCGAGTTGCGCCGGCTGACTCTGTACACGTAAGTCTGTATAATACAGTAATGTTGTATACTACAAAATCATGTAGGCTTATGATGTATAGATGTGTATACCCGTAACCCGGCAAGGTCGTTTGGATGGTACTCATGTGACACACTTTTCAATGCGATGCGTTTGGTTAGTTTTTTGTTCCGACACAAAGCCATTTTGGGTTAGTACCCATTTCAAGATGTTTCGACAGGCGCATTATTCGAAAGGACAATGAGTTGAATAAAATTTAATAGTGTAGAGATGAGAAAATATTTCAAGAAGCCTTCATTTACGACAAAGTAGGTAATCCTCTTATTATTAATGATGATTTATTCAATTTTAAGCACATGCCTCAGAAATTGAAACATTATGAAAAGATCGAAAAGATTATAAATTTTCTGCCCAAAGATATGAAACTGCTTCAAAGTTGTTGAACGAAATCAAATTGGTTTATCAGGTAATTACATAAAAAACTAGGTACTTCCCAAAATTGAGCAAAAAAAAATTTACTACAATGAAAGACACTAACGATTTGGGAGAGTTCAAGCTGCCTGCCTAAAATTAATGACAGTAAAAACAGATTGAGTAGAAAAAACTAAGACAGAGACAATACCGTCAATGAATAAATCCAACACACAGCAATAATAAATTAAACACATGATCAGCCATAGCGAGCAAAATACTAACGATAACAATGCACATAGTGGTAAATATGCAGCATGCATTATTATATAAATAAATACTAAAAGTATGTGCATTATAATACGCACATTGATTATTAAAACAATTTGACGTAACAAGGCCGTACTGATTGAAACTTTACAACAACAAAGCAACGTGCTCTGTTCAATAAAGATATAATTATAGCAGTTGTGGGAAATGAGAAAAGACGTACAACGAGCAATTATAATTGACTATGTAAGTGCTATTAATAATGACTGATGCAGCGCTAAATTGTTTACAATGTTATTAATAACAATCTGATTATTAACGAAATGTTGATTGATTTAACGAATTTGTATTTGGACCTATGAATCGTAGGGTTTCGTTGGAATCTCATTGGTTTAGTTGAAAATAGTCATTCGTTGGCCAAATTTATAAGATAAAATGCACAAAATCATCTAATCAAAATAATGTCTAAGTAACACGCACAAAAGACGGAGGGAAAGTCTATCTAGATTTGGTCATTGGCAGGATCAAGAAAAGAAATCGATTCAAGGAGTACCTAAAGAAATCATTTCATTAACGAGAAAACCAGAGACAAATTAAGGATCTGAATCACTGATTCGAAATTATCGTAAAATAGTTTAAGAATAAAATAAAGAAAATGTTTTTAAAATCAGAAGCTGGGTGTAATCTGCCTGTGAATGCTTAAGATGTAAATGATGCTGCTGTAAGATTTTTGTCGTGATGTAGCAACAAATTCTGAATATTTAAAATCGATGACAGCTTGAAAGATATTGATATGAAACGCTAACTAGAGAAGAATAATTGTATGTGTGTAGTGATTATAATTAATGTTATTGTCTATTGATACTGCTTCAAGCAGGCTCCAAGATAATCAACTGAATGTGACAGATCCATTGCTATTCATTGGTCCATAGATTATAATACATCACAATTAATAACGCATCATCCAATCATCGTGCACAATGCAAATTTGAATATAGAGTTCTAAAGGAGCGTTCGGTATTTAAATATTATTTGATTGTCAATATTAGAATGAATCCTTATTATGAATATTTGAATTTTTCATGAGATGACAAAGCAAATTCTATTTGGTAGCGAGGCATTGCGCACTGTGAATAGTTTGTTAAAGTGAGTTGTTCTGCACCGAAAGTCATCGACAATGGATGATAAGACAAAAAAAAAGATGTAAGGAAATGTTTAAATTAAATACGTACCATTACGTCCTCAAATCTGACATAGTCCATCTGAAAACAATAAAGAGAAAAAATAATTTGATATAAATCATAGAAACAGTTACAATGATGAATAGACCAAAGACAAGAAAGGATAATCTTCCGTGAAATTGAGACAGTCAAACTTAACAACCAAGACGAAGCAACACGCCCAACTTGCAATTCATTCGACAAAACATCCAATGCGGAAAGGGAAATTTAAATGTAAAAAGTATGCATATTGACATTTCAAAAATTTCTAAAAACGGGAGACCTTAGATCTCGACCACCGCTACTAAATATGCTTTGGAAAAAACAGAGTAGATACATTGAACCTTTATCTAGGAATAACCGTAAAAGATTTCTTATATCTTGTATAGATTTTTCAAAAAAAAAGTGACAAATACCTCTGATCTTTTTTTCCGAAAGACAGAAACTCGTTTCCCGAAAGTCGCGGAGAATATATTTTTTTGTATTGATAATATGTCTTAAAATCTAGGGAATAACCGTAAAAGTTTTTTGAATGAAACGTAATTAACCCAAAAAATGAAAAACGCCATTTTTACCATTTTATCATGCGATTTTGAACCTTAATGCCGTGGGAAATGACCGTGACGTCATAGTTGGGTCGCGAGCCTCAAACAGTGAATCTCACCGCAAAGTAATGATATTGAAAATTTCTTCAAATAATGAATTTGCAATTATTGGCGAAAGGACTACACGTATGGCAAATATTAAAACACGTATGGAATGATATTTATTATTTACATTTACGTAACAAGCAAGACACAAGTCGCTTGACCACTTTTCAACCGACAACCTCTAACATAATAATGTGTGTTCTAATTGTTAAATTATATGACCGAATGGCATTATAACCGATACTAAAATTATTTATGTTACACTTGATTGATATAATATTACGAATTATTTATTAACAATAGTAATTAACTGCGAATTTTTACAATCTAATTGAATGAATTGAAATCATTTTCAAGGATTAAATGAATAGTTAATGTGTTAGAAATGATTTGGCAATGATAGACGCATAAAAGTGAAATTTATTACATGTTTTTACCATGAGTTCCAAAATAGATTTTTGATGGTAAGGTGTACCACAGGGCACATTTTTAGGGCCAGTGTAAAAATGTTTTGTTTTTTTTTTTAATTTAAATGAGTGAGATGGAGACGAACAAAGCTGATTGACAAAAATTAGGTACTAGCTACAGCGATACTGTAATCTTTTTTCTGGCATTTTTGAATTTTTATGATGAGGTATCCCACAGGGCACATACTTGGGCCCAATGCAAAAAGACAGATCTTTTCACTTCAAAGCAGTGATAAAAGGCATCTCACCTCAGCAAGATGGAGACGGATCAGATTGATTTACAGAAATTTCTAGCTAGCGATAATGACATTTTTTGTAGACAATATGATAAATGAAGTTATTGAAACGACGAATTCATCAATGTCCAAGTGCAAACTTTAATAAATCAGACATTAGACTCGAACACCAAGGTTACGAGTATCATAATTTGTCAAATCTATTTGTAATAAATTATAATAATAAAAGCGAAAGAATCTTTATAATTTTACATAAAAAACGAACGTTCTTTCAAAAAAATACCAATAATGATAAAGACCAAAAAATACTAGACGAGACGACGAAAAGTGTTGACATATTATGATAATATCACGTATGTTGTATAATCTAAGAATAGGACAACAATTGACGGCGGCAAATCACTTCTTTGATATGGTATTAGAAGAAGATTCTTCTATTGTCGGAGCGGACAAATAAGATTTTAAAAAAACACATCTTCATGGTGGATTATTCAAACAAGAATAATATATCATTATGAGTTATTTATTTTTTGAAAAGCCTCTTCGCGTCACGCTCTCGTTACATAATTACACGGCCAATTAAATATACGACGCCGTCCTAGAACCTCTTGGCAGTCATTAACCATTATTTCACCTTCAGAATTCATCGTGGATCTAGTAATGAACAAATCTACAAAGCTAACACATGATTATATGTACTTAAAAACTACTGTGCATACAAAACAGTCATGAGATTTTATCAAATCAAAATAATAAGACGGACAAAAACTAGTTTGTAACGCTTGTTCCATACCGAATGCAATGATTTATTGAGATGTTGGTAATGAAACTGCAAAAAGTAAACGTGTTTTTTACTAATTTTGACTGAGACAACTCAATTCCGAGTAAATCAAATAGGTACTACTTAAATACGTAGATCTATATAAGAGACGTATAATTTTTTAAAGTTCTGGTGCTGGCGGAAATAGCGCTCCAATTGGCTATTATGAACGAAGAATGATTAAGTAGATTCAGTGGATATTCTTAACTGGAATATAGGTCTGGTTCTGACTGTATATTTTGTCAATCTTTGACGTGTTTTTCAATAAATACATTAAACGCGTTGAAGTTTCTAGCTGTTTTGATTTCTACTGGAGAGGGGTTACTTTTGAATATAACAGAAAGTACGGGCTTTTCAGGATAGCTATGAAAATAATCCCTGGACAGAACACGGAACCAACGAGTCCATATTACGGGAGCTCTGCGTAGATACTCGGCTCTCCACAATATGCCAATAACGTTTACTTCGTCTCCGTAATGCTATGCAGTGTACAAGGCAGGAAAGCGAGAGGCAGATCGCCGATGCGTTGTCTACACGAACCCGCACATCTGGCCATGGACAGATGCTCATGGAGGAAGATGATCAACTGTGGGAGTGAGAGTCGCGGCCCTCGGTCATGAGGACAAACGACAGCAGCGTGAAAATAATGTTTCCAAGGAAATGCCTGACATCACCAAGTACCCCAAAGCAGTACTAGTTAGATTATTATACTACTTTCAATACAGCAGTGACACGCAGTCCATAATGTCTGCAGAATTTAAATGAAATAATACATACGAGTGAAACATAAGTGTATTGTGATACTGTTACAAAACATAGAATGGGAGGAGTGTTAATAACAACACTGGTAGGTGAGGCATTGTCAATGGAAGACATCGCCAGCACATTCGCCTTACTGAATATTAATATTACATTGAGGATGACATTCAATAAAGGCGTAACAGTGCTAATCCAATGGGAGTGAAACAGAAGACCAAGTCTACAAAATTATAGATCAAAACTTTTGAAGAATATTAAAGACACGTAGGGAATGATAGAGAAATGTGTACAACACTGACGAGACCCTTTTGTGAATAGAAGCATGTACGGAAAGATTGTTGATTTATATTATTCGAACGTGGGTGTCTATCTGGGCTGGTCACGTGTCCAGAACCACAGACCCTAAATGGACAAAAAAATTCTGGAATGGCGACCTAGAACAACCAGAAGAAGCGTTGGTAGGCCTCAAGCAAGATGGTCAGACGATGTAAGACGAGTTGCGGAATGCGGTTGGATGCAGTCTGCCCAGGACAGGGAGCTGTGGAAATCAACGGGGGAGGCCTATGTTCAGCAGAGGATGCAGGGGGGCTGGTGATGATGATAATTTCTATAACTTGCAAATATTTTAAAACGGGTAAGTATTGGACTATTCATGAGAACGAAAAATAGATTGCACTAAAAGCAAATAAATGTACTTAGGTGCTGATGCCAAATAAACCACTGAGACCACTGAATAATACACCTACAACTTCAAAACAAGTAGTACTAAAATTAAAGTGGTATAAAGAGTCCTAAACTTGAAACGGGACCTGCCTTTTTGGTAATCGAATCGTTCTTATTTGTTCTACGTCCAGTCAATGCTTCTCAATCCACACATAAAAAAAAACTGAAGAATTCGTCTTAAGCAAACAGATGTCGATTTGATGAGACAGCACTGCTAAAAAAACAACGCGTCATGTAAATATAATTTGTAATATGTATTCAAATTTTAATATTATTATTAGACACATGAAATATTTAAACAAATGTCCACACGACATACTGTCACGCATAACCGCACCTATACCAACTGTATTCATTAGATACTTTACATTATAGAATTCGCTATCACCTGATATGGAAAGCACCAGAGGACACTGTGTCGTGATTTGCATGTCATTTCTATACAACATGTTGCTGAAGAACGTGGACTGAATTCAAATTTAAATTCAATAGTAGTTGTAGTGAATAGAGGTGATTACACAACGATTATGTGCCTTTCAGTGTACTCTAGCTGCGGTAAAATCTACAATCCATAGTATTGGAGCTGACGTCATAGGTCTTGCTCCTCCTACTATAGACCATGTAGTGTAGTACTGAGGCCAAGAAGTTCCAGTCATCAGCGAACTACCTTCGAGTGTACTCTAGCCGCTGTGTAACTTGGGCTGCCACTTCTCCGTGTTTGATCCGGAGTCTACGGGTTTGAGTGGTGTTCTCCAAGCTCCGGGTTAGCATCGTATATCTCCGGGTCAGACTGGGATTTGCCAAAAGGTTGATTAGGCTGGGGACTATGGGCGGTTTAGATTTAGAGATAGTATACATAAGTTGATGTCATAGCTCTGGCTCTTCCTGCTATTGCACCATGAAGTGCAGTGGAGAGGCCAGGAAGTTCTAACCAGAGTGGTACCACTTGGTAACCGACCACCAGGCGACCAGGATCTCTCATGACATCCTTTCCATAGAGGAATATACCTTACAGTCCTAACACTGAGTAAACCCTTGAAATGCATTTTTCATAGATTTATAACGCGGGCATATAGTCTGGTGGGTTCGATTCGAATTCTTGAGTTTTGAAGATATTGTATTTTGTAAACTCTAACCCATGCTCAAAACATAAGGAGTTTTAAATAGGTACGAGCATGCACTTCAAACCCAAATATTCTCACGGTAAGGAAATCGTTTCAATCGAGTGCTTTAACGCGGCATGATGGGTGGCGAGCCTCACCACTGTCATTTGCATGAAATAACTTTATACACAGTAACTTATAACACTTTCTACCGTGACATTTCTTTACAAGTTCAGAATTTAATGCATCATTAGTATGCGAGTATCATAGATCGTGACATCAGTGGGAGCCTGGGTTTACCCATTCATTATTATAATTATTCATGGGTCTCTAATGGTTCATACTCATAGTCTTCCATACAAGGCACATCAATAGTCTGGGACCGTTAGAATCCTACAAATATTATATTTAATAACACCTAACCATTTATTATCATTAGATATAAAATTTAAATTCACTATGCTTCTTTGATTTATTTTTTCATTTACTAACACTTTTGGTGAACTAAATACAGAATTACTATTATTTGGGCAGGCAGGTTTCGCTGTTTTGACCCAAGTCCCAGTCAAGTTGTGTTTATATTATCTAGTGTATTCTTGAAGGTGTTGGTGGTAGGAGAAAGAACAACTGAATTTGGCACCTTATTCCAGGCACTGACGGTTCTATTGGTCAAGAAGTGTTTCCGTGTGTTGGATGTGAATCTTGTTGTTGTCATTTTCGCTGGTGTCCTCTCAGGTTAAAATTTGACAACAAAAGAAAAAAACACAAGAAGGCGTATCGTAAACGAATTTTGAGAACCTGCAAAAGCTGGGGATTAAACAAGACAAATTTATGATTCATTATGATAATGAGCATCTACATTCTATACTATGGTGAAAAATACATAGCGAATATTAAGTTCTATCAAGTGAACGCCAGAACCAACTTAGACCGTGAAGATTTGCAACACTTGTTATCTAAGTATTCAGTATCTCTTTTAGGGTATGACAGTTCATTCAAGAGTACCTACTTATTCAATACAGTTAAATTGGTAGAAACCCAATATGGAGTTACTTTAATTAATAGTACTTGTACTAAACTCAACTAAACTGTACCAATCGTTAATATTGATTGATAGATTTCAAATTGAATAGCCGATATTGAAAACATTACGTCGATCCAATTAGAAGTAACAGAGATAAATTAATATCTTGTACAGTAGGGATCGCAAGACAAACAAATAGATAAACGAAAAGATCTAAATAACGGATTAACCTAAATTCAGTTGGATGAGTAACGTTACTCAGAAGATGGACAAAAAAGGTTTTGGTCTGTAGGTCAAAAACAATTCTGAAAAGCGTTGGTAGACTTCAAAGAAGATGACCGATGATATTAAGAGGGTTGTGGGGTCCAGGTGGTAAAAGGCGGAAGCTGGCATATGATTTTAATGGTCTAAACAAGAGGTCATTGTCAAGAAGAAGAGTGGGTAAGTAAGTATGTAAAAGTAAAAGATGAGTTAACCATGTCGGTACTATTGACTTTTTTTTACTTCTATGAACAATGAGATTTGTCCTTTCAAATGACAATCTTTTTTCTAACACCACTATTCACAAAAAATATAGGTTCTTTCCAAGACTTCGTAATTCCTACGTTCTACAAAAACATGGAAGTATATAGGTGCTAAAGTTTTTCACAATGATTTTTGAGTGTTTTTTTTTTATCTTGATCGTGTTGGTCTTCGTTGTTGGACTCAGTTGCTTTTTAACATGGGTTTTGCCGAAATATCAGACCCATTTTTGGTTGCCTGTGTTAAGCTGATTCTAGTGTTGTTTTTTAACATCGGACCCAGAATAGCTCAACACATTCAAGTCCGAAAAAACATCAATTACCTACATGCACGTTGATATTTCGTACACTATCGTTTCAAATGTATTTCCGACCATCATTGACGTTAACCACAGTAATGCAACACAACATTTCGATGGTTTACCGAAGATCCCCAACTGAAATGGACAGATTAGGAGGAGCATAATAATGGTTGCATGTCACGGGCGGTTGGCTGAGCGTATCCAGTATCTAAGGTAACAACATAATAACCAAACCAACAGACTACACAGAGAGTATCAAGGTTCAATGTCCGCTTAGAATGGGCGTGATGATATAATGCATATAATATTAGTATAACAGATTGTAATTCTGTATAGATCCACTTTTCCTGAGAAGAAATTACTAGCTGGATTGAATATTCACAGTATCACAAGTCTCAAGTTCACCAATCAGATTGTTGATTTATCTTTACTACATACAAATATTAGCACATTGTCGAAGACTGTCCTATGAGAGCATTTCATGGACCATATGCAGATATCCACTTTTTTGTAAGCTACTTTAAAAATAAATAAAGAAAAAAATGTTGATCCATCTAGATTAGCTGACTAAATGCTGGTCGGGAGTCGGGACTTTTTAGACTCCGATCAGCACTGATCTTGGATCATATTTTCTGTTGGAACCGTCATTGCAGGAAAGTTGCAAGTGTCCAGATGGATCTAGGGATCCTAAAACCACAGAAGTAAGTACCAAATAGTCGGTTGAAGAGTTTAAACAGGGTCAATTGATGTTTTCCGTTTTATTTTAGAGTAATTTACACCCAACACGAACACTCCGTGCCTACTTTCATTATTTCACTTAGAAATACATTGATAATAATTATTATTGGTAGTGTCTATGTACGGATAAGTATAATTATGTCTACACTAGTTAAACAATGAACCTACGAGTGTCCACACTGTTTACATATGTAGCAGATTATGGAATGACATTGCCTATAGATCCAACTTATACAGGGTGTTTGATAGATGGATACAGATATCTTCAGGAGTGATATTAGAGGTCATTTAGCATCTTTTGAGCCAAGCTTAGCTTAGTCAAAAGTCGCACGGTTCTCGAGATATTCGAGATTTTAACTTTTTTTCGAAATACCCCGAATTACTCAAGTTATAGCCCGATAGCATTGTAAGTAAATGTACCTACTTAGTTCTATCATTCTTTTTTGTTACCTGAATATGTGTTTGGTCTATTTAAATCATAAGTTTCAATCTGAAAAACAATCATGTTAAAAAAAATCGGATTAAAGTTTCGAGAAAGAGATATTTCAAAAACAAGTTACGACTTTGGAGAGGATTTTAGATAAGAAAAAAAATGTTCAAAGATTCAGAAATCTGTAAAAAACTTCTCTGGCTTATGCTCTTTCAAATGATATACAAAACATTATAAAAAACATTAGTTTCGTAAATCTATGAAACAATAACTTAAATAGATCACCTCTAATTTAAGCAAATTTCCACACAAATTTACTATAGGTACAGTTGCATAGTGAAAAACACATTTCCTTTCAATTTACTGTTTCCGAATTTGTATGGAAATTTGCTTAAATTAGAGGTGATCTATTTAAGTTTTTGTATCATAGATTTACGAAACTAATGTTTTTTATAATGATTTGTATATCATTTGAAAGAGCATAAGCCAGAGAAGTTTTTTACAGATTTCTGAATCTTTGAACATTTTTTTTCTTATCTAAAATCCTCTCCAAAGTCGTAACTTGTTTTTGAAATATCTCTTTCTCGCAACTTTAATCCGATTTTTTTTTAACATGATTGTTTTTCAGATTGAAACTTATGATTTAAATAGACTAAACACATAGTCAGGCAACAAAAAAGGATGATAGAACTAAGTAGGTACCTCTACTTACAATGCTATCGGGCTATAACTTGAGTAATTCGGGGTATTTCGAAAAAAAGTTAAAATCTCGAATATCTCGAGAACCGTGCGACTTTTGACTAAGCTAAGTTTGGCTCAAAAGATGCTAAATGACCTCTACTATCACTCCTGAAGATATCTGTATCCATCTATCAAACACCCTGTATATACACGAATAGCAAAGACTTCTTAACATGCCTGTATGTTCCTTTACAAAACACTAAAGGACGAAATATGTATGCGAAGGTATATAATCTCGGTGTTTTTGACCGTCGGTACTTGGTAAAGGTCCATTTTTAAGGAAAAAATGAAAAACGAAATATTTAAATTAAAATCCACAAAGAATGACTTTAGCTTTCGAAAGCTACAAAAAAATATTTAGTTTTTCATTTTTTCTTTACGAAGGTATATGTTTAGCTATCCGTCAATTTCATAGCACTTCTCTAAACGTTGAGTATAACTAGTGATAGATGTGTAGATGAGCAGTGTGCAATTTTTCAAATGATACACAACACCTGCATGCATATCAACAAATAAGAGACATTCAGAACCTGGTTCTATGTTTTATATCATTCGTATTTATTCGATATTTATAATGAATAACGGATTTTCAACGAACCCTGAACCCAAAGATGTTTTGCAACCAAAGGGGAACAAACCCTTTTTGGTGAAATAATGATAACAGGTAGATTTCGGTTTCCCGGCTTTTATGGAACACTCGAAAACAGTGTTAATTAAAAAAATAACCAACTCGCCACAAGACCATACGTACATACCTACCACTTCAGTTATTTTTAACAATGACAAGAGAAGGCTAAATTTTGACAGAGAAAAATGTCACCAGTGAAAAATGTCAACTGAAAATCGATCAATTCTCGTGACTTCATGACAATCCTTCGTATTGTTTGCGATGGATGCTTCATACAGAATGACACGGTTACCAAACTGTCCAATTACAAAGTACAAACAAAAATACTTAATCCAAAACATTTACACTTTAAACTCAAGTGGAATCAATTGTTGAAAAATGTTTCCCACGATGTTATAACGACATCTGTGTTACTCACAGTTCAACCTCGATTTATTTTATTATTTATCCGTTTTTTAATTCAGCGGATAAAACTATTCGTATATTTGTCTATTATAGAAATAACAGGACATTACGTCGAAAAACTTCGGTTGATCGGCCGGTGTTGTGGCGAATATTAAAGATAGTAATGAAGTGGTCGGTAACCTGGTTAGTTTCACTTCACGACATATTTTGAAGTTTGCTACAAAGTGTACAAATTGTATTTGGGTTTATTTCGATAAACCCAGATTCACTTTTAAGTAAATGAAAAAAATATGATCTAAACATATTGAAAAAATGAGTGACGATGTGTTTTAAAAAAGAGGGTGTGCATGAAAAAGAAAGACCGCATGTTTCGATCAGTAAAGCTGATTTTCGCGCTTTACTTTTGCAAGGATCACTGGTATTATTAATCAGGATCCCCCCATCCCTCAACACACGTACAACAATTCTTATGGTGATCACATCTTCTGTGTTCAGATGATTCATCATCAGACGATTTCACTATTGATTGGGAAAATATTACCCAAAGATTAACCGTCTAATATTGGCTTACCTAGCTTTCTAGATTTAGACGGGTTATATTATAAATCGGGCTAACGACCCAGCGATTTTGCCGAAACTAAGGTTTCACTGTAGTTGAATTGCAGAGTGCGTCGTTCAATTAGAATGATAATTAGTAACATAACTGGAATATTGTATTAAGCTGCTTCCTAATACGTGTCCATGCATTACTATGAAGCAGACAATAATTAGACATACTATGCTGGTAGCAAACATCCTAATAACATACGGGAAAGACTAATGCATGGTGCGCGCGTACGCGCAAAGTGCAAGGATAAAGAAGATCTATAAATGCATAAAAGAAAAGAGCGGTAGGTTCAAATGCATTTTTATAATAAAAGAATTCCAAAGAAGCAGGTGGTAGAGGCAGTTGATAAAGGTGTGTGAGGAGAGACTGTGGTTGGAACTTGGAATAGACATAACTTTTTAATAAACTGCTAGTTCTACGAAAAAATTGACTTAACATTTTTTGTAGAGAATTTAGCAAGGATTATTTTTGTCATTGACTACTTTCTCCTATCTCTTACCATATTCCTATAAAATGCGAAAAACCGCGAAGAGGGACCTTTTCGGGGGGGGCGGGGGGGGTTGCGGCAAGATTTTGATAGGCAACCCTAGTGCGATGTAATACCCTATTGGTAAGCTATCATTTATTCCACATTTCAATCAAAAAACAGATACGTCATAAATTAAGCAGCGGGCTCTTGGACTAGTGGTCTTGTATGGGTTATAGTTCCCTGCATTGATTCACGGTTCACTTTCATCCTGATCCACTCTCCTCCTCAACTCTAATCCACTCTCATCCTCTTTCTCATTTTATCTCACCGTTATTCCACACATTCTTCTAAATTACCTATCTCCGCCGCATTCATTCCACTTTCGTCCTTTTTAAAGCAGGTCCATGCCTTAGTTCCATACATAAATGTGAGCATCAGGAGAAATGTGCGAACATCTCACGAAAAAATCTTTAGCGACAAGTGGCTAAATGTGGATGACGTGCCATGGTATACTTAATACTTAGGTTCCGTATTTGTAATACATTATTATGAAGATGGTGTGAAAATTAACAAGGTTCAAGTGGGTAGCCACAATCAAGTGGCAGTTGTTTTGTGCGTACAATGCACTTATGATGATGCAGATATGTTATATATGTTCTTAGTATAAGTCTGATGTGTGTATTTGACTCAATAGTTCAAGTGAGCAATGGTTCTTGAGCTCCCGGGCTATTATTCATTATTGTAGTTTAGTGAAGACTACCACCCAAAATGATGATTTTAATTTTGAACAGAAATACACAAAAATACATCTAATTTCATTCTCATAAGAACGAAAGACGGTCATCCCAGAGACCTTGCGAGATAAAAAACAGCGCTCTATTCGGGCAGCAGCGTCTAAATCTCTGAGCCAATGTTTTGTAAATTATGATAGTCGGCCAAACAGGGCGTCACTTTTATCGACCTCTGGCATCCTGGTAATTGACTCGTAGAAATGTACCTACTGTACAAAATAGCTCTGAATATCAAAGTCGCTTGTGAACTATGTTCCCTTAAGAAACGTTATAAGTCAAAAAACATACAACTCAACTACTATCCGAAAGTCTATATAATTTATTACGACTTTATTTTAAGTGAAACTATGATAAACTAAAAATGCTAATGATATGCACTTTTTATAATCGGATGCATATTATATAGGTGCATGCATATTTACAACACGAATGAATTTTAAATCATTTAGGTATATATAATAATATGCACATATATTTCTTTAATTACCTACCTGTTCAAAAGTTTACATAACTGTTGTTTTAATTTCAGTTACAAAATACGCGGATTATTCACATGAATTGCCAACTTCTCACTATTTCTAATGAATATTATATTTCTTACTGTTTTTTATTACTTAGGCGTCATTGGTCATACAAAAAGATATTAGGTCTGATTCTATAACTGTTTAAACTAAAATAAGTGTGATTTGAGATATACCTAAATTATTTTAGGTATTGAACCGGATTTATCTGCATTGCAAGCATTGCAAGGACGGAAATACATTACAGTTTTTTCCTCAACAGAGATGAGAGGCATCTTCATTCACATAATGTAGCGTTATGTGAATTCCCTTGGGGAGGAGGCAGGATGGGTGTTCTGACGCTGACAAGTCAGATTTGGCTGGCTTAAGTGATCACTTTATCAAGGGAGTTCACATAACGCTACATTATGTGAATGAAGGTGCCTCTCGTCTCTGTTGAGGAAAAACTTAATAAGTGTGTTTTATGTTCATTTTATAAAGAAATAATTAAAAAAACAATACCAAAGTATTAAACTGTCACCGAAAACAAATGTGTTCAAAAGTTCAAGGTGCTGGGATATTGGAAAGTTATTAAAATTTGAATCGGAAAATATAGACGCAGGAAACGGGAAACGACAGGCGAAGTGAAGGAGAAATAAAGCGTGTAAAAAGGGCGTCTTACCCCCGTTTTCACCAACTTTTACCTAAGAAGGAGACCCCTAAGAAATTTCCATACAAAAACAGAGATAATATTCTATTTATTGACACGCAGGCCTACCAACCACACCCTAATTCCATACAAAATGCAACACGCAACTTACCTAGCCTGGGCAGAGATATTTGGGCACCTAACGTAGGTGAGTTGCGTGTTACATTTTGTATGGAATTAGGGTGTGGTTGGTAGGCCTGCGTGTCAAAAAATAGAATATTATCTCTGTTTTTGTATGGAAATTTCTTAGGGGTCTCCTTCTTAGGTAAAAGTTGGTGAAAACGGGGGTTAGTTAAGTTATAGTTATAGAACTGACCCCAGCGTCTTGCTTACTAAAAATTCTTTAAAATATTTTATCTTACGCAGTTCCAAAATAATCACGAATTCGATTAAGGATTGAAATCCTATCCTACTTACAATCAGGACAACATAATGCCTTGAAATATGCTTCAAGAAAAGTATTAAATAACATTTTGGGTACTTACCAAATATGTTTCATCCTGGCATGCAGAAAACAGGTTAACATAAATAATTCTCCTGCCCGCCTCTCGGGATCCACCCAATTTTAAATTGCGCAGTTTAAATTGCAGGGTAAAATCATTAAAAAAATATTAAGGTACGACGCTTTTGCTATGGGTAAATAAATCTGCAGCAACGACGGAGGTAAACGGGTCTTTATAAAAATCAAAATAATGTTTAAAAAGGAGTGCAAAAATGCCGGAGGAGGCTAAGAGAACGAGACTTATGACCTGTGGGATAATGACTAACAGGCGCGAAGCTACCTAAGAACACGATCCCCGTCGAGTTACCTCATGGATAAAATGACAGGTATAATAATGTCGAATCTGAAATAATCCAATAAGAAATCTTAGTCCCGGCTTCCCTTCTGCAGATATCCACACTTCGCCACTGCTAGGTAAGGACCAGGAGTTTTTTTTGTATGTTTTCGATGTCTGATTCACGCGCTATCTTTGCAGGACATTGCAAAAAAATTAGACACAAAAAAAGTCTGGAACAAGCAAGCAATGTTTATAGAACTATACATAATAAGACACAATAATCAGTATTGGACCAAATCCAGAGTTGCTATAGACATCCGAACTGTAACTATTTCAACTTTCAGACGATTCTTATTTTTACCATAAAAATTTCAAGTGTTATACGTAGACAAACGGTACTTAGTTGTGCGAGTATTGAATAAGGTCGGGCTTCCACCTGCAAGAAAACTTCTGCAAGAAGTGTCCGACAACTGTCAGACAGTACCTTGCAGGTGTAAAATACGGAGGAAACCCGGCCTGAGAAGAATCAATCAAAACCAAATGAATATGGGACAAAAAATGTCTTAAACATTTATCCAAATCATAAGACTTTTGGTATTAATTCGACTATTGGTTGGGGTTTAGACTAGACTATTTATGTAAACAACGCGAGATGCAACGCACCTGGTAATCCAAAATAACGCATTGATATTAATATCTGTTCCGTATACTAAAATACCTTCCTTCTCATCTATGGGTTATACGTTCATTTGATGTATCTAGATATTATCATACTCATATTGTAGGTGTGGAATCGACCAACACGATACAAGCTGGGTTAATATTCACACATTTTATAAAACTACTATCGAACTCGGAGGAAAATGACTGATTTAAAAAAATAACCTAAAACAGACTAACATGCCAACTATGGTCGAAAATGACAAGTGGTTTGCACGGAGCCTCGCGTGTTTATCGCGATTTCTAACAACTAACCCAAAAAAAACTATTCTAGTATTCGAGGAGCTATGTATGTCTTCATCCTAAAATCTGGAGAGGGTAATCGTCCAGTTCTAGTTAATGGGGGCGTCTTCGATTTTTTTGCCATCAGAGTGCGCTGCAGTACATGGTGGTCCGCATAGATACGGCAGGTACTAACTATATATGTATAATTATTCTATGGATTATTATCTTACAAATGGTTTGTTTTGTAATGACAGTATTGACAGTTGTGAAGACTTCCATTTACTGCAGCGCCATCTAGTGAGTGGTAAAAAATACGCCCCCATCAAAATAAGAGGAAATTTACTGTACTAATTACAACAGAATCATTCAGAACTGTAACAACAAAATGAAGCAATTATTGAATAATCACTTAATTATATACGAAACAAATAGTGAATATGTAAACTATTGTACACATAAATAATCTTATTGTTCACAGTTTTATTTAAATGATCATCAGCACTTTATCTATGTCTATGTCAACGCAATACTCCATTCTTTTATCTATGGTTTAGGCATTACCGCGTTATTTTTTAAAAACATATTTTCATATTCTACTGTGTATTTGAATCTAGCCAAACTTTTTTACTCGCTTAGTGGATTTTAATTAGCGATGGGTCGACTATGGATTTGGCCGGCTAGTCGGGACTCAAATAACCGATTAGTCGGCCGACTAAAGTAGTCCATATTTTTAAAAATAAAAAGGAGGACAAAAAATGCGTAATTAGCGCCGCAGGCGAATTTTTTTTTGGGACAGTGAAGAAGGTAGCTATGTTGTTCGATTTATTTTCTTGAAAATGTTATCCATAAAGGATGTATCAAAAAAATAGCGCAGCTGGTGAAATATTTTTCATAAGACATACCAAAGTACGTATTATTATACACAAAAGGTAAAGGTAATTAGCGCCGCAGGCAAATTTTTTCAGGAAACAATTGCATTTTAATGTATTTTTATACTATAAGTAGTACTAGTTAATTTATGGTATGATGAAAAACGTGTGATTTTGAGATTAACAGATTAGTTTTAAAATGATAAAAAGTAAAAAAGGAGGACAAAAAGGAGGACACTTTTGGAGGGAGGACAGAACCTAGAAAAGGAGGACTGTCCTTCCAAAAGGAGGACGATTGGTCACCTTATTATATAATCATTTACATGAGACTCCCAATAGTGCAATAATATGGTGTTTTCGCGGAGAAAAAACTATAGACATTTGTTTCTCCATCATACTTTACGTATTTTAGGGCGCTGAATCCGAATTTCAACTTTGCCACCTCGTAAATGTGATGCGTTCTGAGATATCTCAGAAAGAAAGAGAAAAAAATGCTTTTTTTACAGACTTTGACTGATAATTCAAAAAGTATTCATTTTAGAGAAAAGAAGCTAAGGACAAGAATAAACTTCACCAAATTTCCTATAAAATGACATATAAATCTTTTTTGTGGCATAAACCGTTCAGGCGTCAGAGCGAGCTAAAATAGGGGCGTAATTTTCACTCTACAGCACAAATTATATTTGTTTGTAATTTTGCTCCCATAACTCAGAACTTGCACACTTTTAAGCTAAAATACCTAGTACAGAAATAAATTGCATTATTTTTTCTTTAATTTATGCTACCATTGTTTCGTCGACAGGTAAACGGTCTAGGCGCTAGAGCGCATTGAAGTTCAGTAAAGTATATTAGAAGCAGTTTTGACCATTATTTAAACTGATATATAACGATCAAAAAATACTTAATCGTACTGCATGCACTTAAAATATAAGGAAAAAGGCTGTAATATTTATATTTTAAGGTTTGCCACCACTTAATAGTGCTGCGTTGATAGAAATATCAGAATAACTCAGAAACAATAGTAATTTCTTTGTTTCTTTGTTCATATATTAAAATAAAAAAAAATATATAGAAATTATTGTAACAAAAAAGAGAACTACATTAAATTATCTATAAATTATGCCTACACCATTTTTTAATCGGATGAACCATTCAAGAGCCAGAGCGCATTCAAATTTAACCAAAATTGAAAAATCGCCCAAATACTGTACTTTCTATTATTTTCCGCCTACAACTAACAAGGTAGGCACTTCTAATATACAAAATATAAAATAAAATTTAATTTTCTACAAATTATGTCTCTTACAATTTTTCACTCAGACGAACGGATTCGAAGTTACAGCGCATTCAAATTTGTTGTAGTATATCAGAGAGAACTATATTCATGTACGTCGTATTAATATCTCTATTTGATTTTGAATCGTAAATTTGGATGCGCTATAACTTCAAACCCGTTCGTCTGAATGAAAAATAGGAAGAGACATAATTTGTAGAAAATTTAATTTAATTTTACATTTTGTAAATTAAAAGTACCTACCTTCTAAGTTTTAGGTGGGAAATAAAAGAAAAGACAGTATTTGGACGGTTTTTCAATTTTGGTTCAACTTCAATGCGCTCTGGCTCTTGAATGGTTCATCCAATTAAAAAATGTTGTAGGCATAATTTAAAGATAATTTAATGTAGTTCTCTTTTTTGTTACAATAATTTCTATTAAGTTTTTTATTTTCAATATATGAACAAAAAAACAAAGAAATAACTATTGTTTCTGAGTTATTCTGATATTTCTATCAACGCAACACTATTAAGTGGTAGCAAACTTTAAAATATAAATATTACAGCCTTTGTTCATATATTTTCAAGTGAATGAAGTACGATCAAGTATTTTTTTATCGTTATATATCAGTTTAAATAATGGTCAAAACTGCTTCTAATGTACTATACTGAACTTCAATGCGCTCTAGCGCCTAGACCGTTTACCTGTCGACGAAACTATGGTAGCATAAATTTAAAAAAAAATAATGCACTTTATTTCTGTACTAGGTATTTTAGCTTAAAAGTGTGCAAGTTCTGAGTTATGGGAGCAAAATTACAAACAAATATAGTTTGTGCTGTAGGGTGAAAATTATGCCCCTATTTTAGCTCGCTCTGACGCCTGAACGGTTTATGCCACAAAAAAGATTTATATGTCATTTTATAGGAAATTTGGTCAAGTTTATTCTTGTCCTTAGCTTCTTTTCTCTAAAATGAATACTTTTTGAATTATCAGTCAAAGTCTATAAATAAAGCATTTTTTTTCTCTTTCTTTCTGAGATATCTCAGAACGCATCACATTTACGAGGTGGCAAAGTTGAAATTCGGATTCAGCGCCCTAAAATACGTAAATTATGATGGAGAAACAAATGTCTATAGTTTTTTCCTAGAAATTGCATCCAATTTCCTCTGCTTACTGTACTACAAAGCCAGGATAAAATTATTTCACTTGTTCGAGTGTACGAAAAGGACGTTGTAATTATTTTGTAGAAAACCTAATGATTGATATCCTATTATATTCCATCAGAGACTATTTTTGCAAATGTGCATTACCTTATCACAATGGCGTCTTACTGCACATCACAACACGAGGAGTTTTCTGTGAATTGTAGGACATAATATTGTGCCTTTTAAAAAAAAATTCTAGGTTGGAAAGAAGAAATGACAATCTCGTTAGAAGTTTACATAGTAAGCTACTTTCAGGTTCGATTTTTGTTGTTAGGTATCTGAACTATATGAGAATGCTCCCTCAAAGAATAAATAAATAAGTATAATAAAAATCTTGTTAAAACTCCACACGACAACACCCTTTTATTCCTAACATTAAAATAATAAGCTATCATTTAAATTAATTAATGTAACAATACTAAACAAACAATCAGGCAGTATGTAGGTATAATAATTAATATGTGATATTACCTATCTCTAGGTCTATATTATACACAACACTATGAGAAATAGAACAATTAACAATAATCAGCAGATCGCACAATCAAAATAGACCAGTTTGTGTACATAATTAAAATAGCTAATCTGAAATAGATAATGCAAAGATGATTTAATCTCAGCGAACTTAGAAGTGAGAAATCTTGGTTTAAAAATCTGTAGTTCAAGGTCCCATTATAAATTTATTTAGGATTTAAAACATATATAACATAATCCCGTGGGATTCCCGGGTCACATTATTATTATTTCGTATGGCTTCTGGCACCGTTGGGCGACAACGTCAGAAGATAAGAGAATTATGAATCTGTTACATACAGGAGACATGTACCCTACAGAGCAACATCCAGGCTTACAAGTCATTCAAGGGCATTGGGTGTGGCATTGTGGATATCTGCATATGGTTCAGGAAATGCTTGCAGAAGACAGTCTTCGACAAAGTGCTTGATCGATTGCACTGGCTCTCCGCAGTCACAGGCAGGAGAATCCCGCATGTGCCATCTGTGGAGCATTTGAGCACATCGTCCATGCTCCGTGCAGATCCGATTTAAGGTTACCCATTGACGCCTCGGGATATCGAATCCAGGAACCGGTACTCCCCGGGTTACAAAATTGGCCCTAGAAAAGGCTGATCCAATGCTTTACGGAATCTTAATGTAATGTCATCGAGTTTGGTGAGAGTTTCAGGGCTCCAGTTGTCTGGAAGTGAGTTAAAAATCGATTGCGAGATTTGGAGACAACGATGTCAACTAAAAAGCGTCTAAAAAGTTAGCGGTAAGTAATACATATTAAGATTTTGTACCGACGGCACATGGTGGAAGTCTATTTTTAAATATAAAAATGAAAGTCTAGTATAATGTAGGCATAGTTCAAAATCCACGAATAAAGGATTCTCATACTCATCATAAGTTTGACAATAAAGTTTTAACAAAGTTTGTATTTTAAACTATGTAGGTAGGTACAAATTTTCATTTCTATCGTTAAAAATGGACTTCCACTAAGTACAGTCGGCCGAAAATCTTAGTAACATAAGTACAGTCTGTCAAAAAAGAGTTGTTTTCCGATGAGGGCGCCACATGTAGCTTTTTGGCAACCATAATGGCAACACTTGTCTAATTTCAATTTGAATTTCAATAGAAGCAACCTCATTGCCAGCAAACAAAATTGTAGTTCCAATTTAATCCGACACCAACTATTTTTTGACAGAGTGTAAGTCCGCTACGTAATGATGTCTTCTTTGAACACACGAGAAGTAAGTACGTAGGCATGTAAGTAATCAAATAAGTATTGTAATAAAAACGTATACGACCTTCACACCGCGTAGTAATAATAAAAAACACATAGAATTATGAAATGAACACTATTACGTTTACAGTTTGTATAGAATAGTTACTAGTTCACATGAGGCCACGTCATGTTGTAAACAGTTCATTCATTTTATCATGAATTCTCCAGTGAATTTAAACCGATTTAATTGTGAATGTAGGTGTATGCCTCACGCCGTGCTAACGTACGCGCAAATCAAGCTAAAGTGACCCATTTAATCGATATTGCTGTGCCAAAAGAACACATATTGAAGTACGAAACGATTATGATTTTTATTCTTAAAGGTTATAAAGCCATGGATCCTAGATTCCCAATGCTGTTGCCGGCTGAGGTCATTAGGGAAATGAGCGACTGTAAGAATGGTGTTGTGACTAGAATGAAAGTCAATAAACTAAGATGGTTTGGGCATGTTGAGAGAATGAAGGATGACAATAAAGATATATTTGAGCGAACGAAGTGGTGTTACGAAACGCGGCCGCCCGGGACTGACCTGTACTGAAACTTTCTAAAGGTTTCTCACCCGAAACACGCAGATAAAATGCACACGAAAAACGCCCTTAGGTATATCGCCATAAGGGTCATTTTCCATAAACATTTTATTTGCGTGTTTTGGGTGAGAAAGCTTACAAAGTACCCCCCCCTGGTCCGATCATGTCGACCAGATTCTCAAGGATGAACCCGTTTTGAGTTAAAGGAATCGGAGAGCGTGTATGACGACAGATTGCATGAATGTGACGGAAGCTAGGAATGTGTGTAAGGATAGGGCTGTCTGGCGCTCTGTCCTCTAGCCCAGCAAGGGACGTGGCGTGAGGGTATAGATAGAGATAGAAATTTGAATCTTGTCGTGGAAAAGCAAGTCTATAGAAAATTTTAACGACTTATTGATATCGCTGTGCCAAAAACTTTCAATGTCCATAAATTCGTGTGGATGTGAGTGACGGATGTCAGTCCTTGGTCACACAAATGAGAGTATGAAATTATCAGTCGTTTTGAGAAAAAAAACGACCTAAAGGAAATTCCAAACATTATATTCAATGAGCCATAATAAGACATAAGAACATTATCTGTAATTGTAATGGAGTTTTTATTCTTAAGTATTTATATAATTCTTATAATACATGGAGCCTAATGACTATATTTCATGCACAATCGTTTAAAAAGAAATCCGAAAAAACACAACAAATGATGGACTACGTGTTGGAGGTCACAGGTGGTTTTTTTTCCATAGATATTTGTAAGAATAGACAGTACTTACAAGACATGGATGTATAATACTTCTAGTAAACTGGATTCATCTCTTGGCCGACTATTGCGTTTCTAGGGGAAATGGCCAGTTAGGCAAAAGAAGCAAAATGGAGGATTTTCCATACTAAACGGGCTATAGGAAACTGCGGTTTTCACATGGATTTTTGGTTTTCACTGTTTATATTTTAACTGAAAATGAATTATAGACATCATATTGACATAATTATAGGACCAAGGGATGTAAATAGTCCGTTAATCAGAATTTACAAGCAATTTTTTTAACAGAGGAAACAGCGTACGATGGAAGTAAATTAAATAACTTTTATTTTATTGTCATTAATTACAACATAAATCAAACATTGCACAAAAATTCATAAATACATACACATTAGCTTTAAATAACAAAAAATATGAAAAAATAAATTCCTACATAATAAATGATATATTTAAAACGTCTTCACATCCGTGATATTCAATATCATAATTAGTGATATGAAACTACTGAAAACACATTTTTACACAATTTTTTTTCTTAAATTATGCAAAAGGTTTAATTCTTAAAGGAAAATCTGAAAAAAGAATAAGAAAAATAAATAAAAGTAATTTAATTTACTTCCATCGTGTGCCGTTTCCTGTGTTATAAAATTGCTCATAAATTCTGATTAACGGAGTATTTACATCCCTTGGTCCTTTAATTATGACAATATGTTGTCTATAATTCATTTTCGGTTAAAATATAAACAGTGAAAATCAAAAATCCATGTGAAAACCGCAGTTTCCTATAGCCCGTTTAGTATGGAAAATCCTCCATTTTGCTTCTTTTGCCTAACTGGCCATTTTCCCCAGAATCATACAGAATGTATAGACAAACACCAATGTTCTCCATCCAGTTTACTAGAATAGTATTATAGATCCATGTTACAAGATAATGTAATGAAGCTAAATCGTTGAATACAGTCATACCAACTTGACATTGTAATGTATTTTACACATGGATCTATAATACTATTCTAGTAAACTGGATGAAGAACATAGGTGTTTGTCTATACATTCTGTATGATTTGGCGCGCTTTTCAACTGACAGCTCCAGTTAGGCAAAAGAAGCAAAATGGACGATTTTCCATACTAAACGGGCTATATGAAACTGCGGTTTTCACATGGATTTTTGGTTTTCACTGTTTATATTTTAACTGAAAATGAATTATAGACATCATATTGACATAATTATAGGACCAAGGGATGTAAATAGTCCGTTAATCAGAATTTATGAGCAATTTTATAACACAGGAAACGGCACACGGTGGAAGTAAATTAAATTACTTTTATTTATTTTTTTTATTCTTTTTTTCAGATTTCCCTTTAAGAATTAAACCTTATGCATAATTTAAGAAAAAAAAATGTAAAAAATGTGTTTTCAGTAGTTGCCTATCACTAATTATGATATTGAATATCAGGGATGTGAAGACGTTTTAAATATATCATTTATTATGTAAAAAAATATTTTTTCATATTTTTTCTTATTTAAAGCTAATGTGTATGTATTTATGAATTTTTGTGCAATGTTTAATTTATGTTGTAATTAATGACAATAAAATAAATGTAATTTAATTTACTTCCATCGTGTGCCGTTTCCTTTGTTAAAGAAATTGCTTATAAATCCTGATTAACGGACTATTTACATCCCTTGGTCCTATAATTATGTCAATATGATGTCTATAATTCATTTTCAGTTAAAATATAAACAGCGAAAACCAAAAATCCATGTGAAAACCGCAGTTTCCTATAGCCCGTTTAGTATGGAAAATCCTCCATTTTGCTTCTTTTGCCTAACTGGCCGTTTTCCCTAGAACCGCAATAGTCGGCCAAGAGATGAATCCAGTTTACTAGAAGTATTATACATCCATGATTTTACACACATTAGTTTTATTTGCTTACTTTACATAGTTTTTCTTGTTTGCACAATATGTAAAAAAAGTCAATCATTGCATTGTAAGCTAGCGGATAATTTACAGCTGACATTTCTCCAAATTGAAATATGTATTTACTTATTTACACTTTGGTGAACCAACTACATAAATATATTAACATTGCAACTTGCAAGTGATATAGATACTTTAACATTGATCACTAGGGCGAACATATCGCAATGCTGCGATCTCTGTCAGCTAACCCTAGATATGTTTTCTTCCTATACCTAATTACTATACCTTTATGTCGCTTCCCTTTCGGGGTGGACTGAAAGAACAGAGCGCCACACTGCAATATCCTTACACACACTCCGTGCTTCAGTCACATTCATGCAATTCGTCATACACGCACGTCCATTCCTTTTGCTCCGAGCACTTTACATACCTACCTACATACTTCCAAATATACGAGTGTTTTATTAAAAATCCATTTAAATAATAAAAATTTAGAGATGTTTCGGAAAAATTAATATCCGATTTTTTCAGTTCAATAAACGAAGACAGAAAAATTGAAAGTTTTGTGCTTTTTTTACAATTTTGATGTGACATTTTAGGAGCCCATGAGCTGTGCTCCTTGAGTATGACATCATCAACTTTTTCATCCATAGTAGTCCAGTGCCACCTGACACCGCAGCACTATCTGTTTCTGTATCTACTGACTCTGGTTCACTGCCTCATGCAATAAAACTGTCACACAGAACCATAATGTCAACCTACGGAAATATCCAAATCTGCGTGGTACACAAATCACAATTATACGTGATTACAAAATCTAGAAACAGTTATTTGTCCATGTGAGAGAGATATAACAGGTTGTTAAAATTGTGATCGATATTTATAACAGTGAAAAAAAGCTGAAATTCAATTCGTTAAAAGCGTCATTCGTTTAAGGTGCTTGGTAAAGCTAAAGTTCTTGCCGCCACCAAGTCCCACCCCTACTCTTTTGTTTAAAGTCCGAGTTTATTTTGCATACTATTTTCTATAGAGAGTCCCTTACTACCACCAAGGAGACCTATTATGATGTCGTTTTTTTGTAATGATCCTTTTAAAGGATTCCTTTATCCAACCCAACCTTTACCCAACCAAAAGTTGGTA
This sequence comes from Ceraclea dissimilis, assembly GCA_963576895.1. Taxonomy (NCBI): domain Eukaryota; kingdom Metazoa; phylum Arthropoda; class Insecta; order Trichoptera; family Leptoceridae; genus Ceraclea; species Ceraclea dissimilis. Next base: position 4,143,528 of record OY756375.1, read on the forward strand.
TATTTCTATCTTTTTCTAGCATTTAAGTTAGAATTTTCCGTGACTAATATCATTATTTTTTTATCTGTAGAATAATTGCTAGAGCTGTTATGAAATGTGACTTTCCGCTGAATAAAGCGTTAATTTAGGAAAAAAATCTGCTCTTGCGAACGACAAATACGTGCAAAAAGAATGAACTGACCATCATGAAATATTCAAAATGTTCTTTTTAATGAAAGTTGCACAATTTTACTAATACTGTTATTTTTTATTCATTTCAGCCCTAAAACAAAATAACAATGATGATAACAACATTAATAATACGAATTATAGTAACTGGCTAGTCCGCCCACCAATCAAATTCCATGTTATATTACATCTTATGTTGTCATTGGATAGAATCAAAAGTTAATATTGAAACAACCAATCACATCACGACGTCAATAACTTTATATGATGGTGTTAGTGCGCCGTGACATTTGAATTTGAAAAAAGAGAATTAAGTAATTGTTTTGGCGCCACGCTAATGGCATAAATAAATATGTATTGTTATTTTGTACTGATTTATAGCAATGTTGATATTTTTTTATTATTTCCACTATTTTCAGGTTATTCAATGTTAAATACAAGCTTATCAAATAAACTTCACGAGGTATCGTAAAAATATTACGGTAGCAACGATCTGTCGTTCAAAGAGCAAAAACTTGCATCAGATTAATGTTTACTAAACATATTTTTGTGGAATAAATATACCGCAAACGAAATGCCAACAAAACCACAACAAAAGACAGTAACAGAAGATGTAATTGTTGTTATTATAATATTAATATCTGTGAATAAAATCAGTGATGTGAAAAGCCATTACTCCCGCTACCGGTAATTATTATAGAGACGAACAGTCAGTCAGCTGTCACAGTGTCAAGGTCTCGGAGAATTTAAAAAAAGAATAAGCTGTCATTAAGAAAATGTGTTATGTAATATTTTCAATAGATGTAGTTTTGCGTTATGAAGAAAACAGCTAACCGCAGAATTTCTATGATCCAGATGCTTTTTTTCCAAACGTTTTAAAATCATAACACTTTTAGAAAATGATTCACAAATCCACGAGCCCTCTCGAATAGATTGATTCAATTTCTTTAGATTTTGATTGGTTTAAATGATCTGTTTCTGACTCCATAATATCTGAAAGAGTGAATAACTGACACTGCACAGAACTTATTTGACAAATACGAGGTGGTCGGCAGCCTACTTGGTTACGCGCGCGGTCTTTAATTCAGTGGGCGCGGGTTCGATCCCCGATGCCGACTTACTCCACTTCACAAGATATTAAGCTTTTCAAGCTTACTGTGCAAATAAGTATTTGGGTTTATTTCGATAAACCCAGATTTATAAAAAAGAAAAAAAAACATAACGAGTGATCTTGGGAATTACAATTTTATTTACTGGCAACAATGACATTTCTAATGCAATTATACAAATTTGGCATTACGATTGTCAAAAAGATACAACTAGCGCCCTCATCGAAAATTATTTGTTTCTTGACAGACCGTACAAGTGCTATTATTACTTTTTTTATTACCATAACAGCATTACTTCTTATCCTAAACTCTTGCGTTACGATGTGTGAATTTTGTATGTCAAAGGTGCAAGTAATTAACTGTAGACCCACTGAAAATAACGAACCATGTATTGTATTACTCAAACAATCATAAAGAAAGATGAATAACGCCATCAATCAAACAAAAGGTCTTTTATCTATTTATTTCATTAACCCTGAGTGTGGGCTTCAAATGCGTGAAAGAGATGGCAATTCAAACGAAGAATAATGCGATGTTTTACGTTCGATATTTAAAATAGGTATCTCCATAGAAACACGACCTATCCAAAAGATCAACAAAAGATAGAACGTTTCTTTTTGTTGGAGACGAGTAAGTTTTTAAAAAGAAGTAGGTATTGGTGACTAAGACGATCGATGGTATGAATTTAGTTCTCTTCTGTTGGCGTTCTGAGAAGGGAATTCACCGCGAACTTCCTGATGATCTTAAGGTGCCAGAATGATGGACTATTGACGAGATTGACCAGTCAGACCTTTCCAACTGTCCAGATGATCTAAATATGATGATTTAGACCCAATTTGTCGCTTTCGGAGCGCAAGAAATCGATAAGAAAGAATGGGAAATTCGTTTTTTTTTTTCAAAAAAATAAATATTGAAAAGTGTGTAGAATACAAATTTGAAACTGGCCAATCAGAGGTTGCTAAAAGGCGCTGTAACTGACTTCTTGTACACCAATTCCGAATGGATACTTCAAAAGCATCATCGTTTTTTTTTTATCATCGAAAGTTTCAGACAAAATCAAATCCCTAGTCATTAGCCCTATATGAACGTGGGCTCGAAAAGCGTCTTTTGAAATATCATAACAGGTATCTAAATTGTTATTAGAGTAACCTCTATTAGGTATCAATTTGTTGTTACTTTTGGAGGTGTGGGCGATCTTATTGAAACGATTTTAGTGTTATTTGAAAAAGATAAATTACATATAAATTTATAGATACCTACTCAAAAACATGAAATTTAATTGCTAATTGTTTCAATTAACGGATTGATGGCCATTTTCATTTTCAAATTAGGAAACTGTTCCAAATACAAGAAAAAACTCATTGATTCTTAATTCGAATTTAATTATAGATTTGTTTGGATACTAGTACAACTTAATCTAATTTATAATTGATTTCTCCTTGGTTTGAATAATTGGATAATAATAAAAAAAGACTCCCACTCTTTGTTTGTCTATGGTTTTGGGAGCACTTATGAACTAGATGAAGTAAGTAAATGGTACTAAACTTATCAGTTATCTGCTCTGTGGGTGTAGATGGCAGCTGATAGCCCAAGACAGAAGATAAACTGGAAGATTTTAATAGGGGCTTAGTGTCCAATAGTACAGATCATTTACCCCTACTTGGCGGTCCGGATGTTATCTGCAATTGACATGTTGCAAAATCGTATTGTTGGTAGCTCTAACTGTCAAATCTTGTCATCAGAACTGTCAAAGGTTCGTAATTTTCTCATATTGTACTTTTTATGAGTGGGTTATAATGTCGAAAAATACAGAGCTGTGTTAGAGAAATTATTTTTAAAAAACGTAAGAGTTTTTCTAGAGGGACACATAACATAATTACTTTAAACAAAGTAGTATCTCAAACAGCCGCCATCATAGGTTTGAAAAATAGTGTTGCCGGTTTACTGTAACAATCCAAAAATTGGCTAAAAAGTATGAGATATTGCCGAAATAATAATTAGCTATTTTCCGAGCAATTGTTGTTCGAAAAATTGCCCGTGTAAAAGAACCTTAACGAACAGGTGTTCCAAATCCTGGTTTAATAACAATAATTACACAGGTAAGTAAGTCATGTGTATGACCTTCAAAACAATGAAATGATTAAGTGTTTTAACTATTGTTATACAATAAAATATAGTGTTTACAAAACATGATAAGAATATTATTAAAGTTTGCCAGAACCGCCTTAGCTACAGGGTATAAAAAATATTCTTGCTGTTACATACTCAAAAATAATTTATACATACAAAAAACTCCCAATATTTGGGTATACCCACTTGTATAAATAATGATAGAAGGAAGAGTCTAAATAAAATTATTGTTTTATTTAGATTTTTAATACCTTTTCCTCTGTAGAGTACTTAGCGTCGATTTTTGCCGCCCCCTTGTTTCGGCATTTAAATCCAAAAGGATCGGAAATTTTCTCTAAAAAGTCCTAAACAACTTCGAAAATGGAGTAAGAAAACTAAAATTTTGATGTTGATGTGGTATAAAAAGAGAGAAAATAGCGTCGCATACGAATTTTTTACGAGAGATTGAATGAAGAAAGTAGTTATGTAGAAGTTTGTCCCAAAATGCCCCCCCCCTAAAAGCTTTCCTCACCCAAGTGAGATAATTGTAGAAATAATATCTCGTAAAATAAACAATTACAACTTTACTACCAATTTGTATCGATAAAATCAATAATTAATTGTCTATTAATGATACAATTAAATGCAGCAACAACCGCTTGATGGTCTTATTAACTTTTGTTGGTAAGACCGCTTTGAAGATTAGGAGATCGCGGGGACTTGGGACCGTATGGGCGTATAAGTGGACCACTCTATCAACCCACGTTCAATGTTCAACCAACACACATCCACATAGAAATGGCCAAAACTTTGTTGGTTTAAAGACGATAGTCCAAATAGCAAAAAACTTATATGGTGTGCACCAATTCAACTACTTTTTCTACAGCAAGTACCCGTTATGCCGTGCTAGTGCTTTGCCCATATTTAGGAGCACTTAAAATCTACCTATTCTGTTTGTGACATTTTGAATGGATAAGCTGTGTATACTGATAGTACACGGAATGATCGAGATCAAATTGCAGAGGGCGTCGTCGTCGAAAGTATTCGATATGTAAATGTGACGCAGCTCCTATACGGATTTGAAAAAGAAAAACTGGCCAGTTTTAGAAGTTGAGATGCAGTGCTGCCAACCAATACGCAAGACATGTAAGTGAGTAGGTACCTAACCTACATAAGAACTTGAAAATATCACAATGGCTTGCCTGTTTTTTTTTGCCGCTAGGGGGCACACTGACAATTAGGGTCTTTTGTTAAATTTAATGTCAAAATAGAATTCATAACCTCAACGTTCATGCTGTTCGTTCACGTTTCTTAGAAGTAAAAGCGTTATAAGGTGCATGGATCATCACGGATACGTGATTTTTCAATTGAGCTAGTCTAACTTTTCAATTGAAGCTGCTCAAAAACTAATTAACCCATTTTGTGATAGGTTCGCCCTTGTGACAGGTATTTTATCTCGCAATTGTATAATCGTCACCGAATCGAACAATTTTGAATATTTCAGATAGTATTGCCATGTAAGATAATAACCAAGTAGTATCTGCTAATTTATTACGAAACTTTGAATATCTTACAAGTCAACCTCATTATTTACCCACGTCACTTCTCCTTCTGGCAACACCGTACATAGTAATCTGTCATTAAAATATAAAATTGCCACAATTCAATATTGTGAATCTATAAATTATTGTAATAATATGGATGTATGTGACTTTTATATAACTCTCTTGTCACGTAAAAGGAAAATGGAGAGAGTTTGTTTTGCATCAATTGGGCGACGATGAAGAAATTAATATTGATTTATATTTTGGCGAATTTAAATTTTCTAAAAGGACCTATACTATAATCATCTTACGAAAAAGTGTGGGTCTACTACTCAATAGATATTGACACAGTAGGTCAACTATACACCAACACGATTTGTAACGAAATTGGAAGACTTTTCTAAAAAACACAAATTTGGTTAACGGTTTCAATACCCAAAGACAATTCTATGCAAAAAGTAAAACTCCGTGGGGAAAAAGAAGATTACTCAGCTAATACTAAGGATCATCGTAAAACTTAATGCACGGATAAATAAGGATATGTTTTAGTGACTCTAGTGGAAATTTACATAGAAAAAGGATGAATGACCCTCCATCTAAGGGATGAAAATCCCGACAGAAAACCCTGGTACTCCTGGTAGAGGGGTGGACGAGAGATAAAAACCACTTCTTTTAAAACAGTCGTATTAGGAAACCTCTAGCTGGGCCTCGGAGGCAGATCCAAATTCAGATGGTTGGACGGAGTGCAGAAGAATGCACATGTGGTCGTCATCAGGGACTGGAGGAGCACAGCCCAGGACAGGGGGAATGGCGACGACGGCTGGAGGAGGCCAGGGCCCACAAGGGGCTGTAGTGCCAATGATGATGATGAGTGATTTGAAATTTGATTTGAAAAAACCAATAACCAAATCTTAATCTCGAACTCGATGTTAATTATGCAGTTACAAGTTAATAAGATGAATAATAACTTCCTCTTTTAAATACTATTGACCTCATTTATGACATAATTACTAGGTGAAGATGAACGAACGAATCATTTACAGAATCTTACAGAATTATGGTACAATAAGGGACTTCCTGTTAATAAATTATGTTAATGTAATATGGAAATTTAATACAGGGAACTCCTAAATCCTTATTTATAACTTTAAAAACCCAGGTATTTATAATCTAAATATCCCACGTAAGAAGACGCAAAGAAACAAAATTGATATTGCTGAGTTTAGTGTTGCTTGATTTGATACTAAGATATGATCACATTTTTCCTTTACTTTTAAATTATGTTTTTAAAATGTTGTTTTAAAAAATTAGGCATCTTTTGGATTGTTACACCTAAGTTGGCGACAGAATTTGACAGTTAGGTAAGGACTACCAACAATACATTTTGCAACAAGTCAATTGCAGATAACATCCGAAACGCCAGGTACGAAAAAATGATCTGCAATGTGAAACTGGACCAAAACTAATAACAGAATATTGATGAAATTTTCACAGAAGTTATTTTTTCTCGGTTGTCTTTTCTTAAATTAATTTATATTATCGATGCTGTGTTGTCATAATTTAAAAATAAAATGCAATTTGATACAGTGTTGCCAATGTAATGATTTCCACAGATTGAAACAATAATAAACAATAAACATCAACAGATGAGAATCTCGCATAGATATCTATGTAAGTAATTCAGATTAACAAAACACCTTTACGGAAAAGTTATTTTTTAATTGCTTGAACGAATTCAAATGAGTTCACCATGCATTGGTAATCGTTAGATTTTCGCAACATATAAAGTAATAATGACTTATCAGGTATTGCTGCGGAAAAATCTCACGTGAATCGGAAAAAATACAACGAGAATTGCACAATTTTTTAACGCTTTCTCAATTCTTCAATTCTATACCTTTTTGAACTAAAATAAGTGTGTTTTAAATCTAATTATAACGAACGAAGAAGTTCTCAACAAAATCAAAGGAGGAAGACACCTGCTCAATGCAATAGCAGAGAGACTTGCCATCAGATGGATCGGCCACATAGTGCGTCATGAGGGTCTCCTATTTGATTAATTTAAGGAATGAACGAGGGGACAAACTACAGAGGACGACCACGTAAGGAATACCTGGACGACCTGTGCGGTGTGCCAGGATATGGGCTTCGACTCATATAAAGAGTTAAAAAGAACCGCACAGGACAGGGATGAGTGGAGAAGGAGACATGGGGCTTTGCTGCAAACCAATTATAACTCATTTATTTAACTTTATTGTATTTTAAGAAGTAACAAAGTAGTCAATAATGATATTGGTAAAACGTCATTCCATACAACTTTACTTGAAAGCAAAAAACGCATTCAATGTGTTCACGTATCAGAATAGTGTTGCCATCTGTCCGGCTAAAGCCGGGTGTTAGGCTTTTTGACCTCTTGTCCGGCCAAATTTGAGTGCGTCCGGCCCGTCCGGATTTTGTTAGGCTTTTTATTTAAGCTCAGAAAGTATTGAAATAATGTTGAATTTGTAAAAAAATTTATGATGAAACTACTAAAGAAATTGACTTTTTAAAGCAGGTTTCTGTCAAAGGAAAATATATAAGTGATACGGATTAAAACTTTGTTTAAAAATGTGTTTTATTCAATTTTTAGTCAAAAAAGTTTTTTTTTATTTAGCCGTCCGGCCCTGGGACCAAAAAGTCCGGCTTTTTTGGCGGCTAAGTCCGGCTTTCCAATTCTTTGAGATGGCAACGCTATATCAGAACCTTTTCAACGTTTAATGGCACAAGTTTCTAGACGACTTATACGAGTATTTCATCATGACGAAACGGACATCCCACTGCGTCAAAAACATCTGTTTTTACTATTGATGAAATCACAATACAAATCAGACATATTATAATTAAATCCGCTCTGTTATCAGATCAGTTACATTAACAATTAACTTACAAAACTAATTAAAACAGAACTATTGTTACAAGAATGACGAAACATTTGAAAAACCACTTAACAGACTTAACGCATTTTGTGTCCAATGACCAAAAATAACTGTTTGTTGTTTTCTGATAAGATAACATCTTTTCGCTTTCATATTGTGTTTTATTAGGTGTATGTGTATTGCTCATCGCCTCAAGAGTTTTTAATACATTTTGTTAAGTAAGATATACAATTTTTAACCGGATTTTCAACGTATTTTATGGTCCTCATGTTTGACACGCAACTGCATGACTGACTTCCGATGGTGTCGACAACCTAGGTACTCATACTGTATTTTTGTCAGTGCGTTGCTTTCGTGCAGTGTTTTCGTTTTGTAAGTAGAGGATTGTGACTGTGAGGTATCAATAAAATTGTCCCTAACGACCGTTCTTGTACGACACTTAGTCAAAATACTCGACAATAGACAATTCAGTGGCGTATATAGGTTTTCATTTCGGGGTGGGCCGAAAAAACTTCTGAGGAAGGCAATAAAAAAAATAACATAGACGTAGTAAAAAAATCTGCAAAGCTTTTTTACTGAAGTTTTCGTGAAGGTTTTTTTCGTGAAGGTGAGTGAGAACGGTTGCGTTTTAGGTTGGCATTATAAGCGTTGTGTTAAAAATGTAACAAAAAAGAAGCGCCACAGGCGAAATTCTTTTGAAAAATGGGTAAAGTGATGAAGCTTGGATCTTTCTAATAGCAGATGACACATCATTGTTTGACATTTCGGGGGAGGCCCGGGCCCCCTCGGCCCCCCCTCTATATACTCCACTGATAGACATTGCATCACAGTAAGTATGTTGAGTGCCCTTAGTAAATTTGATCCATCCCAAATTTGGAATAAAATGATTGCCTACTACAAATCAAAAGTAGTATCACATGTAATCGTCTAGGTAACATAATCAACGATGGTAATCATACGACGAAAGTAAGTAAGTATGTAAAACATTTCCCGACGTAATATTAAACCTTTTATAGTCAGTGCTAACTGTTTTGTAACGCACTCACAAGTCTCCAATGTACAAAACGTTAACAAACTGTAATTAGTATGAAGTTTGAGAGAGAATATGTAAAAAGTTGAAATTTATTTAATCATTTCAACATCTAAAGTCCCTGACAATGTGACTTTTTCATGTATTCACTGTATCCAAGATTTGTGGGTGAAACTGTTAATGCAATATGATATCCTTGGGATAAACTAATCCAGATAAAACAACATGACATAACGGAATGTAGAAATATTTGTCATCAGGATAAATTGCCTTCAAATCACATAATTTCTGAGATCTTTTTCTCACACTTTTTGACGGGTAAAGTAAACCCTACGTTGAACTTCTCCAGATTTGAATAATATGTTCTTTACGTTGTGGTCAAATATTCCACCGGTCCTTTAACGTCTTCGTATAAAAACTAACAACTCTCGGACTAATGCGACAAAACACCTGCTTCGCTAAAAAATCTATTAGACAAAGGAGTGAAACAGGGTGGAATCATGTCTCTATATATCACTCGCTAATTAGCCTTCTGGAACATCTATTGTTTGTTGGTCAAGTAAACAAAATTGATGCCAATCCAAATTTGTTTAAATTTAACGTAATGTAACTAAATATTAATGTAATATTATTAAACGTCTATTATTAGGCCATCGACATAACGGACATGTGTCCAAACTCTAAATTATCAATAAATATTGTAAAATGCGTACATATCATAGTATTGTGTACATAACACATGTACCAACAGTATATTTAAATACTTCAGTGAATATTAGGAGACTCTAGGCCCACGTAATACATGTCATGATAGTCTCGGGAGACTAAAACCATAAAGAACAAAGTTAAAATAGAAGATACTAAACTTATAGACGGTCTCAAAGAGATAACATTTTAAGTACTAGAGATCTGATTCTATGTATCTTCAATAGAACGGAAGTGTAGCAATTTCACGCACGGCACTTTTTGGTATTTTAGAGTCGCAAAGCTCACACTATTAACAAGATATCAATAATAAAAACTAAAACATCTTTAAAACTGTCGTTTAGTCCTAAATAACGTTGAAACTAATACCGTTTTTAATTATGAGAGCAAAATTTCGAAACCGTTGCCCACAAACTGTCAAAATTTTCCATACGATTTGACAGTTTGTGGGCATCAGTTTTGTTACACTTCTAGCATTCAGTAATCCGTCTAGGTAGTACTTAATATATTATATCGCTGGACGGTCTCGAAAAGAGAAAATATTCAAAAAAGGAATCATTGTACCAACCTAGCGCCATAAGAGAAAGATACGCATACACAATCTAATGAAAAGATATGTGGATAATTTCCAAATGACTTGAAGGATATCGAAGGAGAAAATGAAAGCGATAATGCTGTATGACATGACAATACAATATGCAAAGATTCTTGACTCGGCCAAGGCCCACTACGTTGTTATGTGGTGGAGTCGATGGGTATTTCAAAACTCGTATGGCCATATCAGAACTATATCGGCATTCGTTACAGATGGGATTCGAACACACAATTAAAAACTGTTAGTTTGCGATACATTCCAAATTTATTTAATTGATTGATTAGTAATGATTACACATAGATCTACTTGGATAATAACTGTCGGTGAGATCAAGCGGTGATCAGCTTACCATATGGAGATGTTAAATTAAACCGGTACTCTTAAAAAAGTACACTCATTATAAATAATACACAGTAGCCTACATTTAAACATTGAAATTAAGTAAATCTACAATTAAATGATACTTTGAAATGTTAGTTAACGTTAAGACAGTTAGAATGAACTAACCACTAGAAGATAGAACACAATATGTCGATACGAATAAATCAAAATAAGCTGAGATGCTTCAAAAGAGAATCTTCCGTAAATGGAGTACCAAAAAGCAGATATTTGAGATCGCAGTCAAATCTGAGAATGTTTCATCGATGATACCGTAGGAAATCAGTGGAAAAAGGGTAATCCAAAAGCAAAATTTCATAAAATAATTGGTTATCATTGACATGTTCAACGTTCCCAATGGATATGAAGAAGCTAAATATGTTCTGAAAGAAAAACTGCTTACATAAACTGGAAAATAGAAATGATTTCTTGAAACTAAAGAATAGCCAAGAATATCAAAACGGGTGAAAGATGAAATTAAGTGTCACGAAGAACCCGAAATTGGAAACAATAAATCGATACCTATCGCTGCACATTGGAATGGCAAGGTCTGAAGTCCAGACCCGTAAAGTAGGTAAGTCAGAATTTGGTGAGGGTTCTGTTGTGTGGTAATTTTCTAACAATCGTCTACTCAAATACACCTTTAGAAACTGTTTTTTGTCTGACACCTTGCGAAAACAATGACGATAGCACTTTAAAGTTCAAAACACTCTAATTAAAACTGTAATGTAAGCTCGTTTTAGATAATTCAATTAATTGCGTGATTCGATACGGTCTAATCAATGCATTCAATAATACGATTTCATTTAATTTTAGATCCCCAAGATTTATTGTTTTGTCAATTTGAACGTAAAGTGCCCATTCACGACGGATGCATTTTACAACCTATAAAGTTTTATAGATGATTATATTTTAACAATGTGTTGAAGATGTTAGCATAGACTCCGATAAAATGGACACATGTGCGAAAACACATTTTACTCTTACGTACATTTCGCAAAATTAAAATTAATTTAATAGTCACAGACGTGGTAAAACGAGCAGCTGCCTTAAATGGCGTTGGGCAGGACACGTTGCCAGACGCTCAGATTCTAGATGGACTAAAAAGATTTTCGAGTGGCAACCTAGAACAAGCATAAGGAGCGTAGGAAGGCCTCAGGCACGATGGCCTGACGATGTGAGGCGAATCGCAGGAAGCAAGTGGATGCAGCATGCCCAGGATAGGGATCTGTGGAAAGTCAAAGGGGAGGCCTATGTCCATCATTGGAATTAAGACGGCTGAGAAAGAAGAAGAAGTTATCGAAGATGATCCTTGAAGTTTCAACCAGGAGTGCATAAAAGTATTGTCGTAATTTTCGGATTGATATCAAAGTCCGAGTATGAAGGTTCATAGTGTTCATACTAACATAACTTTTTAAAAGCATATTGCAATAGATAGCTATGAGGCTTAGCTGGCATTCTAATTTTCAGTAATAAAAATGTCTACAGCCTTATATTTGTGGCTTTGCTTGATGTTATATTTAAAGCTGTTACACAATGGCTTGTACCATCACCACAGAATTGTCATCAATTGAGGTTAATATTCTGCTGTCATCTGCGGTTTTCGGATCGACTTGTATCTTCATATCTTTTATTTAAATTATACGCTTTAAACCTATTGTTAAATTAGTAGTTTGATGTCTTAAAATCCTCCATTACAAAAACATTTTGTAAATAACAATATGGCATTGTGGTTTGATGATTTACTTTACGTTATTTTTGTTTAATCGCATTATGTTAATAATAACTTGAGCTGTGTTGGTACCTATTTATAGTTTTTTTTTTATTAGGTCACTGTTTGATTCATCAGTCGCTTCAAGGGCACTGGAGAAGCAAAAACTACTATGGGTTCTTACTTCACGTTCACCTAGATTCTAGTCGAGCTAATTTTCGCTCGAGACCACTTACTGCTCATTCAATTACACTTTTGCTACATCGGGTCTTAACTCTTACCCAATTTGGCTGGCGTTCCTGTTGAGAGCCAACAAATGCATACACGTTACCCTTAAATTGACACAAACTGGGTGCAGGAAAATAATGGTTTGCATTAAAATTGAATGGACTTGACTGCAACTTACATGCTTACATGATGACCAAAGACTAAAGCCACTTCACGGACTTCTATTGTTGTACTATTTTAATCAGCGCCTTGAAGATGTTTAAATTTTAACAGCCTTTGGCGACAGATGGTGACTCAACTTCTTTAACAACACAATACCTACTTAAATAATATGTTAAGTGCTTTGACTGAAGGTTCTTCGGAGGTTTTGAATACTCTCGCGACTTTATTGATTAACACATGCGATTAATTTACAACCATTTTCATATGTATTTTGATTATTTAGTTAAACTTTCCGATGATAAAACGTTGTAGCCTTGTGTGTGTTGTCATTTTCTTTGTAGGTGGCGTGGTTTGTGTGAACCATAGGTCATATAATTCTAATAAATAATAATACAACACATCGTGGTGTGGCTTTATCGTAAATAATACGATCCACCATAACGGATATGGAGTTTGAATAACAACCGCAAACCAAAAAGTTGAAACTATAACTTTCTATATCGTACGTTTCCTTGGTTGAAAATTTGAAAGGGTATCAGAATTAGACGGTTTCTATTTTATTACTGTTCGACATTCGTGTCAAGTTATCAGTCAACGAAGACAGACCAAATCAAGGGTAAACTTTTCAACATAGAATCACCGATGAAATGGATCAATGAGAAAATATAAAGAAGGAATGTCATTTGACTAAAATTAGCTGTAAACTGTCGCGGTTCAGTGGTTGTTTTAAATCGGAACAGTAAAGTTTTAATGATTTCCTCTCGAACCGATTATTCTTATTCATGAATGTGACGAACATTGTCGATTTTCAAAAGAGCGGTCAATCTCCCTCCGAATAAGATTTGAAAAAGGAATTTGCTGTCTTTTTTTTATTTTAGCTAATGACTCATCCAGCCAGTGATCATTGAATGCGTATCGTAAACTAACTGTAAAGTAAAATTAATATTCCCGTTCACGATTTTGGCACGAACACCCACCAACAATGAAAACTAACTACGTAATATGTAGCTGTACTACGTTAGAAAGATTAGAAATTATAAGTAGGTAAGTAAATTGGTAGAAGGCGTCCCTCAGGGTAAAAGCATTGGCCAATTGTTTTCCAAAAAAAGAAAAGGATTATTTACTTACAAACTATTTTGCAAAACTCTTAAAAATAAAATATAAAAAATCAATGTAACGTATTTTTTGTAGGTATTTAAATCCGCATTTCCAAACAATGTTTAGAAATTGTTAAATAAGATTGGTACTTCCGGAGATTGTGAATTATTTTTAATTTTATGGCACCATCACTAAACACTAATGGCCTATTCTAATCTTTCAGAAGATAAAACTTAATGAATAGTAGGTCTTCTTCTAGAAAAATTGTAGGATACATTGAAAGGCCTGACAGTTGGTCGTTGAGTGGGACATTTGTAAAACTTTCCTACAATTTTATTACGAGTATTGTTATTAAAATAGTAAATGCATAATATTATTATTTATACTCAAACAAAAATAAAAGTGTCATTCATTCATTTATAATTTAAGGATTATACAAAGGGAACTCATTCACAAAAACATAACTTCTCAAAAGTGTCGTAAACCAAACAGAGATGGCTAATAAAAAAAATTGGCACTTACTTTTATGATTTTTTGTGACTGACTAGGTAATCCAGAGACAAAAAGGAAACAATATGTTTCCCGTCTATTTACAAACAGCTGCAACTGCATTTTTGTTTTGCTCTTGTAGCAAACAATCGAATAGTCTTTTGTAGTCTTTGTCGAAACAATGACAAACTAATTTAATGAAATCTGCGAAACAAATTTTATTCTGTATCTATTGTACGTACCTACTTACCAACGTATTTTATTTTCATTTTGTTTTTATTGGTATTCAACTATGTAGGGGATCTGAGAGCTCTAGAGATCTCATTCTATGCTTAGGGCTAAATATGTTTAAAATGTTTTATAAAAAGTACATCCACTGCATCCGAGGCAAAATCCAGAGAGAGATGGAGACGAATGAGGGAGGCCTATATCCAGAAATGGGCTGCAGGGCTTATGAAGAAGAAGATATCCATTGCAATGAAAGCTATATAATCATTGGGTAAATAGGTAATTAAGTACCTAGTGCCATACAAAATTTGTAAAAAAAAAACGTGTGTATGATTATTAGGTAGGTAGTATTTATATATTTCATTTCTAATTTCAACACAACATTTACATGGCAAAGTTGAGATAAAGATGTCGCCTGCTCGGTGTGTTGGCTAAACGCAAATATTTGAACATTGTGTCATAAACTGAATGGAGTAGGGACACCTTGCCTCTTATCAGTTTAATGTTACTTAATGACTTCAATGTACAGATAAAAAAATATCAACAGAATTTTTAATGTATGCATAGTCAATTACAATAATTATCTACATACGTAGTACTTACTATAGGTACCTACATATTATGTATCTGGAAGATAGATTAAAAACAAGAAATTGACTAAATTTAAGGCACATAAAATACAATGTAAAAAACACAATATACCTATGTAGTATATCTAATTATCTATCTAAATCACAATATTTTAATTGTCGGTAGGTTTAAAGAAGAAAATTATGATTTATGGAGTGTATTCACCATTAGAGTCATTAAGACTGAATAAAAATAAGCTAATTGAGTACAAGGAATCAAAATGATTTGTCTTATTCCATAGATTCCAGACCTAGTAACAGACCGGATGGAGGGATTTGGGATACGTATAAAAAAGGCCATTTCAGCATGCCTTTAACTTAGAATTTTTTAGAAAGTATACCATAAATGTACCGAAATCATTATTATTATAAGTCTAGTTTTTTCCTTGGCAAAATAACTCGCCCGTATGTGAAAACTACATAAAATAGGTAAAAAATAATATTGCTTCAGGCTCGTAGACGTAGGTACCGTTCTTTCCGCGTGTGCGATGAATTGTTCGAAAATCGAAAACAGGTAAATTAAATTTAAAAATAGAATATATTTTTAAATTATCACAGATACGTAGGTAAATAATACTTACCGAAAGTTTCAAAACTGTTCCATGGGTATGCCGTGGGTGGAAACACGAACAATAAAAATCAACACTAAAATAATAATATTAATAATGTTCATCAAATAAAAATAATTACATATTTGATTTTTCATAAAATAAAAACATGGAATCACAAGACTAAATCATAAAAACAGTTTTATGTAATGAAAACAAAACGTCAAAAGGCGTAGGTACACACAATTTGACACAGTATTAAAACATAAACATCGAATAGGATGATTAATCCACGCACAGTAACACAATTTTTATCAAAAATGAAAACTAAAGTCGTATTCGTTGTTGAAATAGTTCATAATTCGTTCGCCGATTATTCAGTTAATAAACTTTTTGCAAATAAACAACTCAAATGTTTGCTTTGTAAACTTTATTTTGTAAATTGTCCAATGGCGCAGCGCAAAACGCGACCCACACCACGCGCGCACTCACAAAACTGATGATGATGATAGATGATTAAAGAAAAGAATAAACATGGTAGGTATGTATTACTATATAAACAGGCGTTATATTAATATATTATACACACGTAGGTATATAATATTTTATTGTGGTGTGCAAGCAGATGTTTCATGTAATTATTTGAAGCAGATGTGATTTAATTCATTTTTTTTTAAATACATAATTTTGTTTCGTGATTTCACCAATAGATGGCGATATATTTAAAAAAGTATTATCACGTCATATTTACTGGTTATCGATGCGTTTAGGTAAATAATATTAAAATTGGCATACAAGAAGTAAAGAGCTATTTAGGTGTGATTTAATTTGAAAGGAAATATCGCGCATTTTATTATAAAGTTTTAAGTTATGCCGCTTTCTTCTTTGAGAAGCGATTTGCTTAGAAAAATCATAGACAATGAAGCAAAATTGAAACTTGACAGAATGACAGCGACGCTGTGATTGTCAAAAAGTTTTGTTTTGATTATAATTTCGCATTATATTAATTTATGTGAATAATATTAATTAATTATTGTGTTGTTACTGATTATTGTATATTATATTGTAAATATCTTTCATAATTTTAACCAGAATGTTCAGGATTAAGTTGGAGAAAAAAAAGAAACGGAGAAGAACAGAGAATTGGAGCGAAGATGAGAAAGCTTTGTTAAAAAGATTGGTAATGGAGAGATATAGTATTATTGAGAATAAAAAGGTTGACACCATTACTAATACTCTCAAATCTGAAGCTTGGAGACAAATATGGGAGAGGTATGTTTAGAGTTCACTGTCAGAGTTAGTCATCAAACACTTTGTAAACATTGGGAGATGTAGTTTTATTGTTAGACTTGGATGTAAATTTATGCGTTGAATTTTACTATTTTACAGATTCGTCGCAGAAAATAGATGTCCGAGAACAGTTCAAACCATACGAGATCAGTGGACAAGGATTAGGAATAAAAAACCAACTAATAAAAATGGTAGATATAAGAATTATATCCTCTTCAAATACAGTCGTTAATAAATTACGTATACAAGGAATCGCTAGCTATATTATTACTTCAATAGGTTTCCGTTATATCTGTCTGCATCCAGATAATGCCAGACTTCTCTGGCCTTACACACACTTTTCGCTTCGGTCACATTAATGCAATTTATCATACATGCTGTCAGTAGGGACGTCACGATACAAGTAAAGTATCAATAGTTTCTTCCGATACCAAGTACTTTTTGTACTCGATATTCCTTCTGATACTTACTTGGTATCGGAAGAAAAGTACTGGTATCGAATGAAAGTATTTAAATCTCAAATCAAGCCATCTAATGAAATTAAAATATATAAATATACTATGTTTTAGTGGTTGTAAAAGAAATCCCTAGTTATCAGATTTCATTTACTCAAAACGTGTCAAATTTTAACTGTGAAATGGCTTTCCACTAGTGGTATTTTCTTTGCAGTATAAAAGTGTTAACCCAACGCCGTAACATTTTTTTCTTCATTAGGTAGTTTCTGCTGCACATATTAAAAAATTAATTTGTTGCAGATTGTACTTTACCGTTTTATTTTACAGATAACAATACCAGTAATGTCACAATAGTTGATTCCGATCATAACACAGAACAAAATGGAGATCCCCTCGATCTAGAAGATTCAGACGAACAGCCAAATAATAGTGATTATAAATGTGCTTCGGAAACTTATAGTGTAAGTTGATTAATTTCAGTCTTATAATCAAATGTGTTTTTTTTATTAAAAACCTGTTTCATTAATGTACGTTCAGTTATTCTCTTTATTTATTATCGTGTCTTCTCCTTTCTTGATGTGGCATTTGACTAAAATCAATTTGCAAATGTATTTAACTTCAAACAAGAGTCGTATACTATACCTTCCATAGATATTGAATTGTCCAGGCTGTATGGCCGTGGTCTATCGTGCAATGTGATAACTGTATGACATAAGGAATTTGGATGCCGGTTTATTGCAAAGGTGCAATAAATCATCACTAATTCCCTAATTCCATAGACGGCTCGTGACCAAAAGTATTATTTCTCTTCGAATTTAAATTACGGGGGTTTCCATCTTTACCTGAATTCTATACAACCATCAATATCTATAGGGGAATTCAACAATACTGAAGTGTAAACAAAAATTCTACGTAACTTGTATCAGCATGCATTATGCAGGTACTATTAACAAAATTTGCCAAGTAAATAAATTGTAGGTATAATATTATTGTTCACTCTACGTCACTGCACATGTCCTAGTCCCAGGTACCTAGAGCACACAATCTCCCGATGTATAGGGATAACATCAATCAATCTAATGACCGCGCTTGACGCCGGACGTGAAAGCCTTAGCCCATTAGTATGTTGGTCCGTAGTAAATTGGTATTGTAGCGACCGCGGAATAGTTTTGAATTTTGTGTTGAATTTATTTACTCACACTTGTAATAGATGCTATAATATTTGTTGAGGTGAGCTTTTCGCAGTGCTGTGATCTCTGCCAGATAACCCCAATTTATCTTTCTGTTTTTCTTTCAGTCTCAGAATCCACCAACGACAAGGAGAATAATCACACAGTTGCTTCAGGCACAGAAAGGTGGAGTAGAATACAAAAGATCTTTATTAGAATTAAATAAAATAGTTAAGGAACAATTGACTAATTGTGCTCTGGAAGAGCATAGGCTGAGATTGCAACAGTTGAAAGAGGAACACGAACTGAAATTACGAACCATGAATGAATTACATTCTTTGGAAAGTGAAAATAAAAGATTGCAAGCTCAGTTGTTGAGATTAGACATAGAAATTAAAAGGAAACAATTGAATAATTTTGACATATGAATCTCTTACATTTTTATAATTATGTTTTATTCGTTGATCTACCAAAAACCTCCGTAGGTATAAAAAATGATTTATTGTATAAAGTCTTATTTGCCACACAATTACTGATGTAGTGTTATAAAATCAATGTACTAATTATAAGTGCCATGCAGCTAAGATAACAAATCGTACAAATCTTCTCTATTGCATTTTTATTATATGATCCTAGTTTCCTCAAGTTAGAAGCAAAATAATAGTCACAGTTGGTTGGTAGATTGTGATGGAGAGAAATTATTATCCATAAATAAAAAAGTATCTATAAAAGTATTCTGTTGGTCTTCCATATTATCCATATATTCCATATTATCATATTACAGTCATATTACAGTCTGCATATATAAATATTACATCAAAGGGTAAAAAATAAGATGCAAGACCATCTACATTTCGTTTCATCCGTCTTGTCACACTTTTTGTATAGAATTACTATGTAGCCAGTGGCCAAGTTATATGAAACAAGGAGTAACTAAGTAATACTTTGTGCATGGAATAAACGCCATCTCTTTATAACTTAGACAAACTACAAGAGGTCTATGATGTAAAAAATATTGTTTATTTTTAAACTTATGGCACATCAAAAGACGCATATAAGGTAAAGGCACCAAAGGTTGACAGGGACCCAATGGTTGACACTTTAGACTTTTTTCTACTAAAATTAGAAAAGTATTGGATATATTTTGTCTGAATTAGCTTTGTTATACTTGTGAAACTGTCTTTTGTGAGGTGTGAAACAACCAGCTTCTAATAATAACTGATTTCCAAATGGCGGCTTTTTTTGTGTCCCATGTCGTGATTATTGCTCATTTTTTGTGATTCCTTAACAAGTTGCTTAAGGATACGTAAACAAATAAGTAAATATTACATTGCAATATCTTTTGCGTACACTATAGTATATGGTGATTTTTAAAACAATACATCTTAAATAATGTTTTTTTGCTCATTTATGTTATAAAACACGATAAGTTTCGTTGTAATGGGGGGTGTCAACTATTGGATCCAAAAAATGAGTGAAGACCTAAAGGTTGACAGGGGGTGTCAAATATTGGGGTTTATAGAATAATTTTGAAATAAGGTTAATTTTCAAGTTTTTTCTATGTAAAATCTAAAACATTGCCAATGGTCTAATTCTCAGTAATTTGCTATAAGTTTTGCAAATTATATACTAGCTGGCCCTGCGCGCCTTGCTACGCCACAGACAGCTGTAAATCGGTGAAATTACTTACTTGTTTAATATGTCAGAAGTATTGCTATATTCATATTATCGACGCGAAAAACTATGAATTGGTCACTAATATCGCTTTTTGCATACCACCCGTCCTACCCCTCTACCCCCTCTACCCCCTGAACCTCCGCGGATGCCGGGAGTATTACTATTCAACTTTGCGACACCCAAAACTATGAATTTGACACTAACATTATTTTTTATTTCCTTCCTCCACCCTCCTGAACCCCTACGGGTGCCGGGAGTATTACTACTTATCTTATTAACACGGAAAACTATGGATTCAACAGTTATATCACTTTTTTTTCACTCCACCTCCCTAGCCCCCCGACCTACCTCCTTCATTCCTGAAGATAACGAGAGGATTACTATTCATCCTTTCGACACCCAAAAGTATGAATTCGACACTAATATAGATTTTTACATTCCACCCCCAACATCCCTTTCCTCCTTCACTCCTGCGGGCATCGGGTGGGTTGTAATTCATCCTTTCGATACCAAAAGCTATGGATTCGACCCTCATATTACTTTTTTCGTTCCACCCCTCCCCCCTTATTACTGTCGGGTCCATTTATAATGTCGGCAGGGTATTTATTCATCTTATTGATAAGGAAAACTATGGATTCGACACTAATTTCACCTTTTTCATTCCAGCCCCCCCCCCCTCATTTCCAGCCCCTCAACCCTCAACCCTCCTTATTCCTGCGGATGTTGGGAGGGTTACTATTTATCTTTTCGACACCAAAAGCTATATGGATTCGACAAAAATTGCCTTTTTCATGCCCCCCTCCTTCGTGCCCCTCCCCCATCCACTGTACCACCTTAATTTTAACCCCACCCCCCTACAAACCATCCTTGGGGTAAGCACAACCATTTGCCAAAGTTTCATCTCAATCGGATGAACGGTATAGAAGGTACTTTATTTTATAGTATAGATTTCAGGGTGTCAACCATTGGGTACTCCTCTTTTTTCAGGTGTCAACCTTAGGTGCCCTTTTAGAGGTTTATAAATGTTCAATTTACAAAACATCTAATGAAAATATTTTATTTCTCTTTTCGTCATCTACTAAAGGAAGGATCTGTTCTAACATTCAGATATCATTTGTAACGTTCTATAATAAAATGTATTTTTTATTAAGAAAAAACCAAATATTTTTTCTTAAAGTGTCAATCATTGGGTACCTTCCCTTACCTACAAATTAAATTTAATGTAGGCTGTGTAGGTTACCTTTTTTAAAGACCGTAGCGTAGGTATTTATTAAATTAATTTTTGAGTTATGTATATCTTTCTTCGAGTAGCGATTTGCTTAGAAAAAGCATAGAAAAATCTCAAACGTCATTTCGTTTGACAGCGACGCGTGATACTGTCAAAAAGTTTTATTATGATTTTGTTTTATATCCGTTTACATTAATAATATCAATTAATTAATGTGTTGTTACTGCTTATTGTATTATATTGGTAATATATATCTTTCATAATTTTAACCAGAATGTTCAGGATTAAATTGGAGCAAAAAAAGAAACGCAGAAGAACGGAAAATTGGAGCCAAGATGAGATAGCTTTGTTAAGAAAATTGGTAATGGAGAGATATAGTATTATTGAGAATAAAAAAGTTGACACCATTACTAATACTCTCAAATCTGAAGCTTGGAGACAAATATGGGAGAGGTATGTTTAGAGTTCACTGTTCGAGTTAGTCCTCAAACACTTTGTTTACCATCATTGGGAGATGTAGTTTTATTGTTTTATATAAATGTAGAATAGTCCGATGAAAAATGGTAGTTAAAAACCCATGTATATCACAATTGAATGTAAATTTATGCTTTGAAGTTTACTATTTTCCAGTTTCGTCAGAAAAAATAGATGTCCACGAACAGTTCAAAACATACGAGATCAGTGGAAAAGGATTAAGTGTAAAAAAGCACTTCTCAATAAAAATCGTAAGCATAAGAATTATACCTTTTGCAAATAAAATCATTCATAAATCACGTATACAAGACATTGTATGTATGTATTAGTATTATTTATTGTTGACGAAATGCAGTTTTGGACCATTTACATCCAGACCTGCGTTGAATAATATGTCTATCTAGCAGTGGCTACGGGTGGATTTCTGCAGAAGGGAAGCCGGGGTTAACATTTCTTATTCGATTACGTCAAATTAGACACTATTATACCTATCATTTTATCCAAAAGGTAACCCGATGGGAATCGTGTTCTAAGGTAGCTTCGCGCCTGCTATCTAGGTATACTGATTTCTTCATAAAATTATGTCGTCATTGACGTAATGTAGTTCTGGACAATTTACATCTAGAGCTGCATCCAACTAATCCACACCTTTTATATAGTTTTGTTTTGTCACCATCTAATTATTGTTTCCATTCTTTTTTTGCTGTAACTTTAACTGCTAATATAAGTTTGCAATGTGTAAATTTTGTTCAACATGTAAACCAGACGATTCCCAGTGACTACGAATAAACCAATTGCCAGCTGTAATATTACTTCAATAGGTTTTCATTCTATAGATTATAATCTACTGTTTTATTTTCTAGATAATAATACTGATAATATCAAAGAAGACAATTCGGAGAATCACTCGGAACAGCAAAATGGAGATCCACTCAGCCTAGAAGATTCAGACGAACAGCCAAATAATAGCGATTTCAAATCTGCTTCAGAAACTCATAGTGTAAGCTAATTAATTTCATTAGCCTTCTTCCCCCCACTGCTGGATATAGGCCTCTTCCAACTGTTTCCACTCGACTCTGCTCTGATTAGGGTTGCCAGACGTCCCGGTTTACCGGGACTGTCATTGGTTTTACGCCTTGTGTCCCGAACAAACCTTTCGGGACACCTAAATATCCCGGTTTTCGGAAATGTTGGTTACGATTTTTATCATTTTTAGTTTACGTATAAAGTAAGGAACTACGTAGAAAGAAAGTTACGCATAAGCGGTTCGTAATTTTTTTTATTTGAAACATCTCCCCAGTGGCGTAACTAGAAAAATTAGGGGGCTAAAATAAAAAAAATGCATCAAAAACTTTTTCCTCAACGGGGGAGGGGGGTTGTCCCGACTTGCGAGAAATCTGGTAACCCTAGATATTCAGTACATATATGAAATAGTTCTGAATTTTGTCAATCTGAAATAAGCTAAAATAACTTGTAATACATGCTATGATAGATGCTGTTCACTAGGGTGACCTTTTCTTAGTGCTGCGATCTCTGCCAGTTAACCCTAATTCATTTTTCCGTTTTTCTTTCAGTCTCAGAATCCACCGACGACAAGGAGAATAATCACACAGTTGCTTCAGGCACAGAAAGGCGGAGTAGAATACAAAAGATCTTTATTAGAATTAAATAAAATAGTTAAGGAACAATTGACTAATTGTGCTCTGGAAGAGCATAGGCTGAGATTGCAACAGTTGAAAGAGGAACACGAACTGAAATTACGAACCATGAATGAATTACATTCTTTGGAAAGTGAAAATAAAAGATTGCAAGCTCAGTTATTGAGATTGGACATAGAACTCAGGAAGAAGCAATTGAATAATTTTGTCATTATATGAACGTTTTTCAATTTTATAATTATGTTTTATTGCATAAAGTCTTATTTTCCATACAATTACCGATATAATATTATGAAATCATTGTATTTATACAGGTTAAGTCATAAATCGTACAAATCTTCTATATTGTATTTTTATTTCAATGATCCTAGTCTCCAAATAAGTATACATATTTGGTTAATAAATTCTGCAGAAGTTGATCAATACTGGTTGTTAATTTAAGAGTGATAATGTAATATATCATTAACAGGGAAATAAATATTCCAAGGGTGATGGGCAAAATAATAAGACGCGTCGCCGTACATGTGGCCGTGCCTTTAGAAAAAACTTGTGGTTTTGATGAAACGTCTCACCCAGCAGCCATGGGACATTGATAGACACGTGCAAGATGAACGTTGACCAGATAGGTTAGTTATTTTTAAAGCACTAGAATGTTGCTTTTAGTGATAAAAATTACTTGTAGACGAAAAACTCCTTTTAGGACTTTAAAAAAACAGTCTAATTGGAAATAAACTAATTAAGTAATTGAAAAAAAAATGATGTCTGTAGTCGGCTGGGTGACGTTTGTTTTAAATGTTATCCATAGACAAAAAAAAGTTATTCTTAGTTTATGATTTTTTTCATTGTCTTTATTCATCTATGCAATTACTATTTGTATACAATGGCGGCCGTCAAGACAGTTCAATGTTTAATTACATTATTTATCATAAAATCATGCCAAGGTATTTGTTATTTTAACTGTGTTTGATTTAAATATTTGACTAAAATAATTATTGTTTCAAAAATCTACTTTCTAGTGGTGCGTGTAACTTAATTTGGACATGGCATTCAACAACGCGAACAGTTGTTTGATTATTGACTGATTGTGTATTTCCGCGAGTTTTAATTACATTAAATTTTATTTCACGCGATAAATATGTTTAAAAATGAACGTTTTAATATCATTTGCGTACAGATTATTCATACAATGCCTGTTACATCCGTGTTGAAAGTTGACGTTTGACATGCTCGTGCGTTGTTCCCTGAGTTTTGTTTCCCTTGTTTAGAAATCATTTGAAAACAAACTAAATGCAATTTAGATATGATTATTCAATATTGCTTCACAATTTTAAAGTGTTTGCAGTTACTACTGTTCCTTTAATACCCGTCTTATTGTGTGATTTGTGTTATATATTGTTGGACTTTCGTGGTAGTTGTCAGCTTATTTACCTATGTTTTTCATCACAAGCTGTGTATTCCTAACTCTATATCATATCTTTTACAATATCAATCACTTATGTAGGATTACTCAACACTAACATATCTTGGAACTCGACAAGAATCTGTTTATTTGCATTCTTTTTCAACTCTACCTCCTTGCACCACAATTAGAGGAATTCAGAACGGTTATTATGTAGAAGTAATCCTGCAGCAGTGTAGAGTTGAAGATGAACATTGTCGGGCGTATGACCGACCTCGGCTGGCTTAAGTGATCACATTGAAGTTGTTTGCTTGGAACAGGCTGCCCCCAGATCTGGTTGTTGCTGAGAGTGTGAATGGTTTTGAGAATGGACTTGACAGATTGCTGTGATATCATAAACTCTTGACTACACATAATAATAATAGTATATGTTTTCTTTTAGGAGGAATTCAAACAGGCAGCCTAATGGAGGATACAGATGATGACGGGTCGGAGAACATTCAGGAGTTCCCCCCTAGAGACGCCACTCTCCTGTTGGACCATAAGAGCTTACTGGACGCGCAGAGAAGTGCGGCTAATTTTGTTGTACATCATCAGAGGTAACATATTAGTTTATTTCACTCAATGCATTCACTAAGAATGACAACCAATTAAGTGTTGTAATTAACTTCTGTCAGATTTAAGACTGATAGTTGCTGGGTTATTGTGATCTTTTTACGATACAAAGTTATTATTTACTAGTGATAACTGTTTTGAGGTGGTCGGCTTTTAATCTAGCGTGCGTCGGTTCGATCCCCAATGCCGATTAACTCCACTTCACGACACGAGCTTCTCAAGCTTACTGTGAAGTGTACAAAGTTGTATTTACAGATTCATTTAAGTTTAATAGAAAAAAAAACTACACATTTATCATCTTGATATATTATATCCGATCTTTACTGGGCTGTGTTTTTTGTCGTTTATTGTCACCAGGCCAGTCAACGGACAATTATCGCCCAAAATGTATTTGGGTGATTGTTCCAATTGGAATTGTCAAATAGAGATTGAGATATGAGAATACTAATAAGAGTGAGTTGATAGACATACATAGACACAGCGATATCACAGCACTCTTCTTTGGTAGACAGGGATAGACATATCACGTGTTAATATGAGTGATATGAATGTGTTGGGTGGTATTCGCAACAACTTAGCATGTCACCTAACGTACATAGAGCATATTGAATCGCACAACTGGTTGACTCGCACCACTGATAGAACAGAGAACAATAGAACCATAAACAATCTGATGAATCGCTTGGTGAAAATTAGGGGATCCCTGTAAATACACTAATTAATTCTTAATTAACTGTTTTTTAATTCATTCTTATTGTTTATTTTGCCTGTTTTGATAGGCATTTAAATGAACTAGTTTATAATGTTGATTGTATGCTTACATTGTAACACAGGAGAAGGAGATTGAGAAAGAGGTAAGAAACATAACAACTATCATGTTGCTTAATAGCAAAATATCTAAACAGGACTACACAGGGCACCTAAGCTAGCGTACAATACACAATATCCTTTCTCCATTATCATATTAAGGGGGAGTAATTTTCTCTGCAGATTTCAATTGATTCAATGATCATACAACAGTGATAACCAAATATTTATTCTTCAAGTTAACAGTACAAAATATTACAATAAAGAGTTGAGGCACCAGTCTCTCAAGCGGGAGGTGATAGGTTCAAACCCCGGCGCTGGCGATGTATTCCACACTTTGCGAAACAGACTTTTAGCCTAGTGCAAAGTGTGCAGGAAAGTATTTGGGTTTGTGTATGCAAGCCCAGATCCTTTAAAAGAAAAAAAACAAAAAAGAAAGAATCATCAAACGAATCAAAATCAAACGAATCGCACAAAATAGTATTCTAGGGTGAAATTGTCTCCATAATGCGATTTCGCCCAGTTAACTCATAGGCAATTGAGTAATAATCAAATAAAAAACAGAAAATATAGAATCAAGTAATAGAGTGGTCTCTCGGTTATTATAAACCCCGGATTACTGGAAATAAAAAAAAAAAACTAATTCAAATTGCTGTTTTTTTTCTAAGATGACCCATGAATGTATAAACACTTTGAAAACCACTGATCGCTCCGTGTTACTGTAGGAGAAGTAGTTTCATAACTGGAATATAGTTTTTCAATTGCTAAACTGTGTTCAGTCTCGGTGAAATGAAATCGAAGAATAGAAAAAGGTGAAATTAAATATTACATAATAAATAATAATTATTATTCGATCTCCGATGCCAACTTACTCCACTTCATGACGCAAGCTTTTCGAGCCTACTGTAAAGTGTACAAACATGTATTGTAAAAAAAATGTGCCTATATTTTTAGATTGGAGAAATCTGTTATAAAATTTTTTGAGTACGGTGCCAAAATTGTGCAGGGACTAACATTTTTTATTGAATTATGTCAGATTAGACTTACTATTATCCAAAATCATGCCGTAGGTGACTCAACGGGAATTTCATCCATTTTTTGTAACTGTTTTTTTGTCATTCATCGATTTGCATTTCGACAGCAGCTGTGAATGTATTTGGTCTATAATATTATGATGTTATGTTTTACAGATATAAGTGTCACTCGTGTGATCCGCCAGACTGCATTGTAGTGACGGAAACATGTAAAAATGCTATCCAGGTACGTGTATTACGGAGTACGTACATTAGTACATTATAAAGTTGCATTACAATACGATTTTTTACTGATGTTATTTGTTCTTGTTGTTTCAGTGTTGGAAGTCCCATGTTCGTGACTCAAATGGAGAGGAGAGATTCTCTCGTGGATGCACCACCAGTGTTGATCAGTTGGATATATTGTGCCATCCTTCCGGTTCATCCATGTCGTGAGTATCGATCTTATTAATTTAATAATACGCAATCGATAAGAGTGTAAAATGTTCCCTCGTAGAGTCACCTAATTTCTGGCAACTGTTGGACATATGCCTCTCTACTACTAATATCAACTCTCTGTTCTCCGCCATTCTTTGCCACCTAGCTCCATAGTTTTACACTGTATCTTTACAATTGTTTATTTTACTTGTAGCGGCCATCGCAAGAGACACACAGCCGGACAGTTCAACATCACCTGCTGTACAGGAGACATGTGTAACGATGGGGAATTTCCAGAATTGCCACCACTGATATACAGAGGTATTTCTTTTTTATTTCACTTTATTATTATCTTAAAGGCCTATATGCACTGACCAAAAATCGCTCTATTTTCGCTTCAACTTTTTCAAATTTTGTATGAGAATGTCAGCGCGAAATAAGAATAACATAAGCGACAATGTGAATTTTACCTTTTTAAGAGAAACCTGGGAAGAAATTTAAAAATCTAAAACAGCCGATTTGTTAAGATTATAATTACCAGTATTTTGGCTAAATTATACTTTTATATCTGAAAAACTGAACGGAAAATCCTCAGATCCCGTAAATTTCAGGGGTACTTCCGGAATTTCTAAATATTGTAATTCTAAAACAGCCAATCTGTAGTCCATACTTTCATCTATCACTGTCTTCAGTTTCAAGACGATTCTCTCAGTATTGGCTTAGAACAATTGAGGGCGCTGAAGCCCAATGACAGCATAAATTAAAATTTCGCTTGATAGATTAATGTTAATGATAATTGATGTTACAGATCCAGTGGCCAGTGTACCATGGACAGGCTTTGCATACTGGAAGCTGTGGGTGGCTGTGATTGCTCCTATTGTCATACTTGGTATCATCGGAAGTCTTATTCTCGTTTTCATGAAGCGGTCACACAGGTAAATATCACGGTCATGTTTCATTGAATCATTTAAATGTATTAAATACATTAAATACACAATAAAAAGTCGGTTCCCGTACTTGTCAGGTTCGGGGGGGAGGGAATAGAAAGGATGGAAAGGGATAGTGTTAGGGGGTTGGGGAAGCTTCCTAAGATGGCCCTTCAAATAGTTGTATCTTCTTCTTCACTCTCGCCTTTGTCCCATTTACTTGGGGTCGGCTCTCCCGGTCCTTCTGTCCTCCGCATGAAGCTTTGCCAGCTCCTAAGGGTCTCTCGTGATTGTGGACATCCAAGTAGTCAGGAGTCTGCCTGGTCCTTAGTATCTAACCGATATATGATTTACAATTTCTCGTTATGTTCTAGATCGAGGATGTCCCTGACTGCGATGCGTAAGCTCTCCCTGCAAAGGAGCACATTGGAAGAAGGCTCCGGATGTCCATCAGCCCCATCCCTGCAGCAGAGCCACCACAACAACCAGCAACAACAGCAATCACAGCAACTGCTGAAGGCCACTGCGGCTGGTGACAGCACATTGCGAAGATATCTAGAATGTTCTCTCACCTCCGGGAGTGGTAGCGGGTTGCCTTTGCTAATTCAGAGGACTCTTGCGAGGCAGATAGCTCTGGCTGAATGCGTCGGAAAGGTATACTTTACAACCGCACTTTTTATGGTTTGTGAATGTGGAGAGAATGAATGAGGACAAGATTACCAAAAAGATATACATAAGCACAAGAAGAGGTGTGAAGAGGCGCGACCGTCCGAGACTGACCTGGACCAATCATGTCGACCAGATCTTCAAAGATGGACACGTTTTGAGCAAGCGAAATCAAAGAACGTGTATGATAAATTGGAGGATAAAAGGAGTAGATATGTGTGGATAGGACAGGCTGGCGTTCCACCCTCTGACTACCCTGCAAGGGACATGGAAGGAGGGGATAGCTAGTATTATTAGCCATTGTTTTACTTTTTTTATAAGAAGGTTACTGCGACCCAGATAGATCTATTGAGATATTAAAATAGTGACAAGCTTTTTTTAAAAACTTTATTAAGATTGGATCTAATTCAGTATTCACTGTTAATTTTTCTGTTGCATCAGTATACGCATGTTATGTTTTCCAGGGTCGTTACGGTGAAGTGTGGAGAGGGCAGTGGCACGCCGACAGTGTAGCCGTCAAGATATTCTTCAGCAGAGACGAGGCGTCGTGGAACAGAGAGACTGAAATCTACAGCACCGTTCTCATCAGGCACGAGTCTATACTCGGATATATTGGCAGCGATATGACATCGAGAAACGGTTGCACACAGGTTAGAAACACTTCTAAATTTATGCTAAATTTCTTCACACTCATAACTTCCATATATAAAGTAGATATTCCCACTCATGACCAGTAAGTGGGATAGACTACTTTTGAGAAGTACCTTAGGTCCCAAACATTTCAAACTTAGTTTAGACTTTTACAGTTAAAACTTATTAAACTTTTTCAGTTTAAATTTTGATGATACAACTTTTTTATTTCTTTCTCTTAAAGTATTTTTAGTAGCTGTCAAAGGACTGCTACAGGAAATACCTAATGATTGCTGATTCGTAGAAATTTAACATTTCTTTTCAAAAAACCCCAAAAAGTATGATTTTCAAGTGTGCTACATTCTTTTTAGTATATTTCTACAACAAAATAGGCCGAGGAACATTGAATAGTATCATGTCGCATATTTGCATCAAAAGCACTATGACGCGAATCCGCCTCATTAGCATGCAAACGTGTTAAATGTGTCCCCTCCATCCTACTTTAACAATGATTTTTTTACATTTTATAGCTCTGGCTAATCACACACTACCACGCACTGGGATCGCTGTACGATCATCTCAATAGGACGACCCTCACACATCATCAGTTGATGGCAATATGTCTCTCAACTGCCAACGGTCTCGTGCACTTACACACGGAAATATTTGGAACACAGGTATGCAAAAAATATAATAAATATGCAACACAAAATAAACTTACTTACTGCCAGCCACTTGCATTCCACTGCTGGACATAGGCTTCTTCTTAACTTCTGTCTTGGGCTATCTTCTGCCATCCATGACTCGTAACCTGGACACTGTCATCTGTCCACCTTTTCTGTGGTCTTCCTACGCCTTGTTTGTTGTCCAAAGACCTCCACTTCAGGATTTTAGGTGTCCATCTGACACTGTCCTGTCTTGCCACATGTCCTGCCCACTGTCATTTTAGCTTTGCCGTTCTTTCTGCGATGTCGGCGACTTTCGTTCGACGTCTGGTATCCTCATTTTTAATTTTATCTCAGACTGACGTCCATTGCTTGCTGAATGCATAAAATTATAAAAAACAGTATTATGTTAACATAAAACATAATGTGTTCACTAGGGCGAGCTTATCGCAGTGCTGTGATCCCTCCCAGTTAACCCCTAATCTATTTACCTTGCTTTCATTGCTGTATTGGTTTGCTCAGTCACTTAAGTTTGGTCTGTTATAGGGTAAACCGGCGATAGCTCACCGTGACATCAAATCCAAGAACATTCTAATGAAAGTGAATGGAGAGTGTGTGATAGCTGACTTTGGATTGGCAGTGACCCACGTACAAGCCACTGGAAAGCTGGACGTAGCTCCCAATCCCAGGGTCGGCACCAAGAGGTACATGAGCCCGGAGCTGTTGGATGAAAGGTGAGTTGTCGAATTCGGACAGCGTTTTATATACATAAACGGTTATTATTATTATGTGCAGTCAAGCAGGCAGCATAAAGCTGATATGCTTGAGCCCAAGAGTTTATGATATCACAGCAATCTGTCAAGTCAGTTTTTAAAACTATTCACACAGCCATCCAACCTGCTTTTAAAAATGTTCACTGATGGCGCTTGTATCACATTTTCGGGTAAACAGTTCCACATATTCACTACTCTATTGCAAATAAAATTCTTTCTGGGATTACTGTGAAACCGTCCCTTGCTGAGCTTCATAGAATGTCCTCTCAAATGGGTGTTGGTATTCAGGGTGTAAATGGAGCTGATATCGGGAACATCATAGTAGCCATTCATAATCTTATATGTCTCAATATGTAAAAAATAATTATTTGTTGATTATTGTTTCAGCATAAACATGGAATGTTTTGAGTCGTTCAAACGTTGCGATGTGTACGCGTTTGGACTCGTGATGTGGGAAGTCTGCAGAAGGACGGTGTGGAGTGGCATTGCTGAGGAGTACAAGCCCCCCTTCTACGACGTCGTCCCCTCGGATCCCTCCTTCGAAGACATGAGGAAGGTGGTGTGTGTGGACTCCATGAGACCTTCACTCTCCAACAGATGGGCCAGCGATGTGGTTAGTACTTCACTATTCACTTGCATGCACAAACCTTAATATTCTAAGTTTGTCGTTAACCAACATTAATTTTATTGGTATACAACATTGGTAATTTTTAAGCATTTAAGATTGTTGCAACATATGAACTCCTGAATTTATAGAATCTCTGTGTCTCCTGAATTTCGAATAGGTATTTCACTCATTTAGCCATTGATTTCGATGACGCTTCCTATGCAATATTTAATCATTTTTACCTACCATTTGAGTTACATTTCATTTGCGCCGGGCCTGGGTTTTTTTTCCATACTATATGAGGATTCATCTTTACTACCCTAACTCTTCTTTGCTGTATGTATATGTAATTTTATTATTTTTTACGTTTCAGACTCTTTCGAGCATGGGCAAACTAATGCGAGAGTGCTGGCATCAGAACCCTTCAGTTCGTCTGCCGATATTAAGAGTGAAAAAGACACTCGTTAAGTTGGCAGCGGCCGACAATACAGTGCATTTTGATTCGGACGCGGAAGTGTGCGTATGATGTCAACTGCACGATTACGTAGTTGAAATGTTAATGTTATTATTGAACTATATTCTAAACAATGACAAAATGAGTGTAAAGAACGCTATTATTTCTTTCGTTATAAAGAAATCTGTGGAATACATGGAGAAGAATCTTATTTGTATTATAATATTGAGAAATATCACTCAGATATTACGTGACACTTGTTTATTCCTAACTTTGAGGTTATGAAGGAATTACGTATCATTACCAGTATTGCAATATTTACATACTCACTCCAGGCAATGGCGTGGATTAACATTAGCAGACAATATAATTTTATGTCAACAGTATTGACGTGTTAAATAAGAACAACTGTTGAAGATTAACTCTCTTCTCTGCACCATATCCCATTTATTTGGGGTCGGTGGCTCGAATACTCTCTCTCCATCTGCTCCAATCAAAGCAGTCTTCTGGAGTAAGCTCCAGGTGTTCCATGTCCCCTCTGATGGTCTCCTCAAGGGACTTTTTTGGCCGTCCCCTCTTTCTTGGTCCTTGTTGAAGATTAACTGTTGACCATTATTGACACAGCTCTAATAGAGACACAATCGATTTTCTCAAACTTGATAATATAATAAACATGGTGCCAATTAATCGCCTATCAACATATTGTTACATAATTTGCAGTATTGGTAAAGATATGTTATACACCATTTCACGATACATTGTGACTTGAACAGTATTTCCAACACAGTGAATATCAGAGAATTTTAAAAATTGAAAATAATCTTACAAACAGTCGTGTCGATCGTTTCAAAGATATGCAGGGTGTTTCATTCCGTGTGTAAAATCTCTTGAGGGGTGATAGAGGAAGAAAATATATTTAAAAAAAAGTTTAATCAATGCATGACCGAAAATCAACCGTTTTGGAGTTATTATTATTTCGCTATATTCAAAAGCGACGGTCACAAATTGAGGTCTTTATAAAAAGCCTAAAACGTTTACTATGATTTTTGTTTTGTTTTGTCGAAATCGGGTCAGTAGTTTCTGAGATATTTAAAAAAAACCAAAATGGTAAATTTTCTTACTCTTAAATTTTCAAAAAGTCGTAACTCTAAAACGGTTGATTTTCGGTCATGCATTCATCAAACTTATTTTTCATATTTTTTCATTCTCCATCACCTCTCAAGAGATTTTACACACAGAAGGAAACATCTGTGTTATTTACAAAACTTACTACTACTATTACATAATTTTGTTTATCACTAAGGTTAAGATATTATTTGTTTTAGGTTATTATACGACAGGTGTAAATAAGAAATTGTAATAATATTGTAACGAATTACTGTGTAATTAATATAAAGAATATATATTTTACAAACCTTTGTGAATTGTTGTGATGAAAATGTATTGAATGTTTCAATTTGTTTGAAGTGTACTGCCGTCCTAAGTGAGAGCCACGTCTAAGTCGAAAAGCTGAAACTGACATAATTGTTACCATTCTGGTTGTAATCCGGTCTCCGTTACCATACCTTACACATAGTCTGGTCGCGGTTACCACACCATACACATACAGTGAAACCCTGATTTTAAAACTTAAAATCGGGGAAAACTTAAAATGTGGGAAATGATATTTTAGTAGGTCCCATACAAACCTACATTATTTTTTATTGTTAACTTCATGTCTCATGTTGTAGGAGTGATTTATTGACAGTAATTACGTGAAACCTCGAGTTTACAAGTGAATTATCACTAAAAAACTAAATTGAAGGGACTGAATTTTCAGAAAATACCCCATATAGGCAACAAAATTTGAATTTCGCGGTTTTTCCCGTGTATGAATTTATTTATCGAGTTCTTTTATACAGAAAATAAAGAAATACATTGAATTTATGTATTTCTGGAACTTATAAATAATTTTCATATTAAATCACACGCAACCTGATAGTGTAGATAAAAAAATAAGGGTTACATGGGGTGAAAAACATCTCAGTTTACATACTTCAAAATTCGGTAGTATTTGGATTTATCGAAATAAACCCAAATACTACATACTTCACAGTAAGCTTGTGTCGTAAAGTGGAGTAAGTCGGCATCGGGGATTGAACGCGCCCGCTGGATTAACAGCCGAGTGCGTTACCAACCAGGCTACCAACCACCTCTTGCTTAGGATGGCGGTATATTGTGGTTTATGAAACATTTACGATGTGAAATGACGTGATTACGTGAGTTTAGTATTTATCGTGAAAGTGATATCCGAGTGCTATAAATATGTTGAGTAAATAGATATGAATATTATTACTATATAAATTTATATACTGTAAGAAATTTTGCATTTAATATTACATACATATTGTATTAGGTATATATTTTTATATAGAGGAAAGATATGACCTAGATATTAATGTTAACTACTACAATATTCAATTCACCGCTTAATGTAATTACAGTTAATGTTATCGATTTTCGTTTTTCCCAAATTATTCCATTACAAAAGTCATTTATGTTGTCAAAACATCAGTTATTGTGATCATAAATTGATACAAAAATGCAGATTCTTAAGAAATTCGTTCAAATTAGTCTTGTGTCAGTTTTTTGTGTTTGTGCAGTTGGAATCGTCGTTGGGTTTGTGAATATAGCCTATTTTACATCGGTGGTTTTGACACCAGCTATTTGACAGTCCCGATATTTGAAGCAGAATGTTTCTTATGGTTACAAGAACTTTTGACAGCTATGCTAAAAAACATATTATTGATTGTGGGCACGCAGCCTAGGCTGATGGGCCCTAATCAATCTCTGTGCCATCAGTCGTTCTGAGAAAGTCATCCTTATATCTCGTCGTCCGAAAGTCAGTTTTTAAAAACGTTCACTGATGGTGCTTGTATCACAGTTTCAGGTAAACGTTTCCACATATTTCCCACTCTATTGCAAACAAAATTTTATCTCGGATTAATGTGAAGCCGTCCCTTGGTGAGCTTCATAGAATGTCTTCTCAAATGGGTACTTCATTCAGGGTGTAGATGGAGCTGATATCGGGAACATCATAGTAGCCATACATAATCTTTTATGTCTACACCTCTAGATCGCTTGGCTTTGAGTGTCGTGAGCATATATGCAGTTGATTTGCAATATTTTTCGATGCAGGTGTATTCATTCGAAAACCCAACTGTCATTCTTAACCATAGACCATAATACAGACAATCATCCTAACCTCTAACGTTGCGTCCAATTATAGTTGCATATACGCAACAAAAATGAAACCTAACTATTCCTGTAGTGATTTATGAAGCGGGCAGTAACTAAATCATTTGCGTCTATATTTAATGTGGAAATGCGTTGAATTTATAATGTAAATACTATAAGGATAAGTAATGAATGAATCTTTGTACATATTAGACATGTAAGACGAATGATTTATACTGTAGAAATAGCCCAATGTGAAATTGCTTATTTCATATGTTTTTTCCCCTTGTGTAGTTTTTGTCCAAAACTAACAATGCTTTGACCGATACTGTGTCAATTGATGGTGAATACATCTCTGTTATTGTCTAACTTCATATTATTATCGGTGATATGGTAAGCGAAATAAAAATGTTTTGATTATTTCTGCTAAATATGATCCAAATAGTGGTCCACCTACACTTCGAAATCGTGTCACACTAAAATTAACAAAAACAGTGGATTTTATACAATCACAATATTATTTTTCATATGTCATATTATAATTATTTTCACATTTTTCGCTTTACCGACCTTTCTCTTTACTGACCTTTCGCTTTTCGACCAGTAACTCATCATTGGCACACTATTTGCTCGGTATGATTTGGGCATTTGCGACTGAGCTATTCGCCACACTCGTGCTAGGTACAGGCACATCGATCTAAAGGTTCGCATACACGAGTAACTATCGCTGAAATAATTGCGTAATTAATTGCTCTAGTTGGGGCATTGCTCGCAAAATTGCCCGTGTAAAGAACCTTTAGTACGAAGATATTATTATGTTGTACAATTTTTATTATAAAACGTTGCCATATGAATAAATAATAAATAATTTAACACTTGTAAATAGTAGTCGTATAATTAGACAATAATTCTTATGCATCGTAAGTTTTATTTTTAATGACGGCAATGATTTGAATACAATTATTATTATGTGTTACGTACGTAATACGTTTAGCAATTACGTAATAATATATCATTTAAATCGTGTAATTTAGTTGATGTTTGTTACGATTATGTGTAATTTTAATTTAAAGACATATCTTTTGTAATTCATACTTATCACAATGTAATGATTTTGTTTTTATTATTGTAATGATTATATTTTCTTTAGTGGAATTATCACAAACAATGCAATTAAGTGTTATTCATATTATCGTATTGTTTTCGTACATTTGTTTGTCGACTAGCGTAATTAATCATATACCCGTGGTTTAAATGTAATTCACTCTTAATCGCCTGAAGAGTAAGGTTGGAACTGCTGTCAAAATAGAGAGCTGTAAAGTTTCATAGAGGACGAATCCAGTGTATGTGACTACAGCGCAATGTAGACCATGCCACACTCGTAGGAGTGTCAGTTATGCCCTGTCACATGCACTATGGAGGATATTTGTGACATACAATGAAACTATGATTTTAAGTTTTTCTAGGGACCGGGAAAAAACACTTAAAATCAGGGAAAACTTAAAATGTGGAAATTGATATTGTATGTAAACATACATTGTTTTTCACCCTTTTACCAAGAAATTTTTGTTCAAGAATGTATAAGTGTGAAATGAGACTAGCGAAAAATAACGTAACATCTAGGAGAACTTAAAATCCGAGTTTCACTGTATCTCCATGTACTGTGCGGTTTGCGCGGTACTCGAGATCTGTTTTCTGGTTTTCGACATGCAAATGAAATGAAATATATCGTGCTGCGATCGAAATTCGGGATATTATATAGGACAGTTTCCAAAGTGTATAATAAAAAATGCTCCACTGCAACTGGAACAAAAATGTCGATTTGGTCTCTTAATTGTCTGTAAGAATTTCGTCCATTATATCATATTGTAAATAAATAAATAAATATTTTGGCAATACTGCTATTGAATACTATAATACTTTCGATAATGTTTATTTTTTCGTCAATTCAAAAGATACATATTAAAAATATTCATATCAATGTGAAATACTATGTTGGTTTTTCTCGTTTTTTAGAGTTAAATTTAATTTCGTTGAAATAACTTTTTTGTTATATTAATCAATAATCTATGTTGATTGTATTTTTTTGTTATGATTATTAAAAACTTGAAATATGTGATCATTGTTTCGCCGATAGTTGCAAATAAACTGATTTTATCACGTATTGAATGTTTTACGTAGTTTTTTTTTACAAGATAATATAAATACATGAGATCACTCGCAGACGAGTGGATAGCCGTAAAGTCTAATAGAATAGAATATAAATACAGT
Source organism: Ceraclea dissimilis (assembly GCA_963576895.1). Taxonomy (NCBI): domain Eukaryota; kingdom Metazoa; phylum Arthropoda; class Insecta; order Trichoptera; family Leptoceridae; genus Ceraclea; species Ceraclea dissimilis. The sequence continues at coordinate 4,181,605 of OY756375.1, forward strand.
TGTGAAAATTGTTTTATATAATAATCTATGTCTTAGAACCATATAGAGCACTATATTCATAGTACAATTGCTGTATTTGTTGTCCATAACGCTGCATTTTTTCCAGGGTTCGCTAAAAATCCAGTATTATAAAGATCAGATACAGTGAAACCCTAATTTTAAGTTTTTCTAGGGATCGGGGAAAAAAAACTTAAAATCCGGGGAAACTTAAAATGCGGGAACTTAAAATCCGAGTTTCACTGTATTTCCAAAATTGATACAGGTATATCCGATTTATATAAAAAGAAAACCAACTTTTTGAAATATGGTTGCGTATTTTGTGGATTTTAACGTACAGGATGGTGTTATATGAGTATACAACAGACGATAATCATTTACACAAGGCACACATCTGAAAAAAGATTAAATATCCGGAAAAAGGTTTGTGGGGTAACTGGAATTTGAACCTGCGACCCTTAAATTCTTCGGGATACTAACTTTGCTACTTAACTTCATTCACTCTTCTAGAGTGCCTTGTGTGCCCAATGTGTGCCTTGTGTAAATTATTGTCTACTCATATAGAAATACACGACAATCCAGGATTTAAGTAGAAAAACTCGGACAAATTAAAATATTTTCTATCAATTAATAATAAAAAATCACTTGATATAGGTATATCAAGGTATGAAAATCGGATTTATGTCATGATATATATCGCCGAACCCTGATTTTTTCTTACTTATTCATTTCGTTCATCGTTTGCTACCTGCTAAATGACCATTTTGGTTTAATTTGCAGGTTAGTTTGTAATGTTTTTATCACAATTTCTATATTAATACGCATTTAATATAACACACACAACGTAAAACATAAAAATTATAAACGACAAGTGCCAAATAAATGTGTTTTATGTTAATGTGATACACAACTGATTAATTATTTATTTTATCAATTAGTTTTGTAATTTCACGTATTAAATATGCGATTCCACAATGCGGGGGCGTTAGATTTACGACAGATTGTCTCCATATTCATCGTGGGTTTCTGTGGATTCTTTGTTTGAATAAAGAACCCAAAGAAACACATAACAAATATGGATTCTCTGTAAGTTAAGAACCCAAAGAAACACAATAAATATGGATTCTTTGTATGTTAAGAACCCAAACAAACACACAATGGATTCTCTGTAAGTTAAGAACCCAAAGAAACACAATAAATGTGGATTCTCTGTAAGTTAAGAACCCAATGAAACACACAACAGATGTGGATTCTTTTGTAAACGCTGTGAAAGCCTTCAAGAACAAAAGTCTGTTTGGTCTAATACTACGAGATTCTACACATAGTTTCCTAGTATACATGTAGTTTCAATAGTTTAGTTTTGTGCATCATACGTTCTTGAAGTTTTTTTATTTAATTTGACCCAAAAAAGGCACCGGACTTACTATAACGTGTGATCGAAAATTCGCCATTAACAAACAAACAACATTTTTATCTTTCAATGTCGACCGTAAAGGTTCAAATGTCCGGAATATATCATCTTTTGTCATTGTGTCATATTGCAGTCACATCGATGGTACATATATTATTCTCCCGTTTGTGGAATCGTATAGATACATACATACATAGGCTCTCCACACACGTCCGGAAGGTCAGTTGACTGAATCGACGGTTTGCAAAAAAGCTCCGACCAAAACCTCTCTCTGAATTCAATGTTACCCAGATTTTGAATTCAGAAAGAGGTTTTGGTCGGAACTTTTTTGCAAACCGTCGATTCAGTTAACTGAACTCCCGGATGTGTGTGTGGAGAGCCATATATTTATAAATGTCATATTGTGTCATATCAACATACGTATTGTATTATGTATCTGTATAACTGTAATATCACCTTATACATATTATTATTTAGATTGTTAATCCTAAACCAAACATATTCTGTATTTCTAGATTACTTATTGTATCATGTAATGTTCTTATAAGATGTAATGATATGTGATGTCCTGTCACCTGTAATGTATTGTATGTATAGAATATAACTACTTATTAAGATACGTTATCGTTATGTTAATATTATAGAATTCATCACAACACTAAAACTATTTTTTATTTATTATTATTTGTTATTCACTCAGGCCCCGAAACCTGTAGACGACGGACAGGATAGTCTTAAAGGTGAAATAGTTCCCACCACGGTTTTGTCCACTGTTTTTACTTGTATACTAATACGTTTAGGCATACGAGTTAGCATTTTCTTCAATTCTGTTCCGGAAATGCTTAGAGTTAGAGTGGATGCCAAGACTGCAAACAAATTTGCAATTGTGAATGTAGGATTCCAAATATCGGGGAAAGAATTGGTAATTAAAAAAAAACCCATTCTGTTGAAATTGTAATTTATTTATGTACATACATAGTATTGTGTTACAATAATGACTAAGTGTTTTTAAAACACGCAGTAAATTCATTTAGTTAATACATATTATAATGTCATAAATATAATTAGTAATAGTAATAATACATTTAGTACGCTGTGACCTGCATGAGAATTGACATTAGCACTTGGTGTAACTAAATAAATTAAAATTGAAAATATTTCAGAATCATTTACTATGTTGATTGGTTTGTTTGATGCAAGACGTTATGACGAGTCTATGAAACAAATTGCGACCTCTTACCTGAACTTCTAGGCAAATCTTAGTAAGAGGTGGTCCCAGGGTTAGCATTAAGGGAGTCCCCCGGCTAACCCCACCCCTGAATTGCATTCCTTCAGTGTCCTTATCCAAGGCGGTTACAAAGAAACCTAAAACAGCTGACCATGGCGGTGTATTTGGGATATTTGTAGACCTCTTGGCTGAATTTGTTTACAACCTTGACAATGATAGAAAAACGACAAGCCCACTGCGAATTACTTATTAAATGCTGGATTTCACCAACTTTTTAGAGGGGGAATAGCGGACATAGAAGCCACCTAGCATAAATTTTGTATGAAAAATAATGGTAAGTGGCTCTTATTTCCGCTATTCGTCACCTAAGAATTTGGTGAAATCCAGCATTAGTCTATTATAACAATGCTGAAAACATTAATTGGATACGTATGCATTAAACGAACCAATCATCGTACGAAACAAAATTGCAAAGCGGTGCATAGCATTAAAATAAATTCTTACAAAATCATAGCTTGACAACTTGCAACTTTTCATTTTTGTAATATCTTTCTGATTATTGAAAATTACGTAATTTTAAGCGATTTAAAATAAATTAAAACGACCACAAGTTGTAGATTAATACATAGAAACAATTTATAAAACAACATCACTTAAATATTAAAATCAATATAATACATGAAGGCTTGTTCGCCGTCTACGTGTAAATAAATCTAATATATTTCTTGTACAAAATAAAATCACAATGAAAAATCACAGATTATAAAAATATAGTAACAAAGGTGGGTTAAAAATTTAAATAACAAAAATACTAAAGTGGATTTCACTCACATTTAGGTTGAGAATTGCAAAGATTTGTAATAGTTTTCTGAGAGGAAACAATCTTAAATTAATTGTTTGAATATGTACTACATTCTCAAGTGCCTTATTTATTGAGCAAAACAAGTAACGAGGACAGAATTGGAGAATAAATTCTTTAAGACGAAACATTGCACAAAATGGACGGGTTTTCTACACAAAATATATTCTATAATAAAAAGTATATATCTATACTTAACAATCTACGTTTAATATCAATTAACGAGAATTAAAATGACTAGATTTTAAAGTGTCTTAAAAAGCGATGAGTTTTTAATTCCCTGTGCTAAAAGAAAATATTTTTATTATACTTTTCAGTCAGCATTAGTAATTTCTATACATCGGGAAAACGAATGCCGTTTTACTGCTGAGGTGCAATAAAACTTTACTAATCCTCTAATTGCATAGACGGTTTGTGACCAAAAGTATTGTTTCTCTTCGAATTTAAATTACGGGGTTTCCATCTTTACCTGAATTCTATACAACCATCAATATCTATAGGGGAATAAAACAATAAGTGAAGGGTAAACAACAAATTTCACATAACTTGTATCTGCGTGCATTATGCATGTAGTATTAACAAAATTTGCGAAGTAAATAAAGTGTATAATATTTTTGTTCACTCTACATCCCTGCACATCTCTTAGTCCAAGGTACCTAGAGCATTTAATCTCCCAATGTGCAGTAATTCCTACCTGACAACTGAGTTCAACGCAGTTTGCTTGAGATGGGGCTCTTAGTTTTAAGATGATCACAAATAAAACTAATGCCACAAATTCGAAACAAGAAATGTTTCAAAGCACAACTTATAATATGTATGGAATGTAGCAAAGACCAAGATTAAATCCCAGACATCATACATACTTGTAAGTTTATATTTTAACAGTTGAGTCTACAAATCTACAGTTAACAGGTATAATAATTGAATCTCCTAGTATAAATAATTTAACAGATATTAGAAAATTAATATAATTTTGTACAGATAATTATATAAGTGTTAGGTATGTAGCATTTCAAGTGAATACCTTATGTCCAAATTTAACAAAAATTGTGAATTATCCAAAATGAGAGTTATATCGTTTCATCTGCAACGTTAATGAGTCAGTATTTAAATATGCTATTGCCATCTATGTATATTATTGAAAACCTGGGTTTTGTCATTTTGACACAACTGTTCACATGTCAGTTTCCGAGTACACTACCGCCATCTGTGTATGTTATGAAAAACCTGTTTATTTTGACACCAACATTCATATGTCAGTTTTTAAGTACGCTATCACCATCTGTGTATGTTATAGAAAACCTGGGTTTTGTCATTTTGACACCAATGTTTACATGTCGGTTTCTAATTAGACTAACACCATCTATGTGAACTTCCCAAAACCTAGGTTTTATGATTTTGACACCAATATTCACATGTCAGTTTCAGAGTATACTAGCGCCATCTATGTGAGTAGCTGAACAATGCATATATCAAAAGGAGATTATTTTGTTTATTTCTAATTCTTGTTAAATTTCTCAAAGACTTCCACTAAACAAAAAGGATTACATATAAATATTTGAAGCTACATTAGATAACTGAGCTATATAGAAGTAGGAATATAGATTGAGAAAAAATATTCAAGTATGTATAATTTACTATAAAACTACCTACTTACTTCTAACTATTCCTGTTTCATAATAATTGGGACTACATATTATTTCATAATATTGGTTATTTATTTATTTAGACACTGACAGAAGGTTAACAAATCATTCACAAAACAAAAAATCTGGTCAACCCTCCACTTAGGAGTGTCTACAGCAGCCATGTCAAACATGCAGCCCACTCAGCATTTTCCTGCGGCCCGAATCAGTTTTGAAAACAGCCAGATGATGCGGCCCACGAGCATGTTAAAAACCAAAAATAACGATACGATTGGTATAAAATTGAAAACAAGACAATACGTAACAATACTATTTTTAAAATGTCCTATTTTTTACACACGTGAACAAAACTTAATTACCTAAAGACAAAAGATGTCAAATATCTGGCAAAAGATGTGACTGTTTGTACTTTTTTGTAATGTCCTTTTTATTGGAAATGTAATAAATATACTTGTCCTATAATAGTATTTTTTCGTTAAGATTTTCAGTAGTTTCTCTTCTTTAAGATTAGGTTATGCGGCCCACCTATTCTATGGTCTTCATACTTTTGGCCCACCAGTGACTTTGAGTTTGACATGGCTGGTCATTACATTACCAAAAAATCATTACGAGATAAAACATCAAATTATTGAATTTCAAGTTTGGACACAATATTATACAATAAGAATATTACATGTTGGTAATTGGACGGTAATATTAAATTTATTAATATTTCAAAATAGTTTTAGCGTAAGGCGTAAATAGTAAAATGGACAGGCAGGCATATTGCGGCGAAATGATGATGATTGTTTATTTTGTACAATTTTACAAGGACAGATATTTTGATTATCGAAAACACAGCTGTCAGTGAGCAAAAAAGTTGTGCAATAAAAATCCGCATACATATAATATCACGATTTTTGAGTATTTTCGTACCACAAAATATATTCTTTATAATTTAATTAGTAGTGTAATGCTGGATTTCACCAACTTCTTAGGTGAGGAATACCGGAGATAGGAGCCACCTATCATTATTTTTCATACAGAATGAAAGATGACAGGATGACAAAAATATTTGATAGATAGATTTGGATAGATATATTTGAGTGAGCGAAGAAGCGTGACCCCCGAGACTGACCTGGTCCGATCATGTTGACCAGATCCTCAAGGATGGACGCGTTTTGAGTAAAAGGAATCGGAGACCGTGTATGACAAATTGCATAAATGTGACGAGGCTAGGAGTGTGTGTAAGGATAGGGCTAATCTGGTGCTGTCCTCTCTGCCTACCCTGCAAGGGACGTGACGTGAGGGTATAGATAGAATAAAATTAAAATAAAATTAGAATTAGGTAACAATGAAAAAATCTTTGACTCTCTTATCTACTGACGCCGCCACCTTCCAGTGGCTGATACCAAACGATAATAATAATGCAAAATTTGTGTTATGTGGCTCGTATCCCCGCTAATCCGTACCTAAAAAGTAGGTGAAATCCAGCATATGCATCAAATTTTTTGTGTGTCGTTAGCTAAAGACAATTCACTAATTCAAAGATTTGGCAAACACACACACAGTATTCAAATTACACATTGGCACTTTCATAATTGATTCTCGACAATAATTTTTGAATGTATAACAAATTGCATGAGTGTGACGGAAGCAAGGTGCGTGTAGGCACAGGGCAGCTGGCATTCTGTCCCGTCTGCCTACCTCACGAGGGACGCGGTGTGAGCAAATTCATTAGTTAAGTACAGGTATTTAAATGGACTAAAAATCGATGAATCGATAATATTAATAGAAATTAGCTTAAAAATAAACAGAAACAATGTGATTAAGTACTTAATATTAACAACAAATCCTTAAATTCCACGGCAACTCATTTGCTAAATAATATTTCTCGGTAATTCTCGGACGGCTATATTCCGTTACATCTTTTTTCAGTAATATATATCATTCTCTTACCATGTCCAAATCATTTCAAACTATGTATTCAGTCATCCCAACAAACGTCTTACAGTCACTCATCTCTCTATAAATTAATTATCTTACTAGAAACGAATAACATTTATTGAAGTTTTACAATCAACGTGGAACAAATTGTATAGTAAATGATGTGTCAAGTGCAGAAAAAATGGACACAATAAAAAAAATCTATTTTGTGTACATCAGCTGTGTTTCTCGTTTTTAAAAACACGTGACAATTTCTGCTAGAATGGATGCTAGTGTGTTTTGTTGGACAGTTTAATGGGAGAGATTCTTGGGTTCAAGGGACATGCGTCCTCCACGTTTCCATACGCAGTCAGATGATGTCGCCAACTTTCTTCATCGGCTGATACGTTGTTGTGACAGAGGGGACATTTCCAGAATTCATCCGTAGTTTCTGTAATAAGATTTATTTAAAATTAAATTAGTAATCATGAATCAAAGTAATCAAACACTCAATGAGATCCAGAGGAAGACCCAAGCGCAAGTGGAGGGAAGTGGTGAGGCAGGACATGAGAGAGAGTGATGCTGTACCGGAGGATGTGCAAGATAGAGCAAAGTGGCGGCAAAAGACCAGAAAAGCAGAACCCACCACCATGTGGGATTAATAATTGCTAAGGAGAAGAAGAAGATGAATCAAAGTGAGGCATGGTTACGAAAAGGACGAAAGTGGAATAAATGCGGTGCAGATGAGGTCATCAAGATGCAAGTGGGGAAATAGTGAGAGGTAACAAAGAGTTTTGACTCTCAGATATCTCGTACAATGGTCATTCACGTACAAAGGAAGAATTAGTTTGTTGTACACTTACTCAAACAATCATTATCAGCTTCGTGTCTCAGATAATTTTCAATGTTGATGGCCTCCGTACATCTTTCGCAGTATTTGTATTCACTGCTGTGTTCACATTCACCTGAAATAAAAATTAAATGCTGTATAATTAAATTATGTTCGCACAGGAGCAATTCACTTGATGACCTCGTTCATATACTTGATGGCCTTGTTTATATAGGTACTTGATGACATTACTTATATACTTGATGACCTTACTTATATACTCGATGACCTTATTTATATACTTGATGACCCTACTTAAATACTTGATGACCTTACTTATACACTTGATGACCTTACTTATATACTTGATGACCTTGGTTATATATTCTTGATGACCTTGGTTATATATACTTGATGGCCTTGTTTTCCAAAGAACCAATTTATTTGATGACTTTGTTTATATGTATGAGAACTAAGTAGAATAAATTACTTACCAGAAAGATGCGCATTTAGATCCTTAAGTTGAAGTGGAGCTCTGCAAGCGGGGCATCGCCCCAATAAGGGACAACTCTTCCAGTAGTGGGAATCTAGCGCCCCTTCTGCCACTGGGCAAAGACAGAATGGGCATTGTCCATCCTCATCCAGACCATCCATATCATTTCTGGAAATTCACCAGAAATTCAAAGATTTTAAAGTCAGTCTTATAAACAAACACATTCGCATAGGTATGGCTGAAGAAGGACGAATCGGGGTTGAATACAGTTAAAACGAGATCCCTGAGAAGAATATGTGGCAAAACATTGAGGTGAGCGACTGTAAGATAGGTGTAGGGACTAGAATGAAAGTGATTAATCTTACATGGTTTGGGCATGTTGAGAGAATGAATAACGACGGAATGAATAAAAAAAAAATATCAAAGAAAGATGTGTGGAAGTGCGGCTGTCCGAGACTGACCTGGACCGACCATATCCTTGCATTTTGAATAAAAGAAATCGGAGAGGGTGTATGACAAACTAAACGAATGTGGTGGAAGTAAGGAGTACGTTTAAGCAATAGGGCGGTCTGGTGTTCTGTCCTCTCTACCTATCCTGCAAGGGATGCGGTGTGAGAGACTAAAACGATAAGTAAGAAAAATAGTAGTATTTACCTGTCACACACTTTTGGAGTACTGGACTGACTATTGTCCTCCAGCTGATGTTCCGTATTTCTGTCAGACCCTAAATCCTTGGAATATTCATACGTCTCAATCTCCAATTGACTTTCGTCGAAACTGTCATAATTCTCATCGTAACAAGTGGGGAAGTTTGTGCCGGACTTACTCCGATAAATCGTACTCTTTCTATTCTTATTTCTCTTCAAACTGTTGATTGGACTTCCGTAATCTTTATCCAGAGTCTCCGGATTGACATTTTCTTCCATTTGTAATTTTTTCATTCCGTTCTCGACGATTTCTCCATCGCTGTAATTCGTTTTATTATCGAAGACGATATTCGAATGTAGATTTCTCGCTATGATTTTATTTTTGTACAAATCTTTTTGATTCAAATTCTGCAGAGATCCGTTTGACAGTTGTTTTGTATTTGTGTGGCCGTTTATTTTGGTGTTGCCAGGCGTATCGTCGCATTGTGTATTTTGATACTGGCGATATTTATCTTGCAGTACGTCCTGTTTACATTTTTCTTCTTGCGGACAATAGTTCCCACCATTTTGCATGATGCTGTTTTGCCAATTTTTCTCTAAGACATAATTTCTTGGGTTGCGCACGACTTTGCTTATTTTTGGCTGGTGTTTTGGGCTGACTGCACTGTCTAGTCTTAATTTATTGTAGCCTGCAAATAATAATTAATAAACAATATAATTTCTATTCTCTCTGCCAACCCTGAATCCCTAGCAGAACCCTACATACATACACTTCTTGCTACTGTCACATTTACGCGATTCAATCTACAATTAATTTTAATCGAAACACGTCCATTCTTGAGTATCCGTTCGACATACTCGCCAAGTGATTCTTGGGCGGCCACATTTCCTTACACCTCTTTTTTCGCTTATGTACATTTTCTTTGTTATCCTTTCATAATTCATCCTCTACACATGTCCCAACCATCTCAACTTCTTTACTTTCATTCTAGTGACAACGTGGGTAGATGGATAAATATATTTTTAAAGCAACCAGCTGCAGTCTGTCAAGAAAGACATGGCTTTTGATGAGGGCGCTACTAGTAGCTTTTTGGCAACCATTATGAGATGGAAACACTTTGCCAATTTCGATAGAAATGTCACTGTTGCTAGCAAAGAAAATTATAGTTCTCAAACAAACCATATTTTCTTGACTATAATACATAGAAAAATAGGTTTGGGGTTAGCTGGCGGAGATCAGAACATTGCGATAAGCTCGCCCTAGGGAACAAATGTTACAATTTATATTTCAAACGTTAATATATCTCCGTTAATTGTTTTTCACCAAAAGTCTAAATAAATAAATGATTTTTTTAAAGTTATCAGCCAAATCAGCTTTGGTAGTCCAATGATCATATTCTGATTAGAACTAAATATATTATTAGTATTACCAGGTGACTCCAGATCAGCTTTAACTCCATTAAATCCCACGGCTGTCGTATATCTCCGGGACGGCAACTTCTTCAGGCTACTCTTGGGCTGGTACATGGAAGTGGTCATGGATGAGGACATCAGTCCAGGGCCGATCTGAGAGTTGGTCATTGAGGAGTTGTTAATTTGAGACATGGACATCGGAGAAGTATTTATCTGAGACATTGTCATTGACGAAGCTGAAACAAAATATGACGAAATTTAACACATTATTTTTTAGGAGTTATTTTTTATATTTTGGCGAAACCTACTGTTATTTTTCATTACAACTCAATAAAATAGAATTTTTTACACTTTTTGATTCAAGAATATAAAAATGGAACATCAATACCAAAAACAATAAAATAAAACAAAAATCCTTTTTCAAGATTGTTTTTGGTGCGGTATGAGTACATGGTTGGCGCAGTTGGTTGAGGCGGCATTCTCTCAAGTGAGAGGGGAGGTGCCAGGTTCAAACCCCGACGCTGGTGATGTATTCCACACTTTGCGATACAGGCTTTTAGCCTAGTGCAAAATGTGCAGGAAAGTATTTGGGTTTGTGTATGCAAGCCCAGATCCTGTTATATATTTAAAAAAATAATATTTTCCCCGTAAAAAGCACAAAATTTACAAATTAAATTGTTTTATAGCAATTGTGACATTTTCCAGTCTCTACTTTATAGGTGATGGTGGTTGACTGTTTCATATTCATATTTTAAGAATCACACAGAACAATCTACTCACTCATTCCAGAGCCGTGTAGTGATGCGGCCATGCTGTTATGTTGCGACATCGTCATGGATTCACTCATCTTCAGGGATGCAGGATCGTAATAGTGGGAGGTCTTCTCGGATACAGGATCGTCACACTGGCTGATGCCCATCAGTTCTTCATGTTTCTGCAATAAAAAAAAATATGGGAGGAGTTAATCGTGAAATGGGTGGAGCCTACAATAAAAAGGGTGGAGCCTACAATAAAATGGGGGCCTACAAGGAATTGGCTGTTCGGAAAGAGATGGATTTCGATGACGGCGCTACTTGTAGCATTTTGGTAACCATAGTGGCAACACTCGTAGAATTTTAATAGAAACGTCATTGTTGCCAGCAAACAAAATTTTAGTTCTCAATAAAAGAAAAAAAGAAAAAAAAAAGAAAATAGAATTAAAATAATAATGAAAGAATTGAATGAGGTTAATTATGGAAATAGGTACACAAACTCTTCATTTGCATATATGTTTGTATTCCACATTGTTTCTTGATTTTCGGGTAAACCGTGTGAAGATAAACATGATCGACGTTTCGACACTCCTACTGGTGTCTTCCTCTGTAGGAGTGTCGAAACGTCGATCAAGTTTATCTCCACACGGTTAACCCGAAAATCAAGAAACAATGTCGATCGCACGCCGTGAAAACCTTCAACATTTGCTATGTTTGTATTCCGTTTGTGTCTGTCTGTTACTGGGTTTTTTTTAGTTTGTTTGTAATGATATTTATTATTGTTAACAGTCCATCTATTGAAATGTAAAAATAAAAAAATAAATGATCCCGAGACTGTAGTTGCATGTAGAAAGTTTCAAGTTTGATAATGTTAAGTCTCACCGTGTTCGAGTTTTATTAGAGTGATTAGTAGAAGTAAAAATACATACATAAATATACTTACTCGTCTATTAATCTTATCAAACCCTTCAAACAGATGTCTGTAAATTAGGTTCCTCCTCGTAACGGGATCATCTGGGGGCAACTGTGCCCTCACTAATCGCGGGGCCCTCTGGTAGGCGGCAAGCAGTATTCTCTCGGCAGCCCTACGGACAGCCCCCTGTCCGTGTGTCAAACCTCCAGCACCCAGTTCAGCCACAAGGCGCCCCTTCAAACCACTGCAAAAAAGTTCAGAATAAAATATCTCACTTCGAATGATAAGGTGCTAAATAAAGAACTGATCTATGGGAGAAGTTTATTATGAAATGGACAACAAAATGGGTGGAGCCTACAATGGATTGGGTAGCCTACAATAAGATGGATGAAGCACACAACAAAATGGGTGGAGCCAATAGTAAAATGGGTGATGCCTACAATAAGATGGGTGGGGGCTACAATAAAATGGGTGGGACTACAATAAAATGGGAGGTGCTTATGATAAAATGGGTGGAGCATAAAACAAAATGGGTGAAATGGGAGGGGCCTATCACATCTGTGATAAAAAGGGCGGGACTTATAATCAAATGGCAGGAGTTTGAAAATAAATATGTTAAAAATAGGTGGCTACCGTATGTCGGGTCGGAATAAAGCACTGACCTATTTTTGTCGATACCGTGATTCAGCAAGAGTTGTTCCACCATCAGGAGACGTGACAGGGCGAGACGTGGAGCTGTGCCGGCGGTCAGGGGGCGTACTAGTAGGGAAGGGATTATATTGAGACTTCTGTAAAAAAAGACGACATTTTATAAGTTGATACTTCAAAACATATTATTATTTGGTACTGGGTAGGCAGCTTTCGGTGTTTGCACCCAAATCCCAATTAAATTGTGTTTATGTTTAAAAAAATTGTTTGAATTATGTTGGTTGGGGCGGGCTAACCTGACAGGTGGTGAGTCAGCCATTGTCAGTATGGTGTGCATTGCCAGGGAGTGAACTCTAGGGGCGGGATCGCCGGCTCGAGTCAATAATTCGGGGACGAGTTTCTCAACACAACGAGTTATCTCAGCTGCGTTCACTCTGTAAAAAATACATTAACATTACAGTACGGCAAATGAGGACAGGAATGGGTTGTTTGTTTTCATTTTTTGCCACTAGAGGGCACACTGACAAGTATGGTCTATTGTCAAATTTAATGTCAAAATAAAATTCATAATCTCAATGTGTTTCATAGATAATAGCGTCATTAAGTCACATGGATCACCATTGTGATGTGATTTTACGATAAAGATACTCGTTATACTATCAAGTATTCAGCTGCTAAGTTTTATAACAATCAAGTACCCAACTGTCATGATCTATGTGTGATTTTTGACAATAGACCCTTACACGTTTGCTGCCATCTGGTGGGAGTTCCTGTAACCTGCTCAGAAAACAACCTATTGTTATATGGAATGTTTCCATACAATCAATATTTTATTTACCTTCCTTGAATAAACTCGGTGAAGAATATTCTAGTGGCGTCTGCGGCCAAACTGTAGACAGAATGTACTGGATCCCTCAGGGCTCTGTGAAGAAGCAATGTAGCAGCTCGGGCAGCCTTGTTGGGGCTCAAATTCATTGGGGCAGTCTTGTTTATGCTCGGGTTAATCGGTTTACTATCAAAGCAGTGTAGAATAGTCTAAAAACATGCAAGAAATAGATTTTTTGTGTGAAAAAATACAGATAAAACTTTATATAGTTCTGCAATTAGATTCCTATGAAATGTGTATGCATTGAGATTGAACGGCGATCCTAATTTGTTCACGCAGGTACTTACTTTAAGATTCTGAAGTCCTTCTTCTTTGTCGGAGAAATGACGGGAATAAAACTTCTCCACCTATAAAAGATAATCGTAAATGTAATCCATCAATCCATAGTATTATTTGAAATTAATCAGGACAACAGATTACCGGTGGACTAAAAGAACCTTGGAGTGGTGTCCAAACCGGACACAGACCACAATTAAAATGATCCAATGATATTAAAAAAAGTGGTCGGATTTCGGATATCAGTGGCAACGGGCAGGTGGTTATGGAAGTCGAGGACGGAGGACTATATCCAACATTGAACTGAACAGGGCTGATGATGATGAAACTTCACGTTCTCTCCGATTAAGCGTACCTTGAGGTAAACCAATATTTTTCATCTGATGAATTTGAGGCACTGCTATCGCAATAAAATTTAAATTCCATACATTCCACGCTTTCAAGAACAGACTGGATGACTTTCTCAGAACAACAGATGGCACAGACATTGATTTGGGCCCATCAGCCTAGGCTGCTTGCCCAAAAATTAATAATAATAATAATAAATAATTCAAGCGAAAAAAATATTGTTGCATTAATCACTATCTTCTTCTTTCTCAGACATTTTAATTCCAATGCTGGACATAGGCCTCCCCTTTGACTTTCCACAGATCTCATGCTTCTGCATAATATCACCACAATATTGCGAACCAACCAACAGACATTATATAATTATTAGTAGGTATATTATATTGTAATAAACAATATACGTACAAGCTCGTCTCCGAATATGAGGATGGGAAGAGCGGCCTGCTTTCTGTCCCTCTCGCCCATCTTCAGTCTGCCTTTGGGAGGATCAACGGCTTCAGATTGACAGCCGCGAAGGAATTCGTTCGTATGAGAACTGAAAATACACAAAAATTGTAATCATAGTTTCAACATGAACATATCTGAAGAATTTATAAATTCTCACTGTCTCAATGCTGGTAACAGTCTCTCCTCGTATTCTTCATAAGTGGTGCTGGACCTGTTGTGGGCGCCAGGCGGTCCAGCACTCTTGTTTCGCCTACGAGGAATCTGCCCTCCGCCGTGTGGTGAGGCACTGTGGGGCACTGATGAACGAAGAATCGGAGAAGCTTCACCTAAGATTTACAACATAACAATTAAAAGGTGCGAGACATGGTTGTCATTTTTTATATTCTTTCGAGTGTTCTGTAAAGGTCACGTCTTCGTAAAATTTTCATAAGAGTTTTCACATTTATTCAGCAATGATTTCACAAATTGTAAAATTGTGATCTGATAGGTGAGCGAGATTGAGTGTGGGTGTGTGAGGCGACCGGAATGAACCTTTATGTTTTAATTTGACCGTGGCGCACGCTTGTGGGAGACAGCTAGATTATGAATGGACTAATCGTTTTATCTTTACGTTCATACTTATATCTATAGTTGTTGTTCGTTTTGCGCTTACATTTGTAACAAAATAAAATAAATACTGTACGTGAGTAGACTTTGTTAAAAAAACAGACTTACCATTTCTACATATTTCTGAATTATACTGCATGTTTGTCGGGCTGACGCTATTCGCCGGACTGTTGAAATAACTTCCGTCGCAATTTGCCATTCTACTTCCGTCGTTAATCCTCTGCTCGTACTCGGAGATGGGATCTCTATTCACACCGCTCCTCAACTGCGGACTGTTGGTTCTAAACTGCACATCACCGCTCGAACCAAACGCCATATTCTGCGTCATAGATCCTTCGAAATAAATCTTACCGGAATCGATTAGATCGTTTTCCGAATTGGATATTTGATTGCCTAAATTAGATTTGTAATTCTTCATAGAAAATTCTTGACATTTTAACTGCGGTGACATCATACGTTCAATCTCTTCAATATTATTGCACAGTTCTTTGCGTTCGAATTTGGTTTCGGCGTCCGTAAAATTTGCGTGTCTCATTGTGTCTGCGTTCGGTGTAGCATAATTCGTTTCGACATTATTTAAATACGGTAATTTTGCGTTGTCATCAAATATTAAACTGTTTCGATCGTGTTTAGGGATTGTATCTACGAATGTCGAGTCGACGTTTCTGAGACGGACTTCGGCGTCGCTTCTGTCGAGTTGACAACTGCTGATGCTGTCTTTGGACGAAAGGGGAGGTTGAACTGTCGGGGGAGAAGGTACCTCTGGGTTTATATTCGTTACTGGTTGGGTTAACATGTCCATCGAAAAGGCGACTTCTTCAGAATAGCCGTCGTTGCTTGGGTCAACCTGAAAAAGTAAAAACGTATTTTCAACAATTAGCTGTCAATTTTATAATAGACATAGAGCTACCTGCAAAAATTCACGGAGGGTTGGTTACAGACGTTTTTTCTTAAATAACTATTACTACTACTTCATCCCTCAAAGTTCCTCAACGGAGTACTGGGAGGTCACAAGGTTGCTCGGAGAAATGTTTTAAATTCAATACATATTTGAACAACTTGCAAAAATTGAATTATGTAAGTTGACCCATGCAATCATTCTGGTCACAGTCTGGTCGCAGTTTCTACACCGCACACAAAGTGTGTTAACGGTGACCGTATGACTGATTGTGACCAGAATGGGGATTCATAGTGATTTTGATCTATCTTACTCCATTCTGCTCCAATAAAGTGTTGATCTTCAATGTTTCTATTAGTCTCGCTCTTCCCGTGTTGATGGAGTCTCGTTTCCTGGATGCTCTCTCGTATTGCTCTGCGATGGCAGCCAATCTCTTCTGTAACTGGAGAGCACCTAGAGCTCTGCCTCCGCTACACAGAGCCACACAGGCCGCCTTCAATTTACGGGCGTACTCAAATCGTTCAGCTGAAAAATACAATATAGTCAATCACACAACTTACTTTTTATTTTTTCCATTCAAGGTTTATTAAAGGACAATGGGCATAAGTGGACGAAGAACCTCCACTGATGAGACTAGAAAGAAATGAAAGTACAAACTTGCCTCCTCAATCTCGTGCAAAATATTAGTAAATACTGTCCCAGGGGAGTCTTGCCATTTTACATTGATTTTTGCTTTGTCTTTGATTTATATTTTGTCGCTGTTACTGAATGTAAAACGAAGCAAGCAATGTCTCTAGTCTCGTCAGTGGAGGCTCTTACGCCAAGTTCCATACATTTTTGCCCATTGTCGTTTATGAATCACTTAGATAAAAATAAGATGAATAAAAATATATTCTTACTCTTAATTGCTTCCTGTTTTCTGTCCTCCAGCTGTCTGATAATCTGTCCTATCTCAGAATCCACGTACATGATGAATGCTAGATCATCGTACGGAGAATATACTTCGTTCGATTCTCCCACTTCCAACCCTTCCGAGTCTAATTCAATTCCAAATACGTTCACACCCATTAACGCCACCTGCGAATATTAAAAAAATATATATCAAACAGTTTTGATTTTAATCAGACAAATTATTAGGAAACCACCCCCATGTGAGCATTTTGGTTGCAATCCAGTCGCTGTTACCACACTGCAACTAGATTATGGTAATGGCGACCGGGTTGTTACCAGATCGGTTGCATGGGCGGTGGATTCCTAATAAGTTGTCTGGTTGAAATCAAAACTATTTGATAATGAAGCGATTATTTGACTATTTATAATAAGGTGACTGGATTGCAACCAAAATGGTCCACAACCAGATAATGTGTGTGATGTGGTAACGGCGACTCGATTGCAACCAGAATGGTCACACGGGCCAGTAGAATCTATAAAGATTGTATAAAATCACCTGTTTAAATTTATTTTCCACACATTCATACGGTTTTGCCAGCCTCAATCTCAAATATGTAGCTGGAATCTTTGGCAAAGCAGCTGTTCTAAGTTCTCTAGATCTTCCACCACTAGTAGAACTGGCAACACTGATGTCGTTGTTGGTGAGTTGAGCGTCAGAACTCGGAGGAGGCGGGGCGAGGCCTATCCATCCTGCTGCACAATACTGAGGGCTGCTTGGGGTCCTGGGAGCGCCGCCGACGCCAGCGGAATCATGAACTAGAAGTTCAACTTTTTCGGCTGGAATTAATAAAGTTAATTTATAAACAATGGTAATTAAACATCTCGTCAAATAACAATGCCATGATAATATTAAGGTCATTATTTTGAGAATTTTTATAAAAAGCCTTATTTCATTTTCATCATAATTTAACAAATAAGTCTCAAATGAAAATGCCTTTTTAATAAAGTCGCTACATTGTTTTGGCACTCTTATTTAATGAGAGGTCCGTTGAAATAAAATACACAGACAATTTGGGTCAATTGTCTTCCCAAACGTATGTATTAAGGTTAGCCCATGCAATAATTCTGGTTGCAATCCGGTCACCGTTACACACTTTGTGTGCAGTGTCGTAACAGCGACCAGATTATTGCAACCAGAATGGTAACATGGGAGATGGTAGAGATCGCAATAAGTTCGCCTTGGTGAGCATTTTAATATTTAATATATTTGAACCATTATCTGTTTTGTACTGAATTTTTAAGATAGTTTACTGAAAGAGTAAATAAATAGTATTTCTCACGTATGAGTGACTGATGAGCCAACAGTTGTACTCTCGTGATGGCAACTCTGTTCTCTAATTGCAACACCAATTCATGTGGAGCCGGAGAGTTGGCAGCACTTCTCCATCCTCTTGTGGCTGGACCGGCCCAACCGAGCTCACTGGCCAGGTGGCCACTGTCTTCACCTAAAGCATTATTCCAAATGGCGAGTTTATTTCCATAGGCAATATCTGCTAAGCAATCACTTGTGACATTAAAATGAGATAAATTGTACACACACTTGGGAAAGTATGAAAAACCAAAAAGAAGATGCAATAAAATAATCAAATACGCAATCCGGTCGCTGTCGCAGTGGGGAACGGTGACCGGATTGTGACCAGAATTGTTACTTGGGATGTTTGAAAATGGCCTAACAAGTCTAAATAATTTAAAAAAATACTATGTATGTAGATCTTACACACATATTTAAAAGTATTTTATTAAATTAATTGTTTTTGAACCCCTAGTGGCTCTAACAAAAATACCTGAGCCATTTTTAGGTATGAATTGATGTTTTCTATGAATGTGGGATAAATTATTACATAAATGTGATGGAAATAAGAAACGGTGTGTGTAGAGAAAATACTGATATTTTATTCTCTTTGCCTGCCCTGTAAGGAACAACTAGAATGCATATTGGATAGCTATTTTACAAACAAACAAAAAAACTTACTTGTGGCGTATATGACATGAAAACCAACCCTCTTAGGCATTTTTGGTTGATAATTTCATATAATTATACCAATAAACGTGTATTAAACATCAAAATACATAATTTCCCTATGCTTTCTTCATTAGGTTATGAATATTTGCCTACATGTCTGGAAAAATCGCACCATAAATGACTTTTCATATTTTTTTCCGGTTGTGTCCGATATCTAATATTTATAGACCTTTATTGCATCACAAGATATCGAGCGGTGCTAAATATAAAGACTATTTTCATCATTATTTAATCAGCGAGCAGAAAAATATAACGCAGACATCGCAAATTATCGTAATTATAGCGCATTGTGTTGAAAAACACACTACAAAGTCACAAATGTATTCGAAAAGTTAAAACAACTGTAATATCTTGTACAAATATAGTTATAAAAAGTATATTTTTACGTTTCACAACACAATTACGTCAAATATTCGTCAATACACAATAAATTTTCCGCGATTGAGACATTTTTTGACATCCGATTGACGTTTCTAAAGTACAAATACGAAAACACAAGGGTGAAAAATCCTTAGGGAAATGTTGCACATAATTATGACCTTTATATTCAATGTCTTTAAAGTGCAAATTGGTTTGTCAGTAAGTATGCGCATAAGCGCTTTCTGATACCGAATCGATAAGCCTACGAAGCGATGCTACGAACTGCTACGACTTTCAAGTTAATGATTCGCATGTCGTAATCACGTCACAAATTTTTCTCCCGCATTTACTTTTTAATGACTACAATTTACTGAAGGTTCCCTTACAGGGGCAATTTTTCAACCAATAATTGCTCGGCAACTCGTATTGCCCCAACTGGAGCAATTAATTGCGCAATTAATTTCGAGAATTAATGGTTTCTCGTGTAAGCAAACCTTAATATAAAAAGTACACCAATATTTTTACTGATATTGTTTTCGAATGTCCTGTGGAAGCTTGTAAACTCAAAATATAAGAGACAAAATAACATCTCAATTAATTCAGCAATGACCATGACTCATTCTGAATATCTCTATTTATTGTGCAAGAAGGCAGAGTTGTGTGGTGCATCGTTTGCACACCCGCACATCCGTCGCACACTGACAAAAATTGCGATAGTTCAACTGGTTTTGGAGATTTTTTTCACTAATATGCTCGAAATCTTTTTAATAGCACGATAAATTCAAACACACTTTTCTAAACTTCCTTATTTTTGTATGAGTATTTTTCAATTAAAAGAGATAGAATAGATTGGGTTCGCTGTAAAGCAATAAGCTCGCCCTAGTGAGCATAGATATAGTGGATGCGAATTATCTTGCTTATATTTTTGTATATTTCATGTGAAGTTTTCATGAAGAATAGTATGTAAATAAATACGTGCTTAATTTACAAAAATAACAAAAAATAGTAGTTAGTAATTGGACGGAAAAAATGTCTTTCAGTTTTATTTCAATAAAATTACAGGAATTTAGACAATAACAGACATTCGTTTTATTCGAAAAATAATTTAACAAAGTTTTATTAAATGAATCATCCCTAAGGCCATGCTACTGCGCTAGCAACATTATAGGTGTTGCCATCTTCATTATCAGGCGGTTGGTTCACATATTCCTTGACTCTCTCGCTGGCGACATTCCTCCAAAAACATCTAGGGACTTGGCCCTTGGAGCAGTCTAGTTGCTTCACTGAAAATTTATTTACAATTTATTAATGTTAGATGGTGTTCAGAGGATATATGATAGTTAGAATAGAAAACTGTGGGGATCTATGGGGGAGGCCTATGTTTTACGCTCATCGCCGTGGGGCTGATGATGATGCATGTTATTACCTATTGCTCAATTTTTGTGTTTGTCTGGTTATCGTCTTACGCAGCGTCCCTTGCGGGGTAGGCAGAGAGAATAGACCGTTCTATCCTTAACACACACTCCTCTTGCTTCCGACACATTCATGCAATTTGTCATATGTGCCCTCCGATTTCTTTTGATCAATATGCGTCCATCCTTAAACATTTGGTTGACATGATCGGTCCGGGTCAAACACGGACAGTCGCACTTCCTCAAGGCTCTACTTTCACTCTTGCATATCATTTTGGTAATCCTGTCCTCATTCATTCTCCCCACATACCCAAACCATATAAGCTTCTTTATCCTGAGGGAACCTAAGGACTGTGTGGGTTTATGTCTAGTATCGTATTTAAGGGCGTTGAAAAAGAAATACATATCGATATTCAGATTTTGTCTAGCTCAATCCCTCGGAAGACACCGATCGATTGAAAGATCTAGTTAAGTAGTTACCGCATAGGTACTAGTGTGTTTGTTGTCTTAAAAAAGTGCTTCACGATACGAGTAGAACTCACATCTTTTTTACAAATTTTTAGATACATATTATGAGTGAAATGAAAATAATTTGATTAGGCACTTCGATAATCAAAGAATTAACTACATCCATACTACATCATCACTTAGAATCTACCTATGCCTGTGGCGTGCCAAAGGATTTTTTTATACATTTACATCACATTCTTATTCTTACTTCTCAATTCCCTGGACCTTGCAGCTGCTAATCTCTTGGCTTCCAATTGCATGAGATGTGCGTTAGGTGATTCACTCGTACGATTCGTCATTGACACTTTAGATTTTGATTTCTTTGTCTAAAAAAATACCAAACAGTTTCAACAGTGTAGTTAAAATATAATGCTGTTTCAAAGATGAATTATTTGTACAAAAAAAAAAAAAAATACAGTTTAAGAAACAAAAAGTTTTCATAAAATAACTGCAATAAATTATTTTTCTACTGTACCCACTAGCGGATCCAGGGGGGAGGGATAGGGGGCTGAAGCCCCCTCCAAAACCATGAGTGACAGTACTTTATATACAACAAATCTAGGGGTTTCAGCCCCTTAGCCCCCCCCCAAAACGTTGAGTGACAGTACTTTTTACCATGTGGCGACATTCAGCCCCCCTCCCAAAATTGAATCCTGGATCCGCCACTGACTGTACCATAAATATTTAATGTTGTATAAAATTATTGCCCAATAATAGCAAATACTTACACAATATAAAATAGAAAATAAGAGTAAATGTATATTTTATATGTTCCAATACTCCATTCTGACTTTTGCTTTCTATAAAATAAAATAAAATAAAATTGGTGCATCAAACAACAAATAAAGTGAGGATACAAAAATAATAGCTATAAAAACAACTTTAAAAAATTAAGCTAATGCCGGTTAATAATACACGGTTCGCTATTATGGAAAAATTCCCCAATCAAAAGTGAAATCATCCAAAGGAGAACCATCTAAACGTCATACACGTTTGTTGGGATGGAGGAATTATTCCCTGATTAATATTAGCAGTGATCCATGCGAGTGAAGCGTGCAATATCTTCCATGCTCCTTTGATTTCACAACTACAGAATCAAATTACACAACGACACAGAAAAAAGAAAAGCAAACAGTAATTTATTTATTATAAAAGAAAAAAATAAATTGAATCAATACCCTCTCTTCCTCTTCTTTGCTATTGACTAATGATATTCTTCTGTTGTCCAAACGATTCACAAAATCTCTCGTTTGTTCCGATATAGCTTGTCCATCGATTACCTCTAAAATACACAATCCAGAGAAAATGAACTTGTACAAGATGTTTGTCATATCAACGGTACATACTTCACAATCCAACATGTGTTTTGTGAATGTTGAGGGTTGTACATATTAAATCAGGGAGAAGTTTGTCGGGGGAGCCCTTCTGGGGAACCCTGATGAGCCCTCTCTAGAACTGTTTTTGCGTAATTAATGGATGACATAGGAACCCTTCATCAACCAGGGTAAGTGGGAGGGAGCAACCCTTTATGGGAATCCAATTGTGTAAACTTGCAGCGAGGGAAATGCAAGATTGCAGTAAACTTGTAGCGCGTAAGCCAGTGGCGGATCCAGGATTCAATTTTGGGGGGGGCTGAATGTCGTCACATGGTAAAAAGTACTATCACTCAACGTTTTTGGGGGGGGGGGGGGGCTAAAAGGCTGAAACCCCTAGATTTGTAGTATATAAAGTACTGTCACTCTTGGTTTTGGACGGGGCTTCAGCCCCCTAGCCCCCCCCCCTGGATCTGTAAGCTGTAAACTGGCAAAGTTGTAGAAAACTTCTATACAATTGGCATGCAAGCCTACAGGCTTGTAAAAACAGCTGTGTAAGTTTTCTGCAAGTTATCTGGGTTAAACTCTGGTAGCTTCTATTCCTTTAAATCTTTATTTTTGTGAGAATAATATAATGACTTACCAAGTTTCCTACATTTAGCTATAATGGACTCTTTATAATGTGGCATTTTAGCAATTGGATTGCCCGTCAAATAAACCTCCTTAAGATTTCCCAAACAGGAGAGATTATAAACTGTGCCATTCAAATCCCTGATGTTATTATCTTTTGCCACTAGAATGGAGAGACTTTGCATTCTGGTTATTGCGTCTAAATCTGTGAGATGATTACCCGAAACATTCAGCAATGTAAGACCAGTCTAAAATATATTAAAAAATATTAAAGTGCCAACTGCTGTGAAATATGTTTGGGGATTCATGTGTTTTTCAGACAATACTGAGAGCATCGTTTTGAAACTGAAAAAGGGTGATGAATAGAAGTTGACTGTCATAGAATTAGAATGAATTGTAACCTCCTTGGATAAGGACACTGAAGGAATGTAATTTAGGGCTGGAGTTTGCCGGGGGGCTCCCTTAAGGGCTAGAATTAGGTACAATATTTGGAAATTCCTTGAACAAAAAATAACGTTGAAAGTACCTCTGAAATTTGCGCGATACGTGGATTATCCGCTCAATTTCCAAGATGCAAACGTGTAATTTAGCCAAAATATAGGTAATTATTAGGTTAACAAGTTGACTGTTGTAGATTTTCTAATCTGTTCCCAGGTTATTTTTAAAAAGGTATAATTCACATTGTCGCTTACATTATTTTTATTTTGGGCTAACATTCTCATACAAAATTTTAAAAAGTTGAAGCGATAATAGAACGTTTTTTGAGCAGTGCATATAAGCCTAGGGTGGCCAACCCGCGGCCCGCGGGCCGCATGCGGCCCGCCGAGGGTCTAAATGCGGCCCACGGAGCAATCTTACAGTATAATCGTATGCATTGCCTGTTATAGAAAGACAATCAGATTCGTCACTTCACCCATTTTTCCTTAAAAATTTCGCCTGCGGCGCTATTTTGGGTACTCTTTTCAATTAGAAAATGTTTGTCGCATTTTGTTGTGAGCCTTCTCCACTCAGTTTCGCAAGGAAAAAAATCGCCTGCGGCGCTATTTCACTTTTTTAGGTCGCAACAATATTTTACTTTCAGTTGCCACCCCCCCCCCCCCATCCGAGACAAACCTATGTATTATTTTTTTGTTTCAAAAAATTGTTTGTGCGGCCCGGTAAGCCATCTCATTCTTAGAATCTGGCCCGGCCGCTCAAAAAGGTTGGCCACCCTTGATATAAGCCCTTAAACTTGCTTAAACTTACAAGTATTTTACATTACAATCAGAACAGATTATATTATGATAGGTAAAAGTTTCACATACTCTTATAACATCCATGCATCTCGGTTCAAAAACCATAACTTCTCCACTTCCAATAGTTTGTTTACCGATATGCAGTTCGGTCAACTTTTCCAAACCTTCCAAATTTTCAATTACACTTATCTCATTATGCGCCAAATAAAGTTTATTGAGATTTGTCAGTGGATCTAAGTTCTCAATCGTTCGAATATTATTCCATTGCAAATAGAGATGTGTCAAGTTGGCAAAGTTGTCCAAATTTTCAATTTTATTTATGCAGTTATTTTGGAGATACAACACTTGAGTGTCTTTGGTGTCTTTTATTATTGGCTGAAAGGAAATTAGATTTAAAATAGTAGTATTTGTATAGTTACAATCATTAAAGCAAAAATTAATGTGGAAATTTGCGATACTTACAATGGTTTTTAATGATTTGTCATTCTTGTAAATATGGGTTGTTTTTGTTGGTCTCAAAATGGAAGATGTTTTAGAATTCCCCGCCGTACTTTTCTTAGATGCCGAATCAGTATTGCTGCTTTTGGGTTTTGTATCATTTTCAGTACTGATTTTGGATTCTGTATCTGTATTGTCGATGTTCATGTCCATTTTTTATTTGTTGTGGAATTGATGCACTGAGAATTTACAAAACTTTTATAAGTTGCTGCAAGTTGCTGTAAGCCGGAAAATAAATATGATGTAAATATGCAATTGTTTGAAATTATTGACATATTATTGAAAAACTTGGTTACTGTTATCAACAGACTGTTATGTTACCTTGCCAACATATACCTACTCAAGTGCTACTCACAAATTACCTGTGATCAATTATTATTAGAAATTGCAACTGAGCAATGTTTAATTTAATAAAATCCTAATATTTTGATACATAGATTCGGTATATTATTTTTGTAACAACTTACCATTAGATTTTATGTATTTTCCATATTTTCGTAAATCGCGCTCTTTTATTTTATTAAAATACATAGAAAAAAGTTAAATCCCATAGACATAGCTTCTGTTTTTTTCTGTCAAACAAATCTTTCTGTCGTTTTCTTTTCGGCTTGTGCGATTTTGTTTGTTTTTTGGAATTAATCAAGATATTCCAGACGTACAATTTATTTTTTCAGTTTTAATTAAGTGGTAAGGTTATTCAATAGCATTAGCGGATAATAGTGATTGCATTACATTGCTTTAATTGATCTAACTATTGTGTTTGTTTTTAGGTTATAATGGGTGAGCGATACAATATCCACAGTCAGCTTGAACATTTACAGAGTAAATATATTGGAACTGGGCATGCGGACACAACCAAATACGAATGGCTCACAAACCAACACAGGGATTCGTACAGTTCCTTCCTAGGTCATCCAGATCTGATGAATTACTTTGCCCTGGCTGAGAATGAAGCAAAAGCAAGATTGAGGTTTAACCTCATGGAGAAGATGCTTCAGCCTTGTGGACCTCCTCCAGACAAGCCTGACGAATAGATTTAATCGATTCTTAGACTAAGTTTAGGTTTAATGACAATTTTTTATGTTAAAATAAATAATAAATTAGAAGCGTTTCATCCCCATTGTTTACCAGCCGTTTCCACAGCTTATACCCTGTATCAGTCTCTACAATTACAATACCAACAAACTAGTATTTTTATTTGTATAATTATTTTTTATTATAAGTAAATCTTTTTAAGGAACATTGTTTTTGTTGATATCTATCTTTTTCCTTTGGAAACATTACATTTGAAACCTACACCTCTGTTGCCTGTACAGAATTGCATTCAAACTTTCCACACCCAAACTGGAGTTGGATCACACATTAAACAGCCAAGACAGTTCCCAAGCGTCCTTCGTGCAGAAATACTTACCTAGAAGAGGTGGATCTTGTTCAACCTTGATAGAGGATATGGTAAGAAGGATATACTATCCGATAGTCGAGCATCAATTAGAACGGTCCAACATCAAGTCAGAAATGACGTGCATACAAAACTTAATGAGTTAGTCAAGAATAGGCACCGAGGATGGATTCTCCACTTCAAAAATGATGAATACACTTTTACTGGCAGATGCAACATGTTAACTTAGCAAATAATTGCCAAATTTCAGAGAGAAAGAAGTAGTTTCGTCATGTCCCATACCTTTTTAAGAGAGACTTATAACTTTATTAAAAACATCTGCTTCCGTATGCAATAGGTAAAGTGTGAAATTAAAAACATTAAACTTTCTTAATTAGTTTATTAAAATATAATAACATTATTCATAAATTTCTTCCGTTCAATTCCTGACTTGAAATCTTTTCATTATTTTCTATTTCCTTTTGGTTTTTTAAAAACGTTTCCACTTTATGTATAAACACTTGAACAAATTCTGCATGAAGATTGAGACATAAGGCCCCTGCGCTTTCTACAATAGACAACACTGTATCTACGGATAAAGCCCCGTGTTGCCATAGTTTGGTTATCTGTTCTGTTGTTGTCATTTTTGCTATAACGGCAACACCATGATCCACTTCCTTCTCCTTTGCAGCTGGTTTACATTGAAGACAGTACGTTTCCTCGGCTAAGTTTGGATCAATGAATACATTCTCACCTTGTACCGCTACGGTGACCGCCGATATGATATCGTACAAAGGTATTTCGGCGTCAGCCAATGCTAAGCCAGCTGCGTTAATTGCAGTAGACAGGACGCTACCATCATTCTCTAATACGTACACAAATATGTCAATCTGAAACAAAAATGTACACAATAGTCGTTACAATTACTTAATTAAATAAATAGTGGGCTATCACACACGTCCAGAAGTTCAGTTAACTGAATCGACCGTTTGCAAAAAAGCTTTAAGCAAAACCTCTTTCCGAATTCAAAATCAGGGTAACACTGAATTCAGAGAGAGGTTTTGGTAGGAACTTTTTTGCAAACTGTCGATTCAGTTAACTGAACTTCTGGACGTGTGTTATAGCCCGAAGTTTTTCAAGTGGGTACTAACAAAGATTTATGTACTGATGTCAGTCATTTTTGATCCGTAAGTTGTTAATCAAAGAATGATTCTTTACCTGAAAATTAGCAAACAAATGTCTGAGAACAACTGGTTCTAGTGCTGTTTTGATTGAAGCGGCCATTTCTCTCTCTTCATTTCCAGGTTGCAGAGGAACTCGGTTGATACATGAGAAGGGAGCATATTTAAATTCACAAAACAGTTCTCCGTAGATACTAAAAAAAATGATTTACACATTGGTAACATGATAATTTAGAAGTGTGGAATTGAAGTTAACAAAATGGAAATGTATTTACCCAAATTCTGTTTGTTTTGGAATTTCTCTCGGTTCATAAACAGAGGCAACCACTTTAGTTCCTCCCATCTCAACATATGCAGATCCCTTAGCTTGTGTTACAATTCCTACTCGAGAAACTGAAAACAATCAATGCAAAATAGAAGCAAGAATTTGGCATAATTTGGAGTTGTTACACTAAATAATGGACGCTTACAAATATTCCTTGATTCGTTAAGTTTCCTATCGCATTTCCTAGTGCCATTGTTGTTCAAAACGTCTGCTTTTAATTGTTCAAAATCTTTAACATGTTTCTCAGAATATAACCTATATGGAATGCTACTGTCGGGTCCTGCTACACGCTTCGTATCTACAGGCATTATGTATTAAAGTAATGGACTTTTTCAAATTGAATTACGATAATGCGACTGAATTGAAAATAATATCAGTGCTTTATTTTATTTTAACACATTTTTCCACACCCGCTCAAACTCAACATCAAAAACAAAATGTCAAAAATTCGCCATCTTTTAATGTTTCCATAATCGATAAATTATTTTCGTTATTTTTCCGTTATATTAACTTACACATTTCTATTTTGAAAACTATTTTGAAGAATAATACTACCTACCTACCTTTAGTTTTATGCAAATTATTTGTAAAGAAATAATACTGATGTTTTATTAAATAACACGCAAAATAGCTGTATTTAAGTAAATATTATTAAAAAGCGTTACAAATAAAATATCTTAATTTACGGTTAAATTCTTAATTATGGCAATATGTTATATTTCTTTTTCTTTGCAATTTTACACAGATAAAATTTTGATGGAACATGGAAATGTTGATAAAATAACAAATTAATGTCTAATTTGGGAGGTTCGTAGGATTTTTGTAGTTTATTTTCGTTGTGTTTCACTGTTGATATACATTTATTTTGAGATAATATGACGCCTTGTTGTTCACTGACGTTTTGAAATAATCATTAGCCTTGAATTTGTGGAGAAAAAGCAGTAAACAGTGGGATTTAAGTGCCACAAAGTTCAATGGAATTTGGTTTCTGTACAATACATCAGGTACATTTTAATTTTTGTTGAATTACAATAACAAATTGCTATTTTGAAATAAATCCTATTTGATTCATTGTTATATTAATTACTCTTTCAGATTTGGGTCTCCATTTGGGCTTCCAAATAATGGCAAAAGAAAACCATTGTTAATTTGACCTAAAATCTTTATAATCATAGTGGGAATGAAGAATCTGTATCTGGAATGAAGTGATTAGCAAGATGGAAGCATATAACCCCTATAATACCTTTCATTTCATAGATAGTCATTCAGTAAATGTGTTGCAACAAACGAGACCAAGACCAAATTTACCGAGCGAAGAAGAAGATGATGTATGCTTGAAGTCTATTATTGACAATATAACTGGAAACCCAATCGCTTCAAAGTGTGACAAACCTGAGAACAAACATTTCAACTGTAATAATTGCAACAAGAGTTTTCACTCCTGGAAAAAATTGCAACATCACGAATCCAGACCTTGTTTAGAAACAAACACGTCAGAAATATATCCAAAACGTGTTATCCACGGTGATTTTAAACCTTATGAAAATGACCCACATATTCTGTCAACAGAATTTAAGAAAGAGTTCCCGGTAGACGAAGAATCAACTGCGTTATCGTGTTATGTTTGTAAACAAACATTTCACACAGAATACGACTTACATAATCATCCAAACTGCACAAAAAAAGCGTACGAATGCATCGACTGTAAAGCCGTTTTCGAAACGTCGAACGATTTCATCGATCATAATTGGAAGATACATTCGCAACAAAAACCTTTCTGGTGTGACGTTTGTTTGAAAAGATTTAGCAGTACTTCTAATTTAGCGAGTCATAAGCGAGCCCACGATAAGGATAAGAAAAGTTACGAATGCAACGTATGTTGGAAGACGTACAGCACTCCGAGTAATTTAAAGAATCATCAGATGATTCATAGCGGTATTAAACCATTTCAGTGTGATGCTTGCGATAAACAGTTCACAGCGTCAAGTAATCTTAAGAGTCACAAATTGTTACACAGCGGTCTTAGGCCGTATGAATGCGAAATATGCTTTAAAAAATTCACGACATCCAGTAACTTGAAACATCACAAGCTGATCCATAGCGGTGAAAAACCTTTTGAATGTCGGATGTGCGGTAAGAAATTCACGTCATCGAGTAATTTAAAAAATCACAACATTTTGCATACTGGCGAAAAACCTTTCGAATGTAATATTTGCTTGAAGAAATTCAGCACGTCGAGTAATTTAAAGAATCATAGATCCGTGCACGGTGAAGGGAAACGTTTCAAATGTTTGTTGTGCAAAAAGAAATTTATTTCCGAATCTAATTTCGAGACTCATAAATTAACCCACGTTGAATCAGAGCAACAAAATATGTTTACATACGAATAAAAATGTAAACACTTCAACGAAACTATGTTTAGGGTTGCCAGTTTTCTCGCAAGTCGTTCGCAAACGAGGATATGAGGCTTAAAATCAGTAAAAATTCCGATTTATCAGGACGCCTGGCAACCCTAATCTAGATTCATTTATTTTAGTATTTTTTTGACATATCTACTACATAAAGTTTGATGAATTTTATAGCAGTTTGTTTTTAAACTTAATATATTTTTTTATATTTTGTTATCGATACTTTTCTCCGCACACATTTTAAAATTAATCCTTCAACAATCAGCTTTCGATATCCATTGCTGATGATTGTTATTTTGTTATTTGAACATTTCATTGGCTTTAGATGAATATGTTTTGTTAAGCGTACTGCAACTCTAAATATTGTTTCATTTTTAATGCTAAACTATTGTTTATAATTTTTGATAACTAAAAATTACCTTTCAGTATTGTGTATTCATGTTGGTAGATTACTAATTACTAATTAGTGATTACTATTATGTACGTCTATATAATATAATAATTAAGTGTACATTATTGTTTGTAAATATATTATACACATTAAATTAAGTAAATAAAAAATAATAGAAAATGTAAGATCATTATTATGTTATAAAATATACAGAATTTATTAATATGTAATCTTTATATAATGCGTTTAACTCTTTACAATCTCCGCTGTCCTTCTCCAACTATGCCAGTGACTTAGATTATCACAAAATTGTATCTTCTACAAGAACACAAAAGTAAATATGAATAATTCTAACTTGGAGTTCAATATGAGGCCAGAAATAGAATGGAGCTTAGATTTTCAAACAATCACATAAAAAAGAAGACGGTACATGGTTGGTGCAGCTGGTTAAACCGCGGCCTTCCAATCTTGAAGTGCTAAGTTGTAATCTCGGTGTTGACAATGTATTCTGAACTCACCACAAAAGCTTTTAGCTCACTGTGAAGTGTGCAGATAAGTATTTGGGTTTGTGTACACTAGTCCAGATCCTCTTATGTACCTACATATGTAAAAAAAAGAAATAAATCAGAGATGTAAGACGCATCTTGTGACCAACTGGTGACTAGAATGAAACAAGCTGATATGTGGTGGATCAAGGATGGCAGAGAGAACGTGCATAGGTGAAAGTAGATGTTTTTGTAGTAGACCAAATAATTCTGTAGAGATTTAAGAATTTCTTAGAATTGATCGACTTATGCTGGATTTCACCAACTTCTTAGGTGAGGAATAGCGGAGATAGGAGTCACTTATCATTATTTTTCATACAAAATTTGTCCTAGGTGGCTCCTATTTCCGCTATTCCTCAACCAAAAAGTTGGTGAAATCCAGCATTAGAATTCCCTACAGGACCTCGTTTATCTGGAAGCTCTCCATACAAAAAGAGTGAAAATTTTCACCTATTTGTTTGCTTGGGCTTTGCAAATTGCAAAAAAATACAATCATGTTGCCTATAGGTACCCGTACCTAACTATTTTGTACAGTCTTTCTAGCAATGGTCCCATGGTGGTTAGGTCGCTAGGTATACCGGCAAACTTTACATACCTACTAGCTTTGCTAGATGAAAGACCAACAATCGCGCGGTTCAGTTGCCTCAACAATCTGGTTTTACAATACATAGACACAATATATATTTATACACACCTACTACAATATGTACAATAAAATTATTATTTTATTTCTTCAGTTTTGTTTCGTCCGCCGTCGGGGGAGGTTGCGTTCGTGCTCCGTTCATACATCAGCAGTTTATAATATCAATTCAGACATTCCGTGTGCTGTTTCAACAATAAAAAAAGTGGATTTTATAATTGAAATTGCATTGTTTTCATAAACAATTCAATGCGTGTATAATTCGTGTGTTTTTAGAGAGATTTTCAACGTTGAATTATGGATGTTTTTATTTATTAACTGACATATTTGCAGTTCAGAATATCGCACGACATTTACCTACAGTTGCTAAAGATTATTATTGGTGATATTGTTTCAACTAAAGATTGTGCTGGGTTTTTGTTTTGCATCACAATAAAACGTGTTACTGTTGGATTACATTTTCAATATACTTAATTATTTTAAGTTCAGCGTGCTGTTAATATTGAATTTTACGAATTGAATAAGTTTTATCAAACTGGATTGGGATTTTTGATTAAAATACCTGCATTAAATAATTCGGTAAGTTTCTAATTTTATTTAATAAATTTAATACGTGTTTATGCTGTGGTAATTTTGATCCTTAAAACATGACCAGTACCTAAAACGTATTATTCAGATGAAGTTCGTAGGATATATTATAGAGCCTTGGAATATCCAAGTGTTCTTTAGGGGAGCAGTATGAGCGAAAAATTAATATAGACCCTTACCTAGCAATATTATTATTAACTACTTAAACCATTTGTTTTTTGGATCTGCAATAATTTACAGTATTTTTTACACAATATAAAAGGCAAAAAAACTTTGCAAATTTACGCTGTTTAAAAGTTCTCTAACACGGGCAATTTTTCGAGCTAATAATAATTGCTCGGCAACTTTTATTGCCCCAACTGCTGGAGCTATTAATTGCGCAAATATTTCGGCAATATTGCTCCGTGCTCGTGTAAGCTTACCTTTAGGGCCATACTTTCATATACAGCAAGAAGCCCAACAAATAACAATACGCATTAGGGTAGCTAGATAATTATAAAGTTTTTGTTTTCATAGGGGAATGTTCAAATACCTAATTGTTAATTACACTGTTTTGAATACATACATACTAACTAACTAACTAACTACGCCCTTTATGTCTCCATTCGGGAGCACAGGGAGGCTACCAGGCGTCTCCATTCAGAGCGATTTTGTGCGAGTGATATTACCTCTCTCCACGTCATTCCTAACGCTCTGATCTCGTTGTCATAGGAACGGTGCACTGTGAAAGAGGGTCTTCCGGGGCGTCGGGACCCCTGTGGGTGGAAAAACAGCGCTCTCTTTGGCCAGCTGTCGTTGGGCATTCGCAAAACATGGCCCAGCCACGACCAACGTCTTTCCTGTATTACTGACAGGATTGATCGTTGCTGGGAACGCCGTCGAACGTATTCGTTGGTTTTACGTTCTTGCCAAGTGATACCCAGTATCCTCCTAAGACACCTATTCATACAGGCATACAGGCGAAGAAAAATAATTTGATTGGGTACTTCAATAATAATCTAAGATACAGGCTGTATGATAAGTACAGCTAATTCAAATCAATAAGTAGGTGTACCTATTTAGTATTTACCATTAGTCATAGTAAGTATATCTAATAATGTTTATTGTTTTGAATCATCCCTAGGCCATTTGCAGGCACTTGGACTCGTCAAAGTTACATGTTGACAATAAATATACAGGGAAATTCAATGCCAAATAGAGTGTAAAAGGCTCTATTGGCACTTCGTCATGGTCGTAAAACTAGGTACATATTCTACAAAAGCAATGTACATATATGAATCTATCTATTTTTAAATTTTGTTAGATTCAATATCTCGCAGATCGACGTTATAAGAGTAAGCGAGAGTAAGCAGTATGACGACAATAATTTACAAAAGGCACACATTGTGTAAACTCTCAGAACGTATGAAATCAAGTTCTTTATCTGTTTTATCTCATATGCATTCAGAATGGGTGGTGAATTCTTATTATTGTCGAAGTTTAAGTTTTTTTTTTAAATTGTTATTTTGTCTCTTACGTATATTTTTGATAACCCAGCTTTTTCGGGTCACCTAAAACATCAAAAGCATTAGCAAAAAAGAGTGCAGCCAATTCTCGAAGCAACACAGAAACATCGCTACTGAAAAAAACTAATCCCTTCCTCTCGAATTACAGTCATTCAGCATTTGAGTAAAAGGCATCGGAAAGCATCATATGACAATTAATTGCATGAATGTGACGGACGCTAGGAGTGTGTGCAAGGATAGGGCTGTCTGGCGCTCTGTCCTCTGCCTACCCTGCAAGGGACGTGGCGTAAGGGTGTAGATAGATAGATTGAGGTACCTACTCATATGTAATATCGATTAGAAACATTTTCATGCAATAAATAAGTCGAGATTACTTGCTTACTTACTTTGCCATTCGCATTCCACTGCTAGACATAGGCCACTTCTAAACATTTCCAATATTTTCTATGTTGGCCCATCTGCTGCCATCTACGACCCGTAAGCTGGATCATCTGTCCACCTCTCTGTGGTCTTCCCATGCCAATTGTTGGTTCATTCAACATCGCTTTTTCATCATTCTAAAAGTTTCAATACATAATTCTTGAGAAAATCGATGAAATCATAATTATTTCATTAATTTTTTTGTCTGCGGCGCTAATTAAAATAAGGGTTTGTTATTATGCACTGTATTCTTCATAAGTATTTTTGTATCACGAAAAATAAACTGAACTGTTTTATCTATTACGTTGATTCTTATGTTTTATGACAAAATTTACAATAAATATATTTATCTTCTTCTTCGTCAGCCTACTCCCGTCCACTCCTGGACGAAGGCCTCCTCCATCTGCATCCACGCCGCTCTATCCTGGGCTCTCTGGATCCAGTTGGTACCCACGTATTTTACTAGGTCGTCTCTCCATCGCAGTGGTGGTCTTCCTACACCCCTGGTAGTCATTCTGGGTTTCCAGGTTAAGACCCTCTTCTTTAATATATATACCAAGATGAAATACCAAACGGACCGCGACAGTCTCATGAATTTCAAGTACGGACCCACAATGAAACTATTTGGTGATCCCTGCTCTATCTTCTTTTTCTCTATGTGTCCTGTCGGGTCCCCCCGACGATGACGACCACTTGGGAGAACGCCTCTCTTTCCTGGGCAGTGCGAAACAGCTCCTCCACAGTTCTGATCCCGGTCCACTGCCGAATGTTTCGAAGCCAGGATAGCTGCTTCCTTCCGACCCCTCTACGGCCTTCTATCTTCCCCTTCATAACCTGCTTTATAGTAATGTTAAATGTACAATGCTTTACACCCTAATCTAATAAGTCTATTCCTATTAAATACTTACTATACTACAACGTACCTAATAGTAATTACTATAATGTTATGTATTATGCATTATTTACATATTATTGTGTACATAATATAATCATTTAATGTATGTACATTTACTTATCTATATATTATAATAATAATAACATAACCATTCCACTCCATACCAGTTTGTTTAGAGTTCTCTTCTGATGGTGTTTTTTAACGGTTAAGGCAGATAGAAAAGCAAAACAAAATTCGCAAATGGGTGGGGCTATTACAAAAATTCCCCTCGAACCCCTTCACACCGCACCAAAGGACCTCCCCTTTTGTATTGTTTACGGTCCTAAGTTTATTTTGTATAGCAACTACCTGTGCTCAGTAAGTGTAATCGCCGTTATCGGTATTCTGACAATAGATAATATTGTAGACAATAGATCTAAGATCAGTAGATACTACAGCGGTCAGGTAATGTAGAATAATTCTATGGTAGAATCTTTACAAAATTCGGACATAAAATAACATGTCATATTTTTTTTATTTCATAATATTCGTCCTGAGCTACTACACAGTTCATACTATGAATTTTTAGAATAGTAGGTACTAGGTAGGTATATTGTATAGGATTAAAATTATTAGGTATCAATTTCATGTATCACTCGAGCTCGGGTGCTTTGCCCTAAGAGGGAGAGAGAGAGAGTACGTATTTAGATATGTAATTAGTATCTACTTCAATAAATTTCAAGATGCCCAGTTCAAAACGTATGTATAAATTAGTAAATAATATAAAAATAATACATATTTGTAAAAAATAGCGTCTAACCTTCAGTCTCCAAAAGTGTATAATGAATGATTATAATGAATAATGACAATGCGTAAATAAAATACTCATGAATGAATGAATGTTCACACTTTTTATTTATTATAGTACTATTATTATTTTGTACTCAAGTGTGTAGGTACAATAGTCAATAAGTAGTAGATTATAAAATAACAAAATATAATAATTTTACAGCTGGGCAATTAGCCGGACAATACAACAATAATAGTATATTCTTCCATTATCAGCGTTACCACTACAATATTATTTTTACTATAGGTGCGGTACCCATCAAAAATTAAAATTTCAATAACAAAAGGAATACTTTCAATTTGTTTGTTTTCACAAATCTACCTATAATTATCAAAATTATTCTAATAATTGCATTGATTTAATTTCATTTATTTTTGTATTGCCACAAATCACTCTTTACGGGTTGATTGCCAAGATAATTAAATATAGCATATACCTAATAGATAATTTTATAAGTAGGTATTCCTAATAAATAGGTATTTGGTATACTGGAGTAAGAGACAACCAAATCAAAATATTGGAGGTATTTATAAATTCTGCTCTAATTAGTGATAAATAATGTACCTAAAGAGCCAAATTAGCAGGTAAAATCGAGTGCATACTGTATACCTATTACCTAGATAAGTAGGTACTTACCTTCAATGTAGGTAATTAATAAGTACATATTATGTACCTACTAGACATGAGCGCCACGCCGGCGCGCCGCCGCTGATCACGGTCGGCGCGCCGCCGCCGGCAAAACGCTTACGCCGGCGGCGTGGGATCCGTGTAACTAAAAGTATTTATCCTGCGTTTTAGACAAAAATCGAAATAAGTACTTTACCAATTAAAAAAAATAAGTATTCAGCTGTGGCGACGCTAGTATTCAGTAATTATATAAGACATCGAATAATAACTAGTGCAGTGTTAACCCATTCCGTCGTCTCAATTTCGTTCATTTGGTTTTGCATAAAAAAAATCGGAGAATTTTCTGTGTCTTATTTATTAAATACTAAAACAAGAAATAGGATGGAATGGAGGTATTATTAGTTTGGTTCTTCGTGGTGGAAATTAAATGAAAAACAAACGTTTTTTTATGTAAGTAATTTTATGTTTTTCTCATCGATTTTTAGGACAACAGTCGATTTTGCCACGCTGAAATTTTTAAACCACGTGAATTTTGGCAGAATATCTGACCAAAATATGCGGCTTTTCGGTCAACCGTTCTCTCTTTTCAATAGTTTAACCTTTGATTATCGAAGTACCTAATCAAAATTATTTTTATTCCACTTGACTAGATTCGCTATACTTCATTTGATTCAATACAACATTGTGGAAATAATAATGACTCCTTTTCTCTTGACACAAAACGATATTCATTTGGTAATTTTTGACGTTTACGATCTTCAAAGTGTCAAAATGTGAATATAATTAGATATTTTAACGTTAAAATCCAATTATTTCGCTCACCCAAGGCTGCATCTTAATAATAAAATAAAATACTATCCCCTAACGTGGTTTCTCAGAATGTGATTACAGACTACTCTCAAATTGTAATTTATCTTTCCACCGCTAAGCATTACGTATTTTGGTTGATATCATTATTAATTTATGCACTTTTCGACGAAAAACACCACAATTTATGTTTATTTATTAATTATCCTTTTTTTACACCTAAAATAACATCACAAATAAGATAGTTTTATTAAATTACCCATCCACTACAAACAATAGCACATAAATAACACAAATGTTTTTACAGCTTATGCTCAACCGTAGTTCTTGGATACATTGGAGTTTTGGATTTCGTGGAAGGTCGACCTCGTCATCGTAATTCAAGACTTTATTTCAGAGTTTCAATTCACTCACCGTTTAGCTAACAGCCCAAATACTGCCAAATGAGAAACCTGTTCGACTGCACTACTGCCCATAGTGAGGCTCATTCTGACGCGTTTGACTTTATGGGTTAGTTTATTTTAACCTGCTCTCCAGTACCATGAAAAAGCAATTATGAAATTTTCACAAATATTTCGTTCATTTGGTTTTCTAATATTTCGTTCATTTGGTTTTGCATAAAAAAATCGGGGAATTTTCTGTGTTTTACTTATTCGATTCTAAAACAAGAAATATGATGGGATGGGGGCATTAATAATTTGGTTCTTCGTGGTGGAAATTAAATGAAAAACCAACGGTTTTTTTATGTAAGTAACATTATGTTTTTTTGATCGATTTTTAGGACACCGGTCGATTTTATCACGCTGAAATTTTTAAACCACGTAAATTTTGGCAGAATATCTGACCAAAATATGCGGCCTTTCGTCTTTTCGGTCAACCGTTCTCTCTTTTCATTAGTTTAACCTTTGATTATCGAAGTACCTAATCAAAATTATTTTTATTCCACTTAACTAGATTCGCTATACTTCATTTGTTTCAATACAACACTGTGGAAATGATAATGACTCCTTTTCTCTTGACAAAACGATATTCATTTGGTAATTTTTGACGTTTACGACCTTCAAAGTGGCAAAATGTGAATATAATTAAATATTTTAACGTTAAAATCCCATTATTTCGCTCACCCAAGGCTGCATTTCAATAATAAAAAAATACTATCACCTAACGTGGTTTCTCAGACTGTG
The DNA here is from genome assembly GCA_963576895.1 of Ceraclea dissimilis. NCBI lineage: Eukaryota > Metazoa > Arthropoda > Insecta > Trichoptera > Leptoceridae > Ceraclea > Ceraclea dissimilis. Next base: position 4,220,462 of record OY756375.1, read on the forward strand.
ATTACAGACTACTCTCAAATTGTAATTTATCTTTCCACCGGTAAGTATTAAGTATTTCGGTTGATATTATTATGAATTTGTGCACCTTTCGACGAAAAACGCCATAATTTATGTTTATTCATAATTCATCCTTATTTTTACACCTAAAGTAACATCACAAATAAGATAAGAAGTACATACAACACATGTTTTTACAGCTTATGCTCAAGGAGTTTTGGATTTTGTGGAAGGTCGACCTCGTCATCGCAATTCTAGACTTTATTTCAGAGTTTCAATTTCACTCATCGTTGAGCTAACAGCCCAAATATTGCCAAATGAGAAACCTGTTCGACTGCACCACTGCCCATAGTGAAGCTCATTCTGACGCGTTTGACTTTATGGCTTAGTTTATTTTTTTTTTTTTTTTTTTTTAATTTATTAACAACAAACAGGTACACTACATAACATATAAGTACATAATATTACATAACATCAAAACAATATACATAGTGCCCCAATTACTTGTTGTCTGTAAAATTTATAATTATATTAGTTATGTGTCACATTTTAATCTGCTTTCCAGTACCATGAAAAAGCAATAATGAAATTCTCCATTATTTTTCAAATATGGGCTTTTATTTTACTTTGTCATTGAAATAATCATAGTTTTTCAAAATAAATAAATCGATTTTATCATTATCCTTTTCACATATGCGTATTTAATCATTTAAAACAATAATGCCAAAAAATCGAATGCTCCCCCCCACTTTGTATCCACGCCGCCGGCGTGGCGCCGCCGCCGGCAATTTTAGACATGGGCGCCGCCGCCGGATGTTTTGCAGCCGGCGCACATGTCTAGTACCTACCTATACAGTGATTGCATTTCTAAGGGCAATAAAAAATAATCGATATTCAAGTAGGTAATACATAATTGTAAAAACAAATACGACAAATGAAATAGCACATTGTACGACGTACGTACCTAATGAAGATTTAAATCACCGAACATTTCATAATACATACTATTAGGAATATTAGGATAAACGAATTACGAATACATACTCGTACGTATGTACATTTTTAGTCGATTTCTCGAACAAACAAATAATAGTTTTTTTTTCTGAATGTCATAATGTACTTTTTGTGAGAACAACGGATTTTCTGAATGATGTGGGTGAATGAAAAGTATTTATCTAAACAGATATACAGCGAAGAGTGGACTTTTTAAAAGAAAAGTGGGTTAGGTAATTAATAGGTAATAGGTATATTTTGTATTACAAAAAAAATAATAAAAAAATAAAGAAATAAAAATTTCGTTGACAGTCCATAATCCATAATCCTTATTCATAAAGAAGATTTTAATGACCAAACAAATAAAAATATTTCACCTTTCAAAATATCTATTATGTCGTGTTTACATGCTATGATACTTATAGGTAGGTAAGATACTTATTATTTTTAATGTCCAGAATTAGATTTTATATTATAATGTATAATGAAATCAGTCATTTATTTCTTACCAATTGCACCTTTCATAAACTTTGGTAGACGACTAATCAAATTAAGTATATAAAAAATACGATATTATTTTGAGAATGCTATTGTTATTATGACTTATCTTATCTTATATGTTGTTATGACTGTTATGACGATATCTAAGGTATTCTGTGTATTTCTATATTTGACAATATCGAAGAACGTAAACCACGACATAATATCTACATCATAGAATAAGATCTACATATTCTGACGCTCTGTCCTCTCTGCCTACCCTGCAAGGGATGTGGCGTGAGGGTATAGATAGATAGATTTTACATACATAGTTCATATAGTTTATTAGTACCTAATCGATGTTAAATTTATTTACGGAAAAAAAAATGAAAGATCAAAATAAAGAATCACAAACGTGCTGCTTAGGTATATATTTTTATATGGAAATGGGTGATTTTGCTGTTGACACAAGAATTAAAAAAAAACTTAGGTATAGTAGTATCGCGAGGATAAAGGCCTTTTTTGTAGTGTGAGACAGTGTAACTACACGCAAGTCCGTACACGGAGTTATAGTAGTATTAGTGAGCGCACAATGAACAAGAATGCACACAGATGCGTTAGGCAGGTATGCCCGTATTGCCCGTCCTTTCACGAACACTACAAAAAAGGCCTTTATCCTCGCGATACTACTATACCTACGAATTTGTTTTTACATAAGTAGGTACCAATCCTACTTATGTAAAAACAAATTCATAAATGATGTAAAAAGACGTAGTATCTATATTTTAGTCTGCAAAAGTTTAGGTACAATGTGAAAATAAAATACATAGGTACATAGAGAATTCATGAATCATGATTTCATGAATGAATGTTCGTAGTGTTCAAATTATTTTATTACATATTATTATCTTCTACTCAGGTGTAGTAAAATTACAAAAGAACAAAAAAATGATAAAAGGTAATTAGCGGGACAATACGACAAAAGACAATAATAGAATAAGACCACTTGACTGCAATATTTTTCCATAGGTACCCATCATAAACTACAACAACGGTATTACTAAACAACCTATTATCTATTATATTATAATAATAAGTAATAACCCTATCTATACTAATAATAAAACTATTCTACTATCTTTAGTATTACACGATTCCCTTTTGTATGGTTCACCAATATTATAATTAATATAATTATAAACAAGAAATTTCCTCCATTCCTAAATCTATGACAATTCGTTGAGTGGTCGGTTCATTTTTGTGCGATAATTCGATTTTTGCATAGGGAATTCTTTGGCAAAGGTGAATCCTGTAATATTTATGGGTCTTTAAAATTGTTTTCTCTAATCTACCTACATATATACCTAGTACGTATTGCAATGTTAGTAGGTCATTTTCATAAATGATTTTATTAGGTACGTAATACGTATAGGTATATTAGATTAGAATAGGAGATAACCTTAATCAAAATAGGTATTGGAGAAATTCATGAGAATCATAAGTTTAGCATTATGTATTTTGTTTTTTTTTTTATTTTTCGAAACTATTCCATTGAAGCATCACTAATTTATTCTGAATGTCTCTATTTAGGGTGCGACGGATTTTCTAAATGATGTGGGTGAATGAAAAGTATTTATCTAAACAGATATACAGCGAAGAGTGGACTTTTTAAAATAAAAGTAGGTTAGGTAATTATTATATTTTATATTACAAATTAGCGGGTCTACTACTAGTCAGCTACTAGTCGTATGAAAAAAAGTAAGCATAACTATGTAAGTAGGTACATCGTCTCTGTATTTCACAATAAAAGACCTAAAAACACTCGGCGCAGATTCCACGTCTGACCACCTCGAGGACGAAGGCGGGACTGAACTAATGTAAATGGAATCCTTGAAATTATTGTATGAGAATGTACGTCGCTAAGGATTACAATCCAATGCGTACGAGTCAGTGTATTTCAATGAAGCTTCTTTAGAATCACGCAAAATACGGTTTATTTGATTTTACACGAAAAGTAAAAACATGACGCAAAAACTAAAATGGTAACTTATTAGAATTATTAATTACCTTTATTTTAAAAAAAGAACCATGCTTCTAAACCTCATAGGTTTTGAGTTGTGGGCGATAAAACTAAAAAAACAGGTATTTTTTAAAAATATTTTGCGGAAAAGGTACGTAAAATATAAAAAAAATAAAATGGTTACTTGAGAGCCAGATTATTAAGGAATAACATATATTTTTTTTAGAGATCTAACTTTTAAGAGTACGGCGCTATGGACCTCCGAAAAGTACCTAAATTATGCAGTTGGTCTTTCCAGTCACCTTAAGCGCGAAACCCGTACCAGTCGTGGTATTAAATGTATGTATTGGTATTAGTAGGGGCATTATAACATAACCTAGCACAGACATAGACAAACTCAGTGGCGGGCAGGCCGGGATGCCAGATTGCCCACTGGAAAGTGCCCCCCCCTATAACGCAGCCCCCTTAATTTCGTCCTTTTTTATTACGTTATTATTTTTTATGCCTTAAGTAATTTCATAATATACTTGCATCAATACTCAAGAGTAACAGAAATATACAGTGTTTGCAACTGTGTTCTAATGAAAAAATATTATTTAAATCTTTAGACCCTATAAAAAAATTACACCCGCGGCGCAGTTGTAATTAGGAATTTTTTAAAAATCACATTATTATCAAAATTATCGTGAAAATTCATTAACTTCCAATTGATATGTTATTTTTTGTCTGCGGTGCTAATTATGACAGTTACAGTATAAAAATCTCCCGAGGTAATTGTATGTGGGAGGCCTCCGGCTCTATTAGATGGTACCTAAATTGATTTTATAGTGCCGATCCGCCACTGGGCAGACTATAAATAATATCAAGTCATATGAACTCGGCTTATCTGTTGCTTTAACATCATTGATGACTAAAATATTATGAATGTTTTATTAGCAATATTGTTTCTTTTTTTGTAATCAATTTCTTGGATTCAAATTATAATGATCAATCATAGTCATTTGAATCATTGGAATGATGGATATTATACCGTAAAAATACCTATTTGGTATACCCGTGTCTTTACCAGTAAAGTAGCGTGGGATAGGTGAAGGGAAGGGGGGGGGGATGCCCTGGGCGGCACTTTCTAGGGGGCGGCATTTTTTGGGGAAAAATTTCAGAACAATCCATTGAATTACATTTTTTTCATTAAAAACTAAAAAAATTCGTCTGCTGCGCTATTTTTCTCTTTTTATACCATATCAATATCTACATTTTAGCTGCCTCACTGGAAAAAAACACAAAAAAAATTGCCTGCGACGCTATTTTTTCTCTATTTATGCCATATTAATTTGAAAATTTTAGTCGTTCCACTCCAGCCTAGAAGTTCTTTATAATTCCTGTAAATCTTCGAGAATTTAGGATTTGTATGCCCAAATAAGCGGGGGGGGGGGGGGCGGATTAGACTTCCGCCCCGGGCGGGAGAAACCCACGCTACGTCACTGGCTGTATATTGAATATTGTCTTCTATATTAAAAGAGATTTCGAGTCTCACCTTTAAGTGTTTGTATACTTTATGTATAGGTAGATAATGATGATTTGCAAATATTTATACATCAAATACTACATTAAACGTATTTTGAGTGTTATTTACCCAATATTATAATTTTTCTTAGCAAAATGGGTGGATACGTAGACCATATTTTTGGAGTTTTATGAAATATAAATACGGAAAATAACACCAATATAAACTTTAGAAAAATTGCATTTGTTAGTCTCTAGCAGTTACTTATTCGAGGGTGAAGAAATATTTTTAAAATCTGTAAAATTGTGTTTATTTTATACATTTATGCTTGTAGATTTTTATGTATATATTTATATTACATATTTTTTTTATATATTTATATATGTATAATATGTTTATCTATGTATGTATTTATGTATTCAATTATTGTTGAGTTAAGGTACCCTTTTGGTACTGAATTTATAATTATGTTTACCTCATTTTAGTCTCTGTTATGGGTTGGCTGGCAGAAATTGCCATTTGGCAATAAGTCCGCTCGTTCTATGATTATTTTCAGTACAATAAAGATTATTTTATTTTATTTTAGATTGTAGAGCCCGGATTATTTTGAATAACTAATTAATCAATTTAATAAATGTAAATGTATACTTATGCATGTTATTTTTGTACATTTGCATTTGGTCTACTATATGCAGTTGTGCAATTATAAATAGTAATGTTAAATGTATTATTGAGTTTGTTTTCTATTACGTCTACCCACATTGTTAAATTATTTTGCAATTTGCAAACACCAGTGTGAGTCTGCTGAATAACAGATTAATTGCACAAGGATAATATTTAATATGCAATTAATTATAATATAAATTTTATAAGACATACTTAATGATAGGTTTTCTTACAGTTATGTCACGCTGCTAATAGCTCAGTCATATTACAGTTATAAGTTGGCAAAGCAGGATGATACCTTAGGATGGGGCAGGCGCGGATCCACCGTTGTGGGCACGATGGGCATGCCCACAACCCTAATAGACTCGTAACGTCACACTTTCACTGTGTATTGAGATCGATAGGCTGATGAAAATTGTCTCATTCGTTTCATTTCACTTGTTTGCTGATTGTGGCATGTTATATAGTTTCATGTTCTAACAACCTACTGTTTTATACATAGGTAAAATGAATCACATTATCGTTTCTTCATCATGTCATGAATTTTTAATATAATTTTTGTGAAAATCTATTAAATAACAGTTGTTCAATTAATTTTTTTTGCCTGCGGCGCTAATCTAATTAAAGTGAGGGTTTGTTCACAAAAAATAAAGTAAACTTTTAAATGATTCTGTTTAATCTACATTCTTACGTTTTATGAAAAAAAATTCGCCTGCGGCGCTAATCTAATTGTACTAAGGGCTTGATCACCAAAAATAAACTGGACTTTTCAAGAGTTCTTTTTTATCTACCTTCTTACGTTTTATGACAAAATTTCTTTGTCATGACAAATGACATCATCATGAAATATATCCAGAAGCCTTACTATTAAAATCAACCATCAGGTTCTTCAATTCACCCATTTTTGAAAATATTTCGCCTGCGGCGCTATTTCCTGGTTTTTATCCCATTTGGAAATATCAAAATCTTAAATGTCCCCCCTAGATTAGAAGCTGGTGACGTCCAAGGTTGTTACTTATTGTCTTTGTTCCAGAGCTCGAACCCCCCCCCGAAATAAATTCCTGGCTACGCCCCTGGCTGTGCCCACAACCTTTTTTGAGGGCTGGATCCGCGCCTGGGATGGGGTGTTTTAAAATATCAAGCGTCCCCCCTCCCCCTGCCCCACCGAATAGGTCCCACTACGTGCTTTTCCTAATTTTTTAGAAAAACAGCAAGAGATAGAAATAACTGTACATTTAACATAAAGGCTTCCAAAGTTATACCTTTTTAAAATGAGGGTATTCTATGATCCTGTATTTTTTATCAATATAATTTTTAATGTATTGATAATTACCCTGTTTAAGGTTGTTCGCATAAACGTAATTTAGTGTTTTTTAACACGGGGGCAGGACTTGCCAACACACTTCTCAGTATAAGCAGCCAGAAAAGTATACACATTCATGATTGATATACGAGGTGTGGTAATTAAATTCCAATTAAAATCATCAGCCTAATACTGGGAAACGTTCACCTATCCAGATATCACGGATATCACAGGATTAGGCTCAGATGCACGGGGCCTAAAATACAAGCGTTGTGCGTGAAATATCTGTATATAGAAATCTTCTTACCTAATAATATAATTACAGATTTTTGCATTTTTATGTCCAGATTTACTGCCAAATCTAATTTATTTAAATTATTTATAAGCCATTAATTTATTATTCATATTAAATTAAGTATAGTCTTCATTAGTAAAATTATAAATTGATAAATTATCTTTCTGACCAAGATGTGGTCACATGCAAAAGTAGGACATTACTTGAAATAATGTAATTTTAGTGTTGATTTTTGTGTACATGTTGTGCTTGCTTTATTGACCACCATCCATAAAGATAATATGTCTATGATCCATTCCATATACAACACAAGTGTCAATAAGGAATCTATATGAAAGAAGGCCTATTGGACATTGAGGCCCTTCTATTATCTATGTCTATGACAAATCTATGGTGGAGGCCATTTTCGCTACAAACATTATATGATTGCGTGTCATATTGGTTGTCCACTATTGCGTGAAACCTGGTTATATGGCTGATTTTTGCGACTCATTATGTATACTCAGTGTAGAAATTACTTTTGGAATATAACCTATGTGATTAAATGGTAAATCAGCGTACTTTACATCGAGAAAAAAATGCGTATACCTAGCGGAAATGCTAGTAGCGAAAATGTCGGCGGTCAAGTTTTGTCTATGGCTTTATCCGTTAAGTCTTCCTACATTTATATAAGTTCCCAAAGTGTCAAGATCTTCTCTTAAAATTCTGTTAGAATGTGGTTTTATCGAAGTGCATTCGTCACGAATTCGTTTTATTGACGAGTCCCATTTAGAAAACCACACAACTACACACAGTAATATCAGATCGGACTTTATAAATTCCAATGATTTAGGCATTTCCGTTATCAACAACGTGGATTTTCTTAGAACATATTTCGATTTATTACGTTTTTTTTTATTCGTGCAAGCGTGCGAGTCCAAATTCCCGAATTTGTTAGTATAGTACCTAACTAATGGTAATACTGATCTATGTAGACAATGTTCGTGGTTCTTTCTAACGGTCTTCTGACCACTATAGACTTTGTGAAAATATGATTGTTCTAAAATCAAGTTTATTATTGTTACCAGTTCAAAGATTAAAGATGTTTTGAAAGTAGGTGACGATCAGAATAAGTCTCTAGCAACATTGCTTAGATTCTATTCAGAAAAGTGCATGAACTTTTCAGTTACAGATCTTTTACCCTTACTTGTCAATCCGGATGTTATCTGCAAGTGACATGTTGCAATATCGTATTGTTGGTTGCTCTGCTATTAAATTTGGTCACTAGAGCTGTCAAAGGTCCATAATTTTCTCACATTGTACTTTTTTCAAGCGAAAATAGAGCAGTTCTAAAGAAAATATTTTAAAGGCTAGAGAGTTTTGCCAGAGGGATAAAGAACATAATGCTCCAATAATTCCTTTGAACAAAGTGGTATCACGAACTACCGCCAGTGGCGCCAGCACAGATTTAAAAATAATGTTGCCAGTTCACTCAGACAATCCAAAACTTTGCTAATTTTTTAAACAACATTCCTATAATATAAGAAACTCTTAGAAATATGACATAATAGAATCCAAACTAGTAGTTTGAATTTCGAATAGATGACGAATTTCATTGGTGGGTTGCATGTTGGGTGCCTATTTATTTAGTCATAGATTCATACATCACACTCGAGTTCACATTATTATTTTATTGCATAACACCGTTTTGTCTATGGTTTAACATTATTATGCGTTGCATATAATAATAATTCAATAAAATAAACGGTAATATAATATTCTGTAATGACAAGGCCAACCTACGGGAGGCGGTGCCTACCTACTTGATTCTCGTATGTGTTGTACAGTAATTATTATTGCTAGCAACACTAAATTATTAAACTTTGTTACGTATTAACATTTTGCAATTGGAAACACATGTGTGTGCATACGTCATTAAATTCAGTTATTTCATTCTGTGTAAATTAACTACCTTACACTCAACCTAGCCGTGCTGTAACAGTTGGCAACATAGCATAATGATCAAAAAGGACCACCACACCGGTCAAATCTCGTAACAGAATATAATACGTGGTCTGTCATACTCGTTGGTATGGGACTGTTATTCCACACATTTCCTTAAAGACGGTGACGGCAACCTCGCCTATAACGTTTTATGTATTAATCCTACATCATGGCTAGAGAAAGAGAGAAATGTCAAGGTGGCGGTCACTTAACCTATTTTTATACAAATTATTTTGTTTTTATTTATTAGGCCATCCAACTAATTTGACCGTAAGATAGTAGTAAAGTAGTAGTAAAATCCTTATAATTAATCCGAAATTAACTATTTATCCTCCTTGATAGTGATAATCCATTAAATGGCGCCTCAAAAAATCATCCATCATCATCTATGGAAACATTTTTCTATTCGGCGCCAAAGGTTCCAAATTCAAAATTGACATGTTACCGAACGGAATGAAGCGATTGACCCACTCAGCCCAAGTTTACCCGACCTTACGCATAGCACATTTATAAAATAAGGCTATATTTATTGGACTATTATTTTATTATCTACTGCTGTAAAATTAAACTTTATTGTGTGTACGAACAATATATATTTTCATTTCATTATGAATACTGATTATTATAATTTAGCACAATGATATAGCCATGTACTAAAATGCTTCTAATATATTTAGCAATCACCATAATTATTATGACTTACATACAACCATAACCTAACCTTAAAATGCAAGTCACTAATTTATTAATTACACATAGTACAATATATTTTATGTTTCTATTATTATTTTATCTATTGTATTACGAGTATGTAAATTTATTTTTAATTTTTGTTTAATATTTAATAGCAAATATGATTTTCGTGTGATTTTTCTCAATGACAACCGTTACCTACTCTAATTTTTAATTATTTGCTAATTAAAGTACATACCTACAAAGTTATGGTCAAACGTACAGTCTGTCTAGAAAGAAATGGTCTTGTATTACCAGAGAACTACAGTTTAATTTGCTGGCAACAATGACATTCCTATTGAAATTCTACAAGTGTTGCCATAGTTGCCAAAAAGCTACAAGTAGCTCCCTCATTGAAAACTACTTTTTTCATTTCTGTCCCGCACCAGGAGCGAAATTCTGGTTCTTTTTCTTACCTCAGTGAAGGTGTCCTTACGTAAGGATACTATCGCTTGCGGGAGATTTTTCTAAGGACAGTACGATTCTTGATCTTTTATTGTTAAAGATGATCCTTACAAAGCATGGTAAGGCTTAAGTATTTCTTTAATTTTTCGATCACCTCCACTGCGAATGGGACAGAATACGATTGCAGAAGTAAGGAATAATTATTTTAACTTACGTTTATGCGCAAAATTAGTTCATATTATTACAAATTTAACTCGTAAAAACAACATCCTTAAGGTATCACCCGGCGTTAACTTTGGGACAGTATTAAGGACATTAGCCTTCGCCAAGGAAAACATTTGTCATCGAGAATCGCAAAATACTAACTTAGGGATTGTATCCTTAAATAGTCGCCTTAAGTTAAGGAAAAAGAACCGGAATTTCGTCCCGGGTCCACAATATTCGTCATCATGTATAATATATTTTGGGGGTTACTCAGTCTGTCAAAAAATAGTTGGTGGCGGATTAAATTGGAACTACAATTTTGTTTGCTGGCAGTGAGGAGGCTTATGGTTGCCAAAAAGCTACATGTGGCGCCCTCATCGAATGCCAACTATTTTTTGACAGATTGTAGCTCAACACAGACAGTCCTTGAGATTGCTAGAGTGTCCAATGGACTGTCCATACAATGATTTAGTTAATTTCGTCGCATTATGCAATAAATCTAGTAGATAATAAAATGTGTTCCAATGTAGCAAAAACCATAAGGATCTTGTCTGACTATTCCTCATCTATATTATGTATTGAGTGTATTGTGTATGCATGATGATATAATGATCGAAACCGGTTAATGACCTTTGCTAAATGACATGACAGGGGACATAAATATACTTAGTATCTGTAGACATATTGGATTACACATTTCTTGTTATGTATGTGACTGTCGTGTGTGAAAAATCGTAGTTCATGTAGTGGCATAAGTCCGACCACAAAAAATATGACGTATCCGTTTTTTAATCGAAATATGATTTAAATGCAAGTTTACACATATAGGGCTATAAAGTCATCTTTTAAAATCACTGTCCTTGGCCATGTCTTTCAAGTTTCAACTATAACATCAAGAGTTTGGAAAATAACACACAATTTCATTTTACCCGAATTAAAATCGAACTTTGTTAAGCGTTCGTTTTTACCTCGGCTAAAATGTATACTTAGCCATCTCTGCCAGTCAACACAAACAGTTCAGCAAAATGCTTTCTTATATCGCAGTTACTAAGAAAATTCTAAAAGAGAACAAAAGAATAAAACATTGCAAAAATTTAAAATCAGCGTTCGATATTTAAAGATAAGTAAACGATCCACACACGCCCATGTAGGATGCATTGACTTGTCCACGAATACACGTAGGAGTGCAGAGTAGGTAATTGTATTGTTGTATGAGATTACGGTTGAAAGTGTGTGTGCCGCTTTATAATTCACTAGCTGAGTTACCCGAGCTTCGCAACGGCAAATTTGTGAAGTAGATCGACAGTATGACCCAAACCACATTCATCTGTTCATTCATTCTGACAACTTTCTAGAAGTGGTATGCGGTGACCGAATCCTCTCGATCACCTGGTGTATCCCGATGGCTTGATCTGGACAAAACATAACTTGCGATCTGATTTATTTTCCAATGCCCTTTCATACGATACCACACACGGCCCTATACAAATACAACCCTTGGATCCCCTCATCAGCAAAATTTCTCAGAAGGTTCTGGATTTACAGAAGTTTTTACCACACAGTATTCGTTTCCAGATAGCAAGGTATTTGAGGTGGTCGATAGCCTGGTTGGTAACGCGCTCGACTGTTAATCCAGTGGGCGCGGGTTCAATCCCCGACCTACTCCACTTCACAACGCAAGCTTTTAAAGCTTTCTGTGAAGCGTACAAAGATGTATTTGGGTTTATTTCGATAAACTCAGATTCATTTTTTATAAAATAAAAAAAAAATAAAAAAATTGTATACCAAGTTTGGTTTTAAGTGCTCCAGGCGTTCCAGAGTTATGGTGGGACAAACATGCATACCCACATACATACATCCATTTTTATTATATTATGTATATGAGATAATATATTATCTATGGATGTGTGTGGTGTCAGTGGTGTGGTGTGAGGGTACTTACCTATTCAGTCTACGGACGGAATGAATAAGGCAAGGTCGAATTCTTCTTTTCTAATGAACCTACACTCTTAGGTACAGAAATGCCAATGTGTTATTTTTATTCTCACGAATTTTATTGTTTTCTTTTCACCCGTTATATTGTTACACTAATTAGACATTTGGGATTAGAATATTTACGTAATTAGTAGGTTATAAATAAAATTGATTAAAAACACTCAACATACAGTCTGCCAAGAATGATAGCTCAGTCCTTTTGCAGCACGAAGTCGGCAAAATTAATAACAGATGGGACTCTATGCAGTATGATACCTTAGGGTGGGATGTTTCAGAATATCAGGCGTCCCCCCCGCCACACCTGACGCGTCACCCCCCTGGCCCCCCGAATAGGTCCCCCTACGTGGTTTTCATCTATTTATCAAAAAATTGTAACAGATAGAAGGAAAATGTTAAGGACAAAAATAGTCCTTAATAAATTCTCTACAAAATAGGTAAAGCACATTTTTTGATAGGACTAGTAATTTACCCGCAATAGCCGGTGAAAATATCGTAATTTTTTAATAAGAACCAAAAATTTTTTATTTTACTCAAATTGCTGAAAATTCATAAGAGCTACAAGAAAATGGTCAAAGAATGAATTAATTGCTATAGTTTTAGCTATAAAATGAGCTATTATTTATTTTTGCACGGCTCATAGTTTTTGAGTTATAACATAAAATTCCAATGACAGAAGTCTTAAAAATGGAACTTTTCATACAATTTGTATTGAAATGCTGTGATATTCAAATTTAGGTTACGCCTGTTTTTCACAAGTATGTGAAAGATAAAAAATGTATTGGAGTATGACTGGATTTTGTAAGTATTTTAAGGTATAATTCTTTAGAAGTTCAATACACTTTTGCCAGCCATATTTCAAAGCCGTATCCCAGTTTTGCAGAAGGATTCGTCAAGATCATTAAAGAAGAAAATTTAGTGTATGTCTGTGTAAGATACGAGGTTCGGCTGAACACTTCGTAGCCCTGAGAAAAAAATGTACAGACCAGTTTAAGTTCATTATTGATATAGATAATTTAAACTTCATTAGGGCTATTTACAAAATTTGAGATCGATAGGACGACGCTGGCACTCTTGGCACCATTTTTATTTCAACGTGTTTGACATTTTTGTGAAAATGTGAAATTGTCAGCTGCGATCCGTGATAAAATATTATTTTATCTAAGGTCATAGACCGACACGAACCATAAAAGAAATATCGGGTTCATTAATGGAGTCTGTTCCATCATATGCCATGATTAGAAAGTAAGTGCCAGATTTTGAATGGGCACAGCAAGGTGTCAAACACAACCCTTGAAGCGGAAAGCAATAAAATGCAGTAGTTCTGGAGAACGTCGATAAAGACATGGATTAATTTTTCAAAGATCGCGGAATTATTAGTTAGGTGATAGCAGAGATTCCAGTGATCTGATTTTAATCAGTAGTGTTCATCTTAACTTCAGAACAGGACTTGTACAAACCCTCGAATCGCCGGGTGCCAATGCTTTTGACCCATATCCTAACCTTGAGGAATCCTTCTGGAAAACTGGGATAATGGCTTTGAAACATGACTGGCAAAAGTGCATTCAACTTCGAAAGGATTATATCTTGAAATACTAAAAAGACCCAATCATACTCCAATACATTTTTTATCTTTCACATGCTTGTGAAAAACAGGCTTAACCTAAATTTTAATATCACAGCATTTCAATACAAATTGTATGAAAAGTTCCATTTTTAAGACTTCTGTCATTGGAATTTTATGTTATAACTCAAAAACTATGAGCCGTGCAAAAATAAATAATAGCTCATTTTATAGCTAAAACTATAGCAATTAATTCATTCTTTGACCATTTTCTTGTAGCTCTTATGAATTTTCAGCAATTTGAGTAAAATAAAAAAAATTTGGTTCTTATTAAAAAATTACGATACTTTCACCGGCTATTGCGGGTAAATTACTAGTCCTATCAAAAAATGTGCTTTACCTATTTTGTAGAGAATTTATTAAGGACTATTTTTGTCCTTAACATTTTCCTTCTATCTGTTACAGTTTTTTGATAAATAGAGGAAAACCACGTAGGGGGACCTATTCGGGGGGCCAGGGGGGTGACGCGTCAGGTGTGGCGGGGGGGACGCCTGATATTCTGAAACACCTCACCCTAAGGTATCATACTGCATAGAGTCCCATCTGTTATTAATTTTGCCAACTTCCCCATACATTGATTTCCTAAAGTGACTGAACTATGAGATGGTTTTCTCAGAGGGCGCTGCATGTAGCTTATTGGCAACCATAGTGGCAACACTGAAAACTTATCAATAGATATATTATTGTTGCCAGCACCTCAAATTGTAGTTACAAATTAATCAGTTTGAGGCAACCGGGGAAAGCTATTAGAAAGAAATAATTTGTCGCCATTGTTCACCTAACTAAATAATCTTCATCAACAGAGATTGAGATTTTTTGCCTTGTTGTTCTATAATATTGATTATCCTCTTCAGTCCTGAGGTCCCCGTGTGTGGACCTCTTTATAACTTTGCATTCCACCCAGCCTGTAAAATACTGTTTTTTTGTAAAAAAGTTATGCGTATCTATCCTCATTTTAGTTCACGTTTACAATACTAGTGGCGCCGTAAGTTTTTTGTATCGGAACGGTGAAAATTTTCGATGTTTTTGAGAATTTCAGGACTGAAGAGGTTATAATATATTTTTCGCCCAAATTGATTTCGAATAAGTTTTTTTTACTTACCTGTATAAATAACAGTGTGTGATTAAGAAACAGGACAGGCAGACGAGAGAGAGGTTGTTAGAGACGTGAGGTGACTGTAAGACTGGTGTTGTATAATTAAAATGACTTCTTAAATTAAATACACGAGAAAATAGCTTTTGGACATTGATAGTTGTATCGCTAATAACGGATATAAGTTAATTATGACGCTATTACCTTTAATTACATAAAATACTGAGAGAAGATATTAAGTTCAGAGTAGTTACCGCGTGCTGTAAGTCGTGGACCTCACGTCTCTCATGCGGGGACCTGATGGGACGGTCTGTAAAGTTTTAAAATAAAAAATCATTCTTCTTTATAAATTAATATACCTAATAAATATATCAATAATAGGGCTCGATCATGTGACTTGATCCTCAAGGATGGATGCGTTTTGAGCAAAATTAATCAGAGAACATGTATGATAAATTGCAAAAGTGTGACGGAAGTAAGAGGTGTGTATAAGAATCCCTTAATAAAGATAGGGTAGTCTGGCGCTCTGTCCTCTCTGCCTACCGCGCAAAGGACGTGGTCGAGGGTATAGAAAGATAACGAACCGTTTAGGAAACGGCTCCGAATGCTGAAGGTCCACATTAGTAAAAGTAATACATAACATAACTTAGGTACGTAGATATCGGAAACACGATTCCCATCGAGTTACCTTTTGGATAAAATGATAGGTATAATAGTGTCTAATCTGACGTAATCCAATAAGAAATTTTAGCCCCGGCTTCCCCTCTGAAGAAATCCACTCTTCGCCACAGGTAGATATATCCAAATATTATCGGAGAGTCTGCCTGCTGATACGGGCAGTATCACTGCTCGCAATTCTCCGAGAATCCCTACCTATACCTAATTGAGGAAAACCGCAAACAAAAACTGTTGGGTGATTAGATAATCAAATCTGACGAACCAAAATACTCTTTCGTTGAATTATTTTCTGTATCATGATTCGTGCGTCTCACGTCGCTGATGTTCTCGTCTGTTTCTAACGTTGACTCGAATAGAATTTGACATTAGAAACATAAGACATCGATATAATTTCAGTTATATTTCTCTAGCCTACAAATATACTGATACAAATCGAAGGGCTAATATGAATTGGAGAATAATTTGACATCTCACTTATGCCCAATCCCACCAACTTACACGTAGGAAGGGGAGCCCATGGGGAGCCCTAAGTAATTTCCATACAAAAACAGAGATAATATTATGTATTGAATTAAGAACATCAGCCAGCAGAGCCATTGTAACCAACCAGGCTATCAACCACCTCGATATTTTTATTATTTGATAGTATACTATGTGTATTATTATTTTTTATTAAGGGCATGGCACCAGGAATGACGTCACAGTCTTTTCCCACGGCATTAAGGTTCAAAATTGCGTGACAATCGCATGAAAAAATGGTAAAAATAGCGTTTTTTTCCATTTTTGGGGTTAATTTTGCGTCTATCAAAAAACTTTTACGGTTATTCCCTAGATTTTATTGCATATTATCAATACAAGAAAAAAAATTCACTCCGCGACTTTCGGGAAACGAGTTTCCGTCTTTCGGAAAAAAGATCAGAGGTATTTTTCAAAATCTTTTTTGAGAAAACTATACAAGATATAAAAAATCTCTTACGGTTATTCCCTAGATAAAGATTCAATGCATCTACCCTATTTTGTTCCAAAGCAAATTTAGTAACGGTTGCCGAGATAGAAGGTCTCCCGTTTTTAGAAATTTTTGAAATGTCGGTATGCACACTCTTAAGTAATAAATGTTAACCTAAAGAATGCAAGTATAGAATCTGCTGCGTTCATTTAAATTAATAACGTCAGCCTTCTGTTATCTTTTGTTGTGTACAGGCCACACCTTTGTCATTAATAATACGCAAAATCATCAATCTATGTTTATTGTAACAGAATAATTATCTACCCTCGGGTAAAACAAACTAAGAGATAATCTCAATAATGAGATTCCTACGTGAGTTTCTGAGAATTATTTGATAAACACACTATTGTTTATTCATTTTAATCTTCCATAACCTTGATTGCAAACAATAATTTAAATAATTATAAAGATATTATATTTCAACATGAACAAAAACAATAATAGCCTTAAATGTCTATTCGATGTGCTGATATGATCTGTAACTTGAAACTGAGGGTGTGTGCAACCGCATGGTGTTGGAGAATATCTTAAAAAATTAATTCGACTGGTCAATTTATAGTCAATGGTCAGTTTTTGACAGTTTTCTCGGTTATTGAAGGAAAATACCACGGGCTTAAGGCCCTCCACATCCCCGGGTAGCTCAGGCGCATTAATAGCGACCTCTTTCACTGTTAGCAAAATATTATTAAGAGGTGGGCCCAGGGTTAGCCTTAAGGGAGCCCCCCGGCAAACCCTACCCCTGAATTACGTTCCTTCAATATCCTTGTCCAAGGATGTTACAAAATTTCACTTATTACTACAATATTTCCAACTATATCTATACTTATATGTAAGTCTTACGAGCTATGATATTCTATTTATTATTTCTATGATTTTCACGGTTATGGGGCAAGAGACGGAACATCCTAATGCGAGTGCGGACAGATGGAGAAGGCCGATGGGGATATTTGGGAAATCCATGAGGTGACGCCAAGGGCAATTAAATATCTGAAAGAAATATTGACGCGGAGCTCTTACTCCAAGATCATTTGTACAGTGGTAGATTTTCGTACGATAGAAGAAATTTTTGTAATGTATACGGTTTTTCGTTTAGAGATATTGGCTTTTAAAATGAAGTTAAACAGTTTAAAATCATGGTAATGTCATGGCATTATTGCAAAGATGAAAGTACTCGTAGGTATGACATTAGTGTAACATGATTTCGGAAATTTTTGCTCTATATTGGTTCGAATGTCCAAGTCCAATTTGAACCACTTTTTCGAGCAGCTGAGGCCGTATATCGGCAATAACTCTGCGAACGTTTGCTTCAGAGTTGCCCAACAAAAATTTCGATCAATCAACACTAAGAAAAATGATTGACTTATCATAATATTGTATTCTGTTGCTTATTTCTGCACAAAATCTTCGATGCGTATCGCGTCTATCATACATAAGCTACCAACACAACAATATCGAACGTGTCTAATATCAGAATTATAAATAGGCACCTGAGCTTCTTCCTGGTTTAGTGGCAAGTTCACGGACAAGCCATAGTTACCTACTCTAACCATAGAAGTAGCAGTGTGCCACTACATTAGATAAACTTCTGTACAAGTTTAATGTTAATAGGTAACTAGGACTTTAGTTGTTATAAAATTACGATGAAGGTCGAATCTTTTTCACACACGGTATCTATGATTTATAAAGACCGGGTCATATGCAAATTGGAACCTATTTGCATATTCATGTGCAAGATTTTCATAAATTTGAGTATAATTTTAATATCCTATTTTAATTTGCTATTTAGAATGTGAATTTTACATTAGATAACTGTATGCTGGAGCCAGGATTCAATAATGTTGACACTACTCCTTCTTGATGAAGATGTAGGCCTCTTCCATCCCCTAACACTCGTCCCTGTTTTCCCCTTCGGAACTAGGTTCTGCTGGCTTGTTGGACAATGTCGTCAGACCACCTTTTGGGTGGATGAGTAGTTTTTTTAGTGTTCTTTATTACAAAAACAGGATTGTTTCATTCCTATATATTACCTACCTACTGTAGACCTCTTAACAATTTTTCAGATGCGTTTTAATAGGCATGTTTAGCTGCATATTTTCATGCATATTATTTAACAGTTTTCCTTTAGCAATAATGTTTTATTAATAGTATGTTTTGATTGTTTTGTAGTTAAGTATTATAAAACGCGTAACATTACATCATTATCAATTATTTTAAAGTATGTGAAATACACGATAATGAGTATTCCTCAAGATTCTGTTGGTAATTAGCAAATCATTAATAATGAAGGCATCTAAACTCTTCGTATGTACGTAGTACCTGCCTCCTTAATACAAAATGATGGACCATATGATTGACAGACCTACCTATATTTACTATAAGTAATTGAGTACTTATGTAACGTTGATTGTGGTTCCTTGTATTCTTGATTGTTTGAAATACCGACGTTTCGGCAAATTGAATAAACGTCAGATTCTTTAACAATCTAGAACAAGATTAAGCCCGATAGAACATATTTTTTTATAATACGCGGAGGCAAGACTTTCCAACACACTTCTCAGTATTATCCGTCAGAAGAGTCTACATATTATCATTCATGATTGACATATAAACTCATCAGCCTAATACTGGTAAAAATTCACCTATCCAGATATCATGGATATCACAGGATTAGGCTCTTCGTGTAAACATTCAACAAATTTAATATTTGTACTTATTGCATTTTTTTTAAAATAAATAAATGTTTCTAGGTTTATCGAAATAAACCCAAATACATCTTTGTACACTTCACAGAAAGCTTAAAAACTTGTGTTGTGAAGTGGAGTAAGTCGGGGATTGAACCCGCGCCCACTGGATTAACGAGCGCGTTACCAACCAGGCTACCGACCACCTCAAAAAAACCTTTGACTCAAAAAAACCGAGACGGATCTGCATTGGCAGCATTATCTGAACTCCCTTGGGGAAGACGTAGGATTGGCGTTCTAATGAATAAGCATAAAAAAATCCCCAAACCGGCTAATAAATTTTACTAAGATGTTACATAGAATCTTGGTTTGGTTAGACTGTAAATCTTTTTGATGAATGTTACCCGATTTGTTTAGCATCATGAACGTGTGCTTGGCACACTTTGGCACACTTTAAGCTAGATCTTCATGTTGCATTGCACCAAAAAAGTCAATTTTTATTATTGTGAAACAGATTACTTACCTATTTTTGCAATCCAGTTTTATCTGACTTACACAATCGTCAATACTTACCTATATAATTTTATATCAAACAAAATAGATAATTTGTATTTGAAATAAGTATATTTTATAGAACGTCGTCTTTTAAATTTAAACTGTGGTATTGTTTCGAATCCATAGATAATAATAAGCGTTGACCCCAGAGACGGGTAAAGGCAGATTCTCTAACAACGGCAATATTCAGTCGTGTACTTGGTGTTGTCTTGTCTTGTGTATACTTACACCGATATACGTCGGCCTACAACGAAAGCGTTGCAGTAGCAAATAAAATTGATAATCCCACAGTTTTTTTCTTTGTTTTTTTGCTCATTTCCGCCGGCGCTACAGCCCAATTCGAGCCTTGGTTTCCTGTTCATCCGCTTCCAACTCAGCTCTCGTCTTCAAATTCGCCACCTGAAGAAGTCACACTTT
Source organism: Ceraclea dissimilis (assembly GCA_963576895.1). Classification (NCBI taxonomy): domain Eukaryota; kingdom Metazoa; phylum Arthropoda; class Insecta; order Trichoptera; family Leptoceridae; genus Ceraclea; species Ceraclea dissimilis. Next base: position 4,241,090 of record OY756375.1, read on the forward strand.
TTTGTTTGCCAATATTGTTATAGGATTTGCTGATTATAAATTTTTGGCACGCTTATAATAAGAAACAGAATGTAATAGAATTCTACGTAGTGTCACTTGGTGTCACGTCGTTCTCGAAATGCAGAGAAATGTATGACAACATATTGATATTCATATATATATATATATATATATATATATATATATATATATATATATATATATATATATATATATATATATATATATATATATATACATCCTACTTACTTTACGGCGTCCGTACATTGCGAAATATACGCCTTTAGAGCGTCCAGTACAATACGGCGTCCGTATACGGACGCTCTAAGGTAATCAATGTTATTTCTTGCCAGGCAGCTGACGTCACCACAGGGAATCAATATCAGCAAAAAAAAATTTGACGCCACAAAGTAACTTGCACGTACTTTTTCGTATATCATTGTATATTTTATGTTTTGAGCGTTGTGGGATAGGGGCGCTGAGCATATACATTGTCCGTATATTTCACTTACATTCCGCCGATGATCGGGCGTCCGATGTGAATATTTTTTTACGTGCAGCCGATGATACGGCGTCCTCGAGTTGGCAACGTCGCATTTTGAAATTAATAATAATCTACATTAGTATTTTGAAATGTTATTTGCGTTATCGAGTTTTGGACAACACAATATCTGTAGAAAAATAATGCATAGTGGGTACCTACCTACCTACAAACATCTGGAGATAATAGGCGGCCCGCGCTATTGTATAATGTTGGGGCCAATTTTAAGTACTTAATACAATAGTCGTATTATTGAAAAATTAGTATAATTATTTATTGATTAATAATGATTATAAAGATGTATTGTTATTTTATGGTGAAGTGCCATAATTTGTTGTTTAAATACTTATTTTATTATTATTACGAAACAAGTACCTACTGTTATTGTATTTAAGAGTGTGCATACCGGCATTTCATAAATTTGTAAAAACGGGAGAACTTCTATCTCGACAACCGTTACTAAATATGCTTTGGAACAAACTAGGGTAGATGCATTGAACCTTTATCTAGGGAATAACCGTAAAAGATTTTTTATGTACTTTGTATTTTGTATGTACTTACCTATATGTGATAAATAAATAAGTAGTGACGGAAGTAAGGAATCTCTGTAAGGATAGGCTAGTTTGGCGCTATGTACTCCATACGGACATCACTGCAGATACCATAAATAAATAAACTTTCGTTTCCATCACATACCAATATGGTGCGATGTTTTAATCATAATATTCATTAATCTACAAGAGTGCGTACCATTTTAAGTTGTTTAGTATAATATTATTTAGATTAAAAGTGCATTCCATTATGTAACTACTTCCTGTTCAATGTCTTGGATTATGAAAAGAATCGCGTTACTGCCTAAAGCTCGTCCCAGTGGATGAAGGTAATGATTAATTCACACTGTTGTGTTAGCAGGTTAATGTATACTATAATTAAATTAATATTAACATATTGCGTTATTAAGCTTTCAGTTACACTCTTTCCATATTGTTTTTGAGTGTCCTGTTTAAGGCGTGAAATCAAAAAAACATCACCCAAAAACATTTAGAACAATAAGGTTCAACACCCATTCCGAATGTCTTTCTTTACAGTGTATTACAAGTCTTTTATTTCTCATAAGTATGTGTCGTGTAAGACAATGCACATTACACTTCTACAACACAATGGCTTGACCATGTGGACCAGATTCTCAAGGACGAACAGGGACACGTGCTCTGAGTAAAATGGATCGTCTTCTCTGCCTACCCCACAAAGGATGTGGCGGGAGGGGATAGAATAGAATATAATCTCTACAATAGAAATTTATTTCGATTAGGCTATATTATACAAACTACTTTACAGTTTTTTTTGTTTCGTAAAATTCTCCATTGAAAAAAAGTCTAAATAATTATTAATTATAGTACATATTAATACAATAAGTCATTCATCTGAAACTGAAGGCATTGACAGTGGGCATAAAACACTTCTTAAGGATAAAACTACATAATATATTATTATTTTTATTATAGATTTTTTTTTTTCATTATTTCATTAAGTGTGCACATTATTCCATAGAAACATTCTACCATACTATATTGTAACAACAAGTTCTAAAATAGGTAATTTATGACATCTTTTATTTTAAAATATCAAGGGTTAAATTCTTCAACTGTATCGTACTACATGGAACAGATTATTTTTAAATTTCATAAAATAACCACTGCAGTGCACTGTCATAAAAAATAAATAACTTTCGAATTGTAAACAATGAAAATGTTTATCCTTTGTTACATAATGAGACAATACCCAGTATTAACGAATAATGAATAGAACTGAATCTTTTTTTCTCTGAAGTATTATCTTATTATCTATACTAGAACAACAGAACTATACCTACTTACTTATTATTATTTATTGGTGCTGGTCCGATCATGTCGACCAGATCCTCAAGGACGGACGCGTTTTGAGTAAAAGGAATCGGAGAGCGTGTATGACTAATTCCATGAATGTGACGGAAGCTAGGAGTGTGTGTAAGGATAGGGCTGTCTGGCGCTCTGTCCTCTCTGCCTACCCTACAAGGGACGTGGCGTGAGGGTATAGATAGATAGATAGATATTCATTAATATTATATAATAACTATTATACTTAGTACTTGGTACATACCATGTACAATATTGTACAATGTACATACTAGTAGTGAGGTAACCAGTGAATGCTGCCCGACAGAACTGTGTAAATATTTGCATGACATTCAAATTGGGTGGAAAATCTCATTGTTGAAAAATATCGTATGACGTAGGTACCTACATACCTACTTGTAGGTACAATACTAGGATTTGCGAAAAGTTATTATAGGTATAAGATTTTGTTTGGGTAACTTTAGTCCGTTGTTTTTTTTTTTATTATTTTGTTTGGGTGCAAATCTTGCAATCATCTTCCCAACCATTGTCTGACAACTTAAAACGTGAAACACAAAAAAAAATGTAAAGAGTTTCATGGAGATCCAAGAGTCGAGTGGGGTCATGTGTGGTATCGTATAAAAGAACGTTGAAAAAGAAATCCAGATCGTAAGTCAGATTTTGTGCAGCTTAAGCCTCGGAAGTAATCGAGCGATCAAGATGAGGATCCAGTCACCACATACCACCGTAGCTCACAAATGTGCTTCACAAACAGAACTCATATCTTTTTACAAATTCTGAATCTGTCAAGTCTTAGTGTGAGATTCCATCGGATATGATCGGAATGAGGGAATCCCAGCAGGGCCTGTTTGGGCCTAAGGGCTTGTTTGGTGTCGTTTGGAAGGTCACCAAAAATAGTATGAGGATGCGAAATCATAAAACATTGGTTTTGAAAAGTCTTTTTATGATTACTTTTTGATCTAGCTGATGAATAACCTGGCCGATTATGAATAGGCATGGAACCTGTGGACACTTCTTGATTTGAGTTTCGGTAGAAGAGATAAGAATGTTCTGTTTTCAGTTGCAATAATCTTTTTGATTTCTATATTATCTTCATTTTCTTTTATTATGGTGGATCCTAAGTAAACGAATTCGTTGACCAACTCGAAGTTATATTTGTCTATAAACTGAATAGTCGGTTGAGGATTGTTTGTTGAGTTCCTGGATTGTTTTTATATTTTTGTCTTTCCTTCATGGAGGCGGTCGGTAGCCTGGTTGGTAACGCGCTCGACTGTTAATGCAGTGGGCGCGGGTTCAATCCCCGACTTACTCCACTTCACAACATAAGCTTTTAAGTTTTCTGTGAAGTGTACAAAGATGTGTTTGAGTTTATTTCGATAAAGACAGATTTCTTTTTTATATACAAAATATATATTTCCAATCCTATCTCCTTGGTTGTTACTACTAATGGCTCGAAGACTTCTTTTACGGGTGTCAAGAATCTTCCCACTATATTGAGGTCGTCAGTGTATCCAACTATCTGGCTGCTTTGGAAGTAAACGTTACAGTTCGTGATCCTCTGGTATGTCTCACGTATGACATGTTCAAGACTGAGGTTGAAGAGAGTGATGGCATAAAAGCATTGTCCCTGAAATATCTGTATTTAAAGAACTTCTTACGAATGTAGGTAGGTATCAGGCGCGAAGCTACCTAAGAACACGATTCCCATCGAGTTACCTTTTGGAAAAAAATATAGGCATAATAGTGTCTAATCTGAAAGAAATGTTAGCCCGGCTTCCCTTCTGTAGAAATCCATCGTTCGCCCCTGGTAGGTATTCATAATTATCTACCTATGTTTGCACTTTTATGCAACCAATTTTTGAGTAGAGATCCCTTATTATGATGATCGTCAGTTATTATTCAATTGATTAAGAAATCACTCAGAAAGGTCTGATCGAAAAACAATAGAAAAAAAACTTTTAAAATAACACGCTTATATTCAATGAGCTCTAAAAAGAATAAAATAATTTGAAAAAAAAGCATGGGGGGGCTTCTTATAGGGAAGAATGATATTATACTGGAAGCATATATTCTTCTTCTTCTTCTGCAGCTACTCAGGTCCATTGTTGGACATAGGCCTCCCCTTTGGTCCTCCACAGCTTCCTGTCTTGGGCACACTGCGTCCATCCACCACCGGCACATTTCCTAATATCATCAGACCACCTTGCCTGGGGTCTCCCGACGCTTCTTCGGCTTGTTCTTGGCCGCCATTCTATTATCTTCTTGGTCCACCGGGAGTCTTGGCACCTGGCAATATAACCAGCCCAGCTCCATTTAAGGCTAGCGACCCTTTCCACCATCGGTTACTTTGGTTTTCTCTCTGATACGAACATTTGGTACCCTGTCCCTTAAAGAAATGCCCAGCATCTTCCTCTCCATAGCTCTCTGTGTCACTAACAGCTTATGTATTATTCGCTTTGTTAGGACCGATGTTTCTAAACCGTAGGTGAGTACTGGGAGAATGCATGCATCAAAGAGCTTCTTTTTTAAATAATGCGAATATTTATGGGACTTCAGGATGTATGAGAGATTTCCGAATGCTGCCCAGGCAAGGCCACGTCTTCGGTATATTTCTGCCTCCTGGTTTTCTCTTGTTAGCGTCACAGTATGTCCGAGGTACACATATTTGTCCACCCTTTCGATTTGTACTCTATTTACCTGGACGGGATAGGATATTTCTGTGTTACTCATCAGTTTGGTCTTGGAGATGTTCATCTTTAATCCGATGTTTACACAGGCTGAATTGATTTCCGTCAGCATAGTACTTAATTCCTCCTCATTCCTCCTCGTCTTTGGCAAATATGACAATATCATCTGCGAACCGTAAGTTACTGAGACGCTCGCCATTTATATTTATATTATTAGATCATATATTATTATAGAAGGATGTATTATTAGACCTTATTTTGCGGAAGAATGAGCAATTAAGGGAATACAGGAAGCCCCACGCTTTTTTTCAAATTATTTTATTCTTTTTAAAGCACATTGAATATAAGCGTGTTTTTTTTAAAGGTATTTTAATTTTCTTTTTATTTTATCCTTTTTAATTTTAGGCATTCATTACAGTCACATTAGTCCTGAATATGGCTTAAGCAAGAGAGCTGAAAGCTCGACAACATTGTCCAAATACACACGGAACACTCGAGAAAAACGAAGAAAAGATATAATATGTATATTTTTCAATGTACTCGTTGGTACTTTTAATTCGCCAATTCCCTCGTACAGTATAGTTTGCTATTTAACTTTAATTGCTTAGATGATATTGTATTTTCCAGATTTATTTGATAAAAAAAAAAATCTTTACTAACCAAACATAATGAAGAGTTACAAAACAAAACAATAGTAGTGTGCTAAAAGGCGGACGTATTGCAAAATCTTTTATATCAAATAACCTATAATCAAAATAGTATTTAAAATTTAAGGGCTTGGCACCAAGAATGATGTCACAGTCTTTTCCCATGGCATTAAAGTTCAAAATCGCATGATAAAATGGTAAAAATAGCGTTTTTTTCCATTTTTTGGGGTTAATTTTGCGTCTATCAAAAAACTTTTACGGTTATTCCCTAGATTTTAATGTTTATTAGCAGTACAAAAAAAAATTACTCCGCGACTTTCGGGAAACGAGTTTCCGTCTTTCGGAAAAAAGATCAGAGGTGTTTTTAAATATATTTTTTTGAGAAATCTATACAAGATATAATTTTTTTTTACGGTTATTCCCTAGATAAGGGTTCAATGCATCTACTCTATTTTGTTCCAAAGCATATTTAGTAACGGTTGTCGAGATATAAAGGTCTCCTGTTTTTAGAAATTTTTGAAATGTCGGTATGCACGCTCTTAATAAAAAATCTGCTAAACCTACTAACAGTATTTCGCGTACTTATAGAAAAATGTGCACACTTTTATTTGAAAATTAATCCTGTCAAATTGTTTTCTTCTGTTTTACGACTGCATTCAATAATTGAAACTGATCTGCATGTAAAGTTTAATTGCTTTCATTACTATTTAATTATAGAAATGCAGCAGTCACATCATACAATATGATTCTTCTTCTCTATAGCACTACAACTCTTGGTGTGTCTTGGTTGCCTCAAAAATCCGTCGCCATCCTCTCCTATCTAGAGCAGCGATCCTTCTGTCCCCATCACGTCAACCAAATCCTCAAGAATAGACATGTTTTGAGTAAAAGGAATCGTAGAATGTGTAAACCGATTACATATGTCGGAGGTCGGAGGCAAGAAAGGTGTGTAATAATAGGGAAGTCTGGTGATCTGTTCTCTCTGCCTACCACGCAAGGGATGCGGCGTGAGGGAATTGAATAGTAGAAGATTTTTTTTCTTAAAATGGTGTTACAATCATCTAGTCTAAATAAAATTAACTATATTTTTAAATCGTATTTAATAATTTATTATTTAAAAATACATAGCAAAATTAAACCGATTTGCTTTATTTGTATTCATTATTTCTTTAGGAATGCGAAACAATCATGCACTGTAAGTATTATGGTATAAACAAAAGATTAGAATGTCATCTGGCCCCAAATAGATAAAAAACAATGCGTACACGCTGAAGAATTATTAAGTAGGTAGATACTATTATTATTATTAGCCGTCGAGCGCGCCCTTTTATTCTCCCCTGACCATCTTGACAATAATGGTCAAATTCCATTTGCTTAGGTAGCCATCTGAAGCAAATTCAATGGAATGCGTTGGCAACGTCGCCGGACGCTCTATCATAGAATGAATGTATTTTCGCGTATATAGATGGACGCCTCAAAGTATATCCTTTAAAAGGACGCCGTAAGGGTGGATTGTGGAAAAAATACCCACCGGACGCCCTATTGCGGTTTCTAAGTACGGACGCCACATTGATAGTAAGATGTAAATATATATATATATATATATATATATATATATATATATATATATATTTTTAAATTAAATGAATCTATATCGAAATAAACTCATGTACATCTTTGTACACTTCACAGTAAGTTTAAAAAATATGTTTTGTGAAGTGGAGTAAGCCGGCTTCGGGGATCGAACCCGCGCCCGCAGGATTGTATGTATGTGTGAATGTACTATGTAAATGTCACATTGTATGAACGATTCAAATATGGAATATTTTCACATATATTTTCAGTTATGTAGTTCCTTACTTTCCCGCTTGCCTAGACACAGCGTTGCATTGTAGGTAATGTTATTCCTAGGTATGTACCCGGTACATCTAGTGTTGTGCAATGCGCCGATACAGCCTCGGGCTGGAACCGGTCCTGGTTTGTTCCGCTCTATATAAAGTGACCATCATTTCTTATATTTTTATAAATTACATATCAAACAATTTTATTTTTGTTTGCTGCATAGTTCCGACTTTCCGAGACTGACGTGAATATAGTTTTTCATGATAGGCCTGAACACTAAAAAATCAGTATGGTGGCCACCGGAGATGCGTTTTAGAAAAAAAGATGGTGTAACAATTAGTTTGTTTTTTGCTAATATATCTGATCGCACAACAGTATTCACTTATTCAATCTGTTAAGTCGATTTTTAAATACATTCAGTCATTGCACACACCCGCAACTCTATTCGATAAGAAATGCCTCTAGAGCTAGACATTCTGGTTGAAACTGTCTTAGATCGCGGTGAAATTTTGAACGTGGCGAACTATTTTCTGAAAAGTTTAAGTTTAAGGAGTTTTTCGTTTACCTGATCTTAACAGGGCGCTCGAAATATAAAAGAAAGCACAAGTTTTTATATTTTTATGTATCTACGTATTTATAACTATCTAGGTGCTGATGATGTGTGCTGTACTCTTCTTCACGACCCAAGCTTTCAACTTTGTAAATTGAGCAGAAAACTAATTGGTTTTGTATACAATAACAAGCCCATATCATTTTTTTCAAACCTTAAAAAATAAATAGAATTATTGCAAAATACGGGTACGGGAATATAATAAATAAATAATGTTGCCGTGTATTGATTGCACGATGGTTACACTAGCCAGTTACCTTTACCAGTTTTGCTAGCAGACAGATGGACAGACTCGCACTCGACCACTATACTAAAATACTAAACCAAACTAAACTATACTTCATACACAACACAATGCATTTATAGCATTTATATACCATAAGTAAATCATTATTATACATAGCAACACTTAAGTGTCTATGGTTCTAGTTTGATGTAATGGCAATACCATCATCCCTATTATCGCGGAATCTTGTAGAATCTTCATAATAGTGACGCTTGTGGATGTAAAAATGTTGCTATGTTTTTAATTTCTATGGTTTATCTGATATCTCGCACGGGAAGCAACGCTGAAATATGTTCAGGATTAATTTTCTTGGTAAAATTATAAAATCCTACTTATTCTTAAGAAATACAAGTTTTTTCAAGGATTATTGAGAAGTTTATCTAGAAAAATATGTCAAAATCATTTAATTCTATGAAATAGTACCGTTAAAAAAAGTTAAAAAAAGGATCGTTGTTAATAATTTGAAATCGACATAATAGAACGCTTTTAAGAGTGGTTTTAAAATTTTAAATCAATCGTCTTAGCATTTCAAATTTGGAAAAAAGAACAGAAATTGTAATCCTCCACTATTTGACAGATTGTTCGAATATTCCATTTTCAAATTTTAACATTAATTTTTGCCATAGATTATATAAAACATTCTATGTTATCATATCAATATTGGGCACCTACCTATACCAATGTCTTTGCATTTAGTCTGTTGATGAGCGAACAAGGTGATAAATCAGTCTGCCCGATCGTGTTTAGCGAAAACCAACCGAACACTATCACGTAATTATGTGTTATAATCGCATAACACTATTTGAAAGGTAAGTATATAAATTAGGTGAAATGATTCGATAAATTATAGCCGAAATATAAACTTATAAGGCTGACGACATTAATAATAGACAATATGAAGTCAAATCGGATTAATAGGGGTCATACAAGTCAAATGTTGTCTATTTTGTTTTTGTATGATGGAGTTACCTAATTTGAACATTTCTACAATTACGAAAATAGAGAAATGTAAGAGTTAGAAATAGACAGAATATATTAATTTGCCTGGATATCGTTTGGAAGTAGGGCTGCCACCTCTCCGGGTTTGACCCGGCGGAGTCTGGGTGGCGGCGAAAATCTCAAAATCTCCGGGCCTACCTTCTTTGAAAGGTGCCAGCCCTATTTGGAAGTCTCTCGTACACCCAAACTTTCCGACAGGTTGACCTGATCTCCACCGTATTGCGTTTGCCAGAGATCTTTCCTTGCCCTATCTGGTGGTAGTTTTAGGGGGAAAGCAGTTGCATCTAACTTGTATTGAGCATCTGTGGGCGGCTCACGGCATTTTCGGAATATCGAAAATATCACTTGAAAGTGAACAAGTTGAGATGGCTGGGACATGTGGAGAGAATGAACGATGAAAGAATAACAAAGAAAATTTACCTGGGTGAAAGAAGAGGTGTAAGGAAACGCGGCCGTCCAAGAACCACATGGCTGGACCATGTTGACCAGATATTCAAGGACGGACGTGTTTAAGTAAAAGTAATTGTAGAATATGTATGAGGAGTTGAATGAATGTGGCGGAAGCCCGAAGTGTGTGTCAGGATAGGAATGTCTGGTGATCCGTTCTCTCTGCCTACCCCGCAAGGGAGGTGGCGTGAGGGCATAGTATAGAAAATATCACGTGACATGACTCTATAGTCTATACTACTAAAAATCGCCTAAATTCACTTAAAATTATATCTTCCAGATTAAAGAAAATTTAGCACTAGTAATGTGCATACTATTGTGATTAATTATTATCGATCGATTATTTTATATTCTTCCGCACCGTTGCATAATCAAAGTGATTAAATTAAACTTTTAATGATTCTAATGATTTATTTCCCTGACACTTTTTATTATACTCCAATTCAATACTTAATATTTATTTTATTAGCAATTATTTCCATTTTATTGTTTCATATGAAAATTGGAAACTCAACTTTATAATACATATTTGACGTCATTATACCCATAGTTTGTATGGTCGATGTTATAGAACTGATTACCCGTCACTCCAAATCAAATACAAATATTTTCATCTTATTCTCTGTATTAAAAACGTTAGCGTTAGAAAAAGAGTCACAAAAGACATACATATTTTTGAGTTTTTAGGATCATAAAAGGCTTGCATATTTTTGAGATTTTAGTGTCATATAATTCATGCTCTTTTTTGGTTATTTGAGTTATAAAAGGCATGCATACTTTTTAATTTGTAGAGTCATAAAAGGTATGCATACATTTGAGTTTGTAGGATCATAAAATGCATCCACTCATTAGAGTTTTAAGGGTCGTAAAAACATGAATACTTTTAAGTTTGCAGAGTTAAAAAAGACATACATAGTATGTTAAAAATATGTATTACATGTAGGATTATATAGGCTGGCATATTTATGGGTTTTTGGGGTCCTAAATAGCATGTATATTTTAGTGTTTTAGGGTCAAAAGGGGCAAATTTCTTAAACTCCGCATTTCTCACTATTTTTAATTACATTCGTCTGAATTTATCAAATGGTGTGTAATTGTTATGTTTTTATGTTTAGTTCATAGTTTAAAATAGTAATAGTAAAAATACATGCAGGGGTCATACTGTTATTTCGTCTCTCACCAGCATCGCTACGTCGTACCTACCAGGTGGTACGTGAAATTTTATCGTTAAATTAATAATTTTAGTCGGTAACGGGACATAGTGTAGTATCTCGTTATTATACAACAATACTCACAACATTGCAGAGATTGCAAACATTTATGCAATTCGGATAATAAGCACATTGTCGAAGACTGTCCTCTAAGAGCATTCCCTGGACCATATGCAGATATCCTCAATGCCACACCCAATGCCCTTGAATGGCTTGGAAGCCTGGATGTTGCTCTGTAGGGTACATGTCTCCTGTATGTAACAGATAGCATAATTCTCTTCTGACGTTGCCGCCCATCGGTGGCAGAAGCCATACGAAATAATAATAAATAAATAATTAAAAAGATGTGGTTCCTGTTGTTGGAAGGATGTCTGAGTCATTTAGTATTCGCGTGTGTAGTGTAAGAAGAAGTGAAGAAAGATTTTTAAGTCATACGACATGCAAATATATACCTAAGCGAACAAAGCTCTTAGCATGGCCGCCCGCAGACGTTGGCCAGCCTGGAGCATACAAATACGCTACAGTAAATTAAAACTACATTCAAACATTACTAAAAATATTTTGCCCCCCCCCCCTTAGAAAAAATTTCTGCGGGCGCCCATGGCTCTTAGCCGATATAATGGATTCGATTTTACATAACACAGGCTTCACAAAGACTCGGAGAAACTATGCTATCCATGCTGCACTCATTCCTAGTTTTTGGTACCTATTCAAAATTTAATTCAGTCTCAAGGTTTAGTACGGCTGATGTTATAGGTTTAGTACGGTCTATATTGTGCACACACACGCGATCCCTATCTGTCTTTGTGGCTAATCTTGGATTCATATTCATAGTCGTCTTATTCCAGCCTAATTAACCTTTATAACCCATACAGACCCTCCATACTCCATAGTGTACTTCCTTTTGATATCTAACACCTTCATGCTTTATATCATCATTCTAACTGTTCCTATTATAAAAACTCACTTATGTAACACATTGCTGTTTTTGACGATGCTTTTTGTCTGTATGACTTATACTTACTCGAATACCGATTTTTTTGGTGGTTATAAATTGGCATACGTAATTAAATCGGTATTCGGTGACCACATTAAGAGTGTGCATACCGACATTTCAAAAATTTCTAAAAACGGGAGACCTTCTATCTCGACAACCGTTACTAAATATGCTTTGGAACAAAATAGGATAGATGCATTGAACCTTTATCTAGGGAATAACCGTAATAGATTTTTTTTATCTTGTATAGTTTTTTGCAAAAAAATATATTTAAAAACACCTCTGACCTTTTTTCCGAAAGACGGAAACTCGTTTCCCGAAAGTCGCGGAGTAAATTTTTTTTTCTTGTACTGATAATATGCATTAAAATCTAGGGAATAACCGTAAAAGTTTTTTGATAGACGCAAAATTAACCCCAAAAAATGGAAAAAACGCTATTTTTGCCATTTTATCATGCGATTGTTCACGCGATTTTGAACCTTATTGCCGTGGGAAATAACTTTGACGTCATTCTTGGTGCTAAGCCCTTAATATATTGTATTGGTTTTATTGAAATTTAATCAATGATTTAAGACTTGATAATACTTTTCTCGTTAGATAAATCATTATCATTACTAATTAGAAAACAATTACATACATAGTGATATAATAATATATCTACAAACACCTACCGTCTGGATATACGAAAATTGGTCGCACGACATTTGGTCGCCGACACTTGGTCGCGGGACATTTAGTCGCGGATTATAATATTTAATTAAAACGTTAATCAGTTTATGTAAAGAGATAATTATACGTAATTTTCTGCTTTTTAACAAAACTTCAAGATTGCACCGGTTCATAATTACTAGACCTGTAAATACGTACATGACAAATTAAATATTATAATCCGCGACCAGATGTCGGCGACCAAATGTCGCGCGACCAAGTGTTCGCGACCAAAAGACGTGACACCCTACCGTCTATATGAGGCATATTTATTGTATCAGTAACGATTGAAATCCTACGAAGAAACAGGTTACTGCGAATCTATTCACCTATCTAGTATTAAATAACCTGTATTTTTTCCTACGATTTATTACGGGAATTGTCTATTTGTATACTGGAGGTATATTGTTATTTATGTATATAAAGTTTAGTAATTAATTTCACCAAAGAACTTTAAAAAAAAAACAGTTGTAAAATCAGTTTAATATTTCAGCGTGCACGGGTGTATGTTCGTATGTTGCTAAAATAAGATGTTATTTTTTAAATTGTTTAAATAATTTTAAAATGCAAGTATTTTAGCTCGAAAAGCTGCAGAATTTAACATATTGTAATAGGAGAATCATATTTATGTCGAAAAAGTGTAGGGGCTCATTAGGTTACCTTACATTACGTGTATGAAAATGAAAATTTCTGTGCAACTTTAATACCTGCTGCCTTTCGAAGCTTTATCCATTATCAAGGTAACATCTTTAATAATAGTTTTATTTTTAATTATTTATTATATAATCTTCACAAAGTATATTTCACTTCACAATTCGTCTAATCCTATTATGGATCGTTGGCTACTTAACTAATTACTTAAAACTAACTTACATCTAGGTAAGTATTGAATCTTACAAACCAACTTATTCTAATATCCTGCAACACTATAACTTCAATTCATCCATTTTATTGACCTGTACTTCTCCCGGCACAAGTAGCGCTGATGTAACCTGTGACTAGTAAAGCCGAAATCCCAGCTAAAAATACTTTTCAATAACTCAGCATTAGATTGAATACTACATTTCTATACATACACCCATAGGCATCGTCAGGGGGGCAGGGGGAGCAGCTGTCCCCCTCTAGAGATTGGAATAGGTTAGGTACGTATTTTTTCATAAGAAATGATAAAACCTCACAAAAAATGACATTACTACAACACATTTTCTCATCATATCATAAATTTTCTAAAATTAGTATGAAAATCCACCAGTTTCATAAAAAATATTGCCTGCGGCGCAATTTATTATCACTTTTTTTTTATAAAAAATGATTTTTCACACATATGTTATTGTGCAAAGTATTAAATATAATTTCTAATAAACAAACCACATCATTCACTATGTAACACGAAAAAAATTCGCATTTTTGTTTTTGTTACTCCCCCCCCCCCCCCACTGGCTCCGAGACTGGCGACACCCATGCATACACCCATATTACCTACGTATTATATTGTCGAATCTATGAGAGAAAAAGTAACGTTTATTTAATCTCGCGAATCTAATTGAATTCCATGGAGACTGATGGACATTGTATTGCACAGATTGTATAACGATCTATAGATCTTATAATATCTCTCATCGATCTCTATCGGTTGGACAAGAGATGTTGATGATGAAGATAAATGATCTCTTTTTAATGAACAATGTTACGGTGCTTTAAGCTATACAACCACATGATACAGTCCTCCTGTGATTAACGACGTTATTATTCTTCTTCATTAGCCATCTTCCCTCCACTGCTGGATATATGCCTTTTCCATCTGTTTCCACTCGTCTCTGCTCTGACTCTTCCGCATCCAGGATCCCCCAGCGCTAGGTTAAGAAATGAAGAAATTAGACGGATAACCAGAGTTGCTGACCAGATGAGTGCCACGAATATTGAAATGGAGGTCTTGGACAGATTGGACCTTGGACAAAGGAGTGTAGAAAGGCCACCATAGAGATGGACCGACGACATTGTCCAAATCGCTGGGGGAACGACATTATTGGTGCTTTGAAAATACAATAGAATTACGTAATAATAATAATAAACAAAGAATTTTGGCATTAAGCAAAAGGATCCGACGATTCAAAAAACGAGTACTAAGACGCAAACAAAATTATCTCTTCATTAATAAACAAAAGAAGTTTTATGAAAATATTGAAGGCAAAAATTGTTCCATAAATTCAGTTCCAAATCAAAATGAAATGACTGCATTTTGGTCAGATCTTTGGTCTACAGCTGTTGAACATAATGCAGAAGCTAATTGGATACAACAAATTGAAATAGAATCGTCTGAATTACCAGATATGACAGATTTAGATATAAATTCTGATGACATAACTATTGCAATTAAACATACACCAAATTGGAAATCTCCAGGAATAGATGGTATTCAAAATTTTTGGTTAAAATATTTTACAAATTCTCATGGTACACTGGCTACACAATTTCAATTGGCAATAGAAAATTGTAATCTCCCAAATTTTTTTACAATAGGTATAACTTATATGATTCCAAAAATTAATAATGCATCTCAACCCAATCAATTTAGGCCAATAACTTGTTTACCAACAATCTATAAATTACTTACTTCTGTTTTGGCAAATAAAATCAAAAATCATTCTGTGACCAACAACATTTTATCGGTCAGGCAAAATGGCTGTAGACAGGGATCTCGTGGAACCAAAGAATTGCTTCTGATTGATAGTGTTATTTGCGAGCAAGTGAAGCACAAAAAACGTAACCTTTCGATGGCGTGGATAGATTATAAAAAAGCGTTTGATTCGGTACCTCATTCTTGGTTAATAAAAATTTTGGAAATTTACAAAATTGATGTTAAAATTATTAATTTCTTAAAATATTGCATGTCTAATTGGAAAACAAAAATATCTATTTCAACGCCATCGGAAGGTTATGTTAGTGATTCGATTGACATAAATAGAGGAATATTCCAAGGTGATAGTCTGAGTCCGCTTTGGTTCTGTATTGCATTGAATCCCTTAAGTGCATTGATTGAAAATTCTCAATGTGGTTATCAGCTCAAAAGGGGTGGTTGTAAATTTTCTCATCTTTTTTATATGGACGACTTAAAATTATTTTCATCAAATTTAAATAATCTCAATAAATTAATTTCAGTAACAAAGGATTTTAGTGATACAATCAAAATGGAATTTGGTATGGATAAATGTGCAATAATTAATGTTAAAAAAGGGGTTATCGAACAAACAAATGAAGTGATTAATAACACAGTAAATTTACCAAATCTTACATTAAATGAAACCTATAAATATTTGGGAATAAATGAATCACTAGGTTTTGATCATGTATTTTTAAAAAATAATGTAAAAGCGCGTTTCATCTCTAGATGCAAATTAATTTTTAAATCACTTCTTTCTGGACATAATAAAATTAGGGCAATTAATTCATGGGCAATTCCAGTAATTTTGTATTCATTTGGTATTTTAAAATGGAACCAAACGGAATTAGACACACTAGACAGAAAGGTGCGTACTACAATGACAAGATATCGAATTCATCACCCTAGATCCTCCATGATGAGACTTTACCTTCCTCGCAAAAATGGTGGCAGAGGATTACTTAATTTAAAGAATTTACATAATAATGAGGTAGAGTCTTTAAAGAGATTTTTTGTAACTCATAGGAGTAAAGTAGGCTATGAGGACTTGATAGATTGTGATTTGAGGTACACACCTTTATGTCTCTCGAATCCTGGTGCTTCACTACCGACAATGTCAGTTGAAAATCGAGTAGACATATGGAAAAGTAAATCTCTTCATGGCCGTTTTCACCAAGTTCTGACATCTACAAATGTATGTTTTGAAGACTCAATCAATTGGTTAAGGTTTGGTGATCTATTTGGTGAAACCGAAGGTTTTGTTTGTGCAATACAGGATCAAGTCATTGTAACAAATAACTATGCAAAATTCATTATGAAACAACCAAATATAATTGATAAATGTAGGGCTTGTGGTCAGATGGGAGAGAAATTACGACATATTATGTCGGGGTGTTCTCTTTTGTGTGGCACTGAATATTTGCAGAGACATGACCAGGTTGCCAAAATAGTTCACCAAAGATTGGCTTTGAAATACGGTTTACTCGATGAAGAAACTGAATATTACAAATATCAACCATTGTCGGTGCTTGAAAATAGCATTGTTAAGTTGTACTGGGATCGACCAATACAAACCAAAATAGTTCACCAAAGATTGGCTTTGAAATACGGTTTACTCGATGAAGAAACTGAATATTACAAATATCAACCATTGTCGGTGCTTGAAAATAGCATTGTTAAGTTGTACTGGGATCGACGGTGTTCTCTTTTGTGTGGCACTGAATATTTGCAGAGACATGACCAGGTTGCCAAAATAGTTCACCAAAGATTGGCTTTGAAATACGGTTTACTCGATGAAGAAACTGAATATTACAAATATCAACCATTGTCGGTGCTTGAAAATAGCATTGTTAAGTTGTACTGGGATCGACCAATACAAACCGATCGTACAATTCCAGCTAATCGACCGGATATTGTATTGGTTGATCGTAGGGAAAAAAAGACCTATATTGTGGATATCACTATACCACATGATGAAAATCTCCGTAAGGCTGAGCAAGACAAGATTACCAAATATCTTGATCTTGCTCATGAAATTATGGAGATGTGGAGAACACCTTCCACTGTCATCATTCCTATAGTGATGTCCACAAATGGTGTCATTCCTAAGAGTCTCAAAGTAAATCTTGAGAAGCTTGGATTGCATGGTGGGCTTCAATACGCCATGCAGAAGGCTGTCCTACTATCATCTTGCAGGATTGTTAGAAGGTTCCTCCCTCTATAGCTCTTAAAAACTCTCTCATGATAAGTGCATTCTAGTGCACATCGTGGGAGAGGGGGACATCCATTAGTATGGTAAAATGTTTTTAGGTCTATGTGATGTGTTTGTTTATTTAAAATTTTGTATTAATATTATTACCTATTATTTATTTTATATTTTTGTAATTTTTTATTTTAACATGTTTTTATATATTATTTGGTTTAAACGAATGTATTATATAGAGCTGAAAAATTTTGTATACTATTGTGTTAATAAAGTTGATTTGGAAATAATAATAATAATTTGGATAATTTATGTCGCGCCGTTTTGTGGGTATTCCCACCTCAAGGGCGCTCTGTGTTCCTCCCTACGTTGTTGGGAAGGATTTCTTAAACAAAAATGTTTTTAGTGGTTTGCTAGTATGTAATGTAATTGGAGTACCTAGTTAACGATTAGTCTAATAGTGTAATATTTTCAAAAATATAAAATGTTTTGACACTAGCTATCAATAATTAGGGCACCTATCCGTCACAAATTCCAAATTACATTTGCATACAAGAGGTGAAACACAATTACGAGTAAAAGTTTCCCTTTAATCGTAATAGGAATATGATAATCTTATTGAAGCCAAGGTCTCCCAAAAGCATATTTAATAACATATTCCAATTTTCAGTAATACGCACACAAAATAAGCTCCTCTACAAACATTGTAAACTACTATTTATATTGATGTGTAATTCAACGTGAAACTTGTAATTTGTTCCTAACAAAAAGTATCATTAGGTACTCATCTATTCTCCGGACTATGGCAACGTTTTAAGATAGCGTATGTCGATCCATCGTTCAACATAGCAACACTGTAGCAGTAACAGTACATTACTTTTAGGCAACTATTGTATTATAGAATCATGTCTTCAGCGATTGTCCTAAAGACACATTCTTTAATTAAGCGCTGGTCTTAATTAGACACGTACCTGATTGCCTGGTGGCGTGATTCTTCTATTTTGTTTTTCATTTATGTCTAACACCTTTTAAGATTCGAGGTGAGATGTGAAAAAGGTCACGAATTTCGACCCCCAAGCATATTAAACAGTAAGAAAAAATGGGCTACTTTTAATATGTAATTTACTGACTAACTCCACCTATTACGTTCCTCGTGGGAACCAAGGGGGTCACCAAATTCTCTGATCACCTTTTGTCAACCAAGTCAATCGTCTTTCTCGGATTAGGAGGCAGCTTACCTCTGCGCTGACGTACAATATCTTTTGTTATTCGATTAAGATCTTAACGCATATTATCAATACAAAAAAATCTGGGACTTTCGGGAAACGAGCTGCTGTTTTTCGGAAAAAAGATCAGAGTTGTTTTTCACAATTTTTGTTTAGATAACTTCACAAGATATAAAAAATCTTTTACGGTCATTTACTAGGTAAAGGTTCAATGTACCTACCTTATTTTTTTCGGAAGCATATTTAGTAGGGTTGTCGAGATCTAAGGTCTCCCGTTTTTAGTTTTTTTTTGTAATGTCAATATTCCTACTCGTAAGTTACAAGAGCACAGTATTTTTCACAAAATGTGTGTACGTTCGAAACGTACGAAAGAATGCGTTCGGTATAATATGCAAGTTCCATTCTGTAGAAAATTACTGTATGTTTTTGTAACTTAACTTAATTAGATACTTTTAAAGGGTCAGATTGTTGCATGCATTACGTATAATCATCTTCAACAAAGAGGAAAAACGTCTTTATTAACCGAGTGTCTCACTGCAACACAACAATAAGTCCAATTACGAGCTTTTAAGATGTTTATCTTATGTACAGGTGCGTCATTATCGCATTTGTAAGACTTAGATCGTTGTGATTCTCATCTTATAAGATGAAGATATTCTTTTTTATATCTCAGCAACTTACATAATTGTGGTGGAAACCGGGTATGAATATAACGCAGGATCGTGGCCAGCGCCTTCAACTATCATCGAATATTATTCGGCCAATATGTACTACATTTTTTCATTGACATTAAGAGCATACACAAAAAGGTTTTGAGTAGTTATCGATAGATGTTGACTTTAACTACCTAGTGATTAAGTTTACCAGGTAAATATCCAGCTCCTTGATGTTAAATTTATTAATTTTGTTTTAGAAAACAGTGAATTGGTAAATATTATAGTACAAATATTACTAAGTGGAATAGAAAACACTAATATGTTAAATAAAATTTGACAAATTGTATGAATGTGACGGAAGCACGAAGTGTGTGTAAGAATAGGAAAATCTGTAAATCTGTCCTCTCTGTCTACCCCGTAAGGGACGTGGCGTGACGGGTTGGAATAGAATAGAACAGAAAATAAATATTTCTTTTTTTTATAGTGGCCTCCACCCTTTCACGAGTGATGTAGCAAAAAAAAAATTACCATAATAAGGTTCGTACAATAATTATACGTGAAAGCATAGGGAAATTTGGCGATCTGTTCTCTTTGCCTACCCCTCAAAGCTCGACATTTATGACGTGCTACAGCTAGTATCTAATATTATCTAACACTTATTATGTTATTCAAATTTAATTTCAACGCCGGTAAAAAAAGTGTATCTCGTGTATTCATGTCTTCTGTTAGTCATGTACCTATCCCAAGTACCGTATCTCCATTTCGGTAAGGTCTATTCATGTAGTGGCTATTATAGTATTATCTATTAAATTTTTCCCAGAATTCTTTCTCAGGCAACTTCTGTTTAGTTGAATGATAATAAATTAATCTTTCTCGAGTACTTTGAGATGCTCAAATGAACTGTTTTTTTTACGTATACGTATAGCACCTAAGAATATTCTCTATCTATCTATACCCTCATGCCACGTCCCTTGCAGGGTAGGCAGAGACGACAGAGCGCCAGATAGCCCTATACTTACACACACTCCTAATAGTTTCCGTCACATTCATGCAATCTGTCATACACACGCTCTCCGATTCCTTTTACTCAAAACGTGTCCATCCTTGAAGATCTGGTCGACATGATCCGACCAGGTCAGTCTCGAGCGGCCGCGCTTCCTCACCCCTCTTTGCTCACTCAAATATGTATTTTTTGTCATCCTGTCATTTTTAATTCTCTCAACATGCCCAAACCATCTTAGTTTATTCACTTTCATTCTTGTCACACCAGTCTTGCAGTCACTCACAAAAATATTCTCTATTTTATCATAGTAAAAACATCAACGCAGCGCGCCCAATCAGCGCGAAACCCATTCAGCGCGAAACCCATTCAGCGCGAAACCCATTTCTAACAACGTTGTGAGATTGTGATACATAGCGGAAACTTCCTTTGTTATATCTACATATAGGGTAGGGAAACAATCCATAATAAGTCTTTTTATTATATTCTGTGAAGATAGGTCGCTCTGTCGACTCAACAACTTTTGAAAATTGTAACCTCCTTGGATGAGGATACTAAAATAACGTAATTCAGGAGTGGGGTTTGCCGGGGGGCTTCCTTAAGTTCCCTAACCCTGAGCCCACCTCGTAATAAGATTTGCCTAGAAGTGATGCGGGTAAAGAGATCGCTATTAATGCGTCTGAGCTACCCGGAAATGTGGAGTGCCTTAAGTCCGCTGGATTTTCCTTCAACGTTGACTTTACAGCATGCAAAGGGCGAATCCAGCCTGCCGGTTTCAAGCTGTCAAGTCAGTCAGTAATAAAAATCGTCTTCTTACAGCCAGCAAATTATAATAACAGGTTCCGATGCCGCAGCTAATCTTGTAATTATCTCATAATATTATTTATTTAATAGCTCTGCTTCCAAGCAAGAAATTAAAATACATGAAGGGTACTTTTATGATAAAAAAAGGAAATTCAATTAAAAATTATGGATGAAAATTAAAGGAGGTATGCAGCAGTAATAATGTGTAAATTATCTGCCGTAAAAGTTGGTGTTAATACATCTATTTATCGCAGGATATCGAATTAGTATACGTTCCTACATCCTGGAATG
This sequence comes from Ceraclea dissimilis, assembly GCA_963576895.1. Lineage (NCBI taxonomy): Eukaryota > Metazoa > Arthropoda > Insecta > Trichoptera > Leptoceridae > Ceraclea > Ceraclea dissimilis. The sequence continues at coordinate 4,262,799 of OY756375.1, forward strand.
TATGTAGGAACGTATACTCAAATTATACTGCAAGTATTCAGCCTATAACCCTTAAACCTTAAAAACAATGTAGCTCCATTAATATTAATCCTAGTTAATTCTTTTTGGTATTCATTTTTTAGTAAATTGAATGTTCTACAACTTTTACGAATGTAGTTTTCCTTTAAAACCTACCGTTACAGAAATATAATAAGAAAACTTCAAAAAAAAAAGTCATTTTGGACGATGCATAACTTTTTAAATTGTTTAATTACGAAAAAAATCAATATAATAAAGTCAAAAATATGTCATTCTTATTGTAATTTTTTTATGCACATGTAAAAAGTTATAATCATACTGAAAAACGGTCGGAATTTTGACGGTTTTTGGATCGCCCAAACGAACGCACAAGGGTGAGGAGGTCGCAAACTTGGATTCTGAACCACAAGACCGACCTATATAACAAATTGCAAAACCGGAAAAACTTCGCCACTTGTAAGGCAAGGTACTATTTTCATTCTTAGTTCAGTGGACTACATAATTGGCCTGTTTTGTTTTATTTAAAATCTCTGGAACGCCGCAATTACGAACTCCGATACTCGTCTATTGCAGATGCTTTGTTTTCTTGGAACATTTTATGATTGAAATGTGAAGGCAAGCGAGTGTTTAATGAGATGCATCGAGAATATGGCGATTAAATATTGTATCCTAGACGTATGAATCATGTCATAAAGGAATAAAATATTAACTACCATAGATAACATATTACATCTAATGATTCCTCGTAGTAATCTGATGCGTTTATGATATCCATACCAAGTGGCGATATGAAATCAATTTAGTTTATAATGTAACAATCAACATTCTGGTTTTTAGGCTCATTAGCGCCCCAACAGCTTCAATGACCCCGAGGGCAGGACCGGTTTAAGCAAGAGATAGAATAGATTATATTTTATAACAATCTACCAACTGTTGGCGAACCTTCATCATCAATTTATCATTATATTCCTAAAGTAATATGAGATGGCAATATTATGGCATATTCTCTCACATTCCTTTATGTAATTCATACAATCAGTCTATCTTCTGGCTATGAAGATGAATATGATCCGAAGATTATCTAATGCTAATAGCTTGTGGAAGTATGTTGGTGGTTTATAGCTAAAATTCTACGTAAGTGGGAGGGGGCAAAAATTTTTTTATTTTATTTTATTTTATTTAAGACAATTCACGGCCCACGGCCTTTGACAACATACAATTTAAAACACTCGATCACAACTCATTAAGTTAATATAAAACAAGCCACAATGCAAATTATAACAATAAACAATAAAAAAAATATCTAAAAATTACAGTATCCCCCGTCCTTTTGAATAAATTCGACGTTTTAGTGATCATTTGATGGCGAAGTTTCCTGTGATGTGAGTTTATATTACGATGTTCAGGTACTTCTATAATATGTAGCAAAACATTTTCTTGTATGCCGCGGTGGAGGCGTTAGCCGGTCTTCAAATTATCACATCAAAAATAATATCAATTAAAACTGCCGTTACTTCAATTCCTTGCAATTTTTTCTTGTCTTTATCGCTGTAGCCCATTTACTTGCGAGCAGTTGTGTGAATATCCCGCGATGGTCAGCAGGGGACATCCAGGAAATGAAACCAGTTTTCTTTTTATATCAAACTACAATGCTATCACAAGCACAGCAGCGCCACGGTGTCCGTTCAGGGAACGAATTAAGACTTAATTATATTTTCTTTAATGCATTATGATTTGTATAGATAATATTGAGGAGTTAGGTAGATAGGTTTTTAATGAGTTCATCGTACCTACCTCGTTAGTTAACCGTGTTATATTAGCATTGTAGCTTTTTTATTTTTTATGCTTGGATTGTGGTGGGAATACAGGATGCGAAATTGAAAGATAAGTAGATAGATTGCAAGATTACTTGTGACAATACTAAAAGAAATGGTGAACGTTTAGGGGTGTACTAGTGGTGAACACAGTTGGAGAATGTTGGGCTGATGTTGCACTTATTTTCCGCTGCTCAGTGCGCGTAATCTAACAGACACAGCCTGCAGTCTGTCAAGAAAGAAATGGTCACGGATTTCTTCAGAACTGCAATTTTGTTTGCTGGCAACAATGACATTTCTATTGAAATTCTACAATGTTGCCACTATGATTGCCAAAAAGCTACAAGTAGCGCCCTCATCTAAAACCATCTTGTTTCTTCACAGAATGTTAAGTGTTTTGACCGATGGTTCTTGGCGGAAGTTCATTCTAATTATGTTTTTCTTGTAAGACTGTCGAAGTGTAGTCTTTTTTCAGTCTGAATGCAGTTTAAATATCTTTACAGACAATCTAACGAAATTTTGAAATGAAACAAAAGTGAAGTTAATTTGACAGGTCAGTTTGCTAACCGGTTGTTCATCATATGTCCACCAACTTTCTGTAGAAAAGTGTTTTTAATAAAACACTGTTTAATAGTTTTAATTCAATGTAGACCTAAAATATTTTCTATTCTATTACTCTATTTCTTAACAGTGATAAAATTCTTTTAGTGTATAATTATGAACTTGGGCGATAATTAAGGAAATTATAAAATAAAGATATTTTTGATGCATGCCGCGCCATCTCGGAACTGTTCTAGGTACTAAGCACTTAACCGGCTCATTGTTTAATCTTTATTACTGTTAATAAATTTGACAATTAAAACATAATTATCGTAGAATTATTATATGAAAAATAGTTCATGGGAATGTTAAATATATGAATATTTTTATTGTTTATTAAATATGCGTATTTAGCCAGCTACCCACATGAAATATTCATGATATTTAGAGCAGTTAAATGCAATATACCACAACATTTTCATATCATTAAGAGTTAACTTTATATCTCGACAACCGTTACTAAATATGCTTTGAAACAAAATAGGGTAGATGCATTGAACATTTATCTAGGGAATAACCGTAATAGATTTTTTATATCTTATATAGATTTGTCAAAATTTATTTATAAAAAACCTCTGATCTTTTTTCCGAAAGACGGAAACTCGTTTCCCGAAAGTCGCGGAGTAAAATTATTTTTTTCTACTGATAATATGCATTAAAATCTAGGGAATAACTGTAAAAGTTTTTTGATAGACGCAAAATTAACCCCAAAAAATGGAAAAAACGCTATTTTTACCATTTTATCATGCGATTGTCACGCGATTTTGAACTTTAATGCCGTGGGAAAAGACTGTGACGTCATTCCTGGTGCCAAGCCCTTAATTTGAACGCACTTATCTCATTGTCATACTCCATAGATATAGGCTGTTTTACGTGCCGTGGACGGACTACGTCAGTTTAAATTTAGTAAATTTATTCATTCATACCTCAATATGGGGGTAACCAACAATTACAGTGTAGTAACCTTCTATTTAGCTGACCTATTCAAAACTACTACTTCACATTATCTCGTCTTCCGCAATGTTTAGTCACTAATTTACTCTGGTTTAGTCAGTACATGATCAAAACATTTCAATGTATTTATGTCTTTTTACATGCCTCAGTTGTCAAACAATAAATTAACAGAAAAAATAGGACTGCTTTAGTTACACTGGTAGACATTTTTAAAAATTTAATTCATCACTCAAAACACAGGTAGACAAAACCGAAATTTTTTTGCTCAAACATTTTAAAGTACCGCAGCATTTGAAAAACTTAACAATTTTACTGTACATAATTTGTTTATTATTTTTATGTAAACATATTAAAAGAACACAGTACAATATAACACATTCAATTATCTATGTTAATTTTTAATTTATGAGTCATATTTATCTTGATAATCTCAGATAAATATTAGAATCCTAATAATCATCCTTCACCTTGAATACTGTTACGTAAACTATCAATACTTATAAGTTACTAGAATCTATGTGCCAGATTTCAACTTCGTACAATGTCTGGTTTCCGAGATATTCGTATACTCTAAAAAACTTTCAACCCTATTTTTCACCCCCTTAGAGGCGGAATTTCCAAAAATCTTTGTACTAAAACCTATCTGTCTACAAAATTTCAGCTCTCTAGGGTCAGCCGTGTGGGCTCTGCGTCCTTATAGGACACTTTCCCTTATAATTATAAATAATTATAAAGGAACACTTGATGTCCGTATGTTGAGTTGTTTTTTTTTAATAGATATCAATATTGACTAAAGAAATTCGTAGCCAGTTATAAAAAAAATACCATATTTTAGTATGGTTGCATAGGTACTAAATCGCCCATATCTAGGAATCAGTTTTAAACGGGAGAACTCTCAGACTATATATTTTGAGTAACGATAGAGCGAAATCCTGGTTAGGACATGTGCTATTAAAAAAATATATGTCTTTTACGGGTATAATAAAAACTTCTTTAATTATTGTACGTGATTGGATCGAACGTAAAATCCAGGCGCAAACCCATTTACCTATGCCTATATCTATTTTGAAAGAGTTTCAGAAGAATATCGATTGATGCGATAATTTGTTAATATCGCCGCCACACGCTTGCTAGCGTCCACAATTTTTTTTGTGTATACGAGTAAAAAGGTGTGTGGATCGAACGTTTGTCTTGGCTCATGTACGTAACCGACCGTTGACGCCTTTTTACTTATGAACACAAAACAACTTGTGGACGCTCGTAAGCGTTCGGCGGCGACATAAAAATTAACGTTTTTATTTACCTTCAGGGCCATGTTGAATTGTTATATCACTATAAATGAAGCTAAATTTTCCCATAGCAATTACCAATAATTTCGCCATTTATTAGCCCTTTTGAACACTAGTCCTATTCGTATGTAGATAATCAAATAACACACGTAAGTTGGTAATTTATCGATCAAATATAAATTTTTAATATGATTATTTCCAAATTATATAAGTCTTTTATTTATTTTTATTAGTGTGTTATGTTTTATTCATGGATGTCGTTCAAAATGTTTACATGGCACGTAACAGTTAAATAAATTAGAGACTTTGAATTACACAAAATTGGAAATAATAATAAATACATATTAAGAGTGTGCATACCGCATAAAAATTTCTAAAAAAGGGAGACCTTCTATCTCGACAACCGTTACCAAATATGCTTTGGAACAAAATAGGGTAGATGCATTGAACCTTTATCTAGGGAATAACCGTAATAGATTTTTTATATCTTGTATAGATTTCTCAAAAACAATTTTTAAAAACACCTCTGACCTTTTTTCCGAAAGACGGAAACTCATTTCCCAAAAGTCGCGGAGCAAAAAATTTTTTTTGTACTGATAATATGCATTAAAATCTAGGGAATAACCGTAAAAGTTTTTTGATAGACGCAAAATTAACCCCAAAAAATGGAAAAAACGCTGTTTTTACACTTTTTTCATACGATTGTTCACGCGATTTTGAACCTTAATGCCGTGGGAAATGACTGTGACGTCATTCCTGGTGCCAAGCCCTTAAATGAATTTGTCAAATACATTTCATTTAAATTCCAAACGTGGGCAAAAAGAATTATGTGGGTATCAAATAATCGTAATTTATTTAATAAATGTAAATAAAATTGTCGTAGAGTTTCTACCTTATAATCGGTGAATTAATTTAGGCAAACAATTATGAATAATTAGCTGTATTGCAGGCCAAATGAAAAAAAAAAAACAGGAATTAGCACCGCAGGCGAATTTTTTTTTTCAAAAACGGGTGAATTTATCAACCTGGTTATCTCCCAACAGTAAAGCATCTTGATATATTTCTGAGTTATAACACGACAAGCGACTAGCGCAGGCGAAAATTTTGTTATAAAAGACAAGAAGCTATATATAAAACAGAATCGTTTGAAAATTCGCATTTTTTTGTGAACAAGCCCTCACAGCAATTAAATTAGCGCCGCAGGCAAAAATTGTTAATGGAGCAACTGTGATTTAATGAGTTTTCACAATTATTATACATATTAAAAATTCATGACATGATGAAAAAACGATGTGGTAATTATGTGATTCATTTCACAACGGTGGGTTGGCTAAAGATTTCGGGGGGGGGGGGGGGTTGAACCCCAAAACGACGCCCATGTCCGAGCCCACAGCGAACCTCCTAAGAAGAAGAAGCTTCAAAGACCTAGGGAAAAGGCGAATTTACCCTTAACGAAAACCGCCTCCACAGTATGTCTGTATTTTGTCTGAAATGTAAAAATACACATAAACCCGTATTGGGTCCGAGTTGTACAGATTACATTTGACTGTGCACTGTATTATGCAACAATGGCTGTTTCAAATGTTAACATTCTTAACGGCCTAAATATCCTCGAGCGCCACACTTTATGTTATGCGTGTATCGCCTGCGATCCACCATTATCATTAACATTGTTTCATCCACCCACATCCCGTGGCCATATACATCTGTAGTTCTGAACGATGTACGCCAATCAGAGCTGGGCAGAAAAGCGTTAATCCGTTAATCGTTAATTAACGAAGTCAACATTTTGGTTAACGATTTAACGCTTTTCTCACCTCCAAAAATTGTTAACGGATTATTTAACTTCCGTTAATATTTGATTGTTTGCATATACATAATCCACTGACGACGCTGGCATTAGATAATCCAAGGGTTGTATGAGGTTTTGTGTGGTATCGTATGTGGGTTGGGAGTTGGAAAGGAAATTTCACTTTGTTGGGATACATCGCGATAGTGTCAATGTGATAGTAGTTGTACGAATGTAGTTCTATTTCATGCCGTTTAACCGCGATTTTTTTACATTAACGCTTTAACGGATTAACGTTAACTTCCGTTACATTTTTCAAACTGTAACGCTTTAACGATGAACGAAGTTAACTTTTTGATTAACGGTGCCCACCTCTGACGCCAATACACTTCTGGCGTGATTATTACCAAAGCTAATTTCGTGATAATGACCTCCAGTGAAGACAGCGTATCATCAATCATGGAATTTATTTCATTTCAAATCATACGCTGATGTCAATAATCGTGTTTCCTGATTATTTCATTCTAACTTCATATTCCAATTCTACACAGGCGTGGTCTGTACTGAGTTTCGTAACTCGTCAAAATTGATTATTTTTATTTGTTTGTCTGAAGGGCATCCGAAATGTCAGGGGGATTAGAAGTATATGCTAGCAACTGTGTAACAAAAAAAAGTGCTAAGCAAAAGATACCCATAGAAAGACTAACACCATTTCACAGGGAGATACTTTATCAGAAGGCTAAAACTCTGCAGGAATTGTATGGCCATCCAGTTGTATGACGCAGGGGATAAACGGTCCCTTGACTTAACGAGAAAAAAAATCAGAATTAAGCATGAAGTGAACAAATAATGGCGATGGACAGGGAGGTGTGGAAGTCAGAAAGGGAGGCCTATGTTCAACACTGGACGAGGGAGGGCTGATTATTATGAACAAATAAAGAAAATTAAACAAAAACCCTATCAGCTCGTATTGTCTTAAAGGTACAGCAATATAAAGTTGGTCGTTCACTATTTTGCTAGAAATGGCAGCGTTGGAGGCGTTTTACCTCACACATCAGAAAAGATCTGGACGCCTTCTCCATAAGGGGAGAAAGAGGTAACATAATTTTTGCGAGTGTGTTGAGATTGAGTCAGTTGATCACATTACGTGGGACTCTCTTGACAAGAAGTTCGAGGGGGATTTTGGGGAAATCCATGAGGTGATGCCTACGGCTATAAAATGCTTGAGAAATATTAACTTTTGACTCTCTAGATTTGATTCTCAGATACTCCGTACAATGGTCGTTCACAGTTCGCATACAAAATACTCGTAAGTGGCGATATAACTCTTGGTTATGCAATTAAGTAAGTTACGCATTTCGTTAAAAATAAATAAATAGTAATAATTATGGTAGCGTAAATAATGTAAGAGAAGTCAAATAAATAAATATTTAAACAAATGATATCTCTTGTGGTAACAATGCTACTACAAACAACATTATTTTATTTGTCGACATGTTACTTGCGCATGACATTGCGTACTTGTATGCACCATATTTGGGAATGCACGATGAGATGAGATTAAAACAAGAAGTTGGAACTCTTGAACATTGAGTAGTACGCAGAATCACGAATGTCTTTAGAGTGTAGACACAAGTGTCGGATAAAGTGTCGATTCGTGAGGAAATCTTTGCGCTTGTAGCAGTAGAAGAATCTCTAGCGAAATTTGTATTTGATGCGTAAATATGCCGATAATGCATTCATATATCAATGCCGTATAATTACTAAATGTGATACCTACGTGAGGATATGTTCATGCCTGGACACTAGAAACGCCGCCATCTTTTCACCATCTTTTTGGGATCTTGATTGGCCCTTAAGACTAAAATAGTAGGATAGACTGATCAAAACTAATTGACGGGAGTGCGTGAGACACCAAGCGTTTCTTTAAATACAATCTTGAAAATGCCTACAACTGGTAGCAATGTTGCAAGATACTCGTAATACACATCATCACATCTGACGCTGGTTGCCACACTTTGACAAATGGGCGGACAAATCGGGCATACCTTCTGTCATAAAATTTTATCATCCATAAACATAATATCGGACACTAGTCATGTCCATGTCATGTCTTGGCCGTGTCCCCGTGTAGTCACCGTTATTATTGTCGTAATAAAGTACGACATTGTGTCATCATCGCGTCACATCCAACGTAATGTGACCTTCATTGTTTATGTTTTCACTTGGACATTTTCTACGGACAACAAGGTGATTGTCATTGAGTCGAGGGGCAATAACAATACACTCGGACCATAACAATTCAAGACACTAATGACCGTAAAAAAAACGCTAAAGTATTATTATGTCGAAACACAAGACAAGACATATTGTTACTTAATTTAACTGACATTTTGGATGCCGTATAGGACCAATACAGACTATCCAGGACATAGTGGAGACGTGCCCTCTGAGAGCGTTCTCTGGCACATATACCGATATACATAACGCCACTCCAAATGCCTTGCAATGGCTTGATGATTTGGATGTTGCTCTCTAGTGTCTCCTGGATGTAGCAGCGAAAAATCTTTGACTCTTGTCTCCTGACGACGCCACCTTTCGGGGGCTGCTGGCAAACGATAATAATAATAGTAACAGTATATAAAATAATAAATAATAGTTTCAGTTTCAACGTCGTTACTGTTTTTTGTTCGTTATTCTGTCTAAGGTGCGATATTGTTTTACAATTTACACAGTCTGTAATGTAATGTTTTAAAAGTTCTATGTGTATATTTGTTTACACTCTTTGGTGCAAAAAGATATCATGTGGGAGACTGTTATATTAATAGCTATGATAGTAATCATAATTTCGTTCATTCTTGTCTTTTCTTCTTTCCTTTCTATGTTCACCCATTATGTTTGTATCATATTCATATTATAATCACTATTTGTGAACTAGTTAATACATTTGATGTTGCTAGCTGCTTTTCCAGCTTCTTTATATACCCGTACATCTAAAAAAAAGGAGGAATATTCATCGTTTTTTGACTTTGCTTTGAGTAGATATTACTTTTTCTTTTGAAATTTTATTAAAGTTAACAATATTTTTCCCATTGTAACAATTTTGATATGATTTGTTCACTAAATGATGCTTTCGGATTATCCCATCAACATCTATTGTAAAACTACATATTTTTTGTGATAGATGGACGGCTATAATGTAAATTGGACGCAGTTTAAGATATTACTAATACCATAATCACGAAAGCCCAATGAATGGTCTTATATAAAATCTGATTTCTTTTTAGTTGTGCATATCTTGTGCAAACAAATATAAATATTATCTTATACGTAGGAGAAATCTGTTTGATTTGCATTTGTAACTGTTGTGAATACTCAATTGTTTGAGAGCAATTCGTTTTGCCAAACAAATACGCAAATGATCAAATTATTGTAAACCACAAGAGATGAAACTCTGACATTATAGAGGAGTAAAGTTATCAAATTCACGCCCATTGATGTTGTTAATAATGTTTTGTGTTGGTTAAACAAGCCATGACGATTCAGGTTTATTGTGTATTATAAATATAGTTAGACAGTTTACTATTTACTATTTGGTTTGACTAAAAGATGTCTAATATTCTAGCTGTAATCCATCAAAAGTGACGCGGTTTGCAGTGTAGGCAGAGAGAATAGATCGCCAGAATTCCCTGTACTTAAACGTTGCTGTACCTACGTACATTCTTATGGTAAATTAATGTTTTATTTAGCACAATATTTTTATGGTCTACTTAAAAATATTTGTACTACAATATTTACTAACTAGACACCAAAGAAGGCGTCGCTGCTTTAAATGTACATACATATTCATCGAACTTGCAAAATTTTCCAATAGGCAAGCGTTACATACCTACATGCCTTGGATAATACGAGTATTATGTAATGGAATTCGCTTTATAAATCAAAACATGCAAATTTAACACAAAGGAGCTCAATCTTAACTGGTAAACTTGATATATTTAATTAAAGCCGCGAATTCTAAAAATTTCGACATCTATCGATGACTTCTAAAAATATTTTCGTAGGCTCATAATGTCAATGAAAAATGTTGTATTAACCAATAAATTTTCGATGCTAGGTGACGGGCGAAGTGCTTAAAATTCCTCATATATTCGAACCACTTGCAAAAATTGCTACGGTGCAGCGTTTCATTCATACCCGGTTTCGACGAGAATTATGTAAGTTGATTTTATAAATATACGTTTACTATTTGGTTTGACTAAAAGTTGTCTAATATTACATTATAATATGTGGAATGTAAGAGAAGAGATGTAATTTCCTTACCTAATAATCTGTGAATGAACCGTTGTTTTAACTCGACTGTCTTGATGCAAGAGATTTTACGTTTTATTTGAACAGTTATCTTCTTATTGCGTTTGATTTCCTCGAATGATTTAAATAATTTCGTAAATGTTGCACATAATGTAGCTTCAATAGGTGGAACTTTCTTTTCTGTGTCTTTATAATATCGCTGAAACTCTTCAAGAAATGTTAGTGTCACATCAAGCAATTGCTTTTTTACTTCTGCAACCCTTTCAAATATGGTTGTCCAATGTTCACCAACAACTTTTTTGCCACAAAATTCTACATTCTGAAGTAATTTGTCTTCTTGTATTGCCTCTAAGCTCTTTAAAGTTTGTTTGCAACAATTCTAAGACCCAGTAATGTTGCCATTAATTTGGCTACTTTATTTGAATTTAATTTATTATATTGATATTAAAATTTGTTTTCAACATTTCTTGTTAATCTGTTTACATTTCCTGTCGTGTATTTTTTCCTCCATTTCTTTTTATTCTGGCCTCTTTTAATGTATTTTGCTAAGTTTTGCTCTTGTACGAGTATGTTCGTATCTCTAGCTAGACTGCATATTCATTTTGGAGTGATTGATGCTTTCAATTTTGTATTATTATAGTACCTTTATATAAATAAAAACATAGAGTAAAATAAAAATTGCAAGCGAAATATTTTACTAACCCAAAAGTTAAATTCAAGTAATATTGGTTATTTCGTATCATGATATAGTATTTTCTTTAAAGTCCGATTTACTTCATTCAGTAGACGAAAAATCAGCGCAAAGGAATTTATTAAAAACGCTAAGGTACTGTGTATGGATTAATTAGTTATTCATCGAGAAGTTGTACAAATATTTCTTGTTAATTATTGCTAATAATTATGTAAAGAAGATAGCCATTTGTTGGTGTGAGATGTTATCAAAATAGTTTTGTATCCGCGATAAAAAGACGACAAGGTTGTTAATAAACTAATTATGATACGTAATATATTACATCATAAAATGTTGTATCTAAGTATTACAAAATAAATATTTACTTATTTGTTTGTTGTTATTTATTAAGGATGTTATCAATATTAAAAACATAATTTCCGTTGAGTAAAACCTAATTTCTGTACGCAACTTTTGTTTACGTAATGGGTTGTTTGTTTACCGTTTTTGCCGCTAGGGGCGCGCTGATAAGTAGGGTCTGTTGTCAAATTTAATGTCAAAAAACAAATTATTACCTCAATGTTTATCGAAGCTAATAAATAGCATAAAAGCCGCATAGATCACCACGGATACGTGATTTTAAATTTTGTAACAAAGCTCCTAGTGATATGTGTGTAGTGTATCATTACATAAGTAACTGCCATAGTTTATGCGTGATTTTTGACAATAGACCCTTACGCGTGTGCTGCCACCTGGTGCCATTGCTGGAACTTGCTCAAAAAACAACTCATTGTTACGGACAACAGATTCTATTGCGATTCAAACGAGAAACAATAGTTTTTTAGATGCTCCAATTAGCAAACGAAAAAACAAAGCTGTAGTCATTCCGATTTCAAAATAGTATTTTCAGATTTATAAGGTATCTAATCACAAAGTTCGTAATTTTTACGAGTGTATTGCCCGATCCCACTAACTTCAACCTAGGAAGCAGACCCCTAAGGAATTTCCACACAAAAACACAGATAATTTCGGTGATTTTATAATGATGTTAAACTAGGGAGCAATAAATCCATACAAAATACAACATGCAGCCTCTTGAGTTAGGGAGATTCTGGGCGGAGATATTTGGGCACCTAACTAAGGAGAGCTGCATGTTGTATTTTGTATGGATTTATTGCTCCCTAGTTTAAGATCATTATAAAATCACTGAAATTATCAGTGTTTTTGTATGGAAATTCCTTAGGGGTTTCCTTCCTAGGTTGAAGTTGGTGGGATTGGGCATAAATATGCTGGCTAGTCATACAGTAATCATACGATCAGCATGTGTGATTTTGACGATAAGAATACGTTTACTGTTACACGTGATGATTATCAAAAATATAATTACGTAATTATCCGGCAAATCTTGATATTGTAACGATATTATTATCTGTGATTCCGCCGGATAACGTCCAATTTTTTACTTCGTTAAGGCGAAATTCACACTTCTCTAATAACGTCTCAATGTTGTTAGCACTGATGGCCAGTCAACATTGACATATTTATTATGTTTCCCATCCTGTGGGTCAATAAATTTTATTAGATTTGCGGATTCAGTGACCATAAAAAAACAATACTTGCCACCAATTTTTGTTGGTGGCAAGCAAGACAATGGGACGCAAAATGAATTGTAAATAATTAAATTTTATAGCACCCTTAATGGGAGTAGCTGTAAATAACATGTAAATAAAATAGGAATTGACACAATATCCCATAACCTAAAATATCGATTCCGTCTTTGGTTGTTGGATGTTTTGCCGAGAAAGTTAGAGTCGCACATGTACTGCGTAAACTGGAAAAAATCTGACGCCAAAAAACCTTTTTTTTAAATCCCTAAGAAAACAGCGAACGAGAGCTGAACTTCTGTTAGGAGTTTAGCTGATTCAATGTAATCATTTACCCATTTTTGTTCAAAGCTTAGAGGTCTAAAGTCTAAATTCTGTATGAGTTATATGGCTATCAGAGGTTACTACAAGATTGGCGGCTTCTCATTTGCAAGTCCGAGTTCAAGACTATCTTCCTGCATACCTCCAAAATTCTTATGGTCACGATTGAAAGTAGTAGACACTTTTTGCTTTCTTTGATGGACTTTCCATCAGGCTTATGACTGATCGTCGGCTGGTTTAAAGCGATCATTTTAGACTTAAGTAACATTCACAAATTCCGGTCCATCCATCTGCCACAGCCTGAAATCAATCTGTCGCTGTATATCTGTTGAGATAACTACTTGTTATTTCAACTACGACATGCAGTAATTGTTTGCTGTTGACTTTATAAAAAAACGCTACACGTTACTTAAGGACTTCTACGTTTTCTGTAGAGCTCTTGACCATGTCTGACTCTTGATTCTCGACACTTATTATGATCGGTAATGACCTACACTGTCCCGAGTCCAATTATTGTATTATTCCTAAGTCGTTGCCTCCTACTTACTGGTGTAGTGTGAGTTATCATGAACTTTACCGTTTTTACTAACTTGTAACTTGTATATAATAATTACGCCTGAGTATCGCAGCAGTGACTTAATGTAGTTTCTTTCATAACTACTTACTGCGACTTGCACAGTGGAATTACATAACAGTCCTACCAAGCCTGTTTTTGATCTTGATGAGCATTGAATCACATTCACTGCTACCTATAATAAATTATTTTTATCATTAGTCGTTGCAGGTTTTCATGTAGTTCATGATATGTAGAGTTTTTTGGGGTTCTGTATCGTGTTTGGAATTGAGATGTTCCGTTTCGACGTTTCGGTGAACCTATTGCTGCCTTGGTCACGGACTAAGGCGGCAGTAGGTTCGCCGAAACGTTGGAACATCTCTGTTCCACACAGAAAAGAACACGAAAAACCCAAATGCCCTGCAGAGGCTTGATGATTTGGAGGTTGCTCTCTAGTGTGTCTTGTGGATGTATTAAAAAAAATTTTTTTTTGCTCTCTTTATCTTCTGACCTTGCCTTCTTTAGGTGGCTCATAATGCCAAATGATGATAATTGGCGTCATACAGAAAATCGCTTCTGAATATTATTACTACGTACTTCTTTTTATCAGCCCACTCCCGTCCACCCCTGGACGAAGGCTCCTCCATCTCCTTCCACGTCGCTCTATCTTGGGCTCTCTGGATCCAGTTGACACCAACGTATATACTTGACTAGTAGGTCGTTTCTCCATCGTAGTAGTGGTCTTTCTATGCTCCTGGTAGTCGTTCTAGGTTTCCAGGTTAAGACCTTCTTCGACCACTTATCATCTGGATCTCTTGCCATGTGACCTGTCCACCGCCATTTAAGAGATGCGATACGCTGGGCAATATATGCTACCGAACACATTACGACATAAGAATCGAGTTATGGCGTCGATTGAGAAGAACGGAAATGATCAATTTCATATAAAAACAGGCTGTTTGAATTAAATTCATATAATATCGTTATTAATACAGAGGAAGAAGATGGCATCTCAATCATAACGCAATGTACCTAATAAACATGACTTCCATAACCAACAACCAGTATGGCATGTTGAATATTATAACTTCATATAATAATGCAATGGAGTTACTGCGTTTTTTATTTGTAACCAGCGGTCATTTCGTTATAGACCGGAGTGCATTTTGATAGTATTTTTCTCCGAGTCACTTTGTGGAAGCACATTTTGATTTTATTCCATATTTGTTTTAACACAAAAACGTTTTCGGGTCGAAGATGGGTCTGGATGGACCCGAATTTTTTTTTAAATGTGTTAAAATAGACTAGAAGAAAAACAGTGTTTTGTGTTTACTAAAGATATTTTCTTCATCGAGAAATACTGGGAGGGTATCGAGGAAAACCGCGAGGTAATGTCAAGGGTAAAATAATATTTGGGGCGTATTTGATGTCGAGTTTTGACTCTCAGATCACATTTACAAATTATCGTTTTCATTCGAGATAAGATTATTGTTCCCGATTATTGTTTCCAGATTTATTAAATCGTTTAGAGTAGGTACTTATCTGTTATATTAAAACAGATATTCAGGGTTTCAATATCTGTGTTGACGATATCACTGTAATATTTACTGAACGAATGAAAAAAATCCTTGTAAAACATCACCATCTTATTTGTAAATCTTTGTGTCTGCCAGAAGTCTCCCTGATACGTAAGAAAAGTCTTGGAAATTGAAACCAAAATACTACATGGTTGAAAGCAAAAAATTAAAGAAAAAATGCACTAAACTTTGCTGTGGTGGCTGTTATGTAATAAATACAATACTATACCCTCACGTCACCTCTCTTGCCGGGTAGGCAGAGAGAACGGATCGCCAGACTTTCCTATCGTGACACACATTTTGGTCTTCCGTCACATTCATGCAATTCCTCATACACATTCCACGATTACTTTTACTCAAAACACGTCCGTCCTTGAGTATCTGGTCAACATGGTCCAGCCATGTGGTTCTTGGACGGCCGCGTTTCCTTACACCTCTTCTTTCACCCAGGTAAATATTCTTCGATAGGTAATCTTTCATCGTTCATTCTCTCCTCATGTCCCAACCATCTCAACTTGTTCACTTTCATTTTAGTCACAACATTCTTTTTACATTCTCTCAACTCTCTAATCATTTCGTTCCTTATTCTATCTCTCAAAGTAATAAATGGTTGAAAATACACCTCAGGCCAAAGACAGTCCCAATACACCAACATCACATAAACTCCTTTCCTTATTACAGTAGATGATGATGTTTTTTCCTCTCACATATAACGGTACATTTTCCCTCTTATCTTTATATATCATCGCTGCACTCTCAATCTTTTTATTCTATTATTAATATTCTTAGCATGGACGCAAACCTGATTGACTCCTTACTTCTTGCCTTCCTTAGATCCTTATATCAATTTTAATTTATGTCCACAAGTTAACTGCACTTCCTTTTTATTTTATACCAGATCAATGACATTGCGCATTTGTCGATAACATTGAGTTTATAGACTGGCTGACTAGTTTATCAGTTGTCTCAACAGATATACAGCCAAGGATAGACCTTCTATCAGTCTTATGACTGATCGTCGGCTGGCCTTATGTGATCACTTTACACTTATGTATCATTCACCAATTCCAGTCCATCCGTTTGTCGCGGCCGAGAAATTACAAAAAGAAAAAAATAATATTCTCACAAAACTTCAAATGTGATTTTCAAAAATAATCAGAATAAATCAATTATCAAAGTGCACCAATTCTCCATGTGCCTTTTCGGTTCACTAGGTTCAGCAGCAAAATTGACATTCACAACTTTTCTCCTGAAGCATTTTTTATTAATTTAATTGAAGCTAGGAGCCCAACTATGAAGTCACGCGTTGTTTTCCGCGGCGTAAAGGTCAAAAATAGTTTTATTTTATTATTTTTTACTTTTTGGGGTTAATTATGCTTCATTAAATAAAATTACGGTCATTCACTAGATTTTAATGCATATTATCAATACGAAAACGATTTTTTTTTTTTACTTATTTTGAGAAAAAAGCTTCCGTCCTGGAAAAATAATCAGAGGTGTTTTTCACATTTTTTTTGACTAATCTATACAATCTGTAAAAAATGTTTTACGGTCATTCTTTAGATAAAAATGTTCAAGTATCTACCCTATTTTTTTTTCAAAACATGTATAGTAAGGTTATCGACATCTAAGGTCTCAAAAATCTCTTTTTAAATGTCAATATGCCTACTCAGTGCGTATACTAACTTAAATAAGACGTTCTTTTTTCAATTATTCCATATAGTAAATACATTTAAAACTCACTGCTTATTTTAGTTCAAAATGTTATAAAATCGGATCTAGTATTCAAATTTCCATAACTAGTTTAGCTTTTAATTTAAATTTGGGCAGTATGTGGGAAAATACACTAAAAGACATAACACATGTAGATTTATGAGATCATTATTTTTTTATTTTTCATTAATTTTACAAGTTGTCGAAGAGAAGCAAAAACAGAAACTACAAGAATATTTAGGTGTGTCAAATATTGCGCGGATGCTCAATTTTTCAAACACGTGGCATCAGGCAGAATTATGCTGTTTTTAAAGGACCTGGGCTTGTGTACACAAACGTAAATACTTTTCTGCACACTCCACAGTAAGCTACAAGCTTATGTCGTGAAGTTCAGAATACATCGTCAACACCGTGATTCGAACGTGGCGCCTCTCGGTTACAAGACTGCGTTTCAGCCAACCGCGCCAAATATAAATGTCATCATCAGCTCTCTTATTAAATGGAACCTGCTGACTTATTAAATGGAAACCGTGGCCAAACAAAAATGTTGTCGGAAGGCCACAGGAGAGATGGGAGGGCGACGTAATCTTGGTAATCAAAAAGAGCGAGTGATAGAAAATAATCAGCGAAAATAATGGAAGTGTTTGGAAGAGGCTTATATCCTGAAGTGGAGGACCGAGAAAAATTTCAGTTGGTCGTCCAAAAGGGTTTTTTACAATTAGACGTACAACTGAGTACATAAATTTGCCTGATTTTTGACAAAAATTGTGCTATTTAATCTTTCGGCAAGAAAATGCTCTGCATTTTTCTTATCTTGATCTTTCTCACTTTTCCAAAAACGATTTCGGTTTTTCTAAAACATGTCGGTGCAGTTGGTTGAGGCGGCAGTCTCTCAAGCGGGAGGTTCCATGTTCAAACCCCGGCACTGGCGATGTATTCCACACTTTGTGATACAGGCTTTTAGCCTCGTGCAAAGTGTGCAAGAAAGTATTTGGGTTTGTGTATGCAAAAACTTGTTTCTTTCGCTGTTTTCGGAAAAAAAATGTATAGAATTCTAAAACAGTGACACGAAATGTAAATCTATTCTTATTTATGGCAAGGCACCCGTTATCGAGCGATTTATAAAAATATAGAACTGTTCAATAAAGTATTAATTTTATTCTCCTTATTTGTATTTATTTATTAGTTTTATTTTAAATTCTTTAATATTTTTATACATAGTAGGTTCACCATCTTCCATTAAAAAAATTATTAATATCGTAAATATGCGAGAATATGAAAATTACATGGGTAGGTATAGCTACTAATTATCGAATGTTTATGATTCATATATTTTCCTTTTTTATGTCTTTATTGCGCATCTATCCTTGAGAGTTCAAAGTCTTCCACGCATCCTTCTAGATTCTAATCCATCGCAGCATTTCTCATTATTATGAGAAAAAAATAATCAGCGAAAGAAGGACGACTCGGGTATAAGTGCTGTTGAGGTGAGATTGCTGAGAAGAATGTGCGGAAAAACGATGAGGTAGGATAAGAAATTGAGTGATCAGAGAGTTGAGTGAATGTAAAACGGATGTTGTGACTAGAATGAAAGCGAACAAGTTGGGACGGTTGAGACGTGTAGAGAGGATGATGGTGAAAGGAAAACGAAGAAATAATAAGAGGTGTAAGAAAATGTGGCCGTCCATGAGTCACGTTGCGTGACCATGTTGACCAGATGCTCAAGGACGGACGGGTTTTGGGTAAAAGCTATCGTAGAACGTGTATGACGAATTGTATGAATGTGACGGAGGCAAGAAGTGTATATGTAATGATATAGGAAAGTCTGGCGATCTGTTCTCTCTGCCTACCCCGCAAGGGATAATTAATAATTTAACTTAATATTAGCTTTGTGACTTGTTATGAAGATGGATTAGCCTCCTACGATGTAGACTCCCAACTGTCAATTCATCTCTTTGCTGGTCTGTCTTTGGCGTTGGCCGTGCAATTCAATGTGAGGGAGTCTGGATGGCTCCATTCTCCTCACATGTGCACACCATTGTCTTCTCCGTTGCCTCCCCCACCTGACGACATCTTCGATCTCGCACATTTCTCTTATCCTGGTATTTCTAGTGGGATGTATAGAAGGGCAAAGCATGTATAGAATATAATCTTCTTCACCTACAATACAACCTTCTCATTATACTTTTTATGTTTGAAGTACTTACCACTGATTTTGTGGTTTTATTATGTTTGTGTTGATGCAGTGCATGCAAAAATGTTTCAACATGGTTTTAGTATAGGTATAGGGGCTATTCTTGCTAGCCATATGATCTTACTGTAATAATATTGCGATATTAGCTACCTAAAACTATGCCTGCAAATATATAATGTAAGTAAATATCTTTCTTTTAATTTTAAGTGTTTTCAGTATTTTGTTGTATATACTTTCATTTTAATAGTTAGCCCATGTATGTATGCTGTAGGCACTCCTAATTGGAGGGTTGACCTGATTATTATGTTAATTTTTATCTTGTGAATGTTTTGTCAACCATCTGCCAGTGTCTCTTACAATAAATAAATAATGTTATAGGTGTTTAAACATGGAATTATGCAAAAATCCCTTAGGTTAGGTATACTTACATAAAACTTATGTGTATTATTTTAATGGTTGCTTGCTACTCGTAATAAATAAGTTGTTCCCATCTGTTTTGTTATGCAATCTTTTAACGTTTTTTCTCACAGGTTGCAATAATGAAATTGCCTATAATCAAACGCAATAATGTATGGTTACGTTGGTATTATTCTAATTGCTAATTGTTCAATGGATGGTTGGGGATATTTATATACATATGTGTGTATGTATATAGGTATGTATATCTGAGTGTAATTTACGCGTAATATGTCAATTATCTGAAGAAGTGAAATGCCATATAGACAAATATAATCATAGGAGTAGTAATATAAAAAATAGCAATGTTGATAGTAGTAGAATGTAGAATGGCGGCCAAGAACAAGCCAAAGAAGCGTCGGGAGACCCCAGGCAAGGTGGTCTGATGATATTAAGAAATGTGCCGGTGGTGGATGGATGCAGTGTGCCCAGGACAGGGAGCTATGGAGGACCAAAGGGGAGGCCTATGTCCAACAATGGACCTGAGTGGCTGCAGAAGAAAGAGATAATGTTGATTTGCGTAAATTGCGTTAAGACTGTGGAAATGATGTTTCTACATATTCTAAAACTACACATGTTAAGAGGGATTGAGTCGGAAAAATTGAGAATTCTCAGCTAATACTGAAGATATCATCCTAAGGTTTAAATTAAAACATTTTTAGTCTGAGTATATCGCTCCTTAAGATTATTAGAATATTATTATAGCATAGTAACGCGGCCATAACCAGCACAATTTTTTAACATAAAACAGTGATATAGTTTATAGTCCGAGAGCCCGCTGCTTAATTTATGACGTATCTGTTTTTTGATCGAAATGTGGTACAAATGACAGCTTAACAATAGGGTTTTACATCGCACTAGGGTTGCCTATCAAAATCTTGCCGCAACCCCCCCTGCCCCCCCGAAAAGGTCCCTCTTCGCGGTTTTTCGCATTTTGTAGGAATATGGTAAGAGATAGAAGAAAGTAGTCACTGACAAAAATAATCCTTGCTAAATTCTCTACAAAAAATGTTAAGTCATTTTTTTCATAGGACTAGTAGTTTACCCGTAATGGCCGGTCGAAAAACAGGATATTTTTTGAAAAAAAAAAATTTTTTTTGATTTTTTTTTCTTTAACTTTCTTCCACCCATTATCACTAACATTTTATGGAAAAAAATATTTGGCCTGCGGCGCTATATCGCTGGTTATTTTATGAAAAACTTAATTTTAAGAATTTTCGTCACTGAGTTTTATTGCAATAACTCCTAAATTAATTGATGTATGAAAATAAGTTATAGCTCGTTTTGTAGCTAAGACTATGGTAATTAATTCGTTCTTTGACTATTTTCCTGTAGCTCTTATCAATTTTCAACCAATTTAGTTTAAATTCAGTTTTTTAGTTTTTTAAGTGAATTTCGGTTTTGGACCGGCTATTGCGGGTAAACTGCTAGTTCTACGAAAATATTGATTTAACATTTTTTGTAGAGAATTTAGCAAGGATTATTTTTGTCATTGACTACTTTCTCCTATCTCTTACCATATTCCTATAAAATGCGAAAAACCGCGAAGAGGGACCTTTTCGGGGGGGGGCAGGGGGGGTTGCGGCAAGATTTTGATAGGCAACCCTAGTGCGATGTAATACCCTATTGGTAAGCTATCATTTATACCACATTTCGATCAAAAAACAGATACGTCATAAATTAAGCAGCGGGCTCTTGGACTATTATGGAAATTTAGGTCAAAATTTTTTTAAATTTACCCACTCTGAATCAGTCTATGTTCACAATGCTGTTTTGATACTGTTCGACTCTTATACCTATGAGCAATTGAAGCCTAGAGTTGTTGTATTTTCTGTGATCCATATAAAAATGAATCTAAGGTTATTTGACAGTTCGATATTCAAGTTGATGATTTAAATGATTTCATTCTTGCATGGCTATGTTGGCTCAAAATATGAACCAATGAATACTAGATTATGTAGGAGTGAAACAGTCAGGTTTTCTCTTCCTTTATAGTAAATGTATAATCGAAATATAATGTTCAGACAAAGCACAAATAGCGTTTTGCATAAACAAAAATAAAACGAATACAATACAAGATTTGACATTGACGGAAGTAGGTACCGTAGACAATCCACACTCCACAGAGAAAATAAGACGAAAAGGAAACGTAGAAAGAACAAAATAATAAATTCGATTTATTGCTCTGCGAATCGCCCACACGAGTTAAATACAAGCATTCGACCTCGAAACGATTGTATCGTGAAGCTTCGGTGATATATCGTCGTTGGATATTCGAAATTTAACGATTTTATTTAATCACGATTGCTCCAAGTGTGTAAAAAAGACCTCATTGGACTGCAAGTATTGTTAATTTGTGAACTACCCTGGCTGGCAGTGTGGCACAGAAGTGGAGTCATTGGACAACATTTTCTTCGAATCCCCATTACTGGACGGTTCTAAATTTCTGATGGTGATAAAGTAAAATTGAAGAACATTTTCTGTCAATGTTAGCTCTCTCCCAGCATCCAGAGATATTGCTGTCTTAAGAAGTATTGTTGAGTTCCTGAAAACGAATATAGAAGACTTCTTCTTCTGCAGTCCTTAGGTCCACTGTTGGACATAAGCCTCCCCTTCGGTCTTCCACAACTCCCTGTCCTGGGCACACTGCATCCATCTCCCTCCGGCACATCTCCTAATATCATCAGGCCACCTTGCCTGGGGTCTACAGACGCTTCTTCGGCTTGTTCTTGGTCGCCATTTCATTATCTTTCTGGTTCATCGGGAGTCTTGGCATCTGGCAACATGCCCAGCTCAGCTCCATTTAAGGCTAGCGACCCTTTCCCCAGAAGACTTCTATAGATTATATATTTTGATTTACAAATCTTGGTCGAATTACTGTATAGTGCAATATTGTTATACTATGTATCTATGTAGATACTAAGGGATCTTTAACTCGGGTGCAATGCCGTAATAAAAAAAAATAAATTAACCATTAATCGTGGTTTCCTGGTTCTAAACGCATTCTGACTTCAACCATTTCAGAATGAGACAATATTGACCATTTGAGTACATGGTTGGCGCAGTTGGTTGAGGCGGCAGTCTCTCGAGCGGGAGGTGCCAGGTTCAAACCCTGGCGCTGGCGATGTATTCCACACTTTGCGATACAGGCTTTTAGCCTAGTGCAAGGTGTGCAGGAAAGTATTTGGGTTTTGTGTATGCAAGCCCAGATCCTTTTTAAAAAAAAAAAAAAACAAAATAAATAAAATTATTAATATTCTAATGCAGCGTAAAGACAGTTCCTATAATATTAACTAACATTCTCAAAATACCATAATTCACAATACTAAAAATGATATTTGATATCGTATTATGTATGATTATAGTCTGAACGGTATTTTAAATATGTAATTTTGAAGTTCATGGCTTGTTTAAAATAAAACTAGTTCGATGTTTAGCCATAACAAATTATTTCCTTCATAAATCTTTATCGGCAAGAGACTTCTCATAGACAGTTTTATCAAATCAAGATAATAATGATTACTCCTATATGGCATATCTTTTGGGTATGAGTGTGTTGTAAAAATGATTTTTATAACCGTAAAACTAGATAAAATGCTATTAATATCTATTAAACCATAAACCTACTGGGATATTATATTTAACTATTTTCTGCATTGGGGTATGGAGTACCCCAGAATTCGTGTAAGGAAGTTTATGATGGTACAAATCCGCAATTTTATTGTTGTACAAGTCTCCACCAATCTCCAAGAGTTTTTAGACTAGGTAGAGGCGAAAGTACGGCCCTTGTAAGCTTCAGACCTTCTAGATCTCAATCTGAAATGAAGTATTCGAAAGAAATGCATTGGGAAACGTTTAGAATGATGATAATAAGTAGGCATACTGATCGTTTGCAAAAAAAGTCTACCGTGAAGGCATTAAAATTAGACGTGATATTTTCATTTCTCTGAAAGATTTTTGTAAGTTTCTTGTAGCCATTTGGAGTTACCTAGGAGATAATCGGAATTTTTAGAGAAATTCCTGTAGGTATTTTTACAAGTTCTGCAGAACCTTTACTAAGCGTAGAGGTAAAATTCTGACCTTTTCGTAAAGTGTAAATGTGTGAATGGGCAAAGTATTTTCAGTTCTCTAACAGATTATATGGCCATTTGGAGTTACCTCAGAAGAACCTACTTAAGTGTTAATTTTTTTATAAGAGTCTATTTGTTTTCAATAGTTTTGTCACAATACCTCACAGAGGAAGTAAAAGTGTAATGTGTATTAAAATATACATATTTTACAAGAATACGTCGCGTCTGGTATCTCACGAAAGTGCTTCACCAGCAGAACTCATATCTTTTTACAAATTTTCAATCTGTCAATTCTTGGTGGGGGAGGCGCCATTGGAATGAAGGAATCCAAGCGCCCCGGAAGGGCGTGTTTGGTATCGTTTGGAAACAGTTCTAGGATTTGAGGTGGTCGGTAGCCTGGTTGGTAACGCGTTCGACTGTTAATCCAGTGGGCGCGAGTTCAATCCCCGACCTACTCCACTTCACAACACAAGCTTTTAAAGCTTTCTGTGAAGTGTACAAAGATGTATTTGGGTTTATTTCGATAAACCCAGATTCATTTAAAAAAAAATCTGAAGTCACAATTTTTTTTACGATTATTTTTGAATTATTTTGGGGTATGATTACGACCAGTTGGTGACTGAATGTTGAGTAAAAAGCCGCGAGGCGAGTCCTTGATGTAACAATACTTTAAAGATCACTATAATGACTTGCGTATTGCTATGAATATTAAATAACATCTAATAACCAAACTAACCACATTGTTTTACAAATTGTTTTTCCTAGTCGTTGTTCTGTCAATTTGTAACCATTGATGGTTTGTCAGTGTTTTTTTGACAAACTTTCACAGTATTATTCTTTAAAGGTTATGTTTCCTCTTCGATTCATCATTGTTGGCTAAAACCTCCCCCCATCCATGGGCGTCGCCAAGGGGGGCAGAGGGGGGTTAGAGATTGGAATAGGTATATATTTTTTCATACTAAATGATAAAACCTCACAAAAAATCACATTACTACCACACATTTTTTCATCATATCTTAAAATTTCTGAAATTAGTATAAAATCCTTCGGTTTCATAAAAAAATGCATGAGTGTGACGGAAGGTCGAAGTGTGTGTAAGCATAGGAAAGTCTGGCGATCTGTTCTCTCTGCCAACCCCGCAAGGGAGGTGGCGTGAGGGGATAGAATAGAATAGAGCATCACACACAGTTAAATAAAATATGTACTTACTAAAAATCTTTCAGACTATGCCTATATTAACCTGAACATCATCGGTTGGAAATACTTGCGTAATTACGTTGTACAGGCGTGCAGAAAATCCTGTACTTCACAGTATTCATAATTTACAATAATGCAATATGTAAATGTATGTAATAATTATGGTAATTACAGCACATAATATGACAGACGTTCTCATATTATGTCCTTTTCATTTATGTAAAAATATGCGTCAAGTATCCTGAATATTGATAGCTTTGTTGTCTTGAACGACGTAGAATATTACAGGAATTTTCCTTGCAAACAATGCATGTACCTATCTAATATGCAGTGGTTTTTATATAACACAAAATTTCCTTACAATAATATATTATGAATAACTTATATAGCGTCGCATGTACCTCAAGTCTCGACCACATCCTTACCGGACAAAATTCCCTAGACTATTTACATTATTGCTATCCTTGTAAAATTAAGTCCCATTTTCCTCTTATTTGACTTTTCCTTTTATGCAACTTTCGAGTTCTACGAAATATCAATCTATCTATACCCTCACGCCACGTCCTTTCCAGGGTAGGTAGATAGGACAAAGCGCTAGACAGCCCTCCGATCCCTTTTACTCAAAACACGTCCTTCCTTGAGGATCTCGTCGATATGATCGGACCAGGTCAGTCTCGGGCGGCCGCGCTCCTCACCCCTCTTCGCTCACTCAAATATGTCGTTTTTGTCATCCTGTCATCTTTCATTCTCTCAACATGTCACTCAAATTCATCAGTAATTAATGTTTTTTTTTTTATTTATTTAAGTATTTATTTTTAAAAAAAAAAAGGATCTGGGCTTGCCTCAAACAAACCTAAATATTTTCCTGCACACCTTGCAGTAGGCTAAAAGCCTGTATCGCAAAGTGTGGAATACATCGCCACCACCGGGGTTTGAACCTGACACCTCTCGCTCGAGAGACTGCCGCCTCAACCAACTGCGCCAACCATGTACTCATGCATGCATATTTTCTGGGAATCGAATAATTTTTATTCATTTGTATCCCATGTGATGAGACAACGAACGTTTTGGCTATCAAAACTAACCCTAAAACGTCGCACGTTCCTAGCAAAATGTTAGTCAATATCTCTCTTGAGTTATGGAATTGAGTGCATTCTATTTAACTAGGTAATAATATTATTAAAACAAATTACAATAGAACAATCGAAAGTCATACACATGTGTAGTATAATGTTATGAAAATTATTAAACAATAAAATCATAACTATGTTTAAATAACAATTATATTGTTATTATACTATGGGACAATAATATTATACATGAAGACAATGGAATTACCAGTTGACTTTATGTCAATAATATCTTTAATAAGAACAGAATCATGAGACAATAAAACCATAACAATTTAGTATTAATTAATATAGTTTTCATGCATGGGTAAGAATGTGTGTCTATTGTCGTATGAGTATGACTTAACTATGGTTTGGCCTCTTTGTTTTCAGTTAATAGTTCCAGTAGTCGCATCGTTATGTAATAGTTGCATACTTAGTCTCACACCTCTTACCTGATTGCTGAGAAGTATGTATGCGTAAACATTCTTGATTGTCCAATTTATGTTTGTCGGGGGGCTCCCTTCTGGCTAACTCTGAGCCCACCTCTTAAAAATATTTTGCCAAGAAGTGCGAGTAAAGAGGACGCTGTATCCGCCTATGCTACCCGGCGATACGGAGGGTCTTAAGCCCGTGGGAGTCCTTAAATTTCCTATTTATGTTCAAAAATGCTACATGGACGCCATTTATTTCAGGCACCAACTTTGGTGCTACCTGAATCGATTCAGAGCTGGACATGGAAGGTGCTGCCTTCTTCTCCACATATGGGGCAAGCGGGACAACCCCAACTGCCCCTGTGATGGCGTGGAGTCCGCTTACCACATTATCGAAGAATATCAGTTCTCACTAGGTTCAAAAGCAGAATGGAAGACATTCACAACTTTTCTTCTGAGGCACTTCAATACCTGAGATCTCTGAGTCATCTATATCAACGGAGTTTTGAAATTATTACTCTAGATTTACCTAGTTTGATGATTATTTTTTTTATTTTGTAACATCGGCGATAATTCTTCACAGTGATACCATTTGATTAAAATGCATAAAACACAGCGATTTGATCAGGTCAAATTTTTACGAAACGCCAGAGAAATTGTATCAAAAGTTAATCAATACCATTCTAAACGTAAATATTCATATTATGGTTCAATCAATCTAGTAGATAATTTTAAGGGACTTAGTTTATCAGTGAGATGGATGTTGCAGTGATTGACAAATGGCGAAACCAATCGTTGACAGCATCAGTATTTCAAATTACTTAATGATTATCTCAAAACAATTTAAGCCTTTTTTCGACATGGTCTAACACGGAACAACTCATTTATAAATCGTTTACAAAATACCTATGAAAAGAAATTGCGTAAGAGTAATATAAAATGTTGATTTTTCTTTGTTATTTCCTGGATTGTTTTGGTGGCCAATGATCTATGAATGTTTTCATTTTAATTAT
The DNA here is from genome assembly GCA_963576895.1 of Ceraclea dissimilis. NCBI lineage: Eukaryota > Metazoa > Arthropoda > Insecta > Trichoptera > Leptoceridae > Ceraclea > Ceraclea dissimilis. Next base: position 4,290,485 of record OY756375.1, read on the forward strand.
ATTGATTTGTGAGTGCCATATATACAAGCTTACAACTTTCGTGCAGCTACTAAGTCCATCAGTTAGTCCTTCTCCATCCCTTCTGGACATGAGTTTTTTCCCCTTCTTTCTATCCTCACATTTCATTTAGACATCTTTACTTATGTCAGCGCTTGGTTGTTTACATAATACACATAATTTCTGGCTCTGTATACCCAATAGATAGTCGACCATCGATACGATGCCATAAAAACTGCCATACGAAAAAAGTAGAGTGATTTTTTGCCATATATGTGAGCCAAAACAAACATTGAAATAATTCAACATCATTGGTTCTCTTACCACTGTAGGCCTTGACTCCCTCTTAAAACAGTCGTCACCATTCATTTCTATTTTGTAATGTTCTTCTCCAGACTTTTATTCCAAACATGCTTACAACATCCTGCAATTTCTTTAGTTAACTATACAACTTTCTTCTTCTCCAGCCTCAATCCAGCGGATTGGTTTGCAGCAAATTCTTACATATTGCTCTTATCTGTTTTCTGCAGCTTTCTTCAGCTCGATATATGTGGTCCAGTTCATGTCCTCGTACATTTGGTCCAGGTACTGACATCGGGGGCGCCCCCTGTGTGTTTTGTCCCCTTAACCATTCCCTCTATTAAGTCACGTAAGGGACCCTCGTGGCGTAAGATGTGGCCAATCCTCTCGGAGATTATTCTGAGTCGGTGCCTTTCTTCTTCGACTATGCTTAAGACCAATTTATTTAGTGATTCTATTTTTTATCCAACTTTGAAAGACTTTTGAGTTTCTGTAGCGCATATTCACAAAGTATTCTGTATATTGTTTAATTCATTATTTCGCAGTAACTTTACATGATCAACTTGTCGTTGGGTAACAATGGCAGCGAATTCTTTATTAAATTCATTCATCGAATTAATGTAATTTTCACTTGGTGCATTGTTTGTCATAATACTCTATTGTGACTGTGAAGTTAATGTTGGATATACCGAAGTTTCCGTCCTTGTTCAGACTACCGATGACCTCGAAGTAATATTAACAATTTGCATTGTAAATCAAAATAGAGACTTAAGTATTTTATAATTCAATACCGTGAGCTGATGGAGACAATAACAATCACCGACTCAAGCCATTGTTGTATTTCGTAGGGTTTTTAAGGCCCGATATACACTAAACTGGCTTTGGCGATACCCGGTTTTCTCAGTCAATACTGAGAACGTCGTCTTGATACTGAAGGCAAGTAACCATGATAGTATTGACTACAACATAACTGAATTACAATATTTGAAATATTTCCAAAATAAAAAAATACTTTGAAAGTACCCCTGAAATTTGCGTGATACCTACATGGGTTATCCGTTCAATTTGCATGATGTTAAAGTGTAATTTTGCAAAAATGTTGGTAAATATGAGATCAACAATTTGGCAGTCTTAATTTTTTTTAATTTGGGCCCTGTTTTTTAAGGGTATAATTCATGTTGTCACTTACGTTATTCATATTTCGCGCTAACATTCTCATACAGCGATAATATAACGATTTTTGCTCAGTGCATATCGGGCCTTAAAAGTGAACAGAATTTTAATTTTATTGTCCAATATTATATAACGCTACTGTACTTTCAAATCATACTTTCATAAATAAACTTTTACCTTGTCGACCTAAAGAGTCAAGACAATGGTACAAGCTCCGTTGACAAACAAAGTTTTATTAATATGAAATTTCACTATGTCGACAGGGTCCGACTAAAATGACATGGTTATGGTTGTACTGCGAATGATGGCTGTGTGTTCTTTTGCGAATATTAGTTGAATTATTTTTTGAAAACATATTATAAAATATGGATTTTTTCTGTGAGATATTCAGAAAGCTGTGGTACGCAAAGAAATGCTATGCTTTCTTATCTTTGCACAATCCTTTGCTTCTGTCACGATAGTCAATTCCTTATCCTCGTCCATGTTAGCTCTTTGATGATGATGTAGTTACAATCTTGAAGATGGGTTTGTACCAAGCATTTTCGTTCTTTCTTACTACACCGTCCTGTACCCACCAATCTTTTCACTTCCGTGTAGGTGCTACAGTGCACGCTCTCAACATTATAGTCTATATAACTGCTTCTTAGGCGACCTCTCACATTACTGCCATCTACCATTCCTTCTGCTATTGTGATGCAGAACGCTGCCAGCATTTCTCATCAAAATAACATCTGAAGAAGAGGACACCAGCGGGAGTGTCGAAACGTCGTTCAAGATCAATCCATACACACGGTTTGCCCGAAAATTAAGCCATCATTTCAAAATAACACCGTTATGGTGGCAACCATGCTTTCTTATTAAATAGAGCATGTATGTATAGTACCAACTGCTAGGTATAATATAAGTACAATACCCACCCAACTTAGGCAACACTTAGTAATTGCTTAGTCCTTAAGAAAGATTGTTTTATAATGTGTTAACTATGATACTATATTATCTCTAAACACTATATTATATTACATTAATATTATGGCCCATTGTTTAGAAGCGTATTGTGGATTAATTTTACCCACATACGTGTATTATAGTTAGTAGGCACTCTATCAACGTTCATAATTCTCGTAGTTACTGAGTAACGCATGACCGTGGCAACTTTTGCAAGTTATTCGAATTTATATGTAATTTAAAACATTTCGAAAATTATTCTGCTTCTTCTTCTCCGAGTAGCATGTCAGGTCCCCCAGAATTCGGCTTATGGCTATCACTCTGGCGTAGGCTTCCCTGTCCTGTGCTAGCCGGAACAACTCCCCTACTCTCTGCATTCCGGTTTATTCCGGTCCGTTGTCTGATGTTTATTTTTTTTTCTAATTTTTTTCATTGCGCCTGCAAAAAATGTCTTGAGTAGTTATCGACAGAGATCAACATTTTTAGAATTCGTGCCTTTAATTGAGATCGTTTAGATATGTTTGTACGTTTTGTTTGCACACATACAATAAAATATACCTATTTGTCTAGTTTTGTACCTAATCGCTTTTTCATACCTTTTGGTCAGTTTTTATTAATTTTAATACCTATAGTTAATTTATGTCTTGTAACATAATATATATCTACGTGCAGTGGACACTCGTTATTGGGGGGTTGACTGTAATTTGTGTTTAATGTTTTTATTTGTGTGTATCGGTCAATCCTCTGTGAATGTCTCAATAAAAAAATTAATAAAAAAGTGTAAGAAAAGGGAAGTTTGGTGATCAGTTCTTTGTGCCTATCCTGAACATCGCGTCATTATTGACGGGTTACAGCTAGTGTATTATGAATTGTTCACCTTTTAGCGTAAATGATTAAACTCCCATTGAATTGTATGTATGTCATAACACAATTACTTTTATAGTATTATTGTTGTAGGTACATACTAAGGACGCCCATAAGACTTATGTACAAATATTTGTTTATTACCTGTCAGTTGGTGTACTTGAATTTTGTATGATTTGCGAATTTTAAATTATGGTATATGTTTTACTGATTAATATTTTTCCATTAACCTTCTGACTGCCAGTGTCCTCTTTTCGGGACACGAATAATATTTAGCAAAAATCAATTTGGAGAAAATTTACGTCCTTAGTCTATGACAAATATACTTAGTTCTTCTTCTTCTAATCAGACCCTTTCCCTCCACTGCTGGATATAGGCCTCTTCCTGTCTCTTCCACAATTCTCTGTTTTGGGCGCTTTGTCTCCACTCATGTCCCACCGACTCGATGATATCATCGACCGATCTCCTTTGTAGTCTCCCTACAATTCGTTTACTTTCGTAGGGCCTTTTGACTTTCCACATGACATGCCCACTGCCATTTCAGTGTTCCTACTCTCTCCACAGTGTCTGATATCCCTGAGACCTTGATACTTACTGAATAGTTTATTTTATACCGTTAAGTATCAGAATCCTTCGTAAAGGACATCTGAACTGAAAATGTTAAAAATAATATCAATAGATGATGAATTTATTTTGTAGAACTCCATTGTTTAAATAAAAGCACAAGAATTGTTGCGTGGTTCTATTTTTTATAAAAAAAAATAAGAAGGAAACAAAATAATCTAGAAAGCAGAACTCCACGATGGTCTTGTCTTTTGAGTTGAAAATTGTATTTTTTTAATTCATGCAAAGAAAGGTACAGCTTTAGATATACATATATTTAATCCATTGTAGGAAAAATTCTTCATCCCTCCAATTAAGAACGGTGGTGAGAGGGTTTACTGTCAAATGTCAAATTCATATTTTGTAAAATTATTGTGCAATAAAAGTCAGCTTTCCAAATCACTTAAAGCTTAGTGTCATCGTAATAAATTAATATAAAGAAATAGGGAAATGATCTAGCTATTCATTATTGCATCATCATCATGAAATCTGCGAATGAACTACATTTAAAAATATACTAAACAATCGAAAATCATTATTGTTTTCATAATTTAAAACTTCTCTCCCACAGTAAATTAAACATTGATTACATTTCATATCTATAAATCTTATTTGGCACCGAAAAATGTGAGATTCACATCTCTTCAGTCATTATAATTACACTTCGTCTTAGTTTTTTAGGTTATCTCGTGAAAATAATCTAAATTATTTTTTAAAATTGCACAACATGGTGCAATACTTTTGCATGACACTTATGTTGCCATCAAAATTATGTTTTAATTATAATTTATAATGATTATACCCATGGGCGTCGTCGACGGGGCAGCTGCCCCCCCTTAGAGATTGGAATAGGTATATATTTTTCATACTAAATGATAAAACCTCACAAATATTCACATTATTACCACACATTTTTTCATCATGTCATAAATTTTCTAAAATTTGTATGAAAATCCATCACAATACAAAAGTTTCAAAAAAAAAAATAGCCTGCAGCGAAATTTTTTTATTGCTTTTTATAGAAAACATTTTTCATACATATTTTTGTGCAAATTATAGTGCACATTTTACAAACGTACAGTCTTTCAATAAAATTTCGCCTGCGGCGCTATTTACGCGTTTTTTATGCTGTATCTTTTTTTTAAATTTTTTTTTGCCCCTCCCACTCGCCCTGAGGCTGGTGACGCCCATGATTATACCGATTGTTTCTCCATGTATTAAAAAAAAAGAAAAATATTGTATATAAAAAATTCCCACTGTCAATAAGAACAATGTAATACGCAAGCGCCAATAAGAATGTATTGTGTCCTATTATTTTTTTGTTACACAATCAGCTGGCAACACCACAGCAATGAGTGTGTAGTAACATTATACATTGTATGTTGGTACGTTGTGGGAAAACGACAAGTTTTGTTTTATACTCGACGTTGTTTTGTTTTTACTTTTTTTTTCTCTGGCTCCTTTAAGTCTCGCGACCCAACTATGACGTCACATTGAAGGAAAATCCCGCTTGCTTAAAGCCCTCCACATCCCCAGGTAGCTCAGGCGCATTAATAGCGACCTCTTTACCCGCACTTCTAGGCAAAACTTATTAAGAGGTGGGCCCAGGGTTAGGCTAAGGGAGCCCCCCAGCAAACCCCACCCCTAAATTACATTCCTTCAGTGTCCTTATCCAAGGAGGTTACAATTCACACTTACAGATAGGAGACTTAAATACTAATTCATTCACAATTTCACATATGACGTCACAGTCATTTCCCACAGCATTAAGGTTCAAAATCGCACGATAAAATGGTAAAAATCGCGTTTTTTAATTTTTTAGGGTTAATTTCGCTTCAACCAAAAAACTTAAAGGTCATTCCCTAGATTTTAATGCATATTATCAATACAAAAAAAAAAAATACCCCGCGACTTTTGAGAAACGAGTTTCTGTCTATCGGATAAAAAATCAGAGGTGTTTTTCACATTTTTTTTTGAGAAATCTATGTAAGATATAAAAACTCTTTTACGGTCATTTCCTAGATAAAGGTTCAGTGTATCTACCAGTGACAAATGGTGGATTCCTGCAAGGGAATCCGGGGCTAACAATTCTTATGGAATTACGTCAGATTAGACACTATTATATACCTATCATTTTTTTCCAAAAGGTAACTCGATGGGAATCGTGTTCTTAGGTCGCTTCGCGCCCGCTACCTATATACTATTGGGTGCCCCCCTCTCCCATGATGTGCACAAAAATGCACTATCATGGGAGAGTTTTAAGTTTATTATTATTATATTAAGAGTCTCCCGTTTTTAGAAATTTATGAAATGTCAATAATATGCCTACTCTTATAGGTTGCGCAATAATGTTTGAAATGACAATAGGCGATACTTATGGACTTTGCTAGTTTTGTATTACTTATATCATTATTATGTGTTTAGGTTTGCACGTGGGAATTTATTCATTAAGTACGCCGTAATGTATATTTCATTTAGTCAATATTGTTTTTCCATTGTCTTGTAACATCTTAAGTTGACATCTTCCAAAACGACCGATCGAAATGCGCAAACTACTTAGGCAAAATTTAAGGTCCTATTTGCTGTCATCCGGCTTCGGCGCCCTAAATTGTTATCAGCCAATACTGAGAGAATCGTCTTGAAACTGAAGACAGTGATAGATGATGAAATTATGGACTACAGATTGACTGTTTTGTAATTACAATATTTGGAAATTCCTTGAATCAAAAAATATTTCGAAAGTACCGCTGAAATTTACGGGATCTGAGGATTTTCCGTTCAGTTTTTCAGATATAAAGGTATAATTTAGCCAACAGGCTTTTAGCCTAGTGCAAGGTGTGCAGGAAAGTATTTGGGTTTGTGTATACAATTTCAAAATTTTGCTCAGTGCATATAGGCCCTTAAGTTGTGCTCTTTTTACAATTTGAAAATTATATTTCGTCAATGATTCTTGTGGATAATTTAATATTCCTTGGAATACACCTAACCGTTTTGTACGTGAGAATAGCAAAAAAATACGGACTATCTGTCACAATTTTCGTTCCCCCTCAAAAGAGGAATAAAAATTTATAAAAAGTTGTATAGTTTTCTAATTTGTCCGTTTCTTTGTTTCAGGATTTCCATCGCATCATGAAAGGATGGAGTGTGTATAGTGAAAAATGATAAAGTGAAGATAGTTCGATGTGTTCAGTGTTGTTTTGTAATAGATAATGTTTCCCAACCGGACCATCTCATCAGGGGACGGAAGTTTCCCCAGTTCCGGAGAACTGGGACGAAACTCATCAATGCCTTCCCTAAAAGGACGCCCTTTAATTCATTCCCCACATAAATCCCCGAGATTTCCCCCCCACTACGTTCCACCGTGTAATCCTCACATATTTGACGCAGCGAAGTTTGTATGTGATAAAGTTCCTATTCAAAGACCAAGATATTTAGATAGAGATAGAGAAAGGCACGTAACAAGATGGCTTATGGAAGCTCAGGAAGCCTTGGAGAAAATAGAACAAAAGAAAAAACCATCAACTAAGAAGAAACCTTTCTTAAGACGATTTCATTCCCAAGAATCAAACAAAGACTTTATAACAAATCCTTTTGATAGTTCGTGGAATGAAAATTTTATCTTATCCGATGGATCAAATCCTAAAAAGACGAAAGCACTTTTGAAACGATTTCAATCGACTACTCACGACAATTTCGACGGAGGTACAGAAAGTAAAAACGATACGTTCGATAGAAGCGAATCGACGGGAAGCAGAAGGGGTGGAGAAAGTCCAAGTCCTCAGTCGACTGGAGCTGGCTCCAAGAAATTAACTCCGAGGGAATTTTTAGATAGATACACTCTCCCTCGAGTGGCAAATTTGGAGGGGGAAGATCAACCATTATTGTTATATAAACATATTCCTAATTATACAAGGGTCGAAGCTGTGAGACTCGTTGGGAAAAAGGGGAAACCCGTTGGAAAGCCTATTTACATACCGGAAGGATATCAAGGTAAGAATTTTTAAACAATTTATTTATTTACTTCCTATGGCCGTACAACTCCGGTAGAGTGTTGGCCTCCAGAACAATGGATCTCCAAACCTTCCTGTCTGCAGCAACGGACTCCCAGTCATCACCAACATTTAGAACGCTCAGATCTCGGGTAACATTCTTCATCAATCTCTGTCATGGTCTGCCCAAACAATTTATTGTCAAATTAAAATGTGTCAATTACTTATTTTTTTTCTTCTTTCAATTACGAACTATAGGCAAATTATAATTCTCTTGTGGGCCGTAGGAAATCGTTGAAAATACCATACTTCCTGCTTGTATTTTTTTCGTGAGAAATATAAGTACCTGCCAATTCCTAATCCAGATAAGATACGCGAAGAATTTATAAGTGTATATTAATTTCTCATAGGATCAAGAACTAAGAAGTATAGTGGAAGCTTATAGTGAATAATTAACCACTGATCCCTAGACCGGTTTCGACATAACAGGAATTATTATTTCCTTTTAAAGTTTAATCTCCTACTTCTTAAAAGTAGGCATATTGACATTTCAATAATTTCTAAAAACGGGAGACCTTATATCTCAACAACCTTTACTATTTTTTCAATTTCTATTCGGTTTATTTCTCAAAATATTATATGTACAATTGAGTAATTTAAGAATACCAATATTAATTAAAAATACACAGATGTTAATTAGCCGCCCCCAGAGAGCATATTTATATGTAGGGGGACAAATACACTTATTTTTTTAAAATAATGTAACACTCAATATAATAAGTCACTCACACTGGTCACCGCTAATAAATCACGGAAATTCACTCACGATTACTAATTACCACTCTCTTCAATGCTTGAAAAAAATAGAGTAAATAATCTAGGGAATGACCGTAAAACATTTTTTTATATCTTGTATAGTTTTCCTAAAAAAATGTGAAAAACATCTCTGATTTTTTTACGAAAGATCGCAAATCGCTTCCCGAAAGTCTCGGAGAATTTTTTTTTTATTGATAATATGCATTTAAATCTAGAGAATGACCGTAAAGGTTTTTTGATTGAAGTGAAATTAACCCCAAAAAATGAAAAAAAAAAAACGCAATTTTTATCATGCGATTTTGCCGCGGGAAATGACCGTGACGTCATAGTTGAGTCGTGAGCCTTATTCTCCTACTTGTAATTTATTTCTCTGATCTCGCCTTTAATAATAAATTTGTGAAATTCTTTGCCTTATTGATTGAACCTTAATCCGCTTTACGTCGCCAACCAGATACCAGATTACTAATCCAATTTCCAGACAATAGGATTTATTGTCGTACGGATGTCTTGGATTGATAATTCTACTTCATAATTCACCGTTACAGTAATTTAGTAATGAAAGGTGTTTGTAATGTAATGAGATAGGCTTGTCTTGCAGGGTTCCCGGACAAAAACCCATAAGAATATTCTTCTTCTCTTCTTGTTCAGTTATCCCTCCACTACTGGATATAGGCCTCTTCTAACGTTTTCCATTTTTTTCTACTTTGAGCTTTACGCAACCACTTCCTTCCTGCGACTGGGACTATATCATCCACTCATCTTTTTTGGGGTCATCCTACAGGTCTTCTGTTCTCCCATGGTCGCTTTGTTAGGATTCTGGGTGCCCATCTCTCATTTCACTGTCTCGCGACGTGGCCTGCCCATTGCCATTTTAGCTTAGCGTACGGTCTACTATGTCGGTAATCTTTGTTCGGCGTCTGATTTCTTCATCTCTCAGACTTATTCCTAACATAAGAATATTGCTCAACATTAATAAATCCCAAAAAAGAAAAGACCCTTAAGAAATATCCTCAACGGATAAAAGCCCAAACTTTCTAGTTGGATTCCAATAGATGAATTGTTTATAAAATGTTGACTATTTTATTGTCTATCCCATTTAAGATCCACTTATTTATTTGTTTATTTTCTAATATATGCTAGTTTCTAACACACTGAAAGAGATCGTATACTAATAGATACAATTATTTTTTCGAAATCTAATAAGGGTTAACTATAAGATATTTCTTTTGCTATAAGTCCGCCTTGTGGCACACTACATTGTCTTGTTTTTGTAACTATGTATATTTTCTCTGGCCAATCAAGATTTATTTACTTATTAAGATTTGAGCTTTCGTCTCTTGAGCAAATTTCTTAAGGGCTTTCGTCTTTTTTTGGGATTTATTCATGTTGAGCAATATTCTTAGGGGTTTGTGTCCGGTCACGGTCGTGCAGAGTCTTGTAAATTTATTGATCAAATAATAAATTAGATTTGTTGAATAGTTTCTCGAGTGCCTGATCGTATTGTGTGTCTTTCTACGTGGGTGATGAGTCTGATGAAGTCATATTGTGTCACAGTATAGTGTGTCACAATAATACGATTTCAATTTATTTGATATTACGGACTTTATCAAATTTTCTGTACCTCTGACATGCACTGACTTTGAATTGTTTTTTTATGATTAAATAAAACCTTTTTTTCGTGGAAGTAGTCACACATTTTTTAAATATATTCTATTCCTTACACGTTAACAGTTGAATTTCATAATTTATGTTTAAAAAAATCACAATTTTATCAATAAATACTTGTTTTTTTATGGAATAGGTGAATAGTATACCTACCTTGCAGATCTAATACTATTGTGCCATAAAAAATGTAGATTCTCAAAATCAGTTTTAATAAATCGAATTTTTTTTTGAGGACGTATTATTGAAAATAATCACATGTAAAAATTATATCAAAATCTTTTTGAAAACTTTTCTTTTTTCATTAAATGAATCTGAAATACATCTTTGTACACTTCACAGGAAGCTTGAAAAGCTTGTATCGTGAAATGGAGTAAGTCGGAATCGGGGACTGAACCCACGCCCGCCAGATTAACAGTCGAGCGCGTTACGAACCAGGCTACCGACCACTAACCAAACTTTTCAATTTCAAACAAAAGTCCAGTAATGCAGTTAAGCAAGTTGCCGAGATATAATCGTACATTATTAGGTGTATGTTATTAATCGATACAAGTAATTTAGATATCGCATTGTTTGACACCCATTCACATACTTGTGTCTGTTATTAATATATCGCCAGTGGTGATTGTGACCACATTGATTTATGTATAATAGCAGTGGTGTATTAGTGAAATATTAACTCATTGTTCGAAAAATGTCGTACTTTTTTATAAGTCAAACTCAATTTAGGTTATTATGAAATGTTTTGCCATGCTCTACGGGGCGAAATACTGGCCCCTCAAACGCAAGGAAGAGCAGTTGCTTCGTAACACCGAGATGAGAATGCTGCGCCGGTCACACGGGTTATCTAGATTAAATAGAATCCGTAATGAATATATTAGAGAAACTATTAAAGTTGCCCCGATTGACCTAAAAGCGCAAGAGGCCCAACTTCGGTGGTATGGACACGTGCAGAGAAGGGACGAGGATTCCGCTCTGACGAGGGCAACTAAATGGTCAGTGAAAGGACCAAGAAAGAGAGGACCTACGAAGAAGTCCCTTGAGGAGATCATCAGAGGGGACATCTAACACCTGGAGCTTAATCCAGAAGACTGCCTCGATCGGGAAAAACGGAGAGAGAGGATCCGGGCCGCCGTCCCCAAATAAATGAGATATGTTATGGAGAGGAAGAATAAAATGCTGTAAAATAATTGTTTTCTTTAATTTTATTTTTTCAGAATCATACTAATTTATTTTACGGTTAATTCAGTTAACTGAATGTTAGAACGTGTATGATGGCCCTTAGAAAAGCAGGTATTGTAGCAATACCCTACAAAGTCTTTGGGCAGATTTTCGTCCGTTTCGTGTTCTAGTATCTTGTTTCTCCAAGCATGTTGATCATTGCCGACCAATCAGGTATAAGAGCCTCCCTTGTCCAATATCTACTAGTTATATTCACTGTTCAATTGATACAACGTCTCCGGTCTCTGCAGGTTTCGTTCTCAACAAAAAAAAAACATAATACGTCTTACGATTTATAATGATATTTTAATTACCCTTGGGCGGTCATATCGAATGCCAAAAGCGTCGGTAGATCGGAGATAATAAGTCGTAATAGCAAAAAATAGTTTGTCAATTGATCGATCATTGGTGATCTATAACAGCTACTAAAGTTATTACGTGATCAATGTAATAGCAGTGACACCGCACTGATTTATTTGGAGCACTGTAATTAATAATTTATCGGCTGTCAATATATCGGATCGCTTATCTTTCTATATTACTGCCAGAGCTGGGCAGAAAAGCGTTAATCCGTTAAGCGTTAATCCGTTAATAGTTAATTAACGAAGTTAACATTTTGGTTAACGATTTAACGCTTTTCTCATCTCCAAAAAATGTTAACGGATTCGTCCGTTAATATTTGATTGTTTGCATAGACATCATCCACTGGCGACGCTTGCATTAGATAATCCAAGGGTTGTATGGGGTTATGTGTGGTATCGTATGTGGGTTGGGAGTTGGAAAAGAAATTTCACTTTGTTGGGATACATCGCGATAGAGTAAATGTGATAGTAGTTGTACGAATGTAGTTCTATTTCATGCCGTTTAACCGCGATTTTTTACCTTAACGCTTTAACGGATTAACGTTAACTTCCGTTACATTTTTCAAAATGTAACGCTTTAACGATTAACCAAGTTAACTTTTTAGTTAACGGATTATCGATTAACGAAGTTAACTTTTTGATTAACGGTGCCCACCTCTGATTACTGTCTATGTCTTACTCTTACATGGATTGTATGGAGCTACTGGCCTTTAATATTGTTCTAAATTTTGCTTACATCATGATTTATACGAATTTCAACTCCTCCCATATTCTTGGCAATTTACTTTCCATTTTCAGCGGTAACCAGACAGAAACTTAAATGACAAAATCTCAAATGTCAAAAGGGTAACCTACTATTGACAGAATCGCAACTCATCGCCGGAAAACCTGTATTATTACCTTGGTCGTCTTCTGTAGTTTGTCGCTTTGTTCATTCCTTCAATTAATTCAAATTGGAGACCCTCTTGACGCGCACTATACATTAAGAGTATCCATACCGACATTTCAAAACTTTCTAATAGTGGGAGACCTGAAATCTGAACATTCTTATTAAATATGCTTTGGAAGAAAATAGGGTAGATACATTGGACCTTTATCTGGGAAATGATAGTAAAAGATTTTTTCTATGTTGTAGAGATTTCTCAAAAAAAATAATGTAAAAAACACCTCTTATCTTTTTTGCGAAAGACAGAAACTCGTCTCCCGAAAGTCGCGGAGAAATGTTGATAAAGTGTATTAAAATCTAGTAAATGACCGTAAAAGTTTTTTGAATGGAGACAAAGTAAGGTTAAAAACGCTATTTTTATCATTTTTTCATACGATTTTGAACCTCAATGCCGCCGGAAAATGACCGTGACGTCATAGTTGGGTCCGAGCTTTAATCCGAGACTGTACATCGTTCGTTTGCGTAATAAAATGAAAATCACGTGTGTGTCAGTTATTAGGGAAATGAGTGACTGCAAGACTGGTGTTGTAACTAGAATGAAATGTTGAGAGAATGAAGGATGACAGGATGACAAAAAAGATATATCTGAGTGAACGTAGAGGTGGCCGTCCGAGACTGGCCTGGTCCGATCATGTCGACCATATCCTCAAGGATGAGCGCGTTTTGAGTAAAATTAATCGGAGAGCGTGTATGGAAAATTGTATGAATATGACGGAAGCTAGAGTGTCTGTAAGGATATGGCTGTCTGGCGCTCTGTCCTCTCTGCCTACCCTGCAAGGGACGTGGCGTGAAAGTATAGATAGATATATATGTGTAGTAACTTAAGGAATCCTAAGATTAATGATAGTTTTAGGTGTGGTGCTCTAACTCTCATATCTGCGCTACTTTTGTCAAGTTTATACAAAGAAAAATATCGTGTCATCATTGTTAAGGGCTTGGCACCAAGAATGACGTCACAGACATTTCCCACGGCGATAAGGTTCAAAATCGCGTGAACAATCGCATGGTAAAATTGTAAAAATAGCGTTTTTCCCATTTTTTTGGGGTTAATTTTGCGTCTGTCAAAAAACTTTTACGGTTATTCATTAGATTTTAATGCATATTATCAGTACAAAAAAAAAATTTCTTCTTGACTTTCGGGAAGCGAGTTTCCGTCTTTCGGAAAAAAGGTCGGAGGTGTTTTTCAAAATTTATTTTGAGAGATCTATACAAGATATAAAAAATCTTTTACGGTTATTCCCTAGATAAAGGTTCAATGCGTCCACCCTATTTGTTCCAAAGCATATTTAGTAACAGTTGTCGAGATATAAGGTCTCCCGTTTTCGGAAATTTTTGGACTGTCGGTATGCATACTCTTAAGTGGCAGATAATATATTATTATGATTATCGCCGCACGTTTCATTGTTTCGAGTGTTGCCCAATCAATGAGGTTACATGAATTAATCTTTATTTTATTTTTTACGTATGGTATCATCGGAGAAAGTAAATAATGAGCTATTGAAAGTGAGTTTTGTGTATTAACAATATCATGTACTTCAATGTTAGACAATAAAATCAATCAATAATATACATAAATTCTGTTGTACACAAAGCATTAACATTAACATTCTATCTGCGTTGTATATACGAGTATTTTGTGAGTACTATATGTTTTTGTTTATACGTTATATTCTGCGCATTTAACCCGTTTAAGAACTTCGCTATTTTTTCCTCTCTAAGTATCTTAATCTTTTAGCTCTTTTTGATCACCATGGAGTAGTTTTATGTATCCTTCAGCTTTTCAGAACTAATTAGTTGACGATGTCGTTAATGCTCTCTGGTTTTTGATAATGTATTGAATAAGTCAAATACGGTAGTGAAGAATCCAATTTTGCACAATTTTCCTGTCTGCGCCCCCTCCGTATCATGAAAAAACCTTAAAAAATAGTCCGTTATGCCATGTTACTTAAATTAGTAAAAATATTCATTCCGATAAAGTTTTGCTCTAAAGTAAATAGCAGCGGAGCTGTAAAGCTCTAAAAACTGGCTATTTTTTTTTTTATAATTTTGACTTTCTTGCTATTTTACATTTTTACATCACGATAAAATTGGATTCTCCACTATCGTGTTGACCCATACAGGCTATCATCATCATCATCATCCAAGTCGGTCCCTCATTCCTGAGGATCGTGACCTTCATGTATTATTTGAGTCATCAGTCTGGCCCACCCCGGTCTGTCCTCCAACAAACAGGCTATACAAAATACCAAAAAATTACTACTACCTCTTCCAATGTTGGCAAATTCTGGCATTATTTCAGAGGACAATAAACGAAATATAAAAAAAAAACTTATTGGGTTAATTTTTTACATCCTTTCAATATGGTGACGAAGATCATTACATTATGTTATGGTACATATCTTCTCTTTGTAGGTATAAATGACAATAAATTTTAATTATCTACGTATATTTTCTTTATGTTTTCATTGTCTAGTACTGCATTAATATGACTGTAAGATGATTCACAGCACAAGCTATATACGATAGAATATTCATAACATAACATAGCACATTCACCTTGTGTGTGACATAAACCTATTGTAATAAGTAGTACTTGTCAATACATGTCTTAGACATGACGATATGACATACATTGTAGTTAGTAGTCATCAATACGTCATTATTGCCCAATCCCACCAACTTACACCTAGGCAGGGGACTCCTAAATAATTTCCATACAAAAACAGAGATAACATTATTATTTATAGAATAAAGAACAACAGCTAGCAGCGCATAAATCCACATGAAATGGAACATAAAACTCTCCTAGTAGGGGAGATTCTGGGTGGTGATATTTCGGCCCCTACTTTAGGAGAGTTTTATGGCGCATTTCAATGCCCTGCTAGGTGATGTTCTTTATTTTATAAATAATATTATCTCTGTTTATGTATAATGAAATTATTTAGGGGTCCCCTGCCTAGGTGTAAGTTGGTGGGATTGGACATATGTATTTAATTTATTTATTTATTTATTACATATATTTAAGGTATTTTATTTACTTATCTCATAATGACAACTGTAGGGGAAAGTCCTTATCACAAACGGACGGTCCATTGGCGAGCACTTGGACTCTCTTGGAACAAGCATATTATTATCAATTGTTGCCTTGATTGCTCTTTTATTATTTTCATATGTACTTTTTTTTAATAAAAGGACCTGGGCTTGCGCATACACAAACCCAAATAGTGTCACTGCGTACCCTTGGCCTAACTACTATTTATAATACAATGTTATATTAAAAAGTACCTACCTACCTTCATTTTTTTCATATCTTAATAGCTAGTTCTAAAATTAACACATGAGCATGTAACTCATTAATTTTAATAGTTAAGTATCTACTTTACTTAAATTACTAATTGTGAACCTAATCAATTAACTTTGTTGATGATTGTGTCTTAACATTTGTGTTGAACATATATACGACTATGTTTAACGTATATATTATATAGGTATAGTAATAATTAATATGTGTAATACCTTAGTAAAGTTAATTAACGAAATTATGATTAATTATTATTAACACTGTTTTGACATGTGATTAGTGATTTGTTTATAAGTCATGCTATATTTATATACAGGAATTTTATGAACCTAGAAACTCGAAAAAATGCATGCGTTTTATGACTCTGTAAACTCAAAAATATACATGCTTTTTATGACTCAATATACTAAATAAAAAGCCTGTTATGACCCAATCAATTCATAAATACGCATGCCCTCTATGACAAAAAAATATACGTGGCTTTTAAGACCCAATAAACTAAAAAAATAGGCATGCTTTTTATGACTCTATATACTTACTAAATAAAAAGCCTGTTATGACCCAATAAACTCTTAAATATGCATGCCTTTTATGACCCAAAAACAAAAAATATATGCGTAGCTTTTATGACTAAAAAAATATGCATGATGATTTTAAGATCACAATTATTTCAAAATATGACGTTTATCTGCAAGGTGGCATTTTTATGCTCTCATGACTTCTGCGCTCTTTTCCTGAAAAAAAAAAATGTTAAGTCTTACTTCTTTCTTTAAGAAGCGCTAGACAACCCGAAGGCCCACTTGGCTTTGTTCAAAATCACTATCACCTCAAAATCAAAATCTTCATCTTTCTTTGACTCCCTATTTTGCTTAATACTTGTTAAAATAGTGAAGGTTACATTAATTGTGGTGTGTGGCGCTTAATGCTCTCTACCCCGAAAGAGATACGTCACGATAAAGAGAAGTCCATGGGGGAAAATCCCTGCAATTTAAATTCCGCGTCATGGCTGAATGGTCATGATATGATGTAAGAACAAAATCTGAAATAGTATGTGTATGAATTCTTGACTTACTCACGAAATACTAAGTACTCAACTACTTATCAGAATACTAGCTGTAACCCGTCAAAAATGACGCTGTTTTCTAAATTAGTCAGAGAGAACAGATCGCCACACTTCCCTGTCCTTACAGTCTTACACGTATAATTATTGTATCGCATTCTTATGGTATTATTTTTATTTTATTTAGTACAGTATTTTCTATTCTATCTGCTTAATAATATTTGTCCTACAATATTGAATTTAAAAATTCATTTTATAAAACAAAATGTACAAATTAAACAACATAAAGGAATTAAATGTTACCTAGTGAAGTTAATAATTAGCTGCGAATTCTTAAAATATCGACATCTATCGATAAGGAGATACTCAAAACATTTTGTAGGCTCGTAATGTCGTTGCGAAGGCGTTGCGATCGTGAAATTTTGTATTTTTTTGTTGTTCTTCATCCCTAGGCCCTGATTCGGGCACTTGGACACGTCAAGGTTACAATAGATATTACACAGCTATAGGTAAGGACCATAAAACAATGAAACAGAATCCATGCCGTTAAAATGTAAAGTGTTCTATTGGCATTTCGTCATGAATTTATAAAATACTAGGTCCACAAAATATCCATTGAGCAAATGATTTTCCCCCATGCTCACTCGAGCACAGGGTTCGTCAAGTATATAAATTTCGTATGTATTCAACGGAGAAGACAATGGTATGCACATGTGAGGAGAATGGAGCCATCCAGACTCCCTCACATTGCATTGTACGGCCAACACCAAAGACAGACCACCAAAGAGATGGATTGACAGTTGGGAGTCGACATCGCAGGAGGCTAATCCATCTTCATAACAGGCCACAAGGCCTATATTAAGAACAAGAAGAAGAAGAAGAAGTATTCAAACAACTTGGAACGGTTGCCACGGTCCTGCGTTACGTTCATACCCGGTTTCGACGAAAATTATGTAAGTTGATGATTATTATTCACAACTAAAATATATATACCTGTTTTTTTTTCGCCAATAATTGCCAACGTGTAGTAAGTACTCATTTATTACTGCGTAACAATTATTATGTGAGACATTGATATTGAGCACCTGTGATTACGTGTTTCAACTACTAGATACGAGTACTTATTGACTACCTGTTTTTTTTTCTTTATTCGTCGTTCATTCATCATAATACCTGTTACTTATTTAAATTGTTCTTTTTTATATCATACATTGATTGGTATTTATGCAATGTCCGATAGATTTACTCGTATAATACTATGTCACGTTGATTTGTGACTGATTGACCGATTTGAATAATTAAGTAACACTTGTAATACTCGTAAAAAATCCGTATAGGTACGTTGAAGATATCAAAATATACTGTACCAGAAGTTAGGCTTACCTACTTCTTTTTGCCTTTTTTTTGGGAACATCAGGGGGCTATCGGGTGTAACAAAAATATTTTTTAGTCATTTGTAATGAATCTGGCTTTATTTCCATAACACATCTTTTCTCTTTCAGAATTGTCTTGTAGGTCATTTTTTTTTATAAATATTTCATTCCATTTCAAATGGTTCTAAGAAACGCTCTGCGTTTTTTTTAAAGAGTGTTTTGTAAGTATATCTTAACATCTTTCGGAAAACTTCGCGTGCTCTTGGTTGTTGCAGGGTTTTTCACATTAGTATGTTATAATACTTAGTTAAAAGAAATTAAATGACAGAGTATAATTAAAGATGAGAGATGTATAAAATTACCATATTATCGATTAAATACTCACATTAATCGGCTTAAACCTGCGGGTATGTGTAACACTTCAGTGATTCAGTGTCATTCATGAAATCATTCACCGACAAGGCGATACTATCAGTCGTGCGTAAAATGCTAATGTTCTTCTTTGTAGCGATAGTACTTGTTACTCACAATAATAACAGTGATTGCGTCAAAAGCGTTGCTAATTGTTATCTGTCCCACAGCTTGACATGACAGGTGTAACTCTAAAAAATAATAATTTAAAAACTAATCATTTATTCGAGAGGATGAAAAGATCTCTTGTGGTTATGGAGAGATCCAGGGTGACGAACTCCTTGTCAAAGATCACGCAGAATGACGAGCTATTAATCTTTTTTTTATTTTTTTAAATATGATTTTATGATTTCAAATCCTAGAACTGCTTTCAAGGCCTTCCAAACGATACCAAATACGCCTTTCCGAGGCGCTTAGATCCCTCCATTTCAATGGCGCCTCCCACCAAGAATTGACAGAATCAAAATTTGTAAAAAGATAGAGTTCTACTCGTGAAGCACCTTCGTGAGATACCAAACACGGCAGTATGCGATGACCGCATCCTCTCGATCGCTCGGTGTCTTCCAAGGCTTGAGCTAGACAAAATCGGACTAACGATCTGGATTTCTTTTCAACAGTTAACAGTCACCAATCATTCTCACAAGGAACGCGATTCAAAGATAATAACTTCATTGGTTGATTTCGTATGGTATACTCATTTAGAAATCTTATACTCTTGTGTGTGCCTTTTGTAAATGATTTCTTTGTGTCAAGTTTGTTATGAAATGTATTCAACCTGCTACGTGGTTGATGAATCCAGGATCGTAACGTGGAGTGAGATTTGGACTCTCTCAAATATTTGCAATGTACGAGTACATACATAATATCCCATCAAATATGTTTGACTTTGGTCAGCGACCATTGACCGAAGAGTACCTCTTTACTAAATAGCGATATCCCACGGTACGCGAATCCAGATTCGCCCGTGATTTTGGATTTGTACGTACCGCCATACAAATCGCTACGAAAGCGTCTGTAGATTTACGGACTCACCCCTTCCCACGGCGTGTGAATCTACGTACGAATCCGGATTCTCGCACCGAGGGATATTGCTTTAAGATGTTTTATCAGAATTCCTTAGTCTACTAAGGTCCTTAGAGGACAAAGAACAAGATATTATAACGTACAATATTTATCATTGAATTTACCAAATATGTCTCTGATTTGACGTCAGCCGAAAGGTATTTCTAGATTTGTCATACGAACTTAACAACTTACTCAACCCAATCGCTAGAATTGGAAACGAGTTTATCATTATTCATTATACATACTTACACTTACATGTATGTACAGATTATTATTGATTTGAAACAAATTATCATTTTTCCGTATTTCCCAGAGTAACCAAATAAGCGATGTTGATTCAAATAGGCACTTACATACATGAAATTTGGAGGAAATATTTTGAAATTTGATGCAACTATACGCAATGCAACCAATGGAAAAAAATAGTGCCTATCTACCGATAATTTGACCAAGTGACTGGTTCAGATTTTCGGATGAACCGTTATATACCATATTTTACAAGCCAGTGGAGGAACTGACACCAGCAAGAGTGTCGAAACGTCTATTAAATAAACCAACACACACCTTACCCGAAATAAACGTGAACCTTGATTTTTTTATAATGTTTTTTACTACCCAAAATTGTAATTAGGTAATTCTTGAGTCTTCCCTGGTTTGTTTCCCGTTGATGTTCAAATTGTTTATACTTTATCTAATAACTGTATGTACTTGAAAGATCAATAAAAAAAAGGTAAATAACCATCACTGTGCTGTAGGTATGTTTGAAAGTTATTTTGAATTATATAACACAATAAAAATATAACGATTTATTTACAAAAACCACAGGGACTATAAAAATCTACATATTAATAAAAGTAATTATAGTCATAATATACAGAAGTATTGCGTTTAAATACTATATGCGAAGCATTCAAAGATATTGTGTCGTAGGTTTTATGTTATTTAAATTTATTATGCACTTACGAGTAATAGTTATAATAATATTATTATTTCCATTCCAACAACCTTATCACTAGTGAACCACTTTCTAACTTATGTGATAACAATTTTACTTTTAATACTTTAACTTATTACTATGCATAATTTAAAACTAGGTTGATAAAAAAAAAAAAAAAACTAGTGACAACGTTTTTGATACCATTGTTAAACGCGGAGGCATGACTTTGCCAACACACTTCTCAGTATTATCAGCCAGAAGAGTCTACATATTATCATTCATGATTCACATATAAACTCATCAGCCTAATACTGGGAAAAATTCACCTATCCAGATATCACGGATATCACAGGATTAGGCTCAGATGCGCGGGGCCTAAAATACAAGCATTACTATTCAATTATTAATATTTAATTAATTAATATTAATTCAATATTTAACTATTCAATTATGCCAAACGATGGGCCATATAGTTGAGTGTCCAATTTTTGTTTTCCAGCGCGGTCTAACTGAAATTCACAGGTTCAATGCTGACGCTGCCAATTGGCTAAGAGATTCACCTTTAAATTTGTAGTTGCCGGGTCATATGTCTATGTCTTTGCCTTATGCATTAAAAAAACTATTCTATCCTATCCCTTGCGAGATAGGCAGACAGAACAGAACGCCAGAATTTCTAAGCCGCACACACACTTCTTGCTTTTGTCACATTCATGCAATTTTTGTACACATTTTGCGATTCATTTTACTTAAAAACACACCCGTCCTCGAAATTCTGACGGAGATGTTCAAGCCAAGAGATTCTTGAACGACCGCTCTTCCTTACTTTTTAAGTATATTTTCTTTATTATCCGTTCATCATTTATCCTCTGTACATGTCGAAACCATCTGAACTTATTCACTTTCATTCGAAGGATAGAAAAGAAATGTCACTGATGTTTTCGGCATTAACTATGTGACTGTTTTTTGACATTTTGAAAAATCTAAGATTATTAGACTACATATGTAATCAGACACGTGAGTTTGTAAAAAAGCGTGAGTTTGTAAATAAGCGTTTTTTACAAACTCACGTAACTGATTACATAATCTAATAAACTCAGTTTTTTCAAAATCAAAAGAAATGAAACTTAACAATGATCACTTTGTTGGTGTTCTTGCTTGTCAAATGGTCGGGCTGGATTTGAGGGATAACTGGAACAATCTACAAGTCGTGTGTAATTTTGATTGCATGTATATTTGTATTGCGTTTGTGTCTGCCTGTGATTGGGTTCTTTTGTACTATTTGTTTGTAATCATATATTGTTATTGTTAACCTGTCGTCAGTCCACGTTTAAAAAAGTGCAACGTGCAATTATCAACAGCCCTGAAGAAATTAATCTTACCTAGGAAGTTTGTTACTTAAAGAGAAGATTAATTAATCAATTTGAATCGAGGTTACGAGTTTGATAATGCAATTTACAATTAACATATTGTAGGATGTCATTTAGTATTCACTTACTGTGTGACAAAAAAAGCGAATCCGGAAGCGATAACAGCTAATGCATTTTACAGATAAAGAATTGTATCTACATATTAAAGTATGAAGTATATATTGTACCTAATTACTACAATGGGTGCATTGCGACACAGTAATGAATAATAAGAACCGTATCTAATTGTGTCGGAAAGTTTCAGGATGTAGAAAAGGACAAGCACGGTTAAATAATGGGTAACTTTTCATTAGAAATCAATACAAAAAACTCTTAATAAGTGAAAGTAGTAGTCTCCGGTCTTGTATTTAAAAACGCAGTTTATATTTTTTATTGTTCGTAATATGACAATGTCCTGTTATATATTTTTCGCTTCTTACCTTAATTTTTTAGTGGTTTATGTAAATTTCCCAATATATGTTGATAAGGACCTAAAACTGAGCCTTGTGGAACACCATATATGATAGATGTGTTTGTTAAATTGTTCGTAATATGCCAATGGCTTGTTACATATTTTCCGCCCCATGCCTGCTTTTTTTGGTGGTTTATGTAAATTTCTCAATATAAATCGATAAGGACCTAAAAGTGACCCTTGTGGAACGCCACATATTATAGATGGGTATGTTTTAGCAAATTAATTGTTAGACTTTTCCTTAAACTCTCAGTTTGGCAAATGTGATTATTTTCAATCTAAAACCACCTTCATAGTTTAAGATCAAATTCCAAGTCTCGATTGTAATAAGGTATGAACCTCATTATCAGAGGAAGCGCCCGTGTCATCACTCAGTTAGAAGACTCGTGCTGGATTTCACCAACTTCTTGGGTAAGGAATAGCGGAGATAGGAGACACTTTATCATTATTTTTCGTACAAAATTTGTGCTAGGTGGCTCCTATCTTCGCTATTCCTCACCTAAGAAGTTGGTGGAATCCAGGATAAGTAAAGTATTACACCATCGAAGAGACAGTCCACGATTTCAGCGACTCTTTATTCACTATTTACTGCAGCAACTGCTTCGAAAATGTTTCCACAAGACTTCATTGTTGGTACCTTTAGAATCTTTGGCTAGAATCATGCATCTATTTCATTGTTAATTAGGCACCTCTTTAGGGTTATGTTGGTACGTTATAAAAGGTATAACTGTTTCAATTTATTGACTAAGTGGTTCAATTTTAAATTTACAACTCGTCCACAATTACACTTACAATCCACATTACAATTTAAGGTCACGGGTTTCGAATCGAAACCTCGTACATTTCAAACTGTATACTACATTAATTAATTCAACTGTAAATAAAATAATTAGAAATTAATCAATTATCAGATTTAGACACGATTTTCCTTGGTTGTTATAATATTATTATTTTAGTCAATTTGTAAATATTAATTTTAATTGTTTATAACCTTCAGTATTATTTGCACGAATATACATTTTATTTTTTTATTAGCTACTATAACTATCTTCACTTGCGGATTTGAAACACTGTTTTGGTTTTGAAATATTGCGTTATTAAGCAGATATTAAAATAAATAAGAAAAACGAGGAGGCGTTTTTAATGGATTTCCGGTTGTTAATATAACACGCTATTTGTTTTAACTGTTTGTTTAATCCTTAAGTTAACATTACTATGTAACAGAGTTCTGTTTCTAAATTTACAATCGTAACAGCAAACATGGATGAAGTTATCAGCCTAATTCAATGATTTTATGAGCAATAAATTGTGTTCTACAATTAATGAAGATGTTTTAAAGATCCCGTTTTTTATCATAGTTAAATTTTTATGATCAGATCACGATAATTAAATAGGAGAATCAGTAGTCGTTGCTCCAATTTAGAAGTAATCCAGATCCAATGTCATCTAGATCGTTGAAAATCACCTCACAAAAATACTTTTGATTGCAAAGTGATCATATTAATCCAGCCGATGATCAGTCATAAGCCTGACGGATAGTCCATCCTTCGCTGTATATATTAAGAAATAACTACTTGTTATTTCGACTACGACTGATACTTTTTTTTACCCCAATTAATTCTATATGGCCAGATTTGCAAACTATGGTTACTCATCAGAATCATCAATTCTTTCAAATTTTAATTCCAAATAGAGTATGTTGGACTCTAAAATTTGTAAACAATAACATTTTAATCTTGTTCTCACTACTTTAATCGTCTTAAACGGTATCACGAGATGAAAATAACAGGTATTGATAAGAACTGTTACTATTTATCTAATGAGTAGAGTACTAGGTATCCGTATGAAGTATTAACCTTGTAATGATTTTAAAAACGATAATATAGGTAACAATAACAATCTGTGATAATATCAGCTGTTATTATGATAACATCTCATGATGATATTAATACTACCTAAGCCTAAAGAAGCAAGCCTACACTTTTGTAGTACTTAATTGAATGAGTACCTCTAGTCTGTGAATTAGTGAAGTATTTAAAGTCACAGGCACATCACTTGACTATTACAATGTTTGGTTGTTTATTACCATCTCAATTTAGCAGTGAATTTCAATGGCGTTGATGAAATTTTATTGTACTTACTTGTTGTAAATAAAATGTACGATAATTTATGATTATGAAAAGTGACAATAACCGTGAAATTCGTCTCAATGAAATGATATTAACACAACGGGTACCTAATTAAAGATATGTTGACCAACATAAAACAATTACATAACAAGATCGTGACATTAATATCACAGATGATTATAATTTATATATCCAGTAATGTGCAAGGTTGAATTGTGAATTGAAATTAATGGCAAATTAATTTATAAAATGATAATCAGAAGGATATATACAATACATATGTCTTAGGATCTATAGAGTACCTAAATAGTTATACCTAGGTAGGGGGTGTTCATACTCCCTACATGTGATAATAAGATATGGCTACATATTTTCGTTATTTTGAAATTATATTTCAGAACTGTTGTTTAAAAAAATTTGCCGGCACTGATAAGAAGGGTCCAATGTCAAATTTAATGTTAAAAAATAGAACTCATATCCTCAACATTTATGTTAAATTCGTTCATGCGCTATTAGTAAAATAATCAAACTACCAAGTTATACCACAATCAAATATCCAGTTGCCATAGTCTATGTGTGATTTTTGACAATAGACCCTTACACGTGTGCTGCCACCTGGTGGGAATTGCTGGAAGCTGCTCTGAAAACAATTACCAATTCAATTTTCTTTACCCGCTGTTGTTGGTATCTAGAGAACAAACTTTTAAAAGGACGGTAAATTAGACCGAATATTCTTCAAACAATAAAATTCACAGGTATTTAAATCACTGTTACAATATCTGGTACTTACTTCACTGTTTTAATTGATATCGTTTCATATTTTCGATACATCTCTAGTGTTGAGTGTAACTCGAATCCCTTGCCTTGGTTAAGGTGATCACTGATCAGACCCAGTGAGCAGATAATATCTGACAGTGCCGCCTCCAAGGTGCTTGTTAGACTTCATCCTATTGTGAAATGATTTCTTATGATGCAATCGACTTTATAGAACACACCGCGACCTCCTTTATGGTGTGAGATATCTAAGATTACTATCAAGGTACTAATATAGATCTAGAACTCGATCTTTTTCACGTTTTCACATAATTTTTAGTCGTTTTTGAATTGAAAACTAAACTATGGATTATACGACTCGATTTTTTAAATTTCATCTACCCTAGACAATCTAGACATTTTTCTATAGTTTCGTAGTTTTTTATCAGGAGACACAGCGACTGCATAAATTCTGGAGTGCGTATGTTGCAACGATCTTTTAAAAAAAATATTATTTAATTCCATCCAGCGGTGGAAGGGCCAATACAAGCTACCTTATATTTATCATATTATACGCGTTTAAACCGCAATTACTGTTGAATGCTTCTTTTACTAATACATTCATGTGACCCCTGTAAACTTCGAATAGGTATTTCACACATTAAGCAATTGATTTCTATAATGCTCCCTATGCAGTATTTAAATAATCATTTTTACCTATGATTTGAGTTACATTTCGTTTGCACCGGGCCTGAGTTTTTTTCCATACTAAATGAGCATTCTCCTTTATGGGTTAGCTGTTGGAGATTTTTCACTTCTCTATTTAATTATAAAGGTGAGGATATACGGGGTCTCAGGAGACGCGCCTCCAGGCACTGACAAAATGGCGTCAGTCTCTTCAGTGAAATACACGACGGGAGATTTTCGTCTCTAGAGACGGCATCTCTAGTAAAAATGGCCGACAATCGCCTCCTGTCATCAAATTCTAAAATACACGGGACTATCTCGAGACGCGAGACTTTGGTCTGTTGCTGCATTCATTCTATTAGTATTTTTGGCGCCATAATGGCGTTTGGTTTTGTGTACATACTCTAGTGTCATGTATTTACGAGTATTGTGATTAAAAAATATAATTATATACCGCTTTGAAATTATTTATCGATTCAGTAATGTAATAATAATATGTCGGTCGGTACTTTGCTTACATGCGTAATGCGTATGTGTATATTTCCCTTTCTACGTTAGTAAATGAAATAGAATACTTAATTAGACCTTCTTTTAATGTACACCATTCCTATGACATCAGTGACATAAGCCAAAGCAAGTATCGGTTTGCACTACATACCCGAAACCGTTGTGAGTAGCGAAATTTTGTTTCCTCCTTATGTTACTTCGATGAATATTAAAGGGTGAAATGGTAACTACATAGTTTGCTATAAATGTTGTAGGACATGAAGGGAATAACAAAACACGTAATGTTAATGTATTTTTCACAACTGTATTCATATTTCAAATGCAAATGCAACTCTGTTATTAATCCGCCATTATTTAAAAATAATATTATAATTATAATCAACTAACAATTTTATTATTAACAATGTACTAATATCGTCACAATCGCAGAAATGTTTAAAATTATATATCAATACAAAAACCACGTGCCCACGCGCGCCAATCCAATTCAGTTGCAAACATCTCCAAGAGACCTCAGATTAAAATTGAACATGTCAAAAGACCGGAGACGCGTCCCCTGAGACGAAAATATGTAAAATACACGACGCGAGACTTGCGTGCGCAGACCGTCTCAGGAGGCGCGCGGTATCGAGAGATATCTCGCGTCTCCGATGTGTTTACACACAAGAGACCTGTCATTTTGGTATCCGGGAGGCCAAAATCTCTCGTGTGTATCTTCGCCTTTACAGTTAAACATTGTTATGTACTGAACTTTTGTATGAGATTGTTCACTGAAATAAAAAATATAATAAACTTCCTAACTACCCACTGAATAGGTAGACAAAGAGATTGAACGAATAATGATGATAATAGAAAGACTCGCTAACCTTCATTTAGTAAAGTATTTCTCCATAGACAAAACTCACTACCACCGTTCCGCTTCTTAACATCTAGTTTACCTATAGTTACAAGATTTGCATGAGCATTATACGTATTATATATGTTATTCTTAACTAAACTAAATGTCTTAAATGTTAACATTATACTTTCGTACTCTGTGAAGGTAATATGCCCGCCCTGTATGACGAAATTATTGTACAAATTGAAATAAGTAAGTTTTTTAAAAAATAATATTTTTAATTTGGTGGTGGTTTTAAGATGTGGTCGGTAGCCTGGTTGGTAACGCGCTCGACTGTTAATCAATCCCCGACTTACTCCACTTCACAACACAAGCTTTTAAGCTTTCTGTGATGTGTACAAAGATGTATTTGGGTTTATTTCGACTAACCCAGATTCATTTAAAAAATATATATATGTTTCTGACAATCAAACATGAGCTATTATTGTAAATTAATGTTATAATTGATATGATGTACTAGAAATGACCATACGATAAATAAATAAGTAAGTATAGATATTTGTTTGTTTGTCCTTAGAAATCACTCTAATGTGAACAACTAATCAAGTTTCTGTAACTACTAATAAAAGTGTAAGTTATGGTGTCTTCTAAAAGGTGAACCCTACAATGTTCCCACAATTAACGTTTCCTGGATCCTTCGAATGGTCCACAAAAAATGTTCCATGTGTTTTTTTCATAGGACCGTCAGTTTGCCCGCAATGACAGGTCAAAATACTAAAGTTTTTTTGAAATATTTTCCAAAATCTATTGGACTTGAAGACAACACCGCGAAATAATGATCTTATTCTGGAATTGTCTCCTGATTGTGATTTACTAATACATTTCCTTCGCGAAATAATTTGCCATTTTTTTATCAATATTTCTTTGGAATTATTTGCTAAATATCAGAGATTGAATTACTCTAGGATTTTTAATAGCAATATAAAATAAAACGTACTGAGAGTATAGTGAGAGATGTTCATATTAAGAGTATGCATACCGACATTTCAAAAAGTTCTCAAAACGGGAGACCTTATATCTCAACAACCGTTACCAAATATGCTTTGGAACAAAATAGGGTAGATGCATTGAACCTGTATCTAGGGAATAACCGTAAAAGATTTTTTATATCTTGTATAGATTTCTCAAAATTAATTTTGAAAAGCACCTCCGATATTTTTTCCGAAAGACGGAAACTTGTTTCCAGAAAGTCGCGGAGTAATAATTTTTTGCACTGATAATATGCATTAAAATCTAGGGAATAACCGTAAAAGTTTTTACATAGACGCAAAATTAACCCCACGAAATGGAAAAATACGCTGTTTTTACCATTTTATCATACGATTGTTCACGCGATTTTGTACCTTATTGCCGTGGGAAATAACTGTGACGTCATTCTTGGTGCCAAGCTCTTAATATACACATCTAGATAATGAAGTAGTTCACACCTAAATGTTGATGTAAGTAAATTGTAATTTAGGTAAAATTTTAACAGCCGAATGTAAACCGGTCAGAAATAATTGAATAAGTAATTAACATCCGAGATGCTTGCAACATTATAATTAGGTTATTACGAATTTGAAGGTTGAAGACTAGAGAAGAAGAAGAACTGGACGTATCTAATGTACCTATTATTAAAATAGATTACATATATAAACAACAAACAAATTGGTATACCTAACTTATATTTTGTAAACATGTTTTTATGAAAATATCGAGGTTTTTGACTGTCGGTATGTGGTGAAAGTCCATTTTTAAGGTAAAATGAAAGACTAGTTTAAAATCTATAAAAATTAATTTAGATTACGCGACTAGTGTGCAAATCCTGGAACACTATTGCCCGATCCCACCAACTACCACCTAGGAGGCAGACCCCTAAGGAATTTCCATACAAAACCACAGATAATTTGAGTGATTATTATAACTGTCAAAACCTTTAAGATATAAATCCATACAAAATACAGCATGCAGCTACTTAAGTGAGGGAGATTCTGGGCCGAGATATTTGGCCACCTAACTAAGTAGAGCTGCATGCTGTATTTTGTATGGATTTATATCTTAAAGGTTATGACAGTTATAATAATCACTCAAATTATCTGTGGTTTTGTATGGAAATTCCTTAGGGGTCTGCTTCCTAGGTGGTAGTTGGTGGGATCGGGCATATGTCGCGTAATCTAAAGTCGTTTTTATGGATTTTAAACAAAATATGTTTAGTTGATTTTTTGGCCGTCTTCTAAGTATTGTAGATTTTTTGGTTTCTTTTTTAATATTTTTAGGTTTCGCGCTCAATGATTTTGCTATATTATTCCATTCTATCCTTTCACTCCCGAGAACAGAACACCAGACTTCCCTATCTCTATACACACTCTACTGTTCATTTTACTCAAAACACTTCCTTTTTCACGATTGAAAATCAAATATGCTTGTAATAGTAAACCATAAAGCAAAGCAAGGAAAATCAAGCAATCATTCTAAGGATTCATGTAGCTATTCATTGTGAACATAGTAAAAAAAACATAGTAAAGTTCACCTTTTAGAAGATTGGTCAACACGATTAGTCAGGTCAGTCTCTTCCTCACACCTACTCTTTTTTCACTCATATACGTATATATTTTTGGTCATCCTGTCACTATTTATTCTTTTCATTCTCTCAACGTACCCAAACCATCTGTCCGTCCGTCAAAGTCCGTCTTACAGTCGCTTATCTCTCTAATAGTGTCATTTCTTATCCTATCTCTCAATGTTTTCCCACGGATTCTTCTCAACAGTAATCATTGTCTACTCTGAATTTTTGTCCAATGCTTGACTAAAATTCGACTAATGAATGTCAGAATCTTCATAAATCACGCAACCTGATACGTCTTATTAAAAAAAAAATCGGCGATAATTTAAAATACCATCTTGAATATCAGTGGTTTGAAAATATTTTATTAGTTTCATATACCAAATACAAAGCTCCCGACCCAACTATGACATCACAATCATTTCTCACAGCATTAAGGTTCAAAATCGCATGAACAATCGCACGATAAAATGGTAAAAATAGCGTTTTTTTCAACTTTTTGGGGTTTGATTTTGAGTCTATCAAAAAACTTTTACGGTTATTCCCTAGATTTTAATGCATATTATCAATACAAACAAAAAAATCCGCGACTTTCGGCAACGAGTTTCTGTCTTTCGGAAAAAAGACCAGAGATGTTTTACAATTTTTTTTTGAAGATCTATACATTATAAAAAATCTTTTACGGTTATTCCCTAGATATAGTTTCAATGTATCTACTTTATTTTTTCCACATCATATTTAGTAACGTTGACGAGATCTAAGGTCTCCCGATTTTATATATTTTTTTAAATATCAATATGCCTACTTTTAATAGTCTTAATATGCGCAGATTCCAATCACCAGGCGACAACTAAGATATCAAATTAATATTTATAGTATTCAGATAGACCACCGAAGCTGTTATAAGGTAATATGTTAAATTTATTAATGCGACGTCGATTTCATAAACATAACTAATTAATTCAATCAGTTAATGTGCGTTTATGTAATCGTCTACACTTAAATATTTGGGTGCGACCGAACAGGATTACTTTTAATATTACCTATATGGATGGGCGTCGCCAGCCTCGGAGCTACAGCTAGGGAGGGGGGGCAACAAAAAATTTGAAAAATGATGTAGCATAAAAAACGAGTAAATAGCGCGGAAGGCGATTTTTTTTGTGAGACATAGTGAAGAAGGTTGTGATGTGGCTTGTTTATTTGAAAATGTATATAATACCTTGCACAATAATGTGAAAAATCTTTTTTATAAATAAGTAATATAAAATAGCACCACAGGCATTTTTTGAAAACTGATTGATTTTCATACTAATTTTAGAAAACTTCTGATATGATGAGAACATATGTGGTAGTATTGTATTTTTTGTGAGTTTATCATTTAGTATGAAAATATATATATATATATGTACCTATTCCAATCTCTAAGGGGGACAGTAGCCCCCCTGCCTCCCCTGACGACGCCCATGCCTATATGAGTTACGTATTTTTTTTAATTATCTGTATTGAAAATAGTAATGTTTTTTGGTACAATAAATCCAAATACAGTGACAATAATTTACGTAAGGCTAACAAATCGTAAAAAAAATACAACGTGTATTTTTTTATGCGTGTCATATTTTTTATTTATATTTATTTTATTTGTTATACGCAATCAGTAGCATTTTTGTTTTGCATAACACGAATTTTTATCGCTGGTTATTTATTATTTATTTATTTTTAAATTAGCTAAGATGGTTTGGACATGATGAGAGAACTACGATGATAGTATTATCAAAAAGATGTATCTTCTTCTTTCTCAGCCGTCTCTCCACTACTGGATGTAAACCTCTTCTAATTTTATCCAGACCTCTCTTTTTCGGGATTTTTAATAGCTACCTCTTTTCACGTCCTACGGTCTCTATTTCAGGACTCTGGGTGCCCATCTGTCTATTCTCTGTCTATGGCACTTAAGCTGAAAGATACCCCGCGAAAATGACCCGAAGCGATATATAGATATAATTTTTCACTGATCTACGAGTCACAATATTGTTACATCAGAGTTCTACTGCGCAGCATCACCCGAAAATTTGATGCAATGCCAGAATAAGAGGAGTTGTATAATATTAATATTAGTACTAGTAAGTATCTGCCATCATTTAAATTTTGGAGGATCTGAATAAAGGATCTGGGCTTGCGTAAACAAACCCAAATACTTTCCTGCACACCTTGCACTAGGCTAAAGCCTGCATCGTGTGGAAAGTGTGGAATACGTCGCCAGTGCCGGGGTTTGAACCTGGCACCTCCCACTTGAGAGACTGCCGCCTCAACCAACTGCGCCAACCGTGTACTATTACTTTCCTTCCTTCTTCCTATCAGCCTTTTTCCCTCCACTGCTGGATATAGGCCTCTTCCTGTGTCTTCCACAATTCTCTATTTTGGGCGCTTTGTCTCTACCCATGCCCCACCGACTCGATGATATCATCGGCCCATCTCCTCTGTGGTCTAACCCACACCTCGTTTACCTTCGTAGGGTCTCCAACTCAGTACTATGGGGGTACTATTATTTTGCCTCTTTGTATTTTCAATTACCCTGATAATGCGGGACACTCGATGTGTATTCATTTATGCGATGTTTTTATATTAAAATTAGACTGTATAATTCACACTCAAGCACATCGTGAATATAAAAATAGAATACTTAAAAAATGCGTGTCGTTTAAATAATCTATGGTCGTGTACCATAAACAAACACTGCGGTAATTAAAATTATCAAGAATTATCCAAATAGAAATGAAACTCTATCCATGTTATCGTAACCCACATAATTTCACAATCGTCCCACGGATTACGTCGTTTCGAAAGAATTTAACGTTATACGGAACTCTGTGACTGTAGGTAACACAAGTCACAACTGATGCGAACGCAGGGAGATTTTCGTACCTGGTTTGGATAGATTTTTATTTTTTTATACATGGACTGTTAGCAGATTATCAATAACAATATATACGAGTAGAAACAAATAGTTCTACAGAGCTCAATCACTCATCATTATTCATTGTACATGTATCCATATAATCTAAGATGTATCCATTTATATTATGTAAAATTGACGAGTCCAAGTGCCTACATAGGGCCTAAGGACGATACAATACAATAATAATAATAATACAATACAATAATAATAATAATAATAATAGAGCCCGTTGCCGAGCATATTTATGAAGCATCCGAAGAATCGTTGCTACGTAGTTGTTCCTGCCGGTGATGCCATCGAAGGTGACTGTGGAGGCCGATTCTGGACAAGCACACTTTGTCGCACTTTGGACAGGGCTGCTCTACATTTGTGATGGGTCTGCGGGTGGTTCTATTCTGCGGGCCGCTGTAGTTATTTATGGTCTTCCGCCAATTTTTCCGATCACCCGCCAAGCTTTCCCAGTCATTTTGGCAGTTTGTGTCCTTCAGCGTGCTGTGCAGAACGTCCTTGTATCTTTTCCGTTGCCCGCCAATACAATAAACAATAGACACAAACGCAACAAAGTGAAATGTTAAAATCTGACGATTCTTTGACTACCAGGTGAACATTACAAAACTATCCATCGTTTTCACCGACTTAAGATAAACATACCTACCAATACCAAATGATGTAGAAGTTTTTGTCAGTTTCAGATAAGACACCCTTATTTTTTTTTTCATCTTTTAATCCAAATCTTACCAAACAATAATATCGTTTGTATGAATGAAAATAAAAAATCAATTTTTGGGAATTGATCCAGTCTGTTAAACACCCCTCAAAAATGTATAGATTACAAAGTGTTATTTTTTATTTTTATTGCCATATCTGACCCCCAAATCAATACCAACGTCACTCTATCACTGGTATGGCTCCTCTATCTTGTTCGATCCTAAACAACTCCTTCGGCTTCTACACGTCTCAGCCCAGCAGTGGCTAAGTGAGGATTTTTGCAGAAGGGAAGCCGGGGATAACATTTCTTATGGGATTACGTCAGATTTAGACACTATTATACCTTTGTTTTTTTTTCCAACAGGTAACTCGATGGGAATCGTGTTCTTAGGTAGCTTCGCGCCTGCAGCCCAGTAGAGTCTTTTAAAATAAGAACAAAAATAAAAGTGGACTTCTCGATTTACGGAATTTGATTGTAGTAATACCGTTTTAACAGGGTACTCCTGTATATTTAGTATGTATATTTAACAGCTTATCTTATGTCACACTTTCTTGCCTTACTGAATTATAATTATATTTTATGTATACTTATCTACTTGTATATTTATTCGTTTAACTATGATAATTTTAATGTTTGTTACACGACAACTTACACTGGGTATTCCATAGAGAAAACTCGAGAAGAATGCACTCGACATGTCACGCACACTAGAATCTTTTGTCTATGATAATCTATGGTTTGATGGCGTTAAGATATTTTTACCACAATTTTCATGTTAGATACGGTTGTACTTGTACTATGATTAATTGCATTCAGAACGTCCACGCGTTGAAGTCTTTTCATATCAACACTGAAACGAAATCTTAATAACATGATTTTCTGTCAGTTATTGCTATCTGTGATTAGTTTCAGTACTAATCAGGCCGTTATACACGAAGTTAGGACAGTAGGCCGTCAGGCTATCACTTTTTAATAATATAATATAATTTTTTTTAATAATATAATTTCTTTATTCATCTCATCAATAAAGTACATATTATAACATAATTGAAAAAAAAATAACAAATATAATTAAAATCACCCCTCAAAATTGAGCAATGCTCGTGCTTTGAGGGAGAACACACACACACATGAAGCAATAAAAAATAATAAAGAAGATAGATATTAGTTAGTTAGTAAAGATAGTAAAGAAATACAAAGAGTAAAATATAATAATAATAGAATAAAAAAATAATAATAATAAATAAAATAAAGTGAGATTAAAACAGAATCAAAAGATAGACCAAAAATAATAAATTACAATATAAAATAAAAAAGCAAGAACAGTAGAAAAACAAAGAGTAAAAGTGTAACAACAAAACGCAAAAATAAAAATTGTAAAAAATAAAAAAAATAAAGTAAATAAATAAAGTAAATAATGTGAGACTGAATCAGAAACAACGATACAATTGAAACAACTATATACATACATATACACATTCATACATGTTTACATAATATATGTACACACACACACACACACACGCACCTATATAATAAAGCATTCTTCTATAGTTTGTTCTTAATTTTCAATTTGAATAACCTATAGTTCAGCGTTGGATCACATCTCAGTTTCCTATCTAAT
The DNA here is from genome assembly GCA_963576895.1 of Ceraclea dissimilis. Classification (NCBI taxonomy): domain Eukaryota; kingdom Metazoa; phylum Arthropoda; class Insecta; order Trichoptera; family Leptoceridae; genus Ceraclea; species Ceraclea dissimilis. The sequence continues at coordinate 4,326,190 of OY756375.1, forward strand.
GAGTTGTACCACTTTACCCCCAAATACCCGTAATGATGTTGTCCATTTGTTGTTCGCCTCAGTGGGACTTTAATCAGCCCAATCCCGCGTAATCTAGTTACCATAGTTTCTCGAGGATGAATTTTGGTTACAAAATATTCTTTATAGATTTGGCATACCGCAACTTTCTTATATATTTTTTCGACTGAGAGAACCTGAAATTCCCTAAAAAGGTCATCAGTGGGATAATCTAAGGGTTTCTTCAAGATGATTTTAATTATGCTACGTTGAATGACTTTAAGGGTTGACAGGGTGACCTCATAGGCACCACCCCAAGCAATTATTCCATACTGCAATACAGACTGCGCAAGCGCGTAATAAACCATTTTCATTGACTTTACATCCAGTATGTCCCTAAGTCTATAGAAGATGTAGTAAATCTTTCTAAGTCTATCCGATGTAATTTCAATATGTTTTTTCCACTTGACGTTTTCATCGATAGTGACTCCCAGATACTTGACACAGTCACTGCGTGATAACCTTGAACAACCCGTTCCCACACAATCCAGATGCGCCCCGCAAGAATGGCCATGGATTTTTATAACCTCATCCACCGGAGCACCCCGTCTGTACAGTGTGAATGGTACGTAATTAGTTTTTTCAGCATTCAAAGATAGCAGATTATCATCCATCCATTTCTTAAGCACAGTAACCTCACCATTAGCCCTGTTTGCAACCTCCCTCCATGAGTCTCCACTCACCAGCATCACAGTGTCATCAGCAAAGGACAAAATTGTTGACTCCAGGGGCAGGGAAAAAATCTCATTGACATATATTATGAATAACACCGGACCCAGGACAGTACCCTGAGGGATGCCAAATGATGCAATTTTAGGATCGCTCCTATGTCTACCAATCCTAACCCGCTGTGAGCGCTCCTGCAAGTAGCTCCCGAACCATCTTCGCACATTTCCACAAATTCCTATTTTATTTAATTTGTTTACCAGCTTCGAGTGACTCACGCTGTCAAATGCCTTTCTCAGATCTACAAATATACCCATACATTTTTTGCCCTCGTCTAAGGACTGGAAAACAACAGATGTCAATCTAGCGATTGCATCATCCGTTCCCATTCCCTCTCTAAAGCCATACTGATTATTGTGTATAATTTTCTCTGTTGACAAGTAGCTGGTCAACTGTTCCTTTACTACCTTTTCAAATATTTTGGCAACATTAGACACGAGTGAGATGGGTCTGTAATTACTTACCTCCTTCTTATCACCAGTTTTATACACAGGAGTAACGATGCTTGCTTTATAGGTTTCCGGAAACGTACCATTGTTCAGGCTGACGTTGACAATATGTGCAATAGGATGGGACAGAGCTAAACAGTTCTGTTTCAATATTTCCACTGAAACACCATCAAAACCTGGCGCCGCTCCCCCTTTAAGTCCATTGATTATCTTTGCAATTGCTTCGTGGTTAGTCGGCTTGAACATAGTAAAGCTCTTATCCGTCAGTTCATCCCGTTTAATTTCCTCTTCCTCATACGATTTGCTAATCTCTTCGGCTAGGCTGCTACCCACACTCGCAAAATAGTTGTTGAAGTGATTTGCCACGTCAGCGGACTCCTTTTTAACATTAACTATCCTATCACCGATACTTATCTCTTTTATGTTGGAGGTCTTCTTTCTCTTACTTATGATCTCATTGATTGCATTCCAGACTTTTCTGTTCTCAGATCCTGCTCGTAGAACTCTGTCAGAATAAAACTCTACCTTGGACCTCCTTATAAGTATAGTGAGCATATTTCTATACTGTTTGTATTTTATTTTCAGTCGTGAGTCATCAGGAAATTTTTTGGTCCTTATGTATAGCCTTTCCTTTTCGCGAATCGATTTAACCAAACCAGCAGTAATCCACGGTTTGATTGCCCTAAACCTAGAATTTGTACCAGCAATACGCCTGCTTCTGGGCCTCTGTGTGGCTTCTTGAATATGGTCATTCAATGTCTTATGGAAATTCAATGCACACACGTTTGCATCATACGATTCATAAGTAGTTAACCATTTTTCATTCTTAAGAAGTTCATTCAGTCTTTCATAGTCAACCATAGTCACCACGTCCGTCTCGTTAGAGACCGGCGGAGACCCAATCAGACTTTGAACATATATGCAGGTATGGTGATCAGTTATAGAAGTTTTCCATACAAGTGTTTTGACATTTTCCATGTCCTCCATGGCTACATCACTCCAGAAGTGGTCGAGACAAGAAGGTTTCTGTCCTTCCACCTCCCTGGTGTATAGAGTAGAACACAGCTTAAGATTTAACTCAGACAGAGAATTGACATATTCCGTCTTTTGTTTGCTACTACAATCCTTTGCTACATTAATATTTATGTCACCAGCCAGAATAATGTTCTTACCTTTAAAACCAACCAGTATACTCCTCAGCTCGCCTATAAAATGTATTGCATCAGATTCATGCGTTCTATATAAAGCAAATATATGGAACAAAGTTTTGTTTTTTATGTAGTCTATTTGCAAACAGTTCACCTTCGTCATGTGTACCTCTCTAACTACTGGATCCTCCCTATTTAAGCTATCATTCAAGAGAAAAACAGATATACCACTAAACCTGTTTACAACATATGTAGTTGTATGATAAGTATAACTGGGAATGTCAAACGGGGGACTATGTTCATTTATATGAGCCTCCGTTAATATTATACAGTCAGGTAGCTTTTTTAAACAATTTAAATGAGTCAGGAATACATCAAAGTTTGTCTGCATACCCCTAATGTTAAAGTGCAACACAACCATTGAGCCGTCATCCACTCCAAACACCCTATTACAATCATCAGCTGTGTGACACTCATATTCACAAATATTAAAATTCTTTACTACTTTCTTCGTGAACATTTTACAAGATTATTTAATTTTTCACGATGTATTTATTATAAGTGTCTACTACATTCCAACATAACTACTCGGTTAAAAGTACTAACATTATATGCATTCAATCAATTTCGTATTATTTTCTTTCGAGTGACACGACATGCATTCTCTAAGACCTGAGATCGAATCTCGGCTATAACTTAGAATAGATATCCATACCTTCGTTGTTGGTTCTTCGGGTTTCCTTACTGCGAGTATAGTGATTGAATGACCGAGCTTTCGGCAGCGATACTACCGCCATCTTCAGGATCGGTCGTTCAACCACTCTACAGTAATACCCAGTAAAGAAACCCGAAGACCCAAAAACAAAGATATGGATTTATCACGCTGCGAAAACCTACAAGATTATAAGATTGGATACTTTGCTATAATTGTTGGATTCGAACTGCCCATGGGAGATATGGACATTGAAGGAATATCCCGTGGGCTTAAGGCCCTCCGCATCCCCGGGCAGCTCAGGCGCATGAACAGCGACCTCTTTATACCCGCACTTACAGGCAAATTTTATTAAGAGGTAGGCCCAAGGTCAGCTTTTAGGGAGCGCCCCGCGTAGATATGGACAATGGACATCTCCTTCATAGATGGGAAAAGAGGGAAAATCCTTTTTACGAGTGTGCTGAGACTGAGTAGTTCGAGGGGGATTTCGGGGAAATCCATTAGATGACGCCAAGCACAATAGAAAAATTGAGAAATATTGACGCGGACCTTTGACTCTCAGATACTCCGTACAATGGTCGATCATATACAAAATAAGAAGACCTATAGATGTTAGAAATTGACCAAAGGATTTGTCCAAAACGTAGTCCAAGTGACCATAATCCAATTTCTTCTAAGTTTTTCATATGTTTTGTCAATTTGCGATCTATTGTCCCAATTTCATATCTACTAGTCTTTCTCAAATTACATCCAAATCCATATTTAATGGTATAAGTTACATATGTTGTAACGTCATCAAACTTGGGCAAATGGTTTTTCATAACTAGAGACCGGATTATATGCAACTTAAAATGGATGAAATATGCATCATAAATGCTCAAAATATGCAACAAAATCACCAAAAAGTACCGAAATATACAACATAAATTTAAATAAATACTACAAATTAACGTTAATGCAAGACTTTATTTAGCTATATTTTTATTTCATTTATGTTTGGTATCGTTTGGAAGAACGCGAAAAACGGTTCTAGAAAGTGAAGTCGTAAAATCTTGTTTTTTAAAAAAAATACGATTAGGTACTTATTTTTTATTAAATTGCTTTATTTACCTACTAAATTTTCAACCAGACGCCAACATTTGTGTTTATTAAAACTTAAAAATTTTACAAATACATTTAAAATTTCAGAAAATAAACCCAAATATGCACGATCAGTAGATTTTGGTCGAAATATGCAAAATCCTGAGTAAATTGGCAAAATATGCATATGTAAATATGCAATTGCATATAATCCGGTCTCTATTCATAACCATTCATAATGTAATTGAGTTAATGTCAGGCAGTCGGTAGTTGTGGCATAATGTGTTCAACCCATATATGGATTGTCTTTGATTGTGGCGGCATCCGATGTGATGTTATGGTAAATTATGGATTTTATAATATGACTCGATATCATTATGTATTGATTTTGAAATAAGATAACATGAAATTGTGTATTATAGTAAAATATTGACAATGACAAAGTTTTGGTAAATAAAGAAGCCAGATTGTTTATTGTATTGTTTCGTCCTTAGGCTCTATGAAAGCACTTGGACTTCAATTTTACATAATATAATATGGATACATGTATAACGATGAGTGTCGTAAATAACACATAACAATATCGTAAACAATATTACAAACAATAAATTCATTGCTAACAGAATGTAGAGGGTTCTGTTAGTTATACGTAGGGACTGGAAAAAATCGGTGTTATTTTTCGGGAAATGTGGTGTTATTTTTTTCAAAAAGGGGTGTTACTTTTCACAATTTTGGCAAAATGTGGTGTTATTTTTCATACATTTATGTCGTTAAAGTGGTCATATTTGCATCTTTTAATACAAAAATATAATAAAAATTTGATCGTGGACAATATTTTATACAAACATCCCTAAAACAATAAAATGAAACATAAAAATATTTGAGAAAAACAAAAAACGCCTCTTTAACATTTTTATCGGTGTGTTTCATCTTACTTTTAAAGCCACATTGCTTTTGATAATGTTTCAATTATGACATTTTCCAAAATGAAGGTCGAAATTCGCCTCAACTATGCGAAAATTCGCGTTATTCATGTAAAAAACTGCTAAAATTCGCGTTGTATGTGTAAAAAACACGAAATTCGCGTTATTCGCGTAAAAAGCACAAAAAGCAAGCAAGAAAACCTGCAGGTATGCATGAACTATTCATTCTCTCAACATGCCCAAACCATCTTAGTTTGTTATTTGTAATGCTAATATTCTTTCGTTTAAATTTATTACCTATCAAAATATGCTCTCGGACTAATATGCATTACATAATCTAATAAGTAATACGTGTGTTATATGTTTCAATACATGTATTCAAACCTGTGATTTAGTAATCGCAATAATCGTTAGCATCAATTAATGCGTTCATAATATATTTGCATGGGTGCGGTCACAACACAATACTCTCAATGCAGACAGTGATTGAATTAGGTGATTTTTAACTGTTATTTCATACGTCGGACATTGTCAGTTTTTCTGTGCCTCTGACAAAAAATTCAAATTCAAATAAATTTATTAGTAACTAATATCTTAGATTTAATACATACATATAAAACTAATTACAATATTTACAATTTTCCATACTACCCTCCAATGTGAGGAGACCTCGTGTATTGGAGGGGAGTTCCGGGGTTTTCATCGATTTTTAAAAAGGCTTTGTACATCTTGAATATTTTTGTTTGTGATTAAATAAAAAAAATTCACGGAAATAGTCACATATTTTTGAAATACTCGTATGTTCTATTTCTTGCACATAAAAAGTACAATTTCATAATTCACCTATCTTGAAAAAAGTCACACTTTTAAAAAATTAAGTCATTTTACTATAAAATAAGGATGACAGCTTTTGAAAAGATCTTTTAAAATGGAGATTTTTTAAACATAAATTATGAAATTGTACTTTTTGTGTGCAAGAAATAGAACATATTTCAAAAATGTGTGGCTATTTCCATGAAAAAAAAAAGGTTTATTTAATCGTAAAAAAATAATTCAAAGTTATCGCACGTTAGAGGTACAGAAATCTTGACAATATCCGACGTACCGAACTGAGGTACTTGTATTTATTATTATTATTTATTGTATTTATTATTTTTATTGTTATTATTATAGACAGTGACTTATCGAAAGGTCGTAAAGTCAAAAACTATTTAATTTATTTAAATCGTTTCAATAAATTTATATTTGCTTTCATTTCTCTCTTCGCAATTCGCACGAAACTCGACTAAATCAATAATGTTTATATAAAAGAGATTGTTTTTATTTATTTTTTATTATTTTCTCTTACGAGAAGGCGAGACGCAATTTGAGCAAAAGCGTTCGGAAAGGGTGTATAAAATATTGCATGAGTGACGGAAATAAGGAGAGAGAAAGCAATCTGGCATTCTGACCCTACTACCTACCCCGCAAAGGATAAGGCGTGAGAGGATAGAGAGATTATCACGTCAGCAAGCGTCATTTTCAAATCCTCCCTGGACTGTTCATTGTCAATATATTTTCACGATTCCGCACCAAATTGTATTCTTCCATTTGGCTGGAAAAACGTAGGTATCTCCGTCAAAGGTCCCTATCTCATACAGTTTTCTCTTACACCCCAGCCACAATCTCTCCCTACATATATTTGGCAACTTTTCTGACAGCTGCTTCTTGGGTGCACCACCGGTTTTCCAAATATCTTTCGGTTTCTGGAGCTTTTTTTATGTGAATGACTCATCTTAACTCAAACCCCTCTTTAAAAAGTCTATGAGTTCATAAAAAGATGAACACGATTAGAATCAGATAATTCATCAATATCTTTTTGTCTCTGACTTTAGTCCTGAAGATGGTTCCAGAACGTGAGCCGAAAGCTAGACAGCAAAAATCGACACACGGTATACCCGAAAAATACGAAGATGACATGATTAGAATCAGAACACAAAACATTAAAAACTCGTCCGGAAACTACATAACATTTTATTTAATGTATAGTCAACGCCCATTTCATTGATGAAGCCTCATAAACTGAGATAATTCTAATTTATTCGTTTTAATTTATTGTCTGTTTTATGGTTAGAGTGCGTCTCTGGTTTTGAAATCGAGAGTGTTGTAGCTTCATACTACAGTGAGATGTATTGGTCGTAAATTATTGGCGATCTTAATTAGTTGATACGTAATGTACAATGTACCTACATACTTAGTAGTACTGAGAACAGTGAGAACTCGTTCTGCTCTAAAACTGAACTCGCTCGATCGATGATATTTTAATGCTTTAGTTTTATTTATTATCTATACAGTGTACCGATACCCGGCTTTGACCTCCCGAGGCGTCAATGGGGAACCTTAAACCGAATCAGCACGGAGCATGGACGATGTGCTCAAATGCTCAACAGATGGCACACGCTTCTCCTGCCTGTGACTGCGGAGAGCCAGTGCAATCCATCGAGCACATTATCGAAGACTGTCCTCTTAAGAGCATTCCCTGGACCATATGCAGATACCCACAATGCCACACCTAATGCCCTTGAATGGCTTGGAAGCCTGGATGTTGCTCTGTAGGGTACATGTCTCCTTATGTAACAGATAGCATAATTCCCTTCTGACGTTGCCGCCCATCGGTGGCAGAAGCCATACGAAATAATAATAATTTATTATCTACACATTTATACCAGGTGTTGGGCTTATATTAGATATGTCATATTTGGGTCTCCCAAGTTTGCAAAATTTGGAAGTCGCTATTTATTATAATGATCGTCCACTAAGGTCCAGACATACCATTTTTCCTCCTAATACGTCGTTCTTCAACTACTCCGTAATTCTCGCTTGTGCATATGTACGACGATTAAGAACAAGAGCATTTTTCAGATGGAGTCATTATTGCGAAGCTCCTCTCAAAAACACCCTACTTTCGTATTGTTTATTGTTTTCTATCGTCCGTAGGCCCTTTTGGGCACCTGGACTCGTCAGTTTTTACAATTTTCATATGTATATCATATGGGCGGGGCACATTGCAAGAATGCAAGATAACAGATGGACGAGGAGACTGCTGGAGTGGAGACGAAGGGGCGACAAAAGACCACAAGGGGAACCACCTACCAGATGGACGGACGACATCAAGAAGTATGCCGGACCCCAGTGGATGGGAATCGCACAGGAACACAGGGAGGCCTATGTCCTGCAGGGTGACACGACATATGGTCTACAGACAAAATGTCTCCCGACAGAATGTCTCCGGACAAAATGTTCACACGACAAAATGTCCACAGACAAAATGTTTCACGACAAAATGTTTACCCGACAAAATGTTTACAAGACAAAATGTTTACAGACAAAATGTCTCCCGACAAAATGTCCCCACGACAAAATGTTTACAGACATAATATTGACTAAAATGTATTTTTAAAGAAATTGCGTTTTCCGATACTAGATTTTATTAAAGGTAATAATGATTGCGATGTTCGATTTGTTACAATGATACAAGATTTTCGATAGATCAGATTCTTCTCCTATCAAGGATTCGCATATCTTTTTAATAAGTAGTACAATATATTTAGTAATCAACTATTTAGTAAATATGGGTCAAAATTTGCGTAGTTGATGCGAAATTTCGAGTGTCCTGCAAAAAGCACTTATCAGTCTATAATAGTTGACTGTAAGATATTACTTTTGGAATAAGTACTCCTTTTAGCACGCTACAATGGTCTTGTTTTATAACTCTTGATTATTTAAGGCTAATGAAGATTTATTTATTTATTATATTTATACTTGTTCATTCGTAGTCAATATGTAGGTCTGTATTGAACATAACAAATATCTGAAAATAAACAAAATAATAAAATATATGCAATAAATAAATAATAATGATATTGATACAATGGAAAAATACATCAAAGTAACATACGTTAGAGTCAATACTTATAGAGTCGTACTAAACCGTCCTCGGAAATTCTACATTCAATAAACTCTTCAGGTGCATAAGACATGCATATTAGGAATAATTCGAATTATTAATGGATAAAAATATCTCGGTAAACCTTTTATGCTTTTTTTTATTAAAATAATCTGGGCTTGTACATAAACAAACCCAAGTACTTTCCTACACACTTCACAGTAAGCTAAAAGTCGTCGTAAAGTGCAGAATACTTCGTCAGCACTGGTATTCGAACCCGCCAACTCCCTTTTGGGAAACCGAAATCAAACCAACTGCGCCAACCATGTGCTCGAAATTCGAATTATTAAGTAAATACTTATTTCACATTTTTCCATAGACTTTATGTAATAATTATGTATTAAGTACTAATTTCCTGGAATCATTTTTCTTTGTAAATAGAGTGTAAATAAAGTACCATACCACATTACGTAAAGCATTTTTTTTTTCACAAAAATGATCTGGGTTTGTACAAATAAATACTTTCCTGGACCCCCACGGAAAGCAAATAATGCAAAATGGTACATTGGAATTCAATGCTGGATTATATTTGTCTGGATTAAAGTTGTCATAATAATGTTTAAAATCCATTCTTAACTAGGCACCCACATTGGTAAATTCAAATCCTTCAGTCTTCAATTCTCTTTTTCTTGTTAAAATCCTCAATGGTGTAGTGGAGTGTGTAGTTACAATTAGCCGCGTTAGTAAAAGAATGCACCGAAAAACATAATTTCCCTAAAAAAATATTCCAGTAAACATTTTGTCGTGGAGACATTTTCTTGCGGTAACATTTTGTCCGTAAACATTTTGTCGCGTAAACATTTTGTCGTGTGAACATTTTGTCGGGTAAACATTTTGTCTGTAAACATTTTGTCCGGAGACATTATGTCGGGAAACATTTTGTCTGTGGACATTATGTCGTGGAACCATGCCAAGAATTTTAGAAACATACATATTATTAAGCCTACTGAATATTCAGTACCATAGAGAATGCTTATAACAAGCTATTGTAATTATAATAATACACTTCATTATCGATACCAATTTCATTGTACCTGTACTACTAGCATTACATACAGTTTCAATATATTACACCGTCATCATTAGTCTCTACACAATTATCGTAATTTTGTATCATTTAATTCTCACTAACAGACATAATGATATTATTAAGTACTGCTTTAAGAGTATGCATACCGACATTTCAAAAAAATCTAAAAACGGGAGACCTTATGTCGCGACAACCGTTACTAAATATGCTTTGGAACAAAATAGGGTAGATGCATTGAACCTTTATCTAGGGAATAACCGTAAAGGATTTTTTATATCTTGTATAGATTTCTCAAAAAAAATATATTAAAAACACCTCTGAACTTTTTTCCGAGAGACGGAAACTCGTTTCCCGAAAGTCTGGGACTAAATTTTTTTATTTGTACTGATGATATGTATTAAAATCTCGGGAATAACCGTAAAAGTTTTTTGATAGACGCAAAATTAACCCCAAAAAAATGGAAAAAACGCTATTTTTACCATTTTATCGTGCGATTGTTCACGCGATTTTGAACCTTAATGCCGTGGGGAATGACTGTGACGTCATTCTTGGTGCCAAGTTCTTAATATCCGCGTGTCTTCGTACGCTTTCACTTTTTTTCATTTTAATCTCTTGTAATTGATCATGTCTTTCTAATCACCCCGTTGAGTTACTAAGTATAGCGTTTCCTTCATTATTTAGTACTAATTAGTTCGTTATTTGAGCGATTTACTACGCCTTATTGTTATCATGCTAGTAATTAATGTTTTAAGATACATTAACACCTACATTCAGCAATACGATTCTTCAATCGCTTCAATTACGTTTTTTCCATGCGTTGTTTTGGTATTGCTCTTTTTTGTCCGAGTTCTGTCATGTTCAGTTTTACGTTGTCATTTGTTTAAATTATAGAAGAGCCGCGGAGGGTCGTTTCTACGGGTTATGGTGACCGTGCATTCTGTGCAGCGGGCAGCCCAAGCCTGTGGAATGCCCTTCCACTCAGTGTTAGGTGTGCCAAAAGCCTGGAGGAGTTCAGGGGGTTGCTGAAAACTCACCTCTTTGTGCGTACCTACGGGTCGGTCACCGGTCAGCCAATGATTAGCCAAAACTGATTAGATTCATTTTTATTTTTTGTTTTGTGATGATCCTATGTGGTGATTAATCTATCTATCATTTTTGCTGTTTGTGACGATCCTATATGGTGAAAAGAAAAATGTAAGGTGCCCTTGGGGCGATTTTATCGCTAAACGGCGCCCAAAATTGTCCAAATATTATTATTATTTAAAAACATTAAATTAGCAAGCTGTTTTTACTGTTCTGTCATGTGGGATTATAGTCATATTTTCGCATAATGTTTAATCATACTTCTGTTTTATTTGTGTTTGCTTTGTTCTGTTTTTACTTTTCTGTTATGGTCATCAGTTTTATTTGGGTACTATTGTTTTTTCATCATTTTATGTTCATGGCCTCTTTTGCTTCCTCTCTTTTGAATCTTTGGTCCCGTCATCAAAGGTCTCACTAAAAGTAAAGGAAAGGTGTTTTCTTTAATATTTTGTTCTGGGTTTGTCGCCAGATTTGCGTAAAAGTTCAGATAAATTTACATCAACTGGGAGATTTCCACTGTCTAGTGTACACTACATAAATAATCAATTCCTTACTTTTATGGTTGACGCAGTTCGTTGGGGCGCGGACTTCTAATCGAGAGATGCCGGGTTCGAATCACTGTGCTGACGATGTATTCTGCACTTCACGACACAAGCTTCTGGCTTGCTGTATTTGGGTTTATGTAAACAAGCCCACACCTTTCTTTTTGTAAAAAAACTAAAATAATGTTGTTTTCCACATACCTACGTAAAATGAAATATACAATAAATACCTGTTATATAATTTCACAGTTTAGATGACAAAAAGTAACATGTTACAAAATAACATTGTGTAGCAGAATCTTCAATGAAATAGGTGTACTAATTTCACATTCTCACAGCATACTTTACGTGTATAATAATTAGCTGTGATTTTCTAGGAAGACTGATTAATAATGTATTTGTATCATGATTACTTCATTTTATAGAAATAACCTAATAACCATATTACGTATGAAAGAGTGAAGATTCGCTCTCATAGCGTTACGGAATAATAACATAATCAAATATACCTAGTATTTTTACTAGTGTGGGAACACTGTTAATTGGTAATTATTATGATGGCATTACATTAAACAAAAACAGTGACACTATATTGTTATTGTTATTTTTGTACAATATGTATTACATTACTACTATTCATTCTTATTATGTGATGACACTTTACGTTTTTGTCACTTTGTACAAGAAAACTAGAAAGTGCGGACGATCCGATGTTTAAAATTGCCGAAACGTTTTTGATTGAATACAGTGTATTAGAAGAATTAAGGATGAACAGTCGGGCTTAGGACCAAATCGACTGGCTTAAGTGATTACTTTACAGTCGAGAAACATTCGCCATTTCAGTTCAACCCAGCTGGGATTCGAACCCAGACCTTCGTCTCGCATAGTAGGGATCTTATCCACTACACCACGAGCGACGGCTGTATTGTCGAATTTCGTATACATCGAGGACCTACGTATTCTTGCCATTCTTACTATTGAAGGAGGAAGGTGGTATTTTATATATTGGATTTTGAAATTATTTACCAATCGAAATTAGATCGTTTAAGGGAATGTGTGTGGGAAAACAATGGGAAATGACATAGAAAATAAAACTACACTACACCAGTGGCAAAGAGTGGATTTCTGTAGGAAGGAAACCGGGGTTAACATTTTTTTTTGTAGTCTCTCCAACTTGATGTACAGTGTAAGATGGGCATGCTGGACTTACGACCGGCCATCGGTTGACTTAGGTGTTCACTTCGAGAAACGTTTACCGTTCATGCCTTATCAATTGTGTGTTTTACAAAAAAATGTTAAGAATAACTATGCATATTGTTGTAAATTCAGTCGTTGCAAAATAGATATGTACCTTCTCTAACATTTTTTATTATATTATGCCAGATTACTGATTATTTTATCATCAAAAAGTGCAACCCATCAAGCACATTGTCGAAGACTGTCCCCTGAGAGCATTCCCTGGACCATATGCAGATATCCACAATGCCACACCCAATGCTCTTGAATGGCTTGTAAGCCTGGATGTAGCTCTGTATGGTACATGTCTCCTGTATGATAGAACAGATAGCATAATTCTTTTATCTTCTGACATTGCCGCCCAACGGTGGAAGAAACCATACGAAATAATAATAACTAAATTCTTTGGTATCTTTGGGCCTGCCACACACGAGGATCTCGGATCGATCATGTCGACCAGATTCTTAGAGGAACTGGAGCGTCTTGAGTAAACGCAATCGTATGTAGAGTGTATGACGAATTGACTAATGTAACTAGCTGAGGCTATACACGTTGCATAATCACGGAAATATTTGAGATGCATCTTATTTTATAACATCGCGATGGGCGTAGGTTCTCTGTATACAATATTTGTGGATTAATACGTAATACTTAAGGCTCCCGACCCAACTGTGACGTCACGGTAAATCCCACGGCATTAAGGACCAAAATTGCATGAACAATCGCATGATAAAATCTTAAAGATAGCGTTTTTTCCTGTTTTTTTAATTAAGAGTATGCAAATGCATACCGACATTTCAAAAATTTCTAAGTACGGGAGACCTTCTATCTCGACAACCGTTATGCTTTGGAACAACATAGGGTAAATATACATTGAACCTTTATCTAGGGAATAACCGTAAAAGATTTTGTATATCTTGTATAGATTTCCCAAAAAAAAAATATGTGAAAAACACATCTATTTTTTTCCGAAAGACAGCAACTCGTTTCCTGAAAGTCCCGGAGAATTATTTTTGTAGATATTATATGCATTAAAATCAGGGAATAACCGTAACAAATTTTGATTGAAGCGAAATCAACCCCAAAAAATGGAAAAAACGCTATTTTTACCATTTTATCATGCGATTGTTCACGCGATTTTGTACCTAAATGCTGTGGGAAATGACCGTGACGTCATAGTTGGGTCGGGAGCCTTAATATAAACATCATAATATTATTCACTTATCTGTTGCTAGTACAAATATATGATATTTTTCTATTAGAGATACATTTCACTTCTCTGTTTATTAATAACATAAATCTAAAATTTGATACGGTTTATCGCCCGAAGCGACGAAAAGCGAATCATTGTAATCCCAGATATTCTTTCATACATTTTATCTCTATTACTGGGTAACATTGTTGTATATAGGGTTGCCAGGTGTGCTGGACAAAAAAAAGGGACAATTTTACTTTTTTTCTTTCTAAAATTTCAAACACAATTTGCGTCGCAAGCGAAATTTTTGCTAATAATGAGTTCTGAAGAGCGATATTTTCCCTTAACAAAACATAAAAAATATAATGCAGTATTTCTACAACAGTGTAAAAAAATTAAGGATAATAAATAAATAAATAAATCTTTATTGACCAGTAAATATGTATAATAACAAAAACAAGACAATGCAGTGTGCCAAAAGGCGGACTTATTGCAAAAGGAATATCTTACAGTTAACCCGAAACCTGGAAAAAAATATAATGGGAAGTGTTCCGGGCAAAAGAAGTAGAGGTAGATCTCCTGCAAGGTGGTGCGACCAGATTAAGGAAATGACTGGGAGAGACTTGTGTTCGGCGGTGCGGACTGCGATGAACAGAGAGGACTGGAGGCGTCTTGTTTTATCCGTGGGTAGCTCCATAAATCACGACCCTCGCAGCAATGAGGAAACGATAAAAGAAGAAAGTAGGTGCCTACTGCCTACTACGTATAGAAAATGAGAGCATGATGGAAATAATCAAGGATTCTATTGTCTTTAGTGACTTTATGAAAAATAGGTAATTGACCAGTCTTGATCTTGACAAGGCTTTATCGTGTTGGAATTCTTGAGGACCGATTGAAAAAACTGGACTACCCTTTGTCCGGTTTTCCAAGATTTTTTCTACCGGACAGGTGTAAGAAAAACCGGACTGTCCGGTCCAAAACCGGACATCTGGCAACCCCAGTTGTATACCACACTACATAACTTTTGTAACATTGTAAGTAGTTTTATTGTACATAGATAATGTTTGAGATAATGTAATGTACTTATGATTCTTCCACTAGAATAGTGTTAGTTGTTATGTCACCCAGATTGTGGGTTACTAGATCTATCGTCGCTTCAATATGATTATTCCAACTATTGTTTTAGATCTGCAATCACATCGCTGCTGCTGCAAGTGTGGTGCCAATTGTGTTATTTTATCTCGCCGCGTCCCTTTATTAATTTATTCAATGGTAGGTACACATACAGACAACTTAAAAATCAGTTACAATGGAAATTATGAAGAGTTAAAGTATCGCCCAGTTATAAGTGGACACAATTAGTTTTATCAATATATAAAAATAAAATTATGACAACAAAAGTATTAAGAGTAGGTAGTCAGATAAATAAAATATTAATACAGGAAAGAAAATAATATGTCAGAAAATTAAAATAATTAAAAAATATAAGAGTCCTTGAATAAGTTCCATCGATTAAAATAATGTTCAGATCAAATTAAAATCATATTAATAATTATGCTTCTTATTAATATAAAATAAGTCAGGAATTTAACACAATTCAAAATAATGATGAATAACAAAAGTATCAGACCTTGCGTAGTAGACAGAACAGAACTATCCTAATAGATACTTTTTGCTTACATCACATTCGTTTAATTCGTCAATTGGCGGGTTTATTGCCGTAGGCAATGCCGCCAACCAACTACTTGTGACATTGAAATAAGAAATTATGTACACACACTTAGAAAAGTATGGAAACCAAAAAGAAAAGGTATAAGTACAAACAGCTACAGAAACAATAAGGATAAAGCAAATAATTATAGTACCAAATAGATACAGAAAAATAAAATATACAAAATATATAAAATAGGTGGTGTAGGATGCAGTGGCGATGGGTGGATTTCTGCAGAAGGGAAGCCGGGGCTAACATTTCTTATTGCATTACGTCAGATTAGACTCTATTATACCATTTTTTTTATCCAAATGGTAACTCGATGGGAATCGTGTTCTTAGGTAGCTTTGCGCCTGGTAGGATGGGATAAAGGACAAGGAAGAAATCAAGGGATTTTGGAGTTAATACTTCTATTCTTTGTCCATGGCACCATTAAAGAAATCTTGTGTCATCTGACATCAATGCATTATTTAGATTAATTTAAATTTAATACAACATAGATTAGAGAGAGTGCCCCGTCCCCAAGATTAAGAATAGCATATAATTGTGAGAAATCTTTGTAGAGTACTTTATTTACTATTGGAGTTTGTAAACTACTTTCACTCGTTACAACTGGCAACAATTTATTGTGAGAACTATATTGGATTAGAACATCACGTACAGTACCATCATCTACCAATCAGGACAGTTTATCGATTTCGTTCCAATTTTAAAAAGTTAATCATATTCTATAGGTATACCGAAGCCTGCGATAGTAGAGTACAAGCCTACATCCTCGGATTCCATCTTCGCCATTATCGGTGACGTCACCTTGTATCGGTGACAAACACCTTGTCTCGGTGACAAACATTTGAACTACGGAATATTTTTTCCCATACATTTTCTCCCACTATTGGTGACGTCATCATCGTCAAATGTCAGTTGGCCCCGGCCTCCGTGAACAATATGGCGACGGCCTCGGGTATACCTACAGAGCATTTGCTCTTACTGGACGGTCCGGATGTTATCTGCAAGTGACATGTTGCAAACTTGTATTGTTGGTAGCCCTAACTGTCAAATCAGTTGTCATAAGAGCTGTCAAAGGCCCTTAATTTTCTCATATTGTGCTTTTTTCAAGTGAGTTGTAAAGCCGAAAGTATTTCAGAGCAGTTCTAGTGAAATTGTTTCAAAGGCAGGAGGGTTTTTCCAGAGTAAAAAAGAGCATATTGCTCCAATAATTCCTTTAAACAAAGTAGTATCTGAAATTAGACCTGGTTTCAAATAACTTGGCCACTGGCTACATAGTAATTCTATAGAAAAAGTGTGACAAGTAAGGTGAAACGAAATGTACATGTTTGAAAAATTATGTTGCCAGTTTACTTTAACAATCTAGAAATTGCCATAAAACCTAATTACTCTTAGAAGACAATATGGTGACGCTAATTAGATAGCCGCTAGCTACTTAATAGATTAAATAAATAAAACAAATATTGAAGTAATTAGTAACAATAGTACGCAGCTGTTAAATGTTTATTATATTAGTATTATTAAACAAGCGTTAAGGTTGTAATTTGTATTTCCAAATTTGGTTTAATCATGGTCACACTATAAATTCAATAGGCACAATACAGACCTACGTCCATATACATATATATGTACCAGGGTTGCGAGGGATAATTATTATTCTGATAATTATTTATCATTGAAGTTATCCTGATAATTATCAAAAAAAAATATCAAGATCTTTATTTTTTATTATCTTTATTTGTTCATCGTGATTTTCTTTTTTTATTATCAAGACAAACATACTCTTAAATATTTCTGTCCTTTTTTATTATCACGATAAATGGGTGTACACTGATAGTAATTATCATAGTAAAAACACTTGCACCTGCGAGAGATTTTGCGTCACGCGGCGTCATGTTGGTGATTGACAATATAATGAACAAAAAAAAATAGTATTTCAAGAGGAAAGTTCAACTTTGTTGATGCGTTTTACTTATTAAATGACTGATTTTTCTAAGCATTGTATCATCGGGTTGACTGTAAGATATTCCTTTTCTAATAAGTCCGCCTTTTGGCACACTACCATTGTCTTGTTTTTGTAACTATGCACGTATTTCTTTGGCCAATAAAGATTTATTTATGTATCATTAGCAATAAATAAAATAATTTTTAAACAATAGGGACGACATTTTTTTTTCTTTTGGGTACATTATTGGATAAATATTGGATAAATATCAGATATTTATCAATGAATATAATTATCTTGATAATTTTCAACCCTGATACACTCCATTCGATTTTCTTTGTTTGTACAGTGCATATAATGCATTAT
This sequence comes from Ceraclea dissimilis, assembly GCA_963576895.1. Taxonomy (NCBI): domain Eukaryota; kingdom Metazoa; phylum Arthropoda; class Insecta; order Trichoptera; family Leptoceridae; genus Ceraclea; species Ceraclea dissimilis. Next base: position 4,344,384 of record OY756375.1, read on the forward strand.
CATAATTGCATCATATTACTAGTGATTTCAAATCAATATATGGCAACATCGCAGCATTTTTCAGCAAATAACGCGTGTGCGGATGTACATTGCCTTCGCAAATAAATGCACTTATATTCCCACACATCTGCCTCGTGCAACCTTAAATGGAGAACTTTTCTCCAAAAAAAAAATCAAAGATATAACACATTTAACCATTGTTTAGTATCTGAAATCTGGACAACATGTGCCCTCCACTCTTGGATCACGTTTCCTCGCACCCTTTTTTTCAGACTTACATGTTTTTTTTTTTGTAATTAAGTAAATAAATAAACTTTACTAGGAAAATGCATTGGGTTGGCAAGCAAGCAAGATATTACAATAAGTCCGTCCTCTAGGACACAACTATTGTCTTGTTTTGTAACTTGTGATCATTTTCTAGCCAATAAAGATTTATCTATTTATTAAGGTTAGCTGGCAGAGATCGCAGCACTGCGATAAGCTCGCCTTAGTGAACAAATGTTACGATTTGTATTCGTAATGTTAACATATCTCTATATTTTGTACACCAAATAAATAAATAAATATCTCCTAATCAGCCCGGGATTCTATTCTCAGACATCTCTCCACATGCCAAAACCGCATCTTGACTTGTTCTCGTTGTTTCATACCTTATCGTCACTGTGTAAATAGTATTTTGGTAAGCCCCAGATTAGAATCCTATTAAAACGTGAATTTTATTTAGTCATAGTTTGACCTGTGAACCTGATACATGTTATATCTTTAATTTTCATGTTCCTAGTCACCCATCTTTATTTTTTCCTTCATATCCCTTTATTATTTACATAAAAGTTCCTTTTCTTTTCTTTTCTTTTCTTTGACTTTAAGACATCGCTTTTGCAATAAATCCGCCCTTTAGCATACTGTTATTGTCTGGTTTGGTAACACCTTAATCTGTAGCTAGTAAGAATTTATTTATTTCGGGACTTTCCCGGTTTTCCCGACCATCCGGCACCTCCATTAAGCATAATAATAACTAAGCGAATGCGATATCTTACACAATCTTCCAGGTATCGATCGAAACCATATGTAAGAGTATGATATATGCATCACTACTGAGAAATGACAAGTCAGTCAGTAAAACCAACATTAAAATAATAACATGAAATACTTCAATGAATCATAATAATAATATTATTAGTAAGTGATTGAATACCAAATCGTAATAATATTATGATTCAAGGTGCAGTATTGTCTCGCATATTAATCAAATCAATGTATTGAACTAACTACATCTATACTCTATTACTTTACTATACATAGAAGAATGCACTTAATCCGTGTCATACATTTACCGTACTAGCGATGGCAAACGGCTTAGCCATTCATAAGTTTTGTAATTACTGACCTGAAGTGGTGACCAGAGTCCTGACAATCGATACAGTGCATCCAAAAAATATCAGCAATTTGACCGGCCATTGCGAATAAACTGCTAGTCCTATGCAAAAAATAGAGAATTTAGTAAGGATTATATTTGTCATTGACCATTTTCTCCTATTTCTTACTGTATTCATAAAAAATGCGAAAAACCGCGTAGGGAGACCACACCTGGTGGGCCAGCAAGTGACGCGGCAAGATTTTGCTAAAGAACTCTGTAGCGACGTTTAGATTAGACATTTAGATTAAAAAACAGATCCTAGGCTAAAAATCCCAAACGGGATTGGGCATTAACTTGTTCAAATGTGTTATGTTTTTAGTATTTTTAGTAAATAAATATAACTGTAGTCCTTAAGGCCTACATTTTTTTTTATATATTCACAAATAAAATATACCAATACAATATCACCGGGATTGCCCAACTAGGTATAGCCTGTATTTGGGTCAATCCCACTAAAAATACAAAGTAAAACAAAAAAAAAAAACAAATAAAAAAAAGCATAGAAAAATAAAAGAGAAAGAAAACAATGGAAAAAAAAATCTACCCAAAAGAAAAAAAAACAAACGTTAACATTACATAGTGTTCACTAGGGCGAGCTTATTGCAATGCTGCGATCTTTGCCAGCTAACCCCACTTACACTAGATAAAGTATATTGCACATACACAGAAAACAAAAGTAAAAATAGGCTGTTTTACAACGCTAAAATTATTGATATGGTTCTACATACCTGCCTGAACTAAGCGTTGGTGACAGTATGAGAAAATTGATACTGAGGCAGTAGTCTATCTATAACATTATTCTAATGTCTATTAATTTAATACTTGGGTCAATAAAACTCTGTATAGAAATAATCTTATTATACATTATGCTGTTATTATTTACTATTCCTATAACTCGATATTTATTACTTAATAAGAAATTATTAATGGTTACGGAACAAGGAAAGAAATTGAAATTACTGCAAGAAACTATAACCCTCGAACCCAGTCCAATTTATATCTTCCTTGTTGGTTCTTCGGGCTTAAATAAATAAATACTTAGTTTTAAATTAATAATGAATTTCAATATAAGTAGATAAATAAATAGTGGCATTGAGATACATATGGACATAATTAAATATTAGACGGATGAATGGGCTCGTATGGAATCGTAGGGTCTCCAGCTCAGTGTTCTGGGGGTCCATCTGCAATCCTTTTGTCTTGCCACATGACCCGCCCACTGCCATTTTAGTGTCCCTACTCTCTCCGGAATGTCTGAGATCCTTGATCGCCGTCTTATACCAGTAAGGATAGTTCATAAAAAGTTTTTTATTTTATACTTAGGTACTTATTTATTTTATTTGCTTCGGCTCTTTACAATAGGTAGCATGTACAATGTACATATACCTTCGCTGTCCTTTACTTAAAGCTTTGTGAAATCTATCTATAAATAACATACCTACACTATCATACATTAATCTAAATTGTTTATATTTTTACGTTGGCGCACTGTTTAAACTACAAATAGTGTAATAAAAACAACAAATTTAATGTAGGTCAAAAATTTGTTTAATTAATTATTATGTATTGTACGTACTTTAAAACAAACACATTCCGAAATTATATAGGTACAAGTAGGTACCTTACCTGTCAATATTAATACACATAATAAAAATATACGTATGTAATTCTTATTAAGGGCTTGGCATTAAAAATGACGTCACAGTCGTTTCCCATGGCATTATGGTTCAAAATCGCGTGAACAATCGCATGATAGAGTGGTAAAAATAGCGTTTTTTTCTATTTTTTTGGGTTAATTTTGCGTCTATCAAAAAACTTTTACAGTTATTCCCTAGATTTTAATGCATATCAGTACAAAAAAAAATTATTCCGCGACTATCGGGAATCGAGTTTCCGTCTTTCGGAAAAAAGATCAGAGGTGTTTTTCACAATTTTTTTTGAGAAATCTATACAAGATATAAAAAATCTTTGACGGTTATTCCCTAGATAAATGTTCAATGCATCTACCCTATTTTGCTCCAAAGCATATTTAGTAACGGTTTTCGAGATATAAGGTCTCCCGTTTTTAGAAATTTTTGAAATGTCGGTATGCATACTCCTAATACACATAATAAAAAATATATGTAAGTATGTAATTGTTATTAATTAGTTAGACAACTAAACACGCAAACATTGGAAATTAATATAATGTAATTGATTACGTATATAATTAATTATGTATATTATTATAGTCCAGTAGCGTGGTAGTGAAATTCACAGTAATTATGGTTTAAACTGTGATTTGTAACAAATTGTATCAAGAAAAACAAAGGAGCTGTGTTCAAATTTACAGATGATTCCAAGCACATCTTAAGAGTGTGCATACCGACATTTCAAAAATTTCTAAAAACGAGAGACCTTCTATCTCGACAACCGTTACTAAATATGCTTTGGAACAAAATAGGGTAGATGCATTGAACCTTTATCTAGGGAATAACCGTAAAATATTTTTGATGGACGCAAAATTAACCCCAAATAATGAAATAAACGCTATTTTTACCATTTTATCATGCGATTGTCACGCGATTTTGAACCTTCATGCCGTGGGAAAAGACTGTGACATCATTCTTGGTGCCAAGCCCTTAACAGGTATTTTTCTCCGAATTCGTAGCTGGGAAAAAAATCACTATGAAGTTTTTTTAAATAGACTGGATGTATACAATCCGGGTCCGGGGTTAACATTTAAAGTTTTGAAGAGGAATGGAGTGTTTTAAGATATCTTTGGATAGGTTTAAAAAAAATTTTCAAATGATTTTACTCCTATTTCCGGTTCCGAGAAAATGGTGTTACAAAAAAACATTAAAAAGCAATGTAACAGATTTTATGGTTTATTCCTAAAACAGTGAGAGATATCGATAAAGGCTTCTCAAGAAAATTTTAAAAGACCCTTCCAACGATACTACAACCCATGACCTAAATAAACATCTTGTTTTTAATTACGAGTATGTTGTTGTTTCAAAAATGATATAACCCCAAATTTAAAGTAATTTTAAAACTGCGATTACTCTAACCGTTTTCTTATGGGTGTGATTAGTGTATTTCGTACCTGTGATTTGTCGCCAACAGTGGCTGTTACTTACGGACAGAATATGTCCTATATGTGTTTTTTATTTCAATATAATAAACGTAACATGGAAAAGTATTACATAAATATGAATTTATTTATATGCATAAATTATTATTATACAACTCTTACTATTCAATAATAAAATAATTATTTTATTCTCATTTGAGAAAATGTATCAACTAGAAATAATAAGAATAACCAATGAAGAGATAATTTTAAAAACATCAGCTTATAAATTTATTTTGAGTACAGTGAGGAGGAGTGAGGATTCTCTACAAGTCTTCAAAGGAACAGTAGTTATCTCAACAGATGTAAAGTAAAGGATCAAATCAACTTAATATGTTTATGTTGTCATCTTGTTTAGCTCTGATCTCTCCATTTCTAGTTGGACATATTAGGGCGACTCTTCAACTCTCTGTTCTTTGTTCGTGTTGTTTTTCATTTACGTTCATGGTATTGTGGGTAAAACGTGGAATCTTTACTGATTTATTTACTGTTGATGCGTTAATTAATGTTAAATATATTGTTGTGATTCTGTAAATAAAAAATAAATAAAATTAAACCCTCTCCATTCTTTGATGTTTTTCGGTTTCTTTAGCATTACCTTACCCAATGTCTGCTCGTTTTTGAGGTTACGTTATAAGCTCATATCTTCCCACTGTTTGCCCACTGTTGAGGTAACCTTCTCAGCCCATCTCTTCTGTAGTTATCCGACACCTCTTATATTTGCGCATGCACTTAATAAGTCAAACCTACTTTTTGTGCGATTGTATACTCAAAATACATTTCTGCACACTTCACGGTAAACTAAATGATGTACTGGATTGCAGAAAACAATAGCGACACCTCCAACTTAGGAGAAGTGCGCTCTAACCATCTAGTCCATTATCCAACCTTTATAGACGCGTATGTCGATTATTTTCGTAACATCCAATAAATTGAGTATTGTTTTGTTGGGTACTTATAATTAATTATCTAATTATTGTTATTAATCTAATAAATAATCGTAATTTAGCGTGATATTGACTACAAGTTTCACTTGAAACATCCTTCCTGTTATGATTGAAACTAGTTAAATGTTGTAGTGAGTAGATTGTAATAAATTAGCGATAATAAACATGTACCATATATACCACATACACAGCACACAGCAAATATATATTGTTTCTCCTGTAGAAAGGATATAGGGATAGTTGTTAGTGGTTACTGGTTACCCCAAATTGTCGCAAATGAAGGGTACTCGCCAAAAACATATTTCGGTGTCTGGAATTTAGGTTAATGTTTTGTTTTTCTCAATCAGTACCTACTTTAGAATGGAATAAAAAAAAACTACAAAAATTGTGTCATTCCTTCCTAAATCACTTGGAAAAGAATGGGGTCACTCATCACGACATGAAGCCCTACTACAACTGGCTCATTACCCTAAATACTAAACAAGAGGACGTTGATTACAAGACAGTGAGCTTATTTTTGTACGTTCAAAATAGGAGTTGGACTAAGAAGTTACCTATATTCATTGTATTTTTTAAAATTTTGTTATTATTTTACTATTTTTTTTAACTATTTGTGAATTAATATATTTAATTGATTCAAAGCTTCTTATTTAAAATAAGAACTAAATTTCCCACAAACAAGGTTTTTAATTTTTTTTAATTTAAAAAATTGATTATTTGTCGATGTGCTTTTTGCGTGTCTCCTTCAAATACCTATTACGTCATGACGAATCTATCAACGTGGCCTCCAGCAGGTCATCTATTGCATAATAATAATCTGTCTACCAAATTACAATATAGGTCGATTCTACCTACTGATTACCCAATATGAAATACTTTAATTACCTTGATTTCTAGGTATAGTACATTGTGCGTGTATACAGTGTGTATGTGATATTATGCATCCTGCCCTTGAAGTGCTCTTGGATGTCCGCAGGATGTGCAGAATAGAATACATAATAAGTTTACGAAACATCCTGTACTACATTCTTTCTCGTTAAGTTTATATATGTAGGTACATCTCTGTTTTTTTTTAATAAGTAGGTTTTTATTTTTACATTTCAATGTTAATTATATGCATGTGGTATGGACACGTGCAGAGAAGGGACGAGGATTCCGCTCTGAGGAGGGCAACAAACTGATCTGTGGAAGGACAAAGAAAGAGAGGACGGCCGAAGAAGTCCCTTGAGGAGACCATCAGAGGGGACATAGAACACCTGGAGCTTACTCCAGAAGACTGCTTTGATCGGACCAGATGGAGAGAGAGGATCCGAGCCGCCGACCCCAGATAAACGGGATATGGTGCAGAGAAGAGAGAATGTTAATATTAATAGCACAGTTGGTGGATTTATAACCGTGAACCAATTCTTAGCCGGGGCTCTTTCCATGTTAGCGCGGTTGTTTGAGGCGGTAGTCTCTTAAGCGGGAGGTGCCAGGTTCAAACCCCGGCGCTGCCAATGTATTCTATACACTTTATATAGATACAGGCTTTTAGCCTAGTGCAAGGTGTGCATGAAAGTATTTGGTTTTGTGTATGCAAAATGAAAACCCAGATCCTTTTTTTTTTTAAATCTACTGTAACTTTTGTCTCAGTCAGGATTCGAACTTGTCGCAGGAAATTTGCTCGCACTATCTATCAATTTCATCACGCCGTATCTCTTGCGAGGTAGACAGAGAGGGCAGAGCACCACACATCATACCCCTTCCGTTAAGTACAAAGCTCTTCTTCCATAAATAATCCATCTAACTGACAATCCCGTGGTTCCTTCCTTGTCCTTCATCCCATCCACATATCTATTTATGTATGTATTTTTTATGTACATATGTATAAGTATTCTATATATTATTATGATTTTCATATTTATTTATATTTTTTCTTATTTTTCGTACACTTGTATGTAATGTCTATATCAAATGAATGTCACAAGTGGTTGGTTGGCAGACATTGCCTACGGCAATAAACCCGCCATTTGGAAGATACGTTTTCTTTTCAAGAAAGATTTTATTTATTTATTTATTTCCATCCACATATTTTCAGTCATCCTACCACCATAATTTTTTTGTCCTCTTAACATTTCAACTTGACTTCGATTTGACTTGACTTCAACTCAATCACATTTGTTCTGGTCACAACATCCATATTATTCAAGTCACTCATTTCCCTAATTAGGTACAAGATTTCCATATTTCTCTACCCGGAAGGGCATAAGAAATAATGGAAACTTAGCAGGATCGGATTGATTGATGAACTACGCAGTGTTTTTTTATTTAGTCAGCCATACTTATCTTGTTCAGTAACAGGGAACTTACGGTATATTTCAGCTTTGGAAACCAGATAGATGCAACTAGTGATGCCGGGAATATTTTAACATTCATCGATCAACGAAATCATCCTCAAAGACTTACATTAAAAAAATATTTTGTTAAATTAATCATTTTTTGTTTAGCTACATAACATTTCAACATTCATAATTTTTCAAGTCAATTTTTAACCAATTTTCCATTTTAAATCTGGTTTTCCGTGGTCCACGATATTTTGGACTGGCGCAGAATTTTCTATGCACTATATACCAAATGTTTTAGAACAGAGTAGAGAATTCTGCGTCTGTCCGCAATATCGCGGACCGTGCGAAACTACCTTAATAAAGCTGTGAGTTTTGCGTTTTTTTATGGAACTGGTAATAGATATAAATAAACAGTTATAATTTCTAAAAAATATGGGGCGGGGCTTAAAAATTGGCGTGTAAATATTTAATGTTTACATTGAAATTTAAGATACTAAACACTGTGCTTTCATTTTAATCGTATTACAATGAAATTACACCAAGATCCTCGGGCAAAACGCTCAACATTCTTAAAAAAAATAGCATCTGTGGAAATATTTTTTGTTTCATTGAACATCCACCTCGCGCTGTGGTCGGTCAAAGAACCGAATGTAATTCGAATCAAGTCGTTCCTAATTTAAATATTTGAATATAGATTAGATACCAACTCACTTTAATTCATTCAATGCGTGATGCAGTGTCGTGTGATTAAAATTTAAAATTCTTTGTGACAATTCAATTAAGTCGGCATTTTTTCCTATAATTAATTAGACGTCCCACCGCCCACAATCGAATAATCGTTTCATCACCTGGTGAATTTACATAATACACTGTATAGATTAATTTTATTATTTTAATAAATAAATGTATTGCAACATATGAGGTATTCGATGGTTTGATTAGGATCGCGTTCGCCTGTCTAGCTGACGATGTCTCCAAACAGGCTTGTTCTACCACAAAACACGAGCTTTCCTAAGGTTATGGAAGTGTAAAATATAATATCTCGGATTAATTTAGAACTATAATTTTGTTTGCTGGCAACAATGGCAATCCTATTGATATGTTGACACCAAAGAGATTACATATTACTTTATAGTACTTTATATATTATGTCGCTGGTACAGGAAAAAGGAACTCCATCTTGAATTTGAATCATTCGATATTTGAACAGAATTATGTTCTATGCCGTATGCGCCGATGTAAAAAGTGCGGGAATAGGTTGGGTATAGCAGATATTAAGCCCAGATTTATAAGAAAATCTTTCTTGATTTACCTTAATTTCATAAAATTGTAGATGTATTCCCATAGTATATCGATAATTTAAAAATGATTTATTAAAACTCGATGTTGCAAACTGCAAGATACGAGTATAATTTCGATGTCTGCATTTACTCGTATACTTATCACTATTTCTGCCTGTCGAACATCAACGCAGAGTGGTTTACACAGGTCAATCTCCTGCCAGAGGACTTACAGCTTGTAGTGTATAGTGTACTAGTAGTGTAGTACATTATGACTTACTATCTTGCTTGTATTGTATTGTACTTACCATAATACTTAGATGATACTAGGTAGGTACCAGTACCTGCTGTAGGATAGTATACCTAGCTACTATCTCCACTCTCCAGTAACTCATCCTAATACTAGTGCACTTAGCAATACTCTCCTTACAGTGAGGACCGGCTTTAGATTTTGAGGATATTATAAATGTGACAATAGGTGCGAAGAACTATTGAACATGGAGCCCCTTCCATATCTTTGACAAATCTATGGTGAACGCCATTATCACTGCAAACATATGATTGCGTGTCATATTGGTTGTCCACAATTGCGTGAAACCTGGCGATATTTCAGTGATTTTTGCGACTCGTTATGTATAATCAGTGTGGAAATTACCTTTGGAATATAACCTATGTACCTAATTAAATGGTAAATTAAAGTACTTTCCATCGAGAAAGAATGGCGTTACCTAGCGGAAGTGCTAAGTTCATATATTACGGCGGTCTTGTTTTGTCTATGGCTATATCCTTTAAGACTTACTGTTTAAACGGCGATTGCTGGCTGAAGTCGCCGAAGAGGTCACTTGGACCGCCACCGTACGTAATCATCAGCTGCAACACACCCCTGAAGAAGCCCGTCACAGAAGATGGACGAAACGTCGGGATTATGGAGTCGATTACATCGACTAATATGTAGACCACGGTCCCACAGCCCCGAGAATCTCGCTATTTCGATTGACCCGGCCGTGAAAGCCTTGGCAGGGTTTCCACCTGCAAGAAGTGTCCGACAGTATCTTGCAGGTGTAAATTCCGTAGTTTACGCTTAGAAGATACTCTCTGACAGACTGTCGGACACTTCCTGCAGAAATTTTCTTGCAAGTGGAAACCCGGCCTTAGCATAAATATTCACTACATTGCGTAGCGATATTCTTACACTTAAATAAGTAATGCACAAATAAAACACACCAACGTTTATTTTGTTGCAAAATTTGCTTCCGTCACATTCAAGCAAATGTTTTTTGTGTTTTTTTTTATTAAACTTATGAAAATGTGCTTTCACAAAGTGATTTAAGATAATTTCGAAAAATTGTTAAAGCTTTCCATTGTACTTTTCCCCAACAACATTTAAAACGGGAGCTTTCAATGTTTTGTTATTCTTCGCCTATAGTCGATGATAATTGAAATTAATCTAGAGAAATAAGAAATTTTAGCTTAGTACGACTGGGTTTGTCTACAGCGTAGTTATCAATTTAACATTTATCATTCTCGAGAGTAAAGTGATCACATAAACCAAACGATGGCTGCTCGTAAGTCTAGCATGCCCATCTTACACTGTTCGTTAGTTGAGAGACTTATACTTACATAATTGTTAAAATAAATTAATCTTGCAATCATCCTCAATACAATCCTGTATCTCTCATCCTTTTCACGGTAAACAAAGGTAATTCACCTCGTCTGCGAGTATCTTGGTTGGAGATGCTGATGGTACCTACTGGGTGTATCGTTAGTAGATGATAATAATGTAACAACTGTTTATTTGCAATCATTTTAAACTTGTTTCAATCCATTTCAATCATTCCCCACCAGCGTAATATTATATGTACGAGTACGTACAATATTCTTCTCTATCTATTTATCCCTTTACGTCGCATCCCCTGCGGGCTAGGAAGAGAGGACAGAACGTCAAACCGTCGAATTTCTATATTACAGTAGAGTCTCGCTAATCCGTCACTTCAGTACATCGACACGTCCAGTTATTCGGCACCCTATGCCACCGCGGGTCGAGTATACTCGTAAATAGTTTGAACACAAACAACAAATAAGCAAGTGAAGACTATTAAGAAATACTAAAATACAGATTCAAGTCTAAAAGATGAAACAATTTCAAGTAATACAACAAATATGTAGGATATACTCGTATATGTACAGTAGATATCTGATTTGAGAGATTTGAGAGTTGAGAGAATGAACGATGACAGGATGACAAAAAATATATGTTTGAGTGAGCGAAGAGGGGTGAGCAAACGCGGCCGCCTGAGGCTGGCCTGGTCCGATCATGTCGACCAGATCCTCAAGGATAGACGCGTTTTGAGTAAAAGGAATCGGAGAGCGTGTATGACAAATTGCATATGAATGTGACGGAGGCTAGGAGTGTGTGTAATGATTTGGGCTGTCTGGCGCTCTGTCCTCTCTGCCTACCCTGCAATGGACGTGTCGTGAGGGTATAGATAGATATCTGTTTTATTGTATGAGAATATTCTCAATCTCCACAAGAATCTACAGTGAAATAAAATAAATAAATATTTGATATCTTAACTAGGCATATAATTGTGTAATGTTGCCAGTTACCGTAGTAATAGTAATAATGATATTTCAATTTCACACTTCGATTAGTTGATGGCAATACTGTTTTATCAGATCAGCAATAATGATAATATACCAGTATATTATGTATATATTTGGTAATTACCTACATAACACGGTATATTTACACGATCAGAACTGTGCTAAGACTTTTTTTATAGTCTATGGTAAAATTAAGTATCGATAAATACCTCATTATATAAATATACTACTGTTTGATAATGTTTGGGTGTTGCTATTAGGAAATATTTTACACATTAATGTAGATATCTATCACAGAGACGAGTAAATAACGCCGCAGACGAAAATTATTAGGAGAATAATCGAATAGGAACCTGGTTGTTTTTCAATAGTGAAGCATCTGGTCACATTGTACAAGACAAACCACTATGTAACAAACGCCGCAGGCGAAAATTTTGCCACTAAACATAAGTAGCAACACAAGAATTTAACATAGAAATTAACGCCGCAGGCATTTTTAAAATAAAACAACGTGTTTTAAAAATACATTCTGTGAAAATATAAAGAGATTTTATTGATTGTTTGAAGGTTAACCTTATGGAAGCACATTGTAAAATTATTTGTAAAATAAAAAACACTGTTTTGTACTTTCACTATTTATTTTTGAGTGCATAGGTACACCAGAGATTTTTCAAAGCTAATTGCTTTATCTTCAGTGGTTTTCCATGAGGTACTCAAAAATAAATAGTGCAAGTAAAAAACAGTGTTTTTTATTTTACAAATAATTTTATAGAGATATATTTAAAAAATGCACTCTGTATACATTTATGAAGATCGATGATTGTGTCTCGAAATTTCACACTAGAAACAAACAGAAATGGATGGATGCATTTCAAAATACATACCTACATAATATAAGAAATATGTGAAAATTCGTAGGATAAAGAACGATAAAACCATTTTATATCACTATTGTTGTGCAAATCTAGCTTTGCCAAGTTTGCCATCATTGTCATTGTAAATTGTATGTAGGACATGCTATTTGTTATGACTTATAGAGACCGGATTATATGCATTTGCATATTTTGGCAGTTTTTTCAAGATTTTGCATATTTTGACCAACATGTACTGCTAATGCATATTTGGGTAAATTTTCTTAAATTTTAACTGTATTTGTAAAATACTAATGTTTTAAAAAAAAAGTTGGTGTCTAGTTGAAAATGTAGTAGGTAGGTAAATATAGTAGTTTAAATAAAAATTTGCCTAATTGCAAATTTAACCTCTAATCGTAGAACTGTTTTTCGCGCTCTTCCAAACGATGCCAAACATAAATTTAATAAAAATTTAGTTAAATAAAATCTTTTAATAGCGGTAATATTATTTGTAGTATTTATTTAAATTTATGTTGCATATTTTGGTACTTTTTGGTGGTTTTGTTGCATATTTCGGGCATTTATGATGCATATTTGCATGCATATTTCAACCATTTTATGTTGCATATAATCCGGTCTCTAGTTATGACATTTCTTGTGATGTTTGGTTACAATGGCGATAATATCTGATCGTTGATCAATAAAATAAGTTTACTACTGTTTACGAGTATGATTGTGTTAGACGATTTTAACAAAATAACAATAATATGAACTCTTATGGGCTTGGTACCAAGAATGACGTCACAGTCCCACGGCATTAAGGTTCAAAATCGCGTGAACAATCGCATGATAAAATGGTAAAAACGGCGTTTTTTTCTATTTTTTAGGGTTAATTTTGCGTCTACCTAAAAAAATTTACAGTTATTCCCTAGATTTTAATGCATATTATCAGTACAAGAAAATATACTCCGCGACTTTCGGGAAACGAATTTCCGTCTTTCGGAAAAAAGAACACAGGTTTTTACATTTTTTTTTTGTAGAAATCTATACAAGATATAAAAAATCTTTTACGGTTTTTCCCTAGATAAATGTTCAATGCATCTATATCCTATTTTGTTCCAAAGCATATTTAGTGACGGTTGTCGAGATATAAGGTCTCCCGTTTTTAGATATTTTTGAAATGTCGGTATGCATACTCTTAAGGGCTTATATGAACTCAGCAATAATCGTTCTATTTTTGCATCAACTTTTTCAAATTTTGTATGAGAATGTTAGTGCTCAGGAAGAATAACGTAAGCGACAAAGTTAATTAGACCTTTTAAAAAGAAACCTGGGAGGTAATTTAAAAATCTAAAACACCCGATTTGTTAAGATTGTAATTACCAGTATTTTGGCTAAATTATACTTTTATATCTGAAAAACTGAACGGAAAGTCTTCGGATCCCGTAAATTTTAGGGGTACTTTAGAAATATTATTTTATTCGAGGAATTTCCAAATCCTGTAATTCTAAAACAGCCGATCTGTAGTCCATACTTTCATCTATCAACGTTTTCAGTTTCAACACGATTTCTTGAATATTGGCTGACTACCTAAGAGTCAGGACGCTGAAGCCCCCTGACATCATATAGGGCCTTAACAAAATAGCAATAATATGAACTCCTAAAGTACACAAGAACCGTTGTTTGTTTTTACACATTGTTACAATATAAATAAAGTGTAACACCTACCTGCTCAAGAACAAGTAAAGAAGTCGTGATGGAGTTAAATTAAAATGATATCAAATCATTCCATCTACGGTCCCTACACAATGAAATATTCAACAACTTGACACAATCACACTTGACTCTCCGTTTTTTGGAATAACAATGCACGTAATATTGTCAGGTTTATTCACGAATCATTCTTGCCATCCAATGTCTGGTAATGAATCGTATTCTTCCACCTAAACTAGTAAGGTCAGTTGGGGCAAGTGCCCCCACGGGGCTAGTGCGTCTTCGGACTATAACTTGAAAAGCGATGCAATTCCAATAGTATGTCATTTGAATTTCGATACTTCGCGCCAAAATGATTCACAAGGTCAATTGTGGGTGTCACTGCATGCTTAGTTTTGTTACAATTTGTCACATTGCAAAATCAGCTTTTTGATCTACAGGTGTGAGTTCGGAGTGGTGTCAAAAAAAGTTAATAATATTTGGAAATACGCAATATTTTTCAATTTAATCAAGGTAAGTGGTTTTATATTGATATATTCTTTGTTTTAATTATGTTATTTGAGTTATTATTGCAATGTTTATACTCTTTTATTGCAATTCAAAATTCTAACCAATTTAGTTGTTGAGGTGGCAAGTGCGTCCAGCGCCTATGGGGTAAGAGCGTCTTATGGCCGCACTTTCCCCAATCCAGGTGTTTCAAACCATAATAATAAAAGGTGTTCATACATTCCGTGTCCTATTTTTATGGAATGTTTTGTGCATCAGTTTTTGGATCAAATGCATAATATAAATTAAAATATGATGTGAATACTGTACTATTTTAATACTGTCAAGAATAATATTCTATATTTATATAAAATTTTATTTGTATAATAAGTATATATTTTTTTTCAGATTTCAGTATAACTCAATAACAATGGTACGAACATACATCAAAAAGAAAAATGGACCATCGTGGACTAAAGAAAACTTACAAAAAGCAGTTAAAGCAGTAAAAAAATAACGAAATGTCAGCACACAAAGCTTCAAAGGTATTCAAAATCCCTAGGACGACGATTGAGGACCGTTTGAATGGTAGGAGGGGTGTGAAATCTTCTTAATTATTTTCATCTATATAATTATTTTCATTATTATACCTTAATAAAGTTATTTCAGTACCAATACTAAAAATGTTTTTTATTTACTTCCAATTAATCACTGGTTTAACACCCCTGCTTAGTCCACCTATACCGCACTTACCTCATGATTTAAAAAAAACACTGTGATTTGCTTTACGATCACTTTTACAACAAATATTGTGGATGGTTATATTGAATACATGTACTATTTATATCTCAGTAACATAAAAAAGTGCCTGAAAACACATCATTGGGAGTTTTATTAGCAAAGGATGCACTTGCCCCATGTGGTGGGGAAGTGCGTCCAGAAGACACGTTGTAGAAAAAACTATAAAAAGTGTATAAAATATAAGAGAAAGTTATGGTAAGCACTATAAATAAAGAGTAAAATACTTAAAGTTTATGTAGTTATAATTTTCAACTGCCCAATATTTGAATTAAAGTGACAATACAACGGCAAAGTCATCTCATCAAAAAATAGAACGCACTTGCCCCAACTGACCTTACTTATTCTTTTCGTTTATCTTCATTAATTCATTTTCGGGTCCGAGCTTCTCCCCACTAGGCCACCCCCCTCTAGAAATTAGCAGCCATAACGGCATTGTCAGTGCCCATTTGTTAACCCTGTTGGGTCCTCGCATCGCACCTCACTGGCATGTCTCGACATTATCTACAAATTATATTCCTTTACTCACCTATAGTTTGTTGTTTATCGTAGTTTTTCCTCAACAGACGCGAGAGACATCTAGAACCTTCGTATAAAGCATCAGCATTATGTGATTTCTCTTGGAGAGGAGGCAGGATGGCTGTCCCGATGCTTACTAGTCGGATTTTGGTTGCTTAAGTGTTCACTTCATGCCCACAGAGCAACGTTCACCCATTCCACCACATCCTGCTGCCAAACGAGTAATTTTTGGAAGTCGTATATATTATGCTACAGTTCGAAAATGGTTCACAATTATCCAATTTTTCGATCCTATCGCCATCTATTGAGGAATGGTTGTGACACTTTATTGTTCTTCGTCGACTTAAGCCTAGGCCCTAATTTCAGGCACTTCGACTCTACAGTTTATATAATTAATTTGTGAATGCTGTTCACGCAAATCGACAATCTTCCGATAGAATTTTTGTTTTATGTGCCCATTTTCTAACATGAAAAACACACGAATGTATCATGAATTCGTACATTTACAGAACCTCGACAATTGAAATGCCTCATTAAAATTCAAACAATGTTCGAATTAGAATTCCCGATAATTGAGAGTTTACTGTTTTCATTGCATTTTTTGTCTTTCGAACATTCGAATCGGTCGTGAATTTAAAATTACGGGTTTTGAAAAAAGAATGTCGTTTGTTGAAATGATAATGGTTTTCGTTTTTGCATACTGTGCATTGTGCAATAGTGTGGGAGTTAAGGTAAAAACGCGGTGTAGTAATAACGATATTTCAAACGCCTGAATTTTGATGTTTGTTTTGAAGGTACCTGTAATGTTAAAAATCTTTCGTTTCTTTTTCCAATAATTCATCAGATCTTCCTTCAGAAGTCGTTACGTTAGACGTCAAGGTTCAAAATCGCATAATGTTCGAATGTTAAAAATACATTTTTTTTATTTTTAGGTAATTTTGCTTTATTCAAAATAAAATTACGGTCATTCACTAGATTTTAATGCATATTATCACTGTGATTTTCCACAGACAAGTTGCTGTCTTTGAAAAAAAAATCAGAGGCGTATGTCACATTTTTTTTTTTGGAAATGTATACAGGATATGAAAGACGTGTTACGGTCATTCACTAGAGGAAGGTTCAATGTATGTACCTAATTTTTTTTAACAAGCTTATTATATTATATTAAGGTTGTCGAGATCCAAGGTCTGATAAATCTCTCTTTAAAAAAAAAACCTATATGCCTTCTTTCAATATCTCTTTTTATTGTTTACAGGTTGGTTCGCTCTGGTGAACGAAAGAGGCACTACCAACGCAAGATCCTACTCCACCATCGCTGACTTGATGAAAGCCCATGTCACGTGCTTTCTGGCAGCCGCTCCTTTACCAGCGTATCTGCTTCAAAGAGATTCAGGTAAGATTACTAAAATATCATGGATAATTATGGAATATACAATAAGTAGATACCGGATTGCATATCTTGGCCATTTATTCAGGATTTTGCATATTTCGACCAAAATCTACTGATCGTTCATATTTGGGTATATTTTCAAATATTTTAACTGTACCTATTTGTAAAATTTTAACGCTTTAAAAACAAAAATGTTGGTATCTAGTTTAAAGTGTAATTTAAAAAAATAAGTAAGTACTTACCTAATTGTATTTTTTAATAAGATTTTATGACTTCATATCCTATAAAAAAATTTCGCGGTCTTCCAAACGATAACAAACATAAATTAAATAAAAATGAAGTTAAATAAAATCTTGTAGTAACGCTGATTTGTTGTATTTATTTAAATTTATGTTGCATATTTTGGTACCCATTGGTGATAGTGTTGCATATTTTGGTACTTTTTGGTAATGCTGTTGCATATTTTGAAAATTTATGATGCATATTTGTATGCGTGTTTCAACCATTTTAGCTTGCATAAATTCGGTCTCTAATAATGAGTATATGAATAATTGCAAAAAAAATCACATAAATCTGGTGCTAACAGATTCTCCAATACCAGCATCGACTTTGATATTTGACATGACTTCATAGCATATAGGGACTCCATAGACTGCCTTTACAAATAAGATTAGAGGGGGTAAAAAAATTGGACCGGCAAGATCCGGATTATTAATCTTCCATAATCCATTGATGAAATTCGGTCCTCATATTTTGCATGCTCAACTGCTGTCAGCGCCCGCTCCATAACCAAGTATCTCTAACGTCGTCGATTTCTTTATGTTTAGCCTTCCATCCATATTAGTTCAATATTTATTTATATTTGTCATTATGGCGCTTTCAAGTGGACCTTTTGTTTTGAATTCACTGTATTTGCACTTGTACCGCCAAAGTGGTTGTTTTGGACTCACAGAATGGCGGACGATATAAAAATCTTTTCGTTAATCGAAAAGTCATGTTTTGGCGATTAATAATACGGAAAAGTATAATACTTTTAATTTTCACTATCATTGACTCGAGTTTTTTTTATTAATTATAAGGTTATTTATTTTATGAAATTAGCGTCATTTGGCCAACTTCACATAAAGTGAATACAAGAGTTCCAAAAAAAACAAAAAAAAAAATCGACAGCAAACGATTATGAGGGACATGAACTACCTTGAAACTGACCCCAGCAGGTCGTTAGGTCTAAATTAGTTAAAACAAATGACGTTAAAAATAAACGCCTCTTATGATACCCGGTATTATGTTGAGTTAAGATGCACATATTTCATTCTATCATGTAGTTATAAGGACTGTAATTTTACAAAACAATCCATCATCAATAGTCCTGGATGGAAAACTTGGATAAGTCAAGTCCTGCACTTCTTCCATCCTTCTAGTGGTCCCTGAATCTGCCTTGACTACTGTCAAATTTCTTCTTCTCGTCCCACATCTATTGGAGGTTGTGAAAAACATCCAAACATCCTATTGCTAATTTCACCAGGAGAATCTGTATGCCAAATCTCAAGTTCATCTCTGATTTCTGAGATACTCTTAAAAACTTTCAACCCTATTTTTCACACTCTTAGAGACGGACTTTCCAAAAATCGCCCCTTAGTGGAAGGTTTTGAATTGTGACCTATCTGTCTTCAAAATTTCACTTCTCTGGGATTAGCCGTTTGGGCTGTGTGTTGATGAGTGACTAGGTCAGTCAGTCATTCAATCAAGACACTTTCGTTTACAGATAGAGATTACTATAGCGTGTATAAAAATAGTTTATTACATTAAACCTCCACACATTATTTCTATAATAGAAACTTATTGGGGTCTGTTGCAAAAATACATTAACCTCGGGAAGTACTGCATTAAATTGTTCAGTGGTGCGTCAAACAAATTAATGTTTGAATGAAAATTTATATAAATGTTGATCATTCAGTATCTACCTAGACCTACATATTATATCATAGACATGACAATACTCATTTGTTATTGTTAGTAACAGCTGCGTTGTCACTGGTATATTTCACAGATGATTTTTTAATGTCTTGGTAGCCTAAAAGCCCACCGCTAAAAGATACTTATCTGCTATTTAATTGAAATGTGATTCATACTAAAGTTTGAACATAAGGTCATACATCACCACAAATTGCCAAGCACAATCTTTTCGCGTCACTCCCCTGGCTCCTCGAGTGGGTCCTGCTATGCGGATTTTCGCATTTTCCATGAATATACGGTAAGAAATATGAGAAAGTAGTCAATGACGTAAATAATCTTTAGTATTTTTTTCTAAGTAAAAAACTATGTTTTCCAGGACTTCTGTTATTGCAATTTCTTGAAATTTCTCTTTCTTTTGGTTCATAAATAAAAAAGTACTTTAAATCGCTATCCTGTAATCTTGACCTAGTGACGCTTTAGTCATTTTGGAAAAAAGCGGCGATATTACCATATCTACTTCTTCTTTTCAGCCCCTTTCCCTCCACTGCTGGATATAGGCCTCTTCCTGTATCTTCCACAATTCTCTGATTTGGGCGCTCTGCCTCCACCTATGCCCCATCGACTCGATGATATCATCGGCCCATTTCCCCTGTGGTCTCCCTACACTTAGTTTATTTTCGTAGGGTCTCCAGCTCAGTACTCTGGGGGTCCATCTGACGTCCTTTTGCCATGCGACATGACCTGCCCACTGCCATTTCAGTGTCCCTTCAGGGTATATCACAACAATTATAATGTTAAATGTTACTGTTCTTTATAATACCCTAACATCTCTAGAAGTATTCTTTACTGATTTTACACTTTTTATTAAGTATGTAGTTTAGTTTTAATATTTAATTGGATGTCTTTATAATATTATTTCGTACAGCAGCTGTTTGTGAGTTTATTGCACATGGCTCCAAGGATTTTTCAACAATAAACATATATTGTTACAATATAAATGTGGGAGTTAAATGATTATTGCATTTTATTATGCATATTGTTCAGTCATCTTCCTGCTAGTAATTTGTTCACTTGGCCCCTAAATTTTCAATGCAGGGTCATTGAAAAATACAGGGATTTTTAAAAATTAGGTATATCATGTTTATTTATTTATTTATTTTAAGGTTCATACATTCATATACAAAGATAAAAGAAAAAATTTATCAAAGCAGACCAATTACATCTGTACACAAACAACAGCACAAGAAATACAATAAACACCATCTTAAACTAATAATAAATAGCGAAATTATAATAATAACATGCATTCGCAATATACACAATGTATTTGGAGGGATTGGAAGGAAATGGGACTGGGAGGATGAGAGGAAGGAAAAGGAGAAGGAATTGGATAATGGAAAAAATATCTTAGATTTATAAATGTATCTATCTATAAAAAATATGTTAAATGAGTGATTTTTTCACTGTGTGGTAACTGGTTAGCGCAAGCTTCGTTTGGTGCAAGACAATGCGTTAGGCTATGAAATAATTGAAAAAAGTAACGTCTTATTTTAGTTAGTACGCACTTAATTAGTTACGGAATTGGACCTATTACGCGTATAACTATTAATTTTTAACGAAAAAAGTGTAATTTATTTAAAAAATATATTATTGAGAATATCGTATCGGAACTCGGAAGACATTTTTATTCTACGTTTATTTTTACTAATCTGTTGAGCCAATTAACTAGGCCATCGGTTGCTTTCATATTTTATTTCTTTCCTTTGCCGGTTTCATTATTTAGCAACACTATTTTACGCGCATTATTTAATATTTTCTGCGTAAATTTCTTTCATAATTGATGTAACAAAAAGTGTATCCGATTTGAAATGATCTTGTTATCCAATTATTATGTAACAATTAGGTAAGTATTTACGCATTTTGTCGTAATTAATGATACAATTAAAATATTTGTGATGAAAACGCCATCTGAGAAACAATCGTATCAAATTGGCACACTTACTATTGTCATAAAAAGTCCGCACAAATAGATATACTCGTAAAAGGGAAATGCTAGATGAAATTGCACAATTTCAATAGGCTGTGATAGTGAACAATTTATGCATTTCAAATCTTCATCTTCTTCTTCTGCAGCCACTTAGATCCATTGTTGGACATAGGCCTCCCCTTTGGTCCTCCACAGCTTCCTGTCTCGGGCACACTGCATCCATCCACCACCGGTACATTTCCAGATTTACTAATCTTATCCTTTTCCAAACTTCCGAAAAAAAATTGCCTGCGGCGTTATTTTTTGGTACTTACATTAAAAATCATCATTCATAAATGTGATATGATACCTCACATTGTCCTATGTGGCCCTTGACCAAAATAGTGTGACGACCGCTGCTATAAGCTATAGATTCTTGACTGATATTTGATATCACCCGCATAACAGTACTGAGGACCCCACCTATTGTCATATCCTTTCTTTTAATCCATTGTGTTTTTGGTTCAATGGGCCACGTGCTATGTGCTATTAACAATAATAGGCTATAAGATATAAAAAAATATGTATGGATGCCTACCTCTGAAATGACAGCTGCATTATATTATATCGTAGAGTATGTTGTTAATAGAGCAACTTAGATATACTGCCGTCCTAAGAGAGAACACAGTAAGTCGTGATTTTTGCAAAATTGAGTTATGTATGCAGAAATGATCCTTAGTACAAGACGCATCGTTCTGTCTAAGTCTCATTTCGATATTCGAACTCTATCCACTCTTTTTTGTCATTTAAAAAAAGTCAATTGCAGTAAGTCCGTCAAAGGGGGGGCCCATACTACTGTAAAACACAGTAAGATAGAGAGATACTGTGGTGTGCCATAGGATTGGAGCACTCCTATTATACAACGCCGTATGTGGGCACAGTATGTCGCCTTTACTGTACTTTTTAGTAGGAATGTATAGCGAATGGAATACATATTACTACAAGAGAAGACAGTATCGGATTTTGTATTGTATTTTGGTCTAGTAAATTATAACTTATATTACTTACTGAATGTAGCTGAAGGATTTGTGCAATCGTGTTGGTATTGTTATTAGAAATATTAAATATATTTAATAAATACATAACAATAAATTTTGGAAATATGCAACCAGTTAAATATATTTATAGCAATTAGCTATGTCAACAGATATACAGCAAAGGATGGACCTTCCATCAGGCTTATGACTGATCGTCGGCTGACTTAAAGTGATCACTTTACACTTATGTAACATTTACCAATTCTTATAATAATATTCCTAAATAATTCCAATGACTACCTGTTATATGTAGAACGACGTGTAGAAAATTCCGACGTTCTCTCGAAGCATAAATTAAGATTTTCTAAAATTATATTTAAAGCTCTTTTTGAATTAAGGATGAAATAAATCCCTATCCATCATATATCTTTTTTCACTAATTCTTTCACTGTACGGGCTGCGCGATTGTGGAATGACCTTCCATTATCCATCAGACTCGCACCAACTATTTCCACTTTCAAGAGTAGACTGAAGCAGCATTACCTTTCTATTTCAAATCCCACAACCCGTCCCTCCTGAACCCAGCATCTCCCATCCCATATACCATTTATGTATATATTTACATATGTATAATATGTTTATCTATGTATGTATGTACGAGTATGTTTTTATTAAATTATTGTTATGTAAAGGTACCCTTTTAGTACTAAATTTATAATTAGTTATGTCTCACTTTGGTTTATGTCATGGGTTGGCTGGCAGAAATTGCCATTTGGCAATAAGCCCGCCCTTTGTATGTTTCTGTACAATAAAGATTATTTTATTTTATTTTAAATACCTTCGTTACGATCATACAATTCGTAATTAAAAATGAACGAATTTTTTACTCAGCAAGTCAATGTGGTCCAGTTATATTGCTCAAATGGTCTCTTTGTTTACATCCTGTCTTTAACGACCTTGTCTTCCTTACAATCTGTCAAAACCATTTTGGTAATAATACATCCAAATGTTTTAAATGTTGTGCAATCCATTGGAACAAACCAAATTCAGTAGGTAGCCGTATTATTAATATTTTTAGTCTGCATTATGAAGATGTCATAAATTATATAGGTACTATTGTTTATTAGAATGGTTTTTAATTTTGTCAGGCCGTCGGCTGTAAATAATGAAATAAATAAACAAAAAATGTTATTTTAAAAGATTCTTAATTTAAACACTTTTACAATGAGTTACCATAAATAATAGTAAAGAACCTATAATAAAATAGGCCATAAAATTGTAAAGATTATTTTTATTACGATATTGGTTTACTTGTTTCATATCTTTTGTTGTTAAATACACACTAACTTTTATGTACTCGAATCGAATTAGGCAATTTTCATTGTTCCTTTTTATGGTCCTGAGAAAGTGTCAATGTTTCTACAAACAATACAATTTTTTTCCATTGTTGCTAAAAAGATCTTAACAGAAATAGGTGTATTCTTTTGGTTATTATATGAAAAGTTTACCTTGCAATTGATAATTTAAGAGTATGCATACCGACATTTCAAAAATTTCAACTTGATGTAACAACAAATGAGAACTTCTATCTCGACAACCGTTACTAAATATGATTTGGAACAAAATAGGGTTGATGCATTGAACCTTCATCTAGAGAATAACCGTAAAAGATTTTTTATATCTTGTATAGATTTCTCAATTTTTTTTTTAAAAACAACTTTGACCTTTTTTCCGAAAGACGGAAACTCGTTTCCCGAAAGTCGCGGAGAAAAATTTTTTTTTTGTACTGATAATATGCATAAAAATATAGGGAATAATCTTAAAAGTTTTTTGATAGACGCAAAATTAACCCCAAAAAATGGAAAAAACGCTATTTTTACCATTTTATCATACGACTGTTCACGCGATTTTGAACCCTAATGCCGTGGGAAATGACTGTGACGTCATTCCTGGTGCCAAGCCCTTAAGTCGAACCGTTCAAGCTTACCCAGTAGTACCTTTTTCAGAATTCATTGACGTAATAAATAATTGTGAATTGTAGTATTATATGACTGTTTTTAAAGTTAAAATTAAAATAAATTCCTTATTCTTTTTTATCACCGCTCTTTTTTTATAAAACTATAAACCAATATTGTACATCACCACAGTTTATCCCAGTAAAGGTGTAACCAGCAAATGCTGAGTCTATGAAAATGTACAATATTCACAATATTTAACTACTTACTGCACTTCTTTGTTGTTTCAAACCATTTAAACCCACGTCTGTCCTAGTGAACAGTGCAGTATCGCATTCATACTACAATAGAGTACAGTAAGGCATAGCGATACTGTGTTGTATTGTAGTATCTCTTCATTTCGCCCCGCTGCTATACTAAGATAGAACACAGTTCTCGTTATTTTTTATAGTACATGTAAAAAATATTATTTTTTTAAAATAAGAATGTTTACGGATCATCATTTCCTATCATTCAAAGAAATAAACATTCGAATCGGGCCAGTACTTTTTGCACAGGAGATGAAAATATAAGTAAAACTTTAATCGCGTTTATCTCAAAACATGGGTTACCCGACTTACTGTGTTTTTCGTTAGGACGGCAGTATAGTATATTATACTACTTACCGTGACCGGACAAAAACCCTTAAGGATATTGCTCAACATGAATAAATCCCAAAAAAGACAAAAACCCTTCAGAAATATGCTCAAGGGACAAAAGCTCAAATCGAATTGAATTTTGAAAACACAATTAATTGCATCTGTTAGTGTACGATTTCTTTCAGTGTGTTGGAAACTAGCAAATATCAGAAAATGAACAAATAAATAAGCGAATCTAAAATGGGATAGGTTATTAAATAGTCAACATTAGGTATGTAAATAATTCATCTACTGGAATCCAGCTAGAAAGTTTGGGCTTTTATCCGTTGAGGATATTTCTGAAGGGATTTTGTCTTTTTGGGATTTATTCATGTTGAGCAATATTCTAATGGGTTTTTCTCCGGGAACCAATACTTACTTATCATGGGTTCCTATTTTGTTATAATGTATCAACCATTATCACATTTGTTTATTAAAAGCCCAAGTTCCGAAGGCTAAAAATATGGCCTATCTGTTTTTTAATCGAAATTTAACTTATATGAAAGTTTGCACATCGCCACAAGGTTGTCTACGAGGTTTTTTCATATTTCTAAAAATATAGGAGAGAAGTGGGACAAAGTGGTCAATGGCAAAAATTATCCTTACTAAATTATCAACAAAAGCGTTCTATACATTTTTTCACATGACTAGCAGTTTACTCGCAATCGCCGGTCAAAATACCGGATTTCATGGAAACATTTTTTTTTAATCATAAGAGTTAGGTAATATCTCTCATGGTTTAAATTTTGTTACTATTATCTAAACTCTATTTTGTTAAAAAAAAATTGAGAACCGCGGTGTTCCGTTCTGGGTGACATGATAAGTATAGGTACTATGTATTACAAATTTCAATAGAGTTTTGCTCCCAATTATAACTATTATTGCACCTGGGTACTGGCTACATACACATCACACATCTAACATATAATAATAAGAAGAATAATAAATATAATTGATGATAGAATCAGCTGATGCTTTGTTGTCTATACTCTATGGAACGACATATGGTCTATGGGTCGTGACTCGTGACATTTCATTGGTTCATTTCAATTATCTGTTCCTATTCTATTCTACCTATACACTACACACGTATTACATTTGAAATTAGAATGCGCTTGTCTTCTTTCAATAACTATTTCTCCACTTATTATTGGTTCATTTAAATTCAATTCTATTTTCTCTTCTATTTTTAACATGGATTATATTGTATATTCACCATATACCTATATTTTTTTCTTTTCGTTGTTAGGTTATTAATTTTCAGCGTGTTCTTTTTACGTTTTATTAAGTAGGAACCTAATAATAAGAGATTACCAGGGCGTCGTCGGGGGGGGGGCTTCCCCCCTCTAGAGATTGGAATAGGTGTATACTTTTTCATACTAAATGATAAAACCTCACATTACTACCACAAGTCTCATCTCATATTTTCTCGTCATATCATAAATTTTCTAAAATCATTATGAAAATGCATTAAAATATAATTGTGTTATTAAAAATCTCTCTAAAAAATTTCGCCTGCGGTGCTATGTATTTTTTCATGCACATTATTGTAGAACCTAATTATATACTCGTTTCCCCCCCCCCCCCTTTCCCAGCTCCGAAGCTGGTGACGCCCATGATCAGAGATTACGATATTCAAATTTCGAATGCATTATAGAATACAAACACTGATTTGAATGTTTAAATTTTCGAATGTTTACTTTTTGATATTAGATTTATCTTTACAACTCGGGCTAATCATTGTTTGTCGTTAAGTGTCCATAGATACAAATGACGTTTATTCAGCTGGACAATTTTATAGATCAATAAATCACTCGACGTTCGATCATCTGCCAGTTAAAATTTATCTTCTCTGTGTTGTTTGATTTGTCAAGAATGTTTTGAAATCAACAATTATTTTATTACTTGAATATCTGTAGAAATTTCAACAAAATGATTTCTAGTTACAGTTATATTGAACAATGTCATAGACAAGAACTTTTCTATTATCTTCATATCGTGTACTATAAAAATTAATGTTTGTGTGTCCTTTATGCATTCCCTAACCAACAAGTAAATGTAATTCGTGATTTTTTTTTCATGGATTCACGGTATTTTGTTTGTGAATAAGCTCGGGCTCAAAACAACATGTAAAATTCGATATTAGTATCGAATCGATAGTTTTTGTTTTGGTATGAATGAGATCATGGGCGTCGCCAGCCTCAGAGTTAGGGGGGGGGGGGGGGGGGGGGGGCAACAAAAATTTTAAAAATAATACAGCATAAAAACGCATAAATAGCGCCGCAGGCTAAATTTTTTGTCAGTCATAGCGAAAAAGGTCGTGATGTGGTTTGTTTTTATGAAACTGATGGATTTTCATAATAATTTAAAAAAAGAATATGATGTGTTGAGAAAATGCGTGGTGGTAATGTGATTTTTTGCGAGGTTTTGTTAGTATGAAAAAATATATACCTAATCCAATCTCTAGGGGGAGAGGGGGCAGCTGCCTTCACTGACGACGCCCATGGATGAGATGAATAGCGACACTTTTTCACCCATATGAGTGTGACGGGTGAGATTAAAGTATAAGGCGTAGCAAGGCATGCAGGTTACAGCTAGTTTCTTTTGTAGATAATAACATCGTGTATGCTGTGTGTATGTTTCATTTAATATTTTCCATAACATATGGCATGCATCATGCGTGCTGCTTGCTAGTTTTCTAAGATGTTTTGTTCAAATGTTTTTAAAGAGAAAACGACCCGATTATCTTAATCCCCGCAGTTTCTAAAAGACACTATTTTTTACTCGCTTTCTTTTATTTAACTTCTATTGGAATTGTCTCCAAAACTTATAATCGAATTTTATTAAGAGGGCATATGAACTGACGATTTTTGCTTCAACTTTTTCAAATTTTATACAAGAATGTTAGCGCGAAATAAGAATAACGTAAGCGACAAAGTGAATTACACCTTTTTAAAAGAAACCTGGGAAGAAATTTATAGATCTGAAACGGCCGATTTGTTAAGATTATAATAGCAGTATTTTGCCTAAATTATACTTTAATATCTGAATGGAAAATCTTCAGATCCCGTAAGTTTTAGGGGTACTTTAGGAGTCTTTTTATTCAAGGAATTTCCAAATCCTGTAATTCTAAAACAACGGATCTTAGTTGGTTTGTTTAGTTAATTTTTTATGCATTACCGGCTTATTATCTCCGCCGGAGAGCTGTTTTATTGCCAAGTTAGGTATCCAGGACCTAAATCGTAAAAAATTAACATAGCTTCAGTATTGTACATATTCGTTTTATTATCCTGCAGTCGATTACGAGTCAGTAATCGATTAGAGGCAGTAATCGATAAATCGAATGAGTATAATGAAGATGTTTGTTACTGAGCTGTTAAAGGTTATATAGAGATGTGATTGCTGATTGAGTCGATTGAGTAGGTGGGTACTTAAGAGGTTTATTATACAGGGTGTTATCTTGTGGGAACAAACTTATTTATTTATTTATACATCAACGGCTAAAGCATTAAACAATTTCTTGTTGGTACACAGTGTCAATCTCTACATTCTCAAATACATAATCAAAATACAGAAAACATCACCATTTCAACACAACAAATCAATAAATCTCAATAAAATATTTAGTTAATTCATATTTCATAGAAATATCAAAAAATAATAATAATAAATCAATCGGCATGCATAAACAAAACATCAACTCCAATCCGTCTGTGCCCAGCAAACTTTACAACAATAACAGAACATACCAAGTATTTTTAAAAATGCAGTATTCCTACAACAGTGCAGAAGAATTAAGGATGAACATTGTTGGGCTTACGACCGACCTCAACTGGCCTAAGTGATCACCCCACACTCGAGAAACATTCGCCATTTCAGTTCACCCCGGCTGGGATTCGAGCCCAGACCTTCGTCTCGCTGAAAAAGCTGCTGATGTCACATTGTACGTATAGTAATCGTGTGTTTTCTCTATTTTTTTAACTGCTCTACTTATTTATGCAAGCCTTTTTTAATTAAGTACTTTAAATTTACTTTTTCTAGTTTTATTGTTACCATTGTTCACCTGGACCGAATCACACCACGACACCATTCTCCCTCGTTTATTTTTTTTATTGATTTTTCTTTCACAACGAATACCTTTAAAGTTGAAATACAGATACCTTATCGTCCTGGAACACGCGTTTCAAACTTCGAATATCCAATTCAAATTTTCAAATTGAAATTACCTTTATTAAAAATTGTAGGAGAAACTTTGTAGACATTCCATTTCAAAAGGTCTCATATTTTTGAGATTAGCTGGTGGAAAACGCAATAAACTCGCCCATTGTACATCACCTCTATTCCAATTGGCTGTTTTATGTTTTATTTATGTAATAAAAATCAAGTTAGTTGTTTAATTAAAAAAAAAAAAACAGAAACTCAGATTTTTAAAGTACCCATAGTATACCTTTCTTATTTCGCAAACGGATGACATTTGCCATTCATACTTTCGTCATGTTTTTTTTTAATCTTCATCCCATAAATATACGAGTACATACATGCATACTACTGTGTCTAATAAGATTGATTTGTTATTTATATTTGGTCTGTGGCTAATAAAGATTTATTTATTTATTTATCCCCAGAATATTTTACATCTTTAAGACAGCAAACACCCTGTATTATGTAATAAGTACAATGATAATAGTATACCAAACCAATATAGCAATAATATAGTCAGGAAGGCCCAGCGTTTTGTATCAGCTGTCGGGCAATGAACCTGGGTCTGGGATCGTTGTATCGACTTGACGTGGTGTAATATCGGAAGACTGTAGGCTCTGGCTGATGCTGTAAAGTACCTAAATAGATATTATACTTGGAAAACCTTTATCTTTGACGTGACAGAGGACACTTTACTTGACTTTTCCACTTTGCACCTACAGTCCATTTTTTTCTCAGAAGTATCACGGAGCAAACTTTTTTTTTTGCATGCACAAACCCAAATACTTTCCTGCACACCTTGCACTAGGCTAAAAGCCTGTACCGCAAAGTGTGGAATATATCACCAGCGCCGGGGTTTGAACCTGGCACCTCCCATTCGAGAGACTGCCGCCTCAACGAACCGCGCCAACCATGTACTCAAACATTTGGTTTGGTGTTGCTTGATGTAATAATAAGGTATGGTTATATTCGTTCGCTACTTTCAAATTATGTTTCAGAACTGTTGAGAAAAAAATGCCATAAATTGCCAAGGTATTTTCATCAATGCGCTGTGTAATGTGTATCCGATGGGTATTATACAAATAAAAAAAATCCTTTGGCACACCACAGGCATAGGTAGATTTCAAGTGATTTATTTATCTTATTAATTTTAAGAGTACATCTGTACATATAATAAAAACAATTACAATATCATCACCAAATAAACCAGCGAAGTGATGAAGTACTATGGATGTAGTTTATTCTTTGATTTTCGAAGTACCTAATCCAATAATCAAACTATTTTCATTCCACTCTTTGATTATTGAAGTACTTAATCAAATATTGTTTCGTGATTCCACTCATAATATGGATTGGTACCGGTACCTAAGCACTAGAAATTTGAAAAAAAGATGTGAGTTCTACTCGTATCGTGAAGCACTTTTCTAAGACAACAAACACGCTAGTACCTAT
Organism: Ceraclea dissimilis; assembly: GCA_963576895.1. Classification (NCBI taxonomy): domain Eukaryota; kingdom Metazoa; phylum Arthropoda; class Insecta; order Trichoptera; family Leptoceridae; genus Ceraclea; species Ceraclea dissimilis. Next base: position 4,375,068 of record OY756375.1, read on the forward strand.
GCGGTAACTACTTAACTAGATCTTTCGATCGATCATTGTCGTCCAAGGAATTGATCTAGACAAAATCTGTAAATTGATCTGTATTCCTTATTAAATGCCCTTTCATACGATACCAGACACGGACCCTCACAATCATTGGATCCCCTCAGAATGATTGTTTTTGTATTTAAAGCCTTAAAAAGTGAACCTTCCTCTAAATGGATTTAACCCAATCTCATATCAGTTCATCTACCACTTACCAAAAATCTACCTTCCTCCTTCCTAATTCTAATTCCTTTTGGAAATCTACCTAAAAATTGCTAGGGTGAATTTAGTGATTCGATATTTGAAAATTCTGCATTGTTCTTATTTTGTAAACAACGCTTTATTTCACACAGATGTAGCATGTTGTCTATGATTGTGTAAATGGAGCAGTCACACTATTTGGGTTGCGAAAAATGTCTTCAAATTTATCTGATCTTCAAATGTATCTTCAAAACCAATTGTCTTTAAAACATTGTTTTCTCAAAACACGAAACGCCGATTCACGTCATTTATACAGGTTTTTATATACGGTCAGCCATAGACACAATAACAGAAGTGGTCATATTTATCATAGACAATAGTATTTTCTCACATAATTTGTATATTGATTATTAGGTTGGTACTTCTGACTACGTACACTGTAATATATTGGCGCTATATTTCAAACAGCGGATGTTCCCAGCCCCACAGCAAACTAAAATATAAATAATATCGGCTTTTAATTACACACAAGAGCTTTATATATTAGTATCATTGTTCTTTTTTCAAATTAAACGATGCAGATGTCCAGATTCAGGGTCTCCACAAATCTTTTATCAAGTATCATAGAAATTATAATCATAAATATTGAAATAATAGACGAAATTGTTTTCTATTAATTTTATGTTGATTAATTCCTACAGTGAATAACTGTGGAACTATGTACCATAATCCTCGTAGAATATTATAATAAATATTATTCGTGTGAATGGTTTTCTTCTGTCAAATTTCGTGCTAAGTGGTTATAAATTGACAAGAAACAGCTCCTGGGAAGCAATAAGGTTCTAAACTAGCATTCGCCAAAATCTATCTGAGAGTAAATTTTATAGTCTCAAAATGGTTGCAGCGAATTACTCTGAGAATGGTACTAAATAGCTCCTGGCACTGGCTACGTAGTTCTAAAGAGGCATTTGCTAATTCATTTTGAGAAAAAATACTCTCAGAATGGTTATGACCTAATGGTTTTGATGGAGTATGTGTAGGGTGGGCCCTTTTGTACTACAGAAGGTTCTGTAGCCTGGCTACAGGCACTATTTCATGCTTACTAAACCTAGCCATAAAACAATTCGGAACCTGAATTTGACTCAACTAGTAGCTAAATAGTTACTTGAGATGTTTGCCATGATAATGATTTGATTTTTCACCTATTTCCAAACTTTCCCGTCCGTAATAAAAGACACAAACTTCCAATCTTGTAACAGAATTTTATTTTCAACATTTTTAATACTTTGAGAAGCTTGCCAAACTATGTCTACAACTATTAAGCGCGTACTAACTAAAATAAGGCGTTCTTTTTTCAATTATTCCATAGTAATATAAATTTAAAACACACTAATTTAAGTTCAAAAAGTTATAGAATTGAATCTACTGTCACATGTTATATAGGGTTATATGCAATCTTATATTTTTTAGTACATACTTATATTACAGCTGTGATGACCCTGATTCACGTTATACGTAACTTATAGATGTTATTTTATTTCTGGTTGGTTGGTTTGCTGACGAATTTCATTTAGCAGACTCCGGGTTCGTAACCTTCATAGTTCATATAATAATTGCTATAATATTCATCCATATTGTTTCCTCGTAATCATCAAACCGTTCAACTGTACCGTATTCCCAGAAATAGATTAGTCTATAAAGAATGAGTTAGTCTCGGATTTATTTGGAACTACAGTTTTGTTTGCTGGCAACAATGAATTTTCTATTGAAATTCTACAAGTGGTGCCAAAATGCTACATGTGGCGCCCTCATTGAAAACCTTATAATTCTTGACAGACCTATTTTTAATACAAATGTAAACATTAAGGTGCCAGGATAGCCCAACTTAAAACAAAAGAAAAGAGGCGGTACTTTGGTGCGGTGAGAAGGGGATTGAAAGGGAATTTTCGTCATAGACCCACCCATTTGGGAACTTTATTTTGCGTTACCTTGGGCCTTAACACAAGGAAATAATCTTCTCAAGTTTTAATTCTCTCTATTAAGTTTTAATTCTATTCTAGTTTTAATTCTATCTATTTTCTCATCCCTAGTAGTGTAGGCAGAGAGGACAGAATGCCAGACTGCACTATTCTTACACATTCTCCTTGTTTCTATCACATTCGTACACTTTCTACGATTCCTTTTACTCAATATGAGGCAAGATATTTATCCACTACCAAAAAAATTTCTTCAAACTTAGGTACATTATATTATTGGTAGGTAATAAACTATTATTTTGTTGAATTTCCCCAATTCGTTTGCTAATTAATTTAGGTACACACTAAATGCGTTAAGAATCTTCACTCTCTCTGTAATTTATATATTTTTCTTTCGGGTTGACTGTAAGATATTGCTTTTGCAATAAGTCCGCCTTTTGGCACACTGTATTATCTTGTTTTGTTTTTGGTTTTTGTTGTTACATATATTTTCTGGCCAATAAAGTTTTATTTATTTATTTATTTATTATTTATATATTTTTCTTTAAATTACTCTAATTTTCTCTAAAATATACTTACACGAAGTACATTTTGAGTAGATGACACATCGTTTTTTTCTGCACAGAACGTTTGTGACTCTGTGCCAGACTGGCGTAAATACATGTTTGTATTTCGAAGACTTTTAACAGAATGTAAAAATGGACACCTAAGATGAGATTTTGTAAGGTATTAGCAATTTCGAAACAAAAAAAAACTAATATTATTTCTAATTACTGTTTTTTATTGAAATCCTGATGATATATATATTCATCAGTCATCACATCCCTTGAGTTGATTTTTAAAAAATGAGATAAGACTTTTCGAGATATTGTAAAAAAAACCCTTCAAAAATTCGTAAATCAGTTGACTTTTGACCACATATTATCAAAAAAAAATTATTGTTCCATTATTTTCCATCGCCCCTTAAAATATTTACTATGAGAACAACCTGTACCTACATTACATTTCGTATTTCTGTTGAGTTAACAACTTGAGATGTTAAATGTGTTTATAGTTAAGTTATTTTAATGATAAAAATAATAATATAATTATAAACTACATAGCTATTAAGTAAAGTATAAATGCCCATTGATATAAATTACTATTTTAATACTTTCACCTACTAATGTAAACACTACATATTATCGCACCTAATATTGATTTATAGTTATTGTAATTGTTATGTCATGTTTACATTTGATTACAATCGACACTTTTTTATTATTATTAATTATTATAGATTTTAATCTAATTATATACTTATGTGTTTTAGTAATTTACTTAATTAATTCGTGCGTGGAATGATTAATGAATCAGATGTATAATTTTATAAAGAATGTGATGGGTTTGACGTTTAGTTATGCAGTTTTTCTTATCTATGGTCTGGGCGAGAAAAGTTGGAAAGTGACAGCTGATGACAGAAAGAGAAAGCATCTATCTATCTATCTATACCCTCACGCCACGTCCCTTGCAGGGTAGTCAGAGAGGACAGAGCGCCAGACAGCCCTATCCTTACACACACTCCTAGCTTCCGTCACATTCATGCAATTTTTCATACACGCTCTCCGATTCCTTTTACTCAAAACGCGTCCATCCTAAGAGAAAGTAATGAAGAAAAATTGAGCCCGGAAATTGGAAGACGGTGTATTTTCTTATGGTATGGTATGACTTATTATTATTGACTAAATATTTTATTGATTTGTTGTGTTGAAATGGTAATGTTTTTTGTATTTGATTATGTATTTGAGAATATTAAGATTGACACTATGTACCAACAAGAAATTGTTAAAGGCTTTAGCCGTTGATGTGTAAATAAATAAAGAGTGTGCATACCGACATTTCAAAAATTTCTAAAAACGGGAGACCGTATATCTCGACAACCGTTACTAGATATGCTTTGGAACAGAATAGGGTAGATGCATTGAACATTTATCTAGGGAGTAACCGTAAAAGATTTTTTATATCTTGTATAGATTTCTCAAAAAAAAAAAAATAATTAAAAACACCTCTGATCTTTTTTCCGAAAGACTGAAACTCGTTTCCCGAAAGTCGCGAAGTATTTTTTTTTGTTGTACTGATAATATGTATTAAAATCTAGGGAATTACCGTAAAAGTGATTTAAGCTGAACTAACCCCAAAAATGAAAAAAAAACGCTGTTTTTACCATTTTATCACGCGATTTTGAACCTCAATGCTGTGGGAAATGACCGCGACGTTTAGTTGGGTCGGGAGCCTTAGCGTAGATGTGTGACAATTTGAATAAAATGTCAGCCATCTTGCCCAGATATAAACTTGCTTTTATTTCATACTTTAAATGATAATATTAATATTATTAAATCAGTAATAAAGTTACTAAATGCATTTGTAAATTTTATAGCAAATGAAATAATAGATGTGTACAATGTACATACAGACACAGTAATAATTGTTACTTTAATGTAACACCAACAACTGCAGTTGTACGCCATTTTAATGATAACTTATTTTACTGTACTTGTATGTTATTTATTTATTTTTTTATGATAATGTTATTATGTGTATTACTTCCTTAAATACACAATGTTGTATTCAGGATGTAAAATATTTTAAAAGGTGGGAAAACGTAAAAATTTGTTAACGTACGCCTAGTAGGTCGGGGATTATTACGCCTAGAAGTTTTGACACATGGAAATATAATTTGCCCTATCGATTGTCTAGAAATTTTATTTTTCTTCGTTGCCGCCCCCCTCGTCAACGAGAAGTTTTTTTAAGCATTTTTTTATTTTAGCGCTCTAATTTTTTCCCATCCAAAAAAGTTAATTTTTTCTTCGACGGGGGGGGGGATCTCTATGAAATGTTATAGAAACTAAAACTGTTCTAGGAAAAGCTACAACGACTAAAATTGTGTATCTCTATGCGTATATTACCTTTTCCATGACGGTAATGTTGTCTCATATAAGAACAGCATAAAGTGAAAGACGGTCTTACGGTGATGGGTTCCTAAATCCGTGTATACCGTGAACATGCCGTGATGATATGGATGGGTGGATTCCGTGACATCATACCTATAGATAGGCATAATAAATACTCGGCCCTAAATGCCCTAAAACGTTTTGTAGGTGGTTCCAACAAGTTTATATTTAAAACAACGACTAGATAGGTCCCGCCTAGATAATCCAGTACCTATGCATTATCAGATACAGGTATCTTGTTTATTAGTTGGAGAGAAGAATTACCTAATGATTCTGAATTTAAAAGTGAAAGCATAACGGATAAAACGATAATGTTATACTGAACTGAACATTTAATTCTTTACTTAATGTGTATTATGCTGGTATCTCACTGTCATACATACATTACACTATGCAGCTACACTGGTACCTGGTACTTTGATTGCCTATCAATATTCCTAGTTTTAAATATTACATTTCAATAATAGAACGATGGGTAACTGTAAGAAGGGTGCTGTGACTAGAATTAAAGTGAAGAAGCTTAACTATGTCGTTTTGTAATTAAGTTAAGAATTAATTTTAATATTAAAGCGATATTAATTAACAAGCAATTGGTTGAGGTGGCAGTCTCTCAAGTGTGAGGTGCTAGGTTCAAACTCCGACGCAGGCGATGTATTCCACACTTTGAGATACAGGCTTTTAGCCTAGTGCAAGGTTTGCAGGAAAGTATTTGGGTTTGTGTATATTGTGCCCAGATCCTTTTATATATAAAAAAATAAAATTGGGTATGTACTAAATGTTTCATCATAAGCAAGAGGGGGGGGGGGGGTTGGAAAATAAGAGTTGGGTATGGGAACTCAGACTTTTTATGATTGAAGTAGATGGATCTAAGCTTGGAATACCTACCCATTTCGACTAAAAACTCAAAAAAACCGTAAGTTAATTTTCTTATGACGGCAGCAATATACCTAGAATTAAATGAATAATTTTATTGGTAAATAGGAATTCATTTAACAAACAATCGTAGAACTAAAGTACGATTGTTTTTAGCTGCCCAACTATTTAACAATCGACTTGAGATCCATTTGATTTGCATCGCATTTTGGCACTTCTTTGTCGTAATGTTACAACTTTAATGTTACAAGCAGTGAAATTCTCATTGTTATCGTACTTAATGAACATTATTGTAATTAAACATGAGCATTTACATCAAATACAGTGGATTACTTTTAATAGGAATATACCAGGGCCGGAAATTGTGCCCAATTTTGCTAATATCCCACGAAAATAGTAGTCATATACAAGAGTACTCATTAAGGTTTTTATCCCGGGAAATTTGTGTGCCTTATACATTCACTATTGAAATTAGTGAAATCAGATAAGAAAATTTAGCATAATTCAGGCGCATAGTGATGAAGTGTAAATTTATGTTGAGAATTTCAATGACTGGAAGCCTTATTTTAGTTAAAAACTAATAAGTACTTTATTCGGTTTGAAATCTGCAGATTTTTTTAAATACGTGTTTTGTACCTAAAATAAATATTGTTGAAAACCAATGTCTAAAAAAGCGAAATTGCAAATTTTTCTTCTGGTATTTTACAAATGTTTATTCGTAGACTTCGTAGCAAAATTTGATATGTATTAAAGTGCAGTAAAACGGCACAAAGCGCATTGGCAAATGCAAATATACACTTAACTAGGTACCTACCACATGCATTACTTTGATTTTGGTTTCTTCATATTCTGCCCGAATAAGGGGATTCTACTGTAATAATTACGTAAAAATTGTTAACCCACCGCGTGTTAACAGTTTGTATTGTTTTGTGTTTGAGTTGGTTTGTGTATAGTTGTCAATAAAGGCTCGCAACCCAACTATGACGTCACGGTCATTTCCCACGGCATAAGGTTCAAAATCGCGTGAACAATCGCATGATAAAATGGTAAAAATCGCGTTTTTTCCATTTTTGGGGTTAATTTCGCTTCAATCAAAAAACTTTTACGGTTATTCTCTAGATTTCAATGCATATTATCAGTACAAAAAAAAATATTCTCTGCGACTTTCGAGAAACGAGTTTGTCTTTCGGAAAAAAGATCAGAGGTGTTTCTCACTTTTTTTTTGAGAAATCTATACAAGATATAATGAATCTTTTACGGTTATTCCCTAGATAAAGATTCAATGTATCTTCTCTATTTTTTCCAAAGCATATTTAGTAACCGTTGTCGAGATATAAGGTCTTCCGTTTTATATTTTTTTGAAATGTCAGTATGCGAACTCTTAAACCGCTACTGTTTTAAAAATTCAAGGAACTGTATTTGTAAATTACAATTACAAACTATGCTATGTCCTTGTTCAAAAGCAATAATTAGGATATTGTATTGTAATTTGCTTCTAATTTTCGTGCAGTCAGTGACACCATTTTTCAATAAGTATTTGGCCCATTTGAAAACTCAGGTACTACTTCTTAGTTATCTACATACATTGTCGAATTTGGTACCGGATCTAAGCAAAACAATGCATCTTATCATGAAAGGACTTTGCTATACAGCAGGGGTTCCCAACCTCTTACCACCCACGCCCCCCTAAGTTTCTCCTAAAACCACTGCGCCTCCCCCCCTACCTTTTACCAGTGGCGGATTAAGACATCGAGAGGCCTCCACTCGTACGTTTTAAAAAATACCTGTTTATTTTTTTTTGTTAAATGTTGTGTCGTTGATAGTTTTGTCTGTGTGGACGTTCTGTCGTTGGACCAAATGTCTGCGGAAGATTTGTCGTGGAACCGCGACACACAGATACCTTAGTCAGCGAGCCAGACTAATCCGATTTTCCTGCTAATAAGTACCTTAGACCTATAAGACAGTACCATAGACATAATATTATCTTCATGGACTGTCGGCCTGAGCTGGTACAGGAACAAATTAGGGTGGAAACATCGTTTGTACTGGAAGGGTCACGTGACCGTTGGCAAGCAAGTTGGCAAATTTGAATTTTATCACTATAACCGATAGCTATCTTCCCATATATATTCTCTTTACCAAAAATAACCCATACTTCACAGTTCACATCAACTTATAAGTTAAACTTGAGTTAAACAACGTCAGAAAGCTTCTGCCAACGATCAGCTGATGCGATGTTTCCACCCTTCAAATGTTCAGGCTGGCGGTCCATAGATAAAATGTCTATGAACAGTTTGTCCTACACTTAGGTACTATATAATAATGTGCTATACAATATTCTGGTATTATTAATAACTATCACATAGCATGGCAGTCATAAGTTAACCGTTAGATTTTAATGCACTCTCCAAGAATAATAAGTCTTGTGTAGTGTATATTGTATTGGATTCTATAACTAGTGTTATTATCTAACAATCCATGCATATTATTTGCATATACAAAGTCTCAATACTATATTACATTCTTAAGGCTCGCGACCCAACTATGACGTCACGGTCATTTCCCACGGCATTAAGGTTCAAAATAGCGTGAACAATCGCACGATAACATTGTAAAAATAGCGTTTTTTCCATTTTTTGGGGTTAATTTCGTTTAAATGAAAAAACTTTTACGGTTATTCCTTAGATTTTAATGCATATTATCAGTAGAAAAAAATCTCCGCGACTTTCGGGAAACGAGTTTCTGTCTTTCGGGGGGTTTTTCAGAGGGGTTTTTCACAATTTTTTTTAGAAATGTATACAAGATATAAAAAATCTTTTACGGTTATTCCCTAGATAAAGGTTCAATGTATCTACTCTATTTTTTTCCGTAGGATATTTAGTAAGGTTGTCGAAATATAAGGCCCCCGTTTTTAGAAATTTTTGAAATGTTAATATGCATACTCTTAATACTATATTCTCACACTAATATCAATGCGAACGTAGCATCTAATAATTATTTGTCCTAATGTGTTTCTTTAGTAGCATTTGAGCCTGGACCTTTTATTTATAAATCTGCATTGAAAAGATGATTGAAAGATCCCTCCCTCTATCTTCATCCTCTACTGTAGGTATCTTATCTTCATCTATATCCCCTTACGCTGCCTGGTGTTTAGAGTACAGTTATTGAAGTCCATATTGGAAATAAGTGATACGATGCGTTGACATTTTTTCTGTGTGTTATAGGTATATACTTAAAGCCTGAAAAACACTCAATATTCTAGATTTTTTTTTTGAGAAATCTGTACATAATCAAGTATTTTTTGGGGTTAGCTGGCAGAGATCGCAGCACTGCGACAAGCTCGCCCTAGTGAACAAATGTTGGGATTTATATTTGAAATGTTTTTATATGTCTCTGTAGGTATCTTGTTCACCAAAAGTGTATAAATATTTTTCGTACCTACTTACCAAGCGCGAAGATACCTAAGAACACCGAAAGAATACCGAAATTAAAAACATATTTTTGCGCCAGTCAAGAGTACTGGGCGTTTCTTTCACACATTACATCCGCAAACAAACCGTTTATATACTCCTAATTCCCATACAATCATACTGCAGTCACAGACAGTCCATATTGTACCAACGTTGTCGTATGCAAACCAAACCAAACGATTTAAATTTAAACAAATATAGATCCTTTTGTCATATCCCGTAGAGTTGGATTTCCATTCATAAAATAATATTGAATAGATCCATATTAGGTTCGCCCAATACCCATTATCCCTACTTTGACATATTTGGAGTTGTATGTCAAACCAGTTCTAGGTTAGGTTTAGTCTGACCTCTTGTATTAGCGACAGAATGTGGACTGGTTATAATATTTGCAGCGACAACACTCTTCGAAACAAAGTTGTTTCCGTTGAAATTTGTCACAAAGGAAGTTGGACGGCTTCTATGTAATTTCTTAATATGGATGGATAAATCGGTATTTAAATATGATCCTTTGGTTCAACATGACTAAAAAATATTTAATTAAGTACTTCAATAATCAAAGGTTCAACCCATTCATACATCCAACTATCTACCCCCATTATTTCTATCCAACAATTCGCGTCCTTTGATGCGGGGTTGACAGAAAGAACAGAACTGCCGTCATAAGCAAGAACCACGTATAAACCAAAAAGTTAAAACTGAGATAATCGCGTTATCAGAATGAGAACAAAATTGCGTAACATTGCCCACGAAATGTCAAAATTCTCCATACGATTTGACAGTTTGTGGGCACCATCAGCTTACTTCACTTCTAGCATTGAGTACGGCATCTATGTAGGTACTTAATATTGAAAGACAGTCAGGTCCATCAAAACACTTATGTTACTGTGAAATGCTTATATACCATGTAAGAAACATAAAAATTAAGTTTGATGTATTTTTGTTACAGAGACAGACAAATTCCGTTACGTGAAGGGGAATGCGAGAGCTGGCACTCCGCTGCGGCTGTCTGGAGTGTTTGAGGATGCGAGGTCACACGCCCACAGCCCCGTGAGGGCGGCGAGCCCTGGCTCCGGAGAGGTCACCGCCCAAAGATACGCCCAACTCATCGATCCAAACATGACGGTAAATTCTACTTGAATTTTATTTTATGTAGGTAGTTATTTATAGTGTTTTGATTTTGAATAGAAATATCCCTAAAGTAATACATGGAAAATAGTGTAATTTTAAGATCCTATATGCTGTCATTCGACTTCGGCGCCCTAAATCTTACTCAGCCAATACTGAGGGAATCGTCTTGAAACTGAAGACAGTGATAGTTGAAAGTATGGTCTACAGATTGTCGGTTAGGATTACAGGATTTGGAAATTCCTTGAATAAAAAAATATTCCTAACGTACCCCTAAAATTTACGGCATTCGAAGATTTTCCGTTCAGTTTTACAGATATAAAAGTATAATTTGGCCAAAATACTGGTAATTATAATATTAACAAATCGGCTGTTTTAGATTTTTAAATTTCTTGCCAGGTTTCTTTTTAAAAGGTATAATTCACATTGTTGCTTACGTTAATCGTATTTCGCGCTAATATTCTCGTAGGTACAAATTTTGTAAAAGTTGAGGCAAAAATAGAACGATTTTTGCTCAGTGCATACTGCATATGCCCCCTTAAATACTACAGTAAATGATCAGTCTTTTAACGTAATTAGTCAGGTTAGCCATGTGGTAAATTTTACAACGGATTTAGTGCCTTAACGTTTAGGGCTCGCGACCCAACTATGACGTCACGGTCATTTCACGCGGCATATAGGTTCAAAATCGCACGAACAATCGCATGTTAGTGAACATTTACCTGAAAAATTTAAATTTATTCACTTAATTTAAATCATTTACAAGAAATATTAAATTTTAATTAATTTCGATTATCAGCTTGCCGTAGTTAAAGTTAACCCAAAATGGTTAATTCACTAGACGAGGGGACGAATTGTCGGGGGATGAACTGTCGGGGGACAAACTGTCTCCGAACCTAAAATTCTGCGTCGTTCCGTAATATCACGGACCGTGGGAACTCACTTTTAGACTCGTAAAATTAACGAATTTTTCTTAGATTTCACTTATTTCATTTTAATGAGAGAGAAATTGTTTACGTTTAATCATGTTACTTAAGAGTATGCCTATCGAAATTTCAAAAATTTCTAAAAACGGGAGACCTTATATGTCGACAACCGTTACTAAATATGGTTTGCAACAAAATACGGTAGATGCATTGAACATTTATCTCGGGAATAACCGTAAAAGATTCTTTATATATTGTATAGATTTCTCAAAAAAAAATGTGAAAAACACCTCTGATCTTTTTTCCGAAAGACGGAAACTCGTTCCCCGAAAGTCACGGAGCAATTTTTTTTTGTAATGATAATATGCATTAAAATCTAGGGAATAACACGCAAAATTAACCCTAAAAAATGGAAAAAACGCTATTTTTACCATTTTATCATGCGATTGTTCACGCGATTTTGAATCTTAATGCCGTGGGAAATGACTGTGACATCATTCTTGGTGCCAAGCCCTTAAATATACAATGTATTTCCAATAGACTTAAGAAAGATTATACCGCATTGAATAATGTAACAATATATACGTGTTTTTGTTCAATATTTGGTCTGCAGTTGGAGACATGAATTGAATATGAAAAGACTGATACGTATTCTTGGAAAAATCTCATTGTATTTTGGTTCTGATATTTCTACACATGTACGAGTATTATGCTGTATTATTTGAATTGTATCTTTTGATTTCATGAGAATTAACAAGCACTAATATGTTTTACCGTTAGTTTTACATTTAAGTAATATGGAGGTAAAAATTAAACGCTCATATTGTAGAGAGACAGAGATGTGATCAGGGGATCTTATTGAGATATATGTACCTACGAGTATAAGGTGTGGGTAATATAAAATCCATCTATAAATAATTACGACGGAGAAAATTCAGTCACCTAATTTTATTTTTTGCTATCCCTGTACACGTGTAGTCGCCAGGGACCACAGAACATATATACTCTCCAGGGACGTCAGGTAAACTCATTGCACATTCTCGCAGTCCTGCCTCATTGTTTTTCATAACAAAATGTTTTTTTTTCCCCATAAACAGCATTATTTATGTTTGTTTTCAACTGCACCAGTGTTTACTCGCGATCCACAAAACTTCGAATCCTGCCAACAATCCTTAATATTTCTTGTTATTTGTTTAACATAACCTATTGTTTAAATGTGAATTGTTTGTTTGTTAAGAGTATGCATACCGACATTTTAAAAATTTCTAAAAACGGTAGACCTTCTATCTCGACAACCGTTACTAAATATGCTTTGGAACAAAATAGGGTAGATGCATTGAACATTTATCTAGGGAATAACCGTAAAAGATTTTCTATATCTTGTATAGATTTCTCAAAAAACAAAATTGTGAAAAACACCTCTGATCCTTTTTCCGAAAGATGGAAACTTGTTTCCCAAAGTCGCGGAGTAATTTTTTTTTGTACTGATAATATGCATTAAAATCTAGGGAATAACCGTAAAAGTTTTTTGATAGACTCAAAATTAACCTCAAAAAATGGAAAAAACGCTATTTTTACCATTTTATGATACAATTGTTCACGCAATTTTGAACCTTAATGCCGTATGGGAAATGTCTGTGACGTCATTCTTGGTGCCAAGTCCTTAAACATATTATTTATTTCGCATCAACTTCTTGTTGAAATTCTTATGTGTGTGTTTTCCAGCTTATAGAATCACAAACGTACATGGGCGTCGCCAGCCTCGGAGGTAGGGGGCCAACAAAAATTTAAAAAATTGATTTAGCATGGAAAACGCGCAAATAGCGCCGCAAGCGATTTTTTTGTGAGACGTAGTGAAGGAGGTCGTGATGTGGTTTAGTTTATTTGAAAATGTAAGTACATAATAATTTGCACGATAATATGTATGAAAAATGTTTTGTATAAAAAGTAATAAAAAATTGCGCAGTTTATTCCATCAGATACTTTTGTAGGTATTCATTTACCTACTATACCAACTATATTACCTATCTTCGTCTTCTTTCTCAGCCATCTCTCCACTGCTGGATGTAGGCCTCTTCCAATTTTTCCGAATCCTCTATTCTTTGGGCTTTCCGGATCCACCCACTACCAGCGACGGGGACAAATCATCAGCCCCTCTTTTCTGCTGCCGCCCTTTTCCTCTTTTCGTGTCCCACGGTCTCCATCTCAGGATTCTGGGTGCCCATCTGTCCACTCCCTGTCTAGCAACATGACTTGCCCATTGCCATTTTAGTTTGGCAATGCGATCCATCACATCGGCTATCTATTTATCTATACCCTCACGCCACGTCTCTTGCAGGGTAGGCAGAGAGGACAGAGCGCCAGACAGCCCTATCCTTACACACACTCCTAGCTCCCGTCACATTCATCCAATTTGTCATACACACTCTCCGATTGCTTTTACTCAAAACGCGTCCATCCTTGAGGATCTGGTCGACATGATCGGACCAGGTCAGTCTAAGGCGGCCGCGCATCCCACCCGTCTTCGCTCACTCAAATATATCTTTTTTGTCATCCTGTCATCATTAATTCTCTCAACATGCCCAAACCATTTTAGTTTGTTTACTTTCATTCTTGTCACAACACCAGTCTTGCAGTCACTCATTTCCCTAATAACCTCATCACATCGGCAACTTTTGTTAAACATTTCTGATTCTATTACTCAGACTTACGCCTAACATTTGCCTCTCCATAGATCGCTGTGTACAATTGTACATTTTAGTTTCTGTATGGTCCTCGCAGTTAGCGTCATAGTTTCCAGACCACACGTATATAGGTACATTATATTATCTATAAGTATATGTAAGTGTATATTACCTATACACTTACAAAATACCAAGTTTCTGTATTATTATAAGTTATAGGATGCTTGTTGAAGAAAACAAATTCTTCACCTTGAAAATATCCATTCAATATTTGTACAGCACTTAGCATCCAAGTGTAGGAATTCATTCGATTTCTCACTTCAAGCAAGATCTCACATAGGACCATAACGAGATTCTTGCGTTTTGTTTACGTCTATATGTAGCAAGTAATATGTCCTCTATATTAATATCCTAAAGGTCCTCATCAACTCTTACTAAGTCGTTTTTACCCTACGTTAAATATTGAAGCCATAATAGGTACTATAAACAGGACTATGTCTTAAAATATTAAAATTTAATTTGATGGATGCTTATTCATTTTTCAACAACATTTAAGGGCTTGGCACCAATAATGACGTCACAGTCAATTCCCACTGCATTAAGGTTCAAAATCGCGTGAACAATCTCATGATAAAATGATAAAAATAGCGTTTTTCCATTTTTCGGGCTTAATTTTGCGTCTATCAAAAAACTTTTTTATCAAAAAACAAAAGAGGATCAAGAGGTGTTTTTCACTTTTTTTTTGAGAAATCTATATTAAGATATAAAAAATCTTTAACGGTTATTCCCTAGATAAATATTCAATGCATCCACCCTATTTTGTTCCAAAGCATATTTAGTAACGGTTGTCGAGATGTAAGGTCTCCCGTTTTTAGAAATTTCTGAAATGTCGGTATGCATTGTCTTAAACCTATGTATTGTTTTATCATGAACAGTAAACACGTCTAATTACCTAGTCCAATTTTTATTGTAATTTCTAAGTCTGTGTAATTTCTGGTCAATATGTAGACAAGTCCTGGTAAGCCCTACCCAACGTCACAACACTTGTGACACACATCGTGAAATATAATTTCTATTCCGAATTTGATTTTCAGATTTTCAGTCCCCAAACAAGCGTTTCCATTTATCATTTGTTTACAACTTTTATAAGCCGCCGATGCATCGGTGTATTTTTTTTGAAAAATTTATTAATTTGATTGTCTGAAAAATTATAAAGTAAAAACTAAAAGTGATGGAAGAAAATTCTACTGAAGTTACAACTCCAGACACTGAAGGCAGTTCTAGCACGAGTGTGAGATCGGGTCCAAGGACCAGAGCAAGCACGGGAGCAAACAGGAGTGAAGCAAGAGAGTCTCCTCAATCGTCTGATCCTGTCTCTGATGTTGTGTCAGGAATTACTGTGGCAAGAGCAAGAATGTCCAGGCCAAGAGCTGCCAGGAGAGTTAAAAGAATTGCACCAAAGCGTACGAAAGGTGCACCAAAAAGTAGTAGGCATCGACGTGAAAGAGTAGTGCGTGGACGTCCACGAAAATCAAGAGACGAATCTTTGGATGACATTGGAGATCGCGACGGCCGCCGTGAGCAACGTAAGTCCCAGCAACCAATGGAGGCTCGAGCGTCTCGACTATCAACTCAAGAGACTCAACAGGCTCAACAGTCTCAACATCCTCGACGTGGTCTCCACTCGAAGAGGCTGAGAGAAAGAAGAAATACACAGGGTTAATAACGGGGTATCTAAATTGATGTGATTTTTTGATTATATTTTATATAAATATGTATTATGTTTTTATTTAATAAAATTAAATTAATATTGTTCATCCATTGGAATATTTGGTGTTTTATTTGAAATCAACATTTATTTATATTTTCATTTCTTAAAATTTAATCTGAAGTAACCTTTTGACATGAAGAAATCATTTTTGTTTTTTATGTTTGTTGAGTTCCAATTTTTGATTTCGGTACCTACTTACGTACCCAAGTAGGCTTGAGCAGGTTTGAGTAAATGGTATGTAGGTACCTACAAGTGGCGAAGAGTTGGAGGGAAGCCGGGGCTGACATACATATTGTACTGATTATTTCAGATTATTTCAGATTATATCTTATTTTATCATTTAAATAATTGTACTATGTCTGTCTGTCGGTCCATCTGTGCGCAGCGCGCGACGAAAATAAATAGTACCGTGATTATTATGCAAACTAACGGATCGAATCTATGAAATTTTGAAAATGTTCTCTACACTAGCGCTTTACATCGGACGAAAAGTGTTGGTTCAACAATACGTTTGACGTAATGTGAATTCAAACTTTTTGAAATTTCGAATTATTGGTACTTGGTGAATACAGTAACTTATAGGTAGGTACGTACCTACTTGATACAGAATGCATCGAGTTTTTCGAATCATACCTACATACTATATATATAGTAGGTACGTATAGCCAAATGGAATGAAAACAGTTTTGAATAGGTACTATCAGTTGGTTCGTATGATTTTGAAACAATCAAGTACTACATACATACCTACCTACCTATTATATTAATTATTGATAGAGTCATTCAAATCATAATTACTGTAGGTATAATATAGTATAGGTACGTATGTAAAATTAGTATGGAAAGTAGGTAAGACCCTATATTTTTTCACACCAAATAGCGACCAATTCTCCACACCTCTTACCGAAAAGACGGTAATGTTACCTTAGATTATTTTTAGTGTTTATTTTTTTAACGTGCCCAAACCAGAAGACTATCAGACCGATCTTCAATACTGTGCGAAGTGCACAGCACATGGAGTGGATATGTATCAAATACATCCTATATAGTGAATGTGAAGGGACATAACGATTCACGACAACGAATTAGGGGATTCAAAGTAATCCATATACCTACTATATTCCAGTTCGCCAACTGTAAGAAGATGTTGGCTACGAAAAGTTTCGCATGGTCCTATATTCGGCATGTTCCAATAATACAAGACACACAGGGTTACCCATGCTCAGGAACCCCCTTGCTCTTTACGATACATTGTTCCTATTACAATGACATCAGAACATTGTCAGGGCAGCATTATCAACAGCAATAGCAGGGGCATGGGAAAAGACTGAACCTTGTGATTTCCCTGATGTGTTCCTTCGATTAACTTTAAAGACCGTGGTAGAGTGGCAGTATGAGTATGGGAATGACACAGGTAAAGAGGAGTCTTGTGGCTTTCACGGGTGGGTACCAACTAAGAAAGTCGACGATGTGAATCTGGTTCTACGACTTTCTTGACGATATTGGAAAGACGGGGAAAAGACGGAGCCTTGTGATTTTCCTGTGTTCTCTCGAAGAATTTTGAAGGGTGGAGTAGTAATAGTGGTTACACAAAAACATATTAAACCAACCTCCGTGAATTCACGGGTAGGTACCCACTAGTCTTAAATAAAAGGCAACTCGATGGAATTCATATTCTTAGGTATCTTCGCCGCTGGTACCTACCTACTTGAAGGACCCACATAGCTTATCGCAAAGATACAAAATTGCTAGGTATTACTAAGTTTGGTGATCCTTATGTAATAATAAATATGCTTTACGGTCTTTCCCTAGATAAAGGTTCAATGTATCTACCCTATTTTTTTCCAAAGCATAATATTTAGTAAGGTTGTCAAGAATTAAAGTATCCCGTTTTTTGAATTTGTTAAATGTCGATATGCCTAGAAATAAATAGTAAAATGCATTCACTACCACCCGCATGATATTATGACATATGATATGAAGGCCTACCCAACTCATACGTGATTATTGTTCTTATTAAAATGAGCATCCTTGCCCTTAAAATAAATTTAGGATCATAATAGATATAATGTAATGAATGCATTCAGATTGTAAAACATAATAAAGATTATGAAATGGATGGTCACGTCTGTTGTATATTATATGGTCCTGCATAATAATTTATCTTTAACAGTTTAGTATCTAATGATCTAAATGTAAATCTTAAATCTAGATCATATATCGTATCTTAAAAATACGTAGGTATGCAGGGCCGTAGCTAGGGGGGGCATCATAGGGCAATTCTCTACCTTAAAATACCAATGCCCTACCTTAGCAAAAATTTCCGCCCTAATACTACATAGTTTGGTCGATTTTGGGAAATTGTTTTATTGAAAAAAAAAATCAGATTACTTTCTAATCTCAGACCAGTTTCTTTTGAAAGATAACCAAGTTCATAAATTCGCTCATTCCTCTAAAAAAATCGCCTGCTACGCTATTTACGCTTTTTGTACCAATTCAATAATATTAAGAGTACGCATACCGACATTTCAAAAATTTCTAAAAACGGGAGACCTTATATCTCGACAACCGTTACTAAATATGCTTTGGAACAAAATAGGGTAGATGCGATGAACGTTTATCTAGGGAAAAACTGTAAAAGATTTTTTATATCTTGTATAGATTTATCAAAAAAAAATTTGGAAAACACCTCTGACTTTTTTTTCGAAAGACGGAAACTCGTCCCCCGAAAGTCGCGGAGCAATTTATTTTTTGTAAAGATAATACGCGTTATAATCTAGGGAATAACCGTAAAAGTTTTTTGATAGACGCAAAATTAACCCCAAAAAATGGAAAAAAGGCAAATTTTACCATTTTATCGTGCGATTGTTCACACAATTTTGAACCTTAATGCCGTGGGAAATGACTGTGGCGTCATTCTTGGTGCCAAGCCCTTAAAGATGGCTTTATATGTGCGCCCATTAAGTTTAATTGAATGTTTACTGCAGGCTGTTGTAGTAAGTATTTAGTTAGTTCTACTTCAGTCAGTATTGTCCTCGGCTTCTTTGTGTGACTTATTGTATATACGTTATGATAATATATGACAAAATATCTATCTATCTATCTATCTATACCCTCACGCCACATCCCTTGCAGGGTAGGCAGAGAGGACAGAGCGCCAGACAGCCCTATCCTTACACACACTCCTAGCTTCCGTCACATTCATGCAATTAGTCATACACGCTCTCCGATTCCTTTTACTCAAAACGCGTCCATCCTTGAGGATCTGGTCGACATGATCGGACCAGGTCAGTCTCGGACGGCCGCGCTTTCTCACCCCTCTTCGCTCATTCAGATATATCTTTTTTGTCATCCTGTCATCATTCATTCTCTCAACATGCCCAAACCATCTTAGTTTGTTTACTTTCATTCTTGTCACTACACCAGTCTTGCAGTCACTCATTTCCCTAATAACCTCATTCCTTATCTTATCTCTCAGCGTTTTCCCGCACATTCTTCTTAATGACCTCATTTCTACTGCATTCAACCCTGATTCATCCTTCTTCATCCACGTCCACGTCTCACTAGCATACATCAGGGTCGGCACCAAGACAGCATTGTGCACTAGCACTTTTGCTTTCATAGACACATTGCTACTACTAACAATCGGACCGAGCGCACCATTCGTCCTAGTACCGGCCAGCTTCCTTCTTTCAATGTCTCCATCACAGCGTCCATCTCTAGTAAACAAACTTCCCAGATATACATACTCATCCACTTGCTCCAGACAGTCATTACCAACCTTTATCACACAATTTGTCCTTATTTCCTCTCTTTCGAACACTAATACTTTCGTTTTATGTACATTCATTTTCATACCATTCATATCGCAGCTTTCGTACACACAGGATACTATCCGTTGTAACTCACATTCATCATCAGCCATCAACACTAAATCATCTGCAAACATTAACGCACATACTTTCACTCCATTTAGGTCCACACCAACATTCAGCTCATTCAGAGGACGCATGCAGTAGTCGAAGAACAGGTTGAACAACCAAGGCGACATGACGCAACCCTGTTTAACCCCTTTTGTGAGAGCGAACCACTGCGACAACGCAGCATTCACCCTGACACAAGCAGAGCTCTCCGTATATAGAGACGCGATTGCGCCAATCAGTCGGTCGCTCACCCCATATTCCGACAGTACACGCCACAGTCTTTCTCGGTCCACACGATCGTATGCCTTCTCCAGATCCACGAACGCGCAGAAGAGCCTCTGGTGTTTAGCCAGAAGCTTCTCCACGACCATCCGTAGGGAGAAGATCTGATCGGTGCACCCCCTGCCACTCATGAAAGCACCCTGCACATCCCATACTTTACTTTCAGTCACTTTTCTTACTCTTTCAATCAATGACAAAATATTATAACAAATTTATTCACGTCACGAATATGGGAGACATAAGACCCAACCACCCAACATTCCATCATGTTCAAGTCATCTTGTTATTATTGTGAGTTGTAAGAATGCCATATAATATGTTTTATTATCAGTAGGTAAGTTTTAGAGAAGGTCTCTCGAACACTCTCTGTGTAGTGTAGGGGGTATGAACACCCCCTACCTAGGTATAAAGTTCGTCAACACTTTTTTTGCACCGTTTTTTTTTGTAGATCACGTCGGGATGTCTCCACTTTAGTGTAAGGCAATAATTTAGGTATCAGAAGGTTGTTATAAGTAAAATGCGTGTTGTTCTTCATTTTGTGACGCGATCAATATATCGTCTAAGTACGAAAATACAAAATCCAGTCCGCGATGCATGCTGTCGACGAATCTTTGAAATGTTTGGCCAGAGCAACGCAAACCATAATTCTTTTTCGTAAATTCAAAGAGTCCAAAAGGGGTTATAACAGCTGTTTTAGGTACATCTTCAGGAGCAATAGGTATTTGGTGGTATGCTCTACAGTAGCTATCCGCACATACTGAGTCGGATAAATCTTAGACTAACATAAGGTAGACTGGACAACAGGTATGCAGAGTGTCCTACACTTTTTTTGGTAGAAAAGTGGTAGAGACTCACAGAACACATAGAAAGTGGTAGAGACTGAAGTGTGACAAGGGATGATCTGAAACCAATTAGTTTCATATTTGTTTTTTTCTTTCAGGAAATGTATGCACCACTCTCAGCTAAGGGCGAATTCTATCCTGTTGGGCTCACGGCCGGCGAAGGAGGACTATGTCGACTCTCTGGAGGGCTGCTGGGGAGGCCACTACCCTTGAGGGTGCGTTTGGTTGCTGGACCGGCTCCACCAGCACCGCTGCAACCTACTCTGACTTCAGGTAAATGTCTAAAAGTATCTTTATTTGGTTTAAAAGTATTCTAATAAGAATCTTGTAGATTTGAATCTTAATTTGGTGAAGAAATGGTACAATTTTCTTTTATTTTCAGGAACCCTTCTTCTACGAGCTGTGACATCAGAATCAGTGATCGTTATGTGCTCTCTACCAGAATCTACGAGGATTCCAATGCTGACATTACTCTCACTCAACACGGATATGAAATTACAGCGGACGCACTTGGGTTTCGAATCAGAGAAGCGAATGTTTCTTTCATCAAGACTCCACAAGGCCATCACATATTGTCAGATGAATGTCGATTCATGGATCAGACAAATCACATTCGCTTTCCCGCAAAACCCAATAGAAAGTAGAGATAAAATTCAACCAAAGAAACACGACGTACTAGAAGAAGAAATTAGTGATATTCCACCAAGACGATCTCGAACTGACATTGCTCAAGTTGGACCTAGATTAGACAAAGAGAAGAAGTTTACATTCCAAGGACTTAAAGTCGATGCTTCCAAATTGTTTGGTAAAAGTGATAAGATTTTGAAAGACATACCAGACGAAAACGAAGGATCTATTATATTTATAAGTAAAAATGAATTAGAACATATGAACTTTGACCTTTACAATGAAGATGACGATAGAAGACATAGGAAAGTCATTGAGGATAAACAACAGTCACAGAATTTTAACGAAGATAAAATGAAAGTTTTCAGAGAAAACAATGCCAATGAACCAAAATTAACAAAATGGTTTAAACAACTTAGAATTTTAAGAAGTACCGAACGATTGGCAGATAATAAACCAGGAGAACCAAAGGCGGAAAAATATAAGGAATATGGCGATCCCTTTGATCCATTCAATGAAATAAGTAATTCCATGGAAAGATACCAAGACATGTCTAAGCTGATAGAAGATAGATTTGGTGCTTCGAGAATAAATAGCAGAAAAGGAGATGAACTTAATTCAGGGAAATGGCAATCTTACAGAAGTCTCACTACTTCATCTGACATTGGTTTGAGTACAGGTATTACAAGAGTTGAACCAAAGAGAGTTCTTACCAAATCTGTTTCTGTACAAACTGGTATTATGGATACTGATGACACACTGTCAGAGCTAGGCCAAAAGAAGAATCTCAGTGTAGAACAAATTAACTATTATTCAGAAAATGACTCTAGTTTGAAAAAGAAACAAATCTATTCCGGTAATTGCGCAAGAAGATTAGAAATTGAAATGGGCAGACAGAAGGTCTCAAGATTTGAAAGGCGGCAGAGAATACGTCCCGACCTAATACCAGAAAAGAGTGATATTGCTTCATCTTCGTCTTATGACCAAATCCAAAGTTGTGAAGATCTTAATACATTTGGAAATGAATCTATCGAAAGAGAGAGAAGCAGTAAATTAAATCAACAGTCCTTCATCACTGAGAAATTATGTTCGGAGTTTCATGTCAAGACAAAGAGAGTCCTTAGTAAATCAACATCAAATCTAATACACGGGAAAGATAAAAAAGATCCAATAGGTAAAATAAGTATTTCAAAGAAAGATATTAACAGTATTGAAAATGAATATGTCTCTAGCATAATCGAAGAAATGATAAATGAAGAATCTGCTAAGAAGAAATCAATATCTTCAATACAGAATAGAAAGTTACCAGTCATCGAAGATTTGCCATACGGTCAAGTGGCCGATGCAATAAAAGGAAGAGGTAATATCGAAAGAAGAGGATCAGATAACTCCGACAATATCTACGCAGAAATTTGCAGTCCAGAAATAAAGAAAATCGACGAAGAAGACGATTTAATCAATTTCAAGAAGGAACTGCTTCAAGATACGTCATTTGTGACAATAGATTTTGATAGCAATCAACCGATTCAAATTAAAACCGAACCGACGTTTAGACATATGGAAGTTGTCGTGATTGAAAGGAACCATCACCAAGATGACAATTCGGTAGATTCGGATTTCGTAGATTCCGACACAGATGAAAAAATATCAGAAAATGTTTCGCAGAAATATTCGTCACTGAGTGGTTCAGGAGGATTTTCCGCTGGAAATTCTTTGGAGAAAGATAACAAATCTGTGTCTAATGTTTTCAGTAGTTCAGACATGAATCACGCGATACGCTTGGAAGTGACTCACACTTCTTTATACGACTCTGAAGTTAGTAAGTCCTCTTTAGATTCTAGAGATGCCAAAGTGACCAAGAATGGTTCTTATGTAAAATTTAGTCAAGGAGTCAACAATGATGATAATATTATCAATTGTGACTCAATAGAAACAGAAGCTATATATAGCACCTTAAAATGATTAATATTGTACTAGTATTACATAGTTATTTCCAAGAGTAACAATTTAGCTCCTAATTGGCTCTAGAACAGCTCTAGAATGGTTTTAAAACCAATCTAGGAGTTAAATTGTTACTTGGGTGTTTGAAATTCATTATTTTTTGTGTGTTAAATAAAAAAAATTGTGTGCTAAAAAGGTTGTGAATCTTTTGAAAATCATAAAAATATTAAAGCCAGTAGTTTATAATTGTAAGTTTATTATATTTTGTAAACATTGTATATTGTGTTTTGTAATTATCTCTTTATTTGTAGTTATAAGTAATACAATATACATATTATTATCACAAATCAGCTTTATATTGTTTTTGTAAACATTTTGCACTCACTATTTTATTTAGATTTTAATGTTTGCATCCCTTTTTTGTCGTTTGATTGAATTAAAAGAAACAGTAGTACTTTCCACGCAGCACGGATATTAAATTAAATTTACAATGTCACGTTTATGAATGGTTTTGGCACTTTATAACATTTTAGATAATAAGTAAATTGAACACAGTAAGTCAAAATCATCTATTTATGGCGTAACAAAGTGCCCCAATTATATTGTTTTTTTATTATTGAATCTGTTTCTTGATCTCACTTCTATTTGTTTCATTATAAACCTAATTTGTACCTATATTATATATCATCGCATAAGGATTAACACCGCATATCTCTTTTTTTGCGGTTTTTAGATATCCACCATTGACTGATACCGCACATGTCAAACCATCGTAGTTTTGGAGAAACAGTTTTACAGGGGTCTCCTAATATGTATTCTGTTTCAATGTTCGGCTTTGTTCGGCAATCGTACAGCTTCGGCCAAGTGCAGAATAGATGTTCTTCAGATATGAATTACGGTAGTGATACAGTGGGAAAAAATGGCTAGTAATGAATGGATTTCAAAAGACATTTTGATTGACTTATTTGATATATTTTAGTAGATAGCAATTTCATTTGAAGCAATGAAGGATTCATCAAAATTTCTTTTGGAATCCATTCATTACACCACATTTCATATCTGAAGAACATCTATTCTGCACTTGGCCGACGCTGCACGATTGCCAAACAAACCCGAACATTGAAACGGAATGCATATTAGGACACCATATTTCAGTGACGTACGCATGTTAATACTTACGCGACAAAGCGGTTGATGGATTTTATACTCTACTCAGTACTCCTGCTATGAAAAAATTTCAGTGCGACATATTGATGTCATAATATGTTTTCGAAAAATGTAAGCGAAATCTACTATGCACTCCTCTCGTTGAATTGGTCTGTTGGTTTGTTTTTTCATTAGTGCTAATTATTATATAAAATTTTGTGATGTGAATCTACCAAGTACTAAATGGTGCAATTTGTATAATTATTTGTGTAATATATTTGCTGTGGTGCTAAATTTATAAATATTGTTAAGTGTCTATGTATGTATATTGTAAATTATATATATTTCACAATGTTCTGTTAATACACAACTTTCTAGAAGAAGGTTAATTAATATAAATAAAAGTAAAATAAAAGGGCTCAAAGCACAGATACTTAGTAGTACTTATGAAACCATTACAGAACTTCATTTGGCAACCCGAATGTTATCTGCAAATGACGTTGCAAAATTGCACTGTTGGTAGCCCTGATTGTCGGATCTTGTCGTAAGGGTCCATAATATTACCACATTGTACTTTTTTACAAGTAAGCTACAATGCCGAAATATTACAGTGGAGCGCTAGAGAAATCATTTTGAAGTTTTACGAGTTGGAAAAATAAAATAATGCTCCAATAGTCCCTTTTAACCACAATCATAAGTTTGAAAAACAAAGGTGCCAGTTTTTTCTAACAATCCAAATATTGGCTAGTTTTTTTAAACAACAGTTCTGAAATATAATTTTAAAGTAGCAAAAAAATGTAACCATATCTTACTATCACATCAAGCAACACTAAGCCAAGTTTGCTCCGTGAGACCGAGACTGGCGCCATATTGTTCATACAGGCCGGGTCCAACTGACATTTGACGATGATGACACCATGAAAATGTATGGGAAAAAATATTCCGTAGTTCAAGTTTTTGTCACCGATACAAGGTGACGTCACCACTCATGGCGGTGATGGAATTCGAGGATGTAGGCTTGTACTCTACTATCGCAGGCTTCGGGCAACTCATATTACTTACTATGTATCGTATTGTTATCTAAACCAATTGCATGTAAATAATCAATTATTGTGTAAGGTATTGTTGTTTGACAATGTCAGTTTCTAATAAAGATTTATATTACTGTATTATGTATATTTTATGTGTATTCAATATTAAATAAGTTAGTAAGCTTTTGTAATAATATATTCAGTGTCGTCATACTATTAAACAATAAACAAAATTCAAAATAAAATGTCTTTCAGTTCTATTATTATTCTATTCTATTATTCTTTACGGCTATCCACTCGTCTGCGAGTGGTCTCAATGTCTTTCAGCTACTCCTAAAAAAAAATACTTACGGTCTGCCAAGAAAGAAATGGTCCTCGATGAGGGCGCTACATTATTATTCATTTTGGGCAAGCGGCCTAGGCTAATGGGCCCAAATCATTGTCTGTGCTATCCGTCGTTCTGAGAAGATCATCCATTCTGTTTTTAAAAACGTTCACTGATGGTGCTTGTATCACATTTTCAGGTAAACAGTTCCACATATTCACCACTCTATCGCAAAGAAAATTCTTTCTGGGATTACTGTGAAACCGTCTCTTGGTGAGCTTCGGAGAATGTCCTCTCAAATGGGTATTAATATTCTGGGTGTAGATGAAGCTGATATCGAGAACAACATAGTGGCCATTCACAATCTTATGTCTCGATAAGGTCACCTCTAGATCGCCTGGCTTTTAAGTGTCGCGAGCCTCCCCTCATAACTTGAGTCACGGTAGTGTAGTATGGTGCATGTAGTTTTTTAGAACGTTTTACCCTCAGTGCACATAGGCCCTTGATTGTACTCAGATTGTTAAGGTAAAATTAGACTTCCACCATGAACCGTTGCTCATAAACCTTAATATTCTCTTAATATTCTCTGTCGGCTAGAAACATTTTCCCCAAATTTGCTAGTTACAACCTTTTTATTCTCAATTTCAGGACGATATGTGGAAAGGATCATTCGAAGAAGGAAATACAAAATACAGTAGATTCAATATAATTATTTATTTGATGACATGTACAATGACAGAAAATCATAATAGTACAGAATCATACAAAATAAAAAATCAATTTAAAATCATATTATCATATTTATTCAAGGATTTTCATATTGACGGCAACACTAATCCTCGAAACAAATCAATAAATATATGTTTTATTTCATTTATTTATTACAAAAAGGAAACCTTAATATAAGAAACATACCCTTTATAAATATAATAAAAGAAAAAAGAGATTTTAAATATATGTATTTTTATATGGAATTCGATATAGTAATTAATAATTATAAAGTTATACATATAACATTAGTTTTATATATCGCCGCCATTTTGTTAATTTCTGAATATGTTTAGATGCAATAATTTTTGTAGTCAGTCAGAGAGTATGCGACAAACGTTAACTAAAATAGATGTATAAAAGGATAGAAGCGGCACCCTGTCCTCTTTTCCTACCCCACAAAAGATACAACATGATGGTATGCATAGATATACAGATTTTACCATTTATTTATTGTAGTTTCAAGTACCCATAACTTTTCTGCATACCTGACAAATTTATTGCTATGAAGTAATTTCTACCAGCTAATACAGTCTATGTCCATCTTATATTGAGAGGGAATACCAACCTTGCAAATGCAAACAAAAAACGCAAAGGAAATATCAAAAAGAATTTTTGTATGTCTCTATGCAGATTTCATTACAAAAGAAAATAATTGCAATCACTGCATTTATTACAACTTGTCAGTCGGGTGCCTGATTACATTAGTAGTAGTTCTATTGACAACTCTCATATCTACCTGTCTTTTAACGCTGAACAGTCTGTACCTTCGTTTGCCTACTTTACTTGACTTTTAAAGTGTTGGCGACGATAAGAACTATAACATAAATTTACTAATTTATATACAAATACATTTATACTAATAATAATAATAATGCACAAAATATCTGTGTTGCTATTGTGAAAAAATAACACTCGGTGAAATGATGTCATAATTTTTTTACCGGATATGTTGTACATGGCAACATTTCCGTATAAATGACAAATTTTATTCCACAAAGCGTTTGACGCAAAAAGAAATAATAGTTAATCAGATACATGAATGATTATATGTCGAAACGACAAAAGGAATGGACTGAATTTGTTATACACGTCTATTGATCAATCGTCAATCATAAAAATCTCATTAAATGGACGAAAAATCACGAATTTACTTTTAAACAATGAAAATACTAGTGTATTTATAGATGCGAATCCATTTACAAGAATCCTACCACAAAATGACAACTTTTTAATCATTTTATTGCACTATTTTCGACAAAGACATATACATTTTTTAAACACACTACACCAATTCAAAACGTAAAACGTTTACACTATTATAAAAAAGTACAAAGATTATCGTATAAGATAAATTGTGCTATTGAAATACTATCAGAACCATTTTGATAAAAACGCTAATTAAACCAACTATGCAAATATCTGCAAATATTCAATTGATTTAAAATTAATACACTACATTTAATTGGCTGTTGTTGTCTCAGGTATGAGATAAATTAAACAGAATTATCGAGAACACATTTCAAATTATCAAAATATTTATGTAAGTGTTGCAATCATGCGAAAATAATGTTATTTAATCAAACAAATAAGGTCACAATGTCAACATGACATTGTACGATTATTTATTACACGCTGGCTATAATAACGCAATCGATTTGAGAAACACGAGGCAATAAAATTAATTTATGACAATGATAACAAAAAAACTACAAGTGTGCGAAAAAATCTGAGTAAACAAATGCAGCGACGTTTTTTCAAATTCGAAATAGGAATGTTGGAACAAATGTTTAAAACATTCTACGACGCATTTTGTTTTTAAAATCATTCTAATAACAATAATTTTAAAAAAAAGAAAGGATCCAGATGTATTAAGGATTTATTAAGATACATAATATAGATCGTTTATTGTCCAGAATATTTAAATTACATGATCCTGATCTATCTCTTAGCACAATGATATATGAGAGAAGACTTGAAGATTATTTGCGGCACATTACCAGCGGTCTCTTGTGTTCTTGTATGGTATTGATATTAGTAGTACAATGAGAGAGATGTTACATTATTTACGCTAATCTGATGGACTGAATAATCTGGAAGATGGCGGATCCGCATACAACGAAGATGAAGAGAGCTAATAACCAAGGGCCGACGGGATACTGTTCATCCTTTTGCTGAAAACAGAAACAAATAGGTAATTATAGTACGAGGTTTGTTATTAGTAGAGACTGGAAAATTTCGTGATTTCAATAAAACATTTTTTTTTTCGAGAATTTCGTGCTTTTTACGTGAATTTAGTGTTTTTTTACACATATAATGTGCGACATATGTGTTGTGCTGGTACTTTGATATTTTTGCTTCACAAAAATTGTGTCAAGTATGTGGGTCTTGCGCATCGTACTGTATGATACAATAAGATGGAGTTAAGTCCACATCAATGACTGATGTTGCAATACTTCTCTTATAATTACAGTAATTAAGGCCCGGTTGCTCGATGAATAGTATCGTCAGCTAGAAACGATAAAGAATATTGCTATCTCGTTTGCCCTTTCGCTTTTTGTTATGCGCACAAATGAAATAGTAACAACATTTCTTACCGATACTAGCCGACGATACTATTTGTCGAGCAACCGAGCCTAAGACAGAAGCGTCTATTTGTACAATGATATACTAAATCACAAATTAGAGAATGACTTGATTTAACAGGTATGCATACTTTGGTAGATTTGGGTACGTTTCCTCTATTGGTAATGTTTTTGCTGGCAATTTCATTGGCGATGCGCATCCTTTGTTTGGGGGCCATTGTGACTAAGTTGTGTGGTCGTGGAGACTAGTTATAGCTCTGAATACTGAAAAGAAATAACAAAATATTATTATCATATCCGTTTATATAATATCGTCATGTGAGAACAACCAGTAAATCTGGAGATTATGACTTAATGCATAAAAATGTTTCTAGCTGACTAATCTATACGAGTACAATAATTGACAAAACACCCTGAAATGGAGCAGTCTTGTAAATAACGAGTCTAATTGCTGGTGGAAAAAGTAGAGATTCACCAAATTGGGAGGAAAAAAAATATTTAGGTTTATGATATATAACGACATGTTGACTCAGTCGATTTAAGTGTCGTCCCTGCCTAAAACCAAACCGGATTCAAATCTCTAACGTGAATAATCTAACTCTGTCTTATTTTGTTATCTTCAAGGACAATAAAAGAAAAACGCATTAAAAATATCAACAAATTATAAAGAGATTATAATAAACAATGTAAGGTTTGTGTAACCTACTTAATAATTTCTGATAATGTCATAATACAAGATAACGCCAGGCAGATTGATATGAATGAAACAACAATCAGAAAACGAAAAAAGACTTAGGTGCTTATTATTTTTGTGTTTTTCCAATTACTTATTTATTACTGCGACACTGAACGGCCTTTCTCCGCTGTACACTGCTTATGTGATGACTAAAGATTAGTTATGATGTAAAAACGGAAGTTAGAGAAAATGGCGCAATGAATGCATTGTGCAAAATTACTCTCAATCGTTGAGCTTTGTAATCTTCATATTTTCCTTTAAGTCTTTTTACAAGAAAAATGAATCTGTGTTTATCGGAATAAACTAAAACACCACTTCGTACACATCACAGCTTGAAAAGCTTACGCCGTGGAGTGGAGTTAGTCGGGATCTGGGATTGAACCTCTACCCACCGAATTAACAATCGAGTGCTTTAGTCACCAGGCTACTGACCGTCTCAAGTTAGTTGTAGTAGTATCTATATACTTTTTTCTTGGTTGATGTATGTTGTTCGTCTGTATCAAAATCTAGTCTGACGGCGGTCCAAATGTATACAGCAAAAATTTGAACCCAAACGATACTGTTATATTTCAAATTATTACTTTTTATCACCTTTATTAAATTAAATCACATTAGGAAGTGAGCCTATTGCTGTATTGAGATGTCTTATATATCTACCTTAGAAATTAGGTAGGGGCTGCATAGTACCAAAGATTTCATCTCAATTAGGAGTGGGAAATACTATAAAGCAGTAGAAGATTTTCGGAGAAGCTATCTAGTTTTCTTCTAGAACATTCTAGAAGGACCCCGAAGGTAGGAATACACAGGTGTCAAAACAGGAATTCTACTGCACAAAATGTACTAAAATGTGTTTCAAAAATATCTTCACAATTCATTCACCTTTACGTGAGTAATTAATTGGAACATAAATTCATAGATACAATGCAGCTTATCTGTAAGGTAATGCATAACTATGTAAATTAGTGCGTTTTGGATTAAAAATCAAATAAAAATGCAAGGAACGCACAAAAGGTAGTATATATCAACGTCTAGAAGCAGAATTATACCAATTATGAGGCATTTCGGGGTAAATTAATGGGAAAACCCAAGAGAAAACACATCTCACACAAGGTGGACAGCTGTCACCTACATAGATTTATCGCGACGAAATCATGCAAAAAAACTCGTAAAACGAACAATTTATTACTTTTACGACATAACTATATCAGTTTAACGTTGAATAAAACGTTTCTAGGTACAAATATTGTCTCACGAGTGAAAAAACATGTCAATATGCTAAAATCCAGCACCAAGCATATTGAATGCCGATATACGGGGAAAATTAGAATTAAACGTGGGAAACTTACAACACAGAAAGAGAATTAAATTTCATACTCGAATATTTCATTAGAAAGTAACAATAACTGCTAAAAACTTACAATAATATAAATAAAGAGCGGCGCTCCGAATTCACAATCCGCCAACGAAAATGACACGTATAAAGTAAACACGATGGGAAATCGTAAAATAAAAAAACAATAAACTAAAGTTGGTACCTGCTTGAATATCACGTCACTATACACGCGTCATATTGCAGGGAGGCAACTGTAGCATGAAAATTATTTTAATACACACGGTCAAGCCAACCCTCACACAATATTTCTTGGGATGGAAAAAGAAATTATAGGAAATTTGCAAATGCCACATCACTTAATTATTTCTAAGATATAGTTTAATGGCGCAGCAAGCGTTTTTAGCAGATAAATAAAGCAGCCATTAAAATTATACAGATTGGATGAATAGTTTGTAGTTTATTAAATAAAAAAAATGTTATTTTTACATACACTTATATTCATTGGTCCTGTATAGTCCAATCAAAGAGATTACATATTATGTCGCTGAGTCCAACCAGCGACATAATATATTAAGTACTTAATATGTAATCTCTTTGGCTGGCCACAAACGTCCCGAAGTTCAGTTCCGGAATCGACCGTTTTGCAAAAAGGTTTCGACCAAAACCTCTTTCTGAATTTAAAATCGGGGTGACGCTGAATTCAGAGAGAGGTTTTGATCGGAACTTTTTTGCAAAACGGTCGATTCCGGAACTGAACTTCGGGACGTGTGTGGCCAGCCTTTGAGTCCAACAGACCAAATCAGTTTTCTCAGAAATTCAGGAATAATTACTGAAAATTACAATTACAATCATAATCCACAAATTTATTTATAAGGAATAAAAAATACACAGGTAATGGTAGAGAAATAAAAATACATTGATTTATTTTCATATTTTTTATTTGGTGTACAGTTTTTTAACTGGACGCATTTTCTTTCAATTTATTCTCTCTTGCAATGACTGATTGAATTCACTAAAGATTTTCTCAATTTTTTTTAAATGTTCTAAACCAAATGTCATAACATGTACCCAGATAACATTATTTCCCAGATGAGATCAGAAATTTCCTTTAGACTTTAATTTCATTTGTTTTGATATGGTGAATTTTCCTTTCGTGTCGTCTCAGTGATGACGAAGTAGCAGATTTGAATTCACATATTTTACAAGTGTAAGGCTTAACTCCAGAGTGTGACCGAATGTGACTCGCTAACCGAGACTTTGTATAAAATGCTTGAGTACAAAGAGAACAAGTAAAATTTTTAATACCGAAATGAATTCTCACGTGAATCTTCAATAAACTGGCGTTTACGGCTGTGTACGAACATTTATCACAAGAAAACGGTCTTTCACCAGTGTGTACGGATTTCGTATGATTTTGTAAACCCGCTAACGTGTGCGATCTATAAGGACAGACGTCGCAAACAAATCTTTTTTCTGAACCGTGAGTTTTTAGATGAAGCACTAATGTACTCCTCGCTTTAGTTTTGTACGAACACTCATTACAGCCGTATTTCTTTTCATCTGAATGTTTATTCCGTTTGTGCGCTCTGAGAGAAGATTGCGTAGTGCATTTGTAATGACACTGATCGCACAAGTACGGTTTAATTCCTGTATGTCTTCTTGTGTGTTCTCGTACTGCTTCTAATCGTGAACTGCGAAACGCACAATATTCACAAGCGTACGGTTTATGATTGCTATGAGTTAATATGTGTCTCTTTAAATTAGGAGGCTCGAGACATTTATAATCACACTTCGGACATTTGAATGGTTTCGTGTCTCCGTGTGTTAGTTTATGTGCTTTGAAATCTGTTGTGTTAACTGTAGTGTATTTACATTCATCACACGAATAACGTGTTTCCGTAGCGTGTTTTTGAGTGTGTCTTTCTAATACTTTAGCGGATTTAGTTTTATAATTACAATGTTCACAATGAAGAAACATTGTATTTTCCTTTTTATTCTGAATATCTTCTTTCACGTTTTTTCTTTTATTTCCCGTACATTTCTTTGATATCCTTTTATTATTCCCTCGAGCGTCATCAGTATTTCTTATTAATGTTTTCGATTCATCTTCTTCTTTGACTGGTGGAATAATCTCGAGTGAAATATCACACAGTCTGTCAGATATTATATCTTTATCATCATCGTCCTCATATTTGTGATCATCCACATCATCACACTCCACTTTGATGATTTGATTGAGATCCTAAAACAATATTAGAATATTATTTCTAGCGACATATCGCGAAATAGAAGCGTCAGAAATATGTGCGCACTTTGTCAAGGAGGTATTCTTATTTCAGAGTCATTTGTGAAATGATGATGGAAATGAAATAATCCTTTATACATACAGATATAAAAATAAGTAATATTAAAAGGATAATTAGCACTTACCTCATCGAAATGACTTGTTTTATATTTCATCAATATATTATGTGAATTTTCACATTTCAATTTGAATGTAAACGCATTCCTGGCGTCTTGTACACATTTGCTGCATATTTGTTTAGGAAACATGTCTGTAGCAGATATCTAAAAATTATATACAAAACTTCTTAAAACATTAAGGGCCCTTTATTAGCATTTTGGTGATTTCGCTGATTTTGCTGTTGTTTTTGGGAACCTTCCATTCAAAACTGAAGAACTTTAGAAACATTGTGATCCAAGAAAATGAATGCTCAATCTTCTAGAATGTGAATGCAATTAAAAAATAATAAAAAACATTACGGATAATGCAACAGGGTTGTTTTTAAAAAGAGCGTATTTTTCAATATTGAAAAAAGGGGTGAGTTTAGAGCTCTAAGGAAGATGTATCCTCACGTTTTTTTTACATTTTGTTTCGAGATATCGAAAGCTTAGGTTGTTTTATCGAGAACGTACAGAAGAAAAGTGCGATTGGTAATTTTTTTTTAAAGATTTTCTGGAAAATAAGTTAATCAAAATTTCGGAAAATTTTGCTTTTTTTAAAGACGTAAAACATTCTCATGTTGTATTTTTATCCAACTAATTCATGTACTTCTGAGTAGTTCATAATGTTTTTAATCTTGCTGGATATTTTAAATTTTCAAAATTTTGAAATTATCATAAGATAATATAAACACAAAATGATAATGATAAAAATCAGATTAGTTGGCGACTAATAGCCGACGCGTGCGGACGTGGAATTTGCTGTCATTTTTTTCGGATGACATTTCATGAATATTTTGTGAATTTAAGAGATAAACACCAATTTAACTGATGTATATCTCTTCCTAATCGTAAAATCTATCAAATGTACATAAGGCAAATGATTATTAACAAAATATAACGTGTAAATTTAGTTTTCAGGATCTGTCATAATCATTACAATAATAATGTCTAATGTCATTATCATGCCACAGTCATACTTCGTCACATGCTAGAGAAAAAAATATCTGTTCCAGTAGTTCGACGCAGTAGGCACTATTAATTATATGAAGCAATATATTCGCAATATTCATATTTATTTATGTAAGCTCTCATCAACTGTATGTGTGTAAAAGATTTCAATGGTAAAAAAGTATAAAGTAGTAAAACATGAAAAAATCTTAGAATTAATGTTATCAATTCTTGACGATTTTCGAGTCTTCGTTATGATAACGATAAGTAAATGGCAAAATAAATACGCAAATAATATGAGTAACACTGGTATGATAGAAGATGATGAATGAGATTCTCAAGTTCGCACACTGAGTGGAAGGAGTTGCGGTAGAGGAGTGTATACGGACTAGCATAATTTTCCACAGGTTGGGAACCCAGAAAGTAAATCCTTATCATGTAAACGCAGTATAGCAATATTTCTTATTGTAATTTTCGGGGAATGGATCGATAATTCTAATCACAAATTCGTATGTAGTTTAAACAATGTATTCCAAATCATTGTTAATGTGGGAACAATTGTATTCTTTCTAAACTACGAAATCGTTTGAATTTTGTTTTATTCGAAAATCTATAGCAATATAAGACAACTTCACAACAAGGTGCATTGTATTTTTTAACTCTTATTCGATAACCTAAAAGTGAATCTAGAATGTTTTTGCGTGTGCTCAGTTACTCTTGTCACTTTTTTTAGTCAATGTCTATAAGTCAAATAATTATAAAGGCGCAATTCCACTGATTCAACACTAAGCTGCGTGCGTAAACCATGCGTCTAAAACGGTGCAATTCAGGAAATATTAGTTTGGCGCGTCATGTTTTTACAAACTTAAAAGTTAATAAAACTTATAAGTCAAATGCAAACCATTTTCCTTATGTCCTGGTAGATGTGCTAATCTTATTTACTGTCTTAAGTTATGCCTACTTTCCGGGCTTGGAGGCCGTGTTCTAATGGTCGCTTGGGGACCCGACCATTAGACCACGGCCTCCATGCCCGGAAAGTACACATATCTTAGATATGATGACTACGGCCGTGAAAGCTTCCGCACATACCTTATTTACTGTGTTTTTTCGCCCTCAATGTAAGACATAACGCAGATTCCTTATTTACTTTTTTTACCTCAGCCATACCATACAATTGTATGTATTTACTTTATGTATTTTATTTTTCATTCTTCCGGTCCCTGTCGTGCTAAAACCGCACAGATCCAATAATTAACTTGTATGCGGCAATGCGACTTGTTTTTTTGCGCATTGTATTTTCGTTTAATGGAAAGACTATAAATTATGTGTATCATGTGTTAATGTTTAAAACTTGCCTCAGTGGGATTGCACCTTAACTCTCTAACTTGTGAAAATACATTCATTCAAACTGATTTCAATTTTGCAAAATATTACAATACGATACTAGCGCCGCGTATCGAAATTTCATTTTCAGTTTGCTAATAGCGGGCTCTTAAAGCAATGCAAGTCATTTTGTGACATTCTACACCAAAATTAAAGGTTCTGCGTTAAAATAACACCATAGCACTGTTCTTCTAGATTCAATACAGTTATTTAAGACTTTAACAAACCTCCACTTGCGAATATTTCATGATCATTTCACATATCCTCATACTTTCTCCTTCACAATCTATTGACTCCATTATACTGGTCATATCACTGCCTACTTCATCGAGACAGGTTCTGCAAACTTTGTTCATAATTGTGGAAACATCCATCTTTAAAATAATGTCGTCTGCCATATTTCAATTAAATAAATACAAGCAAAAAAATAATAATTAGGTAGTCCACTTATCAAACAACAAATTCAGGGAAAATGACAGTACAGTTTGTTTTGACAGCGAAAGGTGCAAGCAAAGACAAACCATAGACTCGGGAAAGTTCTTGGAAAATCTTAGCTGAAGGGCACAATAATTAGGCTGGCCACACACGTCCCGAAGTTCAGTTCCGGAATCGACCGTTTTGCAAAAAAGTTCCGATCAAAACCTCTCTCTGAATTCAGCGTCACCCCGATTTTAAATTCAGAAAGAGGTTTTGGTCGGAACCTTTTTGCAAAACGGTCGATTCCGGAACTGAACATCGGGACGTGTGTGGAGAGGCTTAAAATGGAAGTGAGGATGCATATAATCAGGCGTTAAATGAAATTTGTTGAAAATAATTTTCAATTTATTGTATGCATCCTCACCATCGATATTTATGTTATTATAGGACATCAATGATCCTCACTTACATTTTAATTATTGTGCCCTTCAGCCAAGATTTTCCAAGGCATTTTTTATGTGGATGTTTGAGGCGTTTGATTTAGGTACAAGATTAAGATTACCACTCTAAATTAAATAACACAAGCTCTGTGAAAGAAAGACGGATAGTTAATATTAGATAAGAGTATTTTTTTTTGTACAAGGTATGTGCAGAGTCTTTATTTAAATAAATAGAAAATGTACGCACCCTTGCTGTTTCATGGCGTTATACTGATTCCTAACTATATTTTGCACTTTTAGGATGACTTACTCACAATTTTGAGAAAGATAAGCTTAAAAAATTCGTGCATCCTTATTAATTTTCATTACTAAGTTTATTATTATTCGTTATCCGATTCTAACATTTCTATAAGACTATCTTGTCAAAAGATTAGCGTTATTT
The DNA here is from genome assembly GCA_963576895.1 of Ceraclea dissimilis. NCBI lineage: Eukaryota > Metazoa > Arthropoda > Insecta > Trichoptera > Leptoceridae > Ceraclea > Ceraclea dissimilis. The sequence continues at coordinate 4,412,725 of OY756375.1, forward strand.
ATTGTTTTGAATAGGTCTAAATCGAATGCGTGCTTTACTTTAGTACCTACACTACCTACCTATAGAACGACATTTAAGAATTCAATCTGTCGATTGCATTCGAATATATTTCAAATGAATTTAAAAAGATTATCACTAAGGTGGTTCGTGACGCGTATTGGTGAGTTGCTACGATATATGATCGAGTGATTTAGTAAATCTCCATCATTAGGATTATGTAGTATGTAAATTATTAGATTAATCATCATTCTTGATGTCATGGTTTATTAATATTGCCACGCGTTTGAAATTCTTTACATTCCAAACAATTACTGTGCCAATTAGATAATAAATTTTCTTTCAATCCATCACAATCACATGAATCGTCTCATCTATAAATATCTGAGCACTCACAGTGTAAACCACGCTTTATAAGAACATCGAATTCGTAATCACAATCAGTAAACTTTTTAAAAAAAAAATTTTTGCGCAGTTGGTTTGAGCCCGGACTTCTAATCAGAAGGTCCGAGTTCGAATCTTGGTGCTGGGGATGTATTCTGCACCTCACGACACAAGCTTTTATCTTACTGTGAAGTGTGCAGGAAATTACTTGGGTTTGTGTATGTGCAAGCCCAGATCGCAGATTTTTTTACCACCAGTTTCGTAAAGTGTATGTGTATACAGTATTTACAAAAAAACATATACCAGTGATGTAATGTCGCCTAGTAAAAAAAGCGTGTGGATGGAAAGTTTGTCTTGGCTCGTGTACGTAACCGACCGTTGACGCCTTTTTACTCATGAACACAAAAACTTGTCGATGCTCGCAGGCGTGTGGCGGCGACATAACAATATATGTTGCCAGTGGCATTAAGTAATAGTTGGCAATAAATTAAATTGTCCGCAACACCTAGAAAGTAATACATAGAACAATTTTTCCTCCGAACCTAGATACCAGAATTTTGAAGAATTTAGTTTACTATTACAGAAAGGACCCCCAGAATACTGAGCTGGAGAGTGGAGACCCTACGAAAATAAACGAAGTGTAGGGAGACCACAAAGGAGATGGGCCGATGATATCATCGATTCGTTGGGACATGGGTGGAGACAAAGCGCCCAAAACAGAGAATGGTGGAAGACAAAGGAAGAGGCAGGGCCGTCTCTCCCATTAGCCACGGTGGGCACTTGCCCAGGGCCCCGCGATCCAAGGGGCCCCCAGGCTAGTATATTGCATTATTTTACGAAAATCTAACAATTATTATTGACTATAAATTATAAAGCTTACCAGATTTTTTGGTATTCTAATGAACAGGGGCCCCAACAAACAATGCCTGTCTTCCTTATTACGATATACGGGCCCCCCTAGTTCCTGCTAGACACGAATTGATGATATTACTTATCAGATTTTTTGGTATTCTAATTAACAGGGGCCCCAACAAACAATGCCTGTATTTCTCATTACGATCCACAGGGCCCCTTAGTTCCTGCCTAGATCACGAATTGATGATATTACTTATCAGCTCGGTAAAAAAAATTCGCCTGCGGCGCTAATGTTGCGTTTGTCTATCACTTCACCGATTTTTTTAATAATTTCACTTTTCAAAATTTCGTCTGCGGCGCATTATTCCAACCCTGTTCAATGATCTAAACTTTTGTTTTACTTGCGGTCCGTCGCTCATTTCTAATTCCAAACGCCCCTTCATCCAAAAACTTTGTCCGGCCTGGTATAGAAAGACAAGCAGGTTCATTATTATACACATTTCCTAAAAAAAGTCGCCTGCGGCGCTATTCACATTTTATATACCACAATGTCATATTTGCATGTGACGACCTACAGCCCTCTCCCCCAAATTTAATCCTGGGATTTTTTAAACCCCTCCCCCCCCATCTGTCGACAATTTTTTCTTGCCCGAGGTCAACAGTTTTTTTTAGTTCTTGTAATCCGGCTCTGCATAAGGGCCCCATCAGAGTAAAGTGCCCGGGGCCCCCAGTAAGTTAAAGACGGCCCTGGGAAGAGGCGGTCTATATCCAGCAGTGGAGGGAAAGGGGCTGATAAGAAGAAGAAGATTACAGAAAGGGCATCGTGGGTTAACTCACCGCGCCGTGAGTGATAATGGATACAAAGTATGAATTTCTGGTGAGAGTAACGTACGTCAGGATGAGAACAAACTCTCGTGAGTTGAAAAATACATTGTACCATTCCAGATCATTTATTATATGTACATCTTCCACGTACCTAATGAAGAATGTGTTTTGTTATATATTTAGCACATCACTGAAACTATGAAATATTTGAGGAATGATATGTACCTCGTACGTACAATGACAGTAATGCTCCAAATAATAACATTAGACACATACTCGTCCAGGAATGCTTACCTTATTAGAATGTGTCTAAAATAATATCATTGGTCACAGTGGCGGATCCAGGATTCAATTTTGGTGGGGCTGAATGTCGTCACATGGTAAAAAGTACTGTAACTCAACATTTTGGGGAGGCTTAGGGGCTGAAACCCCTAGATTTGTTGTATATAAAGTACTGTCACTCATGGTTTTGGAGGAGGCTTCAGCCCCCTAGCCCCTCCCCTGGATCCGCTAGTGATTGGTCATGTTCACTTGTAAGTCAAATCTTCTTCTTCTGCTTCATCTAGGACTGCGTCCTGTCATTGCTCGGAGCTTGCTCCTGGGACACAGATGTCCAACTATCTCGCCATCTTATGTGGCCTTCCTGGGAGTCTGGTACCTGACGGCAACTCGTTCGCTGCTACGCTCACCACTCTTTCAGAACAAGCTCTCTCCACGTGATCTCTCCAGTAGCGTCTTCTAGATCTTCTCCATCGGACAATGTCAAATATTACACACACAAATATTACACATACAATTCATTATTAGTTTAAGTAACCCATGGTAGCTTGTTGAAACTGATTTGAAGGTAAATAAGTTATTTGTTGGAGTCAGTAAGGAGTCGTAGATATCATATGGACCGCATGCCAGATAAAAGTGGCAGTGGGCGGGACATATAGCGAAACAGTACAGCGATAGATGGGCACCCAGAATATTAAAAGAGAGACCGTGGGCAAATAAGGGAGGTTTAGGAAGCCGCAAAAAAGATGGGCTGATGACATAGCTTCGGTAGCGGGTAAACAATGGATCAGGAGAGCGAGTGAAAGAGAAGAATGGAAAAGTTTGGAAGAGGCCTATGTCCAGCAGTGGAGAGAGCAGGGCTAAGGAAGAAGGTATTTGTTATTTAAACTTTCTGTACAATTCCGGGTTGACTGTAAGATATTGCTTTTGCAATAAGTCCTCCATTTAGCGCACTACTTTTGTTTTGTAACTCTTGATGATTTTTTACTAATAAAGATTTATTTATTAACAATACATTAAGGGTAAACCCACCATTCACCCTTGGATGTTTCAGGAGCTTTAGCTCAGTCCTGTGTTATTCAGTCTTTCACGTAAAAAAATATGTTATTATAATATTCAAGGGTGGGCTCGAAGTTTGGCGGAAGGGTTCCCCTCAACAAACCCCTCCCGAAACTACCATTCTAATGCCTTTAACGTCTCTTGGGGGAGACTCTATGAACTTACATAGCCACGTATCACTTCGTTCAAAGTGGGCCCAAATATAGAGTGACTGAATGTAAAATGTTTATATTATATCTTATGAAACAAATCAATGTTTGTTGAAGCACATACTCGTATTTACATTCGGAGAAATTATACGTTGTTTTTTTTTATTTACAAACATTTTTCAATCAAAGAATCTTCCAGAAAAATTCACTGAAATTTATCGGAATTTACGTGATATTATGATTTCATCGTCTTTTAAATTGAAATAATTTTTTTGTAATCTGTTATACCGTCTCCTTTTTGGGATGTACGCACAAATTTACAGCAGAACAACAACTGCACTTTATTTTTCAAATAATCCAGTTGGAGCGTACGCTAAATACCAAAAATAATCTCAATAGAGGGCGATGTACAATATACGAGTATATTTATAGACATTTCTTCTCGGCTTGACTACCAACCATCATAGGGTAGGGGGTGTTCATACTCCCTACAATAGCACAGCGGTAAAATGCCGTATTGTCAGGTTGGAGGTCTGGGTTCGATTCCCGGCCGCGGCAGATGGATGGACTGGAATTGGTGAATGTTACCTAAGTGTCCAGTGATCACATTAAACCAGCCGAAGATCAGTCATAATAAGCCTGATGGAAAGTCCATCTATTAACTGTATCTGTTGAAGTACCTAACTACTTTTTTTTTCTTCTTATTGCCATATTGATTGGGATTAAAAACACATACTTATTAATAAAATCTTTAAATATAACATTATTCGTAACACAGGATTTGAATCTGTTATTGGATGGTGCGAATAACATTGTGTCGGTACACATGCGTCCGAAAATATAATTTAGTTCATGGCTGTAAGGTGATTAGAATAAGCCAGGTATGCCAGATATTTCATCAAACTTTATAGCATACCTATCGATTCTTAAAGTGCTTGTGTTTATAAATAATACCATTTCCTATTATACCATACGGCAGGGTTGGAAATTATCAAAATAGATACATTCATTGATAAATACCTGTGGCACCGAAAAAAAGCCTGGAGGAGTTCAGGGGGTTGCTGAAAACTCACCTCTTTGTGCGTACCTACGGGTCGGTCACTGGTCGGCCAATGACGGGATTAGCCAAAACTGATTAGATTCATTTTTATTGTATTTTGTTTGTGACGATCCTATGCGGTGATTTAATCTATCTACCTATCTATCATTTTTACTGTTTGTGACGATCCTATATGGTGATAAATAAAAATGTAAGGTGCCCTTGGGGCGATTTTATCGCTATATTGTGGAATGGAGCAAAGCAAGGAGACTCTGGAGGAATCACGTAAACAGAATGGTCGACTCCAGAATCCCTTATATTGCAGTAAAACACCTGGTCATCGTATTCCTGATAGAAGACCACCTGAAAGATGGAGGGGCAACTGGTTCTCGACTTCCCAAGAGTAGAGGAGCTTTCTGCCAGAACAGTGATCAAGTGATCTATAAGAAGAGAAGAAGATAAATATATATTTATCCATTCAAAAGTAAAATTAATTGTCATCCCTCTTCTGATGATGGTCACTGACGATGCCGTTACGGCTGCTAATTTCTGGAGTGGGGTGACCTAATGGGGAGAAGCTCGGACCCGGAAACGAATGAATGAATGAATCCCTCTTTTTTTATTTTCTATTTATTAGTACCTACTAATAATACAATGCTTAGAAAAACCTGTCATTTAAAAGTTGAAACGCTTCATGAAAATTCAATTGTACCTATTCTCGTTTTTTTTTTATATATTATTGTCTTGTCAGTCACCATCATGACGCCGCGCGATGCAACATCTCTCGCAGGCACAAGTGTTCTTATCATGATAATTATAAATATGTATTTATCTTGATAACTATCAAGATATCAGGATAATTAGGTATACCCTGCAACCCTGGCATACGTTCATAGGTGAGACGATTAAGAGTTCCACATTCTCAATGGATTGGTTTATTTTTATCCCAGTATGAGGTCAATACCAAATACCAATACAATAACAATTATTCTCCAGATAAATATTACTTACGTGTATTTGGTTTTCTAGAAATATTTCAATTTGCGTCTATCACTTTAAATGACTTGCCTATACTTAAATAATATTCAACTGAATTAAGGCTCCAGAGCCAACTGTGACGTCACGATCATTTCCCAAAATCGCATGACAAAATGGTAAAAATAGCGTTTTCCCCATTTTTTGTTGTTAATTTCCCTTCAATCAAAAAAACTTTCACAGTTTTTCACTAGATTTTAATGCATATTATCAGTACAAAAAAAAATAATATTCCGCGACTTTCGGGAAACGAGTTTCTGTCTTTCGGAAAAAAGATCAGAGTTGTTTTTCACATTTTTTTTTCTGAGAAATCTGTACAAGATATAAAAAATCTTTTACGGTTATTCCCTAGATAAAGGTTCAATGTATCTACTTTATTTTTTCCAAAGAATATTTAGTAACGGTTGTCGAGATATAATATAAGGTCTCCCGTTTATAGAAATTTTTGAAATGTCTGAATGCATACTCTTAAACAATATTCAATTGAATTAAGTTATTTAGGTTCTCCTATGAATATTTGAAGCATTCTCAGTAAGAAATGTTTATAAGCTGAGAAGATTTTAACACGGATCGGGGAAATTATGAACATATATATAGAACACGTGGTTGAGTAAGGATGGGAAAAATATGTTTCCACAAGTGTTTCTAAGGCTCACCACAAACGTCCCGAAGTTCAGTTAACGGAATCGACCGTTTTGCAAAAAAGTTCCGACCAAAGCCTCTTTGTGAATTTAAAATCGGGGTGACACTGAATTCAGAGAGAGGTTTTGATCGGAACTTTTTTGCAAAACGGTCGATTCCGGAACTGAACTTCGGGACGTGTGTGGAGAGGCTAAGAATGTTTTTATCGTGGAGGTGATAAAAACATTTCGCACCAGTCTGTCGAAGATATTTTCAAAATGATTTTAATACCCATATCGTACGTTATTTATAGAATGTGTGACGTAGAACTGTATGGAATTTATAATGTAAATAAATCATTAGATAATTATTAGTATGTATTGTAGATAAATATGATAATAATCTGTTTTAGGTGTTATCTAATCAAAGTCATGACAAGGACCTACAGGGGTCATTACTATCACTATTATAATGCATATTGCATACAGATATGCAATGTAGTTTTTGCATAAATTTAAAATACAAAAGTTTGTCCGTGATAGGAATTTCCCGTGACCACCAGAGACCACATCACGAATGCCGAGTTTCGCAGCAGAGTCAAGAAGGAAGGCACCCACTCAGAACCATATCACACCACATCGAATGCGTCACGAGGGTCTTTTACATGGCTTAATAAAGGGAATGGTTGAGGGGACAAACCACAGGAGCGTCCCCGACGGCACTACCTGGACCAGGTGTACGAGGTCATGAACTCTACCTGCTCTGAACATGTGTTGAACTGAAGAGAGCCCTAAGACAGCGCCGGCTGGTTTTGTCGACTGCGCAACTCGCTTGCAGATGCGGTAGTAATGCATTCTGTCACACACCAAATAAAAGTTGCTTTCATCAGTTCCCGCACAGTTAGAATTAATTTTGCTCATTTAGCACGAATGCATTTAGCATAAAACTCATTTAGCATGAATGGTTCCGAAGTTATTCCATTTTAAAATGAGGGCATTTCTTTCGATGACCCTGTGTATTAATATTAAGGGCTTGGCACCAGAAATGACGTGACAGTCATTTCCCACGGCATTAAGGTTCAAAATCGCGTGAACAATCGCATGATAAAATGGTAAAAATAGCGTTTTTTCCATTTTTTGGGGTTAATTTTGCGTCTATTAAAAAACTTTTTCGGTTATTCCCTAGATTTTAATGCACATTATCAGCACAAAAAAAAATTATTCCGCGACTTTCGGGAAACGAGTTTCCGTCTTTCGGAAAAAAGATCAGAGGTGTTTATCAATTTTTTTTTTTGAGAGAACTATACAAGATATACAATTTTTTTCGGTTATTCCCTAGATAAAGGTTCAATGCATCTACCCTATTTTGTTCCAAAGCATATTTAGTAACGGTTGTCGAGATAGAAGTCTCCCGTTTTTTAATTTTTTTGGAATGTCTCTTAATCAATCACATCACCACATTAATACGTTTAACGAAAGTATTTCGGCGCGTGCGACAAGATCAAACGTTTCTCCTATAATTGTGTCATTACGGTCGTAAATTAGTGCGTTAATAAAGATGTTACATTTTATTAAAACAATAATTGATTCAACTACCATTGTCACCAGACTCATTTAAATAAATATCTTCCGCATACAAAAAAGATTTCGTTTAGGCTCCATACTTTTTCAATTGACATAGGTCATACATATACACAAATAATGACGGCTTGTAGCGAGGAATTATTGGTCATTAATAAATTGTTGATTACTTTGTGGGGCACTCTCCTAACAAGAAGGTCTAGCTAGGCTAGAGGAATTCAACCAAATGGTCCAAATGTGTGAAACATACCACAACTTTTCGCCGATAATGTGAACAATACCACCCCTTTTGAAAAACATTTCTCCAATGAAGTGAAAATTAGGTCCCCTTTTTGCAAAAATTGTACCAGTGTAACACTTTTACCGAAAAATAACACCAGTTCTATATCCAGTCTCTAGAAATAATCATACAGTGGAATCTATTCTGTCATACCCGTCACAAACCACACATCTCAACAGCCTGGTTTCCATCTGCCTCGCAGGCAGTGGACCGCACTCAATAGGCTTAAGACGGGTCATGGATGCTGCGGTGACATGCCCCACAATTGGGGAATGAGGGATGACCCACAGTGTGACTGTGGACACTTGAAGCAAACCATGCAGCACATTCCTCTACCATTCCTTCTGCTATGGTGATGAGCAGGTCGGGGTGCCTGATGTTATGGCCTATCCATCGAGCTCTCTGTTGGGCAATCTTATTCTCTGTTGGGCCTTACCTAACACCTCGCTGTTTGTCATGTGCACTGTCCAGTGAATCTTGAGCATGCGTCTGTAGCACCACATCTCAAAGGCTGAAAGATATTCACATTGTCTTAGGCCTATTGTCCATGTTTCGCATCCATACAATAGAATGCTCCACACCAATTTGATATATCTGTAAATTGTAAAGGTGCGTCTCACTTTTTTTAATAACTCGTTCTATCAAAGTTTTCCTTCTTCCTAAAAAAATGATTTACAAGTTTGGATGTTTTCTATATAACCAATACAATTAATCAGTCGGTTCGCCTACATTTTATAGACATTTTAAGACATTTTTCTGATTTATAGACACTAATATTATAAGATTTGTTTGGTTTATTAGATTTGGACAAGGTTATCTTATATTTTCCGCATTCGTGAAAATAATTTAAGCAAACAAGATTTCTTTTGTTCTCTGTAAAACGTTTTACTTGTCTGCGGATAAATTTAATTATTGATGGTCCTACATAACTTTTCACACTTATACATTGGTATTGCAAGTGATATGGATGTAGCTAAAGTGTCGCTTACGCAATAGTAAAAAAAATGCTTTTATGGGCTTGGTACCAAGAATGGCGTCACAGTCATTACCACGGCATTAAGGTTCAAAATCGCATGAAAAAATGGTAAAAATAGCGTTTTTTTCCTTTTTTTGGGGTTAATTTCGCTTCAATCATAAAACTTTTTCGGTTATTCCCTAGATTTTAATGCATATTATCAGTAAAAAAAATACTCCACGATTTTCGAGAAACGAGTTTTCGTCTTTCGGAAAAAAGATCAGAGGTTTTTCTCACAATTTTTTTTGATAAATATATACAATATATAAAAAAAAACTTTTACGGTTATTCCCTAGAAAAAGGTTCAATGCATCTACCCTATTTTGTGCCAAAGCATATTTAGTAAGGTTGTCGAGATCTAATAAGTCTCCCGTTTTTAGAAACTTTTGAAATGTCAATGTGCATACTCTTAATTATTGTTTGCTAAACCCAGATAAGTATTCTGAACCGCCAAATCATGTGCGACCATCAGAACGCAAATTGCTAATTGTAGCAGGTATTTCTCTAATGCATTTTTTAATGTTTTAACACTTAGCACTTTTTTTTTACATTACTGGGCGCCAGGGAAAATTATACATATTATTGCATTAAGTATGTTAAAAAAATGTATTTTGTTTTTAAGTACAAAATGTTATCTTCTGGATCTCAATTATTTCAAAGGGTGTTAGAGTATGGAAAAACCATGAAAAATAAGTATACTGATTGTAGATTGTGATTGTAGATTTTCACGGTCCTTGTTAATATCTTCTCCATTCTTCTCGGGTGTACCGTGTGTAGATTGTCGATGTTGTCGAGCTTTCGGCCTACTTGCTGAGGCCATCTTCAGGACTAATGTAGTCTACAAGACACGATACACCCGAGAAGAATGGAGAAGAGATATGCTGAATATTGATCGTTTTGGAGATAGGACTTTTTGGAAATGCGTGTAAACCCAAATTTCCTTTTTGAATTTTCACGTACGTATTTATTATTGATGATATACGACCATTATTACATAAATTATGTTCATCATGTTTCTAGATCAGTATTTCCCAAACTATGAGTCGCGACTCACCAGTGGGCCGCGAGCGAATGTTGAGTGGGCCCTAAAGAATAATTAATAAAAACTTTATATTATCACTATACATCGGCGATTTGGATTCTTTCCTACCTGGGTTCCACTACTCGCCACTACGGAATCTGAGTATTACCAATATTAATGCCCTCTTTAGACACTAAAAAATTTCGCCTGCGGCGCTAACTTATTGGTGCGTTTTTATGAGGTAAAATTTTCGTGGTGGGGGGAGGGCGGCGATAACTCAGTGAGTTCCTATACCGAGAAAAATTGATAATCTGGCGCTAGTACACCCCCCCCCCCCGTCTTTTCTTAAGAGATGGGTCGCAAGATTGGAAATTTTTGTTAGATGAGTCGGCACCCAGTCAACTTTGGGAACCACTGATCTAGATCAATGATAAAGTGATCATAATTTATGGATCGTTATTAATATAAAATATATAATTCATTTATTTTATCATGTTGTAACAATAATTTGTTACATGATTTCCAAGTACCCATAAAGCACGTCCACAGTTTGCGATACAGGCTTTTAGCCTAAAGGAGGAAAGTATTTGGGTTTGTGTATGCAAGCCCAGATGATTTTTATAAAAAAATATGCAAATTGTAAATAAAACTATTTTTACAATTTGTTTCAACTATTTTTAGGAAAATGACTGTTGAATATTAAATTGAACTCGAGACAAGGGCAAACAAACTCGCCAAGTCAGTGGCAGAACTGGCAGATTGAGCTTTACGCAAAGTCAAATTTCATACTATGTATAATATAGGGATTTATTTTTTTATTTTATTTTATCTTGAAAAAAAAACATACAGTCAACACAATAGAGAAAACAACTTCAGCCATTTTTATAAAAAAATTCGCCTGTGAGGCTATTTATTTTTTTTGTAAAAAACTGTTATTGTGTGACACGTCGTCTGTCAATCTACATTATGACCTTCTTTACATAATCTCACAAACACGTTTCGCCTGCGGTGCTATTAGTAACTTTTTTTACTTTCACATAGGAGAGGAGGGGGAGGGGGCAAAAACTGTTGTTGAGCAGGGCCCCCAGATATTCTAATACGCCACTGGCCAACATAACGCGAAGTTATGGTGGTGAATGAAAAGAACAAATAATACATAGATTATTTTTTTTATATAAAAATGAATCTGGGTTTATCGAAATAAACCCAAATACACCTTTGTACACTTCACAGTAAACTTGAAAAGCTTGTGTCTTGAAGTGGAGTAAGTCAGCATCGGGTATCGAACCTGCGCCCACTGGACTAATAGTCGAGTGCGTTACCAACCAGGCCACCGACCACATTTTATTTATTTATTTATTTAAACTTTAAGTGAACAACAAATTCATATAAATATAAAAAATGGACATAGTACAGATTATAAATCGTTGTTCACTAGGGCGAACTTATCGCAGAACTGCGATTTCTTCCAGTTAACCCCAGGAAAAAAACAGAAAAAAAAGAAATTGAACAAAAATATTGGAAAAAACAGGAAAAAGAAATTGAATAAAAAATATACGATGTAGAAAATATATAGATAAGTACATACATATTTATTCGATGTCATTGAGGATTTATTTGATGACATAAAGGTTGAAAGATGGGAGTCCATGGGACAATGGTGTCTTCATTCTTATTAGACGAATGATATAATGTCTCAAAGTCTCAAGAATGTCTGATCGTAAATTAATCAGCTGTTATTAAAAAAAACTTCTCACTTGGGACTCTGGACCGAGGCGAAGATATATACAACACATAGATTTATGTGAATAGTTCAGGGAATAATAATATGCCAACAACTCGATAAGGCGAGTATTGTGAGCGCCGAAAGGTTCACGGTAGGTCGGACCGTACAGTATCCATTTTGTTATGCCATCTCATATGGCTAAATAAGCCAATTCGAGACAGGCACACTTTGTCACACCTGGAACATGGATGCTCCTCTGCAGGTGGGCCTTGGTGTCCTCTATCCTTTGGATAATAATTGTGGATTAAGTTTCTCCACTTGGCACGATCAGCAGCGTCCTCTTCCCAGGTATGTTGGACATTGCTGTCCTTCAGGATGGTATGAAGGACGTCTTTATATCGCTTACGTTGGCCACCCTGGTTTCTTCTTCCGTGCACAAGCTCCCCGAATAATATGTTTTTTGGGAGTCTGTTATCGTGCATGCGGATGACATGGCCAGACCAACGCATAGTGCTTTTTGATACCAATATCCCAACACTGGAGCAATTGGCTCTTCGGAGAACTTCTGCATTCGATACCTTGTGGAACCATCGTATTTTTAGAATTTGTCTAAGCTGACGTTGTTGCAGTTTCTCCAGGGACTTAATGTGTCTTCTGTATGGGACCCAGGTTTCGCAGCCATACATTAATGTTGGTATTATATATTATATAAATGCAATGATGGATAGGGCTCTCAGAACCTTGGGGTTCGCTCTGCGACTGTGTGGAAATTTCCACAACATACAGACCTTTGTAACTATTTTTGTGAGTCTGGTTAGGCCGATTGTCGAATACAACTCCGTGCTGTGGTCTCCATACTATGAAGTACATATGAATAGCATTGAGAGAGTCCAGAACAAATTGCTCCGATTCATTAATTATAAGCTGGGCATACCTGCGGCGGACATAGATTACAAACGGCTCAGGGAAACATACAAACTTGCGTCGCTTTCGGCCCGAAGGCGTGTTTCCGATATGACCTTTTTGTGCAAGCTTATTGGAGGTATGATCGATGCGCCCCGGCTGCTGGAAAGAATAGAACTACGAGTTCCGCAGAGAAGCACGCGCAGCAGGATCACATTTAATACGGCAAATTGTACGACCAACTACTCCTATAATGCGCCTGTGCAGCGTCTGCTCAGGGAAGCAAACGATCTAGATGATATTGATATATTTTCTACAAGTACAAAATGTTTAAAAAATTTACTAAATAAAAAATACGGTTAATCCGAACTCCCTGTATGATATTTCATGTTGTTCGATTGACGTTACTATCTTGGATTGGTTGGTTTATTGTATGTGTGTGCTGACTGTCTTTAGAGAGTATATTGTATGAATGTATATGGTGTGTATTTGTGTGGTGTGGATGGCGGTGTGTGTGTGTGTGAATTGATGTATGTACTTTCTCTGTGTTTTGTTGCAGTAATGCCTAATCATCCGATGCACTGGTGAAATATATAATGAATTGTTTATACTTTCTTACGTTTTAAATATCTTCTTGTTTGATTCGCGGTCTTTGTGATTGCTCCTTGGACAAATATTATTTGCTTTTTGCTGTCGTGAATGAATTGTTTTGTTTTTTTTTTTTTTCTCTTGTTGTATTTCATATGTATGGTATAAGTACTTATCTTTATTAAGTGAAATGTAAATGCAACTTTGTTGCGTAGAACAGAATAAATAAATAAATAACCGCTCTATACACAGATGTCTTGGTCTTCGTTGAGAGATTGTTATTATCAAAGACTCTCTGCCGTAACTTCCAGAACGAATGTGAGGCTGCTCTTATTCTATTTTGAATTTCGTCATCTATGTTACATGAATCGTTAACAATACTACCCAGATAGTTAAACTTGTTTACCCGTTCTATAGGTTGATCATTTGCAGTAAGGTTACATTGTGCTTGGTTGTGCGGAACTGAGAGAATCTTAGTTTTGGATGTGTTCAATTTCAGTCCTAAAGATGAGTATGTGAATAGTTCAGGGAATATTTTGTCAACAGCCATAGATTTATAACTATTGGCCAATTGGCCTAGATCGTTGATCGTCAAAGTACGGCCCGGGACAAGTATTTGTGCGGCCCACAACATAGCAAATAATTTTAAATGATTAATTTAAATGATTATTCTCTAATATCATGAAAATCCATTAAAATACTATTTCTCATAAAAAAAATATGATGCCGGTTCTTTTTCCTATGTACCTAGGTAACTTTTTCTTTTACAATGTACATAGGTTGCTCGCTTGTCTGACAAAAATTTCACCTGCGGCGCTACTTACACAGTCGCTGGCCTCTTAGGCTCTCCACACACGTCCGGAACATCAGTCAACTGAATCGACCGTTTGCAAAAGAGCTCCGATCAAAACCTCTTTCTGAATTTAAAATCAGGGTAACACTGAATTCAGAGAGAGGTTTTAGTCGGAGCTCTTTTACAAACGGTCGATTCAGTTAACTGAACTTCCGGATGTCTGTGGAGAGCTTTACGCAATATTACCGTATATGTGTTACCTACTATAAAAAGTTCGCCCTAGTGAATGTTTTATTTTTTTTTATTTATTTATTTAAACTTAAAGTAAACAACAAACACATATAAATATACAAAATGGACATAGTACAGATTATAAAACGTTGTTCACTAGGGCGAACTTATCGCAGAACTGCGATTTCTTCCAGTTAACCCCAATGTTTTGTATAGGTAATTACAGTATGCCTAATTTCATTGTATGTTTGCTATTCTTTTGATTTAAAATCGCTGAAAAGACGCTATGATTTAATTCTCGGAAACATTCAATATTTCAGTCTTAGACTAGACAATGGTATGTACCTTACCTACATACAATGCATATTATTATATAATACACCTATGTATTTAAATTTCATTAATATTGCGGGAATCAAAACGCCTTGCGATCAGTTCTCAGTCGTAGCTCGCGAGAGGTGGTCCGCTGTTCCGGCTGCAATAGTGAGGGAAATTGTTTCACTAGCGAAGTCTTTCCGTTGACATTTCGACGCGTTATCATCAACAAAATTAATATTGTTGACAAAATTTTCAAATAAGTTCTTTTCAAGTTATAATATTTAAAAATAGAATAAGTTCGAAATTTGAATTACATTTCTGTTCCATCAGTGCTGCCATATTCAAAAGTTTGTCGATTTATTTGTTTGCTTGAAAGTTTTTCTTTTTGGATTTTTTGTGCTTGTTTTTTGAGAGGCGACACAGACTACACAAGAAAATGTAAGTTTATATTTTTTAGTACTTATGTATTTAATTTTTACACTCATGTATTTTCAATGTGCACCTATTGCAATGCTATAGGTACCTACCTAATTTTCTATTTTTTTCCACTCATTCATTGTTTGTAAGCATCGGAACGCCTATCATTTTCGAATGATTCTGTTTGGAATTAGGTACTTAATTGAATTTCAAAAAGAAACCGACGTATTTCTTCCGTTTTCTTTTGACAATATTTGATACATGGAATAAAGAAATAAAATTTTATTGACGTAAATGAGGAAACAACAACAGTTGAGAACAATGGTGGCAAAAGGCGGGCTTATTACATGTAATCTTATTATATATATTGCATTAAGAAATACTAATTTTGCATATAAATAAATTAATAAAATCTTTATTAAAGAAAATAATAAATGGCGGGTTTCTTGCCGTAGGCAATGTCTTCCAACCAACCATTTTCAACATTAAATCAAAAAAACACAATTCATACAAGAGGGTGTATGAAAAAGAAAAATAACTATATACAAAAATAATAATAGAAATACACATATAAATAAATAGGTGGATGGGATGAAGGACAAGGAAGGGATTGTTAGTTAGATGGATTATTTATGGAAAGGTAATGATGCCTCAGTTAACTCTTGAAAGAGAGAATAGTCTGATATGAAGTGGAAGATTACTTAGGTACACACTACACCATGTACTTAAATAGTTGCAAAAAAAATCGTTTTCCCGGCATACAATCTTTCCAATTGTAAAATACGGTATAGCCTATGTTTGTAGAAGCATTATTTAAAGAATTTATGTCGCTGGTACCTCGACAAAGTGTATGTAAGATATACTCGTAAATGTATTGAGACAGGTAAACAATAGAATCATTTTATATTATTTTAATGATAGCATTTTCTAGATCCAGTCTCCTAAACATAATAAATTCCTAAACAGTATTTCATTTGTTGACAATGTAAATCCGTGGTCGTCAAAGTGCGGCCCGCGACATTTCCAAAAATATTTCATGCTAAATATAGAACCTCACAAAAAAATATTATTAAAAATATTATTTTCTCATCATATCATTTTTTTCTGAAATCATTATGAAAATACATTAAAATAGAATTGTTTCATTACAAAAAATGCCTGCGGCGCTATTCTCGTGTTACTTATTCCTTATACTTAAGTAGATACCTAAGTGTGCTTCTTATTTCACGAAAAATAAACTAGATTTACGAGTGACATTGTTTCTTGATTTTCGGGTAAACCGTGTGAAGATAAACTTGATCGACGTTTCGACACTCCTACTGGTGTCTTCCTCTGTCATTTACGAGTATATCACGACACTTTTCTATGTACGTGGTTTGCCTTCTTGTTTTGAAAAAAAAAATGCCCTGTGCGCTATTTTTTGCTACGTTTTTGGTTCATTCATAAATGTGCGGCCCGCAGTCATACCTCAGATTGACAAAAAAAGTGTGACGACCGCTGATGTAAACAGTAGGTGTACCTAACGTATTTATAGAAATTACTAATGCATTCCTAACATGACGAGTGCGTATAATATGCAAATTCTTATGTGTTTGTGTAAAAAATACAGCACAAAATATAACGACCTACATTAGTTAATACATATTTCTATTATGCCTATACTGTTTTATTATATCCTCTCACGGGGTAGGCGGAGAGAACGAATCTCTAGATTTTTCTATACTTACACTTCCATCACATTCATGCAATTTGTCATACACACTCTACGATTTATTTTACTAAAAACAAGTTTGTCCATTCTTGAACAACTTATCGATATAATCGAGCCAAGTGGTTCCTTCGTCTTCTTTCGCCAAAGTGTATTTTCTTTGTCGTCCTTTTGTCATTCATCCTCTCTACATATTCCAATCATCTCAACTTGTTCACTTTCATTCCAGTCAATCCAGTCACAACACAAGTCTGATGTAATACTGAAAGACGTATGCCCAATCCCACCAACTTTTACTTAGGAAGGAGAGCCCTAAGAAATTTCCATACAAAAACAGAGATAATATTCTATTTATTGAATAAATAACATCAGCCACCAGCTACACCAGAGCCTAAATCCGTATGAAATGCAACACGCAACTCACTTAGTCTGAGCGGAGATATTTGGGCACCTAACGTAGGTGAGTTGCATTTCATATGGAATTAGGCTCTGGTGATGCTGGAAGCTGATGTTCGTTATTCAATAAATAGAATATTATCCCTGTTTTTGTATGGAAATTTCTTAGGGCTCTCCTTCCTAGGTAAAAGTTGGTGGGATTGGGCAGTAGTCACTCAGATCTCTAATCACTTCATTTCTTATGCTATTTCACAACATTTTCCTACAGGTTCTTCTTAACGATCTGATTAGCAGCAACAGCATTAATTTAAGATAGGTATTGTTTTACTTCAATCAACGAATGGAAATATTTCCTATGGACGATTGTTTAGGTTTCCACGGGTGTTGTTTTACTTCTCATTGTAATTTGAAATGTAAACATGATACCAGCAACAATACATAATGCAAATCGAAACATCGTGAATCGCCAACTTGTGATTTGGTTTCTCCAATCATTTTGAAGGGTTGTGGTACAATTTTTTTTATGAAAACTACCTAAATAGCACAGTAAAAATGTAATTACCTAAAGGACGTTATGTATCTGTCTGTACATACTCTGTCGCGAGAATGAAATTCGGTTGATGGTGTTAGAAATTCAAATTACCAATACTACTAAATAAAACCGTATATATGGATGGAAACTAAACTATACTTAGGAACTAAACTACATACTTAGGAACTCCTATTTATTCATTTAAATTTTATTGATCACTAACACCATCATACAAATATTCTGTTCTTATAGTTACTAACACCATCAACCGAATTTCATTCTCGCGACAGCATTGTACAATTTCATTGTTTTTTACGTAAAATACTCACGAAATCATCCACAAAACCACCTGTAAGAATGTGTGTATCTTACATAAATACGTAGATATCCATCTGATGTATAGTATGCCAATAGCAATGTGCCAATCCTAGTGTTATTGTCTTAATCCGTAATACGGAATATTCAATGATGACTTCAGACAAGTGGTTCTTGGATGGCATTCAAATTACGCATTTAGTTCTCTGACTACATATGATGGTACCTCTACTCAGTACAATAGTATTACGTTACACCACTTAATTCAATGATAATGTATTCTGCACTAAATAAGTTACCTCACATAAATCTATGCACGTTATTAAGTTTGGATTCGTTTAGAAGTTAGATCACACCCTAATCAAAACATACCAAAGGACCCATGAAGACATAATATGCTCGTTGTTCGGTGGTTCGGTCTTGTAGTGTTCACTTACCTCCCAAATATCAGCAAGCTGTCCTGGGCTCTGGTAAGTGTTGCTAGTCTGGTGGTCTGCCGAGAAGTGACTCTGCTCCGGTATGCCTGGAGCCTCCTGGACTCACTACTACATTACATGGTGCAATAGTAGGAGGAGCCAGTCCTATGCCACCGCCTCCAGTACTATGGATGTAGACTATACTGTAGCCCAGAGTAGGTACTTACCGGATGTGGTGCAATGCCTCTCTAGAGCCTATATTATATATGTACTACACTTGGCTTCTAATACACTAAAGGTCTTCCTCTCATCGTGTCGGTAGGCACTCACTATATCCCCATCCGCTCCCAGAAAGCCACAACCTCTCCTGCGTCATCTTCCAAGGGGAGCGGTCTACGAGACTCTCCCATGTGCACGTCGCGTCCTCAGCTATTCCCTATCTCTGGAGGTTCTTCCTATAGTGCGACCGACCCCAGATCTAATCCTGTTGAGGGTTTTCCACGCTGGTCAGGGTAGATCGTGTCCTGGGGTAGGGCGTCCATTGGAGTGTTAAATATGGTCCCTTGTGCATGTCTCAGAGGTGTATGTATCAGAGGCCGAAACAAAATGAAAAGAAATTCGACTATATTGCAGTCCCGCCTGCAGCTGAGCATAGAAGTGACAGAAAAACAAAAAGTACTTTTGCATGCACGAATCAAGAATGTCATGTTTTGAGGATTGGCTGAAAACTTGTCTTGGCCAATTTCAATTTATTGTTGATCAATGTGGATACTTTTGCCTTGGCTGCTTGCAAAATTTGGTATCAATATGAATAGGTTGTCAGTTTAGGCACCAGTTTGACCTCAACGCGTTTGACATTTTTGTTAAAATAGACTACGATCTTAGTAATCTGAGTCTTCTCTATCATATGCGATGGTTATAAAGTGGTTATAGCAGATTTTAAACGCGGACATTCAGATGTCGAACACTACCCTCGCACACAATCAAAAAATGCAAAGTTGTACATACAGTAAATATAGTTCTATCTATATTTACTGTATGTACATTTTTCTTTTCAGCTTTGTAAAGTTTTCAACTGACCTTCGTAACTAGTATTGCTGACCGTATTGTCCGAGTCCCTTGACCCTAACATTACTTGCAATAGAACATAAAGTATTCATTGTGTATGTTAAGATATCGTTTGGTAATACGATATTATTTGGCGCCTCTGTAATTCAGTAAGCGCCACATTACGCCACAATTACCATCCATAGGTAAATACATAATGCCACAATATCCATGCACATTGCACAATGAAGGTTAATAATCAATTAGGAGTAGTTACTCGGCGTTGTTCGGATATAAATTAACGAACAAACATAGGTAAGTGCAGGGTCATCGAAAAATAATGCCAGGATTTCAAAAAAAGGTATGACATTCAGTACATTGAAACTTTTCATGCTATATGTGAGTAATTCTTTCACTGCATGATACAGAGCTGTGGCTCTGGTGTGGTATCTGGTTAACCCATACTTCGTTTAATGCCAGTCGTCAATCCATAGACTTTTATATTTAGTATAAAAGTCTATGCGTCAATACCTCTGATTATCGAAGTGCCTAATCAAATTATTTTCACACATTCTGTCAATACCAACCGTACAATGTTGATCGTACAACAGAAAGCACAGTACGTTATTTGGTTCGCGAAGATTTTGTTTGTTGTTCTTGAAATTTGCAGCTCATAGGAATTCGTAGAGCAATTGATTTTTTTGGAGGACGAAGACTTAAGCGGAAAATTTAAAAAAAGAATTTAAATTGGCGTTCTGTTCTCGCTGCCTACTCCACAAGACACGCGGCGTGAGGATATATCATGGATATATAGATCTCAGCTCTGAAGAGTCAGGCAAAGTACCCGGTCTCGAATGATACATATACGGAATCGGATACAAATAAACGAACATACATTCTATTTTAATATCATAATTCATCAGTGAAAACCTAGACTGCAAAGATATTTAATAATGACATTGGTGGAAATGTAACTGAAGTTATTCCATTTATTTTCCACAACTCAAATACCTACAATATACGACATTTTCTTTACAGCTTATTCTTGTTCTTACTAGGAAAAACTTGTTCAATTTATTGACTTTATGCGAGGTACAAATTAAGTGGTTTAACGTAGACTACTGGGAAAAGAAAGGTTTTTATTATACTAGATGTCGATGTCATATCATGAGACAGATAACCAGTAAATCTTGTACTGTTAGTAAAGCTTACTTTTACCAGCTGAATTGCGATTAAAAATAGAGACATAAAGAAAGTATTGCACGTTTGTTTAGATATCAAACGGTTGTGTTGTTACTAGTTTTTCATACCCTCTGAAAAACTGTGTGCTAAAATACCTTAATCTTGGTTATATAAGAAAGTTACGAATCTTCAGCATATACACTATACAGAGTAAGCATATACAAATATAAAGAGGTGATAGAGAATGAAAAGAAAAAAAAATTAATGGATGCATGTTCACAATCAGCCGTTTTGTAAAACATGAAAATTTGTCATTCAGGTTTTTGGCAATATCTCACAATTTGGTGTAGATAGATTGAACTATTATTTAATAAATTACCGTAAAACATTTTTGAATGCAGCGCAATTAACCTCAAAAAGTTAAAAAAAACCGCAATTTTTAACATTTCTTCATGCGATATTGAACCGTAATGCCGCGAGAAATGACCGTGACGTCATAGTTAGGATTCGAGACTTAATGAGTTCTTTAATTTCAGTTAGAAAAAACACATAGTATTTCCGGACGATTGGGCCACAGCATCAATTGGAAGCAAGCAAATTGTTCAGTTCAGTATATCAATTCCAAATTGCACATTGTTTGGTTGAGAGCCTCGGATAAACACACATATCTACAACGCTTTTCCAATTATTTATTATGAAAACAGCAATTAGAGATGTATAGACGAGTATCCGTAACTGTTAACAATAATAACTCAATGTTAAGCGATGGATGTTTTTATTAGGTATTTGTATGTAATCTAATACCTGTTATCAATGCAGTCTGCTAATAACAAATAGCATATCAATATAGTACTATGTGATATGCTATTTGAGATACATTACATATGAAGTACTAGTGATGATCATTGCTATAAATAGTACTCGGTAACGAGTAGCAGTCTATCTATTCACTACATATTGATTTATGAAGATATTTTGTAGTTGTCTGTTTGTATTGTAACAGTATTCATGTAGGTACACATATATAATATCTACAATTTTCTCCATAGTGTCATTATGTGTGCACCTGAAATTAATAAGTATAGAACAGTAGCAGATAAATGTTGGTAGTATAGATGATTGAGTTGACAGATAGAAGATCTAATTATTTTTTCTTTATCGGAAAGACACTTGATCATGAATGGATGAAAAAATGGGATTTTTTCTGAGATATATAGGATAAAGAATTAGGTTGTTAGAGAGGTTAAAAAGCTGTATTAGGGGTAATCTCAAAGTTTTTTTACCGTCGGTACATGGTTGAAGTCCATTTTTAAGGTAAGCATGAAAAGAATATACCTATAGTATAGGTATATTTTGTTTTAAAATCCACATTAATGACTTTAAATTACGCGACTAGTGTTCGAGGATTTTCACCCTCATCATCAGGTGTTTGACAAATATATAGTCTTTTCATTTTTATACCTTGTAATAGGGGTGTTGTATCAAGAATTTGAAAGAAATTGCATGAATGTGACGGAAGCAAAGGGTGTGTGTGTGTAAGGATAACGCAGTCTGGCTTTCATGTCCTCTCTGCCTACCTCGCAAGATTTGAGGCGTGAAGGGATAGAATAAATAAATCTGACTAGTTATCGGACTATTAAAAATAATCGATGTTTCATAAATAACTTTTCACTTAAAAATTCTGCCCATTTTTGTCAAATGGTGTTTTATGTGTGATTAAATAACAGTGAATAATATTAAAACTCTCCTTTTAAAGTTTAATCCGACATTGTGATAGTTTTAAAGATTCAATAAATAAAAATACCGTATTGTTTGTAGCACTCGCCATTTTACGATTCTTTATTCCATTATGATTCCATTTTATGATAAATGATTCCGGACATTGGTAATGCGAGTGTGGGATGACGGACCTCATTGTAAAAAGATTGATCTGTTCGCATTGTAAAAGATATCAGATATCACTCGCGACGCAACTATGACGCCACGGTCATTTCCCACGGCATTAAGGTTCAAAATCGCATGATAAAACGGTAAAATAATGTTTTTTTTTTTTCATTTTTTGAGGTTTATTTCGCTTCAATCAAAAAACTTTTACGGTAATTCCCTAGATTTTAAGGGCTTAGCACCAAAAATGACGTCACAGTCATTTCCCACGGCATTAAGGTTCAAAATCGCGTGAACAATCGCATGATAAAGTGGTAAAAATTGTATATTTCATTTTTTGGGGTTAATTTCGCCTCAATTAAAAAGCTTTTACGGTTATTCCATAGATTTTAAAATGCGCATTATCAATACAAAAAACAAATTGTTCTCCGCGACTTTCGGTAAACGAGTTTCTGTCTTTCGGAAAAAAGATCAGAGGTGTTTTTCACAATTTTCTTGAGAAATCTATACAAGATATAAAAAATCTTTTACGGTTATTCCCTACTTCAATGTATCTACGCTATTTTTTTTATTTATTTATTTTTTTTTTTTTTTATTTTATTCATTAAACAAACAGACAGTAATACAAAAAATCTTAAATCTTAAAAATAGTAACTAGTTAAGTATACCAATAGATGTTTGTTATCAATCTTACTACAATGGCAATTATCCTCCATGCGTTAATACCAATGATAGAAAGCGAATCTACACACGAAAGAAAAAGAAAAAGAAAGATAAAGAAGGATAATACAACAATATAGTATCAGTTACATTACATATGCTCAGGAATAGGAAAAGGAAAAAGGAAAAGGAAAGAGGAAAAGGAAAGTTTGTAAGAATATTTGCACTTTTCAATCGACCGCTTGCCCACACATACTTCTCAGAACCAGACCTTTGAACTTACCTTGTGTGTGTTGATGTATGTCAATTTTATTAAAGAAGGCATTGTAATTACCACAGGCACGTCGGATGTATGAATTTTGTACATAATTGGTGCTGCACTGAGGTAACCTGAATGTCAGGGTTGATCTCGTCCTTCTTGTGGGACAATTGAACCCAACCTCCTCGAGCAGCCCACTGGAGTCAACAACATTATTAAGTAACTTATATAAATAGATCATATCTGACACAGTACGCCGATTCTCAAGGGTTGTCATCTTATGGTGTCGAGCTGAGAGAGAATAGTCATCGTAAGGCAAATGGCATCTGTAGTTCAAGTGTTTTAAAAATTTTTGCTGTACTTTTTCGATTCTATTTATGTATGTAATGTATTGGGGGTTCCAGGTCACAGAGGCAAATTCGAGACAGCTGCGCACGTATGTGTAATAAAGTGTTTTTAAGGTACTTATAGATTTGAAAGGTTTGGATACCCTCAGAATAAAGCCCAACTGCCTGAAAGCCTTGTCAACGATTCCCTCAACGTGAGCCCTCAACAACATTTTGCTGTCCAGCACAACACCCAAATCCCGGACCTCATAAATTCTCGAGAGTCTCTTATCATTCAATGCGTAGTTGTATAGCAATTGGTCTTTGTTTCGTGAGAATGTGATACAATTACATTTAGAGATATTAAGAAACAGCTGATTGGCCTCACAGTATGAGAAAAGCCTCTCCAAGTCTCTCTGCAGCCCCTCAGAGTCGCCAGGCTTAGTAACCTTTTTGTATATTTTAATGTCATCCGCATATATTAGAAAGTTGGATGCTTGAAAACATTTTTCTATGTCATTTATGTATAAAATGAATAGAATCGGCCCCAAATGCGATCCCTGAGGAACACCAGAGCCACACTCCCTATACCGCGACTTTGAATTGTTTATTGCCACCGCTTGCAGTCTATTTTTTATGTACGAGGATAACCATCTAAGAAGGTCACCGTGCACACCGTACCTCTCAAGTTTGTACAATAGGATATTGTGATTTATTTTGTCAAATGCCTTCGAGAAGTCGGTGTACACAACGTCCACTTGCCTGCCTGATCCCATTGTTGTCAATATAAAATCAGTAAACTGAACCAGGTTCGATTCAACGGACCTACCCTGAAAAAAACCATGCTGATTTGGGATAATAAATGTCTTGATCGCAGGAGTCAACTGTTCCACCACAATCCTTTCCATTAGTTTACTAAAAAGGGAGAGTTTCGAGATGGGCCTGTAATTTTCAATGTTATGTTTGTTACCAGATTTGTGGATGGGTGTAATATAAGATTTTTTCCATATTGATGGAAATATGCCAGAACGAAGTGATAATTTGAAGAGAAGTGTGAGCGGCAGTGCCAACTCATCAGCACAATTAACTATGAAGATTGGAGGGATGCCATCAGGTCCTGGACCCTTGTTCAAATCAAGCTGCTTAAGCTTCTTAGTAACATCAGATGTGGTAAAGTTGATTGTGCCTATGTTAATTTCATTCGGGCAGTATACATTTGGCATTGAGGACACATTATTATTAAGAAACGCCGAATCAAAAAATCGGCTAAATAATTCGCATACCACATTTGTATCACTAGTGGTTATGTTTCCAAAGGACATATCACATGGATATCCTGATTGTGGTTTCTTGGATTTCAAGAAACCGTGCAATGCTTTGGGATTTGACTGAATTGAGGTTTCGGTGACAGTGATATAGCTGTCAAAACATTTTTTCTGCAGTGTCTTCTGCCTGGATCTGAGTAGCGAGTATACATCGTAGTCTGCCGATAAATTCGACCTCTTCCATCTTTTGTGCGCTTTTAATTTCTCTTGTATAACTTTAATTAGGGGTTTGGTATACCATATTGGATATTTATCGGCATCCCGGGAGGTTTTACTTGGGACAAACAAAGAAATGCAATCGCTTAGTATGGAGTAGAAACGATCAGTCGCGGTCTCAACATCACGGTCGACAAATTCAGCGTCCCAGTCAATGCTCGACAACCGTAGTTTGATTGATTCGTATTCGGCCCTGTGGAAAATCTTAGTTATTCTAGGTGAAATTTTAATGCTTGGATCGTCCCTTAAATCTATGTTAAATGATAAAGACATATGATGTATGTCTTCATCGGTAAGTGGATTATCACAATGAGAAACGTCACAGTCTGGGATATCACCAAGCACCAGGTCCAAAATACGGCCCTTTTTATTTAGTATACCATTGTACTGTTTTAGGTCAGTTAAAGCTAAAAAGTCGACTAATTGAGTACTAGAGTTATCAGTGCAATTGCTTGGGCAATAAGAGTGTACTACCTCTGAGTAATTCCATACGATCTTAGGCATGTTAAAGTCGCCCAAGATCACAAATGAATCGGAAGAATTATTATTTAAGATTAATTTAGACGCATTGTCAAAGAACGCCGTTAGACGCTCACCGTATTCCGCATCATGAGGCATATAAACACAACAAATATTAATTGATGATTGAGACTGCTTACTGCGAATTGATACCCAAATCTCCTCTACGTCAGTAGCCCACTCCCAGCGTACCTTAGCTGCGAGACTGCATTTCACAGCAATAACCACTCCTCCTCCCAGGATCTGACCAGTAAGGTCGTAGTCTCGATCGCGTCTGTAAACATGGTATCTCTTATCAAACAATTCATAATCATAAAATTTACTATTTAACCAAGTCTCTGTGAGACATATTACATCATAATCGTTAATAAGGACGGTATTTAAAAACTCGTGAGTCTTAGTTCTGAGACCTCTTACATTTTGGTAATAGAAACTCAAAGCCATCTTATATCATAAACTGTTACCACCAACAGATCGTTAAATAATAAATGGTCCTTACATATAAGTTTTTCAAGTGCAAATACATGGAATAGTTGAACCAGAAGGAAGGAGTGGGGCGGATAGTTGAGCATATGAGAGACAAATGACACAGTAAAAATTAAAAGAAAAAATACAAAGATACCATATACAAGTGAGCGGATACATATAAACCAATCATTGAAAATTATACAGTCCATGTTCGAGAGCGGGTCCAAATCACAAGGCACATCCAGTCATATTATCTTCTTGAGGTCAGTGGGTCTTTTTATTAGTATTGCTGGAGACTCAGCGTTTCAAAGCATATTTAGTAACGGTTGTCGAGATCTAAGGTCTCCCGTTTTTAGAAATTTTTGAAATGTCAATATGCATACTCTTAATGTACAGAATACGACATATTTGTGGAAACAATTGTTTGATATTTATTTGTTTGTATCTCATTGAAATTTGAACCGTAATTGCTGTAATTATTGAGATCTCCCGGTGTGACGTTTACAGTTAAATATTGTTTTTTTTTTAATATGAAAAAGGATATGGACCCAAACCCAAAGACGTACTTTTCACAGTAATTTAAAAGCTTATGTCGTGAAGTGTAGAATACATCGATAGCAACCTCCTGACGAGCTAATTGCAGTTCTGTAATTTTTCCAGTGGACTTATAAATGCAACCCTTCCGATCTGGAGGTGCTAGGTTCGAATATAGGTGTTGACAAATTGTCATTAATGTATTCTGCACCTACTGTGAAGTGTGCAGGAAAATATTTGGGTTTGCGTGTATCTATCCTTTCTATTAAAAAAGAAAATACCTTCAATGTGTAAAACTACAAAGAAAGAGTTGAAAGTTGACACATTTGAAATACAGAGTGATGGCAAATTTATAGTGAAACAAGTCAAAAAATTGGTAACAAATTGTAACAAAATCTATAGTAAAAGAAGTCAAAAAATTGGTAACAAACGGTAACAAAATCTGTAGTTCACTTCAGATTTTGTGCCATTTTTACCACAGATTTTGTGACCACATGTTTCAACATGTAAAATAATTGATAACAAAATGATAAGTAGTAAAATCTGTAGTGAAACATGTCAGAAAATTGGTAACAAAAGTCTATAGTCATACAAGTCAGAAAATTGGTAACAAAAGTCTTTAGTCATACAAGTCAGAAAATTGGTAACAAAATCTGTATTGAAAAAAATGTGTTTATTATCCAAGGTCTCTTCCTTCTCATCATACTGTTACAATAATTATATGTTCATGGGAACATAACTTTCAGGACAATTTAAAACTGAATCAAACAGCATTGACAAAACTGACGAATATTACGCCTCTAGACTACCTATAGGTGGTACTTATTTATTGTTCACATCAATTTAAAAAATGCTATTAATTAATGCCTTATGATGACCTTATAATGTTATGTTAATTACAAACACATCGTAAATCATTCACACCAGTAAGATATTACCATAATGTTGTATACACACACATTCCTGACTGCAGAAAAAACACATCTGGCTATCAAAATTTAAATAGACATGTTATTAATTACAATTAACTCATGAGTATTTTAAGACGATTTAACATCGTTTGGATGAGTTCATATTGGGGTAGGTTCTTAAGTTTAGTCTTGTATTGTTTTGGATCTTTGTAATAATTCACGTGAGTCTGGATATGGTACAAAGTTTTAGAGGGAGTTCCCCAGGGATCCGTTTTGGGTCCATGTTATATTGTTTTAAACAATTTCCTATGTTTTTGAAGAAAAATGATTTGGGAATTTAATACAAAATATAAATGCGATTACTTTCTTGTATATTTCACTTCAGTCGCAGTTACAAATCACTTAATTGGATCGTGAAGTATAGCATTACTTGGCATTACTCAAATGTCATTAACTTCTCCTGTTCTATGTAGGTACTTTTATTTCTATGTAAGTACTTCTTCTTTTTCTTCGTTAGCATTCTTCCCTACACTGCTGGATATAGGCCTATTCCAACTGTTTTTATGTAGGTACCTGGTACTTAAGCGTAATAAATAATAATTTGATGTGTACAGTCCATATCAAAGCCGAGATTCTACATGAAGTTTATTTGATACGCTCTCATTCATGCTAATAACGGGCACAGTTATCGACCTATGCTCATTGGCACTTTCGAAGTGTGATCATTGCTGATCACCGTGAACAATAAAATGGTAAGCACCTCGGACCAATAGTGTAAGGCAGGGTTTTTTGTACACGGCGGCCGAGCTGTATATAATGGCTTGCCGGCTGAAATAAAAGAAGTCAAGTGTCCGAAAAACTTTGCCAAGAAATTGAAAAAAATAATTTTTGAAAGACGTAGCGATGAAGTGTAGTTGGCTGTTTGTTTTTTTTTTATACTCTTTAGTGTTATACTTTTAAGAATGTTATATAATATGTTTTAATTGTTGAAAAATAATATACCCTCATACCAGCAATCTCTTTTGCTGACTGGGGATATTTTATTTTCAAATTGTGTTCATTGTATTATTTTGTGCTGTATTGTATAATATTGTAAATTGTAACAATCAAGGATACTTTACTTTAGTATTGAGACTTCTTTCAGCTAAATCTAACAAATTCTGTTTGACAACTCCCGCATTATTAATGAAATCTTAACGTTTAATTACATATTGTAACGACCTCGAGATTGTCGTATGTATGACGAATTTTCTCTTCACTCAACGCGAAGTCTACACAACACAATATTGTCGTAGTATTGCTTACTTAGTAGTTAATACAATATGGTAACAGTAGATGCTGTGACCTCTGCAGCGTTTTAAGAAGACCATAAATACACATAATGTATATTTAAATGGTCTACATTACTATTATCATTCTAATTGTCAACATTTAAGTACTAATTATTGTTATGTTAATTGGGTATTATGATTGGTTGTCTTCGCCTTTAAAAGGTATCAATGGTGTGTTTGTATTCTACCTCCATCTATCTATCTGTGTCTAAATATATTGTGTCATTCAAATATTGGAGTTATGATAACACAGTAGCGACGAATTTGTTTTGCATTGCGCAAATTGCAATAGATTTGGGTTAAAGCTCTGACCCGAACTGTGACGTCACAATCATTTCCCGCGGCATTAAGGTTCAAAATCGCATGAAAAAATGTTAAAAATAAAGTTTTGGGGTTAATTTCGCTCCGTTTAAAAAACTTTTATTGTCACTTACTAGATTTTAATGCATTTTATCAATACAAAATAAAAATAAATCCCCCACCTGCGACTTTCGGGAAACGAGTTTCCGTCTTTCGTAAAAAAATATAAAAGCCTTAAACCTTCATAGGTTTAAAGTTATGAGCCACTTGTTCGAGGAACGTAGCATTTTATATGGACTTATTGTAGATGTCCTTACTTTGTACAATTAAAGCAGAATTTATGGTGGATGTTTTCAAAGACAAAATAATTTAGATTGAAGGTTAAAATGTCTATGAGCTCGATGTTTTGAATTAATGTCATTAATAATTTATATCACGGCGTCTTCTGATTTTACTATCAAAGTAGACAGACGAATAAGTTATGTTGTATCGACAATTTAGCAACTCAAAAATGTCACAGGCATCGACCAAAGTCACATCTCACAATTATTATTACAAAAAAGTCTAAATCCCAACAGTAGTTGCAGTTTTTCGCGATGATCCATATGTAGATTTGTTTTTCGGGTTGATCGTGTGATGTAATCAGATGATCTGACGTTTCGGCGAACCTACTGCCGTCGTGGCCACGGATTGTGAGTGATCATCACAATCCGTGACCAATGCGGCAGTAGGTTCGCGGAAACGTCGGATCATCTGATCACATCACACGATCAACCCGAAAAACAAATCTACATCTAAATCCCAATGTTTGCATCTCTGAGCAATTAAAATTTTAACCTAATTGGATTGTTGGTGATGAAAATTTTCGCTATGACCCATTTTAGATTTCGATGTTTGGGCAGAATTTTCCGTCGCCACGATGACAGGTTTAATAATGACCTATTTCTATGGCTTGCTATTCAAACAAAATACCTTTTTTCCGCACTTTGTTATTTGCGTTGGTGGCTATGTTGATCTTTCTATTATTCAACGTTGGCTTAATTGTGTCACCTAAAGACATTCATACATACAACGTTTCGAATAAAAGTCAACACACAAACACCCGACTTTGGGTGGATTAACAAATAAAAAAGTGCATCAGATTAATGCAATATAAGCTAAAAATCCTCTGTTTCGTCTATTGTATTAGACCACTATTGCCTGTCAACATAGATTCTTGTTTTGAATTATACCACTATTGTTTGTCAGATTTGTTTCGCGTTTTGAAATAGATCGCTATTGCCTCTCAACATGCACTCGTGTTTTGCATTAGACCACTATTGCCTGTCAACGTAGATCCTTGTTTTGAATTAGACCACTATTGTCAATGAACTTAGTATCGTGTTTTGTATTAGACCGCTATTCCATGTCAACTTTTTTTCGTGTTTTGAATTAGACCACTATTGCCCTTCAACGTAGACTCTTGTTTTGAATTAGACCACTATTGCCTGTCAACTTAGCATCGTGTTTTGAATTAGACCACTATTGCCAATCAATTTAGTATCGTGTTTTGAATTAGACCACTATTGCCTCTCAACATACACTCGTGTTTTGCGTTAGACAATAAGATACCCTGTGAATTTACATTCGTGTTTTGAATTAGACCATTATTGCCTATCAACTTGTTTTTGTATGTCGAATTAGACCACTATTCCTTCTCAACATAGACTCATGCATTGAATTAGATCACTATAGCCTGTCAACTTATTTTCATGTTTTGAATTAGACCACTATCGCCTATCAACGTGGTTTTGGCAAACCTAATTGCTTGTTTTGAATATCTATCCTATCAAGTTTTTTTGTTTTATATTAGACCACTCAAGCCTTTTAGTACAATTTCTGATGGGGGTTAATAATTGTTGGAAAGCATACGGACTATCTTTTTATACAAACAAATTATTATGTTTAATACTATTCTTAGAATTTTATTGTATTCATTATTAAATAAATATTGACACGGGTATTCTATATGTGACCTGATTAAACAACAGTGTGTTTTTAGATTAAGCAAAGCATATACTCTAGTATCTACTCAATGTGACAATGTTGTATATATCGCACATGGGCGCACAGCTTCGGAGCTAGGACGGCAACAAAAAATTAAAAATTGATGAAGCATAAAAAAAACGCGTCAATAGCGCCGCAGGCGAATTTTTTTTGTGAGACGTAGTTAAGAAAAAAGGAATAAAAAATAGCGCCACAAGCAATTATTTTTATGAAACTGATGAATTTTCATACAAATTTTAGAAAATTTATGATATGATGAGAAAATGTGTTGAAGTGATGTGATTTTTTATGAGGTTTTACCATTTAGTATGAAAAAATAAATACCTATTCCAATCCAATCTAGGGGGGGGGGCAGCTGAACCCCCCTCTGACGACGCCCATGATATCGCTTAAGACAATAATTACTATTACAGAGGATGTGACGTATGCTTATCTGATACTGAGGTGACTGCGTAATTTGTTAAAAATACATCACTTAGTTCTTTTATCTTAATGCATTATTGTTGGGAGAAATCAAAATCGCAATAAAAGTATTTATATTGCTACTCCGTAGGCGAAAATTTTACGATAAGGTAGTCACGACTTTTATAACAGAGATAGCTAAGCACTAGTAGGCACTAAAAACATTTATGGGACAATGCTAATCTAATGTGCTGATGTAGGTAAATAGTAAAAATGTACCTAATTAATGGCATGCTTTTTGTGTCGTATTTGAATTAAAAAGTCAACATTCATTACGTATTATCATTTTGAAGAATTGACTTACGACTTATCCAACAATCTCTGTCCACTGCTGAACGTAGGCCTCCCCCGTACTCCTCCATACATCTCTGTCTTGCGCCCTCTGTATCCAATCACAAGCAGCTCGTTTGTCATCTTCTGACCATCGCGTGGGGGGAGGAGGTCTCCCTATACTTCTTTTATCTTCGCGAGATCTCCAATCCACTACCCTCTTTGTCCATATCTGGTTCTGTATAGTCTACTAGCAACATGTCCCGCAAAATTAGCTACATGAAGAATTACCTATAGCAAATACCAACAGAGAAATATTAGCCACTTTTACAAGCTCCTTAAAAATTATATTTTGGCTTTATTTTAAGAGGCATAAATATAAGATTCATCAGCTACAACTTAT
Organism: Ceraclea dissimilis; assembly: GCA_963576895.1. Classification (NCBI taxonomy): domain Eukaryota; kingdom Metazoa; phylum Arthropoda; class Insecta; order Trichoptera; family Leptoceridae; genus Ceraclea; species Ceraclea dissimilis. The sequence goes on from OY756375.1 coordinate 4,445,350, forward strand.
CAATATGAAGATGTTTGACCACACAAAGCTCGGGATATAACAGTTTTTTGGTTCCGAAATATTCTTACCTAAGCAGACTAGACCAATAAATGTGCAAGAGCTATTTCGTAGGGTCCAGGAGAGAGATTTTCTCCCTGTTAGTTAGGACATGCATGCAAAGGGGAAAAACAGAGATGATTGGATGAAAATGGAAGAGGCCAATATCCAGCAGTGGAAGAAAGAATAAGAAGAAGGATACATGCCTAACAAATAGTTTTCGCGCAGAGAAATTTGTGACGTGTTGCTCAGTAGATTTTTTCCCCATCTAATTCTATGAAAATAATGAATGACTATTCAATGATAATATAAAGAGGTTTAATACTGATAAGAACTGTATGATCTTCTATTGCTTAATTGCCAACATTATGATTAATTATTTCATGATTAGCTTAGTGTGTAAACATTCGTCAATCTCAATACACAATGCAAGTGAATGTAGATATTATTATAGGTTGATTATGATGTAGTATAGTGTTAATGTACTTCAGTAGTATATTGCATCAGATAAGATTTTATCAAACTCCATATATAGGATTTAATTCATATTTGCTGTTTATATCATTATGATAAGGCATTGAATTCCTGAGATAACTGTCTATAAGTGTGTGTCTAATGTATCATACATACTTGTAGTTGTACATGTACATTCAACTTTGTATGCGTAAAATTTGCGTGAGTTAGTTCAAAAATATTATCTTATACAAGTGTGTAACTATCTAGACAATCGTCAGAATTTCGTATGAGATGTTAAACGTCTTAGACCCCCCGCGCACTATGCAGCCAGGCTGCGCAGCCAGGCTGCGGCAGCCAGTAAAACATATGACATTGTATGGGGGCCCGCGCACTAGGCAGCCACGAATTCCTGGCTGCGGCAGCCAATACGACGCGCCTGTTTGCACAGCAGCCAGCTGGCTGCGCGCAGCCAGAGCGTGTATAGGCGAATGTATGTGGCTGCCCTCTATCTCCGCGCACTAGTTGTAGCAGCCAGATGTATTTTGGGTTACGAAATATCAAAAAATGAAAATAAAAATGAAGAATCTCGAATAGTCGTCGATTGGCTGCTTAACTGGCTGCTGTAACTGGCTGCGCAAATATTCTGGCTGCCGCAGCCTGGCTGCGCAGCCTGGCTGCATAGTGCGCGGGGAGTCTTATATCTGCTGTTGTTTGGAGCGGAAGGGTAATTTAATAAAATTATGTAATTTAACTAGAGTACGCATACCGATATTTCAAAAATTTCTAAAAACGGGAGACCATATATCTCGACAACCGTTACTAAATATGCTTTGGAAAAAAATAGAGGAGATGCATTGAAGCTTTATCCATGGAATAATCGTAAAAGATTTTTTATACCTTGTACTTGATCCATCTGGCACGTCTTTCTTCTATTGCATTGAGCAGGTGTCTTCCCACTTTGATTTTGTTGAGAACTTCTTCGTTCGTTATGTGATCTCTCCAAGAAATTCCTAAAACTCTCCGGATAATTGTACTATGTCGGTAAGTGATGTTAAAAAAAAGGTTTATCGATTAAAATAAGTGAAAATTCCTAATAAATTATTACGTAGGTTGGTAGAAAACAAAATCAGTAAACAACTCGAAGCGCCATCAACGCACATATTTTGTATGGACGGCCACTTTAAAATAAAGCAAACATATTATGAAATAATATGACAAGTGTTAATAGATTTTGTGTACATTGACTGTGACGTGTCGACAGGTCATTTATAATAGTAGCCGAGTTACAATATTGACGCTAATTGAACGATAAGACAAAAGTATTGAAATGCTAATGAAATGTGCAACCGGCGCGGCGTCTTCAATTACGTCATATTTTAATTACTTACAATAATTTTTAGATACTACATATAGAACCCGTGTCATAGAATAGGCTCCCACTCTTTTTTAGATATTTTTCAGAGGACCCCGAAAGGGACAGCGAATTTTTCAGGTTTTAAACTGAACTGTCGGTGGACGAACTGTCACCGAATCATTTTTTTTACCAGTCATCAAAAAACCGACTATATAGTTGGTACCTAATAGCCATAGCTACAGGAATACAAAAAATAAAAGAAATTTTAATCTCCAGTATTTATGTTTTATATCCAATAAAGATTCTTATTTTTTTTTTAATTGAGTTATAAATTATTACACTTATAATTAATAAAAATTAGTCGGTCGACTAATCGGTCATTTGAGTGCTGACTAGTTTGCCAAATCCATAGTCGGCCCATCACTACTGAATACATACATACATACATCTTCTTCCCCTTCTATCCTTGGTTGGGTCGGGGGCTCAGAGCATCTGTGTATCTTTTCCAGAAGCCCCTGTCACTTGCAGCTTCCAGGACCTCTGGCCACTCCAACCACAATCTCTCCTCGCACAGCTACTGAATTTATTATGCAATATGCACGCATCACGTCTATCATGTTGTAGACTTCGACAACTGACTGATACATTTGAGTAGGTACTTGATTCTTTAACTATTTCCACAGCTGTCTTTATATTGACAAAGACAACATAGAACAATGGTAATGTGGCGTGGTGCATTCACTCTAATGCAATGCACTTACACCAAGAATCCTTTCATTCGATCTCTTCCTGTTTCCTGATAAGAATCGTGATGGGAGTACTTACCTCTGTGGCATACACAACATCTGGATGAAGCATCCAGTAATGTTAGATGATACTGTACTTAGAATGGATCTTACTATTTATCTACTAGTAGACCTAACCGTGAAAATTCACGAAAGGTTGGGTAAGAGTATGCATACCGACATTTTAAAAATTTCTAAAAACGGGAGACCTTATATCTCGACAACCGTTACTAAATATGCTTTAGAACAAAATAGGGTAGATGCATTGAACATTTATCTAGGGAATAACCGTAAATATTTTTTATATCTTGTATAGATTTCTCAAAAAAATAATAATTAAAAACACCTCTGATCTTTTTTTGTGAAAGACGGAAACTCGTTTCTCGAAGTCGCGGAGTACTTTTTTGTACTGATATTATGCATTAAAGTCTAGGGAATAACCGTAAAAGTTTTTTGATAGACGCAAAATTAATTTCATCATATGATTGTTCACGGGATTTTAAACCTTAATGCCTTGGGAAATGACTGTGACGTCATTCTTGGTGCCAAGCTCTTAAAGACGTTTTTTTTTTGTTAAATTAGTACTGCTTGCCCGCTTTTATAAGTTCCTCGAGAAAACACAGGATGGTCACAAGGCTCATCATTTTCCATATCACGATGTGCTCATGATACTCACTACCAAAATATGAGGACTGAACTACACTTCATAATAATTCTACCATCTGTAATGTTATATGTTTGGATCCCCTATCAAATCGTAAAATGTTCCTATAACTATGATTTCAGGAGATACATATAGAAAAATAGTAAACTTGGAGTGTGGCCGAATATGGACGATATATGAAGGCGCTCCGATCGCGAAATGTTCTAAATTCCATAGGTACGTATTCGAACAACTCGCGAAAATTGCCACGATCCTGCGTAACATTCATACACGGTTACGACGAGATTTATGCATGTTATTCTGGTTGCATTTGATCTACGATTCTATCTAAAACAATATCGTTATTTATCTATGTATTGATCTTACCATTTACCAAACATGGAACTACTCGTATAAACCGAAAGGCGTGCAACAGGACTGCACGAATTTGATTTGTTTTATCGACCAACAAACAGTTATCAAATACTATACGAAACATCAATGTAATTGATTGTCAACGGTTTTAAACGTCGTATATGCTGTCATTCAATTGTACTCAGCCAATACAGAGGGAATCGTCTTGAAACTGAAGACAGTGATAGATGAAAGTATGGACTACATATCGGCTGTTTTAAATAAATAAATAAATAAATAAAATAAAAAAATCTTTATTGAAAAGAAAACATATCTTCCAAATGGCGGGTTTATTGCCGTAGGCAATATCTGCCAACCAACCACTTGTGACATTAATTTGATGTACACATTACATACAGGTGTATGAAAAATAAGAAAAATATAAATAAATATGAAAATAATAATAATATATAGAATACTTATACATACATAAAAATACATATACATACATAAAAATACATATATAAATGTGGATGGGATGAAGGACAAGGAAGGAATTTTAGAATTACAGGATTTGGAAACTCATTGAATAAATAAATATTTCTAAAGTACCCCTAAAATTTACGGGATCTGAAGATTTTTAATTCAGTTTTTCAGATATAAAAGTATAATTTAGCCAAAATACTGGTTATTATAATCTTAAGAAATGGGCTGTTTTAGATTTTTAAATTTCTTCCCAGGTTTGTTTTTAAAAGGTACAATTCACTTTGTCGCTTACGTTATTCTTATTGACCACTAACATTCTCATACAAAATTTGAAAAAGTTGAAGCAAAAATAAAACGATTTTTTCTCAGTGCATACTGCATATGCCCCCTTAAACCTCGTATCCCGGTGTCCCGAACAAATCTTGATTTACAATTTTTTCTGTTATGCATAATATGATTTTTAAACATTTTCAAATGCAAATTGGGTGTATGCGTGAGATCCAGAGTAGCCGGAAACGGTTGAGACTTTCACTTGAGTTGAGACTTTCGGGAAACGAGTTACTCTTTTTCTGAAAAAAAGATCAGGGTTGTTTTTCACATTTTTTTTTGAGAAATCTATACAATATATAAAAACCTTTTACGGTTATTCCCTAGATATAGGTTCAATGTATCCTATTTTTTTTCAACCATATTTAGTAAGGTTGTCTAAGGTCTCCCGTTTTTAGAACCTTTTGAAATATCAATATGCATACTCTTGAAGTGTATTTTTTAGCATCATATTTTCCCACCACATTAGAAATATTATTAGATAGGTAGATATACATACCTGAAAAATCTTTAATAAACAAATCAATGTTAATATTGTTTATAAAATAAAATAGATTACGTAATCGATAAAATAAATATGATAATAATATGATAATAATTGAATTATAATATTGATCTGCTATAATCTGTTATATTGAGGTTATGTGTGAATTCATTATGAATGTATTTCATTCAATCAGCATTATGTAAATAGTTTAATGTGCAAATTCTTTAATAATAATGTTATTGTACATACATAATTTGTTATGGTACAAATAAATATTCAGAGGTTTATCGGAATTATCGATGATACCATTTTAACTTCACCGCTATTTTCTTGTTTTTTTTTTATTCTTCCAGTGAACAATAGGCACACAGACAGAAATACGTCGCAACAATCAAATAAAAATTTACTAGAGCGAGCTTATATACCTCTATTCAGCGATGTCTCCGTCTAAAACTATAAAAGACAGTAGCTCTCTCAATAGGGAAGGATTGATGTGTTCATCCACCGGATCGTGGCCGGGATTCGAATCTGTTAAAATGATCATATTAACTCAGCCAATGGCGATGGAGATCATTTACAAGCTTGATGGAAATTACATTCTTTGCCGTATATCATGGCCGTAAGCAGGGGGGATTGAGGGGTTCAACCCCCCTCCTTCCCCCGAACTTTTTCGAATTTCCCAGCCAACCCACCGTTTTATACATGGGAGAAATGAATCACATTATTACCACATCGTTTCTTCATCGTGTCGTGAATTTTCATAAAGTATTGTAAAAATTCTTTTAAAAAAATACCTTCTCGTGTTTTATGACAAAATTTTCGCCTGCGCCGCTAGTTGTTTGTCTCGTTTTGCCCCAGGAATATATCCACATGCGTTACTATTGAAAGACAGCCAGATTCATCAATTCAGCCATTTGTGAAAAAAATTACCAGTTTTTATTCCATTTGGCGATATCATGGTTTTAGTTGACCTCCCTGGCATCGAAGCTGGCGACACCCATGTTTGTTACTCAATAACAACATTGGCCATTTCCAGTTCACCTTTCTTTTTCACCTTCTTTCGTGGTAATAATATTTAAGCAAAAACCAACCACCTTTACGATTGCCTGACATCGACATGTTATAGTCCAAGAGCCCGCTGCTTAATTTATGACGTATCTATTTTTTGATCGAAATGTGGTATAAACGATAGCTTACCAATAGGGTATTACATCACACTAGGGTTGCCTATCAAAATCTTGCCGCAACCCCCCCTGCCCCCCCCGAAAAGGTCCCTCTTCGCGGTTTTTCGCATTTTATAGGAATATGGTAAGAGATAGGAGAAAGTAGTCAATGACAAAAATAATCCTTGCTAAATTCTCTACAAAAAATGTTAAGTCAATCTTTTCGTAGAACTAGCAGTTTACCCGCAATGGCCGGTCCAAAACCGAAATTCATTTAATATACCAAAAAAATGTATTTAAACTAAATTGGTTGAAAATTGATGAGAGCTACAGGAAAATAGTCAGAGAACGAATTAATCACCATAGTCTTAGCTACAAAACGAGCTATACTTTATTTTCATACATCTAATAATTTCGGAGTTATTACAATAAAACTCAGTGACGAAAATTCTTAAAATTTAGTTTTTACAAAATTTACAATTTTTTTTCCATAAAATGTTAGTAATAATGGGTGGAAGAATGTGAAAGAAAAAAAATCAAACTTTTTTTTTATTTTTTCAAAAAATATCCTGTTTTTTGACCGGCCATTACGGGTAAACTACTAGTCCTATGAAAAAATTGACTTAACGTTTTTTATAGAGAATTTAGCAAGGATTATTTTTGTCATTGACTACTTTCTCCTATCTCTTACCATATTCCTATAAAATGCGAAAAACCGCGAAGAGGGACCTTTTCGGGGGGGGCAGGGGGGGTTGCGGCAAGATTTTGATAGGCAACCCTAGTGTGATGTAATACCCTACATAAGGAAGCACATAAGGAAGGAGATCCGGAAAATATCCCCCATACCAACCCGTCTGGACAGCGTGGTATGGAGCTACTCAAAGTAGCCGTCCAAAAATAACCCCCCAAGATGACAGACACAGAAAATAAGCAAAACCCTTCTGGTTGCCATCCTGATGTTAACCACAGCAGCGGCTGGCGGAAGGTGGCAGCAATTCGGACACAGAAGACCAACAAAGGCTGCGACGAGACGACTTCGGCAAGGAAACAGGACACGAATAGATCAACACATAACCCACAGACGAAAATATTCATCGCTACTTTCAATGCCAGAACACTAAGAAAAGATAACAGGTTAGTTGAGTTGGAGGAAGAACTAACAAAGATTAAATGGCACGTCTTGGGAATCTCTGAGGTAAAACGAAGGGGAGAAGATTGTTTGATCTTGGAGTCGGGCCACTCATTTTACTACAGAGGCAACAGAGATGAAACAGTTGGCGGAGTAGGATTTTTAATAAATAAGAACATAGAAAATCGAGTCACATGTATCAAGTCAATATCTGACAGAGTCATTTACTTGGTAATAAAGTTAAATGATAGATACAGTCTGAAACTGATTCAAGCGTATGCACCAACATCTTCTAGCACTGATGACGAACTGGAAGAATTCTACGATGATATGAGCCAGAGTTTAAGAAACGACACCACACACTTTACATGCTTGATCGGAGATTTTAACGCCAAAATAGGTAAAAGGCTATCTGACATGGAGACAAATGTAGGTGAGTTTGGACTGGGAACAAGAAACGAAAGAGGAAACATACTAGTGGATTTTCTACAGGAAAACAATTTATATGCTATGAACACATTCTTCAATAAGAAACCCCAGAACAAATGGACATGGAAAAGTCCTAATGGCACCACAAGAAATGAAATTGACTATATTCATTGCACTCACAAATACATTGTCAGCGATATATCAGTACTGAACAGGTTCGCAGTATATAGCGACCATAGATTAGTAAGAGGCACATTAACTATTAATACCAAATTGGAAAGATTGAAACTTATTAAAAAGCCAAAACACAATATATATGAAATGCTAACGTCAAAAACTCTAGAATACCAAGCGACCATTACAACAGAACTAAGTAAGTCTCCTTTCCCTTCTTCAGGTACATACGAAGAAATGAATCGATACATAACAAATACGGTCAACAAGGCTGTTGAATCAATATCCTCTACATCACTTCCAACAAAAAGTGACAAACTAACTGACGCGACAAAATTACTTGTCAAGAAAAGAAACGATATGAGAGGCCAAGGTAAACAAGATTCAATAGAATATAAAACATTCAATAAAATGGTTCGCAAAAGTATTCGAAAAGATGTGGCAAAGTACAAGGAAGAACTAGTCAATGAAATCATAAAAAACAACGGAGGAACTAAGATCTTACAGAAGAAGCTCAGCATTGGCAGAAAACAAATAATGACATTGTGTAGAGAAGATGGTAGCGAAAGCAGTAACAGATCTGAAACAGTGCAAATAGCTAAAGACTTCTATGAAAAACTATATACATCACGAACATCTGATAACAGTGAAACACGAAGTAGAAGTAAAATCACAAACGTAGGATCTGAAGATATACCAGATATAACATTAGATGAGGTCAAGCATGCCATGGAAAAAATGAAGAATAAAAAAGCTCCTGGTCCTGATGGTATAACCATAGAGACAATCAAATACGCAGGAGAACCTCTTCAACAAGCAGTGGTATCTCTACTCAATAAGTGTCTGGAAGAAGAGAACATACCACAAGAATGGAACAATGCAACGTTCAATCTCTTACACAAAAAAGGCGACCATAGGAAGTTGGAAAATTATCGACCAATAAGTCTTTTATCACATTTATACAAATTGTTTACCAAAATCTTAAACAATAGACTCACTAACAAACTGGATGCATACCAACCAGTGGAACAGGCTGGATTCAGGAAAGGATTCAGTACGAATGACCACATACAGACACTAAAGAACATTATCCAGAAATGCAATGAGTACAATATGCCCTTGTCACTGGCTTTCATTGACTTTGAAAAGGCCTTTGACTCTGTAGAAACATGGGCGGTAATGAAAGGTCTAGATAATTGCAGAGTAGACCACCGATACTCACAACTCCTGAAAAATATTTACAGTAATGCTACCTCCGTTGTACAACTTCACGAACCTTCCGAAAAGTTCCACGTCAGAAGAGGAGTAAGACAGGGAGACACCATATCTCCTAAATTGTTTACGTTAGCTCTGGAAGATGTCTTCAAAACCCTTGATTGGAGCAATACAGGTATCAACATCAACGGCGAAAACCTAAATAATCTAAGGTTCGCAGATGATATAGTTCTATTTGCTAAAAACGATAGAGAACTAGAGAACATGATAAACGATGTCAACACAGCATCCCAGAGAATAGGCCTAAAAATGAACATATCAAAGACCAAAGTTATGAGCGATGCAAACCAGTCATGTAATATCGTGGTAGATGGACAAGTTATCCAACAAGTTGATAGTTACGTATACCTAGGGCACACTGTAAAACTCGGAAGAGAAAATCAAGAGGTTGAAATAGAGAGAAGACGAGGCTTGGCATGGGCGGCCTTTGGTAAATTATCTCATATCCTGAAATCTCCGAAGTACCCAAATTATCTGAAAAAGAAGCTATTTGACGCCTGTGTTCTCCCAGTGCTCACCTATGGCTGTGAAACCTTTGTGTTCACAAAAAGAATCTTACACAAATTATCAGTGACACAAAGAGCCATGGAAAGGAGAATGCTGGGTATTTCACTGAGAGACAGGAAAACTAATGTTTGGATCAGAGAGAGGACCAAGGTCGTCGATGTCGTTCACAGAGTTTCCAGTCAGAAATGGAGTTGGGCTGGTCATGTGGCCAGAACCACAGACTCTAGGTGGACAAAGAAAGTTCTGGAGTGGCGACCTAGAACAGGCAGAAGAAGTGTTGGTAGGCCTCAAGCACGGTGGTCGGACGATGTGAGGCGAGTTGCGGGAGGCGGTTGGATGCGGTCTGCCCAGAATAGGGAGCTATGGAGATCGATGGGGGAGGCCTATGTTCGACAATGGACGCAGGGAGGCTGACATGATGATGATGATGATTGATCTGCTATTATCTGTTATATTGAGGTTATGTGTGAATTCATTATGAATGTATTTCATTCAATCAGCATTATGTAAATAGTTTAATGTGCAAATTCTTTAATAATAATGTTATTGTACATACATAATTTGTTATGGTACAAATAAATATTCAGAGGTTTATCGGAATTATCGATGATACCATTTTAACTTCACCGCTATTTTCTTGTTTTTTTTTTATTCTTCCAGTGAACAATAGGCACACAGACAGAAATACGTCGCAACAATCAAATAAAAATTTACTAGAGCGAGCTTATATACCTCTATTCAGCGATGTCTCCGTCTAAAACTATAAAAGACAGTAGCTCTCTCAATAGGGAAGGATTGATGTGTTCATCCACCGGATCGTGGCCGGGATTCGAATCTGTTAAAATGATCATATTAACTCAGCCAATGGCGATGGAGATCATTTACAAGCTTGATGGAAATTACATTCTTTGCCGTATATCATGGCCGTAAGCAGGGGGGATTGAGGGGTTCAACCCCCCTCCTTCCCCCGAACTTTTTCGAATTTCCCAGCCAACCCACCGTTTTATACATGGGAGAAATGAATCACATTATTACCACATCGTTTCTTCATCGTGTCGTGAATTTTCATAAAGTATTGTAAAAATTCTTTTAAAAAAATACCTTCTCGTGTTTTATGACAAAATTTTCGCCTGCGCCGCTAGTTGTTTGTCTCGTTTTGCCCCAGGAATATATCCACATGCGTTACTATTGAAAGACAGCCAGATTCATCAATTCAGCCATTTGTGAAAAAAATTACCAGTTTTTATTCCATTTGGCGATATCATGGTTTTAGTTGACCTCCCTGGCATCGAAGCTGGCGACACCCATGTTTGTTACTCAATAACAACATTGGCCATTTCCAGTTCACCTTTCTTTTTCACCTTCTTTCGTGGTAATAATATTTAAGCAAAAACCAACCACCTTTACGATTGCCTGACATCGACATGTTATAGTCCAAGAGCCCGCTGCTTAATTTATGACGTATCTATTTTTTGATCGAAATGTGGTATAAACGATAGCTTACCAATAGGGTATTACATCACACTAGGGTTGCCTATCAAAATCTTGCCGCAACCCCCCCTGCCCCCCCCGAAAAGGTCCCTCTTCGCGGTTTTTCGCATTTTATAGGAATATGGTAAGAGATAGGAGAAAGTAGTCAATGACAAAAATAATCCTTGCTAAATTCTCTACAAAAAATGTTAAGTCAATCTTTTCGTAGAACTAGCAGTTTACCCGCAATGGCCGGTCCAAAACCGAAATTCATTTAATATACCAAAAAAATGTATTTAAACTAAATTGGTTGAAAATTGATGAGAGCTACAGGAAAATAGTCAGAGAACGAATTAATCACCATAGTCTTAGCTACAAAACGAGCTATACTTTATTTTCATACATCTAATAATTTCGGAGTTATTACAATAAAACTCAGTGACGAAAATTCTTAAAATTTAGTTTTTACAAAATTTACAATTTTTTTTTCCATAAAATGATAGTAATAATGGGTGGAAGAATGTGAAAGAAAAAAAATCAAACTTTTTTTTTATTTTTTCAAAAAATATCCTGTTTTTTGACCGGCCATTACGGGTAAACTACTAGTCCTATGAAAAAATTGACTTAACGTTTTTTATAGAGAATTTAGCAAGGATTATTTTTGTCATTGACTACTTTCTCCTATATCTTACCATATTCCTATAAAATGCAAAAAACCGCGAAGAGGGACTTTTTCGGGGGGGGGGCAGGGGGGGTTGCGGCAAGATTTTGATAGGCAACCCTAGTGCGATGTAATACCCTATTGGTAAGCTATCGTTTATACCACATTTCGATCAAAAAATAGATACGTCATAAATTAAGCAGCGGGCTCTCGGACTATTAGGTCATTCACTAATCTAAAACTTATCAGATTATTAAGGATACGCCTAGGAATAGATTTACTCGCTGCTCTAATCCCGGATCTTAAGACCACTCTGTCTTTCCTTCAAGAACCTCAAAGGGCAAGGTCGTTTAGAACATTGTTTTTCCAAAAGTTTATGGCTTTTAAGTATTCATAACAACTGACTAGGAAGTCCCTGGGTACAATAAATCATAACCTATTAAGATGTCAATATGTACTATTTCCGAACTTGCTTGAACATAAATTATACATTTCAACAAGATTTTTGTATAGGCACTAAGTTTTTTATAGTTTATATTTTATTGTGACAAAGTGTTGTAAAAATGGCTATAAAAAGAAAAACATAATATATAAATAAATTATATATAATCATAATTAATGTTGGATTGTTTGACAATGCCAGAGGGCTAATAAAAGTCATGTGGCATCCTTCAGTTTTATGGCATTATTCATTTTTTCTGAATGTCTCAATTTTTTTTATTTTGTGAAAATCGGATTTTTAGTTGAATAACAAGTAGTTATCTCAACAGATATACAGCGAAGGAAGGACTTTCCATCAGGTTATATAGGGGTTTCATCAGACATATCTCGCTTTGATCATCAGGCTTCATAGCACAGCGGGTAGAATACTTGTTATGTGTTAGGCTGGAGATCTGAGTTCGATCCTCGGACGGGGTGGTTGGATGGACTGGAGTTAGTCAATGTTACTTAAGTGTAGAGTGATCGCATTAAACCAGCCGACGATCAGTTCCATAAGCCTTATGGAAAGTCTATCCTTCGCTGTATATCTGTTGAGATTAACTACGTATTATTTATCTTATATATAGCCGATGTATATGTTTAGAAATACACATAGTTCAGTCACTTTAGGAAATCAATGTATGGGGAAGTTGGCAAAATTAATAACAGATGGGACTCTATGCAGTATGATACCTTAGGGTGAGGTGTTTCAGAATATCAGGCGTCCCCCCCGCCACACCTGACGCGTCACCCCCCTGGCCCCCCGAATAGGTCCCCCTACGTGGTTTTCCTCTATTTATCAAAAAACTGTAACAGATAGAAGGAAAATGTTAAGGACAAAAATAGTCCTTAATAAATTCTCTACAAAATAGGTAAAGCACATTTTTTGATAGGACTAGTAATTTACCCGCAATAGCCGGTGAAAGTATCGTAATTTTTTAATAAGAACCAAATTTTTTTTATTTTACTCAAATTGCTGAAAATTCATAAGAGCTACAAGAAAATGGTCAAAGAATGAATTAATTGCTATAGTTTTAGCTATAAAATGAGCTATTATTTATTTTTGCACGGCTCATAGTTTTTGAGTTATAACATAAAATTCCAATGACAGAAGTCTTAAAAATGGAACTTTTCATACAATTTGTATTGAAATGCTGTGATATTAAAATTTAGGTTAAGCCTGTTTTTCACAAGCATGTGAAAGATAAAAAATGTATTGGAGTATGATTGGGTCTTTTTAGTATTTCAAGATATAATCCTTTCGAAGTTGAATGCACTTTTGCCAGTCATGTTTCAAAGCCATTATCCCAGTTTTCCAGAAGGATTCCTCAAGGTTAGGATATGGGTCAAAAGCATTGGCACCCGGCGATTCGAGGGTTTGTACAAGTCCTGTTCTGAAGTTAAGATGAACACTACTGATTAAAATCAGATCACTGGAATCTCTGCTATCACCTAACTAATAATTCCGCGATCTTTGAAAAATTAATCCATGTCTTTATCGACGTTCTCCAGAACTACTGCATTTTATTGCTTTCCGCTTCAAGGGTTGTGTTTGACACCTTGCTGTGCCCATTCAAAATCTGGCACTTACTTTCTAATCATGGCATATGATGGAACAGACTCCATTAATGAACCCGATATTTCTTTTATGGTTCGTGTCGGTCTATGACCTTAGATAAAATAATATTTTATCACGGATCGCAGCTGACAATTTCACATTTTCACAAAAATGTCAAACACGTTGAAATAAAAATGGTGCCAAGAGTGCCAGCGTCGTCCTATCGATCTCAAATTTTGTAAATAGCCCTAATGAAGTTTAAATTATCTATATCAATAATGAACTTAAACTGGTCTGTACATTTTTTTCTCAGGGCTACGAAGTGTTCAGCCGAACCTCGTATCTTACACAGACATACACTAAATTTTCTTCTTTAATGATCTTGACGAATCCTTCTGCAAAACTGGGATACGGCTTTGAAATATGGCTGGCAAAAGTGTATTGAACTTCTAAAGAATTATACCTTAAAATACTTACAAAATCCAGTCATACTCCAATACATTTTTTATCTTTCACATACTTGTGAAAAACAGGCGTAACCTAAATTTGAATATCACAGCATTTCAATACAAATTGTATGAAAAGTTCCATTTTTAAGACTTCTGTCATTGGAATTTTATGTTATAACTCAAAAACTATGAGCCGTGCAAAAATAAATAATAGCTCATTTTATAGCTAAAACTATAGCAATTAATTCATTCTTTGACCATTTTCTTGTAGCTCTTATGAATTTTCAGCAATTTGAGTAAAATAAAAAATTTTTGGTTCTTATTAAAAAATTACGATATTTTCACCGGCTATTGCGGGTAAATTACTAGTCCTATCAAAAAATGTGCTTTACCTATTTTGTAGAGAATTTATTAAGGACTATTTTTGTCCTTAACATTTTCCTTCTATCTGTTACAATTTTTTGATAAATAGATGAAAACCACGTAGGGGGACCTATTCGGGGGGCCAGGGGGGTGACGCGTCAGGTGTGGCGGGGGGGACGCCTGATATTCTGAAACATCCCACCCTAAGGTATCATACTGCATAGAGTCCCATCTGTTATTAATTTTGCCGACTTCGTGCTGCAAAAGGACTGAGCTAACAGGAACCTTTGTTAAGGCTCGGACCCCAACTATAACGTCACAGTTATTTCCCGCGGCATTAAGGTTCAAAATCGCATGAAAAAATGTATAAAATAGCATTTTTTATTTTTTTGGGTTAATTTCGCCCCATTCGAAAAACTTTTACGGGCTTCCGAATTTCGGGAAACGAGTTTCTGTCTTTCGGAAAAAAGGTACGAAGTGTTTTTCACATTTATTTGAGAAATCTATACAAGACATAAACAATATTTTACGGTCATTTACTAGATAAAGGTTCAATGTTATATCTACCCTATTTTTTTCCAAAGCGTATTTAGTAATTAAGGTTGTCGAGATCTGAGGTCACCCGTTTTTTAAATTTTTTATAATGTCGTTTTTCCTAACTAATGGAAGAGATTTCTAAACAAATGATAAATTTGTTGTGCGATTTTTTTTCGTTCGTACCTACCTACTTGAAATTAATTTATTCATATGTCACTTATAGAGGGGCCAATAAAGATTTTGTATTTTATGTACCAGCATAATTATAAAAACAATTAATTTTTAGTAATTACCTTATACATATTTTACTACAATACATTACAATATAATTATTAGTCATGATTCGACGTTTTAGGCATAAAATGACATCATTCTAGTTTTTATTCTTAAATATTTATTAAAAATAATTTAATAAAATAACTATTTGTCTATCTGTCTATAGTGTCTATCCACGGTGGTCCACACACACCTCTATCATTGCACGGACATTCTTCGCTTACATCACAATCTAATAATTATAGTAGTAGGTAGTAGGTAAGGTAGGTCATTTAGATACCTATTAATAAATGTTCAGGTTTGTGTGGAGAGGACGATGAGTCAATAGACCTATTTGCTTGTCCATTGCGGGGTTGTGGTGAGGACTTCTACCAACATGATTCCTCCAGACCCTTGAGCTCTGTTTCGCTTCTATCAATGAAGCCTAAGGAATCATATCGCGTGATCGCGGGATTTCTGAAGAGGTTCGACTTCAAACTTTAACAGATTTGAACTTCTGAATTTCATTTTATAAATCTTAAGTTTTCTTAGATGTGTACTGGCACAAATCACCCAGTTAAGGTGGACTTCCTAACTAAAAAAAATCATTAGGGAGACGTTAGTGAGAGGCAAAGTTGGCTATCATAATAATGATAATAATTAATACATGGACAATATTTTTATATGGGTTTGTCAATTGCCCATCTCTATAATCACGCTTTTGCCATGGATATTTCAAGAATTCATGACAACCTATTCATTTGACTAATCATTTTAGTCCGAGAGCCCGCTGCTTAATTTATGACGTATCTGTTTTTTGATCGAAATGTGGTATAAATGATAGCTTACCAATAGGGTATTACATCGCACTAGGGTTGCCTATCAAAATCTTGCCGCAACCCCCCCTGCCCCCCCCGAAAAGGTCCCTCTTCGCGGTTTTTCTCAATTTATAGGAATATGGTAAGAGATAGGAGAAAGTAGTCAATTACAAAAATAATCCTTGCTAAATTCTCTACAAAAAACGTTAAGTCAATTTTTTCATAGGACTAGTAGTTTACCCGTAATGGCCGGTCAAAAAACAGGATATTTTTTGAAAAAATAAAAAAAAAAGTTTGATTTTTTTTCTTTCACATTCTTCCATCCATTATCACTAACATTTTATGGAAAAAAAAATTTGGCCTGCGGCGCTATATCACTGGTTATTTTATGAAAAACTAAATTTCAAGAATTTTCGTCACTGAGTTTTATTGCAATAACTCCGAAATTATTAGATGTATGAACATAAATTATAGCTCGTTTTGTAGCTAAGACTATGGTAATTAATTCGTTCTCTGACTATTTTCCTGTGTCTCTTATCAATTTTCAACCAATTTACTTTAAATACATTTTTTTTGTATTTTAAATGAATTTCAGTTTTGGACCGGCCATTGCGGGTAAACTGTTAGTTCTACGAAAAAAATGACTTCACATTTTTTGTAGAGAATTTAGCCAGGATTATTTTTGTCATTGACTACTTTCACCTATCTCTTACCATATTCCTATAAATTGCGAAAAACCGCGAAGAGGGACCTTTTCGGGGGGGGCAGGGGGGGTTGCGGCAAGATTTTGATAGGCAACCCTAGTGCGATGTAATACCCTATTGGTAAGCTATCGTTTATACCACATTTCGATCAAAAAACAGATACGTCATAAATTAAGCAGCGGGCTCTTGGACTATTTCGGGAGATGGGACTATTAGGCATTTGACAATAGATTAAAAACATCGAATAATAGTCACGTGATGTGATGAAAGTCATTACTTCGATTTTAAACTATGTGCTAGTCCTTCGCTTTTTACCTTCAAAGATGGACTTCTACTACGTACCATTGGTAGAAATCTTAATAATATCTGGAGACCTTTATCATTGCTGTTTTTCATCCAATGTTTCCAGATTCTAAATTAGATCTGTGTCCGAATGCCCAGGATAGGGATCTGTGGAAAGTCAAAGGGGAGGCCTATGTCCAGCATTGGAATTAAAACGGCTAAGAAAGAAGAAAAAGGTACGAGTACTTAGGTATTACTTATTCGATGTAGGCAGGCCTTGTAACCTTTGACACACTTCAGAAGTTATTTTCATAATTTTATTTGCGGTATAATAAAATTATATACGACTACCTAATAAAAAAACTTTTATATTTTTTCCCGTTAATCCTTTAGCAACAGTCTGGTGTTATTTGAGGCTCCCAAATATAATATGTCGCCAAATTCTTTAAATAAAAATAATATTGTATAGAATGGCTGGTTGAGCTGTACTCGGCGACATGCTTTGTTAATTTTACACCATATTATTGCTGCTGAAGAAATTAGGCAGAAGTTTTTATTGATAACAAACATATAGTATAATCTAAGACAGTGGCGTATATAGGGGGGGCCGAGGGGGCCCGGCCCCCCCTGAAATGTTGAACAATTCTTTAAAAAACGTTATTTTAAAACATGCAAGTTACTCAAATTCATCATTTCACCCACTATTCAAAAAAATTTCGCCTGCGGCGCTATTTTTCTTTGTGTTTTCTGCACACAATATTAATACCAACCTAAAAGTCGACCTTTTTCCCTTACATTCACGAAAAAAATTTGCCTGCGGCGCTATTATAATTTTTTTGCTGTGCGTCTACCTTCAAATTTTTGTTATCTCCACCCCCCCCCAAAAGTCAAATATTCGGTCGGGCCCCTCCCCCCGAAATGAAATCCTATATACACCACTGATCTAAGACAAACATCTTTCTTAGGATAATTAATCCTGAAGATACTTCATCCTGAAGATGGCAGAAGTATCGCTGCCGAAAGCTAGAGAAAATCAACAGACACGCGGCCAAGACCCGAATAACCTGAAAGGAAGAATATAATATATACCATGCTGCGAAAACCTACAACATCATTTCTTGGGAAAGCTGGCTAGATTATCAATATTTTGCAAGTGATCACATTAAGCCAGCCGACGATCGGTCGTAAGCTTGATGGAAGGTCCATCCTTTGCTGTGTATCTGTTGAGACAACTTTTGTTATATCTACTTGTAATGTTACATAATTCAGTATTATGTTCACGTATAGTGTAAATTAATAAATAAACTTTTATAATTGGTAAAACGAAGTGACTGTTAATTATTGAGACCGTTATATATGTATTATAAGTCTACCAGAAAGATATGGTCGCTTGGCGCCTGTATTTTGGAGACACAAAATACTTAATTTATTTGTCATTGCAGTCGTTGTAAGTCGTTCATTTAAGGGCTTGGCACCAGGAATGACGTCACAGTCATTTCCCACGGCATTAAGGTTCAAAATCGCGTGAACAATCGCATGAAAAAATGGTAAAAACAGCGTTTTTTCCATTTTTTGGGGTTGATTTTGCGTCTATCAAAAAACTTTTACGGTTAGGTATTCCCTAGATTTTTATGCATGTTATCAGTACAAAAAAAAAATTACTCCGCGACTTTCGGGAAACGAGTTTCCGTCTTTCGGAAAAAAGGTCAGACGTGTTTTGCAATTTTTTTTTAGATAACAAGATATAAAAAATCTTTTACGGTTATTCGCTAGATAAATGTTCAATGCATCTACCCTATTTTGTTCCAAAGCATATTTAGTAACGGTTGTCGAGATAGAAGGTCTCCCGTTTTTAGAAATTTTTGAAATGTCGGTATGCACACTCTTAAATTAAATTTATATAAAACATAATAAAAGTCAGACAATCTCAACCTTGACATATTGGAAAACAAAAAATAAAACTTAAGAGTGTGCATACCGACATTTCAAAAATTTCTCAAAACGGGAGACCTTATATCTCGACAACCGTTACTAAATATGCTTTGGAACAAAATAGGGTAGATGCATTGAACCTTTATCTAGGGAGTAACCGTAAAAGATTTTTTATATCTTGTATAGATTTCTCAATAAAAATAATTAAACACACCTCTGACATTTTTTCCGAAAGACGGAAACTCGTTTCCCGAAAGTCGCGGAGTTAAATTTTATTTTTGTACTGATAATATGCATTAAAATCTAGGGAATAACCGTAAAAGTTTTTTGATAGACGCAAAATTAACTCCAAAAAATGGAAAAAAAAACGCTATTTTTAATATTTTATCATGCGATTGTCACGCAATTTTGAACCTTAATGCCGTGGGAAAAGACTGTGACGTCATTCCTAGTGCCATGCCCTTAATCTGCAATGTACAAAATACAAATCAATATATTATTACCGCAAAGTTTAAACCGATTGTTTAATTAAAAAAATAAATCCCTAAGGCTCCAATTACATTTATTCAATTACATGTTTAAGAAAACACAATAAATTTATGCAAATTGATAGCATATTAAGTAGCTTTATCAGATAAATGTTTAAGATGTAAATAAAATATTCCTTGTATCTTCAGGCGATTAGTAAGACATTTAAATTTAAAGAAAAAAACACATTTTCTATGTTTTTTTTTAAATTTAATGTGCAATAATTTTGCTGTTAAATTTAATTAGTTATTAGTATTTTATCAAGATGTGAATAAATTGATTTTTTATAGTTTTTTAAGTGTTAAAATGAAATATTGACAACATTTTTAGTTTTTTTTTTACATGTTTTTTAAGCTTCCTATAAAAATAAGATTCATACTCCAATCTTAAAAGACTTGTATTTTGTTCATCTGTGTTTTTGTTTCTCTTATTCATATGTAATATTGATCATTTCCTGGTACCATTTAGAAATTGTGTACAATGCCTAGGAAAAACATAGCGTTCGCCGATATATATTATTGATTTATATAAATATCATTCTGATATATACTCGACTGGATTTTAACAGCTTAGAAAGGACTCCTCCCGGATTTAATTCAAGACCGCATTTTTGGTCATGAATTTATGTCAACATCAAATATAAAATGTGCAGAACTTCACAGTGATAAACTACAAAAAACAAACTTCAAATCTCACAAGCTTTTTAACGACTCTTTCTTATCTAGCTTCTTATGTTTTGTATGACAATATTTGCTTTATATGGCGCTAGGTTTGAGTAATATAGCCCAGAAGCGTTACTATTTAAAGACAACCAAATTTTAGTTGCTCTCTCCCCGCGAAGTGAATTCATGACTACGGCCTTGATTGAGTTTAATTTTCAGCCAAATACCGGACTTATTTCTTTACAGAAATCAGGATTTTTTATTGCCTGCAAATGGCTTTTCGATTTTAATCCCTGGTAATCCTATCTTCTCTTCTCTGGGTGCCATGTCAGGTCCCCCCGACGTCGGCTATCACTCTGGCGTAGGCCTCCCTGTCCTGTGCTAGCCGGAACAGCTCCCCCACCCTCTGGATTCCGGTCCATTGTCTTATATTTCTTAACCAGGACATTTGCCTTCTCCCCACGCCGCGACTTCCTTCAATTTTCCTCTCCATAATGATGTGAAGCATCCTCCTACCTATACATCTTATAATTCTATTTTAGTGTTAGACTATATTATAACATTTATGGAGGCCTAGATGGCGACGAATATTACAACCAATTTGTTGTGTAGGAAAATTATGTCAATGCTATCACATTATAATAATATGTATGCGCGCGCGCACATCAAACTATAAACCTGTAAGTTCCATACAAATACAATGCAGGAGAGTATAGGATCTATGCATTATTATCAGTTAAACTCATTAACCTGTCAGTAAATCACAATGTATAATAGATATCTGAGATCATACTGATATTAAAATACCTTAAATTATGAGCAAATTATATAATGCATTAACTGCATTAAGTATGTAATTATCCTTATAAATATTTATGCCGGTCCATTAATTATAATATTATTTGCAGTGTAAATATTAATATAAATTATTCTCTTTGTAATCGTGTATGAATGTAACGCTATTCAAGTCCAGATGATAGTTTTATAAAAGTTCATTATTTAGTGTGTTTCTCTGCATTCATATTTGACTCATCGCATCGCTCCAAACCTGGGACGAAATGTTTCTTTCACTCGTGTTGTTTTATTTGTCATCCTTTAAACAGTTTAAAGCTTCATTCATCCTCTCTATATGTATCAAATAATCCTAAATAAATTCGTTTTATAATTTTTTGTTTAAATATAATATGTTTTTTTTTTTGCTTCGCGATGCAAGAATAATTATAGTGACGCACAGACTTAACTATGAGCTAGCAAATTTAGTAGAACAGGTAGTAAATCACTATCAAATTATAGATTTTTAAAATGCTAATACTACGTAATAAAGTTGATTCCTTTTCCGTTAAAGTTGACGTCAAAAAAGTTGTGTCTTTACTTGTAATTTTTCACTAAAATGTGCTTCCACATGAGTTACCCTCGAAAAAAATCGAAATACAAAATTATTTTGACAAGTTTTAGTTACTGTAGCAAAATTGGTCTGGCTTCAACATTTAAACAGAAGTGAAAAAAAATTGTTGCTAAATTTATTCTTCAATTATGAAAATATCTGTCATTATTGACGGGTTAAATAATTAATATTGATTTTATTAGTATTTTTAATTAAGTGCATATAGTATGCATAAAATAATTTGCATATTTTCAGTTTGTTTATCGATTCTATTAACCTTGAGAATATTTGCGAACAGCTCGATATATTGTGTGTGTTGTACCTACAGGCTACAAGCACAATACAATAATTCATTGTAATGGAATTTAAGAGTATGCATACCGACATTTCAAAAATTTCTAAAAACGGGAGACCTTATATCTCGACAACCGTTACTAAATATGGTTTAAAACAAAATAGGGTAGATGCATTGAACATTTATCTAGGGAATAACCGTAAAAGATTTTTATATCTTAATAGTATTCTCAAAAAAAAATTTAAAAACACCTCTGATCTTTTTTCCGAAAGACGGAAACTCGTTTATCGAAAGTGACAGAATATTTTTTTTGTACTGATAACATGCATTAAAATCTAGGGAATAACCGTAAAAGTTTTTTGATAGACGCAAAATTAACCCCGAAAAATGGAAAAAACGCTGTTTTTACAATATAATCATGCGTTTGTTCATTCGATTTTGAACCTTAATGCCGTGGGAAATGACTGTGACGTCACTCTTGGTGCCAAGCCCTTAACAATGCATATTTACCTGTAATACATGAGTATACTGTATGACATAAGCGTCTCTGGTCTGAATATATATGCAAATTAATTAGGTACTACTTTGTCCTCTAACGTTCCTTGAGGGAACACAGCGAGGTCACAGAACCTCGCTACTTAGGGAAATTTTGGACGGTGTGTACTATTTTTTCCCATGTCGTCCCTATATAACGCTCCGATGTTCTCACAAGAACAATGTATAATAACAGAGAAAGAGAGTCGTCCTGGGCTTTGGGACACCCTGTGGGATGTGGGATAAAAAACAACGTTCTCTTTGGTCAGCTATCATCCGAGGCCGTCGCCATATTGTTCATGGAGGCCGGGCCCAACTGACATTTGACCATGATTCCACCATCAAAATTGTATAGAAAAAAATATTCCGTAGTTCAAGTGTTTGTCACCGAGACAAGGTGTTTGTCACCGATACAAGGTGACGTCACCACTCGTGGCGGTGATGGAATTCGAGGATGTAGGCTTGTACTCTACTATCGCAGGCTTCGTATCATCTTACATTCTCATACCCTAGCCTCCCTGATCAGTGTGTTTTAGGACAAGAAAATGATTTGACAAGATGATACATATTTAGAAATTAGAATAAAATTTAGGTATAACTTTTTAGTTTTTATATCTCTGTACTACCTTGTCAATCGCATTGTACGTAGGTACTTACCAAATATTAAATACATAAATAAATAAATAAAATCTTTATTGGATATAAAACATTACACCAAATGGCTGGTTTATTGCCGTAGGCATCAATGTCTGCCAGTGCCAATCAACCACTTGTGAATAAACAAACTCTTCACTAAAGAATAAATAAAACAATAAATTTAATAAATACAAATATTCGCTTTTTAAGGGCATGGCACCAGGAATGACGTCACAGACATTTCCCACGGCATTAAGGTTCAAAATCGCGTGACAATCGCATGATAAAATGGTAAAAATAGCGTTTTTTCCATTTTTTGGGGTTAATTTTGCGTCTATCAAAAAACTTTTACGGTTATTCCCTAGATTTTGATGCATATTATCAGTACAAAAAAAAAATACTCCGCGACTTTCGGGAAACGAGTTTCCGTCTTTCGGAAAAAAGTACAGATGTGTTTTTAAATATATTTTTTTGAGAAATCTATACAAGATATAAAAAATCGTTTACGGTTATTCCCTAGATAAAGGTTCAATGCATCTACCCTATTTTGTTCCAAAGCATATTTAGTAACGGTTGTCGAGAAAGAAGGTCTCCCGTTTTTAGAAATTTTTGAAATGTCGGTATGCACAAGTCCGGTTCGGATATTTGCACAGGTACCTATGGTGCTACGAGTGCATAAAATATATTTCCTGGAGTTCATTATCTCTGTTTATCTCAAAATAAACGCGGCGTGATTAAATGGATAAATTGATAAATAAATAGTTGGAACTAATAAAATGTATAACTGGAAATAGTTATCACAAAGCAAATGAAACTATTGTACAATATTTAATTATTTTATTTTTTTTTATTTTATTTTATTCATTAAACAAACAGACAGTAATACAAAAAATCTTAAATCTTAAAAATAGTAACTAGTTAAGTATACCAATAGATGTTTGTTATCAATCTTACTACAATGGCAATTATCCTCTATGCGTTAATACCAATGATAGAAAGCGAATCTACACACGAAAGAAAAAGAAAGATAAAGAAAGATAATACAACAATATAGTATCAGTTACATTACACATGCTCAGGAATGTGGAATGGAATGTAAATTATGATAACAATAATAGATAAGGTGACCATATTTTTAAAAATAAAAAGGAGGACACAATATGCGTAAATAGCGCCGCAAGCAATTTTTTTTGGGACAATGAAGAAGGTCGCTGTGTTGTTTGATTTATTTTCTTGAAAATGTTTTCCATAAAGGATGTATCAAAAAAATAGCGCTGCAGGTGAAATATTTGTCATAAGACATACCAAATTAAATTACATATACACGAAAGGTAAAGGTAATTAGCGCCGCAGGCAATTTTTTTTAGGAAACAATTGCATTTTTATGTATTTTTATAAGTACTAATTAGTTCATGGTATAATGAAAAAACCTGTGGTTTTGAGATTAACAGATTAGTTTTAAAATGTTAAAAAGTAAAAAGGAGGACAAAAAGGAGGACACTTTTGAAGG
This sequence comes from Ceraclea dissimilis, assembly GCA_963576895.1. Taxonomy (NCBI): domain Eukaryota; kingdom Metazoa; phylum Arthropoda; class Insecta; order Trichoptera; family Leptoceridae; genus Ceraclea; species Ceraclea dissimilis. The sequence continues at coordinate 4,470,013 of OY756375.1, forward strand.
GAGGACAGAACCTAGAAAAGGAGGACTGTCCTTCCAAAAGGAGGACGGTTGGTCACCTTATAATAGATAACAATAAAACCATTTATAATCCTTTTGTAAAGCTGTCTTCATTCATTGATTTGAATCGTTAACAGTTCATAATAGGCTCATCCAATTATTTCTAAATTACGTAATGCGCGTCCTATTGTATCCTTTATGACCTTTTTAACGGTAATGAAATCAAAATAACAGCTGGCACGAGCGGTATTAGGATGCCTACTAAACTACTGACTCTGTGCAAATGTATGCCGTGCAAATAGAACTTATTAGGAAATTTGGATCACAAAACAATACTAAACAAGGCATCAGTATTTCTTATTTCGCAATATATAGCAATTATTTCGGCAATATTAAAGTGAGACCACGATATTGCGTGACAACGCGAAAGAGGCTTGACAAAAATGATCGAACCGATTGGATTTCCATTAATTTATGTCGCCGACATCATGATGCCCACGCCACACGCTTGGCAAGCGGCGGCCGAGCAGGTGTTCATGAGTAAAAATGCGTGTGGATCGGGCGTTTGTCTTGGTTCGTGTAGGTAACCGACTGTTCTCTCCTTTTTACTCATGAGCAAAAAACGAAAATTCTCTTTATCGTTTGCACGCGATATCATTGTCTCGCTTTAAATATTGTCCAAAAAATTGCTATATATTGCAAAATAATGTTAATCAATGCGATTTGTACGAGTTGCCGGAATATTTGCTCGAAAAATTGCTCGTGTAAGCGCGCCTTTACGAAACACAAAAACATTAAAAACAACAGCTGTTTCATTTAGGTGTCTCCCTCAGTCAATTCCACGAAGATTTTCATTATTTGTATTGCGATCTCTTATTTATTACACAATACTGTTTATTTATGTTTTCTCTTGCAATTTGCATCAGTCAGGTGAAAGAAATCATAACTTGTCAATTCACACCTCGTAAATTAGCAGGAATTTATTTTTGTTACATTCTTAACTTCATTTCTTCAGCTTTGCTTACCCGCTGATATGTTTATTAACGTTTTGCCTCCTGAAAATAGCACACATCCGCGAGAAAACAAATAATTTATACGCAAATACCTATACCGGCAGTTCTCGATCTTTATTTATTACATACTAGATTTTATTTTACTATGGGGTCTTTTTTTGTCTGTGAGCGAATCTCGAAATCAATTTTGCAACCACTTCCTGACTACTTAGAGACCTGAAACTTTGCAAACTTACGTAAACTCGGTGATAGTATCAGATCATTATAACTTGGCAGCTTTCTACATAAAAATTGTATGGAAAAATGAGACAAGTTATAATAAATGCAGTATAATACAATTCTGTACCACATTATTGGATCAGCCTGCTTCAGAGACAAAAAAACAAGTTTAAAGAGTTTGAAGGGGATCCAAGGATCGTGTGGGGTCATTTATGGTATCGTATGATAGGGCGTTGGAAGAGAAATCCAGATCACTGAAACGCTTTACATCTTTTTGGACTCTGGAGAAAGCTGATTAAATACTAATAATAATAATTGGATAATTTGCTTATGCGCAGTTTTCGCGAATTATCGCCTCAAGTGCGCTGAACTACCTTTAAACTAAAGCATTATTGACGAACAATAATTATTGAGAAATAAGGGTTACCCAAAGATCCATGGAAAGAGCCATGCTGGGTATCACACTGAGAGATAGAGTAAGGAACAAAACGACACGGCAAAGAACAGGGGTAACAGATATTGCCCAGCGTATCGCATCTCTCAAATGGCGGTGGGCAGGCCACATGGCTAGAGACCCAGACGATAAGTGGTCGAAGAGGGTCTTAACCTGGAAACCCAGAATTACTACCAGGGGTGTAGGAAGACCACCACTACGATGGAGAGACGACCTGGTAAAATACGTGGGTACCAACTGGATCCAAAGAGCCCAGGATAGAGCGACGTGGAAGCAAATGGAGGAGGCCTTCGTTCAGGAGTGGACGGGAATAGGCTGACGAAGAAGAAGAAGAAGAATTATTGAGATGTCTGCGTGGAATAACATAATCTAAACAAGTGGGTTTTTAAGGCTACTTTAAACTTATGAAGATCATATATGTTTCTTACATCTATTGGTAACTTATTCCAAGCTGCGGGGCCGGCGAATGAGAAAGCCCGTTCTCCCAAGCAAGTGAACGTTGTACAGAATCGTATTGTCACCGAGTTTACGTACGTTTGCAAAGTTTCAGGCCTCTGAGTGGTCGGGAAGTGGTTGAAAATTCCATTGCAAGATTTGCGCACAGACAAAAAATAAAAGTTAAATAATGTTAAAACTATATAAAAAGGGTGTATTATATGATTAGATACGATAAATAGCTCCGGGTAATGTATGTGAGAATATTACATAAGCATTACATATATTATTAAGTATGAATAATGGTAGTGCTATGATAATCATAAGGTATACCTATAGACAACACTAGTCAACGCATGATGACATCATCGTGACGTCACATGGTGACGTTTATAGCCACATATTCTATGCAGAATCCTTACAATAAATTAAAATAATACATAGATATACATGAGTTTTTTATTGAATTTAAGTACCTTGTTATCCTTTGAAATTTACTTTTTTTTTGTTTGTTTCTACACGTTTTTTCACAAAAAGGTATGTAATTTTTTTTATTATTATTATACCTACGTCTGTCGTAACTAATGTTGCCAGATGTCCGGCTTTGGACCGGAAAGTCCGGTATTTATCACAACTGTCCGGTCGAAAATAAATTGGAAAGCCGGACAAATGACTGTCCGGTTTTTTAGGTCGGACTTCAGGAAGTTAAACACGATCAAGCCTTATCAATTACTAACCTATTTTTCATAAAGTCCCTCAAGGGAATATAACCCTTGAAAACCCGAGTATTTAAATAGGTAGCATTATTTAATAAAATAAAATTCGTCCATTCAAAAAGTTTTTCGTCGACAAAAAGGGTGAATTTATAAATTGTCCGTTTTTTTTAATCCAACATATCTGGCAAACTTAGTCGTGAAAGAAATGAATTCACTAGTCTTTTTAGGAACCTATATATAGTGATTTTCTTTATTAGTGCATTTTACATGTTTATAGGTATACGTATACTCGTGATGGTATTTAAACATGAAGTAGGATGACAGTCGTTTGATAAAATGACTATTATTGATCTTACCTTGATAAATAAAAATGTAATTAATCAATTTAACGCTGTACCGATAATATCAGTCGCTAATAATAATAATAACAACGTAGATCCAAGATCTACAGCTCATAAATATTCATAGACCAATCAACATCAACAGTTGACAGTTGTTAGATCTATGGATGATCTTTTGATTTATCTTCTAAATCTAAATTGATATTAGTGTTTATAGTATTTATCATTTATCACATGATCAATTCGGATCTACTTATCATGTTGGTCTATTTTTAACTTGTTTTGAAAAAAATAAGCGATTTAACAGATAAGAATCAGGAATAATGTAATCAAAAACGTTAACAAGTATTTTTGGAACTTGAAAGAGATTGGCCATACTGAGATTCATTCAATTCAGTTGGTTTTAGACGATTATACTCAACCATAGCAGGATCATAAAAATATGCTTTGAATTTATATAACATTTCGTTAAATGTGAGAGATTATTTCACTGTGTAGTGTGTGGTAACTGGTTAGTGCAAAATTCGTTTGATGCATGGCAGAATACGTTACCTATGCAACTTACACTTGCAATTTCCTAAAATATAAAAGGATGGAATTTCCATTAGTCTTATGACTAATCGTCGACTGGTTTAATGTGATCGCTTTACACTTAAGTAACATTCACCAATTCCAGTCCATCCACCTGCCGCGGCTGTCCATTGTTCATTGTTGTATAGGTATCTGTTTAGCAGTGGCGAAGGGTGGATTTCTGCAGAAGGGAAGCCGGGGCTAACATTTCTTATTGGATTACGTCTAATTAGACAAAATCCAATCCAATGACCTATCATTGCATCCAAAAGGTAATTCGATGGGAATCGTGTTCTTAGGTAGCTTCGCGCCTGCTGTTTAGATAACTACTCGTTATATTCAACTACGACATGTAGAAAATCCGATGTTTGATACAAGACATAAATTGTGATTTTCGAAATAATCTAATAAATAAATCACCGATTATTATATGGTTGTCATTAAAAAGTGTGGACAAATCTAGTTTTTTTTTCAATTAATACAAAACACGAAGAAGGAATTAGTTTTAATCGCATGAAGAATGTTGTAAACAATGTTTTATTAATGACATAAAAAGTGCGGAGGACATTATTCACAAAATGTCCATTTATGGTGAGATTTGTTTCAATTTGTTGTGATCTAAACAATCATATAATTATTAATTAATCCATTATTTATTGCCTCTTAGCGCTTCCTTCTAGGGTGACCATCATAATGCCAGACTTCAAATTTATATTTTACTGATTTGAGATATACATATCTAAATTAGTTTAGGTATGGAACCGGAATACTTTTGCGTTGTACAGACGGAAATACATTACAGTTTTTTACTCAACAGAGACGAGAAGCATCTTTATTTACATAATGTAGCGTTATGTGAACTCCCTTGGGGAGGAAGCAGTATGGGAGGAAGCAGGATTCCTCCCAAGGTAGTTCACATAACGCTACATTATGTGAATGAAGATGCCTCTTGTTTCTGTTGAGAAAAAACTATAATTATATTATACTACATACAAAGGACGAAGAACTCTCCAAAGTTGTACCTATTTATACTGGTAATTCGTTAGTAACACGACATAAGGAGTGTAACAAGCAGTAAGATTTTTCATATTGCTTTGAACAAGTAGATCAAACATGGACAAAATCTGAATCTGAATTTCTTTCATACGATACCACACACGACCCTCACAGAACCTTTGTGTCTCTGAAGAAGGCTACTCCAATGTAGTACCTACAGAATCATAATTTCATCTAGTTGCCACAATTAGGTAAATGTTTCAAAGCTTTTACTATTCTGTAAATGAATTAAAAAGCGCGTAAAAATATGCATACTCGTATTTTTTACTGTTTCATTACTTAAACTCCATTTTGTGGAGAGCCGCTAGGTTTAGGTAATTCGGTCATCTAAATCTTCTCTCAGTCCCCTAAATCTTTTCTCTTTTAATTTTCCCTAGAGCATGGTGTAATACTTTTAGTCATGAATTGATGTAAGTATCTCGTTTCTTAAATCTTTGCGTTCTGGTCACCCTACTTCCTCCTGTATTTTTACGTATAATTTTATCTAATCTAGTGATAATAAGCCAATATCATAAATTTATATTTTTATATAAAACACATAATCTAAGTATCTAATATTTCATTCATGTTTTGAGTGTGACTTCTAATCAACAAATCTTATATCCTGGTTAATAGGATTATGCTTTATTGTGATGTTTTACGATTTACGACATATCAAAAGTATTAACAATTTAGTGATTTTATAAAATTTGTTTTTAAATAATTAGGTATACCTATTCCTAGTATCAAAAAATCATCATTCTTTTGCAGGTTTTTTGAGTTTAATGTTAACCCATTTCGTTTTTCTTTTATGTTTTCCACGTATATCGGAAATCGTATAATTTTTAACTTCTCAAAAAATTAGTATTTGACCAGCCACTGCAGGCAAACTGCGATTCCTATGGAAAGAATATGTATGAAAAAATATCTACAAAATTGAGTAAAGATTATTTTCGTCATGGACCACTTTCTCCTATCTTGTACCATATTCCTAAAAAGCGAAAAACACCGTACCTATTCGGTGGACCAGGCGGTAACGGGGCAACATTTTGCTAGTCAACACTGCGGGAAAGTATGACCTTAAACTTTTATTTAAATTAAATTTTGCTTAAATAACAAATAACTAATAAGTCATTTCTGTGGGCTCTTAGGATATAAAAAGGGCTAAAATATACATTGTAACTAAAGTGCATGAGAAACGTTAAATGCAAGTTTCTTATAAATACATAACATTCACGATCACGACAATCCTATTGGGACTATACCTGATCATTGATCAATAGAAAAGATCTATAAAAGCCACTGACCTCAAAAGATTACTAATGATATTAATCCAATATTCAGTTGCGCAATGCGCAAGAGTCAGACAAACTTGACCGTCAAACTCATTTGAAGATCATCTGATTTGATTCACGAATTCCCCATATTTGTTTATACAAGTAATAAGTCGTGTTTATTCATATTAATATGTAAGTACAATAATAAAGTAAATATTATATAATCCGGTTTTACAGATTTGGAGAACAATAAAGTACTAATGTTGACTGTTGGTTCCAGAGACGGATAAAAAAGTGCCAACAGTAGCGGGCGGCATACGCAAACATGTTTTTCTTTTTGTTTGTTGAATGAGTTTATTAATCAGTAAATTATTTATGCATATATTTAAGACTACCTCTGCATTTTCAACAACTACCTACATTATAATAACTTAATCGAAATGGCAAGTTGATATTTTTTTATGATTATCAGATTATCTCCGAACAAATGCTGGATCTTTAAGAAAACAAGGACGGAAAAAGCAAAGTATAGTAGGCCAAGTATACCGCCGTATTTGGTATCTCACGAAAGTACTTCACGAGTAGAACTCATATCTTTTTACAAATTTTAGATCTGTCAAATCTTGGTGGAAGACGCCTTTTGGATGAAGGAACCCAAGAACCCCGAAACTGCTTACTTGGTATAATTTAAAAGACCGCGAGAAACGGATCTAGGATGTGAAGTCATAAAATCATCCTCATGGTTTCAAAAAAGAAAACGTATACTTTTCATGAATAGTTTCAGTTATACAACAATATGCTGTACATATTTTCATTAGTCACAACAAACACCCAGCCCAGGTACTAAAAACTATGTATGTAAATATGTAGAGATTTTCAATGATTAGATATGTCGCCTATATTGTGTATTTGAATATTAAAGCCAGATCATTATCATGACTGCATTATTATGTCATCAGTAGACTATTTTATAAATCAAACCAGTGCTAAACAATAAAGGTAACCACAGACGTACCATCCAGCGTTACAACTCGTCGTTTACCTTGAATATCAGGAACGATAGATCGATCGTGAATGTATTTTGACAAGCACGCATTTATTGTTGTTTCTTCTTCTTTTTGGTGTCTGTGCCTTATCGAGTCCCCCAACGTTGGCGATCACTCGTACGAAAACCTCTCTCTCCTGGGCTGCCCGGAGCAGATTTTCCACTCGTCTCATTCCGGTCCATTCTCTGACGTTGCGCAGCCAGGATATTTACTTTCTACCGACTCCCCGTCTTCCCTCTATCTTGCTTTCTAATATTAATCGGAGGAGGTGTTATTTCTCCCCTCGTAGTACGTGACCCAAATAAGAAACCTTCCTCACTTTAATATTCGACAGTATTGTTGTTTAATAGAGCTTATTGCATTTATGGAATTTAATGTCACTTGACTAACATGTATGACCAAGTTATTGTCAGCAATCCAATTTCACTTCTCGTATCAGGTTTTCCCCATATTAGCTATCACTCAAGTGTAGACTTCTTTGACCTGTGTTAGCCAGAACAACATCCCCATTCTCTGGATTCCGGTTCATTTTCTGATATTCCTTTCTAATTTCACTGGATTCACAATGTCGTTTTCCACGAGGCTTTCGTCTATCTACGTCTGATTGAGTTTGACCTTTTGCACAGTTTTGTGCCGTGTATGATAATCTTTTTGAGAATATACCTAATACCAAACAATGGTGACCAGAAACGGGCTTTTCGATGGCTTCTATTCAGGGACAGATTCTCTGGAACTGCTTCAGATTACCTGTCTTCTAGAGACTGGATTACTGTTATAGGGAATAGCCAAATTCCCTAAATACATACATAGATGAGTGGGTTTCTCACCGCGATAGTAAATTAATTTGTCGACATAAGACGCACCAATATGCGATTCATCGTCATTAAACAACGATCGTTCGTGGGGCACATTATAATTTATATTTTATGATTGCCTATAAGCCATAGCTTATAATATTTTAATATTCCCAGTATACCTACAAAGTAGTAACATAATTTTAATGTGACGAGGTATTATGAGTCATCGCCGTAACTTATTATTAACAGGTGAGCCAATTCGCCTCAATATGATTCTGATACACGACCAATAATGTCTCATTTACATATCCATTGGCAGGAATAGTCTCAATAGATACTTAGAGGAATGTAGATAAAATAATTGACTTTAATCAATTTACATGACCTTTTGTCAATACGCTAGTCATGTATAATACAGACATAGAAACAATGTCTAGCATACGAGTACTCACTGTTTCTGAGGTTGGTTCAACCGATTGTCAGTTGGCCTCTTCAACAGTCGATCTCTCTGACAGCTGGTCCCATGGGAATTTTGTTCTCCTAGTCAACTGATCTCTATCACCTCATTTGGAGACCGACCTTGTCACCAAATCCAATCTTAATTCTCGAATGGGTTTTTCTGGTTTGTTTAAAAAAGAAAAAGTCATTGTAATTTTCACTATTGTCAATCTTTTGGATATTTCTACCATTTCGTTATTTTTCAGTTAAATTAAAGCAACAGACCGCAAATCAAATCATGATGGATTAGATTCGAATCTACTTTACAATAATTTCAGTTTATTTTATTATAAACAGATTTGTATTTAGTCATTGGACCATAATATAAAACGAATTACGTGCATCAATATTCGTGACAATTTACATAGGTAACAAAATTTAAATCGTAAGACATTATCCTGAGAATGCTAATTAACTTCGGAATGATATTACGCTTGTGAATCACGTACTTGAAGTAATAAAATGACAAAATATACGAGTATTTATCTATGCACACTGCATTATAAAATTTATTAATGTTGGCAACATTGTGACATGTTTTTCAATGCTAATGTTGGTAATCGTGAAAATGATGACATAATGGACGACATTTTAAAGTGCATAATAAAATGGCGACCCCGGATAATTCAAGTATCCAAGGAATTCCAATAAAAGGAAATTTAGAGGCCGTCTTACATTTTTGATATACATTCGGTGACTTACCTTAAAGAAACCACTACGTATTATTTAGGAAAGGGAAAAATCTACGTTATTCGTTAATTGTTGACAGAGATTCGAGAGAATGCAGTGAAAGTAATTTTTAATATACCTTGATCTAAATATATTTTAGGAGTATTTTGCAACGAATTCGATGTCTATCAATTATCAATCCACGCAAATTCGTGTGTCTTGCCTGTTAACGATCCAAAATCGTGGTCTGATTTCATAGATCATTTATCTTATTTCCATATGGACATTCTCGTAGATTGCCTCTGATTGGTACGTTTCTTTTTTAATAGTCTATTGGCCGCTACTTGAAACGGAGTTGCCATAATCAATAATTCAAATATTATTATTAATATCTCAATGACTAGACAATTAGCATTCCCGAATTTTATTTGCTGACCACCCAAACGCCCAACATGTCTGGCAGTATATTTATTATTACCTACAAATATTGTTGCTTAACTAGATAAAACTGGAAACAGTACTTAAAAATAAGTAAAAATATTGTAGCATCAATAAAAGATTTGACTCTTTTAGTGGAATTTTAAAGATTGTCAGACATTTGTATGATAAGACAAGTGATTAATGAAAATTTGGTGTGGCGTTCCACAAGGCATACATCTATGCCCACTGTTTTTGATTTTATTTGAGTGCAAGTTTTTTTTTTATATATTTATTAATTTTATCTGCCTTTATTATGAACTTATTTATCACTCCACTACCATTGATGTTCCAGTTCAAGCGTCCAACTTATCAGAGACAAACATTTTTTTGGAGTTTTTTGGACATCTTTGCAGTAAATCATTTACTTTACCCACTGATGGTCTTTTGTGGAACTCATCTTCATGACTCTATGTTCTGCACCACCATTGAAGTTCTGATGTCCAACGATACTGTTTTTGTTTCTTCTATTACGCCATCGAGCTACCGAAGCATTTCTTCTCTGCTCTGCTGTGTCACAAAATATTTTTGGAACGCTTTCACTGCTCATTCTTTGAACATTGAACAAATCCGGTGCGGTGGTTATACAGCGAATAGAATTTTAGATATGAAACAAAGTTTAGATTCTTGCTTAGCGTTGTACGTCATCGCATGAATGGAAATAAATAGCAATGTATAGAAATGTTTCTGGAAATAAGTGGGTGGTCAATGATCTATCAATGAGCCATCTCTCACTATTAATGTAATTGTACATGATAGCATTTCCAGCCACTTGAGAAACCATCGAGTGGTCATGGCATGGCACATTATAGATATTTTTTCAACACCAATTCATCGGAATGTCGGTCGTGTAGACTAGGTATTTGCACTGAAGTAATTTACGGTCATTTGTTTCTCAATTTGTGCAATGTTTTCTTTTTTATTATTTAGCAAAAAAAATGCACTCAACAACGAGCTTACAATATTTACGTGCAAGACACTTTCATTCAAGAGCATTAGAATCATAACGAATTTGAAAATCCTACTCGAAATTACGTTTTTTCTTCGGAGATATGGGAAAACATTTTACAGATGCAAAGCTGTTTTGACGCCGCAGTTTAATTCGGAGTTGGTTTAGGACAGACTGTCATGATATTCTATCCTTATTACATTATCTTTCGCTTTCATCACGTTCGAACCAGCTCCTCGTCAATATATTTTAAGCAGTTTATTGCCCTTGGTGTTACCTTGTGGATTTTCTCAAGAACCCCTGGAAACTTTTCGTCAGGACACCTCTCCAATATAGGTTCAACAGTCTCGATCTGGCCACAATGACAAAGGGAGTGGTCCCTCTTGACCCATTTAAAATAAAACTATAATATAAATGCCAGAATTTTGCAAGATTGTAAAATTTAAAATTCATTGAAATTAAATTTAAATGAATATTTTAAAGTTGAAATGTCACGGACACTTTTTTTTAATAATGCAAACATCTTTAACTCGACTAAAAGTGTGTAGGAAATTAGCAATAGCTGCTGTTAAAATATTTCTCACGAATTGCAAAGTGGTTCTAGAAAAATGATAATAAAATAATACGTATTGTAAAATACGTGATGACAATGACTATTTATTAAAGTTATATCTCAGAGCTTCCTCATTTTGTTTAAAGTGAATTTTAAAAAAATCTTGCTCAACATATATCATTATTCAGCAGTTTGCAAGACCGCAACCAGAAATTCACTTCGGGAGGGGTCTAACTCTGATTCAGGGGAGTCGCCAGCTTCGAAGTCATGTGTGACCAAATAAAATTTTGATGTTGAATTGGCATAAAAACATCAAAAGGTGCCGCAGGCGAAATTTTTTAGAAAAAATGAGCGAATTGATGAACCTGGCTGTCTTTCAACAGTAACGCATCTAATTATATTGTGCAACGCAAATGACCGCGTAATTTTTGAGCCCCAGGCGAACATCTTGAAATGAAATACATATAAGTAAATATGAAAATGTCTTCTAGTAGAATAATAGTTTATTTTGAGTAAAATATAATTACTTACAAATAATGTATCACATGTACATATTTCAGTCAGAATTGTGATTTGATGGACTTTCACAATAATTTTTAAAAATACATGATATGACAAAAAGACGGCGGCGAAACAATGCATAATTTTTGTGACGTTGTGGGTAAATGAAAAAAAACTATTTATTTCTCTAAATTAAAAAAAACACTCAAAACATCAAAACTTGTCATTGAATTGTACAGAAATACTTGTGTAATGAATTAATTACGTATTGAATCTATTATCTTACTAAAACTTTTGCATTACCGCCATTACCTAGACATCTGCTGATCTACAAATTTCAAGAACATATCGAATCGCTAGACTAATCCTATTTACACAACACATAATCCACTTAACCTCCAATTATTCTATTTTTACAGTCCACAAAAGTTTTATTACCGGTTTTAATGTTCTCTTCTCGCCAATTAGCTCCTTGAGTTTAATTACACATACTAAGTAATGCAGTGTGATGTGTGATGTCAGCTTCTGGTATTTTGAAATCGCATAAATTTTGTCAACACCACATTAGGTGATCAAATAAATCATCACCAAAAGGTGGATCATCTTAAATGATTCCCACGGGAATATCACAAAATAAAAATGGGGTTGTTATATTCCTGTTCCCTAAGACTTAGGTGTAACACAAACTCGTCATAAAGATAAAAAAATTAGGTCCAAAAATTACAAAACTACAAAAAGTATTATTTTGCTTTCCAATAAATTTCTGTATTTTGTCCGGCCATTGCAGGTAAACTACTAGTCCTATGAAAAAAATGTTTAGAACATTTTTTGTAGACAATTTAGTAAATATCATTTTTGTCATTAAACACTTGGTTTTATCTATTTTTTTAAAGTATCTTTGCTTGCATACAGAAACCCAAATACTTTCCTGGTTACCTTGCCTGTATCGCAAAGTGTGGAATACATCGCCACCGCCGGGGTTTGAACCTGGCACCTCCCGCTTGCGAGACTGTTACCTCCACTTCTGTCTCTCAGCATATTATTAAAACATGCGAGAAACCGTTTATTCTTTCGACGAATGACCTTCTTTGTAAACTAACATTTAAACACATTTCGATCAATTCAATAAACATCGATCGAACGATCAATCAACATTTCGATCAACAGATGAGTCATATATTTAGCGGTCGGATCTTAGACTATGTTTCACATTGCGAATTAACAAGTGGATTAAATTCACATCCTTCACTTTGCATCTGTAAATTAGTATACACAATTTTATAAAACCACAAACTATCAAAAATAATAGCTATCAATTTCTTAACTAAAACAAAGATAAAAAATGTCTGTCATGGTGGGCCTTACAAATTCCGACAAAATTCTTTTACTTCGGAGACATTTATTATGAAAAAAAACAATATTGTCTTCATTATTTTAAATTCTACAGCCCGCGACTGCACGATGGTATTTTATTGATAAGAAAAATACTAATGATGGGGCATTCGACTATCCACTTAGTTGTTGGTTCAACTCCTTGTTTTTTTTTTCAAATTCTGTGTGGTGTTTTTCTAGATTTTTTTGTTTGTGCGCAAATCTTGTAAACGATTTTTCAACCACTTCCCGACTACTTAGAGAGCTGAAACTTTGCAAGCGTACGTAAACTCGGTGACAATAGAATTCTGTACCAAATTGGATCAGCCTACTCCAGAGACAAAAAAGATGTGAGGCGTTTAAGGGGGGTCCGAGGGTCGTGTGGGGTCATATGTGGTATCGTATGAAAGGGTGTTGGAAAAGAAATCCAGATCTTAAGTTAAATAATGTCCAGCCTACCAGGGAGACACTGAGAGATCTAGAGGATCCAGTCACCGCATACCGCCGTGTTTGATATCTCACGAAAGTGTTTTACGAGTAGAACTCCGATCATTTTTCAAACTTTCAATCTGTCAATTCTTGGTGCGAGGCGCTATCGGAATGAAAGACTCAAGCACCCCGGGAGGGCGTGAATTGTATCGTTTGAAACCCGCAAAAAACGGATCTAGGATGTGAAGTCATTAAATTTTGGTTTAAAAAAAAACAATTGATTCCTTAGTATTTCTTTAGGTGTTGGGTATCTCCAATCTTCCGAAAATCGATGCAAATGTTTTCAACTATGAACTAACAAGAACATCTCTACATATTTTTGCCAAAAATATGGATTGAGGAAACATAAGTTTATCTACTTTATGTTCTGATGTTTTGTAGTTTTGTACATAATATTCATTTTATTGTAAAAATTGCATTAAATATAATTTTTAGTGTCGCCTTACGTATTTATAACATGATTGTTGTTCTCCCACGTAATGTCAATGACACGGTACCAGAATTTTTATAAAATAGAATTTGATCTGATACTTATTTCACTTTGCTTAAACGTGTTGAATATTCTTGTCATGTCTTTTTCTGGTGAAAACAGTTGATTTCTTAGTCATATCATGGAGGTATAAAAACACATAGGTACATTGAGAATATTTGCAATAGTACAAAATACCTGTATAGTATTTGACCTACTAGATTAATTTTAACAGTAGCGGTGTCAATGGCGAACTGGCTTTAAAAAAATAGGTTGCCGGAACCTCCGTTTACCTCTCGAAATTTTCACGAAGCGTAAGGAGAACAACTAAAATTTTGATTTCGAAATTGCACAAACAGCGTAATAGCGCCACAGGCGAATTTTTTCGTGAAATGATGAGGGATGCGGTTCGTAATATAGGTAGATCTGATTTATTGTTTTTAAATAAGAATATGAAGATCTGGGCTTGCATACACAAACCCTTTCCTGCACACCTTGCACTGGGCTAAAAGCCTGTATCGCAAAGTGTGGAATACATCGCCAGCGCCGGGGTTTGAACCTGGCACCTCCCGCTCGAGAGACTGCCGCCTCAACCAACTGCGCCAACCATGTACTCTAATACACTAATACCACTTTTTTTTTATCCAAGTTAAAAGTTCATACTAAAAATAAATACGGATTATCTTAAAAAATAGATTGTCGTGCGTCGAAAATGTGTCAGCTGTGACAGTCAATAAATCCATTACACAATAACGCCTAGGTAAGTCAAACAATCTAATTGAATTCAGTAACAGTAACATATAATTATCATAATCATTTATTATTACTGTCGCACACTTTATCTATGATTGCATTATTATTACTGTCATCATCAGTTAGGTAGTTTGACCACCAGTTGGTATTTGTTACTGTGTACTGTAAAATATGTTATATGAAGTTAAAGGCATGGCACCAGGGATGACGTCACAGACATTTCCCACGGCATTAAGGTTCAAAATCGTGTGACAATCGCACGATAAAATGGTAAAAATAGCGTTTTTTCCACTTTTGGGGTTAATTTTGAGTTTATCAAAAAACTTTTACGGTTATTCCCTAGATTTTTATGCATGTTATCAGTACAAAAAAAAAATTACTCCGCGACTTTCGGGAAACGAGTTTCCGTCTTTCGGAAAAAAGTACAGAGATGTTTTTAATTTTTTTTTTTGAGAAATTTATACAAGATATTAAAAATCTTTTACGGTTATTCCCTAGATAAAGGTCCAATGCATCTTCCCTATTTTGTTCCAAAGCATATTTAGTAACGGTTGTCGAGATAGAAGGTCTCCCGTTTTTAGAAATTTTTGAAATGTCGGTATGCACACTCTTAATATTAGACTTAGAAATAATCTTGAAGGCTTTCGCAGCGTGATGAATCCATTTCCATGTCGTTCGTTCTTCGGGTTTCACTGCGGGTCGAGTGGTTGTGAACGGGTGTGTGCGGGTTGGGTGAAACTCGAAGAACGAAGAACATGGAAATAGACTTAGAAATCACTATAGATTTTGGATTACTAACTAACTAACTAGATATAACGATGTATTTTTGGAACATCCACCCTATTCACCAGATTTGACACTCTCTGATCTCTGTCTATGCCCAATCTTGAATAAAATGTGGGCGAAAAAGGTTTTCAGTCAAACTGTAGTTGATTATTTTGCAGACCTTGCAAAATCGTTCTCCAGACAGGGGATCTACCCATTGGAGAAACCTTGGATTAAGTGCATTGAACTAAAAGAGGAGGACGTCAAAAAATAAATGTATTTTTGTACTAAAAAACACATTTTTTCGCTGCCAGGTCGAGAACTTTTCACTCCGCCCTCATAGGTATATAAGAATATAGAGACAAATGTCTAAGCACGTCGCACATTTTTGTATTGGCTTAAATTTTGTAGGCGTTTGGATAGAAACTTTAGAATACCCATGTATATTGTAGGAACATATTTGTACATGTGATTTGTAGAAAAGGTCATTCACTCTAGCGAATCTAATAAACAATAATTTAACTGTGTTAGCTTTTGTATAATATCATTCATTACTCTACTATGTAACTACATACATTGTTGACCAAATTTAGAATACCATATTGTACAGGCTGGAACATCAATCCTTGCACATTTGAAATGGCCCTAAAAATAAAAATAGAGCCTCGCGGAGAGGAGATGTGCCATAGCCATAGCCTCCCCGCAGCCCGGACTCAACCCCACCTATTTTTTATGGGTTTATCTCAAGAGAATAGATTCTACGTAAATAAACTAGCGATAATACTCCAACTGAAATCAAATATTCGAAAGGAAATCTGGTTTTGAAATTTTCGAAACATACCTACGCTTTGTGTTGAAAAGTTTCCAAAATTTGAAGGGCCAGATTTGAGGAGGTCAGCGGCAAGAATGAGGATACCTTGATGATATTATGTTTATAAAATGGTTTTCCTATTTATTATTGTTCTTATTAGTATATTTTTTTTAATACAAACTTATAATTTTATTTTTAGGGCCATTTCAAAAGTGGAAAGATTAATGGTCTACCCTGTATGTATATGGCATCATCTAGTAGTGTTACCGTTTGGATTAAAATATATGTTTGGCTTTTTCTGAGTATTTAGATCACCCATGTTTTCATTGTTATTGGGGTCAGTTCTATAACTAATTAAATCTGTATCTACCTACTAATTAATAAAGATGTTCTTATTTCAATTATTTTACAGTAAAAAAATCACACTTATTTTAGTTCAAAAAGTTATGGAATCGGACCTCAATTGTTGGCGAATTATGATAATGCTTATATAATGTGTAGGAATAATTTGTTAAAATACTGTTTTTTTTTTATTTAATTTGATGTGCCAAAAAATTAGATATTAACAATAGGTGAACCAAATAGCAAAATACTAGTGCATTGTTTGGAATAGGATATGGATTTACGCGTTTTGTGATTATTTGAAATCACCAATATTTTACATTTTTTTATATTTAAAAAATGTACAAAGTTGTAATACATTTAGGCGCTCTTTACAAGAGTGCTTTAGGGTCTTTACACATTATTGACTCGCTTACCACATCATCCATATCCTACCCTGGTACGGGCACTGCCTAGTTGGGTGAGGAATTATATAAAAAAACGTGTGTATACCTATAACTTCTTGATTAATAATGTTATTACTATTATTATTAACCTAACAAAATAATATACCTTACAATACAGATACAATAAGGTATAAGTACTTAAATCATGTCGATTATTTTTGTTGTATTTTTATTGATTTTTGTTTTACCTGTTTAGCCAGATTTTTATCTTCAGTACTTACCAACAAACCAATTGTATTTATCGAGAAAGGATTTAGTTACAAATCCTTTTTATTACAATATCCTCATTCTTACGTGGTATCATATTACTAACACTCAACCAACTTTGCTCAAATAAAATTTACTATCTACTTATCCATATATTCTCATTGTTTGTGTTGTGACTGTCATCAGGATAAGGTTCTAAGTCCAATCGATACAATAATAGTGATATTCATTTCGAAGGTTTCATGTGTTGCCTCATGCCTGAATTATTTTGTGGTTAGACGCCTGGCAAGATTTCGAAATTAATAAGGATTTATTTTTGAAATCAATATTAGACGGTTTCAGGTCGCTGTCCATTTGATGGACTCGAAACTATACGTAACTCTAATCAGCTTTATTTGAATGAATCAATGACGGAATGAATGAATTAACGAATGAATGAATACTTTATTTACTAGATGAGGGTGCATGTTTTTTTTTACAATAAAATAAAACGAATAAAATATAATAATAAAATAAGATAAAAATAAGTCGAAATAAAATAAAATCAAATGAAATATTATAATAAAATAAAATGGAAGAGAATAGAAATGAAATAAAATAAAACATAATGAAATGAACAGAATTAAATCAAATCATATTAAATTCTATAAAATAAAATAAAATAATAGGATAAGCCTGGATCTAATACAATAGAATAGTGCAGAATAGAGTAAAATAAAATAAAATAAAGTGATGTAAAATAAAATAATTTAATTTGAAAGACGAGTAGGTCTGGGCTGGGCCGCATTTGGTAAATTGAAACATGTGTTTGAAAATAAAGAAATCCCGATATGCCTAAAAAGAAAAATGTTCTATACATGTATCCTCCCGATGTTGACATATGGCCTAGAAACAATGACACTAACATCCAAAAGCATACACAAATTAAAGTGTACACAGCGGGCCATGGAAAGACAGATGCTCGGCGTGAGCCTTCGAGATAAAATTAGAAACGA
The DNA here is from genome assembly GCA_963576895.1 of Ceraclea dissimilis. Classification (NCBI taxonomy): domain Eukaryota; kingdom Metazoa; phylum Arthropoda; class Insecta; order Trichoptera; family Leptoceridae; genus Ceraclea; species Ceraclea dissimilis. The sequence goes on from OY756375.1 coordinate 4,488,208, forward strand.
GGAAATAAGACGCCGAACTAAAGTTACCGATATTATGGACCGCATTGCAAAATTAAAATGGCAGTGGGCTGGGCATATGGCTCGACAAGAGGATACTAGGTGGGCACCCAGAATCCTACAGTGGAGGCCCTGGAACAAAAGGAGAAGCGTCGGAAGACCTCCCAAAAGGTGGTCTGATGACCTAGTCCAACAAGCCGGAGGAACCTGGATGCGGAGGGGGAGAAACAGAGATGAGTGGTAGAAAATGGAAGAGGCCTACGTCCAGCAGTGGAGGGAGGAAGGCTGAGGAAGAAGAAGAAGAAGAAGAATTTGAAAGCACTGTATATTTTTAAATCTGTTAATAAATTTAATTTGAAATATACTTAGTATATTTATTCTACTTCAAGGATTCGGTATAAAAAAATCTGCATAATCTGTAAATTTGTCTATGTAGACATCGTGATCGCACACGAGTGGTCCTGACGTCTTTAAATTTTTTGGTATTTTTTATGATAAATGCATCATTAATCATGGTATAATTAATTACAACAATTTGTAATTTAGTATATTTTTTATTTACATATCAGTGTTGCTCTTTAAGATGTTTGATTGATTGGCATTAATTTGTTGTAACATCAAGAAGGCACAACATTATCCACTGAACTGACTCAATTAAAATATTATTGTAATAAAGTATTGTAAAACGATTGGCGTCTAGTATTTTTTAAGACATAACAGTCTAATGTCAAATTTTTTCTGGTATTTTTTTCTTTTTCAGTGAAGTCACTCCTTTTTACAAGTTTTTTCAAGTACCTATTTTATAGTTTTCATAATGGGCAACGCAAAACGACTGATGTCTAGTATTTTAAAGAATTAACAAACTAATGTTTATTTTTTTCTGTCATTATTTTCTTTTCCAACACAGTCGGTTCTTTTTTACAGTTTTTTCTAGTATTTTATCGTTGTCAGTGAAGTCACTTCTTTTTTTACAGTTTTTTTAGTGCTGTTTAAACCGGTAAGTATAGTATTTTGCAATATAGTATGTCTGACGATGAAGACGAGAATCCTCGAAAAGAGTCGCCCATTATGAAAGTCATCTCATGCATTTTGAACAAAATACGATTACCTACATATTTCATTTTAAATAAAAGTACGAGTACTACGAGTATGTAGGAGTATTATTTTTTTATTTCTGTATAGCTCTCTATTTCCCTCGTAATTTATTTTTTATCTTTTCTTTCACACTTTCCCCAAGTACGAAGGTATGCATGGGCAAAAATATGTCACAAAAATAACCTCTAGGAAGAGGGTCTTGTGTCTTATATTACGTTATGCGATTATATTGATGACATAGTAAAGTATTTACCTATACAAAATAATATAATTTACAAATTATACTATGTATTGTACAGAGGTGGGCACCGTTAATCAAAAAGTTAACTTCGTTAATCATTAAAGCGTTACATTTAAAAAAAAATGTTACGGAAGTTAACGTTAATCCGTTAAAGCGTTAATGTAAAAAATCGCTATTAAATGACATGAAATAGAACTACATTAGTACAACTACTATCACATTTACACTATCGCGATGTATCCCAACAAAGTGAAATTTTATTTCCAACTCCCAAGCCACATACGATACTATGTACACATAACCCCATACAACCCTTGGATCATCTAATGCCAGCGCCGCCAGTGGATGATGTCTATGCTAAAAATCAAATATTAACGGACTTAATTAACGGAAGTAAAATGTAACGGAAGTTAAATAATCCGTCAACAATTTTTGGAGGTGAGAAAAGCGTTAAATCGTTAACCAAAATGTTAACTTCGTTAATTAACGATTAACGAATTAACGCTTTTCTGCCCAGCTCTGGTATTGTATGATAGGTGTCTGGTGTGTACGTATTATATAGAAGGTATACCTGTGTATACTAATGCTACTCACGTTTCATGGTGAACAACATGTTTGAAGAGTCTCAGCCATGGTCTAACAATAGGCCTAACAAATTATGATATTTAATGCTGTTTTATTATGTAACGACATTATGCTAGAAAACATATTTTAACACTTCACTACTTACTGTGCTTTGAATGACTGTATAAAGCCATTTTACTCACTCAAAATATCTGCTCTGTATAAGACATTCTTACTCACTCAAAATATTTACTCTGTATAAGACATTCTTACTCACTCAAAATATCTGCTCTGTATAGGACATTTTTAATAATAATAATAATAATAAAAAGCTTTATTGTAATAAAAAGTACATTACAAATGGCGGGTTTATTGCCAGTGGCAATATCTACCAACCAACCAATGACAAATAAATAAAAAATAATGCTGATTTTTAAAAAACATAGCATCGAAACATTTTATGTTAAACGAGTGAGTCTTTCACTGTGTGGTAACAGGTTACCGTAAGTTTCGTGTGATGCACGACAGAATGCGTCAGGCGGAGGCTAGATGCGTATAGTATTTATAGCCATACGAGATCACTAGTGTCTAGTAACGGTGGAAGCAAAGATAAGTAAATAAGTGAAGTTCATGGCCAGCCGTAAGATGATAACCGGGCAACAGCAAACACAGTGAGTTATATGGCTCGCAAGGATTTTGAATTATTGTTTTTGGAATTCGCTCTCCAAATAAATTAAGTGCTCGACGTAGACATCGACACTTAAATCCTACTTTATTTAGACGATTTTGACATTACGTAATTAAATAAACAAAATCTTTATTGTGTGAAACAATTTACCCAAAAAAAGTTCAGCCAGCCTCTATGCAGATCGGTAACCAGACAGAAACTCAAATGACAAAATCTCAACTGTCAAAAGGGTAATCTACTATTGACAGAATCGCAACTCATCGCCGGAAAACCTATTGCCGCTAATTTCAATATTGTTGGGTTAGGTTCGTTAGGTTGGTTTTTTTTACACACAAAAACAAAACAAAAAAAAACAACGGCATCAGATTTCCCGGTGTTGAGTTGCGATTTTGTCAATAGTAGGTTATAATAGTAACCCTTTTGACGGTTGAGATTTTGTCACTTGAGATTTTGACATGGAACCATGCAGATCAATGATAATAATTATTTCATGGCAAATTCTAACTGTTCAAGTAATTTTATGGTTAACATGATTTGTCCTGATTCTGAATACAAAATAACGATAGTTTCCCTTGTGTTATTATTTAACTGTTAGATATTAAGTTATTATAATTCATATGACAGTAAACTGCCTAGGACAATATTATCTGACTGTTATATTGTCGGTGTCGGAATAGAGCCCCGTTAATCATATTTAGGAATTACGGCTGTATCAAATTCACAGGAGCAGTGATTATAAAACGAAATGTTCTTTGTGGTCCAACATACAGAGAGGAAAATAACAATGATTATGCAGAGTACAGATACATATAACACATGAATCCATAAGGAACAAAATCATTAAACGTCAGCGAAGCCAGCATTTCTGACAAATAAAATACTGTATTTAGTTAATTGTTATCATACTTGTTGTCTTATTACTATACAAAGGATTTACTCTTTTTTGAAGCAAAATACTATCGCTTTAATAATGCAAGTTTTCTCTGGCATGTGATTGAAACCATTCGAAGATTTTATTCTAAAAAATCATCCTTCACAGAGTAAATGTAAAATGCAAGTGAACGAACGGAAAAACAATAAAACATCTGTGATTTTACTCTTCAGTGATGCAAGTTATGTTACACAAAATATCAATACCTAAAACTTACTATAGTAACAGTGATAAGTAACTGTGATTTTGACTACTGGTGTGTGTTGTAAAATATTATACCAATGTCAAACTTATCTAATGGAGAAAGCTCCTTAAGGCCCAGTATACATTATGAATACGCGAATTCGCGTGACTGGAATCTCGGCCCCTCTCTAATTAAGGGCCCCAGGCCCTCGGTTACTTATTACATACTTGTATTATTCAAATGCCTGCCACAGGAAATTGCTAAGCTATGGGAATTTTTTCGTATAGCGAGCTTTCTAATCGCAATAGTATTCCATGGGAATTTTATATTATTTTCATACTTTGAGAATCATAGCTTTTCTCACGTCTGAGCAATTTTTCCCATGCGTCCTTATATGTATCTTGAGGCTTTGAAAATAGCGATTTTTTTTTCGTTTTTTGGGGTTGGTTTTATGGTTATTCCCTAGATTATATTATATACATAATAAAGTTCTCCGCGACTTTCGGGAAATGAGTTTCTGTCTTTCAGAAAAAAGATGAGTGTTTTTCAAAAAAAATATTGAGAATTCTATAAGTACAAGATATAAGCAATCTTTTACGGTTATTACCCTTCACGGTTTAAACTGTAGAAAAGAAATTTCATGTTGGTATACATAGGTTTTATGAATCAGTACGTTTATTTGTCCATTTTTTGTATATAACCGAGCTATGCTGGGAATACAACTGTATCAACTGTAAAATATGATACGTAGTCATATTTTGTAATTTGTCGCCCATTGATAGACCCATAAATCGAACAATAAAATTACGAATATAGGTCGAAACCTTTCGCAATCATTTCACATTCGCAATTTGCTTCAAAACTGCTTTTCTTACAATCATAACGGGCACTATCTTATTACTACTATCCATGGGCGTCTTCAGGGGGGGCAGGGGGGGCAGCTTCCCCCCTAGAGTTTTTATTTATTTATTATCAACATACGGCGTAAAGCCAATTTATAAATATAATAATAATCTGTGTTACTACAAACAGAAAAAACAACAAATTACATTTTACAGATCGAGTACATGTAAGTATATATAAATACGTGCATAAAAACAATAATAATAATTATAATTTGGCCAATAGTAAAAATATAAACGACAAAAAAATATACATGCATATACCCATGCTAAAGAAATAATATAAACAATAAAATACAATAGCACAATCTGCAACAATAATCTGAACTCTGCAATGCATGCAGTTGGAATAGGTATATATTTTTTCATACTAAATGATAAAACCTCACGAAAAATCACATTACTACCACACATTTTCTCATCATGTCATAAATTTTCTAAAATTAGAACGAAAATACATCAAAATACAAACGTTTCACAAAAAAATTGCCTCCAGCGCTATTATTTTGTTACTTTTTATAGAAAACATTTTTCATTTGCAAATTTTTATATACATTTTCAAATAAACCAAACCACATCACGACCTTCTTCACTATGTCTCGCAATAAAATTTCGCCTGCTGCGCTATTTGCACGTTTTTTATCCTACAACAATTTTGTAAATTGTTGTTGCCCCTCCCCCCTGGCTCCAAGGCTGGTGACGCCCATGATACTATCACTATTTGACAGTTCAAACTGTTGTCAATGATATTATTAAGTGCGATTGGTTTAGGGGCACATAGGTCACTTATGAATTATAAATTTAATTTATTGTATAGTAATTTGCTTATGAGAACAAGAAGGACTTATATTGCAACATTCCTGCACACTATAAGTTTCACATGATACCAAAGCAATGTGCTTAATGTCAAGTTTCTAGTATATGAAGCTTTATGCACCTAAGTACTTGAAAACTAGTTGCATGCAAAAGCTGCACGAACTTTCTTTATAAGTTCATGTGCGCTGCCTAGATACATACTTAATAATATTACAATATGCACTTAAATAAATAAGCATAGGTACTATTTGATCATGAACGCATAAATGCACCTAATGATATTGGTTTTCAGAGCGCCGTTTTGTAGGTTAACGACTGTTCATTTTTTTATTTATACTTAAAAAATAGTGTTTTGGCCGGATTTTGTGGGTAAACCGCCAGTCCTAAGTAAAAAATGATTGACAAAAATTTGTAGAAAATTTAGTAAGGATTATTTTTGACGTTAACCATTTTTTCTAATCTTTTATCATATTCCTAAAAGACTCGAAAAACTGCGTAGCGGGACCTATTTGAGGGGCCAGGGGCGTAATGCGAAGATTTTGCTAGGTGTAAGATCTAGCGATGTAAGACCCTAGCTGTCAACTTTAATTTAAACCACATTTCGATTAAGTAAATAATGGATACGAAACAATGGATAGCAACCTATGCTAAAATAAAATAAGAAAACCTATGCTAAAATAAAAGATGAAAATAATATTTCTATAATTTTATTTTATTTATTTTTATTTTATTACAGGTATAAGTGCAAAACAGATAACAACTATAGATATAAGTAATTGAAGATTAGTTCATTCATAATTCAGCTGTCACCCACAAGCATGCACCACAGTTAAATTAAAACATATAAGTTCATTCCGGTCGTCTCACACACCCATACTCAATCTCGCTCACACACTCACCCATCGCACACGCACACATCAGATTTCACAATTTTTAGGCAGAAAAACAGAATATAAACAAGAATATAAAAATACAAAAAAATTAGAAGGAAGAGTTCGGAATAAAAGGATGAGGAGGGGGAAGGGGGAGGGGACAGGGAGGGATGCTCTGCATGTCAGGGAGGTAATATGGATGACGTTAGCCTAGCACGTACTTGTCGCTTGTATACCGGTAGAGTAAGTCTGAAGATGTCAATGTCTGTCAATGTATCGTCATAAAGATATGTAATACACAATATTTTTTTTATAAACTTCTGTTTTGGTATTAGTAGATACGTACTACGTAGATATATAGTAAATAAAGATTATGATTAATTATTATGTGATAGGTAGTAAGCGCCACACTTCTGTGTCGTAATTCACACTCTTATCATTTATCACAGTTATGCAATGTGTTGAACAATAACGATAAATTGAACAAGACATGGCGTACCGGCTGTTTGCAAGGTTGAAAAAAGTGTTTTTAATATTATGATAGGTTTATACGTAGGTAGATACATTGTAGATATCTTTACACCGAGACAAAACTTGCCAACACAATTCTCAGTATTATCATCCAGAAAAGGCAACATATTAACATTTTATGATTCATGTGTAAACTTATCAGCCTAATACTGGAAAAAGTCACCTAAATATATGAAAGGATCAAGCAAAAAAATGTTTTTTCTCAAATGCTTTTCAATATTACTTCAGTGACTAGAGAAAAATCCATAATTTCTAGTATAACACCACAGTTTTTCACAGTTTAACACCATTTTGGGGTAACCAGTAAATTCTATGTGCTTCCTTCTTTATTTATTTATTTATGTATTATGACATAAACGGCCGTACGGCCTTTGAAAATAAACAAAATATAATTAAGAACAACAAAAATTTCTCATAATGGGTAGCATAACCGAATGTAGTACTAAACAAAAAAAAAAACAAAAACAAAAACAAATTTATGTTTATTGGAATACTGAATCAGAATTTCAAGTTAAACTTTTCGTAAAGTTATATGCATTCTGAGAAAACTGAGAAAAACATCGTCTAAACTCAGCTGTTAATAAACTCATTAGATCCAAGATGATTAATGATCGAATGACTGGAAATTCGTGATCTTCAAGAGATGTGAAAGAAGCCACATATTTGCTAGTATCCTCGCGAAAAAGCGAATCATTGGGTCATGACGGGCTGGATCGTACTTAAAAATGGGTGATGTGTCCAAAATATGGCGACTTCGAGACGAGACTTATTTTCGTGGTTCAAGAGTACTCAATTTCCAACGGAATTTCGTCTTGTCATACTTGTAGAAATAACATGTTTCGATATAAATATTTTAGTTGTAGGCATTTATATAAATTTGGTAAACAAGACAGTGTACGAGACGACCGAATATAGGTAGTTATAGATACTGATGTTGTGTAGTTATAGTAATATGGATTTTATACAGCTTTATCTAACCGTAGGAATCGCATAAATCACAAGAAAGTAGCATATCCATAACTAGTGAGTCAGACAGAATTAGGGCTAACATATATCTTAATTAAGAAAATAAACAGGTTAGGCAAAGGTAGGTATGTAATACTAATAGGTAAATAAGAATCCATAACAAAAAGACTCTTACTGTTGTTTCTATGCGTAAAACTTTTCCTTCATTTTTCCATAACTCATTGAAAGATACAGAACAATTAGTAATCTAGTCATCTAATCAATAGAAGGTGCGTATATACACACCAAACCTACGAAACATGCATGAATCTCTGAGGCGTCAGGTCAACTTGTAATATTGCAGCAGCGTACACTTGCCCTCCCGAAGAATTTGTCCCAAAATAAGTACGAGATCTTACACCGTTCTACAATTTTCTTTGCTCTGTTGAGAAAGAATTTACGTTTGCCTGTGAAAAATGCAGTTTTATCCAAGTGATTTTTCATGATTGTCAACCCTATGACCTTACTATGGTTTACAAATCCATACCGTGCAATGTTAAGCGTAAGAGTATAGTACGTAGCATGAAAATGATAGCGCTCTTTATATGGCAAGGAGTGGGTAGGTAGGAGGTGAAAGGTTAAGCCGCGCCGCAGATATTATCCCAGTGCTGATCTTGGTGCTTGGCAGACAAAAACAACATCAACCAAAATGTGGGTCATTAGGTAACATAGCAAGGTCTGCCGCTATAGTAGAAGTGAGTCTTTCTCCTTACAATGCGCCACGGTATAAATAAGTTAAATATATCTATGAACTTCGACAGTGGCGGATCCAGGATTCAGTTTTGGGGGGGCTGAAGGTCATCACATGCAAATATGAGCCTGTGGTAGGTATTAAAAATGTGAATAGCGCCGCAGGCGTCTTTTTTTTTAGACTGAGTAAAGAGGGTCATTGATACTAATACCTATCGTTTGATTTATTTTCTTTAAATAAAAAATGTAAAACAAAAATAAAGCCGCAGGCGATTTTTTTTTAGAAAAATGGATGAAGTGCGATATGAAACACACAGTGGACTTAATTAGCGCCGCAGGCGCAGGCGAATTATCCTACCAATCAATGTAGTAGTTTTAGAAAATTCATGACATGATGAGAAAACGATGTGGTAATAATGTGATTCTTCGGAAACTAGTTGTATATAAAGTACTGTCACTCATAGTTTCACTCATAGTAATGTAATCTTGTTGTTTTGTTAATGATTGTTGATTGTTCTTGATATCAGTTCTTAACTCTTCTTTCGTTGCTTCCTTCATTTTCCCCTCCTTTCTTCCTCTTCTTCTTCCTCTTCCCATGCTTCCTCCTTCCCTACCATTAATGTTTTATAGATACATTAAGATATATATACAAACAGAGTGGTTGATCAGTGGAATTCACTACCGCAGGAAGTTATAGATTCAACAACAATTAATATGTTTAAGAACAGATTAGACAGACACTTTCACACTAAACGCACTCAATAGGCGTATCAGTATTTATACTGCCTGCCTATCATCCAATAATAATAATAATTTGGATTTAGGCAAAAATATATATAAAGAGTTTCAAAAATCAATAATAATTAGCACGTGTTCAATAGTCCGGAAATTTCTAAACAATCATTCATAACCACAAACATGCCGACATTTCAAAAATTTCTAAAAACGGGAGACCTTCTATCTCGGCAACCGTTACTAAATATGCTTTGGAACAAAATAGGGTAGATGTATTGAACCTTTATCTAGGGAATAACCGTAAAAGATTTTTTATATCTTGTATAGATTTCTCAAAAAATATTTTTAAAAACACCTCTGAAATTTTTCCGAAAGACGGAAACTCGTTTCCCGAAAGTCGCGGAGTAAAATTTTGTTTTTGTACTGATAATATGCATAGAAAGCAAGGACTTGGCTTTTGCCCGTCCTTGCTTTCTTATACTACCGGCTTTTTAAAAAGCTGAGATGGGTGGAGTATAATATTTTTAACTATGTAATGTAATATATTTGTTTTGCGTGTGTGCTAACTGTGAACGGATGTTATTGGTCTTGTGTATTGATATTTTTGTACTAATGTACCTGTCAATGTTTGTTTTTGTGACTGTATCTGTTCCATTTGTAATAAATAAATAAATAGTTTTGGGCCCCAAGCCCACCCCCCCCCCTGGATCCGTTAGTGAACTTCGAAATGTCACTTAACAATATTATCAATCTTTCAAATGTCACTTCGTAATCGCACCGTTGCGAATGCATTGCCCAATAAGACTAAAATATCAACGTACGTAAACAATACGAATTGATGACTATGAGACTAACTTCATTCAAATGACAAAAGCGCTCACAATGAATCACACCAAGAAAAAACCGAAAAGATCGAAATGATGGATGTAACGTCGCCAATGAATGGCAAAAGAAAACTGAATTAGGCCAACGGAACATTTTAGTTTTATCTGCGATGATCTAGATCTAGATCTAAATAGGCAGTGATTGTGGCACGGTCCAAAAAGCTGAATATGTATTTTGTTACATTAATCTCGATGTTTTTGACCGTCCACACTTGGTGGAAGTCCATTTTTAAATATTTAGATTAAAATCCACAAAAAATGACTTTAGATTACGCGACTAGAGTTCGAGGATTTGCACCCTCATCATCAGGCGATTTGATAATGAGGGTGCAAATCCTCGGACACTAGTCGCGTAATCTAAAGTCATTTTTGTGAGGTGGTCGGTAGCCTGGTTGGTAACGCGCACGACTGTTAATCCAGTGGGCGCGGGTTCAATCCCCGATGCTGACTTACTCCACTTCACGACACAAGCTTTTCAAGCTTACTGTGAAGTGTGCAAAGGTGTATTTGGGTTTACTTTGATAAACCCAGATTCATAAAAAAAACCTAAATATCTAGTTTATCATTTTAACTTTGTTACATTAGTTCAACAATTAAGTACAACAACTATTCATAGTCTTTTTTTCAATGTAAATTATTTCTCAGTTTACTTGACAAGTTTTCGGATTAACCTGTCGAAATGTCATTTCTTCTATAATAGGTTAATGAGATCAGTAAGTACGTGTGGGTTGGCGTTGCGATCTTAGGTCAGTCAGTATATTTTGTGTAGATTTGTAATAGTTTTTATCACTTCATGATAATGGGTACAACGATTGATTGCCTCTAATTTATAAGAATTCACAATACAATTTGATTACGTGATCACTTTTTCTACGAAAGCTATTTCGGGCACAATTAATTAGAGTTACTTATTTTGCCGGAATAAAGACTTTTGAACCTTTTTTGTTAATATTTGTTAACCATTTGTTGTTAATATTGACCGATAAAACTAATTGTGTGCACTTGTAATTGGGAGTTACTTTAACTCTTCATGTAGTGATTGTGATTGATTTTTAAGTTATGTCTGTATGTGTACCTTTGAATAAATAAATAAATAAAAAAACATTTGTTGAATAAATAAGAATGTGATGGTGATTAAGTTACGCAAAACACAGATATGTTTGACCAGGTATTCCGATTTCTTTTAGCTGATACGGGATTTTCCTTGTCGTAAAATTTTCATTTATTCTTTGATTCGTTTTCAGTTTCATTTCTGCTGTGGTCATTCGCTATTTTGGCAGATCTTTTCAATCTCTGATTGTCCGGAGTGAACCAATTTGAAGTCTATCTCTAAATATTGACGCAGAGCGCTCTAACTTCCAGTTGTTTTGCATGCAAAAGAGTAAGACTATATTTTTCCTCACGATGGACTCGATGACATACTCATAAACGGGAAGCGAAACAAACACTTTTATTCTCATAAATTCCTACAAAACGTATAGTGACATTGTTAAACAAATACAATACTAAGGTAAATCACTGTGGATTCTGTCAGCAACAATGAAGATTTCTATCATTGACGTAAATACTATGCAAGAAAGGTTGTAAGTTGAAACTTGATGCAAGAGCTCCCGACTTCCGCAATAGGATTTACTTACCATACGACAGATACTTTAAGTTTAAGACATTGTATGTGATCTATTCAATAATAATGATGAATGGAGATTTATTAATTTAGTTATTTATTTAGGTAAAATATTGAAATATACCTAAGTTGTTTAAGGAATTTTGGGCAAGCAGCCTAGGCTGATGGGCCCAAATCAATGTCTGTGCAATTTATTTATTTATTTATTTCTCAGCAAGGCACACTTACAGACATTGAACACAAATTAGCCTAAAGAAAAACATTACATTAAATATAGTTCATTCAAAGCCCTATTACAGTGTACACAAAGAATTTATATTATGGGGACAAATACTTGTTGACAATATAAAAAAACTACCTAATCTAAATTAAATGCTCTTAACTACTTTTTCAAAAACCTATCCATTAACCTATTAATTACAAATTATAGATAAACTAAGTCAAATAATTAAAAATAAAACAGCAATGTCGTTCTGAATTTGTCGTATTGAACCGGATTTATCTGCAGGATGTGGTGGAATATGCATGGATCGCTTGAGCCAGCCAAAGCCGACTCGTAAGCGTCAGAACACCCATCCTGCTTCCTCCCCAAGGGAGTTCACATAACGCTACATTATGTGAATGAAGATGCCTCTCGTCTCTGTTGAGGGTCAAAACTGTAGGTAATGTATTTCCGTCTGTGCAATGCAGATAAATCCGGTTCAATATTTAAAATAACTTAGGTATATCTCATATCAAAAACGGAAAAAAAAAAACAAAAAAAAACTTCAATAATAGTTCTATGTTTAGAAATCTTGACGCTTTAAAAAACTTATTTTTCTGGAATTACAAGATAGTTGGTATGAAACCGATTTCACATCCACCCGCCAAATTTATATCCTCAGTTATCACGAAACTATGGTAATTGTAAACAAATAAGTCGTTATTATAGAGACCAAATATTCAGGTGGTCGTGAAATTTTGGTATATTGTGTAGGTCATAGAAACAACAATAAACAAATTCTAGGTATTAAAGTACCATACGTCACAACAAATCGATAACCATTAATAAAACAAGATAAAGTATTGAAAAAATACATTATTGAGTATTTAAAAACTAAATGATTTTTTAATTAATTAATCTGCAGACATTTGTAAATCATTTTTCTAATTATGTTTAAATTGTTTATATAAAAATTTTAATCTGTTAACTAAATCATTATTACATTTAAGGGCATGGCACCAGGAATGACGTCACAGTCTTTTCCCACGGCATTAAGGTTCAAAATCGCGTGACAATCGCATGATAAAATGGTAAAAATAGCGTTTTTTCCATTTTTTGGGGTTAATTTTGCGTCTATCAAAAAACTTTTACGGTTTCTTCCTAGATTTTAATGCACATTATCAGTACAAAAAAAAATTTTCTCCGCGACTTTCGGGAAACGAGTTTCCGTCTTTCGTAAAAAAGATCAGAGGTGTTTTTAACTTTTTTTTTTTGAGAAATCTATACAAGATATAAAAAATCTTTTACGGTTATTCCCTAGATAAAGGTTCAATGCATCTACCCTATTTTGTTCCAAAGCATATTTAGTAACGGTTGTCGAGATAAAAGGTCTCCCGTTTTTAGAAATTTTTGAAATGTCGGTATGCGTACTCTTGTACATTGTACAATTATTAAGTATTTAAAAACTAAACGATTTTTTAATTAATTAATCTGCAGACATTTGTAAATCACTTTTCTAATTATGTTTAAATTGTTTATATAAAAATATTAATCCATTAACTAAATCATTATTACATTAAACTAATAAATAGTCAATTATATATACGTACCTTCTGCCATGGGCTTCGCCAGCCTCGGAGCTAGGAGGGGGGGGCAACACGAATTTTGAAAAATGATATACCTAGTATAAAAAAAACGCTCAAATAGTGCCGCAGGAGAATCTTTTGCGAGACATAGTGAAGAAGGTCGTGATGTGGTTTGTTTATTTGAAAATGTACATAACACTTGTCACAATAATATGCATAACAAATGTTTTTTTATAATAAAAGTAATAAAAAAAATAACGCCGCAGGCTTCTTTTTTTTCGAAACTGATGAATTTACATACTAATTTTAGAGAATTTATGATATGATGAGAAAATATGTGGTAGTATTGTGTTTTTTGTGAGGTTTTATAATTTAGTATGAAAAAATATATACCTATTCCAATCTCTAGGGGACGACGCCCATGCCTTCTACAATGAGATTTATGGATCAATCTGCAATAATTATTATCATTTATCAAGCATAGATCACTTGTTATTGTCTTACCGAACGGAACCTATTGAATGTGTCATAAAATTGATAAATGAATCACGTTTGTTTATCAATTATGTCATTGGCTTCTTAATTCCTCATTTGTTATTATAATTGACATATTATTATATTAGAGGTATGCCGAAAGGAACTATATTTTATTTTATTCAATATAGCAACATACAGGACTACCAATTGTTACAATAGACATAAAACAGTAATCACCTGCGGCAGCCCCAATTACATGCTGACTGTAACATATATAACTTAATTAAAATCAACACATAACAACAAAACGACAAAAGCCGTACACAAAGATTCAAGTTCAATACCCCAATAAGAGGTTCAATTTATCATCCCAAAAATTCTATTTATTTTCCAAACAAAGATTCTATTTTTTACCCCAAAGATTCGATTTATAACCCTAACAGATTCATTTTATTACCCCAAAAGGAAAAAAAGGGAAGAGGGAAGAGAAGGGAAGGGAAATAACCTGTCAGTTTTGTTTCTGATGTGACCTCCCAATTCTTTTCCAGAGTCTGAGGCGTTTCTCGTATCATTAACGGTAAACCCAACTTTATTTCTGGATGTTTCAGAAGAATCAAACCGTTTTATTGAACACCGTATTGAAAGACGATAGTGCACTTTAGGCTCGCGACCCAACTATGACGTCACGGTCATTTCCCACGGCATAAAGGTTCAAAATCGCACGAACAATCGCATAATAAAAATGGTAAAAACAGCGTTTATTCCATTTTTTGGGGTTAATTTCGCTTCAATCAATCAAAAAACTTTTATGGTCATACCCTAGATTTTGATGCATATTATGAGAAATCGGTGCAAGATATAAAAAATCTTTTACGGTCATTCCTTAGAAAAGATTCAATGCATCTACATTATTTTTTTCTAAAGCATATTTAGTAACGATTGTCGAGATCTAAGGTCTCCCGTTTTTAGAAATTTTTGAAATGTCAATATGCGCACTCTAAAAGCGATATCCCACGGTGCGCGAATCCGGATTCGTACGTGATTTAGGATTTGTATGTGATTTTGGATTTGTACGTGATTTTGGATTTGTACGTACCGCCATACAAATCGCTACGAAAGCGTCTGTATATTTACGGACTTACCCCTTCCCACGGCATGTGAATCTACGTACGAATCCGGATTCGCGCACCGTGGGATATCGCTTTTAAAGTGTACTTTCGTTTTTCTTTTTACACTATAACATTTACACTACACAATAATTAAGTTAGATTTCAAGGTATCGATTTATGGCGTCAGTAACACTGTAAATAAAAGAACAGGTGTAAGATATAACATTATGACGAATTACAAAAATCTTTTTCCCCAGGCATCAGAACGATCAGGTAGACTTAAAATAAAGTGTAACAATAATACTTAAACAAATTATAACTTAAGAGTATGCATACCGACATTTCAAAATTTTCTAAAATCGGGAGACCTTATATCTCGACAACCGTTACTAAATATGCTTTGAAACAAAATAGGGTAGATGCATTTAACATTTATCTAGGGAATAACCGTAAAAGATTTTTTATATCTTGTATAGATTTAAAAAATAAATGAATTAAAAACATCTCTGATCTTTTTTCCGAAAGACGGAAACGCGTTTCCCGAAAGTCGCGAAAAAAAGTAAAATTTTATTTTTGTACTGATAATATGCGTTAAAATCTAGGGAATAACAGTAAAAGTTTTTTGATAGACGCAAAATTACTACTACTACTACTACTATACCCTCACGCCACGTCCCTTGCGGGGTAGGCAGAGAGGACAGAGCGCCAGACATCCCTATCCTTACACACACTCTTAGCTTCCGTCACACTCATACAGTTTGTCATACACGCTCTCCGATTCCTTTTACTCAAAACGCGCCCATCCTTGAGGATCTGGTCGACATGATCGGTCCAGTCCAGTCTGGGGCGGCCGCGTTTCCTCACACCTCCTCGTTCACTCAGATATATCTTTTTTGTCATCCTGTCATCCTTCATCAGACGCAAAATTAACCCCAAAAAATGGAAAAAAACGCTATTTTTACCATTTTATCATGCGATTGTCACGCGATTTTGAACCTTAATGCCGTGGGAAAAGACTGTGACGTCATTCCTGGTGCCAAACCCTTAAATGCATAAAAGAATACGCCAAATCTAGATATGATCATGTCTGGCAAATTGTCCTTGATTTTAATATGTCGAATTTAACTATACCGTTTTGCATTTAAGAAATGCAAATGTTTGTCTTCAGGCTGCATTTTAATTTCAGTTCCTAGTCTGAGCTGTGTACCAACATACAAAAACAATATCTTATTAATGTCTATGATTGTTGCCCATTATTTCATGGGTGTTGAAAAAAATATTTTAATCTGTGTAATTATGTCACACCGTGTCCCCTGCGGGGTAGGAAGAGATAAAACAACCTCAATTTAATCACTTGCATTCTAGTCATCTCTCTAATTTCCCGACTTCAACTATCCATTGCCTACTCTGTGAGACATGTACTAAAAAATCAAGTATTTCTGAAGAGAAATCTACGCTGAAAACTGAAAATAAAACGGCGGAAGTAAAAACAGGAAAGTGATTATAAAGAGTGCTGTTCTGTGAAGTTTGCTAAGTATACAGTCCGTCAAGAAAGATATGGTTTATTGATAAGGGCGCCAAGTATAGGTTTTTGGCAACTATAGTGTCAACACTGATTTCATCTGATTCCAACGAGGTAAAAAATGTCTCATAAATCTGAAGAATAATTGTTAAAATTATGATGATAAATCTAACAAGGTGACCTATTCTCCATACTATTTCCATTCTAACAATTTAAAATAACAAGAAAATTTGACCATTTTATGGAGCTTGACAGCTCCGCTGCTAGTTATTTTAGAGAATAAAATTATACACATAATTTGTCAGAAATTATATGTGCTTTCATTCTGCTCATAAGATAACCTACAAAAAGTTGATAGTTTTCATGTTAAAATCCAGAATTCGCCATAAAATGTAAATTTTCGCCTTTTTTCCCATTTTTCGCCATGTTCCGTCACAAAATTTTGCTGGCAAACCTCGGATTCGGATTCAGCACCCCAAAAAAACGTATAAAACGAAAGAAATTCAGACTACCCCACAACTTTCCATCGAGAAATGTATCTAGACTAGACTAATAGTATTATTTTTCTTCAGTCAAAATCACTCACATTTCTCTCTTACTACATACTTACTCTAAAAATACAAACTTTCACCTTGAATTCTGAATATGCGTGAATTGAAACGGTTTGCAATCGAAGCGTCACTAACTAACCAGCAAATAGTGTTAAGTTTATTATTTTTAGAAGTGCTGTGAACTGAACTTAATAAGAAGACATTAAACTTGGCAATGGATCTATAAACTTGATGATGATCAACAAAGAGATGATCTACAAGATCCTCGATGTTGATTCACTTGGAAACAAATACATTTTAATAGTAAAACAAACTATTAACGCTGTAATAAAGAATTTTAACAACCACACGCTGACCGCTATCTAGTCATCTGGCGAAAATATCTTGCGATCGCAAAATCATGGATCGTCGAACGAAATTTTGCCATATTTCTTCTTCATCTTCACGAGCCCTGCAGCTTCCATTTCTGGATATAGGCCTCCCTCATTCGTCTCCATCTCTCTCTGGATATATTTATGAATTATGAAATCCATTGCCCAAAGAATCTCAAGTCCTACGAATGTGAAGTTTGACTGTAAGATTACTTTTGTAATTCCCGCCCCTTTAGCGCACTCGTCTTGTTTTGTAGCTCTTGATTTTATTGAAATAAACCCAAATACATAATTGTACACCAGTGACGAATGGTTCAAAGAATACGAGTCCCGTCAAGTTACCTTTTTGAATAAGGATGGAGAAATAATAGGTCTAATCTGTAGTAAAAAATGTAGTAAAAAATGTTAGCCCGGCTTCCCTCGTACAGAAATCCATTTTTACCACTGTTGTATCCTTCACCAGCAAGCTTGAAAAGATTGCTTTTGAAATCTCATTTTTTTGTGAGATCATCGGAATTTTTCTACATGTTTGTAGTTGAATTTTAACAAGTAGTTATATCTCAACAGATATACAGCAGAGGATGGACCTACCGTCAGGCTTATGACTACATGTTTCATGGCGCCTCTAATACCAACCTTCATCCCATAACGGTAGAATGCCGGCTCGTTAGGTTGGAGGTCTGGGTTCGATTCCCGGCCGCGGCAGATGGATGGACTGGAATTGGTGAATGTTACTTAAGTGTTAAGTGATCACATTAAGTCAGCCGACGATCAGTCATAAGCCTGATGGAAAGTCCATCCTCTGCTGTTTATCTGTTCAGATATAACTACTTGTGAAAAGATTGTGTTGTGAAGTGGAATAAGTCCGTATCGGGTTCGAATCCATGATGCCCACCGGATTTAGGGTCGAACGCGTTACCAACCAGGCTACTTACCCCCTCATATCTCTATGATTCTTGTCTTGCAATGAATCTTTCCTGCAATATTTCTTAACCTTCAAATCAGGCAAATGCTCTTCTCCCGTGTTAAGATCTAAGACGTCATCTATACGTACGTACGTACTTAAGAACCATTGAAATTTTATTGTATTTTAATGTCATGTGCTATCTATTTCTGATGTTAGATGATGGACTGTATTGTCTGGCAGGAGACGTGTGAAGTGATGTTCGCTCCATTACACCGCAGGAATCTGGAGCATCCACGTCACAATGCGAATAAAATCAACAACACACTGGGTACACTATAAATATACCATAACATAAATTATACCAATGTCAGGGACCGATAAATATACCAGGTATATTACAACAATTATTATTCTCGGCCGATTATGTAATCCTAAAAGCATTTCAAGTATTTTGAATTGCCAGTATTATAGTGCATTATTGAGTTAAGATATTTTATTGTTGTGGAATTGTAGGGAAAATTCTTCCAAGCTTAGGAGTTGGAAATGTCTCTATTGTATGAGGATTATGATGTCAGCGTTTACAGATCTACAATTAATATATAAACTTTCCATTTATGTTAGCTGGTTTAATGTAATCACTTTACACTTAAGGAACATTCAATTGCACTCTTGAATTTTATATCTCAAGGTTTCTAGAAATTTTTGAAAGAAGATTTTAGAAATAATAGATTCTGAATACTTTTTAGGTACGGTAAAAATACTAAAAGCCAGGGGAAATTTGATGCCATATCTAGAAAAAAACATAGAAGTATTTTTTCTATCGTCCTTTGTGCTTTTGGAGGCGGTGAATCCGAATTTCAGCTTTGCCACTTCGTAAATATGATGCGATGATGATGCAATCTCAGAAAAAACGTTTTTTTTTTCAGACTTATAACGATGGAAACAAATATGTACTTGTATATTTTTTTCACCACCAAAATACCGTTTTCTTGGACCACATATATTGGGTATAAGATGGTGTGTATATAATATATATGGTCATAAAATAGTCAATCGATCAGGAAGAATAACAGCTAGAAGTAATCAGCAACAGGTGTGCATCTGTGTATTAGGTAGTCTAGAAATGATGCACGACACATGCATGACATACCGTTCTTTCAAAACTAGGGTTTCCCAAAGAAACAGTCCATTTACTGCAAATAAACAAGAGTTTTCATACGCTCTGTCTCAGAAGTTGTTGATCTGAATCCTGTTTAATAAGGGACCACCTGAGGGCCATTAGAATCACCTAATTTAATCACATAATTGAAACGCGTGCTATTTGTAATAGAATTCATAACATAACGCAGTTTAGTTCAGACACGAGTGTTTAAATCATATTTAATTGGCCAAATAGTTTCTGTGATTTATTGCACGATTGGAATTCTAATAACTCTGCTATAACTTGATATAAGTCATATGACATGTTGACTTATTAATCTGTTAGTTTTGTTTGTTTTAATGTTTACGCATTTTCCTCCAGAAATGAAATTATATTACGTTTGCGACTATTCAGTCGTTTCACGTATTTACCGTATGTTTGATAATTTAGTAGTAGGTACTGAAATATAGTCATATAGCCTTGGTGTTGACATGCTAAATTTACAATCAATGTTAAGGTTTTTACAAGATTTTATTTAACTTCGCTGTGGTATTTTGTGTTTGATTGTCTGTGAGCAAATCTTGTAATCGATTTTTCAACCACTTCCTGATCTGAAACTTTGCTAACGTACGTAAACTCGGTGGCAATACGATTTTGTGTAAAAAATGAATCAGCTTTCTCCAGAGACAAAAAAGATGTATAGTGTTTCAAGAGCATCCAAGGGTCATGTGAAGTCATTATCGTATGAAAGGGCGTTGGAAAATAAATCCAAATCGTAAGTCAGATTTTGTCCAGCTCAAGCCTTGAAAGACACCGAGCAATCGAGAGGATCCAGTCACCGCATACTGTTATCTTTGGTATCTCACGAAAGTGCTTCACGAGCAGAACTCATACCTTTTTATAAATTTTAAATCTGTCTATTCTTGGTGGGTGGCGTCATCGGAATGAAGGAACCTCGCAAGGGTATACTTGGTACCGCGAAAAACAGTTCTAGTATGTGAAGTCATCATTTATTGTTCATATTTTTTTTTACGATTACTTATTGTTTTCTCTGATTCACTTTGTTTTCATTTGGCGAAAATAAAACTCACTGAAAGAACTTAAAATAAAATCAAAAATGCTAATTTTATCAAACTGGACACGTTTGCTCCAAATAAACAAGCTGTAAAGATGAAATAACTTATGATAATATCGCATTCTTCTTCTGTTTGATTATTGCAGTGTAGGTATAATAATTATATTCTTTATAAACACCTCAAAATAAAACAAGTAGAATACTCTAATACATATGCATGGGCGTCGCCAGCTTCGAAGCTAAAATTTTAATGTAGACACAGCAGAAGAAAAACTTTATAGTGCCGCAGGCGATTTTTTTTTTTTTGTGTGACTGAATTATGTAGTTGGCTTAGCTTGAAGATATCGGTGGATAGCGATAAGATCGCCCTAGTGAATATTACTTATTACTGTGGGTGCGAATTATTACGCTTATACTTAAATAATACATAAATTAGAGCTGGCCTTGTTTTAGTTTGGTAGGAAATTTATTATTTTGTAAAATAGGGCCGCAGGTGAAATTTTTATCATAATAAATAATCATAAACAAACCTTACCTACATAAAAAAGGCTATGATGTAAATCTAGTGTATTATTCGTGAAAAAAAGAATATAACAAATAGGTAAAAAAACAAGTGTAATTAGCGCCGCAGGCAATTTTTTTTATGGAACAATTCTAATTGAATGTATTTCACATTGTTTTCAAGATTTCTGATTTGATGAGAAAAAGATATCGAACTAATGTGATATTTTGTAAGGTTTTACTATTTAGTAGGTACCTATTCGTTTCTCTTGGGGAGGGCAGTTGCCCCCCCCCCCCCACCCCCCTGATGACACCCATGAGTGGTACTAATACATATGTGTTTGTGTTATAACGTCATTTTGAGATATCTCTATCGTGACCAAACTGTGTCAAGTGGTTGAATTATTTGACCAACAAAAGCTGCTACTTGGCACGGACTATCGTCGGTCGGACTGAATCACTGTGTGCTACATCATGCATCATGTACTACACAATATCTTATAACAAGTATTTAGTCAGTTACAAGTAGTAACAACGTAATAATAACAGATAACAATTACAGATCTAATCCATAACTACTACTTGTCAATTAGTTTGATTAAAGTTCCTGGTGTTGGCCGGAAGAATTAAAAATGTGACATGGCCTTGCTTTTTTCTGTGGCCTGCGGGAGTCCCACGAAAAAAATGTATACAACACTTACGTAAGAATTTAGTAAGGATTATTTTTGTCTTTGACTACCTTCTGCTATACTATATATTCCTAAAAAATGCGGTAAACCGCGAAGTGGGACCTTTTCAATTTTCAAGGGGGCAAGGGGGGCTGCTGCAAGATTTTGATAGGCAACCCTAGAGCGATGTATTACCCTAATAGTAACCTATCATTTAAGCCACATTTCGATGGGCTCTTAGGTTATTTACGTAATTCTGCGTTCGACTGTCAAGAAGATGGGCGCTGGTTCAATCCCTGATGCCGACTTACTATGCTCTACTTCACGCAGGGCCGGATTTACACTTTTCATAGGAATAGGCCCTGATATTACTATTTTGGTTTATTAGGATAGACCGAACTTCGTTAAAAAAATATCTCCACATTTTTGTAGAAAAAAAGGCCTCACTCTTTGTTTATTTATTTACACTTTTGGTGAATAAAATAAGTGCATAAATATGTTAACATTACAAGTAGGTAGTACTACATATACTTAATAATTTGTTCACAAGGGCGAGCTCATCGCAATGCCCCGATCTCTGCCAATTATCCCAAAATTTATCCAAAATTATAATTTATTTTACACCTATATACTTAGTCCTAGAATAGGCACAGTACTAGGTACTATGTTTCATTACTTCTTGCTAACAATTTACATATGTGTCCCGTTTGATCTGGAGAAAAAAAAAACAAGATTTAGCATAAAGTTCTAATCCAAGTACAGAAAGGTTCATTCTCACTCTGATTAAGGTAGATAAAGATTTAACCCGATAACAAACGAACGGAAGGATTTATATTATCGATATATTATAGCGTTTAGTTGCATCATTGAGTTACTTTATGTTCTTAGATCATAGATCGAGCGACCAAAGATCTCACCAATGACACCTGTTTTTATTTTAGGTGAGTTAGTTAGAAATCTACAGTTCTATTGAGATTCTCAACGCTTCATTTTACGCTTTTTCGTATATTTTCATGACCGTTGAACATCTTTTTTTCACGTAAGTGCCTGAAAGTGATGCTTAATTTTTATGCAGAAGAATGATAAGATAGCATAATCGTCATATCTGTATAATCTGCCATTAGACGTCAGAGGGGCCGCCACTCTCTCGACTTTTCGTGTGAGATGTTACAAATATTTATTTGAAAAAAAGCAATGGCTTTGGTAGCGTGACAACCTGTGTGTATGAATGAATGAAAGGTAATGACGTCTGAATGTGTATTTTTATAGTGGTAAAGAAAAATTATTGTAGTTTGTTATTGTTAATTAAGCTATTTATAACTGTATGAATAAATTAACTTAAAATTAAAATAAATTGCAGAAAAATTAATGTAAGCCCATAAAGTATGAAATTTATAGTTTATAGTTATGGGCGAAAAATGACAAAAGCATATAATTTTTAGTTGAGAATGGAATTTACTCTCTATTTTAGCGCGCTCTAAGTTAAAATTCGGACTCAGCGCCCCCAAAATCATAAGAGACGGTAGAAAACAATACTTATGTATTTCTTCACGCCCAAGAATTACCGTTTTCCTGGACTAATAGTAATTTGATTTTAATCAGCGATCAGAAAAACCACTTGCATAACGGATCCTAATTTTCTACCTAAATACATAATATGATATTAAAATTCTTGTGCCAGGTCAGGGTTAACAGGCTGCTTTTGTTTTCATTTCCATTCGAAATTTGAATATTTAAACGATTAGCGAACCATTGTTTGATTGCGTATTGCTTGTATGACTTCTCAGAAGAGTGTGTCAATGTTTTGAATTCAGAACAATACGATAAAATAATATGTCACAGTTAAATCCTCTTCGATGTTTACTACGAAGATACATGGGCGTCGCCAGCTTAGAAGCTAGGAGAGAAATTAAATATTTTAATATTTATGAATGTATCATAAAAAAACAAGTAAATAGCGTCGCAGTCGAAAATTTTTGTGAGACGAATTGAAGGAGGTCTTGACTTCTGACATAGATCTGGTTTATTTATTTTAATTAAAAATACAAGGAATAGGTACGTTACAGAACAAGAGGTATGAAAATTACGTTCTTACAAAAAATGTGCCAAAAAGATAGCGCCGCAGGCGAAATTCTTGTCATTAAAACATACATGTATAGGTATCTACTTGCATAAAAAATGTCGTGATGTAAATATAGTTTATTTTTCGTGAAATTAATAAAAATACTTAAGTGTATAAAATATGTAACACAATACCAGGCGTAACTAACGCCGCAGCCAATTTTCTTGATGAAACCATTATTTATTTATTTATTTATTTATTTCCAATCATACACGGCTTTTTAGGCCATTAGTACAAAATATACGAGTATTATAACAATAAAAAAGTAAACCAAAATACAAACAAAAAACATTGCAACACATATATGTGCATCCAAAACCTGTAATGAACTGGGTACATAATTACATTCAAATTGAGAATTAGGTGAGCGAACTCAAACATATAAACATGTCAAACAAAATAGGATACACAACGCAAATTTCAAATCATTCACGAAATATAAAATAAATTAGTCAATAATCACAAAAAATAAATCAACCATATACCAACATATAAAAAATAAAATAATTCAAATAAATCTATCTATATCACATAAAATAAATCAGCCATATACCTACATATAAAAAATAAAATAATTCAATCGTAATCTTGATTTAGAAAATAAAGTAGCCGGTCATAGTAAGATCACATAAAATAAATCAGCCACATACCCACAAACAAAAAAAAACATAAATAATCTTTACATAGACAATAAAAATTATAAACTTAATGTAATTTCATAATTTCAGACAATTCATGATATGTTAGGAAAACGATGTGTAGTAATTCAATTAAGAGGTTTTGTAATTTTTAGGTAAATCCAAATACCTGGTAATTTCCCTAGGGGAGGGCAGCCCCCCCTCCCTCATGACGACGCCCATGCGTAGATAGATCTATTGTTGAATTATTTCGACTCGAATAGAATCAAGTGTGTTTACATAATAAATATTATTCTTATTGCCATTCTATTATTGTGTTTAATCCTGCATGCGTCATTACGCAATATATTGTACAATTTATGCAAACATCAACGTGACAAATATTGCATTCTAAAGGCGCAATCCCACTGAGACAACTTTAAGGCAACGTGCAGCATGCGGCATTAACGCGTGCTACACATAAGGTCCAATTCTATAACTTTTTGGACTTAAATAAGTGTGTTTTAGATTTATTTTACAACAGGTATGTTATATTAGGTGAACTTTCCGGGGTTGAAAGCCGTGGTCGAATAATCGCTTGGGGACCCAGCTTCGGGTAAACCGTCAACTGTGTGGAAAATTATTTGATTAGGTACTTCAATAATCAAAGGGTAAACCTAAGAGCCTGTAAGACAATAATTGTCTGAATGTGACTGAATCTACGAGTATGTGTAATTCAGTCCTTTCTGCCTGCCCCGAAAGTTACGCGGCCTGAAGAGATAAGTAATTAGGGTTAGCTGGCAGAGATCGCAGCAATGCGATATATGCTCCCTCTAGTGAACATATGTATGTAATGATTTATTTATTCACAATCAATTTGTAATGTTAACATATCTCTGTATCGTGTTCACCAAAAGTGTAAATAAATACATTAATAGATACATAGGTAAGGTGGACGAATATGCAGGTTCCAGAAAAATAATTAGGTACTGTATTTAACAAATACATCTACGTTTAAGAACCCAGGTACTTTGTACTATTTATAAAATGTTAATCTTGATTAATTTAGATTATGACAGAATAGATTCTTGGAATGTTATCTCACCGCAGACTCGCATGTAGGTAAATATAAATGCATTTAATTAAAGAAACATGTCACCGATTTTATCTGCGGTTTCCTCTGCAATTGTCATCATATTGACACAAGATGGTTAATCATAACAATTATTATTATCTATTGTTTTGTTGACGCCTGATGCATAATTGAATGTTGACTGTGTAGTAAAATTAATTATGTCAGAATGAACTATGTGTGGTGTGTGTCATGCATCCTTTCATAAGGTAATGCACACTCTTGCAGTTGTCGCAGTTATCCCACGGTGTGTTGATATATGGATGTCAGAAGTCAGAACTTGCATTATTCAATTCATCCTTTTAAGAACCCAAACATAGGTACAAAGCTGGAAAACTAAAACGGGAGACCTTAGATCTCAACAACGTTACTAAATATGTTGAATCTAGCGTTTTTTAAAACTTTTTGAGGTAAATTTCGCTCCATTCATAAAACATTTACGGTCATTTACTACATTTTATTAATACAAAAACAAAATCTCCGCGACTTTCGGCAAACGAGTTTCTGTCTTTCGGAGAAAAGATCAGAGGTGTTTTTCACATGTTTTTTGAGAAAACCATACAAGATATAAAAAAATCTTTTACGGTAATTCCCTAGATAAATGTTCAATGCATCTACCCTATTTTGTTCCAAAGCACATTTAGTAACGGTTGTCGAGATCTAAGGTCTCCCGTTTTTAGAATTCTCTGAAAGGTCAGCATGCGTACTCTTAATTCCCACAGTGCGACATTAATCTTCTATAATTTATGCGTTGTAAATGTTACCGACGTATTAACATAAGATTTGAGAACATTTATCAATAATACCTGTTAGTAATTCTCCACGGCAGACAGATACCTGATTTCCGTAGGTAATTTAATTACCCACCAACTGACGAAATGTTAATGTTACCAATCTCATACACAATAATAAGATTATTTATTTAATTAATAAATTTTTGGTGCGAACAAAATACAGGAATAAGTTAAATTTTGAAATAATGAGATACCATGACATTTGTTTTCGCAAAACTCGACGTCAATAAGATGAATATAAGAAGACAGTTGATCTTGAATAATAAGTAAACTAAGTATATATATTTTTTAAAAACAAGATTTTATAATTCCACAACCTAGAATTGTTTTTCGCGGACTTTCAAACGATCGCGAACACAAAAGAATTGACAGAATTAGTAAAAAGATATGAGTTCTACTCGCACTATTGTGAGATACCAAACACGGGGGATGCGGTCACTGGATCCTTTAGATCGCCCGGTGTCTTCCGAGGCTTGAGCTGAACAAAATACGACACGATCATGGATTTCTTTTCCAACGCCCTTTCATACGATACCACACATGACCCCACACAACTCTTATATCTCCTCATCAGTAAAATTTCACAAAATCGTTTTGTCACCGAGTTTACGTACCTTTACAAAGTTTCAGGTCTCTAAGTAGTCAGGAAGTGGTTTTGGCCGATTCCAAGATTTGCGCACAGACAAAAGAAAAACAAACAACTGAGTGAAGGTTTTTTTTTTAAAACACTAACTCAGAGGTCTTTTGTCCAGTTAATAAATAGTAAATTTGAGAACTTTTATTAATTTCCATTTTCTTGTTTGTTCGCAGGATAAACAGGTTACCATCATGGGCGATATTCTCGCTGTCCATAGCCCTCTTCGTCGCAGTGTGTTGCGCCTTCAGTGGTCCAGACCTCCCCCCAGGACCCTACTGTGGAGCCAGGCCTGATATGTGCTGCTATGGGAGAGAAGACAGGTGTTCTGCACCTATACTAGGTACTTTGAATTCAAAATATATCCTCGTACCAGCATGTCAACCTAAACTAATTTATAATACCTATCAGTGGCGGATCGAGACATCCGGCTCCGGGGGCCCTACGCAAGAACAGATTTTGGGTCCTACACCCTTACAAGACCCCCACATAAATGTTGGTACCGGAGAACACAAGTGAATAGCGCCGCAGGCGAAATTTCTTTTGGTATTTATGGTATTATTGAAAATATGTTAATTATTATGAACATCTTAACTTTTTTGTACATAGGGTATGAAGTCTGACCTAATTTGGAGGCCCCCAAATCCCGGGGGTCCTAAGCAGTTACGTACTTTGCGTACCTTTTAATCTGCCACTGATACCTATAGGTAACTGAACACACTTCTTGCTTCCATCACATTCGTGCAATTTGTTATAAGTACACATATTCTATACGATTCTTTTTGCTCTGGTCGACGTGGTCTAGCCAAGTGTTTCGTGGACGGCTGCACTTCCTTACGCCTTTTCTTTCACCCAAATATATTTTCTTTGTCATTCTTTCATCATTCATCCTCTCTACATCTACATGTTCCAACCATCTAAACTGTTTCACTTTCATTTTAACGCATTTCACGTGAATTAAGATTGTGTCTCCATCAATATTTTACACGACATTAAATACCACTTTGTCGGTTTGATAATAATTTAATGAAAACTTTGATAAGGAGTCGATTGATTCATTTTTATTATAATTTAAGGGCTTGGCACCTAGAATGACGTCACAGTCATTTCCCACGGCATTAAGGTTCAAAATCGCGTGAACAATCGCATGATAAAATGGTAAAAATAGCGTTTTTTTCCATTTTTATGGCTTAATTTAGCGTCTATCAAAAAACTTTTACGGTTATTCTCTAAATTTTATTGCATATTGCTTTCGGGAAACGAGTTTCCGCCTTTCGGAAAAAAAGATCAGAGGTGTTTCGGAAAAAAGATCAGAGGTGTTTTTCAATATTTTTTTTTGAGTAATCTATACAAGATACAAAAAATATTTTACGGTTATTCCCTAGATAAATGTTTAATGTATCTACCCTATTTTGTTCCAAAGCATATTTAGTAACGGTTGTCGAGATATAAGGTCTCCCCTTTTTAGAAATTGTTGAAATGTCGGTATGCATATTCTTAATAAATAAATACGACTCATTCTAATCCCATTACAATATACAACTAATAATCGATTAAGGTTCACCTGTTTGTCATACATTAATAAGCATTACTTATAGAAAAATCATTAATAAATTAATACATACTTATCATTTATGGAGAAAGTTTATATAGCATAATCTAATCCCAATTATTCTCAGTTCACGATTTTATTTTAAAATATGCATAATATTTTTAATGGAGAGACGACAGATTTTAGAAATGTCACTGGACCAGGGATTAACAAGGTTCTAACTAGAAAATTTTGAGATTTTCAAAAATGTATTCAAAAAAAGTAATAGCGCCGCAGGCGAAATTTGTCGTGAAGGCAAGTTAAAAAGGACGTGTTTTAGGTTGGTATTAAAATTATTGTGTACAAAAAATGTAATAAAG
Source organism: Ceraclea dissimilis (assembly GCA_963576895.1). Taxonomy (NCBI): domain Eukaryota; kingdom Metazoa; phylum Arthropoda; class Insecta; order Trichoptera; family Leptoceridae; genus Ceraclea; species Ceraclea dissimilis. Next base: position 4,517,287 of record OY756375.1, read on the forward strand.
AAAAATAGCGCCGCAGACTTTTTTTTTTTTTTTTTTGAAAAAATGGTTGTAGTGATGTCCGATAGTTAATAGGTATTTACAAATGGTATAAAATAAGGTTTTTTAGATAATTATTTTACATTTCGGGGTGGGGATGGGGGGAGCTCGGTCCCCAGTCATCTTAATATCACAAACATATTATGCGTATAGGTATAGGTCTTCATATATTATGTTGATTGCACATTCTTTATAGAAATTTAACCCAATTGGTCTTTCAGGAACATTGTGCTACTGCGACGACTTCTGCAACAGAACGAGGAATGAAGATTGCTGTCCAGACTTCTGGAGTGTGTGTCACGGAGTGGAACCTCCTCCAGAGAACATTATCGCCTGCTACCACAATGGGAAGTACATGTCAGAGGGACAGAAGAACACGGAGAACTGTAATGATTGGTGAGAAACATTTATTTATTTAATAAAGTAAAAAAAGACCTGGACCAGCTTAACAGCGACTATTGTTGCCTTAGCGCCAGTCCAGGTACCAGGCGCGAAGCTACCTAAGAACACGATTCCCATCGAGTTACCTTTTGGAAAAAATGATAGGTATAATAGTGTCTAATCTGACGTGATCCCATAAGAAATGTTAGCCCCGGATTCCCTTCTCCAGAAATCCACCCTTCGCCACTGTCAGGCACCTACAGGTAATGTTAACAATGTGGTACTTACATACTAATACACGATGTGATAACAGACGTACATTACAACATAAAAAAAAAACATTAATTTACCACCACGTTTACTTCCAGTCAATTGCTATTTTGGTTCTGCTAAATTTCTTACATACAGTTTTGCATTAAGAGTACCCATACTGACATTTCAAAAATTCCTAAAAACGGGGGGCCTTAGATCTCGACAACCGTTACTTAATATGCTTTGGAAAAAAACAGATATTATTTTCCTATGGTACTAAATTACATAAAAATTGACGAAATTTGACCGTAAAAATTGTCTCTTAAATAGGCTATTATTGTTTTTTGCTATTATTAACACAAAGAAACAACTAATAAGAATCGATTTAATTTAAAAATTGTCTGCAGATAATAAGCGAAATGAATATTTCTAATAATTAATGAGTGATAGTCCACACTACTCGACAGCAAGAATATAACTTCAGAAACCCCCCGATCGCGAGGAAGAGTAGACGTGTAAAGCATGTTGCTCTGTCGCGTCAAAGTGCATATAAAAAAAAAATGCAATAATTGCTGACGTCACGATCGCGAGACGTCACTCTCTTTACATACAGCCTTAAAACTGAATATAGGTACTAGTTTTTCACTTTTGCTTTTAAATTGTTATGTATTCATTCAAAAATTTTGTTGATTCTCAGTCGTAAATATTATTTTATTACTACTTACATTCCTACTACGAGCGTTTCTAAATTAAATATTAGCAAAGCAAATAATATGTAGAACACATGTTTAAATAAATAAATGTTTCAAATTAAAACAATGTTCTCACGCGGAAGTGAAGATAATACATTCCCACTGTGTTTAAATTAAAATGTCGTTGTGCTTCGAGGTCGAATCGAAAAAAAAACTGCTAATAAAATATTAAAACATGCAATTAAAATCGCATAAATCACCAGGCTGGGGCAAGGTTTTCCGCCGCCCTAGGCGAAGCATCTAAAAGTCTCCTCCCAACTCAGCCTCGTTCGAATTCAGTATAACACAAATTTTTGAAACTTTTAAACCCATAAGCTGCCGAAATTTAAAGCATCTCTTCTTAAGAATGTTATGAGTTAGCTGCAAGTGATCGCTGTACAGCGATATGCTCGCCCTAGTGAGCATTTGGTTCTTATTGTTATTGTGTTTCATATTGTATGTAATATTCACCAAAAAATACATTTTTATTTTCAAAATATCTTTCAATTCTATCTCAAATAGTAATGCCAATTAGCGCAGCAGACGAATTGTTTTCTGTAGGACACACGGAAGAGATGTTTGAGATGAAAAAATCTGGAGAAAAGATTTATTATTAGTGCCGTACACGAAATTTTTCTTAGGTGCGTTAAAAAAATAAAATTTATTTATTTACACTTGTGAACAAAATAATGAAATACACTGAAATGCTCCTAAATTTTTATAAGGACAACCTTTATAAGGTTGTTTTGCATAGGCTAAAATAGCGCCCTCAGATTTTTTTGCTCCAGGCAGTCGCCTAACTCGCCTGTTTGGTAGCGCCAGTCCTGTAACAGCACCAGAATAAATCGACATATTTATTTATTATTGAATATTGGTGAAAAAAAACACAATTCATTATTGCAGCAGACTTATTACCAGAAGTATAAAAAGAACTATGTTAATTGATGGGTACGTACCTACTACTGCAAATATTTACCTATTTGTTGTACAAACTGTGTTGAGTTCGTTTTTAATTAAAAACGATTTATCGATTTTTAATTACATACCAATTGATTTTCACACCAATAGTTGCTGAATATCTGTACAGATACGCAGGGCCAAATCCAGCTTCTCGAGCGCCCTCGACAAAAAATATTTTTTGCATGTTTTTGAGATTCTAAAGTACGTATACTTGGTCGTCACTCATACTAGGAACCCTTTATTAATATATGCACGCATTTTTTCATTAACTTCAACCCAGAGGAAATAATCATAATAACGTCACGCATACTAGGAACCAGTGGCGTATATAAGGGGGGGGGCCGAGGGGGCCCGGCCCCCCCCCCCCCGAAATGTTGGACAATTCTTTAAAACGAATTGTCAATTCTTTAAAACGAATTTTAAACGACCTTTTTCACTTACATTCACGAAAAAATTTGCCTGCGGCGCTATTATAATTTTTATACTGTACAAATATTAGATCGCTCCCCCCCCCCCCCCGAAATGAAATCCTATATACGCCACTGCTAGGAACCCTGTATTAATGTATGCACGCGTTTAGAAAAAAGCAAAAAAAGCTATAACATGACAAAATAATATTTTTTATAGAAAAGCAGATTTGTACAACTCTAAGTATATACGACCTAAAAACGAAGATGATTCACGACAGAATGGGTCGATTCTAATTGCAATTTAATTAATTTAACACTAATTAAAATGCTTGTGGTTTGATAAGGGAGATAGGTACCTAACTACCTGAGAAGGTACGGAAACCTTGAGGTTTCATCTACTTTAAATTGTTTTGATTTTGAGGTAATATTGCTTATTATTTAAATTGTGGCGAGACAAGGAGTACATAGTAGGTTACCACAATATCCTTACAATATGTCTTGAAGATATCAACTTTATATGAATCATTGCCATAAAAATCTCGGCAAGGCATTGCACCTTGATAATGTCTGCGATAAAGAATATTACTATTTAGTGAATCACATTTTAATATCGTTAATGATATGGCAATCGTGGGATATTATATTCTCTTTGATGGCAATAGGTTCCATGACTGCCATGTGACGAAAAATCAAGTTTTCAGGAGAGCGAAAAATGTGAATATTTTTAAATGACTTTGAATGAAAAATAGGTAAATCGATTGATGAAATCCAGCGTTTTGATTCAATTTTAGTATGTCAGTGGATGCATACGTGGATGAATTAGTATTTAAGTCTCTTATCTGTAAGTGTTAATTGTAACCTCGGATAAGGACACTGAAGGAATGTAATTTAGGGGTGGGGTTTGCTGAAGGGCTCCCTTAAGGCTAACCCTGGGCCCACCCCTTAATAAGATTTGCCTAGAAGTGCGGGTAAAAAAAAGAGGTCGCTATTAATGCGCCTGAGCTACCCGGGGATGTGGAGGGCCTTAAGCCCGTGGGATTTTCCTTCAATATCAGTTTGGATCATATTTAGCAGAAAATATCAAAATTGATTTCTTTTCACTTGGCATGAACGAGTATTGCTAATTCACTGAAGATCTAAATAATAACGTCAAGCACTGGACAAATAACTGAAAATTAGCTATCCCAATTGCAAAAAAATCATGATTCTGTTTCTTTTTATTTCAGTACTTGTCAAAACATAAACGGCAGACCTGAGATGGTATGCGATACTGATCCATGCATGATTGAAGAGCAACTCTTGGATACCATCAACAATGATCCAGCCATCACGTGGAGAGCTGCAAACCACACGCCATTCTGGGGACACAAACTCAAAGAAGGGCTCAAACTGAGGACAGGGACATTGACACCACAAAGGAGCACAAGAGGAATGTATCCATTGAGACCAGTGTATGACCCACGCAACATGCCAAGATCTTTCAACGCCTTACACAGCTGGCCTGGCAAACTTGCTCCAGTTCAAGACCAAGGATGGTGTGGATCCTCGTGGGCTGTTTCGACCGCTGCTGTTGCCAGCGACAAGTAAGTCAAACTCAAAAATATTCAAATCTTACTAAAAACTCTGAACTATGGTAGATTTTTGGCCAAGAGTCTCCAGAGTAGTTTCGGGAGGAGTTTGTCGAGGGGAACTCTTCAACAAACTTGGCTCTCATGAAAAAAATAATAGGTATATTTTTTTGCGTGAAAGATTGGATGACATAGGAGCTCCTGAAACACGGTGACACAATTGAGGCGATGATGCTTAGAACTCCTTACTCATCTTCATCCACTCAAGTTTACTTTACAGCCTATCCATTAGATTTTTTTTAAAATCGAAATAAACCCAAATACATCTTTGAACACTTCACAGAAAGCTTAAAAGCTTGTGTTGTGAAGTGGAGTAGGTCGGGGATTGAACCCGCGTCCACTAGATTAACAGTCGAGCACGTTACCAACCAGGCTACCGACCATCTCAAAATGCTATTGGATTCTTATTGGAGCAATTTTTTCACCCACTGATATCGATGTTTCTTTCTCAAGATCAATATTTCTCGAGTTTTATTTCTGAATTGTTAATTGTGTACATATTTCCAGATTTGTAATCATGTCGAAGGGCAAGGAGCATCCATTACTCAGCGCTCAACAGCTTCTGTCATGTAACAATAGAGGGCAGAAGTCTTGCAGTGGAGGATATTTGGACAGAGCATGGCAATTCACCAGGAAATTCGGGTGCGTGTATCCAAAACCATCTCAGGGAACAATACACCCTTGATTTTTTTTGTTTTGTTGTTTACCCGACAATCGGTGAATGCACCATCAGTGAACGTTTTTAAAAACAGATTGGATGACTTTCTCAGAACAACGGATAGCACAGACATTGATTTGGGCCCATCAGCCTAGGCTGCTTGCCCAAAAATTATTAATTATAATAATAATATTAGCAAGTTTTTAAAAAAAATCCTCAATATATTTTTACCTTTTTTTTCCAGTCTTGTATACGAAGATTGTTTCCCTTACTCCGGAACTGAAGAGGCTTGCAAAATGTCACAAAGAGGAACGCTGTTGTCTTCAGGCTGCAGACTGCCTGATGACGGCACTGGCAGGAAGATCAGATACCATGTTTCTCCAGCATACAAACTAGGAAATGAGACTGATATAATGTATGAACTCGTCAATTCAGGACCAGCACAAGGTGAGTCAACAGTAATGAACGACAAATCTAATGAGCGCTTATAAAAGTTTTGCAAAGAGTACAGAATAAATTTTGTGTTTATGAGCCAGGTTGAATTTAGCTTTGATGAGCCAGGTTGATATTTTGGTTACTACACTGAGAGGTTATATGGGTTTAATACCTAATTGAGTAACTCTACAGTCTATCAAAAAAGATATCTTTTCGATGAGGTCGCTACTCATAGTTTTTTGGTTACCACAGTGGCACCACTTGTGGATTTTCAATAGAAATTTCACTGTTGAGTGTTGCCAGAACAAAAAAATAATAATCCGAGACCATCTCATTCTTGACAGATTGTGGTCCATTAGACCAGACACTATATTTACACTATATTTGATCTCATGGTATTCTTCTTTCAGCCTTTCCTTCATCAGCCTTTTCAATTCTTCTTCACCGCACTGCTTGGTCGTGCCAATCTCCTATTCTGTTTTATCCTCTGGATCTTCTACCAGGGACATTAGGCTATTGAACCTTATTATCCACACATTTTAACTATTGCTTTTCTAATTCCAGCAACGATGAGGGTATACCAAGACTTCTTCTCCTACAAGGGTGGAGTCTACAGACACTCTCAGAGGATGCCCATGAACGACTTCACCTACCATTCAGTAAGACTCATGGGTTGGGGTAGCGAGGATGGCATCAAATATTGGGTAAAGATTTTTTTAAAAGCGTCTCTTTTATAGTCTCCTTGTTAATCGGACAATCTTGCCAGTATTCTTGCGTAGACGATTTTCTCTGTAACTCGCCCCGACACAATCGTTGGTTCTGCTTCATGTTTTTTGGGTATACCATGTGTTGATTTTTGCTGTCTAGCTTTGGCCTCTTGCTGGAACTATCTTCAGGACTATTTTAGTCAAAGCAAAAATAAATAGGTACACATAATACCTACCCGAAAAACACAATGAAGATATGAATGATGAGCATGAAAACCTACACCATAAAGTATTATCATTGGTTATGCAATATGTCCAAAGAAGCAGATATAGTCAAGTTCCAAGCATGGAGCTCTATCTCTATCCCCCCGTTCGCTACATTTATTAAATTAAGAGTGGCTGGAGGCTCTGGATGTCAACCTTTGACGTTGTGACTATACATTGGCGTTGTCAAATAATGAATACTAAATAAATTAAATCCATTTGTTTATTTTGCAGATTGCCGCTAACAGTTGGGGCGAAAACTGGGGAGAAAAGGGATACTTCAGAATCGTCCGAGGACAAAACGAATGTGAAATCGAATCGTACGTCATTGGGGCTTGGGCAAATACTATTAGAGAAAAAGGAAAAGGGAACGAAGTAGCCGCCGCCTACAGAAGACGTCCTTATTAATCTCGTCACAATATGTGCCTTTATCGTAATGTAATTATGTTAAAATTAAGTCCAATTCTGTAGCTAATTAAGTGCGGACTAACTAAAATAAGACATAATATTTAGATTAAATCCACAAAAAAATAACTTTAGATTCTGCGACTAGTATTCGAGGATTTGCACCCTCATCTTCAGGCGATTCTGAATAACTTTATTTATTTTATAACTTTATTCACAATCGCCTAATGACGAGGGTGCAAATCCTTGAATACTGGTTGCGAAACCTAGTCATTTTTTTGCGGATTTAAATTTAAATATTTAGTTTTTCATTTTTCGCTAAAAATTGACTTTTACCAAGCACCGACGGTCAAAAAATCGAGATTATAAAATAAGACATTCTTATTTTAGTCATTTCACAGAAAAAAAAAATGAAACACACTTAAATTTTTGTTATTCGAAAAGTTACAGAACTGGATTTATTGTGTAAGTGTGTAACTTATTTTAGTTGACGATAAAGTACAAGAATATTCGATACGATAATCAGGAAAATATGAGCAAATATCATATGACTTATTTTCAGAGTTTTGTTATTCACACATATTCCTGAAAGCTGTTGCTTGTCTCCCATGAAAACATAAATTATAATTAAGGACTAAGTATAGAGAAAGAAATAAAAATATGCGAACTCATTTTGAGATACATTACTGAGATATAATAAACTGATAATGTACCGAGAATATCTTGCAATTATGATGCCATATTTTTCTGTATTAAAATTTCCAGTGATTAAATTTTGTACGTAATATTTAAAGAAAAAAAAAAAAAATTTTTTTACATCAGATTTTTTTACATTATTTCAATAATGGTACTACATTTTTATTCAAGTTCTGACTAAATTCCAGCGATACCTACTTTTTTCTTTCTTAGAATTTCTGACACTCTTCACACAATGTTTCGACACAGTTTTACGTGTAAAAAAATCTGGTGTTAGTAGATTTTTGAAGGTAGTATTAAGAATTGTATTAATTACTTTGTGAAGTTGGAATCGCAATACAATTTCTATCATTAGAGCTGAATGCATGTCGATTCACACAATGATGCATTGCTATATTATTATTATTAACTTTTGGGCAAGCAGCCTAGGCTGATGGGCCCAAATCAATGTCTGTGCCATCCGTCGTTCTGAGAAAGTCATCTAACCTGTTCTTAAAAACGTTCACTGATGGTGCTTGTATCACATTTTGGGGTAAACGGTACCACATATTCACCGCTATTGAAAATAAAATTCTTTCTCGGATTGCTGTGAAACCGTTCCTTGGTGAGCTTCTTAGAATGTCCTCTCAAATGGATATTGATATGTACCTAGGGTTGCCACCTCTCCGGGTTTGACCCGGAGTCTACGGGTTTGAGTGGCGTTCTCCGGGCTCCGGGTTAGTATAGTGTATCTCCGGGTGGGAAATTTTTGTCATGACTAAAAAAAAAAAAAGGAAAATAACCCCGGGGTCCCGGTCCCCCCCATCGAAAAACCGGGGCTCCGGGTCAGCATACAAAATCTCCGGGTTTGTAATTAAAAAAAAAAAAAAAAGGTCTACTATTATTACACATTATTACAAATCTCCGGGCCTACGCTCTTACAAAGGTGGCAACCCTATATGTACCTCAGCTCTGTTGAGAAAGACTATATTACGAATTCGACCACGTGTGTCTGATTTAGAAATGAATGAATGTCCTTTGTTTTAGTTTGTATTATATGTTAATTTTTTTATTGTATACATTAAAATAAATATAAAAATAGTGTTCATTTTAATCATGTAAGTAGCGATTACGATGATGTAAAAAAACAGATACTTTAATTATTGTTGTTTTAATATTTTGTTACTGCCTTTAATTATTGTGATTGTTATTAATATTTCAAATAGCATTTCATAGTTTCTTTCTTTAATTCTTTATCATGGTAGTAAAAATTCAATTCTAGTACCGTCAGAGTTGTAGTTTTGACCGTTTGGCTACAAATTCTATGTAACTCGTTCAGTGACGATCGGGGATATTGTTTATTGTTTATCATAATCCCTAGGCTTTAATTTCAGGCACTCGGACTCGTCGAATTTACAAAGTCAGTTCAGATCGTCAAACAAAATACCACTTTATAAATGAATCGAACATTGTTTATTAGCTGAAGGTTTGATAAATTATCTGTTTCGTTATGTGTGCACCAAGGCCTGAGTAATATTATCATGGATCTATCTTATCAGTATAAATGACATTTGGTGATGATGACGTCACAAAAGATTGAAAGAAATGTCTATCTATCTATCTATCTATACCCTCACGCCACATCCCTTGCAGGGTAGGCAGAGAGGACAGAGCGCCAGACAGCCCTATCCTTACACACACTCCTAGCTTCCGTCACATTCATGCAATTGTAAGAAATGTACGGGAAAAAATATTCCATAGATCAAGTGTTTGTCACTAAGACAAGGTGACGTCGAGAGAGTAGGGTTGCCATGGTGATGTTATTTAAATGTCAGGGCTTAGATAACATAACGAGGGCTTCGTATGCACATCGACAATCTCTCATTTTATCTCATATATTTTTAAGTTTTGCCTAGTTTAGAGTGAAATTTACAGATGCATTTTGTCTCTTTATTTTTTGTTAGTATTTACAAAAAGAAGGATTATTTCAGTTTTCTATTATTGCTCTATTTTTAATTACACAAACTTTACGCTATTTTAAACAGCTTAGCGAACACCTTCAGCCAGTTACTTATACCGTATTTTCTAAAGTTGCCATTGAATTGAAAAAATAATGAAAATATTGCCAGGCAAAAAAAAGTGTAATTAAATAAGTCATTATTAGATATAGACGCTTTAAAAGTATTACTGCCATATTGCTATTTTATTCTTAGATAAATAATATTCTAGGTTAGGTTATGTAATAATTAAGAAATAGAATATATAATAAATGTAGTATATTATATACTTAATACACTTTATTAAAATGTAAAATAATATTTATATATCACATATTTTTCTATATTATAAATAAATACTAAAATTTTTGCTTAAAAATATATAACATTGTTTTATTTCTCTTTATAAAAAATCATTTTCAGAGTAAAATATTCATCCCAAGTCTACGGCCCTAAAGAAAATCAATATGCCCACAGGGACATAGACAACTTGGCTGACAATGTAATTGGTACCATAGAGTAAATGGACATCCAAGGCTGAGGTAATATTAACATTGAGGCCGAGGTCTATGTGACATAAGAAGTTGATGACATCACATAAGATGGTAATAAATGTATGGGGAAAATATTCCATAGACCAAGTGTTTATCGTCAGGACAAGGTGACGTCACAATAGAGGGTGGTTGCCATGGTGATGTTGTTTGAGAGTGATGGCCATGACGGCTTCGGGAAACAAGACAGAAAAATTTTCAGTCAATTTGTATGAACCAACCAAGCTGTAATGTTTGTATCGAAATTGTGACATCTTTTTAATAGCTATTTCTTAGTTCCCGAAGTCACCACCACGTACAGACTTGCTGCAGTTATAAGATATTAGTCTAGTATCCAGTGTTGCCTACAGTTTAATCAAAACATTTTTATTTGGCCTTTGTAATGAAAAATAAAATAATAAGTGTCCGTACAAGACACACAAGTAACAACTGTATTATATTATTGTCATACTATTTATTTATTGCCGGGGTTTTGCTGTCCTCCTATGAGCTTCTGTTCTCTTTCTAATTCTTGAATCCGTGTTGATTGTCGGGTCTTTGCTCTGTTTAATACACTCTGAGATCTTGTCTGAAAATGTTAAAGCAGTGATATTATAAATAGATGCAGTCAACAAGGTAACTGCTTTTAAATCAATGTTTTTTTAAAGAGAATTGGATAGGGAAACACAAGAGAATAAAGAAGATGAATATTATTATAACAGGAAGGTATATAATCGCAGGTATTAATTCTTTAAATTACTCACACGTAATTTATTAGATCTTTCATGTATGAAAACCATTTGCTTCTTTATTGAAATCAGTCTGTCTCTGCAGTGTGTGACATCAGAAAACTGTAATAAATAATTTGAAAACGTTGAATGTTTCAACTGAAAGTTCTTGGTGGAAGTTTATTGTAATAATGTTAATATGAAACACTATTTACTTAATATCTTCTATCTATTGAGCAGGTCTCACAATGTGGCGTAAATATATATGTGCAATACTTACCAATTGTTTGACAGCATCGCTATTTTGACAACTCTGCAATTTTAGATTTTGACTTTCTACAATATCGATCAATGCTTTCTGTTTATTTCTGCAAATAGCAAGAAAATAAGGTTACATTAATGACATTTTAAAACGAAATCTGAGATTATGGCTTTTTAGAGCATTATAAAGTACATCTTTAAATAATTTTTTACATACATTAATTCCTGCAAATTCCCTGAAACTTTCTCCAGCGGCTCTTGATAGACACTCAATAATCCATCGCACAATTTCTTGATATCCTCGTCAGTTAACAGACCTTCAGAAGAGCTGAAAATTAAGAGTTAAAAGTATAAAATCAGCATCCCACTTTGTTCTGAATCACGTGAAAGTTTCACTAAAAACAGATTAATAATATACTTTGTTTTCTCCATAGCATATCCTCAAAACATACGCAAAATATTAGCGATTCTATACGTTATCGATAATTGTTCCTTATAACTAGTATTTTTAAGGAGATATTTCTTATTTCCAACTTTCAGAACCAAAAAAGCAAAACATAAACAAAACGAAATTTTTACGTCTTCGTCACCAACTGTCAGTGTCACATGTCACGCTCACGTCACGTCAAAACGCAGCTACGGTTAAATAATTTACGGACGGCGGAATCGTGTTGCATTATTTCCCACGATTCTTTGATTTTTTATTCCTAAAACAATTTGTGAATGTTGTGGCCGTTGCTACTTTATGCATTTCACGCACAAAAGAATATTGTGGACAAGACGTGGTGGAATTTGGTTTTCAAATCTGATGAAATTTAAAAATAATTAATCAGTAAAAGAACGATCCCCTCTCACTATTTTTATTATTTATGATTATTCGATCGTCACGCTTTTTTTCTTTTATCTGTGTTTTTCTATGGCGTTAATGGACGACACACATTTGACATTTTTGTGATATCAAAGTTGAGTAAAAAGTAATTTGTGGAGTTTTATTTGATAACTTATTTTAACTGCATATATCGGCATTGTCGCCGATAAGAAATTATTCAAAATAGCATCCATTATGCAAAATATGTCTGTAGCGAGGAGACGTCGGGACCGTACCGATTCGGCTGAATATTCGGACGCTTCCTACGAAGACGATAATCACATCAATTCTGGAGACGTAAGTGCACTAATTTATTAAATTATCCGACATATTAATTACTTGAATCATTATTTACATTGTTCATTAATTTTTAGCGTTATTTAATCAAATAATTCTACTTGAAATATGCAGTGTTTAACGATGCTACAATGAGGTCATGTCTTGTGTACTTTTTTTCTGTTTTTATATTGTCATGTCAGCAATTTGTTATCATATTTACATTATAATTAATGTTAATATCATGTGATATGTTCTTTCAAGGAGGATGAAGGAGATTCAGAGTATGATTCAGCAGAGCACAGTGTTTCAGATGATTTATCTGAAAGAGAGAGTGGAGATGGTCAGGTATGGAATGTTCACTCTATATATTTTTTTGCACAATTATAGCGATGCATTGGTCTACTTTTTGTCGATGAAAGTAAATTATGCGTGGTATTTGTATTAATATACATAGATTGTATAAATTATGTGTAAGTTAATTGATTAGTGAGTTATGTACCATTGCTTTCTATAATTATATTTGTGGTTATTTTATTACACAGATTTGTAGAAATGAACAGATTTTTATGTTAACAAGATATCAATAAACTTTCTTTTAATAAAACAAACTTACAAACCTGTGCGTTGCATTTAATGTGGGTTTAGTACGCGTACATAAACTAGGTATTTTTTACAAATATTTCAATCATTTAACGCATCTTACGCTATTAGCGCTAATTTAAATGATATAGCAACTCACTTTTTAATTTTACGTACCTATTATAAATTTTTATTGGAACTGCAATTTTGTTTGCTGGCAACAAAGACATTCTATTGAAATTTTATAAGTGTTGCCACCATGGTTACCAAAAAGCTACATGTGGCGCCCTCATCGAAAACGATTTCTTTTTGATTTGTACTTTGTTTAGGTGTGGAACCTCCGTTCTAATTCTATTCTATGGTGCGGAACACTTTTTGAATTAATGTCATTGGATCATTACAAATAAATATTATTGAATCTATTCATTTTATATCAGTTCATGTCTGATAAAATTTCTGCCGAATGGTTTTAAATCGGCGTAAAATAACTCCCGGCAAGGGATACAAGGTTTATATAATACAATATTATACTCAAATATTTGAAAAATAAATCAATTATCTAATAGGTTAGAATGGCAGTCAGTTTTGAATGCCTTCTCATACTACTGCTGCTGCTACACCATCAGGGTATATCTTAACCGAGGCCGTCGCCATATTGTTCATGGAGGCCAGGCCCAACTGACATTTGACGATGATTACACCATCAAAATTGTATGGGAAAAAATATTCCGTAGTTCAAGTGTTTGTCACCGAGACAAGATGTTTGTCACCGAGACAAGATGTTTGTCACCGATACAAGGTGACGTCACCACTCATGGCGGTGATGGAATTCGAGGATGTAGGCTTGTACTCTACTATCGGAGGCTTCGTCTTAACAATGGGGTGACCAGCAAAATGTGTATAAAAATATTAAAAATACACTACATTCTCACTGCACCGACTTTTTGCAGCAGAAGATGTGAATTGTCTTGGAAGATTTATGAATACTTAATTTTTTTTTATCAAAAATGAGCTAGAATCTACATTATCAACAAAACAAATACTACCATTCTCTTTATCAATGTAGCCATTCGCAACTGACGGCCAAATTATCTATGAGAAGAGATATACCTAAATTATTGTAGGTATTGAACTGGATTTATCTACATTGCACAGATGGAAATACATTTACAGTTTTTTCCTTAACAGAAGTCTCTCGTCTCTGTTGAGCAAAAAACTGTAAAGTATCTAGGTATCAGGCGCGAAGCTGCCTAAGAACACGATTCCCATCGAGTTACCTTTTGGAAAAAAAATATGAATATGTATGATAGTGTATAATCTGACATAATCCCATAAGAAATGTTAGCCCCGGCTTCCCTTCCTCAGAAATCCATCCTTCGCCACTGCTAGGTATGAGAAATTTTATAACCATCTGCCATTGTGCCTCCTATTGGTTATTCATCATTAATATTCATCCACAGGCGAAGTCTTTCTGTGTACCTAATATTAGACATTTTATTATACAGTTACGGAAACAAAGTATGGGAATTGAATCGCCAGTTAATCCAATTGAAATGCCTCCATCTCAGGCGTCTCGTGATGTAAATTATTAATATACATCGGCATATTGGCTTCTTTTCTGGAGATGTGCAGGGATGTAGAGTGAACAAAAATATTATACAGTTTATTTACTTGGCAAATTTCGTTAATACTACCTGCATAATGCACGCAGATACAAGTTACGTGGAATTTGTTGTTTACAAATCACTCCCCTATAGATACTGATGGTTGTATTGAATTCAGGTACAGATGGAAACCCCCGTAATTTAAGTTCAAAGAGAAATAATACTTTTGCTCACGAGTCATCTATGGAGTCGCATTCATAGGAAAGGTTTTATTGCCCCTATTCAGGTAGAAGAATCTGATATGCCAATGTATAGTTATTAATTCATATATTGTCATATTAACAGGCCGCCCCGGGATCACAGAAGGGTGAGAGAGTGGATCATGATGAAGATAGAAGGAATCCACAATATATTCCTAAACGAGGGACTTTCTATGAGCACGATGATAGAACAGCTCCTGGGTTAGTAAACTATATTTTAAGTATTTATAAGACACACTTCGGCTTGTTAGGCCACCTTTAAACATATGTAGGACGATTTACTACCTTGGATTAACTGTTATATGATGTCCTTGAAGCTTGTCAATTACTAAACAGCTAATGAAATCGAGTGAATGTGAGTTCGATCCCCGATGCTGATGTACTACACTCCAGACATAAGATTTTTTAGCTTCCTGTGAAGTGTACAAAAATGCATTTGGGTTTATATAGATAAATCAGATTCATTTAAAAAAATATACTTAGCTATATTCATTGGTTTATAACTGATAATTATCGAACAGGTATTTATTACCTAAAAGTAAAGGTAATTTTTATAAATTTTCGTCTAAATGAATGATGTAATATCATTCGCAGCCATGTTTTTATTATGATAATTATCTCTTGCAACGCTTATAATTTTTTTTAAACAAGTTAAGTGTAGTGAGAATAGGGTGGGAATTCATAGCAATCATTTGTTTTCTTTATTCTCAATTTAGGGAGGAAGAAGGTGAAGCCACAGAAGAAAAAGATAGCTCAGTTAATAAAGGATCCGGCACCGGTGGAGACGTCATAATGACCTCGGGCACCACAAGAGAGAGGACTGGAGGCGCCCCAGGGACCCCCGCAGGCGGACCGGAGAGGAAACCCAGACAGAGCAGAGCCAACGCTGCCGACAAATGGACTCACGATAAATTCAATGAAAACGATCAAGCTCCAAAGAGTAGTGAAGAGTTAGTTTCTATCTATGGATATGACATTAGAGCTGAGGAGGGACCACCCCGAGCATTCAGACGTAGGAAATATGGGTAATTTAATTCTACGATTACTTGAATTGTAATTTTTGACACAGTAAAGAATCAGACAGTCTCGGACTAATAATTGAAAACTACAATTTTGTTTGCTGGCGGCAATGACAATTCTGTTTAAATTCAACAAGTGTTGCCTCTATGCTTGCCAAAAACCTACAAGTAGTGACTTCATCGAAATCCATCATTTTATAGGTGTACTTACTATGAAATCATTTGATCAAAAGAAACATTGATTCAAAATTATGTTGGATTTTCAAGATTCAGATTGTATCAAAAAAATCTCATCATACCTGAACAGAAAAATATAATATTTTTTTATGTAATAGTTTTACAATATTGTTACGATAAGTAATTTAAGTATTTAATTCAAACACTACATCAGAAAATGTGTTAAAGACAGACACAGGCAACGTATAGTGGGGGAGTTGGTCATAATATCGTAATTTTTACCGAGTAACCGTTTTTAGACGTTTGGTTTTTGTGTATTACTTGTGAATTATTAGAAGCAATGCATTTGTTAATTTCTAATTTCCTGTTTCTGGAAGACATTCGCAACTTGTCTCCTGAAGTTATCAATACTTGAGCTCTCACAATCTTAATCACAATATCTGACCAATGCCATACGGCAGGCATTAATTTTCTTTTTCGTTTTAGTCGTGGACCTAATAAGTACACTAGGAATTGGGAAGATGAGCAGGCCTACACGGCCAAGACCACACCTGCCAGAGTAAAGGCTCCACCACAAGTCACCAATGGAGAGGAATTCCCATCTTTACAGAGTAGCAGTGAAAGGTATTATTCTTCCAGTGGGATGATTCGTAAAGTTAACACATTTAATCCACTTTCCCTTATCTCACTAACCGTCCTATTGTTCCAATCCTTCCTCCAGTACTTCCGAGCGTCTGTCCTCTATCACGCACGTCATAAACCAACCACCTGATGAATGCCCTAAGGAGAAGGTGACTGTTGCCACGAATATAAAGGCGAGAACCGAAAAAGTTGGTTTTGTTCCGCCGGGATCGTTCTGGAGACCTTACCATGATAAACAAGACACATTGATCTTTGGGGCACAGTGAGTATCTATGGCTGGCAAATCTCTTTTTTATTTTAACTGTTCACAAATGAAAATCTCGTAGTTGACTAATTTCTTCCTTGTTTATCCTCGAGTTCGTTGTTCACTTGAATGTAATGAATAGTACATAATCGTGGTTTAGGTGTGTGGAGAGAATGAATGAAGACAGGATGACCAAAAAGACATTCGTGAGCAAAAGAAGAGGTGTGAGGAAGGTTGGACTGACCTGGACGGATCACATCGACCAGTTCCTCAAAGAGGGACGAAACCAAAGGGCAAGTATGACAAGTTGCGTGAATGTGTCAGAAGCAAGGATAGGGCTGGTATTCTGTCATCTCTGCTGCTCTGTGCTCTCATTTGCATTTGAGATCGGTTGATTTGAGACATTTTTGAATTGTTATTTTCAGAAACAAAGGAGATAGACGTCGCAATGGAACAACTCACGATGTACCAAAGAAGACCATCGAGGTAATACCCCCAAAGAAACAGGAGACGGACAAGAATGCCAACAACACAAAGGCATCACAGCCTCACTCCACTCCATCTGACCATCACAACACTGGGACAGTGGCTCCCAAACACACCCCTACGGAGAAAGCCATATTGCCTAAGCAAAGAACAGCTGGAACAGGAAGAGTGGGCTTCGTGCCACCAGGGCCACTGAGAAGACCTTATGCTGAAAATAAAGATATGTCCAGCCCGTGCACACAGTGAGTATATATACCTGACAGTATTAACTTGCAACACCAATTGTGAATTTAATTTAGTATGAAATTTAAGTGCATTTTAAGTGTTTGGTGACGCTGTATCTCTGAGATGACAAACTACTTATACAGGGTATTTGATAGATAGAACTAATGTTCTTTTACAATGTTTTGTGTATCATTTGAATGACCATAAACAAGAAAAGTTTTTCTCAGATTTTTTAGTTTTAAGGCGCTTTTTTCTTAATGAAAATCCCCTCTGAAATCGTAACTCGTTATTGAAATAACTATTTCTGGAAACTTTAATCCAATGTTTTTTAATCATTAATGTTTAAATTAGGCTAAACTAATACTCAAGTGACAATACAGAATGATAGAACTTAGAACCTTTCCTTACGATAATATTTTCGACAAAAAGTGAAAATCTCGAAAACTGTGAGACTTTGGACTAAGCTGTGGCTCAAAAGATCCCAAATGACCTCTACTACCACTCCTTAAGATATCAAACACCCTATATAAAGGAAATTTTAAATAGTGACTTAATTTCTTGGTTTATGTTTTATTTTTCAGGAAAGAAACACCATCAATTCAGAAGAATTCAGTTCCTCCTTCAGCAGGGCTGCCGAGTGCATCCCTCGGTGGAACACAAGAAAGGAAATCTCCATCAGTGAGGAAACCAAATACAGTGAGTAGTGTAAAATATTATAGTATAGCAACCATATGATCTTGTTGAATTATGCAAGGTATTGCATGACCACTATTCCTGTGAGACTCTACCAGCTATGTTTACCATGAGCTCTGATGTGCACCTGAGAAGACACCAGTTGAAATTGACGGCAACAAGATTCACATCCAACACATGGAAACACTTCTTGACCAAAAGAGCTGTCAGTGCTTGGAATCAGTTGTACTTTCTCCTGCCACCACCTCCTTCAAGAATAGACTAGATCAGTATTTCCCAAACTATGAGTCGCGACGCACCAGTGGGCCGCAAGCGAATATTAGAACAAATAAGTTCCACTACTCGCCACTACGGAATCTGAGCATTACCAATATTAATGCCCTCTTTAGACTCTAAAAAATTTCGCCTGCGGCGCTAACTTCTTGGTGCGTATTTTATAAGGTAAAATTTTCTTGGTGGGGGAAGGGCGGCGAAAACTCTATAAACTATACCGAGAAAAATTGTAAATCCGGCGCTAGTACACCCACCCCCGTCTTTTCGTAAGAGGTGGGTCGCAAGATTGGAAATTTTTGTTAAATGAGTCGGCACCCAGTCAACTTTGGGAACCACTGGACTAGATAATATAAACACAACGTAACTGGGATTTGGGTCGAAACATCGAACGCTGCATAATAAACCTTCGATGAAGCCTCTTGTCAAATTTGTAATACATTTTATTTTTTACAGGCGAGTATTCCTCCACGAATGCAACATTCTCAACAAGCCGCCGCCCAGCAATCTCCCCAACCGACGGCTATTCCACCATCTCAGCAGCTACAGCAAATACCTGCTACAGTTAATACAGTCAATAATAATGCAGTAAACACGACTAGCGCTCGAGCAAGTCCTCCACAGCAGATCGCTAATGTGCAGACGCAACCGAGTCCACAGGTTACTACTGAGGTGGCTTCAGGAAGGGGGAAGAGGTACTCCAGCATCAGGCAAAGACCAATGCCTGACCAATATCAACCAGTTCAATATATCACAGGTACGGAAAGTGTATATGTACTGTATTATAATATTAATAGCTGTAAACTAAAAAATCATGCTGTTTGTGGGGTAGGCAAAATGAGCAAAATGCCAGATTTCCCTATACCTACACATAGATCTAAATGTACAAATTAAACAATGTTTACGTGACGAGTACTTAATAATGAACTAAAGTCACGAATTCTAAAAATGTTGACATCTATCGATGACTACTCAAAACGTTTTGTAGGCTCGTAATGTCAATGAAAAAATGTGGCATAAGCAGCAAGAATTATTTTTGATGATAGCTGAAGGCGCTGCGGTCGTGAAGTGTTTTAAATTCAGTATATATTCGAATAACTTGCATAAGTTGACACCATTCATACCCGGTTTCTACGAGAATTATGTAAGTTGGTGTTTTTTGGTAATACCTAATCATTGTTTTTTTTTTTTCAGATTATCAACCGCCTCCGCCGCAGACCCAACAACCGGCACCAACACAGCAACAACAACAACAGATACCAACCACAATCCCAACACTACCACACCGTCAAACACCTCCCCCCTCCCTGCAGCAATCTCAGCAGCAACAGTTGTTGACTCAACAGAATCAACAACTCCTCCAGACACAACAGTTGCAACAGCAAATACACCAGAAGACACCACCACCACAGTTACATCAGCAGACCACAATACTTCAAACAAATCAATCCATGCAACAAATGATGCAACCCACACAAGGAATACATCAAACTAATCCAAATATCATTCAATCCACTCAACACACACAGAGCTTACACCAAACGACTTCCAGTTTACACCAACAACCTTCCCAGTCTATGCATCAAATCAATCCTTCCATGCAACAAATGCACCAAGCTAGTCCAACCTTGCATCAGACTAACACACCTGTACCTGTACATCAATCTAATGCTCCAATGTTACAATCCAATCCTCAAATGTTACAAACGAATCCTCCTATACACCAAGCTAGTCCCTCTATACACCAATCGAATCCTCCGATGTTACAATCCACCGCCAGTTTACATCCAGCGACGTCTTCCATGATTCAGACTCAACAGATTCACCAACAGAGCACCACTTTACATCAACCCAACGCTTCGTTACACCAAACTAATCCTTCCATACATCAAGCTAGTCCGACTTTACACCAATCCAATCCGTCGTTGCATCAGAGTAGTCAACCGATATTACAGAATAATCCTCCGTTACACCAAGTGAGTCCTCCGCTACAGACGCAAATGGGAAGGCAGGGAACCGCTCCGGCAGTCAGCACGATTCCGATGAGACAAGTGCAGAGATCTCATCAGCAGATCCCCATTCACAATATGCCCGCTCCGACGCATCTTCAGGGGTCGTTACCGCAGCAAGGCTTGGTGGGGACTCAGACGTATCCCGCTCAGCCGATGATTCCTCAGACTCAGTACATTCAGAACAACAGCAGCGGAATGTTCAGTCACAATATTCCCCCCCAGGTGTACCAGACACAGCAGGGATATGCCGCCCCTCCTCCCCCCATACCGTACCATCACCAGCCTACGCCGCCTTACGTAAATGTAAGTTAATTGTAGACGGTTCATGTTTTACAAGTGTTAGTGCAAAATAAAAACTAGATAGATCGACCGACTAATTTAGGCAGTGAATTTAAACAATAATTAAAATGATAATCCCCTGTGAATTGACTGACACCCAATCTTTTTCATCATTTCTTTTAATATCCTGAAAAAGTCAGTATTTTTAAAACTTCCATAAGTCATTTTTCATCTTTTTCGGCAATGAGGCTACTTATTCTAAATGTCACATTAATTTTGACCAGAAAGAATGTGTTTTATACAGTGAAATCCTGATTTTAAGTTCTTCTGGGGACCGGGTAAAAATCGGGAACTTAAAATCTAGGTTTCACTGTATTTATTTTCTCAGGTTGACTATATAAGATGCAATAAGTTCGCCTTTTGGCACACTACCATTGTCTTGTTTTTGCCACTATGCATATTTTTCTTTGGCCAATAAATATTTATTTATTGTTTATAAAACGTTGACTGGTTACCCCATTTTTGAGAGTTAACGTGAAGGTATAATTTTAGTAGTAGATTCATCTAAAGTGACCGTACACTATTTGTTTTAAATCTTTCTTTCTATGTTTCTTCACAGCCCGCCAGGTCGGTGTATAGAGAACCCAGTGGCATCACGTTCTACAGTCCGCAAGAACAGAAAGGAGCCACTGCCCCTCCGCCAACTAGAAGACCTACCAATGCCATACCAATAGTTCCACCACCTTCCAGAAGGTATGAATTCATTTAGTAATGATTAACATACATCATTTGGTACTCTGATTACCTTCCAACAGTCTTTCTCAACACCACCTCAACGGTACGCATAGTACCTAAACTCTTTCAAAAGTAAACTGAGGCATCATTACCTTTCCTTAAATAATCCATCTAACTGACAATCCCGTGGTTCCTTCCTTGTCCTTCATCCCATCCACATTTATATATGTATTTTTATGTATGTATAAGTATTCTATATATTATTATTATTTTCATATTTATTTATATTTTTCTTATTTTTCATACACCTGTATGTAATGTGTACATCAAATTAATGTCACAAGTGGTTGGTTGGCAGATATTGCCTACGGCAATAAACCCGCCATTTGGAAGATATGTTTCTTTCAATAAAGATAATCATATTAATCTCTGCGAAAACACCTTTTCAAATAATTAAGTAATCTTTAAACATACAATAAATCACAGAGTACAGTCTGTTACGAAAGAGGTGGTTTCTGATTACTAATTTGGAATCATAGTTTTGTTTGCTGGAAATAATAATATTTCTATTGAGTATCGCCAAAAAGGCTTGCAGCACCCTGACCGAAAACCATTTTTTTCTTGATGGACTGTATGTCGCTCCGAAAGTACAGTCTGTCAAGAATAAGATGGTTTTCGATTAAGGCGCACGTACTAGCTTTTTGGCGACCATAGTGGCAACACTTGTAAAATTTCAATAGAAACTTAATTTTTTCCAGCAAACAAAATTATATTTCCAAATGAATCCGAGACCATCTCTTTCTTGACAAACTGTGTTGCTCTGAAAGCAGGCCTAATAATAAAAATCATTAGGTACCACGCCACAGACAAGAATCATATTGAATTTTATTTGAATTTAAATTTTATTCCAAGTACAAATTTTCATATTTTTTTTCATTTTATTCAATCAAAAATTTTTGAACTTTTTGAAGCCACCCAGGTTTTCAAGTTTGTCTTGTGAATAATTAAATATAAAATGGAATCTACTCCCCGAGAGTAAGAAATTAATATTGTCATTAATTTATTCAATTTTAATTTAAAACACAGCCAACGACATTCTTTTAAATTTCACCAGTGATTGAGTCAACGCTCAAAATGTTTGCCAACAGTTTTTAGAAATGATTTGTTCCTTTCTAACATATGCTTGAATTATTTTCAGTTTGTCTTCATTCACATATTGTGTTTCAACTGTTATCCACAAGTTATCCAACAGTAGATCAACAAACTTATTCAGTTGTCTCATGATTATTTTGTTTACAGGGATAGAGAGAGATTAAGCGACGCCGCAGCGGTACAGAAAGATAATATAGATCATATAGTAGACAACATGTTTGTACCGAGACATCAGCAACCGAGAAATGCCGCCCCGAGACCCGGAGACGTGACCAAGACTGTAGAACCAGTGACTTCACAATCTGAACCCGGAAGTGAAGAAAAATCAAAAGACGGCTCGGGTGACAAGTCTTCCAAAGAAACTAGCGTCGAACCAACTTCACTCCCAAGCCCCACGGTTACAGAAGTTCCTGCAATCATTGAAAGTCCCATTGTTGAGACGTTAGCCAGCGAAGTAAGGGATAAGTTGTCTCTAGAAGTAAATGCAGAACTGGAGCAACTGCAGGTTGAACAAGAAGACATTTCGGCGGAATATGTTGATTGTGAACAACAGATTACGCAAGATGTGGAAGAATGTGTTCAGGCGCCGTGTGAAACTGATGAAATTCTACCACCGGTGGAAGAAACTGTTGTATATTTACAACAAACTGTTGAAACTGCAGCAGCTACTACTGTTAGTGACGTCTCTGAGGATGTGTCGGTTCAATGCGAAGCACCGAGCGAAGATGTCGTAGTCGAGGAACCAATCCAATCAACTGAACAAGTTAAAGATGAAAAGGAACCTAGCGGCATTCAAATCGCTTCAGTCGCAGACGAACAAATCGCAGCTGCGGTTGAAATAGAGCCCACAGTCGAAGAAGAGAAGATTGATACGCCAAAAGATGTTCCAGAGGCGGAACCTGTCGAGACGTTGGACGTCGTACAGGAGCCTGCTGAGGCTCTGCCGACCGAGGCAGTCGAATAAACGTAGAATACTATTATATTTTTAATATATTGACACAATCATAGAGTGACTATAATGAATCAATAAATTATTTTTCCATTTGAACGTGCCAGATCTGTTGTAGGCTTGTCATTACTATTTAAGTAGATTTCGTTTGCGCGGTTTGTTATATTTTGGTTTGTAATAATAATCATATTAATAGTGTCACTCTATGGTGACAATATATACTACTGTGTATTACATTTTATACTCAAATAATTATGATTTTCTTATGCTTGTGTCACCGCCGCCGTAATGAATTTTATCATAATGAAGTGAAAGAATATTTTGTTGTTTAGTCATATTATTATGGTGTTGACGATTATCTCAATATATCGCTGCTTATTTTATTTATATTACTGTATTTGTTTTATAATTGTAATAACAATGTGTAGAGAATAATGATATTATTACTACATGTAATGTACTATAACCCCCCATTAGTATAACGTTACAAATTAATTTGCGTAGCGCATTTTTTACGATAAGTTTCTCTTTTGCCATTCCAATGCAACGTTGGAATCACTGTGTACTACTAATAATATTATCTTATAATAGTATATCGTAGCGTTTCTTTTCTATTTTCCCTTTTCTATTTAAATGGATGCTTTAATTTCACAAATGAACTAACGTATTCACCAGAATTTCAAATTGAAATTGTAGCTCTATTTTTGTGTAGTAAATCACAATTTTCTGCCGTAACCGATTTATTTGTTATGCCAAAAATATTCTAAAATTGTAGTAGTGTAATATTTTGCAGTGAAAATCTAATACATTTTATGTAATTTGATTTGTGTCAAACGTAATTACTCAATTACTCGTTTTTCATCAGTTAGATTTTGTATTTTAAATGCACGGTAATACATAAACATCCTAGTCTTTTTGCTTTGTGTGATTGAAATAGAACGACTTTCAATATTATATATTGATTTAGATTATAATTATCTTTTAAATACGCTTTGTCTTATAAAGTCGTACTTTTTGACAAATTAGCCACTGAAAAGTTGTTTGACAAAATTGATCTCCCGTTTATTAAAAAGATGAATTGTTAGGTTTATCATAGATAACCGACTTTCTCACAATGTATGCTTAATTACTACGTACTGGTTTGCTTTCATCATTAAGAAAACATAATCTTAACAAAACTGTCTTGTAGCATCGTATATAACAGTAATCAGGTTAAAGAATCTATTGCTGAAGTTTGAGATTGTGTAACTTGCTTGCATTTTTTCTGTCCTTCATGTGTTTTCATTTAAAAGTTTAAATTATTACTAAATATTGTTTTCTGCGCGTGGGCTGCATTTTTTGCCGTTAATTGTCACCTGCTGATTTAATGGGCGATCATCGCACGAAGACAATGCATTTGGGTGATTGTTCCAATTGGGATTGTCTGAATTGGAGGTATGAGAATAATAATAAGAGTAAGTTGATAGATATACATTGAGATAGCGATATAACAGCACTCTTCTTTGGTAGAAAGGGATAGACATATGACGTGTTAATGTGAGTGAGTGAACAGCACGTGCGGACCACTTTATTATCTATGACGATTGAATATCACCCTACGAATGTGTTTGGTGTTATTCGCAACAACTGAGCGTGCAACTGACATACATAGAACACGTTGAATCGCAAAACCGGTTGACTCGCACCGACGATAGAACGGAGAACAGTAGAAGCATAAACAATCGAGCAACTCGCCGGGTGAAATTTAACGGGTCCAGAACGCCCCCCTGTAAGAAAGCAATCTCGTATACGTAGCAATATGTATGTATATAGTATGTCTGAGATTAGCTTTGTTTTTCTTGTTTAGTAGCGTCATAAAACTATTTAGTTATTCTATATGTGATTCATATTTGACAATACGAAATAATAATTGTAAGCCATGTATTCAAATTACTAGATTATTTGTATAGTAATATCATGTCTTCTAATGTAAATAGTAAAATTAACGAGAAAATTATTTTGGTTATCTTAAACACATACTAGAAACATTACAAAATAAGGACAGTGTTAGTAGTATCTACTATTGTTTTATCGGTTAAAATTCACAACAAAACCTGTAGATGAAACACAGAAATACATTGTAGGTATTTTCAATACTGTGTGTTGCATTTCTAAAGTTTATATGAAAAAATTGTTTTGTAAAAAAGTGTACTATAAATTTTAGTGTAGATAAAATGGATGATTTTTTTTTTAATATCGAAACTGCATAAAATATATATTTGTCTATAAAGTGTGGTGTATTTTAATATGATATTACATATTCTCGTTAGTAGCTTCTTTTATTTTTACAAGATTTTTAACAACAATATTTTGTGGTTATGTGGATCTTTAGATTTGACAAGAAATTTGATTTAAGTATTTATCTTAAAAAAAAAAAACATTTTTGTTGTAGTACCAACAGGCCTAGAAGAAGCAGGTAGTTCACAAACGGTAAATTAAGGTTTTTTTTTGTTTTGTTTCTATTTTTTACACCCTAGTTTCCATAACTCTTTTGTGGTGACAGATTATTCACATGTTATTTATTGCCCTAAATTTAGTATACAAGTTTGTAATAAATCAAATAAAATATACTTAAATTAAATATTATTTACCTGATATATATATTTTGTCCACATTGTTAAACACCATCTTTAATCTAAAGATAAGAATTTCGATGTTTCATTATTTTATGATTGGATTTTGTATACCTGATCTAAAAATTGTCCTTTTTATTATATGTGATAAAACTCTAAAAACCAATAAAACCTTGTGTAC
This sequence comes from Ceraclea dissimilis, assembly GCA_963576895.1. Classification (NCBI taxonomy): domain Eukaryota; kingdom Metazoa; phylum Arthropoda; class Insecta; order Trichoptera; family Leptoceridae; genus Ceraclea; species Ceraclea dissimilis. Next base: position 4,543,611 of record OY756375.1, read on the forward strand.
ATACCGCACTAACAATTATTGTTTTATTTTTCATCCTTTACTCCAAAAATAAATAAATTTTAAGTATAGGCATGGTTGTAGGAAAACAGTTTTAATAAAAATTATCCCAATGTAAATGGAGTGGGACGTTTGGGAAAGTGGATTTCTTTCATAGAAATTTAAAATTCGCGCCTTCTGCAGTCTTGTCTATGGCGGTCGAAGAAAAAATAATAATAATCTTCCGTTGTCTATGAATTCTGTCAGACGATTTTATTTCTATGGTGCGTGCGACGTTCGTTGGTTGTCAATTTGATATCAATATATGTGTTCTGTGGATATCAAATTCATCTAGAAAAGTCATTATTGAATTGGTTAAAAATGTAATAAATTCTCAAGTATATTACCTGAAAACTCAGCCACGCATAATTTGTAACTTCTTTAACCGAACTTTGGGCATTATAACAAAAATTATTTTCATGTCAGTTATTTCACGTGAAGTATACGATGTAACGACGATAGATAACACTTTTTTGCTGATTCAGTTTTGACATTTTTGTGTAAATTATTGTGAAGTGTTCACCTTTGTCCCATTACCGCGAATAAATTAAACAATAACATTACCATGTCTGACCCTTTGAGTTGTGAACATTTAGACAAATTAGTGGATGTGCTGGTGGAAGAACCATGGACAGGAACAGAGGTAAGACATTATGAGGAAGTTTACTTATGAAGACATAACCTTTCATTGTAATATACAAACCATCGCATTGTGTAAAGTTTATAGGGTCAAGGATTGTTTTGTGCGCTTCTTTGCATATTATGTATATTATATTTCTTATTCATACATGTTGCTAAATCTTTTTTGTGCCTTGACAATGTTTTTGTATTATACAAAATGTGTTTTGGTTTGTTATGGATCATGCAATGTTCAATTTCATAATCAAAATAGAAGTAAAAATATATTATTTACAAATCTATGAATTATTTATAATATTTATGGAATGGCATGGCATCAAGAATAGAAAAAAAGGACATGTGAAAAATATTGAATATGTCTACTGTTGAATATACATATGACAAATTGACTCACCACCCATTATGAATATTGTATGAACGTTTGCATAAATAGAAAGATGTGTGTGTTTTATACATTTCTAATACTTATCTTTATTCATATAAAAAGTATTTAGGTATTTTTGAGTTTGCCGAGCTAGGTCTTGTATCTTTTGACAGAATGAATAATTTATAGTTTTAAGACTGTCAGGTTTGACAGTGGTACTACACGCGCAACTTTATAGCAAAATATCGGTGTGCTTTACTTCGTAATGTCACGTAAAAGTGCCGCGCAATGTCATATTATAAGGGAAATATAAATTAGTGTGAATCTGTAAGAAAATTTGAATTAAATAAATCATAACCTAATTGAACAAAAGCTTGTATGAATCTGCCGGAGCTTTTTGGACCGCACCGCTAGGGGCGCTGCATTCACTTTACAATCGTATTGACTTCAGCGAATGCATAAAAATAAAACGAGACGCTAATTTTAATTCTCTTCTTCGACCCTGTTGTTTTGTAGTGCTTCCAATGCAAGGATTGTGGTCACAGAGGTGCTGATCTGTGGATGTGTCTCCTGGGTGACTGTCTCCATGTAGGATGCTCAGAGAATCACAAGGACCACAGCACATTCCACTTTAAAAGGATTCGCATCTTCGAAGTCCAGGTATTTTCTCTCTCTCTCTCTCTCTTGGTTAAGTATTCGGGTGTTGCATTTAGACTATGTTTCATACTGTTCCAATCACAATGTGATCGGAGTGTTGTGAAAGACATGGGAAGATACATATATCACATATCTTAAGGGCCTATATGCACTGAGCAAAAGTTGATTTATTTTCGCTTCAATTTTTTCAAATTTTGTATGAGAATGTTAGCGCGAAATAAGAATAACGTAAGCGACAATGTGAATTTTACCTTTTTAAGAAGAGCCTGGGAACAAATTAAAAAATCTAATACACCCCATTTGTTAAGATTATAATTACCAGTATTTTGGCTAAATTATACTTTTATATCTAAAAAACTGAACGGAAAATCCTCAGATCCCGTAAATTTCAGTGGTACTTTCGGAATATATTTTTACTCAAGGAATTTTAGCAACTGCCATCAATTGAATATCTCATAGGCTTAACAAATACATTAAAGAATGATGTTAATTCTGTTGTAGGATCTTCCGAAACATTGTGTGCACATGAATCTAAGCACTAAACGTATCTGGTGTTACTTGTGCAACAAGGAAGTCTTCAGAAAAGCAGCTCTGGCCAACGCACTTAAAAATGAGCAACTCACCAATGATCAGGTATAAAATGACACATGAATTTTACAAACCAGAATAGAACAACCTGATGTACTATTCACATATTAAATAAAAACCGTTTCAGTTTAACATGTCCACAACATCTGGAGGTCTCAAAGGGGCTGGTGAGAGAAGACGTAGCAGCTCCCTGTTGGGGCTAGAGCGGGGCACAATACTCAACGTGAATTCCGTGAATGACTCGCAGGAATCTAGCGATGGGGACGAATCGTTCAGTTCCTTGGGTGATGACACACCTAGAGGTATTAATGTATTTTATTTATTTATTTATTTAATTTCTTAGTCTACATGGAGCAAGTCCTTTTATAAGCCAAGGAAATAATAGTAATAGAAACATGGAAAAAGGAATTGGATAAGGAAAGTAGGGGAAGGAATTACAGGGATCGGGAAACAGACACACCACAGTCTTATCGTAAACTCATCCTAGAAGACATTATAATTAAATAAATTTTCCCAGCTTTGAAACATTTGTGATTCGACCAATATAGTTTCGGTAGCGGTAGTTAACTTGTGAGACACAAAAAAAAAATCATTTTGCTAACGTCGACAATAAATATATTAAGTTATTTTTTTGATAGGACAAGAGATGAATTGATGTTGTGACTAGAATAAAAATGAACAATTGAAATGGTTGGGACATGGAGAGAGGTTGAATGATGAAAGAAAATATACCTGTAGAGTGTTTATGATGAATTGCATGAATGTGACGGAAGCAAGAAAGGTGTTTAAGGATAGGAAAGTGTGGCGATCTGTTCTCTCTGCCTGCCCCACAGTGTGTGAGAGAATAGAATAGATTATAATTTTTTCAGTACGCAGAGATGTTATTCATATTTATTATTCTAAAATTTATTTATTTTTTCAGGATTGGTCGGATTGCAGAACATTGGCAACACATGCTACATGAATTCTGCCATTCAGGCACTCAGCAACACTCCTCCTCTGACTCAGTACTTCCTGGATTGTTCTGCAGCCATCGACTTCCTCACAGACACCAAGAAATTGGGACTTAGCAAGTAAGCGGCTTTAATTTTTATACATTTGAAGCACAAATTCTATTGTTGTGAAAATGCTGGGTTTTATTACATTCGTAGTTATTATTAACAAATATCTCAACCAATGTACAGCTAAAGATGGACCCCCAGTCAGATTGGCGCAATCAACTTTACATTTGAGAAAATAACACTTTTTCAGTGTTTATAACAATTTGCTTTGGCCGGGAATCGAACCCAAACCTATGCCCCACATAGCAGCGATTTTAACCACTACACCAAGAGGAGCGACGGTCTTAGTGTCTCAAAAAGAATTGCACAATGTGCAAGACACACAGCCGATGATGGGCTTAATAGTGAACGTTTCTCGAGTGTAAATCCAATCGTAAATCCAGTGCAGATTCATCTTAAGCTGCACATCAATTGAGATCCCTACAGAATTGTTAAAGTTTTATTTTTGTTTGCTTCAAATCAAACAACGACACATCTTTTTTTTTAATTGCATAGGGAAAAGATTACGAGTTATGTAATTCAACAGGCAGTGGTATTTCCACTGTTATTAGCGGTGAATCATATGTTATGCTTCTAGTACTTAATGGTAAATATAACTTATTATTAACTTGGGGGCATTTAGTAGTAATGGCATTTCTTCACCTACTAATGCAACTAATGATACGGCTTGTAGTGAATAGTAATTTTCTTCAGTTGCCAATGCATTACTAGTAGTAATTTTATAGGAAGTGTTTATGAAGTAACAGTGTAGACAATTCAAAGAATTGCTGATTGACAATTTCACGATGACCCAAATGATGATACTTTTGATTTTTGCCCTTAGCGATTTGACCGGCTTGTAATTGTTTGGGGCAGAGGTCTGGGTTCGATTCCCGGCTGTGATGAACTGAAATGATGAATGTTTCTCATGTGTAAAGTGGAAGTTGGTTGTAAGCCTGACAGCGTTCATCTTCAACTCTGTAGTCAACACTGTTATTGGAATACCCTACTATCCATCCGTCTTGACCACCGTGCGGAGATTAGCTGCAAGTGGAGTTCAAGATTGTATTGTTGGTAGCCCTGATTGTCGAATCTTGTCATAAGAGCTGTCAAAGTTTCGCAGTATTCTCACATTGTATCTTTTTCAAGTAACCTACAATGCCGAAAATATTACAGAGTAGCGCTAGAGAAATCATTTTAAAGAAAAGATACCTAGTTTTGCGAGTTGGAAAAAGAAAAAAATACTCCAATAATCCCTTCAAGCCGCCATCACAAGTTAGAAAAACAATGTTGCCAGTTTATTCTAACAATTCGAAAATTGGCAAATTGTTTTAAACAACAGTTCTGAAATATAATTTGAAAGTAGCAAAAAAATTTAACCATGTCGTATTATCACATCAAGCAACATTAAACCAAGTTTGCACCAGGGGACTTCTAACAGGGAATTGTCTGTAATTGGTTTATGTATTATGTTTATATTTCAGGTCCTATCAGAAGTTGGTTCAAGACATTTGGAATAAGAGAACAAGAGACTTTGTCGTGCCAAATAACATCTTATACGGTATTAGAAATGTACGTACATTTATATTTTTACATTGTAATACGCATTTCATAGGCGTAAACACTTGTATCTTATTCTGTTGATTTTGTTTATCGCAGGTGCATCCGATGTTCCGTGGCTATCATCAGCACGACACTCAAGAGTTCCTGAGATGTTTCATGGACCAGCTGCATGAGGAGTTGAAAGAGCCTGTCAGAGATCCCCAGCCCTTGACTGAACCATCATCGTTGGGATACATCAATAGACAACCAAAGCAAGCGGGAGGTGGGATTTTACTATACACAATTTTATTTATTTTATTTCTGCCCCTCCAATGGGACATGTTGACTGAGGACAGAATGACCATAAGTGTATGTATGTAAATCATATGCAGTTGAAAAGACCAGAGTCAGAGACTAATATTGCGAGAGCGCAGGTATTGATATGCCTCATGAGACAAGTTCTGAATGTCTTCCATTGTGCCGCTGAACCTGGTGAACCGACATTTCTCGACAATGTGGTTAATGGACTCCACCCCCCCACTTGGGCAGTTGGGGTTGTCCTGCTTAACCCACCTGTGGAGGAGAAGACCGCATCTTATGAGTGAAAGAAGAGGTGTGAGAAAATGCGGCTATCCAAAACCAACTTAGATGTGTTGTCGAGTAAAAGAAATCAGAAGGAATGCATGAGAAATTGCATAAATGTGATCTGTGCAAGATGTGTTCGGGTGGTCTGACATTCTGTCCTTTCTTCCTACCCCGATAAATAGAAGTTTACTAATGCTTTCTTCATCTTATAATGACGATGCGTTTTTGTTTTCAGTAAACGACATAACTTGTGATACAAACAGAGAGCACTACATGACGAGACAGCCCTCCATGAGGTCTGCAGAGAACATTCCACTGACCAAAGAACATTACAGAGAGCACTCACAGTCTGACGGGAACTTCACTATGAAGATGCTGACCTCGGGACATCGCCAATCTATTAGTTACTGTCCGCTACCTCAAGATATTACCAAAGGTCACTTATTTATTTTTTTAGAAAAAGGCTTAGCTGACAAAACAGCCCACTTTCGAGGAGGGTTGCGGACATAGGAAATTGATCTAGACAATGCAGTATTCCTACAACAGTGTAGAAGAATTAAGGTGAACATTGTCGGGCTTACAACTGACCTCGGCTAGCTTACACTTACACTAGCTTTACACTCGAGAAACATTCGCCATTTCAGTTAACCCTGGCTGGGATTTGACCCCAGACCTTCATCTCGCATAGTAGGGATCTTATCCACTACGCCACGAGGAGCGACAGCTGTGTTTGTCGAATTCCATCTGACATTTAAAATATTGAATAGACACTGTTTTTGTCCAATTACACAATGAAGCTGTCAAAAACTTTCATCTCAAAAACGTATTTTCTAATAAACATTTATTTTAAAACACACTTTTAACATAATACTGCCAATTTTGGTTGAGAAGATATGTATCTCGCAATCTATAAAAAGAGGGTGGATAATACAATATCAACCGGCCTTTGTTGTGTTTCAGATGAAATAATGAGAATAGAGAAGCAATCCTCGGCAGAGAATGAGACTGAAGGAGAGGATGATGAGGAGAATTATGAGACTTGTGGCTCGGAAGTTAGTGACAGTGCCGAGGAATGTCATTATGTTACAAAGTAAGCAACTTTATCTATCTTTATTATCCTCTCTACATCTCCCAACCATCTCAACTTGTTTACTTTCATTCTCAATCACAACATCCGTTTTACTACGTTCACTCAACTCTCTAATCACTTCATTTCTTAAGTAGATTTTATCTCAACAGATAAGGATGGACCTTCCATAATTTTTATGACTGATCATCAGCTGGATTAATGTGATCACTTTACACTTAAGTAACATTCACAAATTCCAGTCCATCCATCTGCCACGGCCGGGAATCGAACCCAGACCTCCAACCTGACAAGCCGGTATTCTACCGCTATGCTGTCAAGGCTGGTAGTTGAGTCGAGGTGGAACGCGTATATTATGTTGTACAATGTACACGGCCCTCTATTGAGATTATTTTTTGATATTTTGTGTACGTCCAACCACCTTTATGGATCCCTGAAAGTCTTTCTTTCTTGTCCTATTTCTCAACATTTTTCCACACATTCTTCTCAGCAATCTAATCTCGACAGCATTTATACGTGATTCTCCTTCTTCAGCCATGTCCATGCTTCACTCGCATACTCCAGTGTTGGCACCAGGACGGCCTTGTGCACCAGTATCTTTGCCTTAGTAGATACGTTACGACTTTTGATAATAGGACCTATTGCCCCAATCAACCTGGCTAACTTTCTTCTTTATATGTCACTTTCAAAGATGTGTTTAGTTAAGTGTATATTTAATTTATTGTATTTGTTTTGTTTAGAATGGAGCAAGAGGGGCAAAGAGTAAACGCCAGCATCGACAGCTCCCCCAACTCCCCGCCCTCGGACCAGGGTTCTGGAGATAGGCCCTCCTCCCTCAGATATAGGAGTGTCATCTCCGATGTGTTTGATGGGCGACTTCTCTCTTCAGTGCAGTGTTTGACCTGTGATAGGGTATGTATCATTGTCAGATTTTTAACTGGAAATTAGCAAAGTGTAGTATATAGAGCCCCGAATTGATGTGTGTTTTACAGACCTCAGGTTATCAAAATAACCTCACCCACAAAAGATGAGTTCCAACTTCTATTATTATTTCGTATTGGGTAGTCAGCTTTCGGCGAGTAGAACCAAGTCCCAGTTAAATTATTTATTTATTTTATTTATTTAGGATAAATAAAATAAATAACGCAGAAGCTGTTTTTGAGTTTTAGTTGAGAGTTTTGTTTGAGAGATTGTAATAAATGGAGGATGTCAGCCGATAAAGTGTTTGAAAAACCACTTCCAAGATGCTTGCCCTGGTTAGGGAGGCTTAAAAAGTTAACTTCCGTCGAACTGTCCTCATATTTGCAGTTTTTTTAGTTGTTTTAAGTATTTTGGTGGCTCATCTCTGCACTCTCTCTAACAAATCAATATCTTTGAAAAAGTGTGGGTTCCAAACCTGTTAATTGTTGAATTATATTTCAGATATCAACCAGAGTAGAGACATTCCAAGACCTCTCACTTCCCATTCCATCCCGAGATCACATGGCCGTACTGCACGGAGGGGGCAACTCCCCCTCACCCAGCCCGGGGAGGGGACCCGCATGCTCGGATGCCGTCTACTCGGCTACTCAAGGACAGGAAGGATGGGTATGCCAACAAAACTTCATTCATAAAATACACCTTATTGGAAAATTTCTATAAAATAATACTACTTTCCGCGCTGGTTGAGACCATAGCTCATTGGCATAATAGTTGATGAAAAATGGGACCTTAATGACATTCTATAATGTGATCACTGTTCTCTTGTTTCTCTCTCATGCCGCATCCCTTTAAGGGTAGGCAGAGAGAACAGATTTTCAGGCTTATCCTTACACTTCGTGCTTCCGTCACATTTTTAAAATTCGTCATACACACTCTACTCAAAACTTTTCTGTCCTTGAGAATCTGGTCACATCACGATGTGGTGGAATGGGTGAATGTTGACCTTAAGTGAAGTCAGCCAAAGCCGACTCGTAAGTGTTGGAACGCCCAACCTGCTTTCCTTCCAAGGGAATGTAGATACCTCTCGCTTCTGCTGTGGAAAAAACTGCGATAAAAAATGAAACTTCTATAAATGAAAAATGAATTCTACAGAAATCCACTTATCACCACTGGCATATATTGAGACAATGTCTTAAGTTAATATGGTTTCCTATTCCTAGGTATGGTGGTTACTATCCTGGCTACGCTCCTGGCTATACGGACCAGCTGTAACATTGCACGATTGTCTGGCGGCTTTCTTTAGTGCTGATGAACTCAAGGGTGACAATATGTATAGGTAAGTTTCAAATCCATCATGACTTTCAACACACGTCTTATAGTTACGTAATTTTTATTTTCAAATTTATTGCGTAATGAAGTTCAGTAATGATGATACGCATAGTAGTGGTGGGCGTTTACGCTAACTAAAGTTAACTTTAACGGATGCTGATGTTAACCTTGATTTATAGTTATCGTTAACTGCTACCGTTAATATGTCGTCTCGTCGCTGATCAATTTCGGAAGATTCACCGTTAACGTCCTGTGCGTCCTAAGTGTGTCGCTCGCGTAATGAATCTCGCGATCTCATTGGTCACCGGGCAACAGGCGATACTGTTGACCGTTGACCAATGACATTACGAGATTAATAACAGTACCTATTCATTCATTTTTCTGTTAATAATATTACTGTATTAACGGACTAATACGCGCGGGTATTTTGCTTAGTTTTCTTCATGTGCGTTTGGTTATAATATTTACATACTCACTCTGGTATTGGCATGGATTAACATTAGCAGACAATATACTTTTAGGTCAACGGTGTTGACGTGTTAAATTAGAACAACTGTTGAAGATTAACTGTTGACCATTATTGACATAGCTCTAATGTATAGTAGTTTAATTTGTGTATTATTTTCCAGTTGTGAAAAGTGTAACAAGCTTAGAAACGGTATAAAGTATTCCAAAGTACTGGGCCTGCCCGAGGTGTTGTGTGTTCACTTGAAGAGATTCCGACATGAGTTGATGTTCAGCACCAAGATTGGCTCCAAAGTGTCATTCCCCCTCACCGGACTGGACATGAAACCCTACATACATAAAGGTATAAACTCACATAGTACTGACAGGACAAGTAGTTGCAAAATGCATTGTTTGTTTTCCCTTTTTGCCACATTGACAAGTAGAGTCTATTGTCAAAATCATGGACTTTTATATCAAGTACCTAGATGGCGTACTTAATGCTAGTAGTGACCTAAACTGGTGCCCACAAACTGTCAAATCGTATGGAAAATTTTGACATTTCGTGGGCAACGTGCTTGAAATTTTGTTCTCATGGTTAAAAACTGTATTAGTTATGACGTTATTTAGGAATTAAGCGATACTAGTTTTAAAAATGTTTTAGTGTTTATTATTGATATCTTGTTAATAGTGTGAGTTTTGTGACTCTAAAATACCAATTTTTTTTTATACAGAGCATTGGCATTTTGTAACTCTATTCTCTCGCTATGCGACGTGTATACGACGTACAATGATTGTTTGTACGACGTATACGCGTCGCATAGCCAGCGAGTAGAGTTACAAAATGCCATCCCAGTAGGTACTGAAATATAATTTGAAAGTAACGAAAAAGTGTAACCATATCTTATTATCACATCGAGCAACACTAAACTAAGTTTGCTCTGTGAGACTTCTGAAAAAAAAAAACAGACTTTAGATTAATTACTATGTGGTGAATATTTCAGACTGCAAATCGGCTGTGACGGTGTACGACCTGGCTGCTGTGATATGCCACGCGGGCACTGCAGGTGGAGGTCACTACACGTGTGTGGCGCGCAACTGTAATATGGGCCGCTGGTTCCAGTTTGATGATCAGTACGTCTCTCCCTATACTCCGCAGCAAGTTGCCAACTGTGAAGCTTACGTCTTATTTTATATGTAAGTAGTTTTTAATTATAAATTTTATTTAGTAATTCTCGTAGTGGAAAACGTCTATAATTACAGATCATTTACTCTTACTTGACGGTTCGGATGTTATCTGCAAGTTACATGTTGCACACTTGTATTGTTGGTAGCCCTGACTGTCAAATTTTGTACTAAGAGCTGTCAAAGATCCCTAATTTTCTCATATTGCACTTTTTACAAGTGAGTTATAATGCCAAAAATTGTACAGAGCTGTTCTAGAAAAATTATTGTAAAAGTTTCGATAGTTTTTTGCCAGAGAGAAAAAAAACATAATGCTCCAAATTGAACAAGTTAGTATCTCGAACTGCCGCCATCACAGATTTGAAAGACAATGTTGCCAACTTACTCTAACAATCCAAAAATTGGCAGTTTTTTTTAAACAACATTCCTAAAATGTAATTTTAAAATAGTGAAAAAATGTAACCATAAAATCACATCAAGCAACATTAAACTCAGCTAATACCAATACTGATAGCAATTTTGTTCACATGCATCTTTTTAGCGTAGATAAACTATAGTAATTACTATTGTATTGCAGAAAGTCCAACCCTAAGATGACATCCTTAAGACAGCAAGCTATGGAACTCCTGGAAGCCACTAACGAACTCAACGATATCAAGTTTTACATCTCGAAACAGTGGATCAATAGGTAATAATGACTTTGCCTCTCAATGCCTGAATTCTTCTCCAAACAACCTCTAAAGGTTGTCTCGAAATATAATCATAATTACAACAGTGTCTTCCATCTCCCTTTTAATTGTCACCTTATGTATTTTGATTGCATTTGACTATCAAATTAGGATCCTAACCGGGGCCTTGACTGGACAGTGCAGACTGCGGAAGCATATGTTCAAATTCAGACACTCCAAGATTTTGCTCATAGGACAATGAAACACCTATTTACGTCCTCTGTAACTGTGACGCACTCGCTCACAAAAGAAGTCGCACTCTTGGAGGGCCCTACTGGACTCCAAGAAGTAAAGAGTACTCGCACCAAGACAGTTCGTGAGCTACATGAGACACGTCGGCCTTGAGTACGAGATGTAACATTGAAGGGTGACACAATAGACCTACTCTGGTCGCAGTGACGCAGGGGATAGACGGTCCCCTGACCTAACAATAAAAAGAAAATAAAAAAATGTATTTTGATTGTAGGTTTAAGACTTACGCTGAGCCGGGTCTCATAGACAACAGAGATTTCCTGTGCGAGCACGGAGGGGTGGTGCCTGACCGTATTAACATTGTGGAGAAGTTGACTATGGAGATATCACAACTATTATGGGAATTCTTCTACAAACAGTGAGTTATAATCTTATTTATTTAAACTTAAAGTAAACAACAAACACATATAAATATACAAAATGGACATAGTACAGATTATAAAACGTTGTTCACTAGGGCGAACTTATCGCAGAACTGCGATTTCTTCCAGTTAACCCCATTAATTATTAATCTTAATGTTCTTATCAGGTTAAGCGACTTTGTTGTGCAGAATTGTTCACATGAGATATGATATTTGTCTATCCCCTCACAATGCATCCCTTGCGGAGTAGCCAGAGAGGACAGATCATCAGACTTTCCTATCCTTAAATAGACTCCTTGCTTCCGACACATTCATTCAATTTGTCATGTATGCCATCCGATTTCTTTTGTCTGTTTCCGGTCATCCTCTCCTTAATTGTGTGTGTGACAAATTGCACGAATGTGAGGGGATAAGACAGTGTACTATTATGTCTTTTCTGCCTACCCCACAAAGGAGATAGACAAGATTGTCAGACATTCTTAAACCTTTATTGTTTTAAAAATGCCCCAGCATTATTTTAGGACTCTCTTATATCACTTTTAGTTTTAATATTTTTTTATGAAAATAATGTACCCTTGTTATAGTTTTGGTGGTGGTCCTGCCTGTAATCAACTTCACGCATGTACTACGTGTCACACCGCAGCTGAGAGACTCAGGAGGCGACAGAACCTCGAGTTGCAGAGGTTCACCTCACTCAATAACTTCACAGTAAGTTACTTAACCTATACATGCAGTATTAACCAGTTCTCGGATCAACTGTTTTTGTGTACAAATTATTCTCATTTACAGGAACAGAGGGCAATATATGCAATCAGTATGAACTGGTTCCGCACTTGGCAGGCCTTTGCACACAGCAAAACTCAGCAATCTCCTCCACCAATCGATAACTCTTCCATCGTCATCAAATCTCCCGTATTGGTGAGTAACTTTTCATACATTTGGTAAAAGTAATCGGGCAGTTATAGAGATGTTTAATATTGTATGTCTTTGTTCTTTTTCAGGAGAGCGTATCCGGAAGGGCAGCTTCACCCAAGCCAGCTCTCATCAAAGCTGGTTCAGATTACGCTCAGATTAATGAAGACTGTTGGAGATTATTCCACGGAATTTATGGAGGAGGTCCTGAAGTTAAACTCAAGTCTGCGTCCAATTATCAAAAGTCAAACATCAGCAATAATACACGATCAAATACAATCAGTTATAGCAATAGCACAGGATACAATTCAGGTTCAGAATCATACAGGGGATTCAATGATCATAACCATGTGTCGTACAATAATGTCTCCTCGTACAGTGAACTCACTGATAGTGAAGACGACACAAATAAACCTAGTAGCAGATCATTATCAAATACAGACTTACTGAACGTAGCAAATAGAAACGGAGAAGTATTCGGGAACGTCAAAGGAACGCAGTCGTTACAAGATGTATCCCTTCATAATAATGTCGCACCCGAAGCAGAAACGATAAAAAGAATGAGCGTAGATTCCGACGTATCCGTAGAAAATAATATTCCAAAACGTCATCCGCTCGTCAAGTCACAAAACGTAGGCAACAGTAAAAATAGCAACAAAAAGAATGCGGCTCAGAAGAATACAAATAACAATCCTCGACAGAATGGTAAACAGAAAGGCGGGAAAGGGAACAGGAAACGATCGAACAAAGTTTCGGAAAATGCAAAAAATAATACCAGTTCCGAAGATCCCCTCATCGGAGATACGTCTTCTTGTACGCTGGATATAAACACTAAGGACGAGTGCCCTATGGATGTCAGTACGAATCATAACCACGTAGATGATAATATGTGTTATGAGGAAACAGGGGAACTAGAGCAAATCAAAATCACGCCCAGGGGCGGAAGGAAGAAGGTCAGGAACCTATCTACAGACATCCACAGTGTTTGTTCCAGTATGCAAGCGGTTGAGATGTCGGACGGTGATAGTAAACAGAGTACGGATTCCAATGCTACTCTGACAAACTCGATAAACAAAAGTTCTAATCGTGAGTGAGATACGGGGATAATTCTAACAAGGAGATTCTTGAATCGCCTGTTAGCCATTGTGAAATTCCGACACGCCTTGAGAAAAGTCTGATGATCGATCCAAGTGTTATTGTTGTGTTATTTTAATTTGTCCCAATTCTGCAGAGTCACTGCTTGATGAGAATCTTATGATTCGTAATTTACGCTATACTGCCTGTAGTTTTTTTTTTGTTTTAAACTTAAAATAAAACGGGTTCGTTTATAAAATCTCAAATAACATTTTAGTTAGCTGGAAGAGCTTAAGTTAGCTCACCCTAGTTCGAACAATTGTAACTACGTACTTTCTTATCTGACTATGTACTATTAGTCATTTAAATAAATATTTTTTTAATCCAATAGTAAGTAATTCTGAAAAAGCAAGTTGACGTAATGAACGAGTGTACTTTTTTATTCAACTTCAGTGTGTACATGAAGTTGCCTTTTCGCAAGTTTACGCAATAATGCCTTTTCGGGTTCGAAGTTGGTACGTCAAGCAGTGATTCTTTATAGAATATAATAATATAAGCATTTATGTTACTTTGTATTTTTTTTTTATATGAAACAGCAATAGACATACCAAAATATTCTTGTTTTTTTTTTTTATTCTATGTAGAATTTTTAATGTTGTAATGTTTCTCATTAACTTATATTGTAAATTATAATGTGATAGTAAGTAGGTACCACTTGTGTACATGAATTGGCCAGATGTATATTACTATTCTACGATGCATGTGTGCGTAATTTTGCACACATGCGTAATTTAATATTTAAATATAAGTTCATTATGTTGTTTCCAAATTTTTGTTATTGATTATTATGTATGTATTATTACAGAGTGTTCACGTTAGAAAATAGTATTGAATAATGTATTATCATTTAATTACATTAATATCCATAAACGAAAAGGCAAATTTACGTAACCCCTATATTGACTACCTACGTTCTATTCTATGTTTTAAATTGTTAAAGCGTAAAGAATGGAATTGAATATTCTGTCATTTTGTTAGTTCCGTAAATCTGCCTTTTGATCATAAATCTATCTGGCTTGATACTGTAGCATTACCCATTAATTAGACATTATTCGTCAATGAAAAGGCAAATTGACGTAACTTGATTGAATCTTTTCTTTATATCATAGGCGTCTGAGAACGTTAGAAATCGAATTGAATAGTGTTTTATGTTGCTGGTTACGTCGGATTGCCTTTTCGACTTCAATGTACCCAACTTATCACAAAATAATTATGTTAATAGTTACATTCATCGTCAAGGTCCTATATGCTGTCATTCGGCTTCGGCACTCTGAATTGTTCTCAGCCAATGTTTTATAAATACAATATTTGCAAATTCCTTGAATAAATAAATATTCCAAAAGTACCCCTGAAATTTACCGGATGTGAGGAAATAATTATAAAATCATAGACTTTAATATTATTACGTACCTAGATGTCTGGCTCCATGTATTTTCAATAGAAAGGAAGTGACGCAATTTCACACTCGGCACTTTTTTGGTATTTTAAAGTCGCAAAACTCACTATTAACAAGAAATCAATAATAATAACTAAAACATCTTTAAAACTATTGCTTAATTCCTAAATAACGTTCAAACTAATACATATGTATGTACAATTTTTAACTATAAAAAAAATTTTGAAAATGTTACCCACAAAATGTCAAAATTTTCCATACGATTTGACAGTTTGTGGGCACCAGTTTACCTCACTACTAGCATTGAGTATGCCATCTAGGTCCTTAATATAAAAGTCTATGTATAAAGTAATGCATATTTTGTTATAAAAAATAGTCTTTCATAGTTCAAATTGGACGTCGCAATATTTTGTATATATTATATTTTATTTAATCCAAATTGTTATATTATTTATTGTGGGTACAAAGTACATTCTAGATGTATTATTTATGAATTTTGTTATTTTCGTTTTATTTTACGTAATCTAATTTTTTATTTATTTTCTCCTTAAGACTTCGTAAATCTCAGCTTCGTAAAAAAATGTACTATGTCTTCAGCTCCATTAGGGTAAAAGAAAGTTTAACTGTAGGTTCGGTTTTACAGCTTTTAATAGATGAACATAAAAAAATTGCAAAAATATATATAAATAAATATATGCAATTGCAAAAAATTCTGAAAACAATGATATTGTTAACGAACATATTTGCAATAATTAAAATTGCCTTTTTGCAAGGCTGCTACTGTAAGGTTCTTTTTGCTTCTAAAGTCACTTGCCTTTGAAGATAAATATGTGTAACAAATGTTTAAATCTGCATTTGTAAATGCTAAAGCTAAAAAATGCAAAAGTGCCAAAATTGACATTATTCTTGGGAAAAAAAACTAGAATTGGCGTTATTCCTGTAAAAAACATTGTCCTTATTATTTTTACCGCCATGATTTTCCTCACTTTAATTTCTTCTTCAGCCTATTCCCGTCCACTCCTGGACGAGGGCCTCCTCCATCTGCTTCCACGCCTCTCTATCCTGGGCTCTCTGGATCCAGTTGGCACCCACGTATTTGACTAGGTCGTCTCTCCATTGTAGTGGTGGTCTTCCTACACTCCTGCTAATCGTTCGGGGTTTCCTCTGGGTTCTTCGACCACTTATCGTCTGGATCTGTAGCCATGTGACCTTCCCACTTTAATTTATCTCACCATAATTAATACAGTTCATTTATTAGATATATAAATTGAATTAATTGTACAGTTTAGTCATACTAACTTGTGAGTTGTGCAATAAAATAAATCATGTTGTAATATAATAATAAAATAAATTCTTTAGGTTGTTTATGGGAAGTTATGTTGTATCTTGATATAAGTATTATATTATTTATTTGTTGGTTTACCTGATGGGTCACACTACGAAGCTATTTTATGTTACCATTTAAACGTTTTCCAAATGTTGCTATACCTGATCAACTAAATTTTAAGAACTATTCTCGTTTACCAAACATGATCGCTGATTTCTGTCAATTATTATTAAATGTTTTCTATACAGTATAAAAAAATTAAAATTTACGGCTAGTTTTACAAATTTTTACAAATTTGAAGGCTTTGTAAAGTTTTTGATCGTTTTAAAGTTCCATAATTGTATACATAATTCTACTGATGGGCGAAAGCTAGTACTCCTACCTACGTACACACCATAATAATCGACTCAATATATTTCGATCATTACAATCTCTTGATGTGCGTCGATTATTACTATACATCGGGAATCAGGATGTCACTTGCCTGATGAGTTGCAATAAAACCTTACTAATCCTCTAATTCCATAGACAGCTCGTGAGCAAAAGTATTATTTTTCTTCGTATTTAAATTACGGGGATTTCCATCTTTACCTGAATTCTGTACAGCCATCAGTATCTTTAGGGGGATGAGACAATAAGCAAAGTGTTAACAATAAATTCCACGTAACTTGTATCAGCGTGCATTATGCAGGTAGTATTAACAAAATTTGCCAAGTAAATAAACTGTATAATATTTTTGTTCACTCTACGTCCCTGAACATCTATTAGTCCCAGGTACCTAGGGCATCGAATCTCCCGATGTATAATTATTACAATCAGCTAGCACAAGTAGGTTGTTATGATCGACTTTCTCGAATGCAGCTGATGTATTTTTTACTGTCCATGTACTCGAATGTGCTATCGAACAATCGCCCATCAGCGCATAATGATTCCTAATTTATCGTTTCGCAAACCATTTCTCCAAACATCTGCATACATAAATAAATAATCTGTAATTTTTTGGTTGTAATACTAGGAAACGTTGTATTGTATGTATATTGTATGTACGTAATTTAAAAAATTGTACATTAATAAAATAATGTTAGTGTTCAATTGTGTATATTGAAATGTTAATTATTTTTATAAAAATAGAGTCATTTTCGTACGTGTGTGTAGATCAAATCAAATCATATACATAATTTGTAATTCAATTATGGCTTAAAAGTTCACAAAATTGATTCTCTTTTCGTAGGTAGCTATTGATTATATTATCGTTACTATGTATTTATATATATTTATTGACTTCTTATTAAATCCATTAATCCGTTAGATCGAATACTATCTCTTTATTATAAATCAAACTGTAGTAATATTGACGTTCAGCGTGCAATGATGCGAAAGTGACGCGTGCTTAATTTTTCAGGAGAGGAAATAAACATTGCAAAACCAACATTTCATTTGCGATCTTGTTTTATAGGTATACTAGCTGTTCCCTGCATTCCTATGCGCCTCAAACATCCATGATAAAGTATGTGAAATATGAAAAAATATATATCAATGAGTCAGACACTCCTCCGAGTGTAGGGTGTGTCACTGTTAATCTCATCTATACCAAAAACTATGGATTCCACACTAATATAGATTTTTTATTCCACATCCTCCTACCCTACTGCGGGTGTCAGGAGTGTTCATTTAATCCACACCAAAAACTATGGATTCCACACTAATACAGTTTTTTCTATCCATCCCCAGTTTTTTATATCCAATCGGATGAATGGTTTAGACGTCAATTTTTAGGGTACTTACCTATAATATTTACGAATTGGTATATTTTTTGGTTATCATTTTTATTTTTACTAATTTACATTAAAAACACATTTTTGCAAAAAATTTACGCTTTCGCAGTATTGCATGTTGAACGTCGATATGTATTCCATTATTTGGCATTTAGACTGTTGCATTCCGTATAATGTTATATCCATTATTGTTGTAAGTTTTTACTGCGAAAGTAAAAATCGAAAATACATATTAGAACACAAACTTAGCAGGTGAAATAAAAAATATTTGGTGTTCTAAGTTGGTATATATAATCCCATTAGTATTATCAGCTACAGGTATAATACCAAAGTCGCTAATAAATAGTTTAAATTAATTAGATTTGCCAGCAAATCTGTGCATAAAAATCGGTAATTATCAATACATGCAAGATTGCAAGATTTCTAAATATGTACAAATATTTCAGGCATAATGCTTGTATTTTAGGCCCCGCGCATCTGAGCCTAATCCTGTGATATCCGTGATATCTGGATAGGTGAATGTTTCCAGTATTAGGCTGATGAATTTATATATATCAATCTCGAATGATAATGGATAGAATTTTAGCTGATAATACTGAAAAGTGTGTTGGCAAGTCTCGCCACCGTTTGAAAAAAAAATCATGTCACTCGAATTATTTCCTTGCATTCATTACTGTGTAGTTTATTCTTTTTTATTATAATGTTTTTCATTTGTTACATTTTGTACAGTGCGTCAAGAAAGAGATGGTCCGGGATTATTTGTAAACAAAATTTTGTTTAATGGCAACATTGACGACAAATGTTGCCAGTATGGTTTTGAAAAAGCTATGAAGACCATCATTTTCTTGACAGACTGTATATTATACATAGGTATATAGGTCTGTTATGTATTCTTATGATTTCAGTTGATTATTGTTTAAATTATTATAATATTTTTATTGTTTTTATTATTGTGAGTTATTAATGAATAAAGCAATTAAAAGTTGTGTAAATAAAGTTCATAATTTATAATAAATTCTGATTTTTATTCATTTGTCCTGAGGCCTCTCATTATCCATGGTGAAGTCCAGCAGTGAGGTTCGCTAAATGACTTAAGGGGGCATATGCTCTGAGTAAAAATTATTTGTATTGATTTGTTGGAAAGAGTGCAGAGACGAGCCACCAAATTATTTAGACAACTCAGAAACCTGGAATATGAGGACTGTTTGAAAGAGCTTAAACTAACTACACTGAAAGAGATGTGGGATCGGGGAGATCTTATTGAATTATACAAAGTGTTGCATAACCATTATTCCTGTGAGATTCTACCAGCATGTTTACCATGAGCTCTAATGTACACCTGAGAGGACACCAGCTGAAACTGACAACAAGATTCACATCCAACACACGGAAACACATCTTGACCGATAGAGCTGTCAGTGCTTGGAATCAGTTTCCAGAGTCAGTTGTACTTGCTCCTATCACCAACACCTTCAAGAAGCCTCTCAAGAGTTGTGTGCACATAGTATATTGTACATTCTTTGATGAAATATTGAATACTCGTACACTGTCGTACACTTGTCCCTGGCAACTCACATTGTGATGGGATATGTGAATAAAACGATTGAAACACAAAATAAATTATACATTCAAATATATTATAGCAAATTTCTTATAATTTCCTTAAATTATTTTTCGTTTTTCGTCATTTTTTTTTATCTTAACAAATATAATTTTTATTAAATCTCTCCAGTATATAATTAGAATAATAATATATACATAGAAATTTATTTGTTTTTTTTTTTGTAATTACAAAACATTCAATAATTAGATATCGTAAAATTCCGAACGATTACATTTTGGTTTTTAGCGAATTCCATTAATGCCCTAAAGAAAACATATTATTAAGTATTTAAATATAATATCACTCAAATATAATAAATACAATATACTTAAGAAATATGTTACCGGAAATGTATGAAATTTGGGAATTGTACACAAATCCTGGCAAATGTATACAATGCTGGGACAATTAAGGAAATGTGTGAAACGATTTGTCACAGGTTCTTTAATTCATACTTTTCTTAGGAAATATATGTTTTAATAACTCAAAAACACATTATATTTTCAGGTAAGTTGGCACTTAGATAAAATCGAGAATAAAAACGTGATCAAACCGAATAATGCATTTTTTTGCAGTTAAGCTGGAGCACTGCCACCTAGAGTCTTTCTCTAGCCATGCTGTAGAAATCATGTAGAAATTTGAGACCACTTCGTTTTGCATCGTTGTTATCACCATTTAAGGAAATGTATGGAATAACAGTACCTTTACAAGGAGTATGATGGACCACATATTATATTCTGTTAAGAAATTTGACAGCAGTAGTGGTCCTGTTTGATCATTTTGCTATGTTGCCAACTGTTACAGTATGGCTAGAGTACCTAGTCTAGGAGGCAGTGGTTGGAGTCATACGATTAAAATTCCACAATTTGATATATTTCAGATTTATGTTCAAAAAATGTACATAATTCCTAGTAAAATGTGTATAATATTTTACGCTAGGCAATATATAAAATATAATTTATAATACAAAAAAAATAAATTTATTTCACACATTTCCTACTACCGATTTTAGGCATTGTATACATTTCATAGGAATTGTTTAGAATGACGGATTTCATACATTTTCGGTAACAAATATACTAATTGAAAATCATCAACCCAGACCGATTATTAATAGTGAAAATTACTTAATTAATATGAAGATATACAAGCAGAAAAAAAGGAAACAGTAATTTTCTATATATAGGTATTTTGTCTATGCCATGAAAACATTTTTTTTTTATTGGTGACTTAGTTTTTGTGCTCCGGTCAGTGCCATTATTTTTTATTACAAACTGTTGTTACAAATTTGATCACATACTAAAGATGAAAATATGTTTTATTCCCCGTCAACTGCCTGAATATCCTCATAATATTAACATTTAGAAGAAACTATTGATTACGATAATATGTTTTAAACTGTTGTATAATTGTTAGGTTATGTTATGTCTATTGCAATACTATTGATTTATTTATGTGTATATGGATTACAATTACAGAAAGCCGTAAAAATAAATAAGTAGTTAATAAAATAAAAAAACATTCGGTAACGTACAAAATATTCACAATACAAAACTATAAAAACAATAAGTACCTACAAAAGTATTATACAATCTTCTTAAAAACTACTAAATTCGAACAATGTAATTTGTCATTTTGAAATAAGGTTCTAAATTTGAACGCTGGAATGATTCAAACCATAGATAATAAATATATTAAACCATAGACAAAAAAAAAATGTCAAAGGAAAATGGAATCCTTAATGCAAAATGCAATAATTATAAAAAAAATATATCAAAAAAACTTTAAATTACTAGTCTTATATTATTTATAACGTAATTAAGTGGAATAATAATATATTACATGTAATGCACAAAATATAACAATTAATTCATCACATTTTTGTTTTGTTGTCCTCGATTTTTTTCTACATATTTATAAAATTATAATATCAATCATGTTCACCAAATCACGTAAAATAAAGTCAGTTATTTCTGTTAGTTGTGTAGAAATGCTGTTTGGAAAGAGAGAGATGGTCTCGAATTGATTTTGAACCACAATTTTATGTGTTGGTAACAATGCGTATCTGTTGAAATTCTACAAGTATTTCCACTGTGATTGCCAAAATGCTACAAGTTTCGCTGTCATCGAAAACCATATTTTTCTCTTAACACATTTATTTTTTATTTTATATCGTAAACACAATTAATACTACAAGTTTAAGTACAAATATATAAAATTTTGTTTTACATATTTTCTTGAGATCCAACCAAAAAGACTATTATTATTTTTAATTATATGACAACTTATTATATAACAAATACCTCACAGGTACAAAAAAATAACTATTTTCATGTCCACTAATTACTCTGCAATTATGAACACAAAATGTCAATATTTTGATTACTGCCAAATTTACAGAAAACTAGTGATAGGTACAATTTGGCATTTTGACAATCTCTTACTGCAAGAATACTGGGTGGAACAAAAAGGAGAACATAATTTTGACAGATCTCTTTGGGCGCTATCTTGAACTAGGGTAAAATGAAAGACTAAATATTTAGTTTAATTTTCACCCTCATCATAACACAATCGCCTGATGATGAGGGTGCAAATACTCGAACACTAGTCGCATATAATCTAAAGTCATTTTTGTGGATTTTGAACTAAATATTTAGTCTTTCATTTTACTTTAAAAATGAATTTCCACCATGCACTCACGGTCAAAAACATCAAGATTATCGTGAATCAGCTCAGGTTTGAAAAAAGAATTAGACAAATGGCAAATGGCTTTTTTGATTGACACATCAGTTTAAAACACTTGAATTGTCACTTCTATATGTATGAATTTTTCTTGGCTTCTAAACAGTCAACGAATATAGTAAAACACTAAACGAGCATTACACAAATCAAGCAACATTTGTTTCGTTAAATGGCAGTTTCGTTTGATTTGCAAGTAAATACATAGATGGCAGTAGTGAACTTCTCTCCCTGTAGGTCACAAAGTTTATTTTTCATGGACATTTATTAAAAAAACTTTATTTGTAGTAGTAACATGGTGAACATGAAAAACAATTATTCAGAATTAATTAAACATTAAAATCATTACCCTTTCTATCTAATTTTAATGATTTGTACATTTATCATTCATGGCTAAGAGTTCTTAGAAAAAACTCATAAAATCTTTTGAAATAAATACTTAACAAAAATATTAAATCAATAAATTTATTTGGCTGGATTCGATCCCAGATGCCGACATACTCACGACACAAGCTTTTCAAGCGTACTGTTAAGTGCGCAAGGATGTATTTGAGTTTGGGTCGATAAACCATGGATAAACCCAGATTAATTTGAATTTTTTAAAATGTCATTTTTAACTCTGGTCTGGGTTTGACGGGGGACCGGAATTGGAAAATAAAATCACATTTAACGACGATCAGTCATAAGCCTGATGGAAAGTTCATCCTTTGCTGTATGTCTGTTGAGATAACTACTTGTTATTTCAACTACGACACGTAGAAAATCCGATTTCTGTCACAAAATAAAAATGGTGATATTTAAAATATTTTTTTTTTTGTATAAATTAAATCACCAAAACTAAACAACGAGAGGAACTTTGGTTTTACAAATAATTTGGAATGTCTTTTATTCACCCTAACACATTCAATACATCAAATAATGTAGCGAAAAGTAAAAAATTACGAGGAATAATTCTATTCTTAACTTTCTTCTTATAACGAGTTGTACTTTGGAACGAATTTCAATTATAATTTTAATATTTTATAAATTTAAATATAATATACCCTTGCGTCTAACGCTTTTTTCTTTTTAAAAAATCCTATATATACAAAATTATACAATTTTTTTTTGTTAATTAATAATTAAGATTAGCACTTGTTGAAAATAAACAAATATAACACAAAATACAGGCTCGAGTATAGGGTATTGTTATTTTTTTTTGTGACTATTGCTTAATCCTAAAAATAACTGGTTGACATGCCTCGTTCATTACTAATTATTATTCAGTATTCCTACAACAGTGCAGAAGAATTAATTAATTAACATTGTCGGGCTTACGACCGACCTCAGCTGGCTTGTGAAACACTCGAGAAACATTGCGTAGTGGATAAGATCCTACTATGCGAGACGAAGGTCTGGGTTCGAATCCCAGCCAGGGTATGAAACTGAAATGGCGAATGTTTCTCGAGTGTAAAGTGATCACTTAAGCCAGCCTAGGTCGGTCATAAGCCTACATTGAACTAGGCATGTCTCCCAGATTTCCTATTCAAAACATAAATGCATCGTGTCAAATAATTTGTTAATTAAAAATGTATGTGAGTCCGGAATATTTTGTATTTAACAAAAACAAAAATGACTGAAAAAATTTACACAATTAATCGTGGTTTTCAATTTTCAATCACATAAAATGTTTACACGAAATGTCAATAGAATTATTAAATGAGACTCGCACATGTGCGTTTGAGCGAACCTCAAGGTTGCTGCAACAGGAGAGTCTCTAATTCGTCGGCAGACCTGAGGAGAAAAGCTGCCGACTCCCTGTACCCTGTAATCAACTGTCTTACGGCAGTCATCTCCGCCGTGTTTAACTTGTGCGATAGTAGAAGAGGTTTGTTGTTATTCTGTCCCGTGTGAGATATGGAAGATGCTGCAGAGTTTAATCCTAATGCAGACGCGGCGGTGGCGGTGGACAGTGAAGGAAATCCACTGGATAGTGTGGAGTTCTTCATTGAAAGATCTGTCGGACCTGTAATTAAAATTTCAATGAAACAAAGTCAAAAATGTGTATGTAACTTTCAGAATTCTGTACAGTCTGTCAAGAAAGAAGATTGTCTCAAATTAATTGATAACTACAATATAGTTTGCTGGCAAAAAACAAGAAGAGTGTAGTAAAATCCATCAATTTACGAAATAAGAATTTGTGCACTTTGCAGAACTTTCAATATATCTGGTGGCAATTCTTGGAACTAAAACAAACGTTATGAAGTGTTTTCACTTTCTGGTGGAAATTCTCGGAACTAAAATAAACGTTTGGAGACTGAGAATTCAGTTACTAGTGGCAATTCTCGGAACTAAAATAAACTATTTGAGAGAATTTGTTTTGAATCTCACGCAATACCATATTAGAATATAATCATGATACCCACCACTACCAGCCAATGCTACTCCGAGTCCACCAAAGTTAAGTCCTGGGCCTTGATGAGCCATGGCTGCAGAGAAGAGAGCATTCTGATAAGCTGCTACAGCTGCATTAGTTGCTGAGTTGCTCGTAGTGTTGCCTGGAAAATAAATATTACAATATAAATAATAGTAAAGAAGATTCTCACAAGAATCTAATGGGAATAATACTAGGCAGGTCGCCAAATTTAAACAAAGAGATTTTTCAGACCTCGGATCTCGACAACATTACTAACCGTGCATGTAAAAAAAAGTAAATACATTGAACTGTCTTCTAGTGAATAACCATAACAGATCTTTCAAATCTTGTATAGGTTCCTCAAAAAAAATTGTGTAAAATACCTCTGAATTTTTTTATTCAAAGACAACAACTCGTTTTCCGAAAGTTGTAAAAAGAAAAAATCTCTTTCGCATTGATAATATGCATCCGAATCTAGTGAAGGACTATATTTTTTTATAACAGCGAAATTTTCTTTAAATTTAAAAACCCTATTTATAACATTTGATATTTGTTATCTAAAATAGTCGCATACCTCCTGCATTATGCAACCCAGCCACGGCACCAAGTGTAGAGAGCAGAGCATTAGCAGATGGTGTCCCTGTGAGGGATGCATGACCAAAACTGTGAAGGGATGATGGAGTGGACGTGACTCCAAGAGATGAGGTGAAGTCTGTCACAGATCCAGATGCAGAGGGAGTGGATGTGCGGGAACTGAAATAAATGTACAAATATTACATTTTAATTCCAATATTCATTCTTTTAATTCAAACCATTCATTCTTGTAATTCAAACTATATATTCTTTTAAATCAAATTAGTCGTTATTTTAATTGAAATTATTCATTCTTTTAATTTAAATTTCATTTTTTAAATTTAAACCGTTCATTTTTGTATTTTTTTAAATTCAAATATTCATTCTTGTAATTCTTTTAATTCCAACTATTCATTCTTGTAATTAATTTATTCAAACTATAGTTTCTACTTCATAAAGCATAATTACCTGGTATTCTTATTCCCAATGTCAGGTTTATTGTTGTTATTATGACAACCTCCGTTATGATGTGCCGTGATGAGGGAGGTGGTGCTGGTCCCTGTGTTGGGCGAGGGGGCGGAGGGCTTGCTGAGGAGGCCACTACTGTTGGCTGAACTAGTGGTGTTGATGCTGCCTTGTGGGGTACCATACACATTCAATAGGGGATGTGCCGTGGTCGGGGGTGTTGTATCCATCGTCTGAAATAAAGAAACATCCTTAAAAAACATCCAGATTCATTTATTTATTTACACTTTTAGTGAACAAAATATAGAGATATGTTAACATTACAAATATGAATCATAACATTTGTTCACTAGGGCAAGCTTATCGCGATCTCTGCCAGCTAACTCCAATAATCTCCTTACTAGTAGCTCTATTGTACAATCTCATATCCACGATGAGCAAAGCGACATAATATAATGAATGAAAAGTAGACAATGAATATAATGTGGGAACTAACAATAGTGGTTCCCGTGGTGGGCATCGGTTGACTGACTGGCTCCAGACCTAGCCTCATCCTCTTAGCATTATGACTCTCATTCTCACAAGCCTGTGCCAGAATCTGCTCTGCTTGGACTGATGTGAGATGTGCTGGTGTTGGACGAATCTTAAAAAACAGATACATCATTTATTCATTATTAAATTAAATCACCATAAAGGACAATGTGCAAAATGTGGCCAAAAGATAGCGAGACTCTCCTGGGACAGAATTTGATAATAGAGGCTCTCGATCCAAGCTACATATAATTTTGCACATTTGCATTATAGTCAATAAATCGCCTATATCCAGGAATCAGCTTTACATGGGAGAACTCTCAGACTACACATTTTGAGTAATAAAAGAGCAGAATCCTGGCTCCGATATAGGTTATTAAAAAATCGAATACCTCTTACGGTTCAACAGAAAATTGGCTTTAATTACGAAACAACATGTATGCAATAGTGGTTGCATTAAACCTAAAATCCAGGAGCAGACCCGCCTGGCACAAAACTAGCTTAAAGTCATCTGTTACGTACATTTTTTTTAATATATAAAGAAATATTAAAAATCAGAATATTCAGAATCGGGTAGATTTGGTTAGGTTAGAAATATGTTCAGTTCACATGATATTACATGCAAGTAATACATTAACTGCTTTTGGGAGAAATTCGAGTAGGATTTTTTTAACTATTTATGGATAAATTTTACTCACAGTTGAATCCCAAGTTGGAGTTCCGTTTCCGTTACCTCCTCCCTCGCCCCGCACCTTCTTATTCCTCCGACAACTCTTCAGGTACGTCCTGATTCGTTTCCTTGCCCTCTCTGCAAATTCTGGAAACTGTCTAGTGCACGAGTCGATGATTGCCTGGATCTTCTCTTTGGGTTGCTTGGAAATTGGAACCATTCTGTCCAGGTTTTCGTCTACAAAGAGCCTCACAAACATCTGCGAAATAAAAACAAATATTAGATAATAATATTGCGCTTTTTTCTCATGATGGCTGATGATGAATGTGAGTTACAACGGATAGTATCCTGTGTGTACGAAAGCTGCGATATGAATGGTATGAAAATGAATGTAAATAAAACGAAAGTATTAGTGTTCGAAAGAGAGGAAATAAGGACAAATTGTGTGATAAAGGTTGGTAATGACTGTCTGGAGCAAGTGAATGAGTATGTATATTTGGGAAGTTTGTTTACTAGAGATGGACGCTGTGATGGAGACATTGAAAGAAGGAAGCTGGCCGGTACTAGGACGAATGGTGCGCTCGGTCCGATTGTTAGTAGTAGCAATGTGTCTATGAAAGCAAAAGTGCTAGTGCACAATGCTGTCTTGGTGCCGACCCTGATGTATGCTAGTGAGACGTGGACGTGGATGAAGAAGGATGAATCAGGGTTGAATGCAGTAGAAATGAGGTCATTAAGAAGAATGTGCGGGAAAACGCTGAGAGATAAGATAAGGAATGAGGTTATTAGGGAAATGAGTGACTGCAAGACTGGTGTAGTGACAAGAATGAAAGTAAACAAACTAAGATGGTTTGGGCATGTTGAGAGAATGAATGATGACAGGATGACAAAAAAGATATATCTGAATGAGCGAAGAGGGGTGAGAAAGCGCGGCCGTCCGAGACTGACCTGGTCCGATCATGTCGACCAGATCCTCAAGGATGGACGCGTTTTGAGTAAAAGGAATCGGAGAGCGTGTATGACTAATTGCATGAATGTGACGGAAGCTAGGAGTGTGTGTAAGGATAGGGCTGTCTGGCGCTCTGTCCTCTCTGCCTACCCTGCAAGGGATGTGGCGTGAGGGTATAGATAGATAGATAGATAGATTTTTTCTCATAAGTTTTTTAGCAACTACGAATGTCTATGAAAAGGTAGACCAATGCCATTTCAAATATTCTTTTCATTGGATGATTGTCTCAAGGACACATAAACCATATTGATATGTTCTTGCAAATGTATTATTGAAGCATGTTCTAATTATGTACTTCAAGAACAAAAAGTTAAGGTCAAGAACATTGCGGCTTGACCATGTCGACCAGATTCTGATGTTCTCAGATCTTTTGAGTAAAAGGAATCGTATAGTGTGTTAGTCTATATGACGAACTGCATGAATGTGACGGAAGCAATTTGTGTGTGTAGCGATAGGAATGTCTGGCGATCTACTGGCGAACCCTGCAAAGGATGCAGCATGAGGGGATAAAATAAAATGGAAAAGAAAAAAAGGTCAAGGTACTGAGGCTACTCATACAATTCTGGTCTCAATTCTCTCAAATATCTAATTGAATTGTAAGAAATTTATGGTGGATTCAATGGATAACTTACATTAAATGCTTTCAGCCTTTCCGGATCATGAGTTTGTGGATCTAATCGTTCATCGCTCTCATCATCCGATGCCAAAGTGTCTTCGTCTTCTTTGCCGTTTCCAGCTGATGAAGAAGTCTCATCGTGGTTCCCTGGACCTTCAGGATTACTGCCAAGTAATACAGGACTCTGGAAAAAAACACAAAAATTAGCACTTAGGAACTTACTTCTATTTGTCACGCCTTTTGCCTATTTTTTTTATCATTGCTATCCCTAGGCCTCAAATTAATAAGCATATCTAGTAAATTAATTCAGTAGGGTGTCCTCAAGGACACTAAAGATTTTATGTGCTGGCAAGAATGACATTTGTCTTGAAATTCTTCAAGTTAGTGTTGCCATTATAGTTGCCACATAGCTAAATGTGGCGCCTCATCGAAAGTCATATTTTTTGACAGACTGCACCAGGCATACTATTATGCTTTAAGAAATACAATTATTAAATGCGCTGTTTTAGGTTTTTCATTAGGTACAATCCAAGTTGAAATAAATAAAGATGAATACAAGAGAACAAAATGTAATAAATAAAATAAATATTTATTGAACAACTCAAAAGACAACATTACAAATTTGTATGAATATGTATAATAAAAAATAATAAGTAAGTAATGATAAAATAACACAATATTAATATAAATTATTTACGAAGACTTAAATTTGATGACTTGGCTTTCTGTATTTTCCTGAGAATAATCAAATTCTCGTACTGAATTTTCTCATCCAATCTCTTCTTAGAGAATGCCGCCACATTATTTCTCGCAATCGGTTCTCTAGCCGGTATGGAAAGTTTAGAACTTCGGGTGTTTATAATTTTTCTTAATAAAATGTGATTTTGTCTTTCTATATCCATCGCTCTTTCGTTTGTAAAGGACATGTTGATTTTTCTATGTTGACTTATTGTAGACGTTCCACTGAAGTTACTCGTACTGGATTTGGTTCTTACGACACTTTGTGATCTTGTTTTTTGTACTTTTTGAACTGGTTTAGGTTTGACGTTAAAACATTCGCTTCTAATTGTTTCGGGTCTGTGATCGAATGGATCTCTGTCTATAACGTATGTAATATTGTTTGGATTTTCTTTGGCTTTTTCTTCATCTTCAATGTATTCGTCAAATTCATCTGAATCGTATTTGCAGTTATCTGAATCATTTTCCTTTGCTTCTGAACATTCATTATCACCTATCTTAACATCGTCACTATCTTCATTTTCACTTTCATCAACACAATTAACATTTTCTTTGTTGTATTCAAAATCTCCCGAATCATTGCAGTAATGTTTTTCTTTATTAGCTTTTCCAACTGTCAAATTTTGAAACATTTCAGCCAAAGACTTGTCATGACTCAACTTCGTGACGCATTTTCTTATTTCTCTTTTTATTTTATCGTCAATGGTCTTTCCGTCTCCCTGATCGAGTCCAAAAGATTCATACTTGTCATTTTTAATCGTAATCCGTATCTTTTCGTCCTTTGACATGTTTTTTTTTTAAACCTTATTTTTCTTTCCTTCTATGGCAACATCTTAGCTGAAGAAATATATTTAAATCCCGTTTTTCAGTTTGCTGTATCTTAGTAGTTTTACAGTGAAGACTATTTTATTAATTTAAACGTTTTAAACCTTGTAAAAAAGACCTATTTTACGGGATTTCTGTCCAAAAAAACACTTGTAAAAAATTGAAAATATATTTGACAGAAATTGACAGACAAAAAGAATTTTGAAATTGAAAGAACACTGATTTCTTTCTTTGAAATTTCCATAGACTACTTAAAATACAGATGCAATATTTTCATTTATGAAAGTACCTACTCACTCCTCAGGTACTAATTTTCGTATCGGAAAACTACGCACCTATCGACTAAGATCAACACAGTCAAAAGTTCTTCATGGGTCTTAAGGCTAACTTTAACATTGCACTTAGGAATATAGAGTAAAAACGTTAAGAGATAGGATAAGAAATGAAGTGATCAGAGAGTTGAGTGAATGTTAAACAGGTGTTGTGATTAGAATGAATGTGAAGAGGTTGAAATAGTTTAGACATGTAGAGAGAATTAATGATGAAGGATAACAAAGAAAATATACCTGGGAGTAAAAAAGAGGTTTAAGGATGTGTGGCCGCCCAAGAACCACGTGGCTTGACCATGTCGACCAGATTATCAAGGACGGAAGTGTTTTGAGTAAAAGGAATCGTAGAGTGTGTATGAAGGACAGCATGAATGTAACGTAAGCAAGACAGGATCAATGTCTGGGTGATATGTTCTCTCTGCCTACACCGTAAGGGATGCGACGTGTGGGGATATAGAACAGAATAGAATATTGGGAACAAATCATATCCTGTCTCTGATAGATCAGACCTTCCAACTCACCGGTTGATCCCTGCTCCTGCGCACCCCAGGTATTCCGCCACTTCCCGCGCCACTGGCGAGCCCCAAGGCTGTATGATAAGAGGCCCACAGATCAGCCATGTTAGTTTCTGAGCCCACTCCTCCGGTCACTGTGCCAACATCGTTCACTTCCCCATTACGAGCTGAAAATAAAATAAATGAGTAAATTGTAAAATGTGTACTAAAAATGTTGCCCTCGTCAAAGTACCTACGAGACAGCGCCGACCCCGACAAACTTGGCACTCTAGGCGACAGATTAGAACGGCGCTCTTTTAAGAGGGGGGAAATTTGTAATGTAGTTGTGAGATAAAAACATCAATTTGCGTTTTTTTTTTCAAAGAAATCAATTTTGTTATGAGACTGAGTGAAAAAGGTAGTAATGCTTGGTATATGAAATGTTTGTTGTAAGAAATATAGACCAAAATAGCGCCAATGCGAAATTTTTATAGAACTTTTGATTTTTTTTAAATTTTTTAACTGACTACCTGTTCGCTGTGCCAATGACACCCGGTACCCCCCAAATGAGAGCGCCCTAGGCGATTGCCTATACTTTCCCTATATGGACGGGGCGGCCCTGCTACGAGAACTTGTAGCTTGGTAGCTGGAAACACTCGAACATAACTTTTGCA
Source organism: Ceraclea dissimilis (assembly GCA_963576895.1). NCBI lineage: Eukaryota > Metazoa > Arthropoda > Insecta > Trichoptera > Leptoceridae > Ceraclea > Ceraclea dissimilis. Next base: position 4,575,575 of record OY756375.1, read on the forward strand.
ATATGAATATGTACTATTCTTCTAAAGTAGCTACATTTTTTCTAAACAATTTAAAACCATTAACGTTAATTTTATGCAAAAAACGAATAACATTTTCTTATTCTTCTCTAAATCAGCGTTTCCCAAACTTTAGCGATTTATTTTTTAAAAGAAGAATCTGGAGGTGTATGCATGCATAAACTCAAATGATTTTCTGCACGCTACACAATAAGGTGAAAGCTCGTGTCGTGAAGTGCAGAATAATCAGCCAACTGCACCAACCATGAACTCGAAACTAACTACCATTAAATTAAACGAAAACACCGTGAATAATAGTTTTTTTATGGTAAATAATTAATGAAACATTTGAGAAGCGTAGGATAATATTAATTCATAATACATATTTCCAAGATATCTGTCAAGATAGCGCCCCCCCTAGAGGTTTGAAAAGGTCACGTCACTCTGACCTTTAAGACCCCCAGACCAGACCACGGCTACTTACTAGAAACAACTACCAGATACTGCACTTCCAAGTCTATACGCATCGGTTCCCTGGTACTTAAAACTATCAACATGCATAATTCTCTTCGAAACAAGGAATGAATGTCACGCAGGACCGTGGCAACTTTTGGAATATTTTCCAATATACTATACGGAATTTAAAACATTTCGCAATCGCTACGCCTTCACCTTTCATCGAAAATTATTCGGCTAATACCACATTTTTTAATTGACTTTTTTTTTAATAATTCGGCAGTCCACCCGAACTGGTGATTTCATTGAGGTTACGAGCCTACAAAAATGTTTTGAATCGATAGATGTCGAAATTTTTTCAATTCACGCCTTTAATTAATTTAGTTTTCCAGGTAAAAAATGAACTCCTTATGTTTAATTGGTACGTTTTGTTTTATAAAGTGTATTGGTAAATGTAGCACATATTATTAAGTAAAATGGAAACTACTATGCTAAATAAAAAAAAATACCATAAGAATGTAAGTATGTACGTACGTCGCGTCGAGTTGACTGTAAGATATTGCTTTTGCAATAAGTTCGCCTTTTGGCACACTACCACATTGTCTTGTTTTGTAACTCTGCCTGTGTTTTTGGCTAATAAAGATTTATTTATTTACGTACAATGTGTAAGGATAGGTAAGTCTGACGATCCGTTCTCTCTGCCTTCCCCGCGAACCGCGTTTTGACGAGTTACAGCTAGTTATAGAATAAAACATTGCTATTAACGTCTGTTAATTTTATTTAACTCCTGTCCATATGAATTAGTATGCAGGCACCTGTCATTACAATATGAATAAAATGTGCACACCAGAAAACATTTAAATAATCCTACATTTAATTAAATAATCGACAATTAGAATTACAGTGGCGTGCGTGTAAGATGTTGCCAACCCTCAAATAATTAGGTACTGTTAAATATTTCTAGTGCTAATTCTATTAGGATTATGTGAGGTTTGCAAGGACTTGATATACTTAGGTATTAAGGCTTATAGAAAAGGGTATATAGAATCGCATAATAAAATGTTAAAAATAGCGAAAAAAACTTATTGGGGTTAATTTTGCCTTATTCAAAAAAACTATTACGGTCATTCCCTAGATTTTAAGGCTCGCGACCCAACTATGACATTACGACCACGGCATTAAGATTCAAAATCGCATGAACAATCGCATGATAGAAATTGCGTTTTTTTTTTCGTTTTTTGGAGTTAATTTTGCTTCAATCAATAAACTTTTACGGTCATTCCCTAGATTTTAATGCATATTATCAAGAAAAAAAACTCCGCGACTTTCGGGAAATGAGTTGCTGTCTTTCGGAAAAAAGATCAGATATGTTTTTCACTCTTTTTTATTATATATAAAATATAAAAAATCTTTTACCGTCATTCCCTAGATAAAGATCCAATGTACCTATCTACCCTATTTTTTCCGAAAGCATATTTAGTAATGTTGTCGAGATCTAAGGTCTCCCATTTTTTTTGTTTTTCTTTTTAAATTGTCAATATGCCTACCCTTAATTTTTAATTCTTATGCCAATGAAACAAAATAAAATGATCGATTGTATTTTATTTCAACGCATGTTATGAAAAATACATAAATATTCAACACCTATAAAGGTCAATTTACAAAACCTTTTATAGACAAACAATAAAATAATATTTAATTTATCCAATATGTCAATAATAAATTGAATTATTTATAAAAACTCCCTGAAACGCAAGGAAATTCTTGTCAATGTATTCCACATTTTCTTGTCATAGGAAATATTGCTGGATTTCTCCAACTTTTTAGGTGAGGAATAGCGGAGATAGAAGGCACCTGTCGAAAATTTTGTATGAAAAATAATGATAAGTGGCTCCTATCTCCGCTATTCCTCACCTAAGAAGTTGGTGAAATCCAGCATTGATATTTAGGTAGAAATCTATCTCGGATTAATTGAGAACTACAGTTTTGTTTGCTGGCAACTATGACATTTCTTTTGAAATTCTACAAGTGTTACCATCAGTTACCACTATGGTTGCCAAAAAGCTACAAGTAGCTCCCTCATGGAAGGCTATCCCCCGTTTTCACCAACTTTTACCTAAGAAGGAGACCCCTAAGAAATTTCCATACAAAAACAGAGATAATATTCTATTTATTGACACGCAGGCCTACCAACCACACCCTAATTCCATACAAAATGCAACACGCAACTCACCTAGCCTGGGCAGAGATATTTGGGCACCTAACGTAGGTGAGTTGCGTGTTGCATTTTGTATGGAATTAGGGTGTGGTTGGTAGGCCTGCGTGTTAATAAATAGAATATTATCTCTGTTTTTGTATGGAAATTTCTTAGGGGTCTCCTTCTTAGGTAAAAGTTGGTGAAAACGGGGGTAACTCTTTCGTGACGACTGTACAATTCAATAAATAAATATGATACACATTTCCACAACTACAAACTGTGTAACAATTTACACAAGGTTCGATTTAAGAATACCTACAATAAATATACATAACAAATTAAATTACTATTGAAAATGCAAAAAAAACAGTAAACAATACATTAGCTGACCAAACAAAAAAACAACACAGAGTCAAACTATGATAACAAAATAATCAAATAAATAACAAAACAATATAACATAAAACAATATAACAAGAATAACCAAAACTAAATGATGCTCTTGCCAAACTAGAATCACGAAGACAAAATGCCAATTGGTCAAAAATATATAATGATTGAATTTTGTTGAAATTTTATTTACCTTTCTTTTGATTTTGAATATTCCATGCAAGGAGCAATAACTTGAGTTTGTCAGCATCTTTTAACTGCAGACCTGTCAAATAACATTTGACAATTGTCATTTTGATGTTCTTTTCTTTCCAAATTTTCAAATTAAAATCGAACAAAGAAACAAAAGTGGAAATAAAAACAATGAAAATAAAAAAAGCGTGAAATTTTGTTTTAATTCAAATTTTACTTAAACCAAAGGGACAGCAAATACTATTCTAAACTTCTTATTTTTTTTTAGTTACAAATGAATTTTTAAACAGCTCCGCAGAAAAAATCAATACATATACTTAGTTCATTTGAACACAGTTAGTGTTAAGTATTTTTATCACTTCTTAGTGGAATATATCAAATAGTCAGGAAAAGTTAATGAGATGTTTTAAATAAATTAAACTCTACTTAACTTTCAAAGTTACCCTTATCCTTGATACGAAATACCCAGCTCAAAAGACTGAATTTTTTAGAGTCGTTTTCAAAATCAAAATTGAATGTCATTAAATTTTATATGGATTGGATAGTGCTGCAGTTGAATCACACAATAAACAGGATAAATTAGGGTTAAGAAAACATAGCTATTAAATAAATTAATTATAAGAAAAAATATATAATTGCGAACACAAAACAATTTAACATTAACAAAACATTATGGCACATTATGGCACATTACTTATTTTAAGGCAAATTATTTATCGCTCAACTATTCTTTTCATTACTATGACACTAAGTAAAAAAAACTGTTAAGTAATTTAAATATTTGATAAAAAAAACACAGTTATTTTTTCACTTAAGAATACTAGAATGTTGATTTATCGACATTATCAAGAGAACACTATTCACAATAACGATGATATCGAAATACGGAATTCCCCTTAAAAAAATATACCATAAATCTTTAAACACAGTTTTTTTTATAACTATGTTTTTTTTATTAAATATTTAAATAATAATCATCAATTAGTCATGAATGTTCACTTTGTGAACGTACAAATATTGCAAACTATTTAATTTAAAAAAACTGTGTTTTCCTACGCCAATTTATATTTGTTTATTTTAACTCACAAAGATTTAATAAAAAAGTTTTTTTTTCGTCGTAATGAACAACGTAATACTTTTTTATAGAAATATTTAAAATTAACTTTCCTTTGAAGTTTGTGAAAGATATTTTTATAATTAAATCTACGGACATTTTAGGTTTCTTTTCTATTGTATGACAAATAATTGTTTTCTTATTTTTTTACTTTTTTATGTAGGTGAATTATATAAATAAACAATGGAGGTTTGACCTAAACCAGTAATAACTATATTTTAATGTGTTTATGAATATAAATTTCTGTAATTGAATTACCTGGAAAATGGTCTTCCTCCGTTATATCAGACGATTCAGAATTCAGGGAGTCCTGGAAAAATAAATACAATTATGTAATTCTACGTATTATAGTACTTTCAAAAATGATAACAGGATTGGCACTTTCTAACTAAGTCTTCTTTCTAAGTCACTTCATGCTCTATAAACGACCTTAATTTTCTTTTTCGTACTCTCTAAATACAACCTCTCTTAAAACTCTCTCCATAAACGATCTCACCCTTCAAGGCACGCGAGTTCATTGTGATTTTGAATTTTCATACAAACATCAGGGGGGCCTTGCTATCACAGGTCCCATTCTGTAACCAATTAAGTGCGTAATAACTAAAATAATATTTTTTTTCAATTGAGTATTTCATAGTAAAATAAATTTAAAACACACGTATTTTAGTTTGAAAAGTGATAGAACGCTTCTGAAAATACCTATAAATTTATCAAATTTTCTTTCAACAGTTATTTGGTATGGCCTCCAAAACTAACAATTCAGTTTTCAGGATTTGGGTGATCAAAAATAAGTTAGGCATGACGATATTTTTTTTTTATCTATTAGTTCAAGTTTTATAAAAGTATGATTTATATGACGTTTTGCCTAATCCTTTAAGGACTTTTGGCTACTTATACTAAATACTTAAAACTAACTTACATCTGGATATTTAATCTAATTTTTACAAACTAACTTATGCTATTCACCAGCATCATCATACGTCTTATTAAACCAACCAATGTGGACCAGGTGGTTCTTTAATAGTTCTTTAAACCTTACTCGACTTTTGAATATTATTTTTAAAAGTTTATGTGTTCTCACATTGTGTGGCGCAAAGGTGTTTTACACTGTAATGCCACACAATGTTATTAATATCAAAATAAATAAATAAATGTTTTGTGTTAGGTTTAAGTGTAAATTTTCTGAAATACTCGGAATATTCTTAGGTTACCTGAAGGAAATCGCAGCGCTGCGACAAGCTCACCCCAATTTTAACAAAATGTCATGATATAAATTTTAACATGGTTTATATTTTCTTCACTTCAAGTATGAACAAATAAATAAATAAAAATATTTCATACTAGACAGAGAAACACGAGATGAAAATGAAACAAATGATTTTTTGCGTGTACAAGTAATTACAAAATTCAAAAACCCCATATTTTGGGGAATTTTGGGTCGTATTGGAAGCACGCCAATTAATAATACAAATAATACTGTACCTGCAACTGTCGAACAATATATAGGTCTATATAGTTCACTATATACTGTATATAGATACGTAGGTATGTATATAGAATTGTAGAATTATATGACAGGTAGATAATATGGGTTGACGGGGGAGGGGGGAGGGGGGGGTGTATATGATGTCATCACTACTGTTGTGTATATTATGTACCACCCCCTTATATACTATTTACCACCCCCCTGAAACAATATAGGTATAACAATAATAACATGTACATGATAGAACTATATGGGTACCTGTTCTATTTCACAGTGAAAAGTAACAATAGTGACTGTGAAAAGAGCTTGCTAGTAATTTGGGGTCGAGTCACAGAGAATGCCGCAAAATTGTGATGAAAATATTATAACTTACTTATAGTTAACAATTTACAATAATTTATAGATAAATAATTAGATTTTTTTAATTTGTATGAATTAAGGAGCGCGATATGAAACCGTATCGTGAAAACAATTTGGGTTAATGGTTGACGCAGTTGGAATGCGGATATTAAAGTGGGAAGTGTTAGGTTCGAATGCACGAATGCTTAGGATGCATTCTACATACGAGACAAAACTTTTAGCTTACTGTTAAATGTATAGAAAAGTATTTTGATTTGAGTGTAGGTACGAGCCCAAATCCTTATACAAAAAAAAATGTTAACGGTGTTTCTGTGATTTCTGCCAGCTAACCAAGTGATTCAGAATATAACAGTGAATGTTACTGAGGCAGAACATTGGACATATTATTATTATTTGGTACAGGGTCACCATAAAGTAAAGGGGGAGATGATGCGTTACTCCATGTACACACTGTAGCTACAGTATTATCGACCCATGTACGCACCGGCTAAACCCGCTTGACCCAGCGAACTCCCATCGTGCTTGCTGGATGGATGGACCCACAGAACCACCAGAACCACCATGAAATGAAGTACATAACCCCCCTCCTCCCCCCAACACCCTTATATACCTACACAGTATATAATATACATATTATTATTATGTACTAGGTAGGTATACAATGCAGTTATGTATAAAACAATCATTTGCATCCGGAAAATCAATCCAGGTCCCTGGTCCACATACCTGGAAGGATTGGAAAAGTCACCTGGACAAATCAAAATCATGAACCTACATTAGTATTTTTACATACGGTTCCTGTAGCAAATCCATTTTTATATGTCCCCATGACTGAAAAATAAATATTTGTTTATTATTTACGAATAGTGTTAGGAGCGTAGGAAGGCCTCAGGCACGATGTGTGGCAATTATTGGAAGCAGGCGAATGCAGCATGTCCAAGACAGCAGTCTGTGGAAAGTCAAAGGGGAGGCCTATGTCGAGCATTGGAATCAAAAGGCTGAGAAGAAGGATAAGAAAAAGTGTTCGAGAGTTTTTGTCATATCTGGGATTCTGGGATGGTACTGCGTAAACGTTCTCACGCAAAACACATTAGGAAAATATTTAATGAAACAAATTAGATGCTACCACTGAACCATAATGGTATATACCAATAATGGGGTAACCAGTGAATACTTTACTTATGTATAAAGACATACACAACATTCTCTTTGCGTCAACATGTACATAGGTAAGTATATGAGATCTGAATCTCATATACTCATATACTTACCTATGTACATTCTGAAATGGGTGGTGAATTTCATTGCTGAGAAATCTGGAAAATGTCTTAATGGCACAAACACTTGACTCTTTTCACATTTATTTATTTACTGTTTCGGTGAACAAAATACAGAGATAAGTAAATATTACGAATATAAATAGTTGCATTTGTTTACTAGGGCGAGCTTTTCTTAATGTTGCGATCTCTGCCAGCTAACCCCAATGTTCTGAAACCATAACGGTATGTAACATTGCTTCAGGTATAGGCAAGGGTAAAATGATATAAGCTAATGCCGCATCCCAAAGCAGAGTCTAAGCCTGCTTCATTCTAAAGTAGTATTAATGGAATACGTTCCAGGAGTTTCGTGCTTAAAGCTCGGGACCCAACTATGACGTTACGGTGATTTCCCGCGGTATTAAGGCTCGAAATCGCATGAACAATCGCATGATAAAACTTAAAAAATAGCGTTTATTCAATTTTTTGGGGTTAATTTCGCTTCAATCAAAAAAAATTTACGGTCATTCCTTAGGTTTTAATGCATACTATCAATAAAAAAAATCCGTGACTTTAGATCAGAGGTGTTTTTCATTTTTTTTTTTTGAGAAATCTATACAATGTATAAAGAATCATTTACGGTCATTTCCTAGATAAAGGTTCGCAATGTATCTATCCTATTTTTTTTTCAAAGCATATTTAGTAAGGTTGTCGAGATCTAATAAGGTCTCAAGTTTTTAGAAAATTTGGAAAAATCAATATGCCCACTCTTAATGCATACTAACTCCAAGTATATACGTACTAGCCTACTTATGTGGATTTAGTGTCTTGTAAATACTTACTGGAATACCTAACACAATCATATGCAGAGATATACTAGGTATATAATATATAGATCACAGTGTTTGCAGCAAGGGGTGGAAAGGTCGCCGACCTCACTAGCACTACGATGCACTCAAGCCTACGGCACCAGATGTTGCTTAGTCTTAGGTCAGGGATTCCATATAATTTTCATTTATATATTATCTGGCAACATTTGAATATCTCGATTTGGAGAATACCGCCGAAAGAATAGTATAGGTACTATACGCAATGCGCAGCAATTTTTGACAATTTTGTTTGCTGGCAATAACGACATTTCAATTGAAAATTGCTGCCACTATGCTAGATGCTAGATGGATTAAAAAAGTTCTTGAATGGTGACCAAGAACAGGCCGAAGAAGCGTTGGTAGGCCCCAGGCAAGGTGGTCGGATGACATAAGAAGGTTGCCGGGGGCGGATGGATGCGGTCGGCACAATATAAGGACCAGTGGAAGTCTAATGGGGGAAGCCTATGTCCAACACTGGACGCAGGACGGCTGAGAAGAAGAAGAATATGGTTTCCAAAAAGCTACATGAATCTCAACCCTCACGACAATCTCGATAAACATCGAGGACTTATCATCTGACAAAGAGATTTTATTCTTCGAGATATGCAAAAAAAATTAGCTTCATTGAAGACCATCCTGACCTGACAGATTGTAGGTACGAACATTTGTATTAAATGTATTTATAATAAAATACACTGACATATTAAAGACACTGACGATAGAGTCACATAAAATTGTTCACTAGGGCGAACTGATCGCAATGTTACCGTTTCTTTCAGCTGGACCATTACATGAATCTAATACAAGGATCTAGGTATTCCATACCACCATACAATTAATGTAGGCATGTACCTGTACCATAATTATTAGTGTCAGATTATGTGGCGATGTATTTACAGGGTAACGGAGAGGATTGGGGATGGATACATAAGCGGGAGAAGGGGGGAGGGATATTAACTATGTACATCTACTGATAGAGAACATGATGCCTATGTATCTACATATATTATATACCTCTAGTACATGCACACGTTAATCAATGCAATGTACATAGGTTCACTATGTATGTTTGGTATTGGGACCAATTCGTATATTCCAAATTGGGAAACTGGGCCTCCCCAACGATGTTAAAAACTCGGTGCCACTTGAATAAACAATTAGCATTATTATAGATTATTTAACACTAGCTGTATTTCCCGTGCTTCGCAACGGCTAAAATTGTGTACGGGTGGTGAAGTTACATCGTCTTAGAATTAAATACCTAATGGAATAAATTTTTGGCATATAGGAAGGAATATATTTGTTTTACCTAGTAAAATTATTTTTTATGTATATAGGATTCTGCTAAATTCAAATTTCACAAAAAGATAGTAAAAAAAAAGAAGAAAAAAGCGTTGGGTATGGAGTGGGATCGAACTCGTACCCTCGCATCGCATAACACTCAATTTAAGTTAAGTACGCTAGCCCCTACACCACGCGAGTCAAAACAGATGACGACAGAAAGCGCCGCGGAGCAAATGTCAAAACGATTTTTTAATTATTATAGACACATTTTTAGTCATACAGAAGTATTTGTAGAGCAAAAACATTGTATAAAAATAATCCTTAGATGTATATCCTAGTTCTAGATTATGTAACGACGCAAACAAATTTAAAAACCATATTAACGGGACTACTTTAAATGGCTTCTTTCATTTTCATACTAACTTGATAGAATTCAGTATCTTGGGAAAATTGATAATTTTACCAAACCACGATACAAATCATATATTTTAATAGCCTATGTTGAAGCCGAGATTCCATTTATAAGTTTACTAGCTGTATTACCCGTGCTTCGCAACGGCAAAATTTGTGTATGGATGGTGAAGTAGGTCGGCAGTGGAACCCAAAATCAGTGGTACCATCATGTTTAGTTAAAGTACTGCAGAGCCACTAAAACTCACAACAGTTTTGGGGGGTCTGCATAATTTATTTTTTTTCAATTTGACCCCCCCCCAGCCCCCTAACTCCCTCCCCTTATTCCTGCGGATGTCGGGAGGGTGACTATTCATCTTATTGAGGCGGAAAACTATGGATTCGACACTAATATCACTTTTTTCATTCCGACCCGCCCTAGCCCCCCCTAACTCCCTCCCCTTATTCCGGCTGATGTCGGGAGGGTGACTATTCATCTTATTGAGGTGGAAATCTATGGATTCGACACCAATATCACTTTTTTCATTCCGACCCCCCCTAGCCCCCCTAACTCCCTCCCCTTATTCCTGTGGATGTCGGGAGGGTGACTATTCATCTTATTGAGGTGAAAAACTATGGATTCGACACTAATATCACCTTTTTTATTCAGACCCCCCCCCCCCTAGCCCCCCCTTATTCCTGCGGATGTCGGGAGGGTTACTATTCATCTTATTGAGGCGGAAAAGTATGGATTCGACACTAATATCACTTTTTTCATCCCGACCCCCCCAGCCCCCCAATCCGCCCCCTCCTTATTCCTCCGGATGTCGGTAGGGTTACCATTCATCTTTTCGACACTAAAAGTTATATATATTTGAAAAAAAAAAAAGTTATATATTTTTTTCTTGCCCCCCCCCCCCCTTTGTGCCCCCCTCCTTGTATCCCCTACCCCCATTAGAACACTCCTTGGGGCAAGCACAACAATTTCCCAAAGTTTCATCTCAATCGGATGAACGGTTTAGAGTCTATAAAGGATATGGTGAAAATGTTAGAAACATTGGGACGAACTAAAATATTTACAGCAGGTACCTACCTACTTACAATATATTTATTTTTTGTGGTATGGCAATTTTTTGTGGTGTAGCAACTTTGCATAAGATTTTAATAATTGTAGAACATCGATTAACAAATATTCGGAAGCAATATAATCTATGTCAGATAGAGAAAAAATACTGCACCCATCTAGAGAATATGACATCTGTGCAACAGAGAAAATATATGAAATATTGGTATGACAAAAAGACAATATGAATATTTTGCTCTTGTCGTAAATTTTAATTTGGCAAATGGCAAAATTTCATTTACAAAACGTAAATAAAAGCCTATTTTACCTTTTACATTGCAAATAATGATAATACCACCTCTCATTAGTTTAAAAACAACTTATCATTTTAAAAAGTGACATTTGGACTAACACAACTAATGGTGGAGATTTTCTTGAAAAACCTTGAATTTTGATGTTTTTTCTAAAGAAATATCTCATTCAAGACTACAAATTATTAAACTTTTTATATCCTAAGTGTATTTTGAGAATGTTTACTAAATGCACTCAATAAATGAATGCACAAAACCATTTCATATAAAAGATTACCCCGGAATGAATTAACTGGAAATTGTGGAAATTGGACACAAAGTACTCTCTGTTTCAAATATGTTGTACGCTGGATTAGTAGTAATTCTATAGAAAAAAATTGTATCCATGGAAACCCATGAGAGAAATGATATTAAATGGGAAGTGGTGATATAAACAAACGAACTAAAATATTTATGTGGGATTTAATAGATGGATGTCTAAAATCGTCTGGTATTAATGTTTACTCCGGACGCGAATCGTCATTTTTTTCAGGTTCTTTCCCGAGTCATTTATGATTCATAGATGGCGGTAGTGATGTTTTATAAAATCAGAAATGAAATAAAAAATCATTATAAATCAATAATTCCCTTTGTTGCACATATTTTTATCCAAAATATCAATACAATCTCGTGCAAAGTCAGTGGCGTATACGAATATCTACTTTTTGTATTGTACGTATATAATTAAAACAAAATTAAATTAGGTGCGATGCGAAATGTTTTTTGTAAACAGTATATATACAATTTTCAAAATAACGTTCCGATCTGATTGTGACGGCGTTTTGTCAAATACTCAACGCTGCCGAAAATCCACAATTATTAAGGAGATTACTCAACCATTAAATTGGTAACGCCCTCGACTGTTAATCCAGTGGGCGCGGGTTCGATCCCCGATGGCGACCTACTCCACTTCACGACACAAGCTTTTCAAGCTTACTGTGAAGTGTGCGAAGGTGTATTTGGATTTATTTTGATAAACCCAGATTCATATAAAAAAAAATAGTAGGATTGGTTTAGATTATTTAGCAATGCTCAATTATTAAATTAGGATTATTTTGTATTATTTAGCATTTAGTACTCAATTATAAAATATGCATTATTTTAGATACATATGTAATTTAGTATTCAATTATTAAATTAGCATTATTTTAGATTGTTTAGCATTACCTACTAAATTAATAAATTAGCATTATTTAAGATTACTTACCTACTTAGCATTACGCAATTATTAAACTAGCATTATTTTCACGTAGGTATAGGAATAATGTAGGTAGATACCATATCATACATTTATTGAAGAATTTTCTAATATATTCGAGTAAATAGTAATTATTAACTTTAAACTTGATAGGTTATAATTAGATGCATCATTTCTATAGGAGCATCAACTGTATAATTATTATATTCTGATTATAATCATTTATAATCCCACCAATCAAGGAGTCAGTAGAATGGATCCATTAAACAATAGACCAATCAGAGACGAGAGAGGTTATTACAGATTATAGATCGTGAAATCATTATTATAGAGGTTGTACTTATGTTTATTATTGAGTAAGTAGGAAAATACAATGTTATCGAAAGATCTATGCATATATTTTATTAAATTTAAAATGGTAGGTGTAATTTTCATAACCAATAATATTTCTATATTTATAATATTTCTCGACAACTTTAGTAAACATGTATTGTAAAAAAATAGATACTAGATACATTAAACCTTCCTCTAGCGAATTACCGTAACAGATCTTTCATATTATTTATAGATTCCAGAAAAAAATGCGATAAATATATCCGAATTTTCTTTTCAAAGACACTTTGGGAAAGTTGCAGAGAGAAAATCTTTCTTATGGTGCATTGAAATGTACTGAATTACCATTTTTTCCTTTTTTTTAAAGGGAAACCGTAAAAAAAACGTGGAAAAAAAACTATTTTTAACGTAAGCCTGTGCATGCGATTTTTTTTCGATCAACTTTAAAGACGCGGGAAATGTTTTCGGGATATTCTTCCCCTTAATTGTTAGGTTACACAGTGTCGAATTGGTAATAATCTAATAATGTTCACAGTTCGATACTTGCTGAAAAAGTTTAACGTTTTCTAGTGGAAAATGCTGACGTTCAGAGAAAATGTGCTTTCGCTATATCACAAAAGATGTCTCTAGTAAACTTATTTCAATTATTATTTTAGATTCAAACCACCTGTTGCGAATATCTCATTCTAAAAACACACACTACACGACACACTGAATGTAGCTATAAAATTATCACAATGAAAACACGACCATCTCGTAAAGAAGTACGTTCATTCTTTATGCTGACCTTGAATCGTTTAAAAATAAACTTGAATCTTATTACAAAGTGCCGCTGTCTAGGTTATGTCGCTTTTTCACGGTCGAGATTTAATATCATGAAAATTCATTGTGGAAATGTGTTTGTGTTGGTATCAATTCTTGTAAAGATAAGTAGATGGGAGTCTATAGTAGATTGAATACATTCAGCCAATATAAGGTGTGTTTAGTAAGTAGGTACTTATACGTTTTTCTTTGAAAGTCGTCTGAGATTACTCGTTTATACGTTGGTTGGTAGACATTTGTTTTGAAAACTTTTTTCTATGGAAATTTAGGTTAGTGTATATTTAGAATTTAGAACACATTTGAATTTGAAAATAGAACGTACCTTATGTAGCAAAACAATAATGACATTGTTTTTTTTTGCGTTCTAGTTTTTTTTAACAAACTTTGTGTTTTTTTTACTCATTACCCTGAAAATTCATATATTTTTGTGATCATTTTGACAAATTCATATATTTTTGTGATCATTTTGTCAAATTCATATATTTTTGTGATCATTTTGTCAAATTCATATATTTTTAGATCATTTTGTCAAATACATATATTTTTGTGATCGTTTTGTCAAATTCATATATTTTTGTGATCATTTTGTCAAATTCATATATTTTTGTACAGTCTGTCAAGAAAGATATGGTTTCCTCAGTGGGCGCTGCATGTAGCTTTTTGCAAACCATAGTGGCAACACTTGTACAATTGCAATAGTAATGTCATTGTTGCCAACACATAAAATATTAGTTCTAAGTTAATCCGAGATCTCTTAAGACATTATTCGTATTTCTCATCAATTAGGTTCGCTAATGGCCTTGCCACCCATTCTGAATGTCATAGTATACATGTTGGCGCGTAGAAAATGACACGCACAACTCCCTGGTTACCCCATTATTGGATATGCCATGATTGTATATGGCAGTAGTAAAATAATTAAGTAATACATTTTGTAAGTATATATGTTTGTTCGCCTGTATATTTATATTTACCAAAACTAAACCGGATAACGCCAAGTTTTGGGTAAAATTTCGTAGCATGATAATTGGCACAGCTTGCTTAGGGGTATGTAAACAACATAATACATTATTTTTTGTAAGTTTTTTTCGTGTTTTTGGAACTGAAAAACAAGTTAATTTATATTATGGAACATACCTACCTATACTATCTAGAGATGTCGTAATAGTAAGAGAAATATTTTTGTTATCTGTGATTTGAGAAACTTGTAGTAAACAGGGTCGTCTTGAGGCGACAGAATGGACCACAGCATCCGTAGATAAAGGAATTACATACAATATGTGTATTCTCTTACACACTACTAAAGCTATAAAAAAAAAAACAAGGAATTTTCCAACAAGCAGATAGATATAAGTATCAGTGGAAAATTAAGAAACCGATTTCAAGTGAATAGTGACCAATTTATTGCATGACTGTGACAGAAGCTTATAAGGCAGTCTGCGGAGTTATATTCTCCCTGCATACTCCGTAAGGGACCCAACGATATAATACACATTCGTAAAACAATGAAATTACTGATTCAGCCATTTGTATTTGTAGTATTTTGTTAAATTTGTTCTAAATTTGAACTGAATTTCAAATTGACGATGAGAATTCTACTACACGAATCTTTTGATTGTGAAACACTCATGGCATTGCTAGAGTCATAAAAGTATTCATACCAATTGAAAGACTTTTGCCAGTAAAGACAAATTAATTGCTATGAAATCTTTTAAGTGATGAAACGTTGCTTGTAGTGATGTGTACTGTACATGAATATATAGACAGGAGAAGTAGAATGTGATGTAATAGTATGTATTATGAAGGTAGGTATGTTCTATATTATCGACTTGGATTAATATTTTTATCAATACTCGCGCTCCCGTTTCTTGTTTGCCCCTAAGCTTTATACAAAATGAACAGCTACCCTGGGGGCCCCTGACTTGTACGAGTGTTGAAGGGAGGGATGGTTCAGCACGCACACTCCCCCCGGATCCCCCCATCCTCCCCCTCATCTACCTCCTGGGGGGAGGGGGGGTGATAGACACCCCCCAATTGCCTCCCCCTTTAGAAGTGGAGACGCAGTGGGCGGCGGACCATTGGGAGGCAACAAGGAGTCATTCGGGGGTATTTGGGAGTGTGGGGGTATTACTCCTCGCGGTACACACACAATTAGGCGCGGCACGATGTGGATTGGGGGGCGAGGGGGGCATGAGTGTCGCGTGGGGGGCGGATGTCATCATCAGGGGTGATGAGTGTCACTACTTCAGTCTCTATACTCAATACTCCTCGCATTCACATAACTTTAAACAATTTAATACAACCGTGTCATTTTTCACGTGCCGACCTAATAATTTGCAGATTCAGCACTGTTGTACTAATACGATAAAATGTTCGTCTATACATTCCCTTGATATCATATCCCTGTGGGGTAGACAGAGAGAGAACAGAACACTAGACTACCTAATCTTTACAGAGTAGGCATGTCGTCATGCTTTTATCATATTCATGCAATTCTTCATACGCATGTAATGAAAGCTGTTCTTATAGTGTTCATTGTAAGATACGTGAAATTTGAATTCAGTGCAGTTGTACGATCTTTCGTTCATCTAAATTAAAGTTAGTCTGAATTGCTTTTGTAATTTACCATTATTAAAAGACGTTTAAGCTGTTTTCGCAAAAACGTCATTTACTACAAAAATATTTTCGATTTTGTGTCTAATACATTGATACATATTTGATAAATTTTATTTATTTTATTAATTAAAAGTATTTTAATGACCCTAATAACAGAAATAATGGACTGTAAAAAACAAATCAGGTAAATTTGTTGTTTTAATAAAAACTATGTTTTTTTTAACAACCAATTATTGTATGAATATCAGGGCTTTTAAATTATTAATATGGATTCCAAAAATCCATTAGGTGTTCGTATTTTGAATGTTGTGTTATGCACCTACGTATATGAAGCGAGTCATATGTTTATATTAATAATAGTACATAGTTTGGACACCCCTGTTGGCACAGATATCGCACCGCGTGCCCCCACACACCCCACATCCTCGCTTTCAGCCGCAACACCCAGCGGTGCTGGGGGGGAAACTATACCGTGGGGGGGCATGAAAGCGAAACGGGTTTCGGGAGTGTGGGGGAGCAAATGGGAGCTCGGGGGTGGCGTAAACTGCCCTAAAGTTAGGATTACACGGGAATATTACATTTCAGGCAGGAGATACTTATTCTTTTTATATTAATGTCATAAGAAAAACCTTCATTCAGGCTTTTTATGGTCATTGCTCTTCCTAGCAACTTTAAACTCATGATATTTCCACCGCCATCGCGGAATGAAAAAACTTTATATTTAACGAAGGCTTTCATTCGCTGGCACGCAACGTCAATAAAAATATAGGTGGTAGGCATTTATTAGATATACCTACTGTGATATTATATTTCATTCACTAGATATCGCGTTCTAGTCAAATATTTTCACTGGATTAACAATTTCTCGTAATTTTTTTTGGGGATGCTGAATCTCGCAGCAGAAACAGTAAAGATAGCAGAACCAATTTAAAGGATTTATTACAAGATTACTAAAACTGTTTTATTGTTCAAAAAACTATGAAAGAAATCCATATTTTTCTAATTTAAACACAGTAAAAGAAAATCTACGATTATGCCTATACGTTCACGTGATATCTTTCAGTTCCTACGTAACATTATTAGCGCTTTTCAAGTTTACCCTTCTTACCCATTCAGAAGGGAGATCTCATAGAAGACTGTATAACCAGACTTATTAAGTTTGTAAAGAGATATTATTATGTTGCAAACATATCGACGAATTTCAAAATAATAATTTTAGGTTATCTATCTATAAACACCTGAGAATCCACGAACACTACTCGAGTACCTATTAATTGTTGTCAAGTGGATTTTAAACTAGATCCGTTTTTCCTATAAAATGGATTTCCATCATGCACGATCAGTCCAATCTTCAATTTATTTGTTTATCTTCTAAATAGTAAGTACAATTTTCGATATTTAACGTCGCATGAAGGGACAAAGAAATCTAATGTTCGAAATATTTTATTTCCTGAAATAATTTCGTTGTGTAGGTGTAATGCGAGCTTTAGGTACGAGGCCAACATACAGTTCGGCATAACAGCAATGTGAGGGGGGCGCTGTAGGTACTAGAGGGGGATGGGGGGGATAATGGGGAACGTGTTGTTGACGGGGAGTCTGCCAGGGGGGTGGCAGTGGGAGTGGGTGTAATCGGTACCCCTATATACCTCCCACACCGCACCCCCACATAACACATAATGGGTTAGGCAGCACATAAGGTAGATAACGGGTACAGCCTATGTACTATTACTCTAGTACATACCGTACATATATACAACATACCTAACATATGTACGAGTACATAGGCCCCGGGGTAAACACAGAATGTTGGTACATAGTAATACATATACACATCAACAATAATAATAATATATACACCCGCACCCAGAAATTATGTGCCACTGCTGCGACATGGTAGAGGGGCTCCGAAATGATGGGAGGGGGCAGGGGGGGCAACATACTACAATTATATATTAGGTATAGATAATACCACAGACCCATCAAATCCAAGTTGATCATATAATGTATAATAATATAATAATTATAATCATGAATCCTAACAGCTGTTTCGTATTAGACACACACTGCTGAAACATACCACATCATATACAGGATCCCATTCCCACCTACACGCACTTGTACCTACCATACCACACAACACTACAGAGTACAGAGTTATACGCTGTGTGAGAGTCCCATTTCCCAAAAACCAATATTATTCCTATTATTATACACAACCAATCTCATCATAGTAACATCATCACATACAAACATGGGTGTAGCCAGCCTCGGAGCTATTGGGGGGCAACAAAAATTTTAAAAAATGATATACCATGGAAAAACGCGCAAAAAGCGCCCCAGACGATATTATTTTTGTGAGACAAACTGAAGAAGGTCGTGATGTGGTTTGGTTTATTTGAAAATGTACATAAAAATTTGCACAGTAATATATAAGAAAAATGTTTTTTTACAAAAAGTAATAAAAAAATAGCGCTTCAGGCAATTTTTTTAATGAAACAATTGCAATTTTATGGATTTTCATACAAAATTTTTAAAAAAATATCACATGATGAGAACATGTGTGGTAATAATGTGATTTTTTTTGTGAAGTTTTATCGTTTAGTATGAAAAAATATACACCTACTCCAATCTCTATCATATCTTTAAGCATATTCCTAAAAAATGCAAAAAACCGCGTAGGGGGGCCTGTTCGGGGGGAGGGGTCATATTTTTTTCGGTCGTATTTAGGCTAATTACACGTAGATGCACATTGCACATATCAGGGAAAGTGTCATCATTATTATCAGTGCCTGAGGTGGTCGGTAGCCTGGTTGGTAACGCGCTCGACTGTTAATCCAGTGGGCGCGGGTTCAATCCCCGACTTACTCCACTTCACAACACAAGCTTTTAAGCTTTCTGTGAAGTGTGCAAAGATGTATTTGGGTTTATTTCGATAAACCCAGATTCATTTATTTAAAAAAAATAATAATAATAATAAATAAATAAATAAAGGGGTTAAGAAGTAGGATAGATAGAAATAACATACTTGGTTATTTCATTGGTGCACATACAAAATAAATAGATAGTTGTAATAATTGTTGTATCACACAGACGTGTAATCAGGTGTAGATTAGTAATATAAATTAATAATAATAGATATCATTATTATTATAAAGTATCAGGCTGTCAGAATGTGCGAGGAGATGACAAATAAATAACTTCATAGTAGATAGATAATATGTTGTTTGTGAATCATAATGTTGCCAACAGTAGTATGAATAGCATAATCTTGTCGCCTTGTTGTACATATACGAGTATCATATATGTAGTATAGATTAGAAACATATTAGATGTGCCTACTGCCTAGGCAGTAAAATTGTTGCTTTATTACCTAAGGTAAGTAGGTACCTATACCTCTACTAATATATGTACATTTTTAGATAATATTGTGTATAAAACAAAGTGATTCGCGTCATTTGCACTTCGATTCGATTCCAATATGTCGCGTACAAATTCGTTTTAGAGATGTATTCAAATAGCAATAACAGTTATTTGAGTTAATTATTATTTTTATGCCCCCAATTCTCGTATACAAATTTGATGTTCCAAACAAAGAAATGTGGAACAGCAATGGGGAAACATACTGTATATAATTTTACTAGTTCCTTATACAAAGTTTGTTTGGCATTCTTTAACTTGGACAGCTGTAAAAATCCGTTTTTAATTTTAAAGTTATACCAAGCAGACTATTGCTTGAGAGTTTCAAACTTATGATCCTCTAAAATCATTGTATGACTGTAGTGTTCTCATAGGAAAAACTAATATTTTTCACAGGTATCTTCTTCATTATTTTCTGGTGTACCGTGTGTTGGTTGTCGATGTTGTCAAGCTTTCGGCTCACTTTCTGAGGCCATCTTCAGGACTAATGTCACTCGACTACATTAGTCCAGAAGATGGCCTCAGCAAGTGGGTCGAAAGCTCGACAACATCGACAACCTAAACACGGTACACCCGAGAAGAATGGAGAAGATATTGCGTGAAAATCTGCTATTTTTCACAGGTTATTTAAGGAACACAATGAAAAATAACATAGCGCTGAATCAGTTTAGTCACAAATAATAATTAAAACAATATCAAATGACAATATAATGTAAATATTGTATTAGGATAACATAACATATGATAGCTATTCACGGTAGCTGGTATTTAACAACTAGGTACTATGTGGCATAAAGGTGAGTGTCTACCTGTTAATAATACCTATTATAATTACAGTAATTAATATGTTTATGTTGTTAATAATTGTATGTAACGTATTAATTACGTACACGGTGTCCAATGGAAGCAAAAAATATCGGTAAAGTATTCCATAACGTATATTGTTATCTGTAAATTTGTTGAAAAGTATCGAAAAAAATAGCTGTTATTTTTAAACACTGGTATCACCGTTGAATTTCTAAATTCAAATTTAAAATTAATTTTCTTTATTTTGTTATACACCCTATAAAACCACCTAAGAGAAATTCCATTGATAGAACGAGTGTTTTCATAGTTTTCTGATGCACAACTGGAGATCTTAATAGCTGCATTAGATTTAAAAAAAAGGCCTCTCAAATTGTCACTCACTGTGGTCTCCTAAATGAATGAAATTTTATTAGTAGGTAATCAGTGATTCTACCTCTCTAAATGCACATTGCACATACCTTGAAAATGCCTGGCCAGTCTAATCTGTAATTAGATACTCAAATATTCTTGCATTTATGGGCCGATTGGATTAGAAGACATTGCATTGATATGCCCACATTTTGGCAGCAATTGTTTTTATATTATCATATTTTATTTCTATCCCTTCATGCCGCATCCCTTGCGGGGTAGGCATCAGAGAGAACAGATCGCCAGACGTTCCTATCCTTACACACAAACCTTTTGCCTCCGTCACATTCATGCAATACGTCATATATATTCTACGATTCCTTTTTCTCAAACTGTTCATTGGTGTCAATTGTTACTACTATTTCTGCCAATAAACTTTTATTTGAAGGTTTGCTATATCTATAAATAAAATAATGTACACTGTGGGTAGGTACTTGACTAATCTAAGCCTAACATCACTGCATTACTTATGCAGCAATCTCGCCAGGTGAGTAGTCAGGTACCCAGTAACTACTAACATGATTATAAAATTCAATCAAGCATTAATAAATACACCGCAGGAAAATGAAAAAAGGGCACAAAGTAACTTGGAACCTATCACAACTATTACACTCCTTGAGATTGCGTTGTGAGTGATAACGATTTTTCTACAAATGCGTGAATTTTCTTTGTTGTGATTTTCATTGAAAAACAATGTGAATTATAATGAAGTTTACCTTTGGTAGGACGTGTTGCAGCAATGCACCGGCCTTGCGTTTGGCTGCCATGGTCGACAGTCGACACCCACAACAATCAAAATTTAAACACTTCTAAGAGTTCTATTTTAGAATTCTTTAGATTTCAAATACAATCTTGCATGAACAGTATTGCCATGTGTAAAAAATACCACAATCTTTTGACCTAATTTTATATTGTCCCCATTTTTTTCGTAATGTCCTTTCAGCAACGCGAATTGGCGTGACCTTACCTGTGAAAAAACAGAAAAATTTACATTAGTATTTGACATTTAAAAAATGCAAAGCGCTCACATTTATTTTACATAAAATGGACGGTATTATATGAAAATGAATTTCAGAACGTCAAAAATAATGTGACCTACAAATATACTTAAAAATCTAATTTTTTTGCCAACGAAATATCAAAAAACTTCTAATTTTAAAATTTCAAGTTCGATTCTATGTTGGCTCCATCGAACTGCGGCGTTTTATTGCGCCTATTTTCTATATAGTCATATCTTTCAATCATCCTCTCAACATATCTAAACCATTTCAACTTATATTTAGATACTTTCATTCTATTATAAACAGTTACAAATTCATACAACGTAATTACTAATAGGTACTTGCAATATTGTAAAACGATTTCTAAATACTGATATTTCAGACACAATGCTTGTATTTTAGGCCCCGCGTTGAGCCTAATCGTGTGATATCCGTGATATCTGGATAGGTGAATTTTTCCGAGTATTAGGTTGATGAGTTTATATATCAATCATTAATGATAATATGTAGACTCTTCTGGCTGATAATACTGTGAAGTAAGTGTGTTGGCAAATCTTGCCTCGGCATATAAAATCCCTTTAATTGTTATCGGAATTTTGACTCTTCTACATACTTAATACAGGATAAGAAATGAAGATATAAGACGACGGTCAAGGATCTCAGACATTGCGGAGAGAGTAGGGACACTAAAATGGCAGTGGGCGGGTCATGTGGTAAGGCAAAAGGACGACAGATGGACGCCCAGAGTACTGAGCAGGAGACCCTTCGAAAACAAACGAAGTGTACGGAGACCACAAAGGAGATGGGCCGATGATATCATCGAGTCGGTGGGACATTGGTGGAGGCAGAGCGCCCAAAACAGAGAATTGTGGAAGAGACAGGAAAAGGCTTATGTCCAGCAGTGGAGGGAAAGGGGCTGAAAAGAAGAATCTTCAGGATTTAATTTAAAGTATCACGATAGATCTCAATGAAATATTTCCAATTCCAAAGTATTATTCCACTTGTTGACAGAATATTTCTATGCGTCTTGAATAGAAATTGTAAACAGGATGGCGATATTGTGAATCCGTCGAATAACAATATTATTGTAGAAATATAATATACCTAATGTTTGTGTTGTCTCTGTATTAAACTGACGCGCAATGGTTAATGGTTGTATCACATTCTTTATCGAGAAGTGGTGAAATGTGATATGGAATGATCGGAGTACTGGTGGCATTTCGGTAGGTATAATATTAGGTCTAATTCTGTAACTAATCAAGTGGGTACTAACTAAAGTAAGACGTTCTGCTTTCAATTATTTCATAGTAAAATAAATTAAAAACATATGTACTTAAATAAATAAATCTTTATTGGCCATTAAATATGCAAAGTAACAAAATCAAGACAATGCAGTGTCCCAAAAGGCGGACTTATTGCAAAAGCAATATCTTACAGTCAACCCGAGAAAAGAAACTTAGGCTCGAAAATAAGTTTCAGAATTGGACTTACTATGTACGAGTAGGTACCTACTACCTATAATTGATCAGAATGTCTATTGTATATTTGTTTATTTTCTATAGAATTGGATAGATGATCTAATATAAAGTTTCGTAGTTATACTAAGATGGGAAGTTCGCCACCCATTAAGTCGCCTCATTAAGGGTGCTAGCACAAAACAAAAGGGCAAAATTTCAGATATTATTGCAAAATATAAAGTAACTTTAACATAGAAAGGACAGACTGGAAGAAATTGCGTAATTGTATTAAGATCGCCCTAGTGAACATGTTAATCCAAATTGAATTCGTTCTCTTGTAATAACGCTAGCAAGAAGTGTGCGTAAGAATGGGGAAGTCTTGCTATCTGTAAATGTTGAAGGTTTTCACGGAGTGCGATTGACATTGTTCCTTGGTATTTCGGGTGAAGCCTGTGGACTTGATCGACGTTTCGAAGACATCAGTAGGTGTGTCGAAACGTCGATCAAGTTAATTTACAGACGGTTCACCCGAAAAACCAAGCAACAAAGTCTTGCAATCTGTTTTCTCTGCCTACCAGGCAAAGGACGTGCCATGATATAGTAGAATAGAATAGAATATCGGGTCGAAAGGACCAAAAAATATATATGTGCTATGCAAACCTAGGCCATAAAAAATATAAGCTTTCTTTTTCTTCCTGTCCTGTCGGCTTTACAAATGTTCTTTGTTATTGTTACGAGTTCCTTACGTGACATTTCATATACAGAGTCTTCAACACCTCATAATTATACACTAAGTATTACATTTCATATCGATGTGACCACCGTCAGCACGTAACGCTCATTGTGTATAAATATGCGAAAATGCATTTTATCTCCATATGTGTACAGCACAGTGGTCATATATTTTTTCAAGTCGTTTATTACTATTATATAGTACATATAGATATGCATACAAACTGTTCTGTTATTCAAGGTGATTGTCACACACGAGTACCTAGCTACCTTATATTATGATAATACCTTATCAATTAACTCATATGCCCGGCAAAGCCCAACAAGTAAATAAGTGAGCAAACTTTTTTTTTAATAATAGGATCTGGCGGGTTTGCGTACTCAAACCCAATTACTTTCCTGCATACCTTGCACTAGGCTAAAAGCCTGTATCGCCAAGAGTGATTAAAAGTTCTGAGAGGGTTTCATTTGTTAACTCATGCTTTTTTTAAGGCTTTATTGTTTAGTGAACAAACAAATACTTTCCTGCACACTTTGCACTAGGTCTGTATCACAAAGTGTGGAATACATCGCCAGCGCCGGGGTTTGAATCTGGGTCCTCCCGCTTGAGAGACTGCCGCCTCAACCAACTGTGGCAAACATGTACTTACACATCGATACATATTATGACTGATTGAAATATATTTCTCTTTCTTCTTTTTTTAAGGCAAAGCACCCGTTGTCGAGTGGAAATATCTTTATTATTGTCTAGCAGAAAGCAGAAACCAAATTTTAATTCAAACAACCACTACAAATCACCCAAGAATGGGGTAACCAGTAAATGCTGTGTGTGAATAAAAATACGCAAACATTTTTATGACATGCAGAATTGGTGGCGAACCTTATTGCCGAAGAATGTCTTATAGAAATTTAACGAACACCAAACTCTTAGAGGATACTCAAAAGGACTTAAAAAATCATAAATACGAGAGGAAGGTGGGGCAATTTTACAACCCGGGGATCCCACAAAGTTCCCACTGTGAGATGAGAACTTCCTTGTAAATTGCAATAGCCTGATAGCCTCTGGTCAAAGATAGGATTCTTACAAAGATATTACGCAGTGGGTGAGTTTTGAGTAAACAAAAATAGACATACTCAAAAACAAAATAGGTATATTATATATTGATGATTTATCATTTACCTATAAAAATGGTAATGCTGCATATGTACAATGAAACATATCATATGATATAGGTAATATGTAGGTAGATATATTGATAGGTACCTACCTAAAGATATTAATAAGTCGGCACTATTTTTGTATCGACAGGTGCAATTTATTATTTGTCTATGTATAGTATATAATATGTAGGTAGGTATAGTTCTACGCATTTGGTGCACTACGTACCTATGTACATTACTTTCAACAATTTGCACCTACACATGTTTTTTTTAAATATCCACTGTCACCATATTCGCACCTACAATAAAATCTATTATTTATTTAATCTTTAAGTGAACAAGAAATACATATAAACATAAAAAATGGACATTGGTAAGTAAAAGGAAGTATGTCCTGTCGTTCGAATTCAAATAGAGTTATTTCAGTCGTCCGAATTAAAAATTATTTGAAAATAATTAATTAATTAATACAGTGGAGTCTCACTTATCTGGCACTATTAAAAACCAGAGGGTGCCGGATTATTGGAAAGTTTGGATTAGTGGATTGTATAGAAAAATTCGATAATTTGTCTTAAAATAATTTCTATCTATCTATCTATACCCTCACGCCACGGTCCTTGCAGGGTAAAGTCTTAACTCCAGCTTCCGTCACATTCGTGCAATTTGTCATACACGCTCTCCGATTCCTTTTACTCAAAACGCGTCCATCCTTGAGGATCTGGTCGACATGATCGGACCAGGTCAGTCTCGAGCGGTAAAATAATATGTAGTCATTAATTGAGCGAAGGGAACAGCGGAGGAGGCGGTAGTGGAGAGTGGTGTCGTGGGGTGCCGGATTACTGGACGTGTCGATGGGCTGAAGTGCTGGATTGTCTCATCTAAGATTTCTAGAATTTTAGATTTGATACAACCACTGTTATATTAATGTCATGGAGCTGGGCTGGTCATGTTGCCAGGTGCCAATAAGACTCCCGATGAACAAAAACGATCATGGAATGGCGACCAAGAACAAGCCGAAGAAGCGTCGGTAGACCCCAGGCATGGTGGTCTGATGATGTTAGGAAATATGCTGGAGGGAAATGGATTAATGTGCCCAGGACGGGGAGCTGTGGAGGAGCAAAGGAGAGGCCTACGTCCAACAATGGACCTAAGTGGCTGCAGAAGAACAAGAATTTTAGTTCAAAAAGTTATAGAATTAGACCCAGTCTTCATTTATACCATAATAATTGTTATTCTTTATGGTGTTAGGTATCTATAAATATAAAAATGTGCATACATTGGCGTTTATGTCAGCACTTAGCAGATACCTATATACGCTTATAGGTATAATAAAATTAGGTAATAATATGATCATTCGCTGACATTGCATGCTACATACGTATATATTGTTTACTTGTCAAATACATAGCCAAAGAATAATGCAGAAAGCAAATTACAATTGAATTACGTATAGGGACTGACATTACAATAATAATTATTTTTTAACATATTTTATAAACTGTATAAGTATCGGTCATTATTAATACTTGCAATATTGTAAGACGATTCCTAAATACTGATATTTCAGGCACAATGCTTGTATTTTAGGCCCCGCGCATCTGAGCCTTCTTCTTCTCCACACCATATCCCATTTATTTGGGGTCGGCGGCTCGGATACTCCCTCTCCATTTTCCCCGATCGAGGCAGTCTTCTGGAGTAAGCTCCAGGTGTTCCATGTCCCCTCTGATGGTCTCCTCAAGGGACTTCTTCGGCCGTCCTCTCTTTCTTTGTCCTTCCACTGACCAGTTTGTTGCCCTCCTCAGAGCGGAATCCTCGTCCCTTCTCTGCACGTGTCCATACCACCGAAGTCGGGCCTCTCGCGCTTTTAGGTCAATCGGGGCAACTGAGCCTAATCCTGTCATATCCGTGATATCTGGATAGGTGAATTTTTCCCAGTATTAGGCTGATGAGTTTATATGTGAATCATGAATGATAATATGTAGACTCTTCTGGCTGATAATACTGAGAAGTGTGTTGGCAAAGTCATGCCTCCGCGTTAAGTAACTATGATTTGAGATATACCTAAATTATTTTAGGTATTGAACTGGATTTATCTGCATTACACAGACGGAAATACATGTTTTTTCCTCAACAGAGACGAGAGGCATCTTCATTCACGTAATGTGGCGTTATGTGAACTCCCTTGGGGTGAACGCAGGATGGGTGTTCCGACGCTTACGAGTCGGCTTTGGCTGGCTTAAGCGATCACTTTATGCCCAGGGCAACGTTCATCCATTCGACCACATCCTGCTGTCAGTTGTGTAATTTTTGAGAAATGAAAAAACTGTATTGTGATTGATGTGATTGAAAAAACTGTAATGATTATATCAATAAGCGATTCTAAAGAAAAACATAATACCTATTAAGTATTTTAAATAGATTTCCATTTATCAATTAGACTAGAATTAGATTTCATTTATTATTTATCCAGAGATTAGAATTTAACACATAGAACTTATCTGTTTTGCCTAAAGAAAGACGCGAAAGTATGAACGAGTATTTGTAAACTTACAAACATTTCTAAAACTTTTATCAATGCTGTGTTTAACCCACGTGTGAGGCATATTGAATAGAAAACTAACAACAAAGTATCTAAATACTTATATGAAATATTCTCTTTTTTTTCGTTCACAAATAAGAACCAACATATAAGGTCCAATTCTTTAGCTTTTCGAATTAAAATACCTACCTAAGTGTGTTTTAAATTTATTAAGCTATGAGATAAATTTAAAAAAAACGTCTTATTTTAGTTAGTACGCACTTAATTAGTTACAGAATGAGAATTTGAGATATACAGTAAAAAGTAATACCTACATATAATTTTATACTGGTGCCAAATAAAGTTCACTGGGGCGAGCTTATCATATTTAAAACGATTTTAACTCTGATTTTAAGTAACATAGTTAGCTGGAAAAATCGTGATAACGCGATAAGCTCCCCTTGGTGAACAATTTTAGATATACATACATATATATTTTATTTATTTATTCTTTACATACTTGAAATATTTCATGGAATATATGTAATACCTACAGAAGTAATCTGTTTTTTTTTTCAAATTTAACGTTTATTTGGGCGAGTTTTAACAGTGTCAAGAATTCTTCTAGCTAACCTTTTAAATTAGAATTACAATTTGCATTGCATTACATAAATATCTACTTACTCTTTATGTGAACAATGCGAATTAAATAATAAAAATATAAATTATAATTACATATTTTCACTAGGGCGATCTTATCGCTTTCGAAAGATCTCTTCCAGCTATAACCCAATGTGAAAAAGTATAATAATGTAAATAAATAAATAAATAATGATGACAGAATTTAATGTTAATAAAAATAATTATAAATAAGTACAAAACTCACCACAACAAATGGAAGGTCACCAAAAAACTAAAACCACAACAGATCAAAAGAAACTTTGTTTTCAAATATGGAAAAAAGTTTAGCGTATTGTATTTTCCAAACAAAGAAAACACATCAAAAACGCAAAAAAAAGTTTGTGGAACAAGTCTACAAAAACATTAGAACGATTCTTCAATTTAAACAATAAATTGTTAACAATGATAAACGAAGTTAATTAAAAATTACGTTGTTTTTCTTAAAGTCGCGAAAAAAGTTTTTCCGATTTTCACGTCGTAATGTTTAAGAGCGGCGATCAGCGGCAGAGACACCCGTACGACTCGGCTGCAGTAAGCGCACTGAGGACGATGTTACGATGGTGGCTCGCGAGGCAAAACCTATTGCATCAATGGGGGACTTCTCATATATTTTCTACTACTAGCTCCATAGAAAAGTGGACACTGGTAGTCAACATTCAACAAAATAGGTTTCAGTGTATATAAATTTCTATGGATAGTTACTTGTTCAAAACTATCCAAGAGGTAAATTAACGTGAAATCTATTTTTTATTGGTGTACGGAAATGTTCACATTTTCCAATTAATTTACGAGTTCAACGTATAGGAAAATAGATAACTAAATTCTTGAAACTAAAATAAGTATGTTTTAAATTTATTTTGCTACAAAATAAATAATATAATTTATTTTTGTTACTGTACACATATTTTACTGGTCAATAAAGATTTATTTATTTGTGTAATAGTTACGCAGATCTCTGATTCACTTACTCACTCAGTCTGAAACGCTCTAAGTACCTAAATAAATTATAAACAAAAAATGTACCCATTCGTAATTGATTTACGATTCCACTAAATTTAGAACTTTTCAAAAAAACTTTTTTTGATATAATAACTACGGGGTTAGGAACCAACAATTTGTTTATATGGTAATACATCAATACATCAGATAGGTACTTAGATAGGTATCTGATTATGTATCAACTTACATAATTCTTGTGGAAACAGGGTTAACTGGAGTGGAATGAGTACATGGTTGGCGCAGTTGGTTGAGGCGGCAGTCTCTCGAGCGGGAGGTGCCAGGTTCAAACCCCGGCGCTGGCGATGTATTCCACACTTTGCGATACAGGTGTGCAGGAAAATATTTGAGTTTGTGTATGCAAACCCAGATCCTTTTTAAAAAAAAATATGTATAGCTATAAGAGCCGTATAGCTATAAGTTCGACCTGGTGAACATTACTTACTGTTTTTAAACATCAAGTCATATTGTATGTTATGTCCACTTAAAGAATAAGTAAGTAAATAAATAAATGAGGTGGTCGGAAGCCTGGTTGGTATAATGCGCTTGACTGTTAATCCAGTGGGCGCGGGTTCAATCCCCGACTTACTCCACTTCACAACACAAGCTTTTAAGCTTTCTGTGAAGTGTACGAAGATGTATTTGGGTTTATTTCGATAAGCCCAGATTCATTTAAAAAAAACTCAGTAGATATAGATTTTGATTACACGCTACTACATATTACAGTCAATAAATATACGTTCTACGCTAGATAGAAATATCCAACATATAGTCGTACCTTACGTACGTTTGTTATAATACATTACATTATGTATTATTGAGAAGGGTTATTCTCCTATCCGTAAAGAAATTTATTTATTTTAAATCGATTCTCGCTTAGCATGTTGGGATAGGTTAGTACAGCTTCTCTTTTATTCTTTCTTCTATACGAAATCTTCAATATATTGTAAAAGTGATGAATGTATGTATAGTTAGGTAAAAACATCACAAGAAATCAGTTTGACTTCTCTCTACATGTCTCAACCATCTTAACTTGTTCACTTTCATTTTAGTCACAACAGATAGCTTTATAGATTTTCACGGTCCTTTCCTGTCCTACATTAGTCCTGTCCTGAAGATGGCCTCAGCAAGTAGGCCGAAAGCTCGACAACATCGACAATCCACACACGGTACACCCGAGAAGAATGGGGAAGAGATTTAGTCACAACATCCGTTTCACATTCACTCAACTCTCTAATCACTTCATTTCTTATCATATCTCTCAACGTTTTCGCAGACATTCTTCGCAGTGATCTCATCTCTACAGCATTTGTACCTGATTCTTCCTTCTTCAGCCATGTCCAGTCCATGCCTCACTCACTCGCATACAGCAACGGCGTTAATTAAGATTATGCATATTGACATTTCAAAAATTTCGAAAAACGGGAGACCTTGGATCTCGACAACCGTTGTTAAATATGCTTTGGAAAAAATAGAGTAGATACATTGAACCTTTATCTAGGGAATAACCCTAAAAGATTTTTTATATTTTGTATAGACATCTCAAAAACGATTGCGAAAAACACCTCCGACCTTTTTTCCGAAAGACAGAATATTTTTCTCGCAAAGATTTTTTTGTACTGATAATATGCATTTAAATCTAGAGAATAACTGTAAAAGTTTTTTGATTGAAGCGAAATTAACCCAAAAAATGGAAAAAACACTATTTTTACCATTTTATCATGCGATTGTTCATGCGATTTTGAACCTTAATGCCGTGGGAAATTACCGTGATGTCATAGTTAAGACGGGAGCTTTAATCTTGTAACGTATACTCTCATCAATACATTTGTCCACTTATGTTTTAATTTAATTGTATGTAGGGGGATGTGTATGTGTGTAACGTAAGTTTAAATGTTTATTAATTGATAATA
Source organism: Ceraclea dissimilis (assembly GCA_963576895.1). Classification (NCBI taxonomy): domain Eukaryota; kingdom Metazoa; phylum Arthropoda; class Insecta; order Trichoptera; family Leptoceridae; genus Ceraclea; species Ceraclea dissimilis. Next base: position 4,607,039 of record OY756375.1, read on the forward strand.
TCGTGTGGTTATTATGTTAAGGTAAACGGTCGTGTTGTTTGATATTCAGTTCACATCTCGAGGGAGTCATCTAAATGTATTGAAATTCGCTCGATACTTGGTCGTGTGTGTAAATAGTTGGTAGGTAGAAGCCCTCTATACGATATACTCGCAATTAAACAGGGCTATTTTCATACTGAACCTATCACATCCCTATGGAGTTAGAATACATAAGTTGCTACTCTCAACTCATGTGGTCAACTTTAGAGCCCTCTACTGCTACTTTAGAGAAATGTTCCTTTTTAAGAATCGTATACACCAACTATGACGTCACGGTCATTTCCTAAATAGCATTTTAGCCTTTTGAGGCTAATTTCTCTCAATTCAAAAAAGTTTTACGGCCATTTACTAGATTTTAATCCATTTATCAACACACAAAAAAGTTCTCCGCGACTTTTGAAAAACGAGTTGGTTTATGTCTTTCGGAAAAAAGATCAGACTTGTATTTCACATTTTTTTTAGAAATCTATACTTTAAAAATCTTTTGCGGTCATACTAGATGAAGGTCAATGTATCTACCTTATTTTTATCCAAAGCATATTTAGTAAGGTGTCGAAATTTAAAGTCTCCCGTTTTGCGAAATTTTTTAAATGTCGATATGCCTAATTTTAATCAAATTAATATTAGCCGCTTTTTTGTCGTACAATTCATCTCAGTATGGGGGGTCGATTTCGTCCCTAATTTAGGGCATACTAACTAAATGAATTCAATTATTTCATAGTAAAATATATTTAAAACTTAAAACACACTTCTTTTAGTTTAAAAAAATACAGAATCGGTCCTACTATGGTTTTCATTTATGATCATTGGGGCATTAAGCTTGGCTGGTTGCCCCATTAGATGTCCTTCCAAAAATTATTCACTGACCATATACAAAATCTACACGTTAGTGTGCGTATGTTGTAGGTATATATTATACCTAGTGGATTGTGCGTATGCTGTGCGTGTGTGCGTGTGTGTGCGTGCGACCTACTCAGTACGCTAGGCAGTTAGTGGGGAAGTGGGCACCTACAGAACACTCTATATCTACTCCACCCCCACGCGGCTAGTAGGTATATACCCCCGATACAGTAGACATTACATTAGTCTTCAAATAACACTCACTGCTATTTTATTTTATAGTCGTGATAGTGCAAAGTAGCAAACTAAAATATAAGGCTACGACTTTATCTATTTGCACAAATTTTTACTAATACAACAAAATACAAAAAAAAAAACAATAAAAAAAAGTTTATGGTGATACCTACTGTGATTTCCGCTACCTCATTGGAGCCATAAGACGTCAATCTTAAATATAACGTTCCTACGTCATATCCTGTAATGTTAATTTGTTACCAAAAACTACGAGCCGTTCGCGAGATTTTAAGTTTAACTAAGATAACTTTTCTTCCTGTTAAACATCGAAGTATTTTTATTATGCAGTTTTGTTTTGTATTCTATCAAGAAAAAGATGGTTGTCGAGGAGGGCGTTACTTGTAGCTTTTTGGCCACCATAACTGCATCAGCACTTGTCGAAATTCAATAGATGTGTCGTTGTTCAATTGACACAAAAAGTTGTAGTTCCCAGAGAATCCGAGACCACATTATCTTCCTTAATCGACTGTACACAACAATATTGTACACACTGGAGACTTACATATAAGTGCATGAAGGTTCCCAATTCATTTCAAAATCACAGTCACAGTTAATGTGATATTTCACAGTTGTTATTGTAGCGGATACTAGAGGTACAGTACATTCTACCTACATACAGACAGCGGTGCTTGTAGCGGCAACGATTATCCCTCTACCCGCCACCCAATCACCACCCCAAACACCCAGACACCCACCACCACACCCTGGCAGTGGCAACCCTGGGGAGGAAGAGGATATTTCGAGAGGGTGGACGATATCACGCAGGGCTGGCACATAAAACAAAATAATATATTATTTTAGATTTCTATATTGTGTTTGCTTTGCTATACGACAAATTATGTATTTAGGTTATTTATCGTAGGTGTAATTTTCATTTCATCTAAATAATACTAGGCTAAACATACAATGTTAATTTATTTCATGTGGATTTTCTTTTATACGTTTATGAATGTAGTAATTTAAAAACTGTTTTTTTTTTTAAATTTACGTAATATATATTTTCTAATATTTCAATTATCCATTTACTAAAAATATGTATGTATTTAGTCAATTTCTGTGCGTGTGTTTGTCAAAAAATCTATTTAGATAACGGTACGACCAATTCTGAAATATGTGCGTAAAAAAGTCCTGCTAAACAGGCAATTTATTTTTTATAAAAAATGATTCCGGATCTATCGAAATAAACCCAAATACATCTTTGTACACTTCACAGTAAGCTTAAAAAACTTGTGTCCTGTGAAGCGAAGTAAGTGGACATCGGGAATCAAACCCGCGCCCTCCGGATTAACAGTAAAGCGCTTTACCAACCATGCTATCGACCACCTCAATTGTCTTCATCTACTTAGTGCTGGTGACATAATTATTCAGCAGCGGGCAGAAGCCCGAATAAATCATACATCTTGATGACAGTATACAATTTTCTAACTGAGTGAATGAAAGTACTGAGAAACGTAGGGTACATCCCTTAAGATCGTAAGTGGGTGGATAGTAGTAGGTACTGTATGAATGCGGACCAAAGCCTCAGGGGTGGTTTACTACTACTAGCATCGGGGTGGCCGGTCGAGTCCCTAATAGAAGGTAGACTAAGATAGGGTATAGGGGGAGATAAGAGGAGGGGACGAGGGAAGGGGGAGGGAGATTCTCTAGCAAGGCGAAAAAAAAACACGAAAAATTCGCTCAGTAATTAAAAGAGGTGCGTAATTACGCTTGATCCTGTAAATATGGTCACTGTGATAGCAATCGTGAACCCGAGATGGTGGTCACTATGAGGTAATAGCAATCGTGAACCCGAGATGGTGGTCACTATGAGGTTATAGCAATCGTGAACTCGAGATGGTGGTCAGTCAGTCATGATTAGGATGGTTGTCAGTCACTCAGGATCAGAATAGTAGTCAATCAGTCAAGTCGGTGACAGCAATCGTGATCCCTACATGGTGGTCAGTAAATATAGTCAATGTGGTGATAGCAATTCTGAACCCGATATGGTGGTCAGTCACTGTAGTCAATATGGTGCTAGCAATCGTGAACCCGAGATGGTGGTCAATCAGGATGGTGGTCAGTCAGTCAGGTCAATATGGTGATGGCAATCGTGAACCCGAAATGGTAGACTTTCAATTATTTATCAGTTCATTTATGTCTTCTTTTCCGATTTCACCAAGTTAGGAAAACTAGTCTTGAAATATAAGTATGTAAGTAGTAATACAATACAAAAAGTTAAGACATATTTCTCTGAATCTTGTACCAAAAAAACTCTCTTGGCTCTTGCATTCGACAAAATAATAAAAAGTGTTGTTGAAGTTTGTAAGTACTTAAAGAATAATTTGATAAATTGTATTAGGGGTGCAGTGCATGTGGAGGGTTTGTTTTCAAGGGCAAATTTATAGACAAATTTCCGCCTTGTGATTCGAAAGGGTGTGATTTTTATACGCCAATTTGAGGGTGTGATAATTATATATAAATTACTGTGAAATTTGTTTGCTTAAATCACTTTTTAAAAGCGTTTCGCTCTCAATGATTCACTTTTTGACTTCTACAACTTTTAGCACTATGCAGTTATTACTTTTTATTGCAAAAAAAGATGATTAGTTTATATTCTAAATATCTAACACAATCTCCATTGATGCCGGTAGTAATATACAGCATACACGTTTCTTTCTCGATTCGGGACAATTCGTCATATACCTACACACACGTCCATTATTTTTACCCAGTACGCGACCGTCCCTGAGTACCTGAATATCCGGTTGATTTGTATTAATTAATTATATGAAATTTTGATCTATTTAGTTAACCTAGAACGGCCAATTTGTTTAACATACACGATATTGCTTTTGATAAGAAATCGCTTTTGCAATATGTCCACCTTTTGGAGTACTATCATTGTCTTGTTTTTGTAACTATGCATATTTTTCTTTTCTTTTTTTATTATATTGACACACTTTTTGTCATTGTATCGTAACTCATCCTTTCAACGTGTCCAAAACATCTTTAATTGTTCACTTTCATTATCTCCACAAAACCAATTTCATCTATCTATATATTTATTCACTCACACTGCGTCCCTTGCGGGGTAGGCAAAAAGGACAGAACGCTCATAATATAACATGGTATAACATCTCTAGTACTCTTAACTTGCGTATCGAATCCTCTTCAGTAAGTTGGTGAGTATGGAAGAAAGTACAATTGTGACATCATTCCTGGTAAATCGAGTCAAGACAAAGCTATTTGTATGTATGAGTATATTGTATGTAGGGTACATAGGTATTGTGTACTCATTTCTGCTTAGTCAAGTTTCGTTCCAATACATTCGTTTCTGATCTTGCTTTGTGTGGCACAAGCTCAAAGTAACTACGATTATAGTGGTGTTGGGAAAGAATCACACAGAAATAAATCACACAGGGAGAAAATCTCACGGGAAAAATCTCACATTGTAATTTTTTTTCAAGCACTATTTACAACAGGGTAACTCTAACCATAGGTATTTGAAAGTTACTTTCATTCCATTTGACTGTAAGATATTGCTTTTGCAATAAGTCCGCCCTTTAGCACACAACCATATTGTCTTGTTTTGTAACTCTGCACGTTTTTTTGGCCAATAAAGATTTATTTACCACATGATTTGGTTGTCATATTTTTAAATAAAATTTGGGTTATTTAGTTTGACACGTAGCTTGAGGCTTAGGGAAAAAACCTGGTCCTCGGTTCAGTTCCCAGTGTCAATATCTAACTACTTATTTCTTTTATGCTTGAGCTTGGGTGCTTTGGAGGAGTGAAAACAATAGAAAGAAATTTTATACATATATTTACAAATCAGAAAAAACTTAAAACTAGGTACTTACTCTATGATGCTATACAATAAACGCTACACACTAATTGTCCGAAATTGTCTATGTACGTACATACACTACACGAATTGCGAACACTGACGCAACTTTTCTCGATGGTGGAAAGCTCCAACGATGAAAGCAGGGCACAGGCCTGCGAAGATCTCGGCGGTGATGATGTAGGGAGACTGTCCAGCCCTCCCTATGATGGCGTGATGATGTGAGGGAGGCTGAGTGAGTAGCCCTCCTTGTGATGATGCAAGAACTCTGTCCTCGCGTTATACAATGGTGCAAGGCGTATAATGTGAATTTACGCAACTCGAGATAATCACACCTATAGCAGATAATAATGATAACAGTTCAAACACTCAATAAACAGCTCGTCACACAATGAATTAGATAGCATGAGTAATAATAGTTTGCGCACTCAATGAATTAATTAACAATTCAGTTCGTTCACTCAATACATTAAACACAGTCTCTACGATGTGATGAATTACGCAATGAAACAATATGCACACAGAATAAGTACACGCTCGCCGAGGCGAGGCTTGGATACAGAATTAAATGTCCATTCTTTTGACTTCGCGATTACAATTTTAATTCGACTGACTGTGACAAAAGCTCAAGGAAGACTGATTGAAAACAACTATTCAATGATCTTACCTGAAGCTTTGGGACATTCCCATCACGCGACTATTTTTACCTGAATCATTTATCTACTAGAGAAAGTAATGGATAGTCCCACACCTGCTAGGAACTCTAGGTACAGTTAATGCCATGACAAAAGAACCCGTAAACAATGCATCTACCCGTCTGCCAACTAACAATAGATGTAGAATGTGCAAACATACCTGGGACTGTTACAAACATTGATTTTGAAGCGATAATAATTTTAAATTTAAGGAATAATATTTTTTTTGGCATCTCTTACTACTAGGTATATATCAAGTTTACTTAATTATAAAACTTGGTTTACTTTAACCTTTTTCTTTGTAATAAACCACATTGTGTAATAAAATTTGAATAAAAATGTTTTTTTTTCTCGTGAGATTTTTGCATGTGACATTTCTTACATGTGATATTTTTCCCGTGAGACTTTTCTCGTGAGATTTTTCCCTGTGCGATTTCATCATGTAACCGCTTATAGTAAGGTATGGAAGATGTGTGTAGTGTGTGCTGTGTATGGAATAAGGGGTAAGTATGGAGTAAACAGGAAATGAGTCGTACCTTCCCCTCCGTGGGGGGCAAGGGGGGGCAGCCTTGGGTCGCTAGGGTTGCGTGTGTACCGGGTATGTGCTACGTTGGCTCTCAGGAAAAAATACTTGTGCCATCCATGTTGAATACAATACTGAAACTATTTTCAGGAACGAAATATTCGTTACTTTGTTATTTTTGAAATCAATAGATATAGAAAAAATATAAGCTGGATCCTTTTTAATACGTAAACCTTGTTTTGAATTTATGTAGACAATAAAGGTTTTTTAAGGTGAGAGCTAGGTGCTCGTAAAATTTCTACAAGATACCTAGTTTTCCACTTTTTCAGCAAAAGGTTGCTACATATTCTGAATACCATAATCTCACAGTTTTTTCCAAAGAGAATTGTGTGACCACGGCATTTTCTGGTTACTCCCTGGATGGTAGGTATACCTAGCAGTAGTTAGAAATGCTGCAGAGTACATGGTCAGTAGCGACATTTGAACCCACATAAGTATACAACTATGCACTTTGCCTATTGCACTCTAGGTAAAGGAAAACTCCAATACCAACTGAGCCAATCTCATTTTCAATATTGTCTTAACACGATTCAATAAAAATTCTTTTACTTAGTTTGATTTTCCTTCAGAAATCAAAATATTTGTGTTGCCTAAGAAATGTTCAGTAGTGTATAACTGAATGTTTGCTGGGTTGGCAATATATACAGCACGGTCTGAAATACTCAACTCATATACCCACATAAAACCGAAACCACTGGTTCCAAAATGTTTCGCATAAAATAACAAAAAATATAGATTTCTCAAATATAGATGTAACTACTACTCTACTTAAAGTAAACATGTAAAACTATTATAAAATATGATTTTTTCAATAAATAAATTTATTGCATATATGCAATCTTCCTAAACTATAAGACAGGTACCACTAATTGTAAATTGGTTTGAAAATTTCAAAAATATCTAGTTTAAAATTGGAATGTGTGGTACTAAAGCTTTCTCTATATGTAGGTATGTAGGTATGTCGTATGGCATTGGAGAGACCAGAGCCAAGATTAAGATAGTGAGAACTCAACTTGAAGTTTCTCAGGAGAAAAGTTGTGAATGTCTTCCATTGTCCCATTGGACCTAGAGAACCGACATCCTCGACAATGTGGTTAATGGACTCCATTCGCCACAGGGGCAGTTGGGATTGTCTGGCTTGCCCCACCTGTGGAGGAGAAGTCCGCACCTTCCATTCAGTTTAGGTTGCACCAAACGTGGATCTTTGGTGGCATGATTATTGTTACTGAGTTAAAAGTGTTGTTGCTATAAGTCACAGGATTGAAAAATTTCAAATTCAAAAAAGTCTTAGATATAAAAAAACGGACGAGGTGGTCGGTAGCCTGGTTGGTAACCCGCTCGACTGTTAATCCAGTGGGCGCGGGTTGAATCCCCGACTTACTCCACTTCACAACACAAGCTTTTTAGCTTTCTGTACAAAGATGTATTTGGGTGTATTTTGATAAAACCAGATTCATTTAAAAAAAAAAGTGTGTAACAGACAATGTATTTTTAAAGGAAATTGAAAGTAGGAAAATCGTTGAAAAAATATTCTACGCAATTCCCATAATTCTCAAACTTTCCCTATCAATCGTTCTAAAGAGATAACCATTAAAAGCTTTGTTCTCGTTCAAACAAAAGCTCTCAAACCTCTACGTATATAGTTTATATTGTATTAAATAAATACTAGAAGAAATCAGTTGGGCGATTTATAAAATAAATTTCACGATATACAATGAAAAAATATTTCGTGCTCAACATTTTCCATGTTTTTTTTTGTTGCTGTTAGCATGCCAGCCAAACCCTCCCTGCTCTATATCCGAGAACCGAGTGTGGGAGGGCTCCCCCGAGGGTTGGGATCTGGCGTGAGGAAGGAGACAAGTGAACGAGGGTTTCAGGGTGGACATTACAACATGAACAAAGAGTAGGTAGGATATACAAGCATTTGGGTGGGAGAGCAATGTGGCAAGACTAAAGACATGAGAAATAGATAGATGTTGGGGAAATAAGATGTTGAAACTTATTGTCTTCATAATACTATACAGTAACAAAGAAGCTACACGCCTAATCAGCGTCAATAGATTCGCCAATGCACACTTCTTCAACTTCGCCTAGTGACGATATGCTAAACATTTCCTAAAGAAAAATGATATCCACTGTATGTGTATCCATATGGTAGGTATGCAAACAATAATAATAATAATAATATGTGGCATCAAAATTCAGTAAGGGTGGTTCCGGTAATAATTTCATCTACGGGGGTCGTACCAAAAACGTTACACAAAGCAATTAAAGATTTGGATTTGGGCAAAAATATATATAAAGAGTTTCAAAAATCAATTATAATTAGCACATGTTCAATAGTCCGGAAATTTCTAAACAATCATTCATAACCACAAATTTGATAGAAAGCAAGGACTTGGCTTTTGCCCGTCCTTGCTTTCTTATACTACCGGCTTTTTAAAAAGCTGAGATGGGTGGAGTATAATAATTGGATAATTTGCTAAAGCGCAGTTTTCGCGAATTATCGCCTCAAGTGCGCTGAACTACCTTAAGACTAAAGCATTGTTGACTAATAGTAATTATTGAGATGTCTACGTGGAATATATAAAACAAATAGGTACTACTAATATACCCTCACGAAGCATTCCTTTGTGGGGTAGACAGAGACAAGAGAACGCCATACTGTCCAATCCTTACACACACTTCTTGCTTTCGTCACGTTAAGTCATTCGATTTGGACTTGAATACACATACCCAAATACTTTCCTACAAACCTTGCACTAGGCTAAAAGCCTGTACCGCAAAGTGTGGAAAACATTACCAGCGCTGGGGTTTGAACCACTCCTTTTCTGGTCGATATATGATCTATCCAGGTTATCCCAGAAAACGGCTACGCTTTCTAACACCCCATCTTTCTACCACGTACACTCTTTTTTGTCATCTAATTCTCTCAACATGTCCAAAGCATCTTAACAAAAAATACCTTTTGCTTTTTTTGTTAAATTTACTTTGATAGATAAAATTTTGATTTTATTTCTGCCTGGGCGCGAGCCCCGTAGCATTATTGCGACTCCTACTACAATGGCTAATCCTTCACTGACTCAATGTATGAAACACTACTGTCCCCTTTTTGTCCCATAAATAATTGAATTCGTATGTATGTAGCACAAAAGCCAAAATTCATATCTCAAACGGGACATCCAAGCCATAAATTTAAACGCTCATGACGTGGAGGTCGGCGCCGTGGGTTAAAATGTGAATTGGGTCTCGCATTTTGAATCCAGATAATGCGTTATTTTTTATACGACTATTTTACAGTACTGTACCGCAGGTATAATTGATAAAACCTGTCCCCGCTTTTTCACGGCTATACCTTAAAATTAATGGAAAATACAACGTGTCTGAAAAAACGTTAACTACGCAGATACATTTTAAGATTCTCCTACTGATATTAAAATCAGTTTAAACGTAGCAATCTTAATACAGAAGTATCAGGGTGTCATAAAGTGTTAAGGGTTCCGCCCATCCATTAACAATGCTTTGAAATTTGTGCTGTGTAATTGAAGGTGTGGAGAGAGTCATAATATCAATGTAATGGAAATTTACAATATAAAGAATAGTACGATGCGTGTTATTCTGATGCCCTGATGAACTAAATCATTAATTATTGACTTGTCACTGTTGTTGATTCCAAAAACCGCAAACAAGATAACATGCGCGCCACGAATACTTGCAATCTCTTGTAATCTTAATAGTAATGGTACTGTCCCATATTTTAACTATGAGTTATTCACCATAGTGGTATGATGTAGTTAATAGTTGTACTAAGAGTTTGAGACATTGAGACACAAGTATGGCGCCTCAATATTACAATTTGTCTCCGAATATTCTAGCCTAACCTAATGTCGTCTTAGTCTCTAGTAATGTCATGAATCTTATATGGAAACAAGGTTACAAGACAACTGGTATACACTATTCTTACGATCAACGTCACTTCGTACAACGTTTTCAATGAAAACTTAGCATTACGGTACAATATGAAAAAAGAACAATAATATAAGCCAGCGTCCAAGTGGAAAACCACATTCAAATCGAATGACAGAACCCCATTGTAACCCCATAAGTAAAATCATACATAAAAAAAAAAAAAAAAACAAAGATCTGAAAAAGCTAGATTGAAAAACCACCGATAATATCGGCAGAATACAAAAAAATCATTGTGATTTTAGGTTTACCAATCAGTGTGTACTTATTATATATGTATATGGCATTGGAGAGACCAGAGTCAGAGATTAAGGTTGTCAGAGATTAAGGTTGTGAGAGCTCAGGTATCGAAGTGCCTCAGGAGACAAGTTTAGAATGTCTTCCATTGTGCCGCTGAATCTAGTGAGCTTATATTCCTGGAAAATATGGTTGACGAACTCCACAATGCAAGTATCCAGTATTACAATTATGTAAGCGAACCTTAATTACCTAAACCTTCAATAATTGACATCCATGCCTGATCAGATTAATGGTGTGGGCAGGACGAAAACGAAATCAAGAAGCCCTCCAACCTGTAGCTATCTGTATCGATAATTCATTCAACATTGCAAACTAGTATTATTCGCTTATCGTTTATTCGAGGTGTGCATCAACTGCATTAAATGAGAGATGATCGAGGACGCTTGTATGGTGAATGCAGTATCATTACTCAGTCCATGATCGGAATAATGATCTTCTTAAGCAGCAGTGGCCGGCGCGGCTACTCACTGATGATTCATCATCGACCATTCTGCGGTATAGATCATGATCATTCCTTATTGTCATTGGCAGTTTTCACAATATTTTATAATCAAAAGAAACTGTATTCATCATTACACATCGGAGCTGCGCCAGGCTGGAACGACATGGGAACAGGCAGCGGAGTTGGCCCAGGATAGAAAAGCTTGGAAAAACTGGGTGATAACCAGATGCTCCACATAGGTAGCGGACGTGGATATGTATATGTATGTATTCATCATAGATATCTCTCAATAGCTGAGAGCCGTACTACTCACATAAAACAGTAGGTATATTTTTATTTATTCACAAAGTAAGGACTTTATAATACAAAACACACAAAATCAAGAAAACTAGTATCATGGAATTCTTACTGTGATCCAAACGGCGCTCAATGTAATAATCACATTGTTTATCAGTCGATGGGTCTTTGATATTTCGTTACTGATTTAAAATGTCTCCGTCACCGGGTTGGGACCGAGGATGAGCTGCGTTCAAAAACTTTCATGAGCCAATTGGTAGCTGCGATCATTATCATATTTTGTTCCTTTAACTCCTGGGGGAACATAGAGAGGCAACAACATCTCTTCATTGGTCTGTATTCTGGGCCACGTCCACTGTAGATTAGCTCCCCTCAACTCTGCAAGCATGGAGACTGGAGAGTCGCAAAGTATTACTAGGGCGACCTCGTCGACCCTATCTTGTGGAGTTCTTGTTTTGGGATTTTTCTCTCATTTCGTCTCCGAGTATGGCCAATCCATTCCAATTACATTTTGGTAGGTGGTTCTCCAAAGATATATACTTCCTTGGACGTATGATATTATCAAAGGGTACAATGGTTGGGCTAGTTGGTTGAGGCGGCAGTCTCTCAAGCGGGAGGTGCCAGGTTCAAACCCCGGCGCTGGTGATGTATTCCACACTTTGCGATACAGGCTTTTAGCCTAGTGCAAGGTGTGCAGGAAAGTATTTGGGTTTGTGTTTGCAATCCCAGATCCTTTTAATAAAAAAAATGTTTCTTCCTAGTGGTAATACCTAACAGTACGTATAGTGAATGATTTAATGTGATTATAGATCTTTGTCCACTAATATAATAATTAGTTAGATAATTGTAGAGTAGCGACGTCGCCTAGTCAAGTAAACACACAACACTTGTATAATGTATAATGTATAATGAGTGATAACAGGAAATAATACATGCTTTGGAAATGGCAACAAGCGCTTCAATCATTAAACTACCTACTATATTCATAGACCTATACTCGTAGATAGTTATATGCCTATGTTGATATACAGTGCCTACATATATAGTAGAGTTTGTGTTATACTTAGGGAATGCAATCCTGATCCCGCGGGATCTCAATCTCGCGGGATCACGAGTCATTTTTCAAGATCAATCCCGAAGCATAATTTGACGAGATCTCGCTCGAGATCGACGGGATATTGGGCTCACGCTGGTGCCAACCAGTGTTGAATCAGAGAGGGCATTTCCAGCTGATACAGACAGCACCTTCAATACTCTTTGTTTTTTAAGAAGTTATTTCCAAAATCACCCCTAGAACTATTTTTTTCCATTGTTTTTGTTGTTAAAGAATAAAGTTTTTTTTCTTTTATTAATATTTTATCTTAATTAAAATCATAATTACAAATTAACAACCAATCAGCTTTCACCGCTTTTTGGTCATCCGAATTTAACAATATTTTTTGAAAACTATACGGGATCTCGAAAATGCCGGGACCTCGCGAAATTATAATTTCTAACCTCACGTGATCTCGAATTTGCAATCTCGGGTCGAGATTGCATTCCCTAGTTATACTACAGATGGAAGATTTGGATGGTGTTTTGAAGTCACATTGGTGATTGGTGGTCACAAGATCGATAATATTACCTATGGGTAACGGCTGAATATCATTAATCTCGCCCTAGTTGGTACAACTGTGTATTGTATGATCTAAATCTATTGTATTATATTCATAATAGGTCCGATTCTATAACTTTCTGAACTAAAATAAGTGAGTTTTAAATTTATTTGACTACATAAATTGAAAAAAGAACGTCTCATTTTAGTTAGTGTGCAGTTAATTGAAAGGTACAGAATGACCCCAACATAGTTATTGGTTGACCATAAGGCATAATGATTCAATATCTTCCAACCAATCCGTAATTATTTTATATGACTGCAAATATTAAGGTAGATCTACAATACTATCTATGTATGTTGTAATTTATTACGGATTACCTACAAATATAATTAACATGTAGCCACCTCCACTACTTAATACAAATATGTTATTAGGTACTAGTCCAACGACTAAAGCAGTTATTTTCACAGAAATGCATTGATCATCCTACAAAATTATGTTATAGATTAAATACTACTATTATAGTAGGTACACTTTAACTTTACAGAATATGTTTACATAACAAATTATGTATGCTACAATATTTGTTCACTAGGGCAAGCTTATTTTGTTTATATTTATTCTTTAAGTGAACATTACACATGAAGAGACGGACGCTCAAAATGTAACTTATATGTTTTTTTTATCGTTTAAATGATAGCTTTCTCATAGGGATATACATCGCATTATGGTTGCCTATCAAAATTTTGCCTCATACCCCAAAAGGTCCCCCTTCGCAGTTTTTAAGAATATGGTTAGAGAGTGATAGTAGAAAGTGGTCAATGAGAACTAATTAAATTCTATTCAAAAAATATTCTATACATTCCAATGTATAGAATATTCGCGGTGCTACGATCTCTGCCAGCTAGCCCCAATAACATTTAACCTTGATAGTATAGCTAAGTCAGTAGTCACTTTAATTTTACATGATTTTAAAGGAAGTTGAATACTCCATGCAAAGTCCAACACCCCCTAGGCTGCCCCCCCCCCCCTCCCCATCTTCCAAGACCCCCGGCGTCAAGTAGTGATGATTAGTACCACCCTCTATCTCTCATCATCCACCCTTCTTGTTATAATATTATCCCTTCACTGTCTTCTTCTTATTAAATCTCACCCCCCGTGGTTTAAAATGCCCCCCCTCCCCTGTGACAGATAATCAGCAGATTAACTAAAAATCGTAGCAGCCTTTTAGGTTGGGAAGTCTTGGAGTCAATATACAAAGTTTTTTTTTAAAAAAAGGATCTGGGCATGCAAACACAAGCCCAAATACTTTCCTGTACACCTTGCACTTAGCTAAAAGTCTGTATCGCAAAGTGTAGAATACATCGCCAGCGCCACGGGTTTGAACCTAGCACCTTCTGCTTGAGAGACTGCCGCCTCAACCACCTGCGCAATCATGTACTCGTTTATATTTAGATAGGTACTTAGAAAAATACACGATTTTTAAGGGATCTGGGCTTATTATGCAAAGCCAAATACTTTTCTGCACACTTCACAGCAAGCTACAAGCTTGGATCGTGAAGTGATCAGATCGACCAGATCCTCAAGGATGGACGCGTTTTGAGTGAAATAAATCAGAGAACGTGTATGTCAAATTGCATGAATGTGACGGAGGCTAGGAGTGTATGTAAGGATAAGCTGTCTGGCGTTCTATCCTCTCTGGCTACCCTGCAAGGGACGCAGCCTGAGGGAATAGATAGATAGAAATTTCTTTGTGAAGTCATCGAGCGACCCAGCAACACTCTGGGTAGGCCCACTCGGCACAACCACACACCCTCCTTTGTTTAGTTTTTTAAATGTAAATTACAATTGTCACTGCGCCGTACATAGGGGAACCTATAGTGAAATAATTTAGAGCCTTGCCTTAACACGATATTTTTCGTTATTCAAAAAGGCTACTAGGATATATAAAATCATCATCATAACAATAATTGCCTACACTGTCTGTCGTCATTCGTGTAAGCACTACTACGAGTACTTCGTACCATACGTTACATTACAATAATTGTACATTTGAAACTAGAGTACATGGTTGTCGCAGTTGGTTGCATGGAGCGCAGACTTCTAATAAGGAGATTCCAGTTCGAATCTTGGTGCCGATATGTATTCTGCACTTCACGACACATTACAAAAGCTTTTAGCTCACTGTGAAGTGTGCAGGAAAGTATTTGGATTTGTAGTGTTTGTATACACAAACCCAGATTCTTTTTTTGGAAAGAAAAGAACTTCTTTATTATTAGGGTTCCTTCTGCAAGTCTAAACATAAAACGACACACTAAACATTTTTTTTAAATTTAATATTCTACAACTTTTAAGTAAGTAAAAATTTTCTCTCTAAAATGCATTGTGAAAAAGTTATGATCAATAAACTGAAAAATTACGGAAATTTCGACACTTTTTGGATCGCCCTAGTGAACGCACAAGGGTTGAGAGGTCGAAAACTTGGATTCTTAACCATAGGACCGACCTATATAACATATCCAAAAATCGGAACTACTATACAAAATGTAAGGTAAAACTCCCCATTACATGGACTAATAGGAAATGTCTAATCACTAAGATTGTTCCCGATTTTAAGGCGAAAGGCTAACTATGAAGCAAACCGTAATTTTTGAGAGGTTTTTAACTAGTATCTAATAGCGATATGAAATGAGTAGTGGTGTATGAGGCGAGGCAGTGGTGTGGTCACGCCATCCGTGCATTTAGTATTACAACTTCATATCCAATATACTGAGGTACATATGGTGATATTACTCACTACCTATACAACTATTAGATGTAGGTATACCATTAGTATGTGAAATATAACGGGTAGATAACTAGTTTTTGAAGTCCTGCTAACCAGGCGAAACGTAGTTCATGCACCATTGATTTTTTTTTTCGAATATACTGGGGATCCCCCCCCCTCCCATGTTACGCCACTGCTAACGGTAGTTATACTGTTTTTACAGTTTTTGGGGATGCTATGTTCGAATCCCGGCCGCGGCAGATGAATAAAGTGAAATTGGCGTGATTGTTTATTGTTTTGAATCATCCCTAGGCCACTTGCAGGCACTTGGACTCGTCAAAGTTACATGTTGACAATAAATATACAGGGAAATTCAATGCCAAATAGAGTGTAAAAGGCTCTATTGGCACTTCGTCATGGTCGTAAAACTAGGTACGTATTCTACAAAAGCTAGATTTTACTCAATGCCTCATCCACACGCTTGCCGAACGTGGACAAGTTTTGCGTTCATGAGTAAAAAAGCGTGAACGGTCGGTTACCTACACGAGCCAAGACAAACGCCTCGTTGTGATATGTGGTATGAATATGTGTATATAATGTTATGTTTATTTGTATTGATATTATATGTATATGAATGTTTGTTGTATATTATGTACTCGTTTGTATATATGTAATTGTATATTATGGGTGTGTGAGCAAACTCTGCGGGTGGTTACCCGCGATAGAAAAGCCTCTGTGGACCTTATAGTTAACAAACATTAGGGTGATGATGCGTTATATGTTTCAAACATACATATAGCTAATTATCGTTATATTTAGAAAAGAATATCTTGCACAAAAATAAACCATAAAAAGCTCTATAGCGAGGTGCACTTTTTATGTAATTTTTCCGAAGACGAAAATGAGCTTAATTTTTTTGTCGTTTAAAGATGTTTCTTTTTAAAAAGACCCATCCAACCTCGATATACTACGAATATCAAGAGTTGACCTTGGATGCGGCTTCTTCTTTGTTGGTTGTTTAGGAAAACCGGAAGTCGATTATTATTGCCACCAATTCCCAGTACAATTTACATACTTACTAGACCTACCTATTGTGACGCTGGCATTGATCTATTATTTCTATATTGTGTACTTCATGCAACCGTGTTTTTTGATAATTATTTGATGTTTGATGTTATTTCCTATTTTTATGTATTTTTTTTTTACTTAATGGTGAAAATTATATTGTTTGTAATATGTTAAAGGCCAAACGGCCGTATATGAATGAATAAATAAATAAATAAAGTCAGCTTTTTAAAAAGCAAATAGTTTCCACGAAAAACATCACGTCACGGTGTAAAGCATACCTCAGGTCTGAAAATACTGAAGATGGAAATGAGTAAATAAAGAGATTTAGAAGACAAGAGCCTTATTGCTACCGACCGGATATAATTGGAAAAGAACAATAAATAATTTAAAATTAAATATATTCATTATTTTGAGTTGTGTGGTCACCCTATCATCAAACAGACCTAAAGTTCTACCAACGTTGATATTTTCGGGCGAAACTTTTGGGTTTGCGCCATTTTCAAAAGCATTCCCAAATATGATTTCTACTGGGGCCCTCCACAGTGCTACCCCCTGCTTTCTATAACATCCACCCCCACCCCCTGTAGACACCCATCTCTCCTTTCTGGAGTTTTAGCACTCCACCCCAAACACCCCCGCACTACCCCAAGCATGATCTTGCCACCCTACAAGGGAACTCCTACGAAAGTGTTTGGAAGTTGGTGGCAGAAGCCATTATATTTTTGCTTACAATATTGAGATTGTAAGACGTTTTTGTAACACATCTTAATTTAATTACTTAAGTGGTCGCGTGTAGGAAAACTGAATTAAAACCCTAAAAAAGTAACACTTCCTCTTTGAATAAGAAAAAAGAAGATACATGAGGTGTCTTCTACATTTTTAGAAAATGAAGAATGCTCTTTAATTTACCATTACTTTGTTTGTTTACTTATTTTATTTTCCACCCAACTTTCCATGAAAAAACAAATAAAGAATATAGAACCTCCAACAGTTCCGAAATCTTGGAACCTAAACTACATGGAATAATAACCCTTTTATCTGTGTATTCGAGAAAAAGATTTAAATATTCTTAACTCTCATACCCGAAATAGAATCTTGGCTTTAAAACGTGATATAATAGGTTCAATTCCAAAAATAAGTGTGTTTATATTAAGTTTATTGTAGGTACTATGAAAGTATAAAATAATTGAAAAATTATCGTCTTATTTTCGTTAGTTCGCACTAAATTAGTTACAGAACTGGGCCTAATATGTTCCTTTAGCAGAAAAGTAGCAGTAAATTCACAATATTGTGATCCGAACCTAACACCTCTTACCAAAAATTAAACATTGCAGGTCATCTATCTGAATTCATTTGGGAAGGTATTTCATAACCGACTTAGAAAATAAGGATATGTTAAAAATATATACAGTTGGCTATTAAAGAAATGAAAGAAAAACTTAGAAAAATATTTTTGATAGATTCTTTACCAGACATTGTATTCTACTAGTACTGTGGCGTGTATATAAGAAGTATATTCTGTAAGTAGGTAGGTTGGGTATATATAGCCTTCTCCTCTCAAATACCCATCGGAACCTCCTGAGCGTTAGCTTAGCTTAAGGTTTAGTACGTAACGAGGAAGCTAAGACCCCCAGGGCAAACAGACATCTAAAACTTGAGCAGAATAACATGAAAAAAATATATAAAGAAAAATCAGCTTCATCGATTTCTGATATAAAATTTCCTAACCGTACATAATACATTTTTTAAAACACCTTTCAACCCTTGAAAATGTGTTTTTCTTATAAAAAAATGTTACATTATACAATTTTAATTAAATCATGTTAAAAAAGCGTGTTTTCATAATTCCAAGAAAAATATTTAAATCATCCATCCATACCATCAAGGCTGTTTTAATAATGTGGGGTAAAAAGCGACAGATGTGTGGGTGTTCATCTGTACCTTATCA
Organism: Ceraclea dissimilis; assembly: GCA_963576895.1. Classification (NCBI taxonomy): domain Eukaryota; kingdom Metazoa; phylum Arthropoda; class Insecta; order Trichoptera; family Leptoceridae; genus Ceraclea; species Ceraclea dissimilis. Next base: position 4,625,699 of record OY756375.1, read on the forward strand.
AATTATTACGGGGCCCACGCAATTGCTGCGTCGGACCGTGAGCAAAGACATTCGAAAATGGGTGGTGAAGTTCATTTCAAAGCTACAGGTGCTGGTTCAGATTTTGGTGCTGAATGACATAATAATTTAGTGTACTGAGTACAGAGCCGAGACTAAAGTTTGATTATATCTTACTTGAAATGAAGACGTCTTCATTTTGATTAATTGATATCATCCTAGTGGGGTTGGCAATTATATACTATACTGTGTAGTGTGTACAGATGTAATGATGCATGTATTATTTATATTATGAATATGTATACTATACTATATACTATACCCTCACGCCACCTCCCTTGCGGGGTAGGCAGACAGAACGGATCGCTAGACTTTCCTATCCTTACACACACTTCGGGCTTCCGTCACATTCACGCAATTCCTCATACACATTCTACGATTACTTTTACTCAAAACACGTCCGTCCTTGAGCCATGTGGTTCATGAATATGTTGAGATGAATAAATACATAAATAAATAACAGGTATGAAAATTCCCAATTTTTTTTAGAAAAATATTTTGGCCTTCACTGTTTGAGGATCCCTATTTCACCCACACTCATTTTGGCCCAATGGTTATGTGAAGATTTTTTGCTCCCAGTCTGTGTTAGGGTCTGAAGCGAGAGGTTGTCCGTTTTATATACAGGGATACTACAAAATATCTTAACATTAAAAATACAGTGCTTGCTTTGAAATACTAGTCAACCTTGTTATGTCATTTGGTCATTTCTAATGTCTGTATTTTTTCTTACTAAAACGAGACTAACTCAGTAATCAAAAAGAAACAATCTAATCCTATAACTAATTAAGTGCGTACTAACCAAAATAAGTCGTTCTTTTCTCTATTAAGTATAACGATAGTGACTCACTCGCTGACAAAAGAGGTCTCATTCTTGGAGGGCTCCTACTGGACTCCGAGAAGGCAAGACTACTCGTACCAAGACTGATCGTGAGCTACATGACACACGTCGGCCTTGAGGATGATATGTAACATCGAAGGATATCACAATAGACCTATTTTGGTCGCAGCGACGCAGGGGATAAATGGTGACCTGACCTTTATTTTTAAAAAATAAATATGATAGTAAGATAAATTTAAAACCCTCGTTTGAAAAGTTACAGAATTGGATCAACTAGGCTTGGCTTCAGATTAAAATGAAGTCCTACATCAAACAAGCTGACTTCTTCACCTTATTCTGTCCTCTTATATGTCTTTTAAGCGAGCTGTCATAAACTCTTTCTCTACGTGCACTGGGAGAATTTCGTCCAAATCCTCACATTCACTATACTAATATTGTGTCCAATTGTTGACTTGAAGACTTAATAAAAAAGGAATAAAATGTTACCATGGGGTAAAGAAAATAAATTGTATAATCGAGTTACAAGAGAATGATCAACTGTAATTAATAATTCAACAAATTTCCCAAGAAATACAATAACTTCCTGTAAATAAATTATAATCAAGGAATACTCGGAAAAGTAAAACAAAATTAATATAAAATACACACCTCCTTCAATAAATAATTTAATATTGGTAGTCTTGATTTTCAATAAATTATTGTTAACAAAATAAACAAATTACTTTTTTTTCTCGGAAACTTTGTAACCATTCTGTTTGTAAGAAAAGCTTTTGGCCCAAATCCCCCATCTAGAGTCGACAGATATCAGGGGGGCAGAGGGAGGAAGAGGGCTTCAACAGTCCTTGTGGGGTGGTGGGAGATGACGACGGGATAGAGAGGGCAAATAACCTCGGGGGGGAAGGAGGAGGAAAAGTTTCCAAAGTCCAGTCGGATCAGTGCTAGAGGGAGGCACATATAAAATATTAGTTCTCGGAAGAGATGGATGAGTCCTAGAAAGGCTTTTGGCCACCCATCTGAAGGAAAAAGGTTACTACACTCATATACTATACCTACAGCTACACCTCTTCGCACTTATGTATAGTAAGTGCACACTAAGAGATGCCTTAACTTATACGTACGTTATTATTGTAGGTACGTACGTTACGACGCACTACTACGGATCTTGTGTCCTCTTTTGAAAACTTTGAAAGCTCCTAAGTGTGCGGATAATAAATACAAGAACCATTAAAACTTTTTGACACCTTTACGAGGGATTTCAAGTAGGTAATAAAATTAAAAGAAAATATCGCAAAAATAACACCCCAATACATTACGCACATAAACACCATCAGCAATTACGAAAATACATAAAAAGAGTGCATAAAAAATAAATCTTTATTAGCCAAAATATTTCAGAAGTTAAATTTCTAAATACTGATTAAGACACTATGCTTGTATTTTAATCCTTTGATATCCATCATATCTGGATAGGTGATTTTTTTCAGTATTTTAAGCTGATGAGTTTATATGTCAATCATGAATGATAATATCTAGACTTTTCTGGCTGGTAATACTGAAAATTGTGTTGGCAAATCCTGCCTCTGCGAATTATCTAAACAAGACAATAGTATTGTGTCAAAAAATGGACGAATGGAGCAATATCTTCCAGTCAATCCGAGCGGGATAACGTACTGAAAATATTACTAAATCAGATAGCTTTGTAGATTTTCACGGTCCTTGTTAATTTCTTCTCCATTCTTCTCGAGTGTATCGTGTGTAGGTTGTCGAGATTTCGGCCTACTTGCTGAGGCCATCATACATTAGTCCTGAAGATGGCCTCAGCAAGTAGATCGAAAGCTCGACAACATCGACAACACGGTACACCCGAGAAGAATGGAGAAGAAAATATTACTAAATCATTTTGACATACGACTAATAACCGTTTTATCTGGTATAATCTGATGTAGAATTTTCCTTATACAGATAGTATCATTTTCCCGATAATAAAATATATGGGGTGGCGTGTTCCAGGAACACAAAAGACTTAGACAACACAATATCATTTGTCCGCTGGACGACATCCTCCTTATATAGGAATATAGGAATGCATTGTCAGCGGATACATCTGATTGTTAGGTAACATGTTAGGAAGTAATATACTGTAGGATTGTATAGATGGATATGGTACAAGATTAGATAATATGTCTTTTGTGTGATATATGTTACCGAAAATGTATGTAACCGAGGAATTGTACACATTTCTTAGGAAATGTATAGGTATTATAATACTGAGTCAATTTATAATTTGTCATAGACTCTTTAATATGTACATCTCCTAGAAAATGCATTTTTGCATAAACAAACCCAAATACTTTCCTGCACATCTTGAACTAGGCTAAAAGCCTGTATCGCAAAGTGTGGAATATATCGCCAGCGACGGAGTTTGAACCTAGCACCTCCCGCTTGAGAGACTGCCGCCTCAAACAACTGCGCCAACCATGTACTCATTTCGGGCGAGCTATTATGTTGTACTACTATTATTTGCAGGATAAGTTGGAGACGCACTTACAATTATACAATTTAATGGTGCCGACACCCGCGCGCAAGCCAACACAAGCTTTTTGTGTTCATGAGTAAAAAGGTGTGTGGATGGAATACTTGACGTACGTACACGTCAAGTATTCCATCCACACCGACCGTTGAAGCCTTTTTACTCATGAACACAAAAAGCTTGTGTTGCACATAATACATTTCCGATTCATGTTTAGGAAATATATAAAATTACAATATCATGTAATATTATTTAACTTATAATAGAAAAAAGATTTTCACACATTTTCTGTCATTTTTGGGTTTTGCATACATGTCCTAGAAATTTCATGTGACGACGGATTACATACATTTCCTGTAACACATACATATACACGGTGTAACACAACCGGTGGATCAACCGAAGCAGGATGATAGGACCTCAATACCTATCGATTTAACCCCCATGTATGTTCAGCGATTTTTTGTAGTTTTCGAGTTATGAATGTTTTTCTTATTTTTTTTCCAAACCCCGACTTGCAAGACGTTATTGGTCACAGAGACGCCAATTATTAAGATACATACTTGATTTCTTTTTCTAAAATAAATGAATAGTGTGCCTTGCAGATAAAAAAAGAATTATGGACCTACCTGATACCATAACCCTATAAAAAAATGTTGAATCTCAAAATTAGTTACAATTGAAAATTTTAATAAATGTTTGAGGACGATTTAAAAGAAATAATCATAGAATAAATTTTTTTTTTGATTTTTTTCAAAAACTTGCCAATTTTATAAAGTATCTACCCTGTGAATTTCATTGAGCTATCTTTACGGATTCATACCTAAAAATTGTTCCAAAGCCATTAGGGCGGTAACTCACGAAAATAAATTTTGATGAATCTCCATACTAAATGTATGAGAAGAAAATTTCCCAAAAAAAAATCATAAATTTATACCTACTATTTTCATACCCGATTTTTTAATCTTGCAATCGAAATCTAATGCGTAGATGAAAATAGTAGGTATAAATTTATGATTTTTTTTGGAAAATTTTCTTCTCATACATTTAGTATGGAGAATCATCAAAAGTTATGGTATCAGGTAGGTCCATAATTCTTTTTTTATCTGCAAGGCACACTATTCATTTATTTTAGAAAAAAAAATCAAGTATGTATCTTAATAATTGGCGTCTCTGTGACCAATAACGTCTTGCAAGTCGGGGTTTGGAAAAAAATAAGAAAAACATTCATAACTCGAAAACTACAAAAAATCGCTGAACATACATGGGGGTTAAATCGATAGGTATTGAGGTCCTCTATCATCCTGCTTCGGTTGATCCACCGGTTGTGTTACACCGTGTATAGTAAAAAAGGATGGAGTATTAGTTGCTGGTCGAGGCTCCTTAATTTCGATCTACCTATTTTTATATTAGTTATAGTATAATAGTAGTGAACATGTAAAAGTTATTTAGGTTAGGGAGCGGTCTAGAATTGGGTACCAGGAGCTCATGACGATGGGAGGGTTAGCCTTTTGGGAGCGGCTTATGACGGTCGGGGAGAATGGGTACAACACCATCACGAGGATTGAGGATTGTACAAGGGGTGGTGGATGAGTGAAGAGGGAAAAGACGAAAGCGGGGAGGGCATGGATACGGGTTTATGGTGGTTATTACAGATGTTTTCAACATAAGCGTTCATCAGATTAATTTCGGTTTTATATGATAACCAATAATAAGCTTGTCGTTACATAACTACATTTATCGTGTAGGTAGAAGATCCTCCCTTAACGATTTTTTATGAAAAAATATTATAGGACTAAAAACAAAGAAGGTACGTATCTACTACCTATATCCCGAGTTGTAAAAAAATGATTATGATAACTTTTTTCTTTTAATCTAAGATTTAGGAAAACTATCCATAAAATTGGCTTAATTATTTTTTATTTCTTTAATAATCAAAGTAAAAGTAATCTATCATTTTTTATAACTGTACGTTACTCACTTATTTTTCTTACCCTACCGTAAAGGGTGACATTCAGAATCAGGAGTGAACTCATTCGTAAATTTTATAGAAATCTTTGTCTACGATTACCCGTATAGGTACGGTGGCACTATTCTATCTTTTTCACAGCCATTTAAATTTAAATAATAAATGCTATAGTGTTGCGTTCCTCGTATTAAAACAGATATTAAATAAATAAATCTTTATTGGCCAAAGAAAAATAGGCATAGTTACAAAAACAAGACAATGGTAGTGTACCAAAAGGCGTACTTATTTCAAAAGTAATATCTTACAGTCAACCCGTGAAGAATAAAGTAAATAAATATATATGTAGATGTATACTCGTATAGACATAAATACATACTAACAGATAAAACAAGATAAGTAAAAAAAAATCCGCTTAATTGCCTCAAAAGCGTGAGGGCATTGACAGAAAATGTCGTTCTAGGTATCAGCTTTCTCCTTTTAATAAGTTTATATGTCGTAATACTGACGATATTAAACCAAGGCCTGTCGCTCTTATGAAGAGAAAAGTTTTAGAATTACGTTACATAAACCAAAAAAATACTAAATGTTTGATGCCCCTTGTACCCGCTGGCGTTGCGTCGCCTACGAGGCGCCCCAAAAGACGAAGCAAAAAATAAATAATAAAAAAAATATCTACAGAGAGAGAGAACGAAGCCTTCTAAAAGAGGGAGCGGTAAAAGAAACCTTGATGGCCGGTTCGCCCCCAACCTCCCCCAATCCCACGAGGGAGCATTGCGGGAGCCCCCTCCCCCTAGCGGACTCGTTATCCGGCACTGAAAATCCTCCACCCCCCTTACTTCCCGTCTATCCCCCATCGTACACCTACATAGCATTACGCCACTGCTTCTCAGTGTTGGAAACTCAAGTGTTTTACTACCGATTTTTTCTCAGCTTCCTGGAAATTCAAGCGTTCCTACTTTTTTCCTTCATTTTGCTACTAACTTTTGAATACACTGTTCCGTTATTTGCAAAAAAAGGAATGAAAAAATAAAACAGCTTTAGCTGCGAGAATCGAAATTCTGAAATGAAATAGGAAATATAATTTCCCTATAATGAAATATATACTGCAGTAAGCTCGTCCAAGTGAAAAAATTCGAAGATTTCTTTTTCTGTAAACTTTTAACATATTTTTTCTATCTGTTATTCACTTGAATATGAATGAAATACGAATATACTCGATGTTTACCCTAGTAAGTAAGAGTTCCAATCAATACATTTTTACTTTGTTGTGAATTAGGTACTATGAAAAGAATAAATATGTACTTAGCCAACATTATAAGTTCTTCTATCTAGAAAAGAAGATTTATTCCACTTTTTTTGGTTTACGAACATTTTATTTATTTATTTTATAAAATATCTTTGTTATGTATAAAACTTTTATATCGGTACTTACCAAATCAATTTTGTATCAATACACAAGTAGGATATTTATGTATTAGTAAAAAATATTAGTATTAGTAAAAATATTAGTATTAGTAAAAAATATTAGTATAAAAAATATATTTAAAAATTATATCAAAAAAAATGTTATTTTGAGATAAAGTTGCATGCCTCCTAAACAATAATCAATACAGCCAAACAAATATTTTCGAAGTTATATAAATAAACAAAAAGTGTCCAAGAAAGTTATTCTACCAACTGTACGTGACCGTTTCACTGAAGGAAGAAACATGAAAAAAATATCCTTGGGCGATGCAAAAAAATACCTAAAGCAAAAGTATTTCCCTTAGAAAGAAAAGATGGGCGAGAGTGGGCGGACAAGGAAGGCAATGCGGGAGACAGGGAGGCAGCTAGAGATCCGTAACGAGGGGAGGGGAGTCTTGTGGGGGGGAGGGAGGAAAATGGTCGGACATGACGAGAAAAAGAAGAAGTTTTGGTATAAAAATAATTATTTTTCATATTTTTATAGCCCACATAATTAAATAAGACAGAATATTTTTGACGCCTGAACTAAACCAAAATTTAGTTCATAATTTTATTTAATTAATAATTCTCCGAAGAAGAAATATTTCATAATAAAAAATAATTAAAACATTTTCTTACCTCGCGTATTTTTTTATTTTTTGTCTGAAGGTCCATTTTTTACAAATTATTATCATTTATTAAGAAATTTAATTATATTAAATATACTGTTTTTTAGGAATAATTTATATACTAATAAATGTTTAATATTTAATACGCATATGATAAATGCTCTTAAATTTTAGATCAATTTGTTACAAATATTGTCCATAAAATATCACATGCACTCAACACAGCAATAAAATATGTTAAACATTCATATGTATTTATGTACCTAATAGTTTCAATACATTGAATATAGGACATGTATCAGAGATTAAGTTTTAATATTAAATGTTCAACATTTATTTAAATTTTTAATAATTATTATTATTATTTCGTATGGCTTCTGCCACCGATGGGCGGCAACGTCAGAAGATAAAGAGAATTATGCTATCTGTTACATACAGGAGACATGCACCCTACAGAGCAACATCCAGGCTTCCAAGCCATTCAAGGGCATTGGGTGTGGCATTGTGGATATCTGCATACGTTCCAGGGAATGCTCTTAGAGGACAGTCTTCGACAATGTGCTTGATGGATTGCACTGGCTCTCCGCAGTCACAGGCAGTTAATAATTAACACAATTGAGTATAAAATTTATTCTAAAGATATATTTAATTTCGTAACAAAAAATGTTAGACATTTATATGTGTAAACCATTTATTCAACCAGTGCCAGTGTGTCCTAAAATTACTCCATACCCAGAAATCTTATTAACAGGATGTCCCTTAAACATTGCTTTTGTAACTAAGGATTTATTTCAATTTCATTTTTTTTTTGTGTCTGAAAATATTCATTTATAAATAAACGATTTATTTTCATTTTCTTCTTTAACCTTCTGCCTTCCATTGCTGGATGGAGGCCTCTTTTATTTTTCTCCACTCGTCCCTGTCTTATCCCTTCCGAATCCAACTATTCGAGCAACATCAGTTTTACGTAAATTTTCCAATGATGAAAACTTTCGTTCTGTTTTTAAACGTTTTCAAATAATTTTTTTTTGTATATGACTCATTTGTTTCATAGCTCATTTTGACTCATGGGTTTGTTATATTTTTTCTTCTTCTTCTTCTTATCAGCCCACTCCCGTCCACTCCTGGACGAAGGTCTCCTCCATCTCCTTCCACGTCGCTCTATCTTGGGCTCTCTGGATCCAGTTAACACTAACATACTTGACAAGGTCATCTCTCCATAGTACTGGTGGTCTTCCTACGCTCCTGTTAGTTGTTCTAGGATTTCGGGTTGAGACTCTCTTCGACCTCGTGTCATATTTTTTCTTAAGGGTCAAATTTATTTATTTATCGTATGGCATTACATTACATCACATCTTAGAATATGGACACAAAATAGTAATAATATCACAGGTAGTTCTGATTGTCAAAGGTTTAGATCAATGTTTAAAATATAGTTAGTCGCTGTATCCGTTAGTATGACCACATATCAAATCAAACGAAACTTACATAGTCACATTTTTATGGGAAAATGGGTGAAATTAACATCTTTACTGCCTCACTTTTTAGTTTCATTAAAAATACGTAAAACTATTTTAATAGTTTAGTTTAGTCTCTGTCAAGCAGGAAAATTCACCCTGCGCTCTTAACTTTTTTTTACACTTTGACATAACGAATGTTAAATGATACAGGCGTGATGTTGGCCATACGATAAAAAAAATAGTTTAGTGTGTTTTAGCAGGGTAGTCAAACTAGTACCGAATATCTGACTTCCATAAAGATGTAGATATAAAATAAAACAGATTGATTTCGTAACATTCGTGTAATTAAGTAGGCACTTGAAACACCCTTTGTTTACATAATCAGATTTCATTTTAAAACACACGGTCATGATAATAATAATAATGTATCAGGATATCAACAGGTTGTAGGGGTAGGGGGTTGCTTTAGGAGTAGTACTAGTGGCTGGTAGCTAGTAGGTAGTCGTAGTGTAAGTACTAGAGTAGTAGATGCTACCAGGGGGTGATGTTTACATTTCTTCATATAACTTTCCATTTTACTCCGTACCATTTGAATACAGACTTGAACGCAATCAGGGATGGACAATTAAATTTATTGATATATCATTCTTGTTTTTTTTTTTAAATGTGTGGTGCTTTTTTTATAAGGAGACACTCGTGAATTTGTTTAGTTCTTCTTCTTCCTCAGCCGTCCCTCGAGCCGTTTTCCAATTTTTCGATGGATTCTGCCACCGTTGGGCGGCAACGTCAGAAGATAAGAGAATTATGCTATCTGTTACATACAGGAGACATGTACCCTACAGAGCAACATCCAGGCTTCCAAGCCATTCAAGGGCATTGGGTGTGGCATTGTGGATATCTGCATACGTTCCAGGGAATGCTCTCAGAGGACTGTCTTCGACAATGTGCTTGATGGATTGGACTGGCTCTCCGCAGTCACAGGCAGGAGAATCCCGCTATGGAGCATTTGAGCTCATCGTCCATGCTCCGTGCGGATTCGATTTAAGGTTACACATTGTCGCCTCGGAAGGTCGAATCCAGGAATCGGTACCCCCACCCCCTGCACCAGCCCCCGGTAAGTATGACATGAGCCCATACGGTTAAATTTGATGTTAAAGAAAAATCGTGTAGGCGCGTTGCGTTGCAGACGAGCAGGAGTAATCCCGTCAACAGATTATTATGAAAAATGTCTAATAATTATGAAATAGTTATCATTAGTTATCATAATATAGGTAAGATAGTATTGTGTCAGCCCTGATTGTCGTTGATATGAATCGGGGCAAAGTATACCAGCGCCAGTGAGGAGATGATTCATGAATGAAGTATCATTTATCTCGCTTTTATTCCCGCCCCGCCGCCATATTATATTATCATAATTCAAATGGAATGTTTGCACTACAATTTGTGGCATTTAAAAAAGGATCATCATATTATTATTACTGGTATTAAAACACGCCACCGGACTGTTTGTCTCTGGAGAACTGTACCTTCTTTATTATTGTATGAATACTTACTTACTTACTCAATTTTATATTCTTACTCCAGAAGACTGCTTCGATCGGAGCAGATGGAGAGAGAGGATCCAAGCCGCCGACCCCAGATAAATGGGATATGGTGCAGAGAAGAGAGAATCATAAAGATACCTTCAATTTCATATTTTTTTATTCTCTCTAAATAATAGATAGGTAGATGCTTTTTAGTTTAAATTCGCTTCAATTTTTTTTGAAGCATTTTTTCGAATGTCCTGTAAAAATCTTATGCCGCGTTTTTTGGGAGTTTTAAAAATTTTATTTCGTAGAAGTGGGGCGAGGCAACAACCAACATAGAATTATTATTGTGCTTCCACCCTTTTTGAATAATATTGTTTTCGAGTGTCCCGTAGAAACAGTACAACCTAAAATGCAAGCAACAAGATAACATCTCATTAAGTTCAACAGTGAGGTTCACCATTCATTTTAAATGGCTATACTTAGAGTTCGACGAGGTCGTATATAACGACGACAAAAGTACACACTCGCATACTTATCGCTGGTAACCCCACGTTGATAACAATACTTTCCTCTTTTAAATACTTTACGACCATTTTTTATTAGCGGAAGTGACGTCCCAACCAATTGAAGCCACCACTCAAAACATAAGAGAGTACCTACCAATTCACAAAATATTGAAAAACATGTTACTAATGAAATAATGCACTTAAGGGGGCATATGCACTGAGCAAAAGTAGGTCTATTTTTGCTTCAACTTTTTCAAATTTTGTATGAGAATGTTAGTGCTCAATAAGAATAACGTAAGCGACATAGTGAGTTATACCTTTTTAAAAAAAAACCTGGAAAGAAATTTAAAAAGCCGATTTGTTAAGATTACAATTACCAGTATTTTGGCTAAATATTATACTTTTATATCTGAAAAACTGAACGGAAAATCTCCAGATCCCGTAAATTTTAGGGGTACTTTAGGAATATTTTTTTATTCGAGGAATTTCCAAATCCTGTAATTCTAGAACAGCCGATCTGTAGTCCATACTTTCACCTATCACTGTTTTGAGTTTCAAGACTATTCCCTCAGTATTGACTGAGTGAAATTCAGGGCGCCGAAGTCCAATGACAGCATATATGGCCTTAAATATCATACATAATTTGAACGTCGCCAAAATTGACCCATCACCATTAGAGCAAATCTATTCTTCTATGACAATATTTAAATCTATTGACTGTTAATTCTTGCAATCTAAATATTGAAGGGCGCCTTAACCGAAAGAAATAAAATAAAGTCGTAGAGATGTGAATCGTTATCTCACATTTATCAAACTATTCCCACCCAGGAGATGCGTAATATTTCGATTATTGCCTGGAGGTGGGTAGGGTCCTATTCCTTCAGGAGGGTTGTGGAATTGATTGATTGCCATCACGGTCTTCTGCTCGCTCCTAGGTGAATATATTTTCAAACAAAAAAACACACATATCAGGGGAAATCGGAGGAAAAACCAACTGGTCTTGTTTTTACGGATGATAAAATACCAGGGCGACATGAGGTGGCAGTGGTAAAAATACGTAGTGTGAGGAGATATCACGAGCTAAGAAGGGTATCCAATACACGTCACATAATATATAAAAAGTAAGTATTATAGCACACTGATTAACTATCAATAGTCCGAAGAGCCACAACCCTGACCATTTATCTCCTCTCCCGCTCATTTGTACATGCCAAGACTTTTCTTATACACACGTACACCCACCCTAGGGTCTCCGCCCATCTCCTTGAGTCTTATAACCTCCTGGTATAAACCTCAAGAAAAACCCTAGAAAGATCCATCTCAGATATTTTCAACCATAAGTATAAGTATAGACATACCAGTTCCTCTATAAATACACACACGTGTAATATAAATAGTCTAGCTAGGATATTACTTTCTGAAAACCATACGAATTTCGGAAAAGTTGGTTTTCGCAAACATTGGAAAATTTGTCATTGTCAATATTTCGTTTCTAAAGCAGTTTTTAAGACAAATGCAGTCTAGTCTCTGAATGCGAAAGTGCTTGATACGGTAAAATGCAAATTTTACAACGATTCATACAATCGTAAATTCTTAAAAAATGACCAAAAAGGATCTGGAAAAGGATGTATACGCAAACCCGATATAGTTAGATGTCATGAAGTGCAGAACACATCGTCAGCAGTCAGCATTCAAATTCGAAACCGGGACCTCCCGTTTTAAAGATCGGTGCCCCGATCAACCACGCAGACCAATCTGAAGGAAGACTCAATAATTAATAAGTGGATGACTAATGTTCACTGAAAGAAAAAATAATGATAACATACAATTTGTTTCAGAATAAAAATAGCAGCACAGATAATATTTTCCGACCAGACAGGAAAGGGAAAAATGTTCCCAAACCACAAATTGTGAAATGGGTTGGTGGCAGAATGTTCAGGACTTAATATCTCTTGGCCGAACTTTGAAGGCGGGTGCGGGGTCGCGCAATGCGGCACAATACCTTGTCAGACAAAGCGAGTCCCTTGTCTGGCTAGGACCCGTCGTGGTATAAAACCATCTCAGCACAAATAGGGTCAAAATTTGTGGAAAAATCCTTCAGAATTTAGGCATGTTTTAACGTTGCGTATAATAAGAGTCTTAAAGTATAGTGACATACATGAAATTTCTATAACAATAAATATTCTTCACTGTTTTTGACGATCCTATATGGTGATAAAGAAAAATGTAAGGTGCACTTGGGGCGATTTTATCGCTAAACGGCGCCCAAAATGGTCCAACTAGTATTATTTAACTTTTCTTCTTTTTCATACTTTCGTATGTGCACAATTTTTCATAATTTTCAGGCAGCCATTTCCTACTGCAATAAACCCGCCAATTAGAATTATGTATACTTGTATTTTATCTAGTTGCTTATAAATTTAGATATTGAATAAAAAATGTTTAACTGTTAAAATAGCATCGAAATTACTTTTAAACAATATCTTTTGTTTCCGGGTACTCGATCTGGCTTCTGTTATGTCTGCTACCTGATACCAGGAACAGCTGAAAGAAGGACGAGTATCTAAGTATAAAAATGCTGAAGAGTATGAACGTATCTTTATTATTATACCGGTGAAGAAGCACGAGGGGCCTCGTGAGGAGGGGGGGCTACAATGCTGACTATGTGCAGGGAGGCCGTCGTGTAGGGATGGAAACACTACATCGATTTTTTTTGTATTTTCGGTATGGGTGAATATACCGAACAATTTCAAAATTAATAAATTTGTGGGAGTGAGCATTTTAAGTTTTGCTACTTGTTACAAATGTTCTCAGTGTTATCCCCGTATACAATACAATATTTTAAAAAATCGATGGAGGTACATAGAGGACGAGATTTTAATCGATCCTCATGGAAAACCATTTTTCTGAAATGTATTCCATTATTTATCCAGAAAGACAAAATTGCTCGTAATGCTAACATACTACTACTACTCTCCTTTGGTCTCTTGCAGTGTAAATAAATAAATCATTGTTTATTATAATTAATAAAAAAATGTTGTATTTTTGGATGAACATTTAGAAATATGACGTTGATGCAGTTTTTTGGAGTGGGTGTTTTCCAAGCGGAAGGTCTTGATGGATTCGAATGCCGGATTCACGATACAGGCTTTTAGCCTAGTGTAAAGTTTACAGGAAAATATTTGGGTTTGTGTCCAGAGATTCTTTAAAAAAACAATGTAAAACAATACAAAAGTAGAAAAATAGTAAAAAAAAGTCTACATAAATATTGACACATTTCGATTATTCCATAGATCAGCCCTATTTGAATGGGTTACAAACATGATATTTTTTATTATTTAAGAAAAAATTACATATACAATATATAATATTAATAAGTAATGCTCACTAGGGCGAGCTTATTGCTATACACTTATCTCTTCTAGCGAACCGAAAATGATTTATAGGTAGTATAGAAAACCATCGATATTTTATAAAAAATATTTCCCATCTCTATAAGTGCTAGGGGAGTATAGGAGAGAAGGTTTGTAACGGATGGGTGGAACAGACAATCGCTCTGGAAGCCCCAATCCTCGTTTCCCCCCATTCCCCACCACATCCCCCCCGCCGTCTCCTCCACGTGCTGCTCGCCACCCATCTAAAGGAGCTCCGACACAAAACACAGTGCCGAATGAGTCTCATTTACCCCACGTCTCCATCCGTCAGGGGTAAGGAACTCCACAAAATATAATTACTATTGAATGGGGATTAGTTAGCAGAGATCGCAGCACTGCGATAAGCTCGCCCTAGTGAACAAATGTTGCGATTTATATTTGTAATGCTGGCGCCAGACGCTCGCCGACCCTCGACGACCTCGCCGTGAATGAGTAAAAAGGCGTGTGATTGAAAATGTTTGTCTTGACGTGTACATAACCGAACGTTGACGCCTTTCTACTCATGAACACCGAGCCTTCACGACCCTACACGAGCATGTGGATGAAGCATTATGTAAACATTTTTTTTTCATGAATCTGGGTTTATCGAAATAAATCCAAATGCATCTTTGTACACTTCACAGAAAGCTTAAAAGCTTGTGTTGTGAAGTGGAGTAAGTCGGGGATTGAACCCGCGCCCACTGGATTAACAGTCGAGCGCGTTACCAACCAGGCTACCGACCACCTCACATATAACACCACAAAATATCTCTGTATTTTGTTTACTAAAAGTGCAAATACATAAAAGATGTACCCTGGATTTCACCAACTTCTTAGGTGAGGAATAGCGGAGAAAGGAGCCACATATCATAACAAGATTCTTTTTTTGAGATTTTGACATTTTGCGTGAGAATGTAACCAACCGATATAATAACGAAAAACACCGTGAAATAAATAACGAGACTAATAGGCTGGCCACAAACGTCCCGAAGTTCAGTTCCGGAATCGACCGTTTTGCAAAAAGGTTCCGACCAAAACCTCTTTCTGAATTTAAAATCGGGGTGACGCTGAATTCAGAGAGAGGTTTTGATCGGAACTTTTTTGCAAAACGGTCGATTCCGGAACTGAACTTCGGGACGTGTGTGGCCAGCCAAAAGGTTCCATCAAGAGTTATTGACGTATGAATGTTTGATGAGTTTTGAAACAAAAAAAGTTCAACGTTGTAAAAAATATAGAAATATATGAAATTATAAAAATGTTGACGTGGCCATTGATTAAAAAATCGTTTTCACTGAAATTCTTGTTTAATTTATAACACTCAAATGCCCAATCCCACCAATTTTTACCTGAGAAGGAGAGCCCTAAGAAATTTCCATACGAAAACAGAGATAATATTCTATTTATTGAATAAAAAGACACAACCAGCAGCACCACCACAGCCTAATTCCATATGAAATGCAACACGCAACTCACCTAGCCTGGGCGGAGATATTTGGGCACCTAACGTAGGTGAGTTGCGTGTTGCATTTCATATGGAATTAGGCTGTGGTGGTGCTGCTGGTTGTGTCTTTTTATTCAATAAATAGAATATTATCTTTTTTTTTGTATGGAAATTTCTTAGGACTCTCCTTCTTAGATAAAAGTTGGTGGGATTGGGCAAAAGTCTTTTAATAGTTTTTTCACGTCGATTTTTTTCAAAACAAAGGACAAAATTCTTGAATAAACTCGTTTTATCACGATCTTGTTTAATTATTACCCAGCATAATTATTCTTGAATGGTTGTCAACCCCTGTGTTGAGACTTTATTTTTTCTACTAAGGGTGTTATCAGACGCCCATGAAACGAAGGAACTCGACTATACCACCCACTTACCTACAAGCCCCCCATCCCACCACCCCACGGCCTATACACCCCCAGATACCAACCACCCAACTATACTCGTAATATAACACAATATAGTTGGGTTGGGTACGTATTTATATATCACTAGCTGTAACCCGTCACAAATTACGTGGTTTGCGGAGTGAGAACAGATCGCCAGACTTCCCTATCCTTAAATGTATAATAATTATTGTACCTACAAACTTATTGTTAATTATTTTTTAGCACAGTATCTCAGGCTGGGGAGAAATCACAAATCATATTTATTTGAGATAATTCCTGATTGTAATAAGTTGCAACCTTTTGTATTTTTTACATTAATAAACATTTTATTATTATTTTCTATTCTACTCAATAATATTTCTAATACTACAATATTTACCAATTCACTGTATAATCAAAATGTACAAATTAAAAATAAAACGAGCTCAATGTTTACCTGGCAAATTTAATAATTAATTAAAGCCGGGAATTAAAAAAAATGTTGACATCTATCGATAACTACTCAAAACATTTTGTAGGCCCGTAATGTCGATGTCGACGAAATACAACCTGGTCATCGTCTTCCTGGAAGACCGCCCAAAAGATGGAGGGATAGTTTGTTCTCGACGTCACAGGAGTACAGGAGCTTTCTGCCAGAACAGATCAACTGATCTACAAAAAGAGGCAGAAGAAGAAGTAATGTCAATGAATACAAAAGGTTGTTGATAAACGTTATGTGTTATATTACGCTTCAATGAAAAAAATGTGGAACTAGCCGAATAATTTTCGATAATAGCTGATATCGCTGCTATCGCGAAATTTTTTCAATTCTACACATATTTGAACAACTTGCAAAAATTGCCACGGTTCTGCGGTACATTCATTCCTGGTTACGACGAGAATTATGTATATTGATACTCTTGTACAACTCACACAGTATCGCGGCTCCTAGCAAATATACTCGTAGTCTCCTAGTCGACTTATTGCGCCTACTAGTTCCACTTATTCTGTGGACTAGGACTAGTTTATAATACGCAATCGCTGCTATTTTTGAGTAACAGTTTATCGCTGATATTTTTAATCACATGACCTGCGACTTTTATCAAAAACATCGAAATTGACAAAAAAAATAGCAGGCTTCTTCAAATGCTTTGTAAATATTTTTTCCTATTCTGGTCACCAAACTTACGAGGGATTAGCGAAAAACACTATTTAATTTCTTCAATAATAGAAAAAATCAACAGAATGCATAAAATAGTTTCCTGTCTAACAAGTCACCAAAATCTGTACAAGATGTACAATAAATTCTGTGTTTAATTTCATTATTTCATAACAAACTTACACCAATAATATGTGAGTCGGACCAAATATTCTAATTAAAAAAATATATGCTCATGTACATACTATCAAACTAACATAATTCAGTTCTAGGGTCTGTGATTAATAAGTGCGTAGTACCTAAAATAAGACGTTTTTTTTTTCAATTATTTCATAGTAAAATAAATTTAAAACACATTCATTCTTGCAGTAACATTTTAACAGTGTGTAACAGATTGTGACTGCTCTTCTAAAATTGCTCCCAAAGTTTGTAGCAAAGCACAGTACAGTGAAACAGAACAAGCCATACAATATATGTGGGAGAAGTTGTTCGTGTAATAATATACGCCACAGTTAAGCCAGGCTAGGTGCTATTAACTAGGTTGGGTTTAACTAGACTAGACCTAGAGGATGAGGATAGGGACATAGTACTCATACTTACACCTATTCCTAACTACCTCAGTCATATAACGTACGTAGTAATCAAGACTTGAACTTTTTACTTCATACCTTTGAATATTTTGTTAATCTTGTTTCTAGTGCTGAACCCAAGTCAAATTTCTCTTGAACAATTTATTTTATATGTAGAACAAATGAGCGTAGTTTTGAAGAGACGATTTTGTCCATCAAAGGGGGATATTGCGAAAATTTGACCCTATGGGGATAGCTTACTACGTAGAGAAGCAAATAAATCAGTAGATCCATACTTAGTTAACCAGTAACGTGTACTTAATTATATACAAAAACATGTACTTATTTTGTACTTTCTTGTACTTATTTATAAATATGTACCTCGTTTCGTTACATAATTTGTTAATAAATAAATAAATAAATAATGTACCTACTTGTATACACTAACATAGATATTATTGTTTATAAAAAATAATAAAGCGTCTTTATATTCCAAGTTTTCCAAGAATTGTGTACTTATTTATGAAGATATTTATAAACATTTTGTACTCACCTGTAGTTATTTATAAAGGTGTACTTATTTACAAATATGTACTGGACTTATTTATATAATTTAAAAATAATAATAAAGAGTGTTCACATAACACTTTTTCCTGAATTCGTAGTTTGGTATAGGAATTCAGTAACAAAAAAAATCCTATTTATGAACACAAGAAAACATATAATATTTTTTGAAATATGTCCATCACTGTCCAAAGTTACGAGTACGGGGGTCGCACTAGGAAAAAGAGGAAGAAGAATAATATGAAACATACTCCAGAAGGGTGGTATGATAAAAATAATAGGGTAGATGAGAGCTTTGCGCTTCAGGGTGGTGATTTGAAGGATGTGGGGGTTGACGGGAGATGGGGTGCGCTCCAATTTGTTATATTCGAGGGTATTCGATGACGCATCTCAAGACCAAGCCTGGAGATGATCACTGTACCTATCCAGTATCCTTATACATTATAATATTATACTTTAGACTGAGTATATAATATAAAGAAGGATTTTTTTTTCAGAATAAATATGCTTTTTTATCCGAGCATCTAAGAAAATTTTGACTAAGTGTGTAGAAATCTGGGTTTGATACTACTGACTGACTCAGATCAGAATATAGAATATATTTTTATTTACTATGCTTATCTACAGTGACAATACTAAAATTCTCAAACGATACAAAATAACCCAATTATAGACAAACATACTTGTCAAAACTCAAGTGGCAATGGGCAGGCCAAATAGCCAGCCAGAGTGACACGAGATGGGCGCCACGAATATTGAAGTGGAGGCCTTGGACAGATAGAAGGAGTATCGGAAGGCCACTAAAGAGATGGACCGACGACATTGTCCAAATCATTCGATCAACCTAGTCAAGAAGTTAAAAGCAGACTTTCTAAGTGCGTTTATTTATGACCGAAGACGTGATAAGTTACATAGATACTCGCAAAATCATGGAAATTCCGTATAAATTTTTGAGTGAACAAAGAGTGACGTTTTTCCGTCTCCAAAAACAATCGTCATCTCATTTATCTACTGTCGCCGCATTCGGATTTACCTCACCCATGTAAGTACAAACTCTTTACCATTCATTATACCTGCTTATATATCATCATTATTTCCCACACACATATTAAATGAAACAGGAAAAGCATCCCAAAACTTTTCAACGTTTCAGAACCCGTTTTGACTTTTTACCCTTAAATATTACTGGGTAGGTATACTACATAATAATATTGTGAAAAGTTAAAATATCGGCTTAATTATTTTCAAAAGGTTCTAAAGTAGGTGTATAATAATGTATCCACATAATAACCCGTTTAAATATATTTGGTTTATATTGGTTTTGATACGGATTCATAGAGCATGTATGAAGATTTCCTTAAAGTGACGGATTCATGAATTGTGCCTACCCCTCACCCAAAATGTCATGAGGGCACTGAATGTTATGCAGTTATGACGGCGTTTTTAACTAAATTCTTAAAAGGAACATATTAAGTATCCCAGCATGATGTGGCTGACAATAGGACCTTGCTGGAGCTAGACTCGCTGCTAACCTGCCATATAAATAATCAAAAATATAATTTGTATTATCGCTTATAACTCTCGGATTTTTCCTCTGTGCCTACACCAAAAGGGACGTGGGTGGCAGCTCAATATACTACCACCCAAAAAATATGTTTTCCGATTTTCTTATTCCTCGTTTATGATGCTCTTATTAGGGGTAGGTTTTCTACATAATATTTGCTGATAGACCCCTTTGGGTTATATGGGCATCGTGCGGGGGTTTATATGTTCCCTAAAAATCCTCATTTGGCGAAGGATGCGTACATTTTTTAGGGTAAAGGGTCGACGGTCCGAAAGGGATTTTCCGGAGTTCCCGATACCCTATGTAAATATGTATGTAACCCATGAAGCCAACCGGAAAATTAATCTATTCATAGCTAATATTCTATCCTTCTTGTAAAATGATCATTTTAAAATCGAAGCTGTTGGGATGTTATTTACTTACCACCTTTTTTAGATACTTTCCTGTTACTTGTTCTGTGCAGAGTTCAGCGTTACGTTAAGCTGTGTTATATCATAAGATAAATATAAATAAGTACTTACCTAACATGGATTATTTAATAGGTACATAATATAACACTTATAGATAGATAGTCCCGTACTATTTTTCAGTCGTATTATTTCAAAGACTTCTTCACACTAACGGATACAGCGACTGAATATATTTTAAACACTGACCTAAACTTTTGACAATCAGACCTACCTGTGATATTATTACTGTTTTATATCCTTATTTTAAGATGTGATGTAACGAAATGTCAAACGATAAATAAATAAATAGAGCGACTCAAGAATACAGAAGATAAAATAACATGCCTCAAGTTCAGCAATAAGACTCGCCACCAATAAGACAGATTTGTGTGAGAATACAAACACAAAAGTATCGTGCGCTGAAAATCCGAGATGGTTCAGCTTTAGATATAGTTGTGTTTGCTGGTAGAAATTACCATTAGGCAATAAGCCCGCCTTTTAAAATAATACGTGTTGTATAGTTGTATATAGTAAAGTGGACTACATCACAGAAACATATTAGATACGATTTTCATCCGACGGTACAAGATGGAAGTTCATTTTTCTACTCCCGCTACTCAGAGCAATTTTGTGCAATGTCCCATATCATCCTCATAGCTCGACAACAGTAAATATTACCTTCTCTCCATATACGTTTCTATGACCTATGACTAACTTCATAGTGGTCGAGCTATCATTTCTATCTACATTAGACAACTTCAAATGCTCAAGAGACTAAGAACACAATATCTTAGTGTAAAAAGTTTTAAACCAATGCTATTATCGTAAAAAGAAGGGGGATATCTCGTGTCAAACGCTTTTGAAATTTTTCTATATTAATTTATTACAGGTGTCAAAATCGGAGTTAACCAGAAACTACCTCTTCACATAATAACATGAGGTGGGAAGTGGTTTTATAAAAGGTTCCCCCATACACCCCTCTGCGCTCCTGGTATAGAAACTCATAAAATTATTAATATACACAAACACATCGAGCGTAACCATCATGTGAACAATTCTGAAAAAATTGTGAAAATTGCCTAAAAAAAACAAACATTAACAATCCATGAGCCGTGGAAATCCTATAACATAATATATAGACTGTTCAAAGACCTAGGCGGCTATGCTTGCGATCTTTCACATGAAGTGTCGTAAATAAATTTAGAAAAATTATAATAACCATGGTTTAAGGGCGTGGCACCAGGAATGACGTCACAGTCTTTTCCCACGGCATTAAGGTTCAAAATTGCGTGACAATCGCGTGATAAAATGGTAAAAATAGCGTTTTTTCCATTTTTTGGGGTTGATTTTGCGTCTATCAAAAAACTTTTACGGTTATTCCCTAGATTATAATGCATATTATCAGTACAAAAATAAAATTTAACTCCGCGACTTTCGGGAAGCGAGTTTCCGTCTTTCGGAAAAAAGATCAGAGGTGTTTTTAAATATTTTTTTTGAGAAATCTATACAAGATATAAAAAATCTTTTACGGTTATTCCCTAGATAAAGGTTCAATGCATCTACCCTATTTTGTTCCAAAGCATATTTAGTAACGGTTGCCGAGATAGAAGGTCTCCCGTTTTTAAAAAAAATTGAAATGTCGGTATGCACACTCTTAATAGCGTGGCATCCTGTATAAGATATTTGAATCTCGAACTGAACTAAAATGGGAATAACAAGAGTATTATCTCAACGGATATACAGCAAAGGATGGACTTTCCAGCAGGCCATCATCGGCTGATTTAATGTGATCATTTTACACTTAAATAACATTCACCAATTCCAGTCCATCCATCTGCTGCTATACTTGTTATTAATTTAGCTACGACATGTAGAAAACTGATGTTTCTCACAAAATAAAAAAGTGTGATGTCCAAAATGTTTCTCGAGTATGAAGTGATCACTTAAGCCAGCCAAGGTCGGTCGTAAGCCCGATAAAGTTAATCTTAAACATTGTTGCTGGAATGTTACATAATTTATCTTTCACATATACTCGTATGTATTTTAATCTTATCCAAATATAACAGCATGGATAAATTATTAGTAGTACCTCTCTCTCTCTCTCCTGTCGATTTCCTCACTGCTGAGGGTCGCGATCTCCAAACCCAAACACCCGTTGCTTGACCAATCCCCGCCACGCAGCTCTGTCCTCGGCAAGATGCACTGCCCTGTAGATGGAGGGGGCAACAGTCTGCGTAACTTGGTCCGTCCATCGCAAAGGTGATCGCCCTCTGGGTCTCCGTCCCAGCGTGTTTCCCGTGATTATTAGCTTCTCGAGACTATCTCCCCCTCTGCGAGCGATGTGTCCAAAAAATTGGAGAATTCTTTCCAAGCATAGAGATGACAATCTCGATGTGATTCCAAGTTCTTGTAGGATAGAGGCATTAGTAGTACCTAGGCTTATAATAAAAAATATCGCAAAACTATTGAACACTCTTAAAATAAGCAAATCCTAAATAATTATTTAGAAAAGTACAATCAATGAGTGTTTACGAGATCGTCAGTACATAGATAGTACGTGATACGTTTAAGTTTCAGTAAACACGGAATTACTATATGAAGTAGACACATCATAATAAAGGAGCTTATTTATGCTGAAAAATAATGAAGATTAATATTGGCTGAAGTCTAAAATATTTTGTCGAGACTCGAGTAAAGAGATTTAGTGGGTAACTGCCTAGGTACCAAGGGGCTGCTCGTGGGACATAAAAATATTATGAGAAAAGGTATTATTTTTTTTACAAAAAACGATAAAAAAAGCTTCATCGTTATACTCGCAGGAAGAAAGCGACAGAAAATTTTTAATCTGCCCAAAGTAAGTTTTTTTTTCATTTACCAACCACTCCTGCCCCCCGCCCCCTCCACGCTGCCCCCTACTTTTACGGCTTCCCAACGAAATACCCAGTGGCGTCGTCGCCATCGCCTGAACGTACAGAAAAGCTGCTTTATACGTTTTATACACGGTGAGCAAATCAATGACAAATTTTAAAAACTTTTTTAAATTCATACTTCATTGTGTGTAACGTTGGAATTCCGCATATTTTTAGTCCACATATCTCAAAAGGAGAAATGAACAATTTTAATACTGGTGTTGTGTCGAGAATGACAGCTAACAAATAGTTTGGACATACTGAAAGAATGAGTGACAACACGACAACAAAAATAATGTATGTAGCTGAAAGAGGTCGGTAAATGCTCGGTAGCCTGGTTGGTAACGCGCTCGACTGTTAATCCAGTGGGCGCGGGTTCAATCCCTGATGCCGACTTCACTTCATGACACAAGCACTTCAAACTTACTGCGAAGAAGTGTACAAATGTGTATTTGGATTTGTTTCAATAAACCCAGATTCATTAAAAATCTTAAAATCATTTTAATTTTCACGAGATACAAAAAACACAAAAATAAATCAATTCTTCAGTCAGAAGACAAACATTTACACACTCCTTTAAAATCTGAATAGGTGAAGAATTATAAATATATATATAGAAATAAAAAAAACACTGTTTTAGTTACGTCCACGCGTGAGTTTACTGTAAAAAACAGATATTTTCAAGGTGTTCTAATGTATTATTGTACTCGTTCATTGGGTTTCGCGTTTCTCATGTACATTATCGTTGTCATTTATTTCTGCTTCACACGACTCATTATATAAAGGCTTACCTCGACCAGTGAGAGTAACAGAGGGTAGAAGTAGAAGTAGTAGAGTAGGTAGGAAGCAGAAACGGACATTAAACTACTATGAAACCATGCTGCGAGCTACCCTGAGCCCACCCTGAGAGCTCTATCTGTATAATACAGTATAGTATACAATAGAGCCTCTAACTATACTACGAGTGTATGGTGTCAGGGAAAGAATCAAACGAGAAAAAATAGCACATGGAAGAAATCACACTTTTTTTCTCAATATTTATTAAGTTTTAAATCTATCTCAATATTTATAGTTTGGCTTATTTCACCAATTGTAAAAAATGACAAGGCAAAAAATCTCACGGAAAAAATCTCTCAAGAAGAAATCACTATTTTTTTTTCAACTTTATTATACCTATAATTTTGTTGTTTTTCTAAACAATTTGATTTACTTTATTATACAATTTTGTTGGTATTATACAACTTTAGTATAGAATTTGTTTAATATAATTGTATTATAAGCCATATGACGTATAAAAAAAATGAGCCGTTACGCATAAAAAAATATGACAACCAAATTGCATAATAAAAAGAATGAAAAAAAATGTGTGATTTCTTCTTGTGAGATTTTTGCTGTGTGATTTCTTCCCTGTGCGATTCTTTGCTGTATGATTTCATCATGTAACAATACTATTTATAGAGACACGAGTTATATGAGCTCAATTCTCGTGTTATCCCCATTTCCTACTAAAACTAACAGAAGTTTATAACAGGAGGTGCTTAAAAATAAACCATATTAAATTTCCTACTTCCACATCGCTAGGTTTGTTTAGATTCTACGTAATATTACATATTATAATTTATAAAAACATAAATATAACTAAAATAATATAATATAGTAACAGAGGAAAAAGTGGGCTTCAAAAGTATCTAATTTTAAACGATTGATGTAAATTTTCAGATAGAAACATCACAACCCACACACGATAAAACAGGAATATCTTTTCTGAACCTTGGATCCCCAATCAGTGTTGCCCCAATCATCTCTGATATTTGGGGTGTTTTAGCATTTATTAGTACCAGAAGAAGAAACATACTTTTTGTTAAAAAATCATTTTTTTAAGAACATAGAATATTTACAATATTGCTAATTTTGCTAAATTAATATTGTAAGAAAATATAATAGAAATATCATCAAAAATGTGGATGCTATATTCACAAAGGTAAAAGCATTTTGAGTTGGTAGTAGATACATATAAATATGTAGATAGAAAGGTTGGAAAGTATTTATATGTAGGTATTTTTATATGAAGTAGTAAGTATATACATATCATTATATTGTAGAGAGAGCTCCGCCTGGGAATGAGCACATAACAACCCAACCATTTCACTTTCATTAGGATGTTCGTAATCAAGCGGCTGTGTTCTTCAAAAACATTCTCCATCCATTCCCTCATTCCAGTCACTGACAAAGAAAAAGGAATTAGACCCATCCGTCCATTAGCGAAATTCAGAAAAAATAATAAACGGTGGGACAAAAAGGCGGGTCGACCCATACACCCTTAACAAAAGAGGGTTCCCTTAATTCCTTGTGCACCCCCCTATCTCCCGCCCCCTTTAGGTGGGCAACAGCCATAGTAGCACTAGACCCACTAGACCCTTGTCCAGATGGGGGCAGGCGGGGTGGCTTGCTGAAACCTTACATCTGATCTGATGCTTACAAATACACTTTCTGTAAAAAAGTACAATTTTGCTTTTTTAATGGCTATTGTAAGAGTAGTTATTTTTAAATTTCGCTATATTAATTTATTCGGTGCTCGAAAAGAAAAGGTCAAGAAATGCAAAGAGGTTGTTCTTAATTTGCTACCAATTTATCTGCAGACATTTGATTTCAAGTAAATTAGCTTCGCAATCGTGTATATTTTTTCTTCGTATTGATATTGACATATCTTCTTTAAGACATTTTTTCTGAGTTGGTTGAATTGAGCTATTCGCTAAATCTAAATGCGATTATGTTAAACTAAGATGGCTTTGCTACAGGATTGAAATTTTGGCTTTGATTTTTTGCACATATGTATATTGTATAACTTAACATGATAGGTATAAATAATACTTACGTAGGTATGTATAAAACCAAACCAACTTAAACTTCACCTTATAATTAAGCAACAACATGGTTTGAGTATACAACCTATAATGTCTAGTATGAAGTTATTGGGAGAGCAGAAATTCCATCAGGTACGCCTAACTAGAATACACCATTCCACATAGACATTGTTCCTACCTGCATATAAAGTTATGTCAACGGGGTGGAGAATAATATTTCCTCAATTTATAATAGACAACTCCTTCCGTTAGTAAAGTTAATATTGTATCCAGGAGTTGGAGTATCAGGAGGACATGAGGTGAGGAGGTATAGTTTAGTAATACTGCATCATAGGTAATATCTATATCACTTGTTTTGAAACAATACTCCCACCTCTTATAACATTATACATTCCTATGCAATGTGCCTACTTAGTGCGTTAGTTGTGTTGAGTAAATTGAATATGAAGAATTATGAACGTTACTGAAGTAAAAGGGTGAAAAATAAGGTTCAGCGACGAGATTCGCCACTTCACAACCACCCAAACTGAATCTGAGATGTCGTGAGAGTACAACATTCATACCATTGTAGTGATAGCACACCGTCTTCTATATCTAGGTGTTACACAGGTGAAAATAGGTGACATTTAGCGAAAATGTGTTAAAGTATTTTACTTGTTTATTGAACATCTACTTTTGAAGGTTTACTACTAAAAATATTTAATTTTCATAGTTTCACTTTTAGCAAAGCATGTGCAAGTTGGTACGAAAGCGAATATTTTGTCTCATTTATCAAAATAGATGGAAAATATACGTACATTTTGTGTATTTCAAAAGTCCTTTTCTTAAAGAAAAACGCCAGCAATATTGGGTAAATAGTTTGTACCTCTAAATTACTCCATGAGTACAGATTGTAGGAACATTGTTGATGAATAAATATACTAAAATATGATGATTGTATGTCACATACATTTGTCCAAATGCAGCAACGAATTGAGAATAAATTTACCCATGTAATTTTATAGAGGTAGAAGGTAGACTATCTTACGATGGAAAAAATATATCGAAGCAAAATATACAAGTATTGGTTCGGTATTGAAAATGTATTGGAATATTTAAAGTAAGTGGGTAGGGTGGATGGAAAATACTCGTAATTCCGGACCCCATGGTTCAGCCTCAGACAATGTGCGTAAAAACTGGTGGCTGTCGTCTGCTGCAAGCGAGGAGTTGTGAGATACCTCCTACACAAGTATGTCGCCCTGGTAGGTATGGTGGCATTAGGAAGGTTATACGTATGTAAGTATTGTAGGTACTGGGGTAGTTGGGGCAATATAGAGTAATATCTGCACGGTACGATACCCCGTGGCGCCGTGCGAGGGACCCTAGGCACTAGGCAGAGAGGGCAGAGGGGAGACTTGGAATATTCCGCCCACCTCCGCCTAACCGCTCGCTTCCACTTGTACCAACAGTTTTACAACTTGGATGATTCACACCTACACAAAAATCTCTGCTACATTTTATTCAACAGATCACAAAATACGCAAGCCACAATATTGTTTCACTGAATAGTTTGTTATGAATTTGGGTCTCTGATGATTAGAAAACTATTCAAACTTTTCAAACAAATATCAAAATGTTTCAATTATTCAACTTATAGCTCAGTCCTTTTGCAGCACGAAGTCGGCAAAATTAATAACAGATGGGACTCTATGCAGTATGATACCTTAGGGTGGGGTGTTTCAGAATATCAGGCGTCCCCCCCGCCACACCTGACGCGTCACCCCCCTGGCCCCCCGAATAGGTCCCCCTACGTGGTTTTCATCTATTTATCAAAAAATTGTAACAGATAGAAGGAAAATGTTAAGGACAAAAATAGTCCTTAATAAATTCTCTACAAAATAGGTAAAGCACATTTTTTGATAGGACTAGTAATTTACCCGCAATAGCCGGTGAAAATATCGTAATTTTTTAATAAGAACCAAAAATTTTTTATTTTACTCAAATTGCTGAAAATTCATAAGAGCTACAAGAAAATGGTCAAAGAATGAATTAATTGCTATAGTTTTAGCTATAAAATGAGCTATTATTTATTTTTGCACGGCTCATAGTTTTTGAGTTATAACATAAAATTCCAATGACAGAAGTCTTAAAAATGGAACTTTTCATACAATTTGTATTGAAATGCTGTGATATTAAAATTTAGGTTAAGCCTGTTTTTCACAAGCATGTGAAAGATAAAAAATGTATTGGAGTATGATTGGGTCTTTTTAGTATTTCAAGATATAATCCTTTCGAAGTTGAATGCACTTTTGCCAGTCATGTTTCAAAGCCATTATCCCAGTTTTCCAGAAGGATTCCTCAAGGTTAGGATATGGGTCAAAAGCATTGGCACCCGGCGATTCGAGGGTTTGTACAAGTCCTGTTCTGAAGTTAAGATGAACACTACTGATTAAAATCAGATCACTGGAATCTCTGCTATCACCTAACTAATAATTCCGCGATCTTTGAAAAATTAATCCATGTCTTTATCGACGTTCTCCAGAACTACTGCATTTTATTGCTTTCCGCTTCAAGGGTTGTGTTTGACACCTTGCTGTGCCCATTCAAAATCTGGCACTTACTTTCTAATCATGGCATATGATGGAACAGACTCCATTAATGAACCCGATATTTCTTTTATGGTTCGTGTCGGTCTATGACCTTAGATAAAATAATATTTTATCACGGATCGCAGCTGACAATTTCACATTTTCACAAAAATGTCAAACACGTTGAAATAAAAATGGTGCCAAGAGTGCCAGCGTCGTCCTATCGATCTCAAATTTTGTAAATAGCCCTAATGAAGTTTAAATTATCTATATCAATAATGAACTTAAACTGGTCTGTACATTTTTTTCTCAGGGCTACGAAGTGTTCAGCCGAACCTCGTATCTTACACAGACATACACTAAATTTTCTTCTTTAATGATCTTGACGAATCCTTCTGCAAAACTGGGATACGGCTTTGAAATATGGCTGGCAAAAGTGTATTGAACTTCTAAAGAATTATACCTTAAAATACTTACAAAATCCAGTCATACTCCAATACATTTTTTATCTTTCACATACTTGTGAAAAACAGGCGTAACCTAAATTTGAATATCACAGCATTTCAATACAAATTGTATGAAAAGTTCCATTTTTAAGACTTCTGTCATTGGAATTTTATGTTATAACTCAAAAACTATGAGCCGTGCAAAAATAAATAATAGCTCATTTTATAGCTAAAACTATAGCAATTAATTCATTCTTTGACCATTTTCTTGTAGCTCTTATGAATTTTCAGCAATTTGAGTAAAATAAAAAAAATTTGGTTCTTATTAAAAAATTACGATACTTTCACCGGCTATTGCGGGTAAATTACTAGTCCTATCAAAAAATGTGCTTTACCTATTTTGTAGAGAATTTATTAAGGACTATTTTTGTCCTTAACATTTTCCTTCTATCTGTTACAGTTTTTTGATAAATAGAGGAAAACCACGTAGGGGGACCTATTCGGGGGGCCAGGGGGGTGACGCGTCAGGTGTGGCGGGGGGGACGCCTGATATTCTGAAACACCTCACCCTAAGGTATCATACTGCATAGAGTCCCATCTGTTATTAATTTTGCCAACTTCCCCATACATTGATTTCCTAAAGTGACTGAACTATTAGGAGTATGTACGGTAACAACCAACCATTTTCCGCATATAAATTTGAAAGAATCTCGCAATATTTGAGTTTAATAAAAACTAAAACGAGTCATCTATACCGTACAATGTATGTATTCTACGCGAGATATGTATATTTGTTATTATAGTTTTGAAAAGATTTCGCTGAACCCAATAAATTCAAAATTATATTTATAACTGCGTATACTCATAGGACCTCACAAAAAGCAGCTGATATTACATATAAGTATTATTATAAGATCTTGTTTTGTTTGCAATGAAAAAAGGTTGAAAATATTGATTTGTAGTAGCTATATTTACAACTAGTTTCTTTAATATAGTAAAACACGTGCTACATTCAGAATTTTAAAAAAATATAGCAATAAATACGGAGATTAGAAGAATATGAATAAAATAATAATAAGTAGTTATCTCAACAGATATACAGCAAAGGATAGACTTTCTATCAGGCTTATGAATGATCTTCGACTGGTTTAATTTAATTATTTCACACTTAATTCACCAATTCCGGTCCATTATATTCAACCAACTACGTCATGTAGAAAATTCGACGTTCTCCCAAAATATAAATTGTGGTTTTCAAAAATAATAATAGTGTGATACCTCCATATTAAGGCTTCCCTTTGGGTCGCCTAGGATCCACGGGTTGGATGGGTAGGGACTTGGGACTGACGCCAAAGAAGGTTGTTGTCGATGCGAGTACTTTACTTAGTTATACGAGTACCATACCCAACAGCACCCACTCCTCTCTCTCTATCTCATAAAATCTCACCCCCCCAACTTCACTAACTCGACATAACGTTCCCTCGTCCCCACAATCCCACCATCCCACCACCCGTCAGAGAAGACGGCTAAACCCTCCAACAGACACGAGCATACCCACGTAGGCACCATTTCAAAAAAAAATAATTTTTGCCCAAATAATCATTCTTCGAAACGAGCAGCGATTGATAAATAACAAGAGATTTTGATATATAGCTCTGTCTCTGACATAACAATATTTTCCTCATAGATAGATCTTACACAGATATAGAAATTAAACAGGATTATATTTTACTAATGAATATGTGAAATAATATGTTAACTTTCGTCATAGGTGTACGTACGTACACATATCTCCCCTCCAGTAAACATTTTGTTTAACCATTCTTCAAATGAACAACATAAAATGTTACAATACAATAAAACAGTCATACAATCCAATAAATCATATAAATATAATATGTTCACTAGGGCGAACTTATCACAATGCTGATATTTCTCTTTAGTACCCCATTCTTTATAATACCAACTCATGTTTTTGGGATTAGCTGGCAGAAATTACAGCACTGCGATAAGCTCGCCCTAGTGAACAAATGTTTTGGCATCTACTACTTTTTTGTGTTGACATATTGCTGTATTTTGTTCACTTAAAGTGTAAATAAATACGAGAACCTATGAAGTTTTGTTACCTAGACTAATTAGTTTCTGAAATACCTCCCTCATATGTACATATGCCCATATACAACTCTCTAACATCAATAATTATTACATTTTCTTTTACAAAGTATAGGGGTTTCATAATGTTAAAACCACCACACTAATGCTTCCCTTCCCACCCATTCCCTACTAGATACAAACTGAAGCCAAATAAATTCCACTACACGAACGGAATAATTTCCTTTTAACACTCAAGTATACCTCCTAATCCCACATGTGCTCCTGATAAAAACCCCGATCACGCGTGAAGAGAAAAAGCTCAAATTGTTTGTAAATTCTGCGCGATATCTCTGGGAATAGGAATAGGCCATTGAAATCAGTTGAGAAGTTCGATCCATAATTAGCCATTTAAAACAAAACGTTCAAAATCAAGTAATTTCCTTTTCTTTCTTTTTCTGAAAACCTAAAGAAGCTATCAATTCAAGATACCTACTGCCTAAAGTTATTTTCAATCCTGGCATCGACACACAGGTTGCATAAAATAAGGCGTAAAAAATGCAATACAAAGTTCAGTTCAGTTCAGTTCAAATAAGTTATGAACTCCTGGTAACAGGATAACATAACGGGTTATTGGTATTTGTAGAACGATCCTATATAATCTATTGTATCAAATACCAACATCCGATACTAAATTGCGTTATTGTTGACTCTTTATCATGCATGTCTGACCTAACAGGAGGCCAAAACGTACAAGAAGTATGTTTCGAGAATAAATTATTATCATCCCTTTCTCTAAATAATTCAATATCATTGTTACCAATTAAATACATCTCCTGTTGATCGCTGCTATCCTGATACGGTAGGATTATATGAAAATTTTATGTATTTTGAAAATGGGAAAATTTTGCTAGAAAATCTTACGAGATGGGCGAGATCGGACAATGTTTTGAATATTGAATCGAAAATGTGTCGAAATTCATATGAACTGTGTTTTTTGGCATTAACTTAGTCAAAAAACTTTGCATTCGAACGTGTCATCGAATTCAAATTCTTGCTAGTGAGCCTATATACTCAATATAGTAACATTTCTATGTTCCCAAGGAACGTTATAGGCTGTAAATGCTTACATGTAAACAGTAGGTAACAGTAAAAACACAAAGGATTAAATGTTTAAAAAAAATCGCGTGCGCCTTTCCCATATACAACTCTCTACGATAAATATTTACCTGGGGAAACGGGGTGAATGATACTAAATCAAATTAAAAACATTTTAAAGCAGTAACAATTGTAAATTTAGTCCATTGAAATGACAAAAAACTGATTGGATGCTGGTCAACACTTCTCAATGGGTCAGCTTCAGAAACAATAAGTAGGTATAACTGAATAAAAATATAACAGAAATATTTAGTAAAAGACCCGTAATATGTTGTTTTGAGGTACCTACCTAATAATAATATTAAGGGAACGTCTGTTTTCCCTTACCTACGCACCTCTCCCTGTTAACGTACAGGAGTACAGGAGTAGGTCGGTACATTAGCATACACTCCTGAAGTAATATATTGATATGGGCCTCTATTATCCTACTGCCTACATAACAATTCATATTTAAAACATACCTTATATTAAGACTTACCCTCTCAACGTTATACTCTCCTGTGATGAAGATAATATTATGTGGGGCATACATACCTGAAACAATATATACAACAAAATGTTATTTTCATATATAAAAGATAATTTACACTTTTGGTGTACAAGATACATAAAATGAACATTACAAATACATATAAATCATTACATTTGTTCACTAGGGCGAGCTTATCGCAGTGCTGCCATCTCTGATGCCAGCTAACCCCAGATACATAGATACACGATTCTCCCTATTTTTCTATTGGTATTATACCATCACGCTGCGTCCCTTGCGGGGTAGCCAGAGAGAACGGATCGCCAAAGTTTTCTATCCTTACACACACTTCTTGCCTCCGTCACATTCATGCAATACCTTTTTGGTCGGCCTCGCTTCCATACACCTATTTTTTCTTTGTCATTATTTCATCAATCATTCTCTCCGCATTTCCCAACCATCTCAGGTTGTTCTACTTGTTATTCAACTACGGCCAGAAAACAACTACGTCTCAGAAAACCGTATTTCTATATGTTCATATGAGGAGAAAATGGGAACATATTTTCATTGTTTTTAGGGCACCGCACTCTTAAAAAAAATTGGATGGCGATTTACAAACTTAACGAAAATAACTATACATTATGTTTTGTGTAATTGGGTAATATAAAATGGATATTGAGGGTAAGTAAAAATTCCCAAGCGTAGGAGTTAATTTTAATTGTCAATTTTAATGTCCTCATTTACATAGAGTTGTTATACCAATTCCAGAATAGCTCCACGACCTCCTTTTATATTCTGGCAATAGTCGTTTGAAAGAGCCACAGATGCTGATAAGAGCAATCCCATTTATCTCCTAAGTCTTACTTCTTATTCTTTCACTTTCAGTTGTGAAACTCTCGGTAATAAACCCACCATCCCCCATACCCCCCCCCCCTCCCCTACTGCCTCGGAACCAAATCAGAATGCGTGGAAATGTAATATGTATAATAAAGATTCCCAAACTTTACAATATCTCTTCGTAACTACGTACGCGCTACAAACTGGGGAACTGGCGAACGTAGTCATGAGAAGGAACAACTACCTTCTTTATTCGCACTCATGGCTCTGGCCTAAGTGCGAATAAAGAAGATAGTCGTTGCTTCTCGTGACTACGTTCGCCAGTTTAAAATAATTTCATACCAAGAGTTCGTCGGAAACGTAAAGCATCCACTATTTTTTGTTCTTCTTCTTTCATCGTTTCCTCATTGCTGAGGGTCGTGATTTGTGGAGCTACCCACGGACAAAACAAGACGCCTCCAGTCTTCTCTATTCTCCGCAGGCCGCACCACCGAGCACAAATCTCTCCCAGTCATTTCCACTATTTTTTACTCATACTGTATTCGAGAATTCTGTCTTACTACACAAAAAAATGTCACCCTTGGCTTTAACCTATTACAATATTAGCTAGACGTATGTAGGTCGTCCTGTCCTTCGGGATTTTTCGAATGACTTCCGTGTCCACTCGGTTGAATTAATAGATGACGTCCATTATTAAATTACAAAGTTTAAAACCACGAGATTTTGAAACACTCGTAATTTAGAAACGTTAGATGGTGATTTATTAATTTTTATTTTATTAACCATCTAATTAATTAAGTAAGTAGTTGTTCTGCCTTCAGGACCCTATCGAAAAACGCAAGCTATTGTGCCCTGTTTAGCAATATTTTTGATCTCTTGAATAATGTTGAAAGTTTTACATTCTGTACAGTTTGAACATCTCTGCAATGAGCTATAGTAAAATGCGTTAGGCGCACATTTTCTAAAACGGGTGGCGATCGTATCAGGCGGCGGCGGCGTCTCGGCGCCCTATACCTTCCTCTCACCCTGTGCTCCTGGTCGTTACCAGTCACCATTGCCGCACTCCCACCGGGCAACCCTCGCAGTTAGGAGACTCTCAGGCGGTATTCTCTTCTTCTCGACACACATAATATATATGCATAACCTCACAGGCGAGAGATTCCTATATAACATAGGGATTAATCAGAGCCTACTGCATATAAATTTACTGCAACTTGCAATAAAGTTATTCAAGTAGGCACTAGCAAACTTCATTTAAATACCTAGATATAATTCACACCTTCTTCAATCTAGAGTCAGTTCTAGATAATTAGGTAAATGTTATAGGTAGGTAGGACCCCAAAAATTTTAAGATTGAGACCTTGAGAAAATAAGAGAGGCGTCGGCAGACCCCAAAAGAGAAGGTCCGACGACATATGTAGCCGTTGTGAGGGGTAAAAGTTGACTGCAAGCCGACAGAAAGAAATGTAAGGGTATGGAAGAGGCCTATATCCAGCGGTGGAGGAGAAAGGGCTGAAGAAGAATAGGTAGGTGTAGGTACTAATTATAACCCGTTAAAAATGACGGACTACTTTAAATTGTGTAGGTACTAATTCAAAAACCGAACAACTCAAATATTTTTCTAATTTCACTTTTTTGTGGATGAAATGTCGCCATGGTGAAGAGAAACACCAAAAATCTTTCAATTGAAGAGACCAATTATCCGAAAAAGTGTGTATTTCAGAAATCGCAAAACTAAAATTAGGTACAGTATACGCCTTTTCTTTGATTTCCTGATAAACTGATATTTAGAAAAATATTTTAAAACTTTTAACGTCAAAATCCCTATTTCTAAAATTTTGATCACACGATTTTGTACCCTAAAGACGCGGAAATGTTTTGGGATACTCATCCCCTTAAGAAGCGTAATATGATCTTCCTATTATGATGATAGTATTCTGATAAAAGTTCCTACGAATCTGTGAAGGGCTTATATGCACTGAGAAAAAATCGTTCTATTTTTGCTTCAACTTTTTCAAATTTTGTATGAGAATGTTAGTGCTCAGCAAGAATAACGTAAGCGACAAAGTGAATTATACGTTTTTAAAAGAAACCTGGGAAGAAATTTAAAAATCTAAAACAGCAGATTTGTTAAGATTATAATTACCAGTATTTTTGCTAAATTATACTTTCATATCTGAAAAATTAAACGGAAATTCTTCAGATCCCGTAAATTTTAGGGGTGCTTTCGGAAGACTTTTTTATTCAAGGGATTTCCAAATCCTGTAATTCTAAAACAGCAGACCTGTGCCTGTGGTCCATACTTTCATCTATCACTGTTTTCAGTTTCAAGACGATTCCCTCAGTATTGGCTGAGTAAGATTCAGGGCGCCGAAGCCCCCTGACAGCATATAGGGCCTTAACTCTTTGACACAATATTATAGAAAATATAATTACAGTAATCATAGTGATGTTCTTTACTTAATTAGTGGGGAGAGAATCGATCCTTCTTCAATAGATGATCTTGATTCATTGTCTAATAATAGTTACAAGTATATTAATATAATTAACTAAATAATATCAAAGACATCCCTACCAAGAATTATGTAGGAAATTTCAAGAATTTGATCTAAATTTGGTACTCCATAAATTAACCCATAATCGAACTCAAAACTTACAATGCGAATCGCACTAACTGGGTATTGCTCATGAAATAGGTTCTTAAATGAAAGAAAGCACGACGAAAGACAAGCGATAATAGGTGAACACCCATACTTATTAAATGGAGAAGGCCTCAGAAAAGATGAGTA
This sequence comes from Ceraclea dissimilis, assembly GCA_963576895.1. Lineage (NCBI taxonomy): Eukaryota > Metazoa > Arthropoda > Insecta > Trichoptera > Leptoceridae > Ceraclea > Ceraclea dissimilis. The sequence continues at coordinate 4,662,371 of OY756375.1, forward strand.
GGCGATGTAACCTCGGCAGCGCCTAGGAGGGTTCGAAAAGCGAGCAATAGAAAGGAGTAAAAACGTTTGGAAGAGGCCTATATCCAGCAGTGGAGCGACCAGGGCCGAAAAAGAAACAGATATCGTGATGATTATGAGTGAGATGAATCCAGTAAATAAAATGTGAGGTGGATTGGGCCAACCGATTTAGGCCAACAGTGAACCCGATTTATCCAATTTATTTCTTATGAAATATTATGGAATCACATTATTTCAAATATTGGATTGCCCGATTACACAGAAAAATATACGAGTAATATCTAATTTAATGTCGTGTGTCTGTCAGTATTCGTAGGTGTGGTGTGTGGTGTGTGGTGTGTGGTGTGTGGTGTGTGGTGTGTGGTGTGCGGTGTGCAAAGAGCATAAGAATAAAATGTGTGACGTTGGGATAAGACGAATGGAGGATAAATAAGAAAAGAATTGAGATATTTCCTAAGGTAGGTAATACTTTCTGATACTTTACCAATAACTTGGCATTGAGGGTTGGGTGTTGACAGACAGCAAGATGCGGGGGCTGAAATTGTACCCTGACGTCTTCTCACAAAGCAGTTTTGTCTCCTCAGCAGGGTTGGAATAAGTAGGTAGTTTGTAGATACTTTTTGGAGTAGTGGTTGTATTATAGAAGTAGAAAGAGACCTTGGTATATAAGGTGCTGTGTATTCCACCCTTAACCACCCCCCCACCATGCAACCCTCTCCCCACAACCCTCCCAGCCCCCCTGTGACAGGGAGAAGGTAGAGTTACATGAGGCGTAGAAAGAGGATTTATATATAGGGTGTGTTTTTTTATTGTTTCAAAAAATATTAGTATTATCAATTTCTGCACACTACGTATGACATAGATAATGATTATATGCTAATAATAGTAACTAGATCGAATGTCTCGAAAATAATAATTATCGATTTAGTTTTGACAACATTTAGTTTCGTTTCTATTATATGATTCTCATAGCATCTAATTAAAAAGTATTTGTGAAGGTATTGACAAAAATCAAAAATAAGAATTTGACTAGATTCTTGCATAACTAGGTAGTATGTTGGATTACAATAATTTAGTTTTTTCATGGTATTTACAATTATGAAAATTGAATATTTCCGAACCTTTAAAACCCTTTATAATCGATAATTTCTGATTCCGTGATAAGTGCTTAAATACCTATAATTCTTAGATTCTATAAATTAATAGAAAAAAGTGTTTTAAAAAACCCCGTTAAAATAAAAACAATCTATATTTTGTTTTCAGTTTATTAAGAGGAGAATTTCATTTCTTAAAGATAACAAAGGAATAAAAACAATTGAACGCCGATGTTGTTCTTTATTTGAATAAAATTTCAACAGTTCATTAACTTCAATATTCGTCGTAAAATATGGAATTTGTATCATCCTGTAGATTGTACACAGAGGGACGAAAGAAACCCCCTTTCCTTTTACGAACCGCTGGGGCATCAGTATAGGCCTTTAGTCGGGGTGACCAGACCGCAAGATACAAACTAGCATCTCCCTGACATTAGGGGGGCCGCCGGGAGTGGAAGGGGGGACAGCGATCCCCTTAAGACCAGGGGTGGCCAATTTAATCTGCTTTTTTATGAGTTGCTTTTTATTATTAAGTAATCCATACTGATGTTAAGTACAGATTCTTTGTTTATATTTTACTTTTAAGATGTTAGTTTCCATAGTTTATCACATTTTTAAACCCATAAAACATGAATTTTTTAAATTGTTTACTACCTTTCATGCCCGGCATTGTTCGAATTAATTCACAAACAACCGAGAATCTCTTTAAATTTAGGATGTTAAATCTTCACTGACTTTCTTGAAAAATACCTATTTAAGTATAGATATTAGGCTTACTAACACTGTTCTATTTTTCCTTTTCAGATTTGATCTAGCTACTACGAAAAGGATGTTAAAAAATCGCTAGGAAATAATCGTCGTTGAGTAGAAAAAAATTGAATGTCAAAATCAATAGTCTGTCTTTCTTATAAAAATAAAATAAATTTCACTTTTACAACTATCAGAATACTGGTTTCTTCAAGGCCACATCAAAAACTTCAAGAGTGTCGAGTGTCGAAAACCCATATCGAGTCATATTACCTAATATGTTTCGTCTCACGTGTAGTAATTTTATATTAAAACACATTATGCATTATTTGACGCAATTTATAAGTGTAACTGTGTTATTTTTTTTACTGCTGTACCTAGTTGTTTTTTTTATGTTTTCTATCTCATATCAGTAATTCAACGATTCAAAACAGAATGCATCAGATATCGCTCGCGTGTAATTTGTTTAGAATCCCTACATTAAGACCGTCCACACGTTACACCTTACGAATATAACTTTTCTATTTACGATATACGATATACGATGAATCTGATATGAATGGAGAGTTCTATACATGTTACAATACCTTAAACTTAATACGATGGTAGATCATATTGGATCTTATGAAACAGCATTAATCTTACAGTATCGCATATATTGTACAATATATACTTATTAGTAATTACCTTTTGTACCCTGCAGACCTGCGCCTGGATTTTAGGATTAACGCAACCACTATTGCATAAAGTTATTTTGTAATAATTAAAGCCATTTCTTTTTAACCGTATGTGTAACCGTGTATGCAACGTGTATATCAGAATATGTATGTCACAAGTGGTTGGTTGGTTGGCAGACATTGCCTATGGTAATAAACCCGCCATTTGGAGAAAATATTTTTTCAATAAAGATTTTATTTATTTATTTTATTTATGTATGTATTAGATTTTTTAATAGCCTATGTCCTAGCCAAGATTCTGCTCTATTGTTACTCAAAATATGTAGTCTGAGAGTTCTCTAATGTAAAACTAATTCCTGGATTTAGACATAAATACATAAATAAATCTTTATTGGCCAGAGAAAATATGCATAGTTACAAAAACAAGACAATTATAGTGTGACAAAAGGCGGACTTATTGCAAAACCAATATCTTACAGTCAACCCGAGAAAAGAAAGACGCGACATATGCAACATTACTAAAATATTATGGCGATAACCAGATGATACTTACGAGTAAATCTTATTGATGCACACCTATGACTATCGCTGGTTACTACACATTGTCTCAAATGCTACAAAGGTATATTATATCTATTCTATAAATCTGGGCTTTTAATGAACCCAAATAAATAATATGAATGAATGAATGAATGAATATTTATTTTCTTGATAAGTACATAGGTATTATACAAACATAAAGTAAAATAAAGGTAAAAATAGATAAAATAAAATAAATTTATATGTTTATATACTTCTATATTTTTGGAAAACGTTGTGTTTTGCAGTACTTAAGTTGGCATCGGCCATCAAATTCCTTGTTTGACGGCTGAGGGCGCTCAAATATCTTGGTAGCTACCATAATGCTTATATTTTCATGTTTTTTCAATATACACCAAAATTTTGACGTGAAAATAAAAGTATGTGTATGTAGTCGTATCTCTTTTTGAGAAACACGTCAAAACATGAAAAAGAAATGAATAAAATAGAACGAAGGCTTGTGTTTGTTTTATATACGGGTAGGTTTACGAGCGCTTTTGTGTATCAGGAAAACAGCAGAAAAAAAGAGGTAATGTTATATAAGATGAGAGAGTTGGGTTGTAATATTATTATATAAGTCTTCCTTACCTAGCATCACAATTCCTCACGGAAACCTTTCCTTTTGGTATAGTAGTACTAGTACTACAACGTAACGACCGGGTATTTGGTTTTTTCTTTTACCCTTGCTCAAGATAATCCCGATACCCTTGTGGGAGGACCCGTCTTATACGTATGTGCTCCTAATACTTAATGAAGTATACTGTGTGTACTGTGTATGCTCTTCTTCTTTTTTGCAGATATAACAGTTTCCTGGCGTTTCCTGAAAGGCGATGAGGTACATAATAAAATAACTATAGCTACCTACACGAACTACTGGTAAGATTTTTATACATACCTACCTACCTCAATAAATTCGTGCTGTATTTAGTTTTGGGATGGTATATATCACCGCCACCTTGATATTTCTCTCTTTCTCTGGCCATGATGTAGAATTAATACATAAAACGTTATAGGCGAGGTTGCCATCATCGTCGCTGAGGAAATGTATGGAATAATAGTCCCTTAACAACGAGTATGATGGACCACGTATTATATTCTGTTGCTAGATTTGACGGGAGTGGTGGTCTATTGTGCTATGTTACCAACTGTTACAGCATATATATATATATATATATATATATATATATATATATATATATGTTGAGAATTTTCTCAACGAAAGGCGGCAGATATCAACATTCACATAATAACTTATGCGAACTCCCTTGGGGAGGGGAGCAGGATGGATGTTCCGACGCTTACGAGTCGGCTTTGGCTGGCTTAAGTGATCACTTTATGCCCAGGGCAACGTTCACCCATTCCACCACATCCTGCTACCATTACTATTGCAAGTGTATATATATATATATACACTTGCAATAAAAATGTAGGACGTAGGTACCCAATATATTGAAAATTTTCTATTCTGCTGGATGCATAAGTATAGGTATATTCTGTGCCTCTCCCATTTTTCTGTATTCTAAGTTTCCCCTGTCCATTTTTTTCCTGCTAGAGTTAGTCTAGTCAGATCATCTTTTCTCAGGCTAATTCTTCTTTCAAAGTCTTCACCATGATGAAATTCTGAATGCTCATTACCTAATGATTGTCATTTCAACTTATCAATGCGGTAAATCTGCTTCATTAGCATTTTTTTAATTCATCCAAGTTCGTAAAATATTTTCTATACCAGATTTCTTCTGTCTGACTATTAGAAATATTCGAGGGTTGCCCAAATAACAAACAACATTTCAAAATATCTAATATTATACATGGATATGTATGTAGTATGTATAAAGCGAGATATAAAGTATAATATTATGTAGGTATATGTTGTTACTGGGTAGCGGTTGGGACCCAAAACTTATTCTATGTAGAAAGTGCTGTGGGTTTGTGAAATTTGGATAAGTAGGTAGTAGAGGCAGCCTATCCCAAAAGCATATAGCAGTAATGGTTGATGCCACCTCAAACCCGAGAGGGGTGGTGGCAGATAGCAAAGGCAAACACCCCGTGAACTCCCAAATCAGGGATCTACGATATTTCAGGGGTGGTGGGTGGATCAAACTGGAAAAAATCTTTACACCCAGCTCTTTTATGTCGCAGCGATATCACACACGTGGATGGATAGGTGATATGTATATAAAACATCGGCTCAGTGCCGGGTTCAAATCTCCGTACTAACGAAATATTCTGCACTTCGCAACACAAGCTTACTGTGAAATGTTTGTGAAAGTGATAGCAAACTTACTTAGTACCTAGTACCTTCCAGCTCGTATCCTTTTCTTTAAAACATTGTTTTAACATATCACTATAAATGTGCTTGTAACAGAGGAATTTTTCTTCTTTCGAGACACTAATTAATTGTGAAGATTTTAACTTTAATAAATTCTTCCAATGTGGCCTGTCCACCACTCAGTATCCTCCCACAGTACTCAGAATGTTTTTTCAGCTTTTCAGTATTCTTCCTCAGCTTCTGATGTGTTCAATCTGGTTTGGTCTGGTTTCAGTGGTCTAGATATGGTAGATCGCTGTCTACTAACTTTTTTTGCAATGAAACATAATACTATATGCCATAAGTTGTACGTACAAAAAGTTAGTGATACATTTTTTTTGGTTGCTTTTCTGATAATATGACCAGTGACTGCATATTATCGTTCCAAAAACCTGACATTCTAATATTCCCCTCAGATTGTATGGAGGCTGGAGGCTCCGACACGACGTTTTCCAACACCCCTTAATTCCAACGCTTTGAAATCCGGTAAAGTGAGGGTAAACTGGGATGTAAGACGAGTGAACCCTCATCCCACATCCCAAACACCCCCTAACTCCGCAGCGAAGCTTTGGCAAGAATTTTACCAGCCAGAATCCATCGGATCACATTACTTTTGGGAACAGAAACTATGTATAAGTATATCTACCCACCTATACCTAGTTACCTACACACATGTCTCTATATAAAACACGTATGTAGGTACTCAAATATATCCACCTAGGTATAGTAACTACAAATATAAGTCATTTCTACCAATCATCCACCATCAAGTGCTTATACATTGTAATACTTTGCTACACATTGATTTGATAATATCTAGCTCCTTGATAACGTTGTGCAAATTCAAATCCAATTTTTTTTATTTCAATAGAAATCATTTCAAATGTATTGCACAAGTGGTTGGCTGGCAGATATTACCTTTGACTTCTTTTAATGAACATTTATTTATTTATTATTATTATTAACATAACTAAACCAAATCTGTTCCAGAGAGTCGGTAATCATAAATTGATTAACCTATTGTAAATACGGATTTCGAGTTTGATCTGTGTTAGATGATAATTTCTTCTGACGTTTCGGCGAAACTATTGCCACCATGGTCACGAATTTATTAATAACCCTTGGAGACCTCTTATTATTAGGCAGTATCTGTTATATTGGAGTTATTGAAATTTTAAGTAAGTACCAAAAACATATGCGTATACTATTTAAAACAGTACGTTGATTAATAATTATGCTGTTTGCTCAGTATCTGTTTGTTAGCATAACTTATAAATAATATTGCGTACAATTTGCTGAAATATTGTAGTACATTATGTAGAGACTTCTGATGTTAAGAAGGTACCGCATTTCCATTATCATTACATATGTATATTAATAGACGCTCTATCTAATGTATCACTCAAAATATCTAGCTCAGTATATAGTACGTAATAAATAAATACATAATTGATACAAACATATAAAACGACTTGCCTCTATCGTGATGATTGGAGTGAAATCTGTACTAAGCGCCAATAGTTTTGAAAGCAATTCGTGGAAATATTGATGTGATTTCATCAATAAGTTGTCGAATAATTCTAGTCAAAGTTTAGTCTGGTATGCACAACGCAGTAAAAGAATCACTCATTTATCATAAAAGGTTTTAAAACGCGATATTCGTGGTTTGTGTATCTTCCACCATCTTGACTGTCACTGCAGCAATGATTCATCGCAAATGATACGAAGCGAACTACATATTAAACAAAGCAAAGCAACTAACGTAGCTCCAATTAAAACTTGCAAAAGAAAACTTATTTAGTATGAAAAAAAGTTAAATCTTTTCTACGCATTTTAAGACTAAAACCACTAAATTTTCTTTACGACCTATGTAAATGCAATTATTTGAAGTCCTGGCATTCTTTTTCGATGCCTCTGTGTATCATTTTGAGTTGGATGGTAGAAATTGCCATTAGACAATAAGCCGCCTTTTAACATACTTACCTGTTCAATAAAGAGTATTTTATTTTATTTTTATCGTCAGCGCAGGGATTCGACACCGGCACTTCCGGTCGACAAATAACAAGGCAAAAGGCGAAGCAATCTGGTACTCATACATATCTCATAAATTCATGATTTTGTTACTTAGTGCGTATTTCATCTCAACCATTTAAATTGTGATGTATGCCGACTTAATCTTAGCACAAATTTCAAAACCGCCATCTATACCTTCAACTTACTCAGTACATCACTAGCTACGAAGATACACACAATATTCTTCTCCCTGATCCTCCCTAAACTTGAAACACACCACCTCCTCAAAAGTTACACCCCATCCCCCTGCGTGATTCACAACAAGTTGAAGAAGGAGGGACCCTTTGCACAACAAGCTCCACTCAGGAGTGTTAAAAGTAATCAAGATGGTGGTGATTAAAAATAAGTAACAGTAGCATTTGATAAGAATGTGAAATGAGTATATCAGTAATGTGTGATTTTTGAGAAATTCGATAAAATGCGAATACAACAGAAAAAAACGTATTTTTATAAACCATATACGAGTTTTTTATATATCGATACGTAAATTTGGTAACTCCTTTTTTTAAGAAAATTCGTTAATGGTGGTATTTTGTTCTCTGTATTCCAACAGACGAAATATGTCAATTTATCAAGTCCAATACTACTATAAGATCACTTAAGCCAGTCAAATCGGAGCACCCATCCTGCTTTCCCCCAAAGGGAGTTCACAATACTTATTGCTACTGCTTGCATTTGTAGAGGAAAAACTGTGAAGTGTAGTGTAAGTTTCATTCTGCGTTAACTGTTATTTTTACACTCGAAAGTGATTTCCAAATGTGATCGATTAATAACAGTGATTTTTATTTGGTGTCAAACGTACATATCTGATATTATGTGCGGAGTATGAGGCGCTACTGTTTTGTAAATAATATTATCAATATAATCTTATCATCATTGTTCTATTTATCTACAGTCGATATTAGATATTAGGTATTATTAACAGATCACTCGGGAGATGGTGAGAGGGAGGGATTTGATGACAATCTATAATTATTTTAAGAACTAGTTTGTTCTGAGACGCCCATTGGTGAATAAAACAAACAGTTTAATTTAAAGTAGTTATCTCAACAAGTATATCTACAGCAAAGGATGGACTTTCCATCAGGCTTATGACTGATCGTCGGCTGGCTTAACGTGATCACTTTACACATAAGTAACATTCACCGATTCCAGTTCATCCACCTGCCCGATACACCTGAGGATAGTCCATCCTTCGCTGTATATCTGTTGAATACTACTTACTTTCCGTGTCCGGATGCCTCAAATCAGAAACCTCCAATAGTTGGCCACATGTACAGCCCTGTCACTTGCACTTATGAGATCTTCTCGCGCACATGTCTCCCCGATTATATTTTTTAATAACTACTTGTAGAAAATCCGATGTTATCACAAAAAATTAGATTTTCTAAATATTGCTGTAATTAGAAAGGATATTGTTAATTTATTTATTGATGGAAGATTAACTTTGTGGAAGGACATTGTAAAATTATTTGTATAAATAAAACACTGTTTTTTACTTCCACTATTTATTTTGAGTACATACACCAGAGATCTTTCAAAGCTAATGCTTCATCTTCAGTGGTTAACTATGAAGTGGTTAACTAGTTCATAGTTAACCACTGAAGATGAAGCATTAGCTTTGAAAGATCTCTGGTGTATGTACTCAAAATAAATAGTGGAAGTAAAAAACAGTGTTTTATTTTTACAAATAATTTTGATATTGTTAATCTTATTCGCTCTTTGGTTCGAGTCCTAGTGCTTTGTGGAATTGGTTGGTATTGACATTGCAGACATTTCAACTAAAGTCAATTTAATATTGTAACTAAAATAAGACATTCTTTTGCAATTATTTCATAGTACCTAACAAAAAATATTAAAACACATTCGTTTTAGTCTAATAAGTATATATAGCATTGGACCTTCAATCACTGTACTCGTATATTGGGGAATATTTCCTTTGTACATCGTAATACTTGCATGTTTTATTTAATTATCTTAAGTAATATATAGCAAACATAGTCTTTATTTGCATATATAGTAAAGTTAAGATGCGTTAATGTACATAACACTAATATATGAGTGTGTTTGAATAAAATATTACAATATATACGAGTGATATGTTATAGTGAGTGAGTAGGAGATGGGTGCTAGGCGCTAGGAGGAGCACATTATTCACTTACTGGGTTTCAAAATAATACAAGTTATCATCAACAGGAGTACATAACTGCGAGAGGGTATACTTATGTATTATTACTCTTATATACTAAGTACAGTATACATGGAAAGCTCTCATGAATCGCTTGTGGCGAAACCCGAAACGTGGAAGTATGTACTCTGAACGGAAGCATCTATCTACCGGGAAAAACCCCTATATGTACTGTACGTATGCATGTACCATCGTACCGCACAGTATTATAGGATACGTCGGAAGGTTTCTGCCATCTCTTAACTCCTACCACCTCCTGCCACCCTGATACCCTTATATCCCTCTGTACTCTGTAGCTATACTGGGGAACTACCATATAAGAGAGAAAGGCATGACATGTGGATAGAAGCAGAGATCACAAACAAATTATAAGCTGTTTTCAAATTATTATTCCCGTACTGAAAATTTAAACAACAAAATGGAAAATGCAGTTACCGAGGAAGTGAACTAACTAAACTTTTTAGTTTTTAGTAACAAATACAGTTATGTGGACCATAGAATTAACAGTTACATTGGTACTCGTAATGTCTAGTAGGTAGATTTCACTAAAAGTTACAAAAATAAAGTTAATACAAATTTCAGTAACAATGTACTCGTAACTTAAATTTCCTATGATGAAAACTCTTATTGAATATTTTGATACCGTTTCCGAACAAAATAGGATTATTAGTACCTATCTCTATTTATATATTTATTCAAAGAAATTATATACAGCTACTTTGATCAGCCTTGGTTCCTCCACTGCTGGATATAGGCCTAAAGGACAATGCTCATAAAGTATGGAAAAAGAAAACCAGGCCCGGTGTAAACGAAATGTAGGTATTTCGCACATTTATCCATCGATTTCGACGATGCCACCTATGCGGTATTTAAGTACTCATTTTAACCTATCGTTTGAAATACATTTCATTTGCGACGGGCCTGTTTTTTTTAGCATTCTCCTTTATGGAACTCATATTTCTATAAAAACTTTGACAAACAGGTATTGACATTTACGTTCAGTCTGAACCGAAGCCGTCGATAGCATACAAGCCTGGACACACGAATAACATCACCACCCTTATTGGTGACGTCACCTTGTATCGGTGACAAACACCTTGTCTCGGTGACAAACACTTGGGCTACGGAATATTTTTTTCCATACATTTTCTCCCAATCTTAGTGACGTCATCATCGTCAAATGTCAGTTGAGCCGGGCCTGTATGATAATACTATTGCCTTCGGCCTGGCCTCAACTTATACTAGAGGTAAAAATGAGAGACAGCATTTAGTTTAAAATCCACGTGATGCCCTAGTACACGCGACTATAGTGTTTAAGGATTCTCATCCTCTGAGCTATTCAGGCATAAAACAGTTAAATATTCTTCCAGGAATGGGGATTGTATACCACTGTTTTATGGAAGGTTATTAGGAGCGAAGAAACTGAGTAGCGAAATGACAAGGAACGGGTGGGCGAGGGTGGCTGAGGCTGAGGCCGTAAGATGGGTGAATCTAAAGAGTAAGACGGGTTCTATATATTCTATAGGTAATACTAGTATACCTACATCTAGGCTCTCTGACAATCACGCTGCTATCAGCTGCTAGATGCCTTACATTATCTTATATACACTTCAGCCAGCACCTATATAAGCATAATAATAATCAACTTACATAATTCTCGTGGAAATCAGGTGTGAATGAGACGCAGGACCGTAATAATATTTGAACCACTTATTTGGCGCCGTTTAGCGATAAATATCGCCTCAAGGGCACCTTACACTTGGTTTAATTTTTTGAAAAAGGTTAAAATATATAAGACGCGCGAAATAATTTAAAAAAACAATTAAAATAAGATTGAAAATGTAATGTCATTATATTGTTTCACTGATTATTGTCACAAAAATGTATTTTGAATTTAGAGAATTAAGTTTATATTTATTTTCAGATTAAATGTTAAAAATATTCATAAATCTATTATTAAAATAGTTAAAGTAACATCACAGAAAGTTAACTGACTCAAAATACACACAAAATAATTAAGAAAACAATAAAAATAAAAATGAAATCTACACAGCACAAAACTGCTGTAGTGGCAGCTAGAACAGCGCCATCCGTGGCAACTTTTGCAAGTCGTTCGAATATATACAGAATTTAAAACATTTATTTATTTATTTATTCGTATACGGCCGAAGCCTTTCACAAAAAATACAAATCGACAATTTATATCTTTAGCAGCATATTCTACACAAATTGTTGTAAACAATAATATCCACAAAAAAAGTTTCTTAGATCAAATCTCTAAGTGAAACAATTAACCGCAAACAATAAAAAAAACTCATTTATAAAATAACACACAATAATTTCCCTTTCAGAGCATAAGAGTGATGAAACATTAAAAAAATATATAAAAAATGCTGAATACTTATAAAAATCTGGATTCATCTATATAAAAACCACCAAAACTTCCACAAATATAGATTTAAAAAGAAATAATTTCAGAAGTTACAAGAAGCGGGAATTTCGGATTGTGTCAAAGACATGTTCCAGTTTATGATAAAAGGTGTCTTTAACCATGTCATCCTTGTTTTCTGTTTCTGCATGCACAATTGCACAATGTACATTCACCATTGATACATTGAAGAATCTTGTTCTAAGGCGAAGGACACAAATTCGAATCGAAAATTATTCTGCTAATACCACTTTTTTTTACTGACATTACGAACCTACAAATTTTTTTGAGTAGTTATCGATAGATGTCGACATTTTTAGAACTCGCGGTTTTAATTATTTATTAAGCTTCCCAGGTAAACGTTGAGCCCCTTATGTTTAATTTGTACATTTTGATTTAATGTGTTTGGGTTAGGTTGTCTGGCAGAAATCGCCTTTGGCAATAAGCCCACCCATTGTATGTTCTGATATGTGCAATAAAGAGTCTTTCACTTTATTTATTCATAAGCGAATTGATAAATAGTATAGTACAAATATTATCAAGTAAGTAAAATAGAAAATACTTTGCTAAATAGAAATTTAATTTACTATAAGAATGAGGAAGTAAGGACACAAGTGAGACACGTCGGCCTTGAAGACGAGATGTAAAATTAAAGGAAGTCACAACAGACCTACTCTGGTCGCAGTGACGCAGGGACAAACGGTCCCCTGACCTATCAAGAAAAAAAAAGGATTGTGAAGTCTGGCGATCTGTTCTGTCGGCCCACCCCACAAATCGCGTAATTTTGGACGGGTTACAGCTAGTAATAATAATAATTTACTTGGCTCAATCTTCATTTGACTGAAGCTACGCCAAATGAAGGATGTTTACTAATTCCTTGACAAAATAATATGAGTACATTACCTACTGTACTAATATTATTGTAACGTGAAGATGTGGTGTCTCTACTGTAAGAGCGTAGAGGGTTGGTATATGAATTATAAAAACAAATTGATACAATAAATTAAAAACACACTTATTTTAGTTCAAAGAATTGGACCTTCTCCTACTATAGCAATTTATAATAGACTAGATGTATTACCCAGCGTTGCCCAGATAGTTTTAAAGGTTATTAAGAAATTGTTCTTTAAAAAGAAACTACCCCCACCCCTTTAGCCTTAATAATTGACTTTTTTGAGAATGGAATAATAAATTTTAATATTTTTTAACATTATTAAGAAACACTTAAAAACATGCCTTTTTCTCTATGCCCATTTTCATAAAAATTTGGAAAAACGGCCAAACACCCTATTACTTATTTTGATAGGAGAATCTATGTCCTAAGCCTCAAGTTCGTACCGCGTCTGGTTTCCGAGATATTCGTATACTCAAAAAAACTTTCAACCCCTTAAGAGGAGAATTTCAAAAAATCCTTTCTTAGTGGAAGGTTTTGTATTAAAACCTATCTGTCTTCAAAATTTCACTTCTCTAGGATTAGCCAATTGGGCTCTGCGTTGATGAGTGAGTATGTCAGTCAGTCAGTCAGTCATTCAGTCATTCGTTCAGTCAGGACACTTTTGCGTATAATAAGAGATAATTAACAACTTTTGAAATCATAAATCACTCGACAGCGAGTGCAATACCATAAAAAAGAAAAAGAATATCATTTGAAACAAGAGGACCCTCTAAACTTATAAAGTTTGGTGACATGGTTTTAGAGTTTAGAAATTAAAACTGAAAATGTATGTGGATACTGTATTATCAATCACCCCCTATATTGGAGTAAAGATACCGGCGTAACCATAGCAGGGAGAGTATTCCGAAATAAGAAAGGAATAAGGTGAAACGGTTCGGTGGGTGGGAGACGGGTGGGAAGTGGGGGATGGGGGCACAGGAGCTCGGGGGGCTATTGGGGGGTGTGGGAGATACGGAGGGAGACGGCTGCTTGGACAAGCGACATGGGGTAGTACAGTGGGGTCATTTCTAGTTTGTTCTTTACTTTGCTCTGCCACCCTCTCTTGGTTCGTGTGCTACATCATGTCTGTATTGTAAAGGGAACTCTACTTCAAAAGAAAATTAATTCAAAACATCAGAATTATTGGATTATTTTTTTGAAAATCAATATTTAAGTTTTGTGAGAACATCGGAATTTTCTACATATCGTGGTTGAATATTATAACAAGTAGTTATCTCAACAGATATACAGCAAAGTATGGACCTTCCATCAGGCTTATGACTGATCTTTATCAAGCCATATATACCTACATTAATCAATGATTTGTTTGTGAATTATTATCCAAAAAATACATATTATTGGAGAATTTCAACTCAATAGGACATCGGGAAGCAGGTGAAACATCCATTACAAACTCTGAAATATTGAATTAATTTCAAGTGTTTATGAGGTAAATTCTGTAAATAAAATTAAGTACGTACTGACTAAAATAACATGTGTTTTTTGTTGCTAAAAAAATAACGTTAAGATAAAAAATCCAGAAACTCCATATCCCTTGTAGAGTAAGCAGAGAAAACAGAGCGTTACACACTTCTATCCTTACACACATCCCTTCTATCACGTTCATAGCGTTCGTCAAATTCGCTATGCGATTTTTCCCACTTCATATCCAATATCTAAACAATATGTTCAGTGTTCAGTCCAGATGACTTTTGGATGGTCACGTTACCTTAGACTTTTTTTTACATTATTTATTTATTTTCACAATAAAATACATTTTTTACAATGCTACTGCCCCCCATACGCAACTGAATGCTTGCTTTATTTTCAACATTCTCTCCAATTGCCCAAACTATTCTCAACTTGTGTACTTTCAGTCGTCTTACATCCACTCATCTTTTGAATCACCGTATCTCTCCTTGCTTCGTTATCTCTCTGTTTTATCCGTTAAATTCTGGGATCTTTCCTTTCAAACGTGTTGATATATTACTTCGACCGAAAATATCTTCATACTCATACACATTAGGGTGTCCCTTATTTGGCGAAAAAAAATTTTTTTGGGAATTCTTTTGGGCTCACCCCCCAATTTTTTTCCTTTGGGTCAGATTAACTCAAAAATAAAATTTTATCTCAATCGGACGACGGTAACCCGTGCCGACTTGAACGCAAAGTTTGAATATTAGGGTATATGGGATTAGTAGTATAAAGTCAGTGAAAAAGTTATTAATATTTAATTTTATATCAAAACATAATATATTATCACTTTTTAACTGTATTTTGGTTTTTAGTACTCTCGTGGATATTTTCTTTTCAGTCCTAGAGTCTTCTCCCAAAAGTCTTTGATAGTGAGTGTTCTATGAGTTCACGATAATCACCCTCAGTGTTAGTTTATTCAATTGATTTCATAAAACCTTAACATTTCTTTAATTTTCGACTCAGTTAAATGTTTCTACATTGTCTTTGTCCCTTTAAACTTATTAATACTGACACATTCATAGCTTTCCTGAAACTAGTATTGTATGAGCTTTACATCCTGGCTTTCTCTGCCGACGTAAAAATATCCTCTTTTCTTATAACTAGATCATTTTTAGAGTATTGGCAAGTGCAATATGAAATAGATTGTCCGAATTACTTCGAATTTTTTCTTCATGATACAGAAAAATACCTTCACAATTGATTCCGCTATTCCTTCAAATTTCTCCCCTCCAAAAGCAAATTAATAGGTATTTTTTTGGTACTTCTGAATAGCTCATGTCAGAATTCATTGTGTCCTTTAAAATATTATACAATTGCGAACCAAAAATTTAACACTTACACTGCCATATAATTTTGCCTCCCAATACCAAAAAATGAACTTTTCGCGCTCAAGTCGGCACGGGTTAGAGTGCTCCGATCTAAAAAAATTTTTGTATTGGTATGTTTTAGAGTCATTCTAACAAAATTGGGGGGTGAGCATTCAAAATTTTAAAAGTCGGAAAATAAGGGACACCCTAATACACATATCTGCCTCATTGGGGTCAACTCTGTAACTAATTAAGTGCGTGCTAACTAAAATGAGACCTTCTTTTTTCAATTATTTCATAGGAAAATAAGTTTAATAGGTACACACTAATTTTAGTTTGAAAAGTTAAAGAATTGAACCTATTATTGACGCTATTAGACCATTTTATTGTAATTTATGAGGCATGAGAGAGTAGAGCATAATTTCTATGATGGTCGGTGTGTAATGTGAGTGGCGTGACACGACATGAAAAAGGCCTTTAGATACAGTTGGAGGCACCAGGGGTACAGAACTATGGGGCCTTCCTAGCTCCTAGTGGGTGGGGCTCCTAGTGGGTGATATCCGCTATACAGGGATTAACTGCACACCATGGAAAAACATCATATTTATATCAAACTACCTACTTCATAGCATTTTTTATCGATAAATAAAACAATTTGTCATATTTCCATCGTCTTTTTACACACTTTTATTAAACTTCCCTTGCTGTTGTCGTCTCCAAATCAGGCAATCGAATTTTCACTAATTTTCAGACTAATTTTAATTTTCCAGCTAATTCTGAAACTTTCACAAATTGTGTACACAAGACGATATAAATACGATTATCTACGACATTGGATAAGCCTTTTTCAGAGACAAAAAAGGTGCAATGTGTTTTGGGGTATCGGGTATCCAAGGGGTTGTCTGTGGTCATAAGTAGTATCCATGAAAGAGCGATAGAAAATAAATTCAGATTTATGAAAAAAAAAGTTATTTGTTTTAATAAACATGACATTTCGAAATAGCTCTGAACTGTAGCACTTAACATAATTTAGAGGTGGGGTTTGCCGGGAGACCCCTTAAGGCTAACCTTGGGCCCACCTCTTAATAAGATTTGCTTAGAAGTGCGGGTAAAGAGGTCGCTATTAATGTGCCTGAGCTACCCGAGGATGTGGAGGGCCTTAAGCCCGCGGGATTTTCCTTCAATGTAACACTTTTAATGTTATCAAATATGGCTATTTATGTAGCTATTTACGTTATTTGAAGTAGAATTGTCTTCAAAATGTCAAGTCATTCTAAAACTGTCCAAGCTCAAGACCGATTTCAAATGACAGTAAGCACTACACTATGTGATACTCTACAATTATTAATAATCTAAATTTTATCTCTCCTGCGCGATACATTTAACCCTGTATACCACAACAGTTATGTCTGTTGTTCATATGAGTAGATATAACATGTATAAGTATAGTATATGTACACATAATACATTATAACAGAACTAACTTAACTATAGTTAGTATTATAGTAGGTGACAGCACAACTGACGCACCCTATCCTACCCCACAAGTAGTATTATACATACTCCTTCCACCGACTTTATGAGAAAATCCTTTTCCCCTGAAGCGATCATGTTATCCTGATACATGTTGTCCCAATATCTTCTAATTCCCTCTCATAATAATTATTATCATATTAAAAATACCCAGCAACAATGTCTAGCATCCTTCTTACATACATATAAAACTAACAATGTAATATTATTTCTAAGACATGGCTCCATTCCCAATGTATTTGTACCTACTATTGTAATATGGTATATTAGTATCTATGCGGTACGTACATAGATGTTTTGTAAGAGTATCGTTTCTATATTCTATCCCACCCCCTCTTCTGCTCTCCTGGTAGCCCTCTGCTCTCCAATACTGGATGTAGGCCTCTTCAATCTCCTTCCATTCGCCCCTTTTTTCCAGGTTTTGCTAACTTGTTGGACGATATCGTCAGACCATCTTTAGGACGATAATCCAAGAATTATCTTTCCCTTACACACACTTCTTAAAATTCGTCATACATACTTTTACTAAAAACACATCCTTCCTTTAGGGTTCTGGTCATCATGGTTGAGCTGAGTGCGTTTATGAATCTTTGTTATCCTTTCATCATTCGATCACTTACTCCACATGACCGTAGCCATTCCATGTTTACTTTCATTCAAGTCACAACATCTGATGTCTTATATCCACTCTAATGACTTCATTTTTCCAATCTACTGGCATCAAATGACCAATATTCAACTTTTCTACACTAAACTGACCAGTAGATACTGGAACTGCTCCAGATTCACAGAATATCTCTGATTCTGTACACTCTGTCCAATTCTGAAACTAATTTAGAGCGTACTTACTAAAATTAGACGTTCTTCTATCAATCATTCCATAGTAAAATATATTTAAAACAAAAGACTGATTTAGTTCGAAAAGTTATGGAATTGAACCTAATATAAACCATTAGTCTCTTTTCACTACAGTTTGGGTCATAAAGAAAACTACCCATACAATAATTTTCGAATACTAAAGATAAATGATTTTTCTATTGAATCATTTTATTCTTTATTTTTTATACAGAGAGGGCGCCCCATTTTAAGTTAAAGGAAATAGTTTTGACGGAGGGTCGAACCTCTTCAACAAAATGTTAAAGGTATTTCGGACGCTTTGAGTATCCGCATCGCTGTGTACCCACCCGCTTATAGTTCTGACCGTCCCAAAACTTGGATCATGTTGTGATTCGGGGGAGGAGGTAGTGGGGGAGGGTTCAGACCCCCGGGCCAGTGATAGTTTGCCCAACTAAAAGGACTTTGATGGGTTGAGTAAGGGTTGGCATGCGGCTTGGGCCCATTAATATATCACTATACATAATACATTATACACACACACCCTGCCAGCTAAAACCACGATATTTTTTCTAAAAAAAAAAGAGATCCCTCTATTTTTTACTCTGTCCCTTTTTAATGCCACATTTTATCTCGTGAATTCATAAAAGTAGAGACGCTTTAGTCAACATACTAGAAATATACGGAATAGAAATTACAAAATGAAAAGAAAAACTGGAACGACGAACGAAAAACGTATGTAAAAGATGGCGAATAATGCAACGGGATTTAAAATGTGGCTTTTATTGTAAAAAAAATTCAGGAGTTGTCAATGATTACATAACGCGAACAAATTTTAACCTTCCTCAAAGGAACACTAGTGGAAGACGTGGCTTTACAAACTTGGATTAAGAGCAAGCGTAAAGACAGTGACGTCAGCTAAACGTGACGTCAGTACTATTGCACAATATATTTTTTATATGTGGAATTGTGGACACAGTTCTGACGGAGCGACATGCTTTTCACGTGTTCTGTTCCCTAGCATCGCAGGGATTTATTTATTTCTGTTATTATCGATGGACAGATAATTGTTAAATTAAATCGATTCTTACAAGTTATTTCTTTTTGTTAATAATAGTAAAAAACAATAATTGCCTATTTAGGAGCCAATTTTTACGGTCAAGTTTCGTCAATTTTTGGGAAATTTAGTAATGTAGGAAAATTACAATTGAGAAAAATCAAATTAATCGAAAATCCACCAAAGATAAGTTGTGAAATGTATTCTTCCTTACAACGTCCGCCTGGGTTTAATGAAAAACAACGTGTGACATTACTTTGTATAGAAGTAACTAGTGAAGACCTACTAAGAAAACTGTTCTAATATTCCGTAATGAAGCTCTATCCCTTTGCTAATTATAAGTCCCTAATACCCCTGATGATTCAACTGAGAGACACCTCCTCCTGGTTGGAGCCCGCCTCCTCCTCTCACACAAATAACAACAACTCCTCGGAGAAAAGACGATCCTTCGTTATATAAGACATCACGTAAAGTGACAACCTTTGTCCCAGCTGAAGAAAGATCTCCTCCAATGTTATACAACCCTGATGATAAAGTTTATTAAAGCTTTCAGTAATTAGGGATTTCTATTTGATTGATAAATGTTAAGAAACAAAATAACTAAACAAATTGTTTATCCCTCACCGACCTGTCATCCATTCAATTTAATAGAATTTAAATTATTGTCTCTACGTTATTGGGACAACCGTAGGCATGCCATAGACTTTTATATTAAGTACCTACACAGTACTTAATATAAAAGTCTATTGCCCAATCTCACCAACTTCCACCTAGGAGGGAGAGTCCTAAGTAAATTCTATACAAAAAAAAAACAGAGATAATATTCTATTTATTGAATAAAGAACATCAGCCAGCAGCACCCGCAGAGCCGAAATCCATATGAAATGCAACATGCAGCTCACCTAGTTGGGGTGATTCTGGGCGAAGATATTTGGGCACCTAACGTAAGGAGAGCGCATGTTGCATTTCATATGGATTTAGGCCGTGGTGATGCTGGTGGCTGATGTTCTTTATTCAATAAATAGAATATTATCTCTGTTTTTGTATGGAAATTACTTAGGGCTCTCCTTCCTAGGTGGAAGTTGGTGGGATTACTGTGTAGGTACTCTTATGCCCAAGTCTATGATGCAGGCGAACTGTTGCAACTTCATTCTTAATCATTTTAATGCTAAATCCATACGCTAAATCTCACTTAATAAATTACTTGCTAAGTTTTATCTTTGTTAATACATAAGTACGAGTATAAATTTCTATGATAAAGGTTATTCCCTAACTTTCAATAGTTATGATTGTGGTAAACATCATATATGAGTGACTATAACGAAATGAGTTTAAATTAATCACATAATATCTTGTAGGTATATAATGTAATATGTTTAAGTGTTGTTAAGTTACATACAGTTACTAGTTAATTAGATAAGTTACACATAATCATATAATATGGTTGATGAGTTCGTAGTCAAACAATTTGGATATCGTGAGGTCATTTTCAAAAGCAAACTTTGCTAGTTTACCAACTATAAAATTCACTAAAGCATCGGTGTATGTTTGGTTTTGGGTTATAGTATCTAACCCGCCCTCCTTTCTCTCCCAGTCATCCCCCTGAAACATCCACCCCCTCCCCGAAGTATTACAGCGAACCCCTAGGTTACACCCTTCTTAAGACTTATACCGGCCAGAAAAACTCATTACCGCTTCGTGCGGCCGAAAAGGGTGCAGATATAGGACTAAAAGTACTAGTAGTCCCTAAAAACTAGCCAGGGGTGGCTCGTGGGGTGAAACTAAATCAAAAACATTAGACCTTTATTTGTAACAATGATTAAAGAGAAAAGAAGAGAAATGAGGATGTTGGCAGAGAGGATGGGGAGGGTAAGAGAAAAACTAAGAAAAGTTTTTTCTTTGAAGTAATCTAGAATCTAACTTATGTGTCTAATAATACCAAAGTAGATGTCTAGCGAAGTATTTCAGAAATTCGGCAAGTTTTATCAAGCGAATCTTGGTATTTCTCCTGAAGTAAGTAGATATGGGCATCGCTTAGGTTTTAAAAATACATTCCACACATTCGATTCTTTACAGCAATAATATAGAAAAGAAACTATTTGATACCACATTTTTTTAGCACATATACTTAGGTACTTAATATGTACATCTCAAACTGTTCTTGAAATCACCTAGATAGTAGGAAGATAGGTACTAAATTTGTTAACATTTTTTAATGATTCATCTAATGATTTTCAGAAAATATTTGGTGCGTTAGAGATATTTTGAGTTAGATATAATAAAGCTAGAGTTTATAAAGAATATTGGAACATTTGATATTCCCGCAAGCAGTACTAAGGTCATAACATAATATGCTCCCTCAGTAACCGTCTTCTGTCCTCCCATCGCCCCTTGAGGGGGTAGATCCAGGGGGTGGCTCATCAACTCCCCCTCGACCGTTATGTGCTTGCCCTTAAGGATAATGCTAAGGTTTTTACTTTCACCGTATAAAGCACCATTCACACTTCCACCAGGATTTTTATTTAATTTATTATTTTATCCCGAAATAGAACATGTATTATATTTTGTAGAGATGGATTGGTAACCAAACACTCATCGATCAATCTATACACGAAGGGGTTTTTTTACACTTTATTCAGCTTCATTATTTATTTATTTATTTATTTACATTTCCAGTGGACAATACAGAATGTTACAACTATACAAAGACAAAATCAGACAAAACTTCTGTCTCTCTTGGATTTCAAAGTCAATTTTAAAACAACTTTTCGATGCACATACTACGTACGTACATTATTTTTCACAAATACTTACTTGTTTTTTAAAAACAATACAACCCTCTCTCTCTCTCTCTCTCTCTCTCTCGCCCTAGTGAACAATTTTGTATTATTTATTATATGCCTCATTTCATAGGGATCACATAACGAACGAAGAAGTTCTCAACAAAATCAAAGGAGGAAGACACCTACTCAATGTAATAGCAGATAGACGTGCCAGATGGATCGACCACATAGTGCGTCAAGAGGGTCTCCTATTTGAATTAATTGAAGGAATGAACGAGGGGACATGCTACAGAGGAAGACCAAGGAAAGAATACGTGGACGGCCTGTGCCAGGACATGGACTTCGACTCATATAAAGAGTTAAAAAGAACCGCACAGGACAGGATTGAGTGTATGTAGAAGGAGACATGGGGCTATCCTGCAAACCAATCGCAACGATTGAAACTGGAGAAGAAGACAGTATGTAGATTTGTTCACTTGTAAGAAAAAGGTAATTTTTAAAGGATCTGGGCTTGCATGTACACAAACACAAATACTTTCCTGCACACTTCACAATTAAGCTTGTGTCGTAAGGTGCAGAATATATCGTATAAACAATAATAAATAGTTGGTATAGAAATCTTTATCTTCTTTTGCACCAATAATGTTCTTAAAACGAAGTTTCAAGAATACATCTGAACCAAGGTTTTCTGCGATGTCTACAACCACTGTGCATCTCAATCAAAATGCTTTGGTATAAGAGTATTATATGTAGTAAGTTATCTATCAATGCGATCGACAGGATTGAATGTATTTCCATTGTGGCTTCCCTACATACTTCCATATACTCTTATAACAGTCACGTAGGGGAACAGAATGGACTGACGAATATTATCAAGCTGTATTATTATTAGGTAAGTAAACAATCGATAAAACTACGATTATTGTACAATAAAGAAGTTTGTATGGGGGGGCAGGGTGTGCGTGCGTGGGAGGCGGGGGGCATTAACACGAGACGGGGGGGTACACAATGTAAGAAGAGAAAAGAGGTGTGGGATGTCCAGTTCTTTTCTGTCACACGAATTCTCCAACCAAAGACCTGTCATGTCTTTCAGGAGAGCTTAACACTTTATATACACCCATCCTAACTTTGATTAATACTCCACAAAAATAATATTTGAAAAAACCCGTATGTATTGGAATAAACGGTGTGACAGTTTTTCATAACATTTTTCTAGGTTTTTCGGAATAATTTTCTATTTTTTTAATCCACGAACTAAATTCTTCAAATACAAACCTCGGTATTCTTAAATATTTGTTTCTGGTATTAATTTCCACCTATAATTTTGGTATGAACTACCTAGCTCATGTTTTGGTACAAATTTCGGGTACAAAGTGTGTACCTACTGTGTAGTAAAAGTTTTCTGAAAAACCTTATAAGAATGTATTGATGCAGTGTTCCTCAAATCGAAAAGAGATTTAAGATATGCACTGGGTCTAGTTGATACCTATACATTTGTGTACATTTAATTTAGTGCCAACCATCCCCATAGTATCCAATGAATTAATAAATTATAGTAGAAAACTGTTAACGGTCAATATAGAGTTCAGCTTCAGAGAGTAAAAGATGGATGGGGTGCTGGGGAGGAGAAAGGGAGAGGAATCAACGAAATAGGAGAACTCAGAAGGGGCCCTGATATAAGAAGAATGGGTGTAAGTGGCGCTCCCTACCAGGAGAATATAAGATTGATCGGGTAGCCGGGTAGCCTCCAACCTCCACCGCTAACACCGCGTGTCCATTTGGCATTGTATAAGAGTAAGTACATACAATAGTATAACGGGATGGATCTTTCTTTTACCTACTTACACACCACCCCTCACTCATGTTAGCCTGATCCTCTCCCCACTTTCTGCTCTCAAACTTACCGGAGACAGTGATGGCGGGAACTATT
Organism: Ceraclea dissimilis; assembly: GCA_963576895.1. NCBI lineage: Eukaryota > Metazoa > Arthropoda > Insecta > Trichoptera > Leptoceridae > Ceraclea > Ceraclea dissimilis. The sequence goes on from OY756375.1 coordinate 4,686,337, forward strand.
AAACAACTCTTAAATCATGTGGCATATACAACGATGGAAGATAGAAAGTAATCCGTAATATGTGACGTGATAATCTTCCCAAACTCTAAGCTAAAATGTTGGAAAGACGTATTTTTTGGAATGACACCATGACTTTATCCTCGTCGTTCAGGAAAAAATCAACAAAGTTTCACCATTCATTCGAATGGGTTCAATTTTAATATGATTTCAAATGCTTTTAATAGCGCACAATGTCGGAAGATGTTGTATTATATTAATTTTGTCAGCTGGAGTTCCTTGCGAATAGAGACACCATATTGTGTACAAATCACTAGGCAAAGCAAAGACAAAACGAAAAATTTGAGAGGTTTTCACTATAGCTAACTGAATACGCCCCTGAGTCGGTCTATAGGTGAGCACTAGAAATATATAACTAGAAATAAGTTAAAGGAAACTGAAGGACCGGACGCAAGTGGGCCCCTCGGGTCCAGGTAGCGGCCACTATACTATGGTTTCTATATTGATTGATTCTGTATTACTGTACTTTACTTGACTTTGCCCAGGCAAAGGGTCATTCTTCAACCGCACATCTATACCTTGATGTACATACAATACACCTAACACAATCCTCACCTACTATACCTTCTTGACTCCTAATAACTCCACTTTTACTCTCTTTCTTTCACACGACACAATTCTTCTGTAAAATTAATGAAAATATATCTGTAGTCTAAAAACTTCGATAGCTGAGACTGATACAAAATTCTTATAAGTACATATAAACATGAAATTCTCACAAAAACTTGTTTTTTTTTTATTGTTCTGCACATCTTGGAATTGTACTTTCTATTTACTACGAGTTAACCCTGGGACGACTGTTTGAAGTGTTTTATAAAATTAAGAGGACCCCAATTTTTTCATTCATTGAGATGCAATAGAAAAATTAATGCGTCGAGTTTGTAACGCGATTTCGCGATCTCTTACGACAACCATACCTATAAGTAGACGTGCTGTGAAAAACAAGGAAAATGTAGAAACATATATTCTGAAATAAATAATTCTTTTTCACAGATATATTTAGTTTGATGGAAAGATTGTAAAAACACGATGTGTATACAAGAATACCTATGTGTTCCACATTTGGCAGCTCCTATTGTTCGCGTTCAATCCATAATCCATACAAAAAGGTACCTATACCAATACCTATATGGTCTATATTATATACACAATATCCTTTGACAAACACGGTGTATAGTATATACTGAGGTAGTATCTATTATTATAGCGAATAGTTCTTGTTATATACCGCAGTATGAGGAATAGGCATATAGACATAATACCTAATGTAACGGGTCCCTTGCAGGGATAAGTGTGCCTAAGCAAGGTTCTGATATTAAACACCATCATATCATTCTATAGCAAGCCCTCCCATACACGGGTATAATACGCTGTGGGTATGAAATCCCAAACAGGGTAACAACCAAGGGTTGGGATTAATGTACGACTCCTTTTCCTCTTATCTACAGACCCTGGACCCGACCCTACCCCGAGTAGCAACCCGTGTATCCATACATCCACTATATCTTCTCATACCCGCCTCTTACCCAATATACTCGTACCTACAAACAACGACACAGAAACACAAAGAGTTGCGAACAAAACCTTGTTTAGTATATTAATAGTATCCTTACCTACACCACACCAGTAATCAGATGAATCAGGTAATTTAGTACAGGAATCGATTTAATACCTGCCTTTTTGATTCCTCGACAAAGGTATCGAAAATTCGTTTGAAAATAGAATTTCAACCCAGAGAAATATGTTACAAAAGGACTATTTTAAAATTGAGATCAAAATCTAGGATAAACAAAATTAATCCAACAATACGAGACACGTCAAAATAATCAAAACGTTGATTGATAGAAATAATCATGATTTATTGATTTGCTTCACGTAAACTAAAGTAAAATATGTACGTTAGATAAAAATATCGACTTACCTTATTGACCAGGAAGTTATGTGAGTACCCCAACTTCTGCATATGCTTCAAGTATGTCGTCGTGATGGGTACTGTATAATCAATGTTCGTATCTTGAAACATAAACTGTCCGTTATTGGGTTCGGCTTTCACGGCAACATTGGGTGTTACATTTTCTGCAGGAGACCACGGTCTAGAAAAACCTTTTCCAAGATCACCACTATGAATGATTTCATTTTTGCTTTCTTTAGTTGAATTCAGTCTTCTCTTGAACGGACTTGGAGGATCTTTAGATGTCAAATTACATACATCTAAAGGATTGTAAGGTTTCTTGGGTTTTTCTTTTATTACATCAACATCATTTTCACATTCGTTTTCTGATTTTGCATCTACGTCGATTATTAAATTGTTATTATATTTGGCATCCATAGACTCACTATTAGAATTCAACTCTTCATTATTCGATGACGAATATTTGTTTATTTTGATGGCTTCATCTGATGTCGCGAAACTTGGTTGAATCAATGTGCTTGGGTTGTGTACTGGATGGAACGCACTCCCACTTTTGTGAGATCCATTGAGATACACATTGTTTTGTACTGCCAAATCTTTCTGTATTGGAATATGATCAACGACTGGTAAATAAGGTCTAAATGGTGCTTTATCTGAATGGAATGAGACAATTGGATCAGTGATTTTTGTGACTTTTGTTTCCTTCTCATTTTCACATTTTTTACCCAATTTTTCCATTATTCCATTATGCGTGACATCTGATTTTATATTTCCTGGTGATATTTGATGGAATCCGTTGGTTTGGGCTGTAATTAATGTAGGACTAGGACTTGGTGTTGGGAGAAGTGGCGGTGTTGGAGATCTGGGACGACGTTGACACGCTGTACACCCCATGAGGAATCTGGTTACAGCTTCGCGTGGGAGAAAAGCGTAGGTTTCTGTGATCTGAAAACAATGGGAGAAAAGTCGTATATAAAAATCTATAAGAAATCTGTAGGTATATCTTGTGTATATTAGTTAGGTAGATAGGTACTAAAGATAAAAAGAAAAGACAAAAAAATGGATAAGTAAGTAAACAAGAATATGTTTCAGTGACTCTAGAGATAAGTAGGTAATTTGATTTCTGTAAATTTTCTCGATAAAAAAATAATTCTAGAATTCACTGAAACTTTAGAATTTTCCCGTAAATGTAATGCTGTAATTTGGTTAATAAAATGTTTAAGGTAGGACGCAGTGACTATAACGAATATTTTTTGATAGTCTCTCCTTTTTTTACAGAATAAACCAAAATCTACTTTGTCGGATACATTGTTCTTATTTTGGCTTACATTCCCATACAACATATTTTGAACAAGTTGGATCGGTAACAATTTTTACTCAGTGCACAGAAAGTTCCGTAATCAGTAATGGGGCACAAAAAAGCAAGACATAAATTGTAGGTATATTCCTAAATGTTAAGAATATAAAATGTTTTTAATATTATCATGCAAAATAACCTAACATTACATTACAATACACAATACTAATGCAACAGGTGGCCAATAAACTCAGTCATAAGAATACTTGTGAAAACTTTACCCTACATTCTAAATAAAATATAACAAACAACACAACACAATGCAATAAAATAATTTATTATCCACAGTAGGTGAAGTGACTTTATAATAATCTATTCAAAAGCAGAAGTTTGGTTGTATCTGTATGCCTAATTAATAAATAATTTTTAATTGTTTGATGGTTTCGTTTTTTATTCGTGTTAACTATTTCATTCATCTTGTCCGCAATGATGGGGAAATTTCCTAATCGTACATACATTGTGCATCAGCTAATTTACTGATTATTGTTTTCTATTTCTTATAGAACCATACATAAGTCATTCATTATAATACATCATTTTACAATAAATTATTGTTAATACCTTACAATAATTTTAACATTACCAATAAATCAATAACATTGCATTTTCAGATATGAATAAAATAAAGAACAATCGGATCCCCAAAAGCTATTTTTTGTCGTGACAAAATAG